>CM041717.1:12905235-15305235 GCA_023373845.1 Nibea coibor | reverse complement strand
CACCCTGTCAATGCTCCTTCTCTTCTCTCCTCAGTGAGCGACAACGTCCAGATAAATTCTGCTATATTCCACCTCACTCTCTCCGGGCCAAGGGCAGAATTAAAATCCCGCTCCTGCTTTTAAAGCTGTGAATCCAGGTCTCAGGCCATTCACCCCTGTCTGTCTGTCTCCCTCCCACACTCTCTGGGAAATGGATTGTTCTAAAACTTTAGTAAGGAGTCCCAAAGCTACTCCCTCCCTCCTGTGTGGTTCACTCCAAGGTCCTAGTGCCCTTTCCACGTGTGAAGCAAAAAAAGCACAGCTGCTCATAATTTGCACCTAGCTGCTGTTATTCATTCTCTCCTTCCATTCACCGTCCACGTGGATGAAGTGGAAATAAACTTTCACCCCGGGATGATTCAAATTGTGTTCATTTAAGACTTTGACGTCATAGTGAGGTCAGGCTTTGCTTTGTGCGGTGAAGGCTTCCCATGTGATTGTTGTTCCACACCTGAGTCATTGCTACCTTGGCTTAGAAACACTCGGATGTGTTCTCAGCTGTGTGTGGTGGTTAAACCATCGGCGTCCTTGGTGCAGAAACGGTTGGGAAGACAGGCTCCGCTGTACAAGCAATCGACCATTTCAGGCGCTTTCTAAAAGCTGATATCGTACGCGGCCTTTTGCAATACAAACACTGAAAATGCGTGCAGTCCAATGAAATTCATGGACTTACAAGAATAAGCTTTGATGGTCTGTTGCAACCAGGAATTTATCCCTGCTACTTGTCAATGGAGAGAAAATGGGAAATAGAGTCAAACCATGCAACTATGATATCCCCTCACCCTGGGTAGAAATCGGCCACACCCTGCATTCAGCAAGGCCTCCAGGCTCCAGTATCACAACAGTCCCTCTCTGACATTTCTCCCTTGTTTATGCATCTTTATTTTCCCGTCTCTTTCCTTCTCACCCTCTTTCTGGTTCTATGCATCTCTCTCTTTCACAGCTTCTCTCTGACCTGAACCGTATCGTTGTCAGAGCCCCTGGCGCTGAGCAGACAGACATCCCACCCTTCTGCTCCGACAGACAGAGAGAGGGGGTAAAAAAAAAAAAAAAAGAGAGAGAGAGAAAAATGAAGGAAGGATTGTGTGTCAGTGTCATCCCTTTTTTCCTCCTCCTGGGAAAATGGAAATACCTCTTACTTTGAGCTGAAACACCGACGTCGTCTCGGGGTAATGAGAAAACTTTATTGGATACAAATGAGCCCTGGAAGAAATAACACAGGTGAAAACTTGAGAGGGGTCTCTCTTTACTCAAGAAGTTTGACCCCCACTGATGAGTTCAAACCCAAGTGGGCATTTCCCTAAAGCTGGCGTGGCTCTGTGTGTGACATTTTCTGTGTGTGTGTGTGTGTGTGTGTGTGTGTGTGTACAAGCTTGTGCTGCTGTCAAAACTGTCTTGGCCCTTGTTACCGAGGCTGTGTCTGAAAGGGGAAACCCCAGTCGGTGAACTCTAACCCTGCACCCCACTCAGGGGTTGGTTAAAGGTGAGAAATGCTGAGGAGGGGTGAGCGCTTTTGGGTGGGAGGGTGGCGAAGAGGTCAAGAGTGCACGGATATCCTCATATTTCAGGCATTTTTGACGCTTGCACCGATTCGGAGGATCCGTGTGCACGGGTTTGACCTTGTTTCAGGCCTAGATCTAAATGGAGGTTATTTTAAAAACTCAGATTTCTCCACCTTAGGCAATTTGTCGAAGTGCAGGTTTAAGGTGAATGGCTGACAGTTGCTAAACCTTGATATGGCAGTTTAACATTTTGTCTCTTATCTCAGATAAAAGTGTTAACACACATGGCGTGAAATTAAGGCTGTTTGTGGTTTTGTGCGTGTGTGTTGTAATAACTGGGATGAGTCAAAATACAGGCTTAATGTGTGGTCTTGAATTTACAGCTCTATAAATTCCAGCAAATGCCTGAATAGACTTGAAGACCATGACCATTATTTGAATGTCTCGAAACAACATCTGAGTTAACTCCTTTCTGATATGCAGCCGTAGGGCACCAGCGAGGCGCACAAGCGTAGAATTCACGTCCAAATCCAAATACCCTGACTGTTTTCTTCCAAGCACTTCACAACCGGCTAATCCTTAGCCACGCTCGATATGTATCTAAATTATATCTGAGGGAAGCGGTTGGACAGGTTTTCTTGCTGGCACAAAGCTGCTGTTCGGAGATAGAGCACAGGCCTGCTCAAACAGACACACACATGCTCGTGTTGAATCACACATCTCCATTTTAATCGCTTCAAAAATGATGTCACCAGTTTCTACATTCAGTCTCTGTCACATGCCTGTGTTTACTAAGATTCTCGGCTATCCGGGTGATAGGACAACAGGTCAAAGGTGACTTAAAGGATCAGTTCATCAGACAAAAGCAAAAGTAACTAAAGAAGTAGTTCTTAAAGGGCAACTGTTGACAATGTGTTTTGTGACCTCACTTCCATCACGTGTCAAAAAAAGACTTCTAATGCTCGCTTTCTTTTCCGTTTCCCTTAAAATGAATAGTCCAAAGGATTAAAAAGAAGAAATATTAATGCATGATCACATGAGCTACTTTTTAATTTGTGCACTGTGCACTAAATGATCCACGCCGCATTTGTAAAGGACATGATTTGAGCAACGTGTTCCTGTAGAATGAATGTACAAGCGCATTGTAGCGCAAGTCCTTCATTACTTTAATGCGTCCGACCTCTGACACGACTCTCTGTTTCCTGAATGATGAATGGGCATTATAAGATGATACATGACGCACGCTACATTATGTATCTTTTCTGTTTCACTTAAAAATTGGTGAGAGTGGGGCGGCGTTTAGCTCAGTTGGTAGAGCAGCCGCCCCCACGCGCAAAGGCTCAGTCCTTGTCGCGGAAGCTCAAGGTTTGAATCCGACCTGTGGCTCTTTCCTGCATGTCATTCCCCGTCTCTCTCTCTCCTTGAAAAGCTTGAAAAGGCCAAAAAAAAAAGAAATGTTAAAAAGAATTGGTCAGACTCTACTCACTAACTGATGACACATTGTCCCTTTTAACATTTCCCATAGCATTCATTCTTTCTTTTCCTTAATGGCCAGTGAAAACCTACGCCAAATAATCAGTCATTGATTGAGGCTCTCTGGCCCAGTTATCCATATGTCACGCGGACGGTAGATGAATGGCTTAATTTCACCTGCACCTTTGTTGACTGTGTGTGCCCATGGCTGGATGCGTGTATGTCTGTCTTCCTGTAAGGCTACTGAATGGCTGTTCCTCCACGCATTGTTGAGTTAGAGGGCTCGTCCTCCTACACCCTCATCATGGCCTTGCGCTGACGCATCCCAGAAGCCTCTTCACTCATTGACTCTTCTGTCCCCTTCCTCCCACGGCCTTGCCAGGCAGAATCCCGCTATTGTCCCACCACGCGGTGTACACAGTCTAGCAAACAGCCCGGCTCACACTCATACACACTACGTACCATGCACGGTATGTACAGATGGATTCTGAGAACAGCAGCGAAGCATACCTGAACCTATAGAAAAAGAAAAAAAAAACATGCTGTACATAATTCGCTCGCATAATTTTCAAGACGTTTTTCACAAGCTGAACAGTTTCCCGGTTGTTCCCACAGCTTGCCCCCCAACCCTAATCTCCTCTCAGTGGAAACCGAGCACTTCATTAAACCCAAAGTCCCTGTGTGTGTTTATATGCGCTTGTGTCTGTTACTGTGGTTCTGTGTGCTCGGTAAGTCAGTGTATTAACCTTTCGCCTCTCTCACCATTGTCTCTGTGACATGCCCCACTGCTACTGAAACCCGTTCCCAGAGATTTTGGGTAAAATGTTGAATCTACTGACATCTTGTGCTAATTTCGCATCTGGGTGTACGCCAAAGTTAGGGATTGAGAGCCTGAAAGTCTTAAGATCATGTGCTGTTGTGCATCCCACAGTTGGGCTCTCCTTGTTGTCATGTGACTTTAACTGCCACATATTCTCCCTCATTTTATTAAAGTTTATACAGATCCTATCACCAAACTTTTTTTTGCTGTTTTGTTTTGTTTATTTTTTGGAATTAAGATGTACTCAGCGAGAACCAATCTTTCTTTTAATGTTCTTTTTTTTTTTGGGAAAAATTGTTAAGAAAGGCCCAAATAACCTCACAGCAGTATAGTCATTCTGTGCCTGTAGATTCATGGTTACCAGTGTCCGAATAACCCAACTCTATAGCAAGGGTTTTTAGCGGGTGGCTGTTTCTCACACACAGAGGGCATTGTGTCCTGAAATGGAGCCCTGGCCCCAGGGTCTTTTGCTTCACAGCTCACAACTCATAGACATGTAGGCTTAGATCTCTGCCTCAAAACACATTGTCGCGGTTTGATATGCTTCCAGAGTGCATGCAGTATATAACCCATACAGCCCGATAAAAGCAATCGCAGACAGGAGCTAGTAATGTTTTTTATAAAGTCACATAAATCTGGGAGCATGCCCGGGATGCATGGAGATGCATACAGTGCATGTCCCATGTGGAATAAATGCAAAGAAATGGAACCAGCAATGGGCAGGAAATCACTTGGCTCGCGTCCTCACCCACATATCAAAATCTATTTTGTGGTCAATTTACCAGCAGGGATCATACAGTCATGCTCAAGATAGTGCAAGGACGCTGAACCTTACTCATAAGCTTTGACAAAATACAGTTTCCATCAGTTCTTCCCACATAGTTGCCTGAACTGTGATTTTTTTTTCTCTTTTCCAGAAATAATTTCCCCCCGTTTACATGAATTCCATAGATATGAGCCAAGGTCTCAAAAGCCACCACTTTTCTTCCCAAATGTGAAACTCCTGTGACGCACATCCTACCTCAGCACGTGTTAGAACATATCCTCTGAAGTCTACACTCAGATAATTATTTCCTCTCAATTTGTCACACAATTTTTTCACTTGCTTTCTCGTCGTATGCGGTCATTAAGGCCACGTAACTCAACTGGAAGCTAGCGGTAATCCGTTCCTTTGTGCTGTTGCCAACAAATATTCGGTATCATATAAAATACACGAGACAAACCGCCAAAACCATTTTTAAAATTACACACTGCAGACGTCCCTAGTCATGTCACAACATATCTCCTTGTATTTTACACTCTGATTAGTGCAGCATTTATAGTGACTAGCTTGCGAACGATGTAGCATTTAGCAGATATTTCTTGGTGAAGATCAAAGGCAGAGCACAAAGAAGAGTGAACTGGACTTAAATTCAGCAGGTGGACACAAACTTCAAATGAATGTCATTGTTGCTAACGTATTTGCTACATAATCTTTATTTCTCAGTGTTACATTTAATATCCTTGGGTGGCCGAAAAGACCATTAATGCAGCCCAAATTGAAATCTTTAAATTATTAAGATTAAGATCACTGTAGTAAATTTATTATTATGCTAACGTACTGCCAGACTTCATAAAATACACAGTAGAATCCTCTATGTAATGAGTGATGAAAATGTACTAAGATCAAACAACTTTCACTTGGGAGAAGTGAAGGGGGGGCATCCCTCACCTAACAGTGATACTGCTTCCTAAACATCAGACATCATCCTGTCATGTCTGAATAAAGCTATCACGTCAGCAGACTGATCAAGACATCATTGGACATGTTACTTACTCCATGTCTGAAAAGGGCTCTTTATATTTCACACAAAGCACTTTCTACTCAAGCTTTATTTATTTTTTTTTGTTGCATATCACTTTATAAGACTGCTCATTTATTTCGGTAAAGCTGTTTACACATGATAGGCGTCGTCTCTTACATTGCCTGTCATTACATCAGTTCCTACTGCCAGATGATGGTGCATGTCTGGGATCTAATTGAGGGTCATAAATGATTCCTGCTTACCATGGTGCATGACAACAGTAGCTTTAAAGAAGTGTGCATTAGGCTGACAATAAAGGGTCATGAACAGGAACTTAACTGAATGTTTATGACCGTTTGGTTCATCTGAAACGTAACTGTGGTAACTTAAATGCATCAAGGGGACATAGCCTGTCATTAACATGGCATGACAGGCCTTAAAAACAGTCCATGAATCATTTCTTTGACCTCAAGTTGTAAAGTTTACTAAAGATATAATTACACTGTCAAATATAATAACAACGCAAGGATATTTTTCCCATTTGGTAGTACATGCTACATTTGACAGCTTCAATTAAAACTTTAATTTATGTTCAAATTTTATGACGTTGTTATTATAGCATAGTACCAGTCTTACCCACATTTAAAAGGTTTCTGTGTTGGCACCACTGAATCCAATTATCTTTGTATCTTCATGCAGGTATAACATGACCACACCTATTATGACTGAAACCCAAAAAAAGAAGTTTGGGAAGTCAACATTGCTGTCAGGTTTATCACGTGGAATGATCAGTGTTTACAAAGGGTAAAAAGTTCAAATAAAATAAAGTTTGACGCGAGGATTGAGGAGTCGGGATGGGCTGTAGAGCAGAGAAGACGGAGGGAGGGAGGGAGTCAGACTAAGTCGTAAGAGGTGAGTTAAAAGAGACACCTGGGAGAGGAACAAAGCGGCAGCTGGCTTGGCTTTACTCCTTTAACACCACAGAGAGTCTTTTAAAGGGTTAAACCAGGTCACCATGTACATTCTAGCAGACACACACACACGCATACAGCCAGACATACACACATACAACCACAGGTCCAAACACAACCTGTGTATTTGTTGGAATGAAATAGGTTTAATGTTTCTGTCTCCAGCATGTTGACACTGAGATGCTTCATTACCAGTGTTTGACATGCATACGCCAGAGCCTGACATACATAACTTGTCTTTACAGACTTTGCAGTCGTAGTCTTTGTCCACAGCGTCTTCAGCCACCATGATAGAATTATACCCCAATATGTCAGTGTGCACCTGTGATCACAGGTTACAGAGCAAAAGGACCAGATCTGTTTATACCCAACATATGAAGTTATTTTATGACAACCTTATGACACCATGGAGATTCTGGGTGTTTACACCTCTGACTAATCTGAATAGTTTTACAACAATGCTGTGTGAGAACCCCGAGGGTGATTACTGTACTTAACTGGAATGTATTTTAGTAGATTGGTATAGCAGAGATCACACTCAAAAGCTCCATTACCACCCCCACAGACCTCTAGGCATGACCCCCCCTCACACCTCCAACCAGCGGTCTGTGAAGACGTGTGGTGTGACATTCCTTCTCAAATCTTAATGGAATCACATCCAAGGTTTAAAGGAGCGCAATCAATGACTTTTCCCCATGTTTAGAGGCAACAATGCTGCCTGGTCTCTTGCAGAGCTTACAGGGGTCTGTACTTGAATAATAATATGCAGTGATATTGGTTCATCTTTTTTTTCTTTTTGCTTAGAGAATAAAATGACTTGCAATGTCGGCTGGTACTGGTCCTGTATTCATAAGTTACGGAAAATGAGTGCAGGCACAGGAAAGGCATTGAGAGTGACTTGGAGATCTAAGCAGCAGATGTTTTTGTTCCAAAACAGTCTAGAAAATAATCCGATATTTACCAGAAGCCTTGTAAACTCAACACAGATATCATTTTGAACTTTTAGTGAATAAGAAAAAAACTTTGATTGGGGTAGCTTAGAAGCATTGTGTTAGATCAGGCATCATATGTGTTACCTTGCATATCAACCCTGTCAGCAGAAAACAGTATTGATATTGGACAGTTCTGATGTTGAGCTCAATACGGTTAAGTCCTGTAGTTTATGGTTAATATAAACTAACAGACTGTCTATAGTTCCTATTTTTTAATACATCAATGCGAGGATCGAACTCAACAATGCCTCCTCATTGGTATGTTGAGCACATACTGTGAAAAAAGTGGAGAAGTGTTTGTTAAATGAAGTGATGAGCCTGGGTGGGAATGACATTGCACAAGAGTTTGACATGTGGATCTAGGATGGCTTTGGCCACTCAAACAAACATATCAAAAAAAATGAACAGTGTGTTTGATCTAAAGGTTTTATGAGCTTTTAGGCTCGTTCCTTTGTCCTGAGCTGTCCTTTTGGTATGCTTAGACAAAAAGAGATCAGTGTCAGACCGACTCGGGAAGGGGGATTAGATGAGAAATACCAAGTGAGCTCACCAGCTAGCTCTGGAGCCACCAAGAGACTGGGATTGCAAATAGGGACAAATAATTCACACACAACCTAGAGCACACTTATATACAATTAAAAAGGGACACACACCAGATCTACCATACCGAAGCCTTGTCATTGTTTAGATCTGATCAAAGCGCATAGTTTCCTGGAAACGTCCTGGACGTAGTGTATTACCGATATAAACAGTGGCACCGGTGATATTAAGACTTCCTCTGAACTCTGATGTTAGATGCACTTGTTGTTGCTGCTGCCTGAGAAACATACTTCAGATAACGCTTGAATGTTTCCAAACAAACAGTAGAATGAACTCTTCTTATGTTGCATAACTCTTCTGCTGAAATCAGAAAAAAAAAAGTTACAGTTTCATGCAGACGCAATCCTTTAGAATGTCTGTCTTTTGTCATACCAAACTTTGTTTCTTCCTCTTACGGTACCATTGCCTTCATTCATCTTCATTTTGTGTTCTCTGAGTATCAAATGAAAACAGGACACGCTTGCACAATAAGTGTTTCAGCCCGGACTTAAAGAAACACAACTTCGGCCATTTCCCAAAGCGTGCAGCCATTCTTTTGTTTTTGTAACATTTTGCAGAATTATTACAATGTTTTTTTTTTTCGGACTCATTTCCATGGCGGAGATATCAGCCAGTTGTCATTCCCACGTCGTCAAATACAGACACACAGGTGTGGGCAAGGCTAGTTGGAGTGCACAAGTGCAGTGATCTGAGCCACCAGCTACTCTACTCAGCCTTTAATCCCATGTTTCTTTTTACCTCCCTCATTCTTTTGTTGTTTTTCACTTTCATTTCACTTTGACTCTTACTTGAGAATCAAAAAAGCTTGGGAACCTGTGTGGATACCACACTACTTGACCTATGAATAGAACACTTGGACACATGGGTGCACATCGATGGCTCAAACTCACACAGGAATTTCAACAAGCACAGGACTTTTACCCAGTTCAAGTTTTAAGTTCCATATGCTACATGAGTTATGAGTCTTGAGTCTGCGACTTGCTACCTAAACCTCAAAGAGTATGTAAATCCTGCAATGCAACACATACTAGGATGTCTGGGACCACTGAAATATTTTAGTGCACTTAGAAAGGAAGTATGAAGAAAGGTAAGTATAATAAGTGTACACTAGTTTTCTTTTTTTAATGGGGGGATTGTGAGTCTTGTGATAAGTGTGTCATGCAGTGTGGGACTGATCTTGTCCTGGTCTTGACTCTGCCTCACCCTTGACTTGGTCTCAACCCGCAAAGTCTTGGTCTTGTCCCAGTCTTGATACACTCTGGTCATGGTTTAGGGGCTGTAGACTGTAACACTGCTTCTAAGCTCCATGATTTCTCTGTGTGTGGCTGCCTGCAGTAGATGTGTGACAGACAGCAGGGCTGGTAGTGGCCCACAGGGCTTAGCTACAGTCATAAACAAAAAACCCAGAACACAGGACACATCTACTGCCACACAGTAGCTATTATCTCCTACTTCAAACCAACATCTGCCAAAGCCATTACGGCTCCATGGTGCAGAATGACAAGAGGTGAAAAAGGAACGGAAAGAAGTATGGAGTGAGAAAGCAATGAGCAAGAAGGTCTTCAGTGACAAGGTCTTTCACAAAGAGATTCAGGAATCCTCAAACCATAAAACACAATTTGTAATGTACTATGTACTGGACTGGACTTTAAGGCAGTTGTTTGGTGCTGCAGAGGATCATAGAGAGACCTTCACAGAGTTCAGGGACTTTTCCAACACAGGCTTTCACAGTCTGGTGACAGAAGATTGGTTGTGACAGAAAGTGGAGCAAAGAGAAAATCTTGCAGCGTAAGATCACAAATCACGGAGCATAAATCTGAGGCTAATCCTGCTAAATCGATGCGATTAATAGATTAATATAAATCGCCAGAGTCTGGAAACCATTAAGATATTCCTCAAATATTTTTGCGGAATATTTCATGCACCGACTTTGTCGGTATGCGGGTGGAAAAGGGTAAACTCATGCTATCTCTTTTTTGTTTTTAGCCAAAGGAAGACAGAAATATTTAAACAGCCAGTGAAAATGTAGCCATGAAATTTTAGACAGTCACTCATTGCTCAAAGAAGACGCAGCCTACTGGTTTTGACGTTCCACTTAACTCCTCATACATAGATGACTTTATTTATCCCTGAAGGGAAATTGTGTCATCATAGCATTTCATCTATTACCATATCCATCATTTTCAGCTGCAGTGTGTGAAGTTGTAATGCTTCTTGAAACTTGAACCACAAAACTTCATATCTGCTAATGCTAGCATTGTCACGGTGAGCATGTCAGAATTTAATGCAGAGTCTCAAAAAGTCACCACAGTAGCTGTAGGCGACTTCCCAATTTTCCTAATTTCACTTTCCCGGACAAATTATTCTCAAAAGGGCAGGGTGTTTGAACACAGACATAACGTCAGTAGTGACCCATTCGTTGGCTATTTGGTTAGTCATATCCTTATTAACTCTTCGCAATTCAAAATACTCACATTTGGTGGTTTTGGAATTACTCACCAATACCCAATATATTATCATAACATAACCATGAAAATAAGAGCCAGAACTTGGAATCATCCTTTAAAAGCCAGCTGTATTCGAGTGAGATGGAGCAATGGGATGTTTCCTGTCAGCACATAACAATTTCTAAACACTAACCTTTGAATAAAATGTTGAAATGTTGCCCCTTGAGCCGTCATTCCCCTTTAAGTCCAAAGTGCTGTTCAAAGTAATACTGAATACCTCACTTCTTTTGATTCCAAGCGTCTCTCACCCTGTGGCCTTGATATGGCTGGGGATCATGTGTGCACACTCAGCCAAAAACTACTCACGCAGCAGCCAAAGGTACTTTCTGTGCAGTTATCTGGGACCAAAGTGCAGGAAACTAAGCCTTCTGAGAGGAAATTGGTGTTTAATTGTCTACAGAGAGAACTCTTCAAGTACATGAAGCCAACTGATAAGATAAAAGAATTTAATTCTTCTTTTTTAATCCACTGAGAAAAACTTTCCTTGAGTTTCATTGTACTTGGCACCTCGTTTGACATGGGGATAGCTCGGGACAGATGCTCCCTTCAAACACATGTGTCTGGTTTTGTTCTGAGCTATTTTATGTACTTCTCCTCGGGTGGGAAAGGCAGGGTCAAACACTCATGAGGATAATATACACTGAAGACTATGAAGGGCGGGGTGGGAGAAAGCGGCGCAGTGGTGAAACAAAGAATGAAAAGAGTAATGGAAAAGATGCAGGATGATGAGGGAGATATTCATCTGCAATTATCCTGGCTTAGTGGCTAGGGACAAGAGCTGATTTGAATATGTTTTAGAAACAATTGTCATCTCAGCAGAGGCTCAGTTGGAGTGATTTTGTGGAAAAATGTCACTCAGCGTTTAAATACAACAGTCAGCTCTGTGCTGCTGAAAAAATACTGTACAACTGTCAAGTCCTTGTTATTCCAAAATCTTACGAGATGCTGCTCACGTCTTCCCATCAAATCCCATGTACAGTGATGGAAACATCAACCCAATGGAATGAAGCACCTAAATGACGGGAAATGATGTGGAACCCAGACTCAGTCCGATCTGCGGTTCCATTTTAGGTATGAGTTCCCAAAATTAGGGGAGTAGTTATATTTTCAGGAAGCCAGCTTTTACTTTTTTAAGCTTTTCTGCTTAAAAAAAAGAATATGTTCTCGTGTGATTTCTTTCTGTGTGTGTGTGTGTGTGTGTACCACTGTTCTTGGGTGGTTAGAGCTTGGCAGACAGACGCTGCCTCCATGCCAGACACTTCTCTAATCAACGCAGGTCACTGGAGCTAGATGGCTGCTCGCTAAGCCTCTTTAACTGGGAAAAGATGTCACGGCTTCATCATCCATTCAGCTCAGAGCTCCATCACTTTACTCAAAGATGGGGACTGTTTCGTAATCATTTCATTATGGACCCCAAAGAGATTTCAATATCCTGTGTCTACGCAAGGAAGGTGGAGCTGCTTACTGTGTTACACTGAACGTTGTGTAATAAGCATTTCCAGCCTGCGTTTATGGCCAGGCTTAACTCTCACAGTAATTGCTGCTGTGTTTTTCCACTCACTCTTTGCCATTGAAAACATTCTTATTAGATGAAGACCAAGTCCAGGGCTTGAGTTTCTGCGATATAAAGTTTAGTAGTTACTTTATCTCTCTATGCTTAAGAGGTCAAGAAAGGGACTGGAAGCAAGCTAACTTTTCAGCGATGGTTTCCCTTTTAAAACTTATTATTCTCCGCACACGGGGAGCTGCAGTTGGAACCTACTCTTAACAGCGGAGGCAACGTGCACACACGTGCCCACGCACACACTTAAGTCCCTACACGTCATGTTGTGGGGTTCCTCTGCTGAACCGTGCTCTCCTGGTGTTTAGTGTTGTCTAGTGGCGAGAGGGCCTCAGAGCCATAAAGATGTCTCTTCCACTCCATTCATAAACTTCCACCTAACTCCACCCTAACCCAGTGGGACCACACAAGACCACTTCTCAATCCGCCTGGGATCACACTATTCCAAAACGCTAGCTACCCTTCACCAGAGCTCCACCAACTGCAAAGCTGAATTTCACAACCTAAACGCTCAGCCGTACAAACATCACCACGTCACGACTATGAAGGAAGGACCAAAAAAAAAAAGCATCCTGCGATGCTTCCATCAATCCAACCGTCATAATTTATGTTTGTAAATGGACATTTTTGCAATGCTTCAGATATCAGTAGACCAGTCTGTAACTCGACTCTACAGTCAACTAGAGTTCACCATGAGTTAGAGTTTCATGGCAGTAGACAGCTACTGTTTAAGGCCCGCGCTGTAGAGCGGAGTATGACAATAAGAATGCATAATCGTGCAAGAGACGAGTCTTTCTGCCTGTGCACAACATTTAAAACTTCCTGTAGTTTTATCGCCGCAATCTTGACAAGCATGCGGCACCGAATGTTTGTGAAATGACATCACCGCAAAGCGAGCCACATATAAGACATGCCTCTGTGTGTGTGTGTGTGTGTGTCTGCATATGAATGAGAGAGATGGAAATAGGCAGCGCTCAGTCATCAATAATGATGTATGGGTGTGAGTCATGTATTTATATGACATAATCAACACCAGTAGCCTTGTGAACAATAGAGACACGGACGAGCTTGAGTCTGTCTTGACCTACTTTATCAGACAAACCCACAAACTCAATTAGCAATAGCAGATAATATAATGCAAGGGAGCTTCAGCTGGACGAGAAACTACAGTCAGTGAGTTTGAGGGATGTGCTTTTAAATGAAAAAAATCACATATAAGTAATCCCCGCGTGGGTGTTCATTCTTTTTTAAAATTTCATTGTTGAGGACACCAGAGTCCAGGGTCAGCACCCCAGGCGCTAGTTTATCACTCTGTCTTGCTCAAGTGCACTTCTTGTTTGCCAAAACTAGGAGTCCAAATCCAGAATTTCGTTTGGAGGGATGAGATGGGATGAGATAAAATGAGCTTCACGGTCATTAGCGGTGCACTCAAAACGTGGACAAGACACAAAAGTGAAGTATCCCGTTGGGTAAATTCTTTTTGCAGGCAGTGTTGCGTAAGAAACTTAAATCACGAAAAACAACACAAGGGGAACATATCGATAAATTAATCAGAACAATGCAAGGAAAAAAAAAACACGAAACAGAACAAAAACAAAATGAAATAAAAGCGCAATAAATGTCTGTTAGTCTTGTCCGGTTCACATCTGGCCCCTCAATTAATGGGGGTGCAGTCTCAAACACATGTAGAGATGTAAACATCCTACTTCAATGAAAAAGTAGAAGCAATTTAGTAGTCCGAATAGTCAATGAAGTTCAGCTCGTATCAACCTGACAAACAGTGTCTCAGTGAAAAATGCCCTGTTTGCATTATGTCCTGTGACTCCACGATGGTGTCACGTGTTCCCGGCTGCCACGTCGAGGGGTCTGCGGAGTGTCGGCCACATGTCGAAGGGGATGCGGCGAGCAGCCTTGGCTTTCACACGTTTATTTCTTTGTTTGTTAAGAGTTGCTTATTGTAGCAACAACCTACTTGCGCGTTGCCGCCGGGGTACCAGCTCTGTTTTACATCTTGACGGAAAAAAAGGAGCTAGGGGAGAGAGGGAGGAATAAAGACGGAGAACGAGGTAGAGTGAGGGACAGAAGACAGACAGCAAAAAAAGAGAGAGAGAGAGAGAGAAACACTTTAGGAAAGAATGACATGGCACAGAGACAAGGCGGCCATTAAAACCAGCTGACAACCCCACTGATTGATTTGGCCACATCAGAGATGGCACGGAGTCTCTGTCTGGCAGAGTGGAGTATGTAAGTGCAGGATAAAACACAGGGACTGACAGCTATTTTAAGCCAATGACTTCCAGCTACTTCTAAAACTCTTCGTAGTGCTGAAGGGTAGCGGGCAAAACAAAAACAGAGCAATGGGTCAGTGCTGTCAAACTGCACAATTACAGTTAAGTGTCCACACGCACACACACCTGCGGAAATGCGCAGACAATCCGGGTCCAAGCTACACAAATAATCAGCGCTGCTTCAGCGTGTAGACAGAGATGAATAGTGAGAGGCAGGTGCTGTCAAAAACATTCCACGCTCGGCAGAAAAACCGCATAGCCTCTATTGGCACTTGTCCGACCTTACGAGCACTTACAGTATCGCAGACGCGCAAAAGGAAAACACGTTGCTCAAGGCTGCCTTTGTTTTCGGTTATCTCTGACAAACTCCAGGTTTTTACCTGGAGATTGACAGACACTTTGCAGCCGAGCGGGGAGAGCTGAGCCTCACCAACAGGCCAGAGGTGGCAGGAAATCGCTGGCGTTGTTTAGATCAACCCCTGTGGTTGCCATCTTTTGTTCCACTGTCTTCTCTTGTCAGTGTCAATCCGCTGGCACGCTCTTAATACGGTCTGACACACACACACACGAAAAAAAAACAACTAAAGAATCCCAAGTGTTCCTGTCTCTGTGGACAGCTGCGGATGATTACCTGGGCTCAGTAGTGTGTCATGGAAGCAGATACCATAGTCTGTGACATTAGCGTTACTTCCTGAGTTAAAGGTCTGATGTAATATGCCAGACATTTTAAAGTATCAGACAGCTTGGTGCCCAGTTAACCTTTGTCTGCACAGGAAGCATTTAGGTGTTTGAAAATGTGTGATCTATCTCACTTTGCACCATAAAAGTAATTCCCGATCACAACCATTTCTTTTGTAATGCATGAAAGTAATGGAGGTGGAGCTGTGACTTTTGAAATACTTGAAACTGTTGTTTTACAATATCTCCAGAGAAATGCAGCATATTTAGGCAGGCATGACACGGTAACCACATCCGTCATAGCTGAGGGCCTGGCAAGTTTCAGAGCTAGATTCGACGAACGGACGAATGCATTTTTGAAGGTGTTCAGACTCGGAAAGTGCGGTTGCGTCAGGCTTTGTCAAGTCCAACTCAATCCTCCTTCCTGCCTCGCCAATCCCTCCATGAGCCTTTTTCACCACACTAAAGACACAATGATTTTAACCCCTGGCCCTGACTGATTGTGACCAGGTGGTCTCCATCGCCAGTCCGCAGGAGGGATTGTGTATTTGTGCGAGCTCGCGCACATATGGAAATGACTCACAAAGAATAATCTGCAAAGAATAATCACATGGAAAACCACCAACTTTCACTACGTACACCCACTCTGACAGACGCAGATGTGATTTCGGCAGCTTACGGGGAGAGATATATGAACATTTGTGTGTGTGAGAAAGAGAGCAAGAGCGAGAAAGAGGCCCTACAGTGAAGTATTCACAGGTGTCTGTGGCCATTAACATGTGTTTATGGTTCTGCTTATTCCTGATGTCTGCGGCTGGGTAGACAGCCATGGAAAATCACTGCCACAATGTTCTCAGAGGCAATCAATTAAACGAAGCCTAATAAGTGCTGTCATACATCTTGAGTGGGTAACTCACTGTTACCATACAACCAGATGCTCGCAATTAGGTCACATGTCAATGCCTACAGATTTGGAAACGATGAGAAAGTGTTTATCTATGCACTCGAAGTGGATAAGAGGGGGCTGTGTGCATGTTTCTTTTCTCGTGATTTATATTTTGTCTACACCAAAGATGAAACCGGAGCCTACGATTTCGCCATGGTAATGGTCGCATCCGTATGAGTCTGGTAAAAAGCACTCCGGCCTTATCGTAAATCTGGAACACCAGCACCGCTTAGTAAGTGGCTACTTTTGATTACAAACCATCTCTTACGAAGAAATTTCAGTGGAATTGTGTTGCTAGAAAGACCGCTTGGCTCGAGTTTACTTCCTGCACCAAATAAACTTGGAAGCAATTACAGCGTTTACATTTGAAAAGTATGAAAGGTGTATACAAAACTCTTAGAGAGCATGTATTAATGGCTTTCCAGCGTCAGTTGCATCATCTGGCTGCTTCAAACTGGAAGCTTCGAGCTTGCCAGAGGACGAACACCGAAAACAAGTTAAAGCAAAAAAACTGGAGTGAGAAAGAGCAAGAGAACCGAGTTCACGGGTGAAAGACGAAATGGTGATAAAAAGGCTAAAATAAAAACACACCAAGACAGGTATATATCCAGAGACAAACATCCATCAGAGTCAGTTTTGAAGTGGACGGTGAGATAAACAGAGATCAGTGCTAATGTAACCCAGAGATTCATCTCTGAGTAGCGTTTTGGCCGGAGAGCGCAGCTTTCAGACCAAATGACTTCCTCCCTCCTCTCGAGTCGACTCGCTGCAGGATTCCTGTTCTGATTATGCTGGTCAACATGTTGGTGAAGAATGTGCTTATAAAACACATTTATGGCCGGGTGACATCTTGAATTAGTTTTATTTATGTCCTCACGAGGAGAGAGAATGAAATTTAAAAGCTATAAAGTGAGCTACAAAATCTCCATTTTTGCTCAGTGGCGTACTCAGACACAGTATATTTCAGATCTTAAAAGCTGAGAAGAACATTTTACAAAATTCCTTTCATGAAACTAAATATAATTAGAATAATTCATTATATTTTAGGTAGAATCAGTCTGTACAGAAGGTCTTGTAACCACAGGCCATGGCTAAATGCTCACTGCAGACGGTGTGCGGCTGAAGACAGACTCTAATAGGTGGTAATTGTCATGTTCCACCCTTTATTTTTAATGATGTCAGGGTTATTACAAGAGAGCCATCCAAGCCCACGGTTTTAGGTTGCATCTGTGTGTCTTCTTGTTCAGATGAGTGTGACCAGAGGCAGTGACATCTGCTGAATAAAATATCATCCACGTATGGACACACGGACATGTTCTTGCACACGTACCAACACACACACAAAAGCAACGCGGCCTATGCAAGTTTCGGCTGCAGCGGTCTGCCAAAATTCATCAATCACATTTGTAATAGACTGTTGATTAGTGTTCCTTGATGCTCCTTTAAACGTGTAGGGACGTGCCCTCATGACAGACAGACACACACACACGCGTGCGCCTTACACACACACACACACACAACCACTTTGACACATGCTAAATAAAACATCGGACTCTAGTAAACCAATCCTGCCCACATATGCTGAGCACAGCATGGGCAGCACGCTGCATTGTGCTGCTGTATGACATTCTGCGGGCTTGAGTTTCAATTTGGAAACCATAACACAGGTCAGAGCTGAGAGGGGAAGTTACTGCTTTCCAGCTAATCTAAATCACATGGATTTTTGTCACCGCTGATTTTTCTGCCAGCGACATTATTGTTTATCCAGAAATCCCATTGGACTCATGCTAACATGAGGAAAAGCGAGTATTTCGATATGCCAGGTGATGTGCTGAAGTTGCACAAGAGCTTGGAGTGTTAGACTCAAACACACCCTGTCTCATCTGGAGGAATGTGGCCGGCCGGCGAAGAGGGGAGACGGTGAGGGTTCGCACGGCATAACGTGAATATAAACATGTTCCATAATGACAAATTACGAGATTACTTTTGGAGAGGCAAGCCCAGCTTGCTCTTTTATTCAGTGTGGCTCGTTACCTTTAATTGGATAAATAAACTGTTTACAAGGCGTGATTATGCAGCACCGTAAAAAACCCAAAGAGAGACAGATCTGTTTGGCCTTATTGCTGATCATACTTTTATTAACCCTCATCCAGTCCAAATGCTTTAAACACTGCACTGTAATGAACGTGGAGTCTGTCATGCTGTTACCATCAGGCATTTTAGGCATGACAAGCGGTGATATGGAACTACAAAGCTAATGACACAGAGGGGGTCTTGTAAAGCTAAGGCGTTTGCCCACTTAACCGCAGTAATGTCATTACTGTCCTATTTAGCTAAACAAGCAGAACTGCGTAAAAAAACCCAACTGCTTTGTGGGCACTGCATATGGAAACGCCTGCGCACAATGAGCGCAGTGTAAATGACTGACATGCTAATGTAATTACTTGAAATAGAAATGTTGTAATTGCTTGGTGGGAGTTCAGGTTAATTGACGTAACATTATATTTCCACTGCGTGAACTTTCTCAGTGCTTAATGGCATATAATTACTTAACCTTTCAGGAAACATGATACAAATGGTGTGTGTGTGTGTGTGTGTGTGTCTACATACACACGATTGTCTGAATGCATGTAAAGAGCTTGCATACTGTACAAATAAAAGGAGGTACTAGCTGCTGCTGACTAACCCCATGTAGTGAAGGTCTCACATAATGAGCTGCTGTGCGTTTCATTAATTCACCTCATAAAGAAGAGGAAGCAGACCACCGCGCCTCCAACATGCTGACCCGTGTGCGTAAGCTACTTTATAAAACTATTAAGTCAACGCGCTTTTCGGGCTGCTCGCTGCAAAAGCAGCGCATGAAGATGACTTCTATCCTGCGCGTACATATTGATTGAGATTAAAACACGAGGAGAAACTCCGCTTGAGCAATTTTCTGACATAACAGCTGTGTGCAGATTACAGGCACAGCTCCAGACACAGGTGTATATTTGGCGTCTCTCACTCCAACATAGTGGTGCAACTTGCCCCAGAGACACCTCTTGGTCTGACCCTGCATGATTTACCTTTTACCGTGTGTGTGTGTGTGTGTGTGTGTGTGTGTGTGTGTGTGTGCGTGTGTGTGTGTGCGTGTGTGTCTGTGTCACACAGGATTTTACATCAGTGGTTTCCTCTTCATTTCTGCCCAGAATTTTTATGGATGCATGTGTGCTTTAAGAGTCATAGTACCGCAGATTCTCAGGATCCTTTTACAGACCGAAATCTAAACTCACAAATCTAGTAATGGCTAAAACGTGTATGTAAGAGTATGTTATGTCTTCTGATTTCTTTACTTGAATTATTGGAGTTTCTTTCCTGTATACTGCACACTCCTGTTTGCTCTTGCATATATTTATTTAAGACTCTTTGTGGTCTTTATAGGACTTACCTAAGTCCTTAAAAGACCATTTGGTTCGTAGTTTATTAGAACAGCAAGCTATGCACCAGTGGACTGGCCTTCAACATTAGTGTGACCAGGGTTCTCTATTGCTTTATAAGGCAGGGAAAGACAAGTTCATGTCTTGTTTATGATTTAGTAGTTGGGTGGAGGTAGTGATGAATTTAGTGGAGTGCATGAGGTAAACAATTTGTCTGGGTCCAACAGAAATATTTTTATCCAAATGTGATGATTCTGATAGCTGCATCGTGGTGTTTTACCCCCGCGTGTCATGTCAAAACAATGTGAGAAAACAACCAGTTCAGCCGTGGATACAGTTAAGGATACGCTGCGCTGTATATGCTTCATGTCTGCGTTGTGTTTGTGTCTGACCAAACAAGTGTTAATCATCTGTTTACTCGTCTTACAGATGAAGCCAGCACTCCAGATTACTGCCTTCCGTCAACAACTATGGCCAAGGTAGTCCTTTTATATTCATAAAGCCTGAGAGCAAAACAGCCGCATCCACTGGCAGAAATTCCACCTGCTTGGAATGATTCGGCCTGTTTTTAAACTGTAAAAATTCCTACCTTTGCTCCAGAACACATTAGGCCCCAAGGGTCCACGTTTATAACACGTCCAACCTGACCCTGCTCTGGCTCAAGAATTTCATTAAAAACGCTTCACACACGCAACGAGAAATTGCTGAGATAGAAAAAAAAAAGTATAATAAGAAGAAAATAAAAGGAAACACACAGGCGGAGAAATTAAACGATGTGATAATGATTCAGAGAAGGAAAAGCTGCGTTGGAAACAAATGTGATGGACTTCAGATCAGACGATAAACCTCTGCCTACATCAGCAGCCTCATTTATTAAAGTATGGATAGACCAAGTTCCAAAAGTTGAGGTTTAGCATGTCTACACACACCTATATAATGATGATGATAACTTAAAGCTATTCTACACCCAACTGCATGGATGTATTACTGTAAATGAGCCATGCCCCCAAAAATATATGGTCAGGAACATTGTATTTAATAGTTCAGCAGCCAGAATGCACGGCTATTCATGACATTATTTGAGAACCTCATAACTGTCATTGAAATGTTGCTAAATCCTGATTGGTGCACACAGTCTCAAACTTGAGACACACCACAGAAAAAAAACAGCACAGACCAAAATTTTTCATGTGAAGTGACCAAAACAGTCACAACTTTGGCAGAAAACGGTGTGTTTATGTAGGATCACATCACCGAGAACTTGAGAAAAATGTTTTTAGGGCCTCCTTAAAGTGATTCAGTTCTCAGAGTAGTGAACACAAATTCACCATAAAATACATAATTAATAACATAATAATTGTGACCTCGTGAAAGTCTATTAACTACAGAGAGTTTGATCAAATCTGAGTCATAACCATGTCTTGAAAAACTGACAATCTAATAATATAGTTGGAGGTTTGTTTTCTTTGGTTTCGGGGTCAGGTTCCCACTGATGACAATCGTTTACCGCAAAGTGGTTGCTTGTACGCATGGGCAGAAAGGTAATTGACAAATCTGAAGCATGGACTAGGGCGCACATACTGTTTGCACACAAAACAACACACAGAGTTAATAAACGAGGCCCCCGATGTAGAGGATGTGACACACGAGAAGACCACCAACCCAACTCACTGCCTGTCCATCTTTACCTGTCTGTTGAAACAAGATCCTTGGGAGAGAGAGAGAGAGAGAGGCAAAGAGGCCGAGAGAGAAAAAGGCAGAGAGAGGGGACCAGGATTTTGCCTATACCCATCTATTACAAACATTGTCCCTGCCCACTGTCCTTCCCCATGCCCACCCCCTCTCCCACCTCACCCTCCTCACCCAGGGCGGAGATCAGGTGTCTCCCTTTGAAATCTAGGATGGGATCAAACAGGACACAGGCATTCGATAGGGCAGCCCCACTGCCACAAGGACCCTTAATGGAGGAATAGCATGACTGGGACCTGGGCCAAATGGTGTGTGTGAAGAGAAGAATGAGAGCGAGGGAAATTTACAGCTTGGAGTTGTGCAGTGGGCTTGCTGCTGTGTGCTTTGAGTGTCAGGGGTATATTTGAGGGCTAATAGGCTGATCGGGAGACATGACAGGGAGGTTGCTGTCTTCCTTTTGGCTAAACTTTTGTGGCGAAGCTCAATTTGCAGATACACATCTGGAGCGTATTGGCTAAACATGGATTTTGCAGAGTCATTCGAGGAATGTGTTCAGAAAAGCAAAAATCCATGCCTCCATCAAAAGCACCCAAAAGCCTTTGTCCAGCCAGCCAGTCTCATATCTCAAATCAAACCAGTCAGGCTGTGGATAAATGTAAGCCATCGGGGGAGCATGGGTGGTACTGGCAATGGCCAACAAACTAAATAACCACATATATCGAAATGCATATTGTTTCTGATCTACTCTCTCTGCTGCCCCCAGTAATTGTTTTCAGATTGGTGTTCTGGTCCTTTTCAAACGTTTCTGCCGAACTAATGATTCTGCTGGTCTCAGTTGTAATTAGGTTTTTGTTTTGTGGCCCATTACAGTGGCATGTTATATTCTAAATCATAGCTGTGGAAAGATGAAGCGATACAGACGGGTCATATTTTGTTTGTGTTTTATATGGAGGAGCACTGTTGTTCTATGCATTAGAAGTTGTATATGTTCTATTGTACTCCCCATGGTAGACTGCCAAAAATTACCACTCATGTCTATTTATTGTTCTTTTCAGCACACGGAAGCATCTCCAAACCATGATTTTTAAAACCTCACCTTGTAGGGACCTCCCCACACAGATGTTTGTTTTGTTTGCTCTTCTGTTGTCTGCTTGTAGGGTCCCTTCTTGGTCCATGCATTCCCATGGCACTAACCCCCAACCATAACAATCGCAACTTCCTAAAGTCTGGCAAAAGATGTCCCTACTTTCTAACAACTCAAAGAGCCTACAGCTGTGACTCTGTGCGGCTTTACTGCTCAGTGTGCTACGGGTTAAATGCTAATGCCACAGCTAATGTTGACCATGGCCACCATCTTATGTCAGTGTTTTAGCATGCTAATTTGTTGTTTGTTTTTGTAAATTAGCCCTGTAATGTAAAGCAAAGCTGAGGCTGAGGGGAATGTCATTAGTCTTGCAGCTCTTTGTGCCTAAACTTAATATAAATTATACACACATGCACTTATATAACACATGCAAAATCTCTTTTCTCTAATTACATGGTAATATAATAACAATATAAACTTTGGGCAAGAACGTTTTGGACAAAGTGAAATTTTTATCCGATGATCACACTAGAAGAGTCAGAGGATCAACAAAGTTATTACGAATCATTGTGTGAAAGCTGTGTACCATATATCAAAGTAATCCATGCAATAGATGAAATGTTAGGGTATTGCCAAAGTCATTAACCATCTGGAGATCAAGAACATTTTTTTTTCTTTTCTTTTTTTTTTTTTTTTTTTACAAAATTTAATGACACATAGCCTGGATCAAAGTGGTGAGCCAACCAACCGACACTGCTATTCCTAGAGCCCCATTGTTGCTAAAAATGTCCTCACCCTGAAGGTCTAAAACTCAAAAGAGTCCACACAAAGATAGAAGTACAAGAGCACACACAAGCAGACATAAAACCCAGCCTTCGCCTTAAATAGTTACTCTTGTGGGGACTGGATATTTGTCCCCATATGGTAGACGAGGCTCTACGTGCGATGATGTGAAAAGAGTGCGTCCCTAAAATGTAATGAATTGCACACGCTCACACACAGGCTTCACACGGTGCAATGGAAAGTGTCATGGCAAGATGCCAGATAACCTAAAGGTGTTACCTTCTTTTTACCTCTGCTTTCCAACCCAGGTCACAGCGTTTCTTCCGCTTTTTTATTCTGAACACATGACTTCTAATGTCAAAAAAGTGCATCGAGAGAAGGGGTGAGACTTAATGTAAAACGATAACTGTAAAGATGTTTGGAATTTCACACAAAGAGCAGACTCTGCCGGTGATCGCTGCTGTTTCATATTAATGCGGTCACCGGGAGCGACGGAAATCTTTATAAAAACATGTCAGGTAAACTTTGAAGTTTTCAGACTGCTCACACAAGCATAGGCTATAGCGGCGCTTCAGACTGCACACAGAGTGCAAGTTGCAGACAAGTTCTCACATTTCCCAAATGCTTACATTCCACTTGCTAGCTCGTTCTGCCCCAGTCTCAGTGTCAGTCTCCTGAGTTTACAAAGTCAGACAACCAAGCCGAGGGATGACAAGGTGACATCCAAAGCTTTACAGCTCTGATGGATACACACGGAGAGATAAATCAGGTGGTATTTGTGTCTCAGGACAAAAACTTGTAAAGCCGGGACGGTAAAGCTCTCTGAGACATACACACCTTGGGGGAACAGAGACTTTAAAGCCAACAAAGAGTCACTACAGAACAGAGGCTGTTATATGGCCGGACTGATTTCACTAAAGGTCAGATTAACCAGTGTTGCTGTTGTATCTTTCATTATGTCCCAGCCAGGAAGGACGACAGACTTGTTTCATAAAGATGACAGCTCTCTAATTCACTGTGTATACATACAGAAAGTACACATGTATTATACAGTAAATCCCTCCTCACCTAGCTATTAACGTGTGATTTTTTTTTTTTTTTCCGCCGTCAGATTAGGCAAAATATACTGTTTGTATTATAGGGGTTGTTTAACTGTTTAAGTGGAAGAGGAAGTTGCCGCTCTGCCTTACAGTAAAAATGCAAACAATGTGTGTGCACGTGTGTGTGTGTGTGTGTGTGTGTTATGTATTCATCAGTCTCAACATTGTATTTGTCCCTTTTAACTCTGGCATATTTGCATTTGTGTTTCCTGTGCCATCTCAAGCACAATAAGAATGACAATGATCAATTTCTATTTTTTCATCTTCACAAGGACAAACAGAAATTTTAGACCATAAGATTTTTTTTTTTTACTTCACTAAAAGAGTTATTAATGTTTGGACAAGGTTTTAGGGTTGGGATCAGAATTAGTTATTGCTTAAGTTTTTATAGTGGTGTTAATTTACACTTTACTTATATGGCACATATTGTTTGTAGTTTCTTTACAATTTCACATAAAACATACATGGTGAGTTTGTAAAGTATGACGCGTTGCTATAGGTTAAAGTATTCAACGGTATATAAAAATTGTGGACAAAACATTGTGAGTACTTTTACTTTAGATACTTTAAGTACATTTTTAAATGCATGACTTTTACTTGAAATGGAGTATTGCAGTATTTCTACTTTTCCACATACGGTTTTTGGCTCAGGTTGAGGTAAGGCAGAAAGCTATTATGGTTAATAATAACCATCTGTTTGCATGAGTATGCTAAACTGTGATGCTAAATCAATGGATAATCCATAACTACCTCACGATGATGATCTTGATAAAGGCTCAACATCATATTTTCTGAGCTTGTGAGGAAACTTTGCAGCATCTGTGTTGTTTGCTTCCCCCAGGTGGCCAGTATCAATACTACAGAGACAAGCACAATGAAAAAAAAAAAATAATAAGTATAAAAAAAAACAATCAAACCTAAAGTAGTGAAATCATTTGCCGGAAATATTAATTTGCAAATTTTACAGAAATATCCTAAAAGCTGTGTTTAACATGTAAACAATAAATATGCCCGTTCGACATATGGAGTCATAAGCATTTATTATCTTGTATTATCAGAATCCACAGTGTCACTTTTACTCCCTGTGTGGTAGTTTGAGAGTGATGGCTGTTACTGCTATCTAGATCAAGCTCCCCTATCATCATTGATACCCACCACCCCTCCTCTGCTCTCTCAGTCCCCTGGCTCTCTCTGGACCAGCCATGGTGCACTTGTAATGGGCAGCTCTGGAAACCCAAACCCTCATTACCGCCCTCATTACTCCGTGCTGCACAATGGGGACCTGTTTCCTGGCTTTCACCCCTTCCCCAGATAAAACACCACTCGCACAGACACACACATATACTCAAATGCACCTCATGCCCTCGTCCGTCTCTCTCTTTATTCCTGCAGGCTCTCTCTCTTTGGTCCAAGGCCTTGGTGATCAGGTGTCCATGCTTCTTTGTCTGGTCTTTTGTAACGGAATACAAAGGCAGGCTGTCTCCCTCTACATCTCGTTTCTTTTCTTGTTGTTGTTTTTTTTTTTTTTTATCTCCTCCCTTCACTTTCCTTACCTCTCTTCTCTCCCTTTTTTATGTCAAGATTTATTTTTCTTCTTATTTTTTTTTTGATTGCTGCTTCACATTCTCTCTTGTCCTTTTATCATGATGGCTTTGTGGAGCACTTTCCACTTTATTTCTTTACTTTCTGTGACGTGCACCATGTTCAGTTACCATTGGGGGGCCACTGGGGGGCAGCAGTGCTCGCTGTAGTGGCACGTGAATCTCAGTGGAAAATAGTGGCTGGAACAAAATTTAGGAAACAACTCATCTGGTGTCAGCCTGATCCCTTGTGGTTTATGAAGCCCTAGATCAAGCTGCTTAAACCACAAGGATCACAATCAAGCTCCCTGAGACCGAGCTTGTCTGTTTTAGTGATGTACTGTATTTGCCCTACAGGTTTTAAATGATCTGTTTAAAACCGTGTGTGTGTGTGTGTGTGTGTGTGTGTGTGTGTGTGTGTGTGTGTGTGTTATTTAGGGCTGCAGTGACTACAGATGCATATCTTTCTGGAGTCTCTTTGAGATGCAGTGCTAATATTTCAGTGATCTGAGACAGTAACTGTCTGAACCACACAGTACACAGCCACATTATTTCTCACAATGTGTACTGTATGTGTGTGTCTGTCTATGTTTATGGGGGGGCTTAGGCCCTCCATGTAAAACTAGAGCTTGTACACATTAATGAGCACATTTGGCTCGCGTGCGTTCAGCTGCTTTGTCCTGTTTTCATAACACGGCTTTCTCTAACGCGGCCTCTTATCACTTGTCTTTATTAATGGTAACATTCTGACAGGAGAGTAACAAGGTGAAGCAGGACAAACATAAACATACGTGTTAAGTACATGTTTCCCATAGATGTGCTCTCTGTGTTATAGGAGTGCTGGTACAGCAGTTAGGAGCAAGCTGCTGTGGATGTAGCGACTAACTCATCTGATTAAGGGTCTTTTTTAAAAAAAAAAACCTTAATTCTGACTGCTTGGCTTGCAGATGAATGACTAAAGGTGCATTAAAAGTCATGGCTCTGGAAATGATGCAACATGCCGGTTTCCAGACTGCAGTCATAAAGGCAAAGTGCATTGTCCTTTATCAATATCAGATGTACAAAAAAAAAAAGTATAAGACAGGCAGTTTTATAGCAGGACAAACTCATCCAAGGACTGGGAGAGTAAGATGTTTGCATGGTCCACTGAATATGTCTTGTGGAGGAGCTGGATACCTGTTGCACAGCATACAGTAGATAAAAAAAAAAGATCCATCACAAGTCATTTGTTATGCTGAAATGTCAGTACACTGGTCCTCCCTTCCATCTTGGTAACTTAATGTGCAAAAGACTTTGGATATGTATCTTCTTAGACTTTTAAACTAGGCCATTTCTAAGGGTTAAAAGGAGGAAGAGGATAAACAGCTAACACTCATGATCAGTGTAACTTTGTGTACTGTGTTTGTTTTTTTTCTATCTGGATTTAGGTTCCCTGACACCAAGTTAAACCTGAGGTTTGGTTCATGGTGTGTCTGTCTCTGATGAAGACTATGTCATGTTAAATTACCCAGATAACTTTGCTGAGTACAACTTTTCAAACCCATAAAACCTGCTACAGATTTCTTTCTCAGCTACGTCAGCACTAAAACGTTAGTGTGTATAGCGCGCATCTGAAATGCCAAACAAACACTTCACCGCAGACTATTTTTTTTCCCCCCACATTGGTGGCTCGATTGCAGAGAGAACAAGTTTCTTATTTTGACTTCCCATATCCAATATAAATGAAAAGACAATGTGTAAGCATGGATACTGCGAAAGGGATTATGGGAATTTGACAGCCTCTTGCTATGTACCTCACCGAATAGATATACGATTACAAATACTGATCTCTCACAGATGCTGAGGTTAAGTCAACTTCCAGTGACTTCCAAGAGTGAAAGAGGAAAAATGTGAAAGACAGCAAATCAAAGAGCAGGTTTATTTAAATCAATTTAATACTGTTTCTTCTTGGTCATACATACAAATCTTTGACATTTACAGTTAGTTACTTTAAGTTGCTGAGGGCTTCGCTCGTCACATCCCCATTGAGCAAATATTCATTATGTTTCTTCTTCCTTTTCATCCAGTTACTTTAGTGACCATGTGATAGGTATTTCCAGTAAGGAATGTGACTTATTTATTCAAAAAGGGCCGCCTGATAGTCAGTTTCGGTGCTGTGTGTCCATACCTAGCCAGTGAATAAATGGTGAACTGCAAAGACTAACTTGATTGTGTAGCCCCCATAGAGAGAGACTCCATCTGGCTGCCCGAGGCGTTATTCCACCATGTGTAATCATGACAAAAACAAAGCTCAGCAACGTCTTACCACCCTCAGCACACACACATACACGTGCAAACTCTCGTTTCTCTATCTCTCACTTGCACACACACGCAAAAACACATGGCCGACATGTGGACAGACGTTGTTTCATCCAGCCAGGGCTCGTGAAGGAAAGGCCACAGCAGCACATGTGGACCGGTGTCTTTTCGCACACATAATGAGTTAACCAGAAATGCAAAGACTAATGAACCTAGACAGGAATTACTGCTGTAAGGATGTTTATAACATGCCCACACTGTATTCAGATGTTTTACAATGCTTAATTGCAAATAAAAATACTTCTGAGTTTATCAAAAGCAAATGGGGATAATTTAGAGAAAAAGGGATAATTTAGAGAACATTTACAATAAAAAAAAATAATTAAATAGTTTTACCTGGCAGAAATACTACTCATATGTACTGTTTCAAACTCTGCTCATGGTGGAGCAAACCCGAAGATCAGACAATTAGAGGAACTCGGTGAACTCGGAGCGTAAATCTACCTCTGCCTATGGAAAAATCTTGTATATGTGTTTGTGTGTGTTCCCCCCTGTCTGTCTTTTGTGCATGCACGTGTAAATGATTATGTGGCACATTTCCTTTTGTGCCACAGGCTTCTAATTACCAGCTTATTTCCATCCCTGCATCGCCTTTGCTTGTATGGAGTGATCATATAAAAAGGCTAAATTTACACATAAGCTCAATGCGTTTAAGTCGCTAATTGCATCCTAATGACTAAAGGTTTGCCAGGAAGAGTCGCGTCTCGAGCGTCGCTAATTGAAAGGGCAGGAAGTGGTGTTGCGTGTGACGGGGGGAGACAGACAGAGAGGTGAATAGAAAGATAACCTCGCGGAATTTGTGACTGAATCAAACGAGAAGAGGCCAACGACCTCCCCCCCCCAAATTTAATCTTTTGTAAATGAAATTCTTTGTGAAAACATTCTTCCTCACACACATCCTCTCTCTCTGACACACACACAGTGCCCCATGCCTTCCCCATGAATGATTATGTTATGTGTCACTGTCCTTTGCAGCTGCTCGTCTGAGATCTGCATTCCTATCAGTGACTAGAAGATGACATGCGTACATATGCTTCCTATGATTAGCGGGCATTTTTTTCATTTGAATGACCAGCATTTACTCACCACCTTCAGAGCATGCAAACAAAATGGGGAGAAGCAGGAAAACACACAAAGGAAGGAAAAAACAGAAAGGGCAAGAAGTCAGCATCAAGGAGTCAAGTCAAGAAAGGAAGAAACAGAGAGGAGAATCAGATTCTTACTATAAAACCCGGTGCTACATTTTTAGCACAGAACAACAGGTTTTTACACACAGGGACATAAAAGGGCAGGGCGCTCTTCCAACAGGGCAGTACTGTACCATCAGGTCGCCAACCTCTCTTTCAACAGGACTTTTATTTTGTCTTGGGCTGTTTGAAATGAGCCACAACCCAGTGCTCTCGCCTTTCAACTCCTGAGTTACATAACAAGCGAATACCTTTCTTTCTCCCGCTCGTCTGCTCGGTCTGTCTCTCCTCCTCCCCTTCGAGTCACATCACTCTCCTTTGTCACGCTCTCCACACCTTTGTCGGCCTCTTTTTCTCGCTCTCTCTCCCTGTTCTAATCAGTGCCTGTGGTGAATAATTCACTCAGTGCGGTGGGGACTGAAGCTCTTTGATTGGCAGCTTTATTCTCCCGTCTCTTACATTATTAACATACCTCTATTGGGCATTGTTGCTATGGTAAAGGCCATTACAGGCCAGAGGAGTGTCAGTGGAGTCAGCAGAATGACTGCACCCCCCCCCCAAAACATACACCCTTCATCGCTTCCTCCATCTTTGACTCCATGTATCCTTTCTTTCCCTCTCTCCTTTGGTTTGTCTTCCTAAAGGTCACTGCTTGGTAGTCGCGCACAGGACTGAACAAATGAGTTTCAGGTGGCCTTCTTTTGTTAGTCCGACTTACCGCTATAGTAATAGACATGGAGGTTAACTATATTTGTTGTACCTTTGTTGGCCAGTCTGGACACCTAATGTCTATAACATTGCAAAATAATGGGCTATTTAAAAAAACAGAAAGTGCTACAATCAATATTTTTATATCCATAATGAATCACCTGCCGTTGGATTTATCGCCCAACTCTGAAGTTCCTCTTGGCTCTAACAAGCTTTATAGCCTCTTTCAGCTCATCATTTTCATTTTATAGCCCGAAACTTTACCGTTATGATCAGCCTCACTACACTTTTTTGCTGCAGCAGGCAGCTGCTAAAAAACATAATGTTTTCTACCACCCTACCACCATGTGACAGACAAATTTAGTTACTCACTGATGAACATAGCGGGATATTAAGTAGCTAAAGAGACAGATATTTCCCTTGGTAGTTAGTGGACTAAAACAGCTGTAAGTAAAAGAACAAATATTGGACTTAAATTCATTAGATTGCCAGAAAGATGACTCCGGATGAATGTTGACATTTCTCCAAGTCTGTTGGATATAAAAGGTCATAATATGTCAGTGTAGAGTTTGCAGAGCTTGAGTGTGTTTCTGCTGCGACCAAGTTGCCAAAATAAATTTGTAAATGCAGGTTTTAAACGTTAAAATAAATTTGAGACTGTATTTGAAAAAAGTAAACACATAGAAGAAAACACAAGGTGTAAAACTAATCACATCCCACCTGCCATGCAGATTCAACAACAACTTGACGTAAAGGATGAGGACTCAACCCAATCCACTCTACATCCAGCGTGCCTCACCTGAGCTTCTTGCTCTCCATATGACCTATGTGCTCAGTGATGGAGCGCTTTAGCCGCTCTGTGATTATGTAAATTATGTGAGGGCGAGATAGGAGAGTAAGAATTACAACTCTGAGGCCTCCGTTCCGCTACATGTGTCTGAAATTACTTCCCTGAGAACAATCATAGCTCCCGCAGATTGCTTTCTTTTAATATTTCCAACACAGGTCTTCCCTTAGGATAAACACCCATGTGAACAAGTACGGATGCACAAAATCACACGGATCGAAAAGGGCACACAAGAACTGCATGGCACACACGCACAACACACACATCCAGGATGAGCCTAGGATGGGAGGAGAGTGGATGAGTGGTGAGTAAATTGAAGGATGGAGGAGACATAGAGTGAGAAATGGAGGAAAGATGGAGAGCCATAATGGAAGACACAATGACGCGTGGTCTTATAGAGATTGAGGACAGCATAGCTGCAATGTAATTGAGACTTAACTGTGCCAATGTCATTCTGTTTATGGGGCCGTGTGGGTGAGCGTGCACTTCTGTGCATTAGTGTGTGTGTGTGTGTGTGTATGTTTCTTTTCTTTTTTTTATAAAATTCAATTTACACTGTCTCACATCCCCTAGATGCCCGAGGAAGTCATCTGTCAAAGTGAGTAGCTGTGGAGATCTGTGGTGAGAGAGTGTGTGTCTCTGCAGCATGTATGCCTGTGTGTGTGTGTGTCTCTGTGAGTCTTTGTGCGGCCGTTTTTGTTTGCTCTGATTCCTCCAGTTGCTCTGGCCTTCCGCAGTCTCAGCGCTATTAGCCCTTTGCCCCGCTCTGAACAGGAAGCCAGCACAAAAATACCCCACGTACTTAGTATAACTTTATACTTCTTCTCTTCTCTTCACTTGTCGTCTTGTCTCTTCTCCTCGCCTCTCCTATCTACTTCTTACCTCTCTTCTCTCTTTGTTTCTCCTGTCCTTTCCTCTTTCCTTGCCACTCCGCTCCTTGCTTCTCCTCTCCTTTCGTCTTTCCTTGTTTTTCTTCTCCTCCCTTCTCCTCTCTTCTCCTCACTTCTCCTCTTTCTCCGAATAGAAATAGCACTGGGTCCCAGGACAGCAGCGTTTAGTCCACCAGAGGTGAGTGAAAAGCACAGATGTACTGACATTATAATCTCTAAATGATGCCACTCACTAAAATAGTTTGCTGGACTCATTATCTTACAGTAAGTTCATAGACTGAAACTCAGCTGAAAGTTTTTTTTTTCTTCTATTTTTATAGAAGTAACCATCTCTTGAATAATTCAAGTCATTGAGTCTTGTCATTAGCATGAGACAGGCGACGTCAGGAGACGTTATGTATGTTTCCATATCTATAGAGAGATAAATCATTCAACTGTGAGATATGTGTGTTCGTGTACGTGTGCGTATGTAGATTTGTGTGTGTGTGTGTGCTTGAGATAATCATATCAGCAGCCTTTTATGGGAAACCGTGAGAAATTGGGTTATGTTCTTTTACCACATTGTCCTCTCTCACAACAGAGAACAGAAAGCGTGTGTGTCTAATTAACAAGCACAGAATCACAGGCACACGATGTGCCAAGCGACAAAGAGGTTTTAAAAAGAGCAGCGACAAGAGAATTAAAAACTGCCTTCTAATGTCTCTGCATTTATTTATTTCTTTTCATTCTTAATAAAAAAAAGGCCGAACAGGTTGGCAATCTGTTGATATATTTCTTGTGAAACTCACAAAGCAGTCACAGTGAACGGTTTTGCAGTCATAAGGCTCTATGGTAATTAGGTTCTAGTAACAAAGAAAGTCAGGCATTTGAAGAGACATCTGTGGAATGAGAGATGAGTACACTCTCCAGTAAAACTCAGGTTGCATGACAACTATGTGAGGTGGGAATTAACTGTCAAACTTTCCTCCTTGAGATGGTCCAACTGGAAATACAGTTTCCCGCAATATTCCCGTTCTGCTGTAGTGACAGGCCGCGCTGTCCTTTTATTTCCATTGCGTACAGAAGGAACCCCTTTGGAAAATCTCTCCGATAGCCTGATAGATGTGACTCTTCTGGAACCGTGACTCAGCATTGTTTCGAGAAAAATCTGTTAATGTTTGGCAAAAAGAACTGTAGTTTGAATGTGCTTTCATTCAGGGTTGAAGTGCTTGTTTTTGTCTTTTGTCACCTGGGCTTGACGGTAATGTTTTGTTGAAGTGTATATATTTTTGTGTCTGTGACCGATGTTTCAAATGCGCGCTGACAGACTCAGCCTTACATGCTTTTCTTACTTTTTTTTTTTTTATTCAGGCGTCCCATTTATGAAAAAAGCACGGCTCTGTCACAAAGTCGATGTGGATGTATCACAGGCTGAGGCCAGGGTGTGTAATGACCCACATGTTTAAATGTGTGCTCTCTGTTCGCAAGGGCAGAGATTTCTAAATGCCAAAACTGAATAATTTATCAAGGCAACACCTTTCAGAGAGGCCGGTGATGGGGGGATGAAGACTGATGGAAAGAGTATGAGTCTGATGAACGAGTAAGTGGTGGTCAAGAGGAGAGAAAGAATGATGAAGAGGGAAACAGGAGTGGACAATATGCACACGCACAGGAACAATACGGCTGCCTGCGTTCAGCGTGTGACCGCACATTCATTGTGTGCGCACGTACCGGCGGCTCAGGAGAAGAGCTGGTATTTGGAGAGTCGGTCCTGACATGCATGTTAATACGCAGCAGTTGAAACGTACTCATTGGTTGACGGCATACTGCAGTATCTCACCATTTTCTCCTTAAAAGATTGTTAGTAACACTTTATCAAGTGTGTCATTTCTGATATGGAGTTCCAGTACCAAACAATATGAGCAAAAACTAATTGCTTTGGTGCACAGCATGTAAAGTAATTACAATATATAATGAGAAGGTTATTAGAAAAAGATCTATTAAAAGACAACAGAAAAAAAAAGTTTTAACACCAAACCATTTGCTGTAGTAAAAGTGATCAGCAGCAATCATTCTGGAAACTGGACTAGGCTCGAGGCTCGACATGTGTGACCTCTGACCTGTAACCTAAACAATGAGCCACTGGTCTAGCTGGAAAAATCATCATCCTCCTCAAACTCCGCAAAGCGAGCATCTGGCAGCAGGAGGAAATCCATGCTAATTGCTATCCCAAGGCCCTGTGGGTATAATACTCATGGGGTTGCAGGGCAACCAACAACTGCAGGAGCAGAGAGCTGAGGCTCAAAATTTTTAACACACAACAAATCAGATAATTAAATACAGCAAGAAACATGGAAATGCATTTTAAAAAAAAGATGGTAGGATGTTCAACGAGCAGGCCTGGGTGTAAATTCTAGACCTAGGCCGACTAATCATCTCATAACAAATAGTAAATTATAGCAAATATCATATTAATGTTATTGCAGTATTCTAATTACATGTAGGTTGTATCATAGCATAGAGTAACAGCCTTTGGATCACTGGCATGTCTGCACCTCAGTACTGTATATTTTACTGTTTATATATGAGCCAGAGATGTAAGAGAGTAGACCAAATACAAAGCAATGTTTTTACACCCACAAAGTAGAATAGCTCACAGAGCTATAAAAATAATATAGTCCAAAAGTTTTTTAAATTTTCTTTTCATACTTTTGCTACTAGATTACTTTAGATACTAAGATACAGTGAAACTAAAACTATCCACAGAATGCTAATGCTTTAAATCTGATTTTTTTATAGTAAGCAAAAGTGCATGCAAATGTGGCGACTAGTAGTTCGCCTGCGCCATCACTTCTCTAAACCCCGATCACGCTAACTTAACCTTGACTCTATCAATCAATGAAGGGGATGATCATGAAGTCAGATGTCATGAACTTTTTTTTGTTTAACCTTCATTTGCATGTGGGCTTTTACGAAGAACCTTGTCGAGCTATCGAGAGGATAGTAGCTCACAGGGGAGCTGACACAACACGTGTGTTGTAATATGTTAATGAAAGTAAACTGTCATTTGAAAAGACTGCTGAATATTCATCTTAGTAGTGTGACCTTGCACTCAAGGGGATTAATAATTAGTTCATGGATTACTTAAGTGTCCTTCACATGCACGCACGCGCGTGCACGTTTGTTGATCGCACAAAACGTACTGCAGAGGTCTGATAATTTAGCGGCTGATGGTAAAAATAGAGGACACAAGATTAATATACACTGATGTTGAGAGGTGTGGAGTGTGATTGGAGGCGAGAGAAGCAAAAGAAAAAATAAAGTAAAGGAGAAAAGTGCATGTTCACACAGTTGCTGTTGGCAAAGACAGGCTGACCCACTTACCAAGGATGTACGGCCTGAGAGAGAGCATGCATGGAGGCCAGAGAGGCCACCAAGGAGCTCCAGCCACAGTGTGCAAAGTGTGTGTGTGCGTGTGTGTGTGTCAGCTTTGTTCTATTAATGACTTATTGCCTCTTTCTCTGTGGAGTCAAAGCAGGCTTTGAAAAGGTATTGAACCTCCCATGGTACCATCACTCAAGCACACACCACATACACCCACACATCCTGGGGCTCAAACACCTTCCTTTTCCTTTTCATCTAACTGTAAAACACACAGCGGGAGAAAGCCACAGAGGAGAAATATGGAAATGGGGCTGATGGGTGGCCTGCAGTGGAAGCCGTGATCCCCCAAGGTCCCCTGGTGTGGTTTTATACTGCGACTAGCCTCTGCTCATTCCATACAATATCGTTTATTATAACCCTTTCACCTACTGATGCCAATATTGCGCACAAATCCTACATGGGAATGATCCACAGATTAGTTCGATACAGTTCATTTTATAGCGATGGATGGCAGTGTCTGCCTGTCGGTGAACTCCTTTAGTCCAGACTGAAATATCTCAACAGCTGCTGACTGAATTGCCATGAAAGTTTTGTATCCTCGAGGTCCCCTGAGGATGAATGCGGCAGATCAAAGTTTTCACTTATCCTGTGAAACCTCGACACGTACTCAATTTGGGGATGGCCCTATGAGGGTGTGGTTTTGAGTGAAGTGTCAACTGTTAGATGGTGTTGTCCTGAAACTTGGTACGCACGCAGTTTGTGTTCTGGTCTCTCAAACTTTTGTCCCTCTGTAAAATTGAAATAACACTGGCGATCTCATTTCCTCTAGCAGGGACAAAAATGATTATACGCACTAAACATCAGCATGTTGATATTGTGAGCATGATATTCATGACATTAGTTCTTTTGGAAATCAGTTTGTTTGTGGGTGCATTGCCCAGGAAAAGCAAATACTAGTGCCCGCAGAGTCCCTTTAAATTTCTGCAGAGCCCGGGCATATGGGTTGCAGGTTTTTCTAACATGACTGTGGCTCCACCTAAAAAGAGGAAAATCTGTAAAGGTGTGCTTATTTTAATCTGTGTGAACTAGCACAAATGACATGCAAATACCTATGAGCTCTATGCACCAGCACGGACAGTGAGAGACTGTTCAGCTCTGAGTCTTATATCTTGGATGAGAAGAGAAATTGTATCTCTGCAACGAGGCAGTGATGTGCATCTTCTCTGTCACAAAGGCAGAAAAAAAAAACACATTAGTATGTGCTCACCCATCAGCCAAATTATTATTTTAAACATTGGTATTGGTGTCAGTCCTACATTTTGTAATATATGCATTGGGAAAACCAATCCTTAAATTTAAGATTTTAAACATTCACAGATAACTTCTCCAGATTGCATGCCAAGTGTTCAAGGCTTCAATAAATTGCTTTGCTATGGCAAAATTTTTCATGATGCCATGGTCAAATTTTTCTTCTAGCAAAGGAGGATACGGTGCAACAATGAATCATGCGCACTGTGTTCATGATGTGCAAAGTAACAAGCAGTGGAGTGCATAAAAAAAGCTATGGTGGGCTACACAGCTTCTTTTTATGCAACCCTATTAAAGACTTTGTTTAAAGTCTTGAATGTATCCCCAAAAAAGCAAACACAAATTAATTCATCTGACCAAAGCTAACACCTCGTCTTAAGATGGGTTTACACTCCAGGAATTTTTGGTTGATTTACCTCAAATTCACTCCTCCTGACAATCAGAGGCCAAAAGCTAGTCTTGGACCTTGTTTGGTAATGTTCGGCCAAATTTGTGTCATAATGTGAGGAGTTTACAGCTCCAGTCTTAAACCTCAACTCTTGCTTGGAGACTCATTAAGGCTGCCAAAATAATTTCAAACATGTTTGATATTTGGAATTTAAGCAACGATAAGAGTTCCAGTCCGTGATGACTGCATCACTGATGTGTCCTCTGACATAAAAGACGCCTGTAAAGTTCTTTCTTGAAGTGTGTTCCACACAAAGGGGACACAGTACATTGCGGTAGCTCCATAAGTTGGGGAGGTTGCTCGCTTGTGTAATGTAATGTGTGTGTAATATAAGCAGCTTTAACATATCATTTCAGGAAAATTCTAAGTGTATATTCTTGTTACAATTTATTGTAATGTAATTATCTGACAAGACAAAACCAATAATTAACATCCAAGTAATATTAAAGCATTGTTTCATTAATTTGTGTGTATTCATGTTGTAGCTGAGAGAAGGAACTGTAATGGGGATTACAGTAGGCCTCTGAGGATGCACTAGAGCATGCAATATTTCACGGCGTGTACCAACAACCATCTGGACCAACTGGGGATAAGGTGGCTTTCCTGAACAGAGCCTTGGTGGAAAGAGAGAGTCAGACAGCAGAGCAGAGAGGAACATGTCAAACAGAGGTTAACTGTAAACACAGATGGGCGCAAATATGTTCCATCTAAAAGAAAACTCAGTCAACAACTGTATCAAAGTATGCGAACAACATTTACAACAGTGAATTGTTACATAATATATATTAGATTCCATGCATTCCGGCCAAGTCCTCAGGAATTAAACGGGCGCTGACATACAGCGAGGGGTATAAAGGGGAGCCTCCGAGGAGAGGAACAAAACGTTGAAAAGTTAGGCAGAGGAGAAAAAGATTATAAGGTGTGGAAAGCGTGTGAATGTGTGGAGGTGAGAGACATGGAGGAGAAGATGATGACGCGCTAAAATAAGGTGTGAGGAATGTCAACGTGGAGACGGGGTGGGGGAGGGGGATGTGATCGGCTCTTCCACCTCTGCTTTTTAAAAAAAAAAAAAAAAAAAATCCTGAGACGCCCACGAACACGGCCTCCGCAGCTCTTTACCAGACCTGCCACCGTGGGAAAGAATCTGGTTTATGTTTTACAGACAGACATATGAAGTGTAATGCAATTATCCAGCAGCTGTTCTCATGGCTGTACCTCTTATTCAGTCAGACTCTCCAGTCTGAGAAAGATTTGGTTTCTAAGTAGGGCATAACACAAAGACAAACACTCTAATTAATAGATAATTACGAGGCTTTATAATTCATCAAAGTCCTGCGTGGTCTCCAGAGCTTCACTACGAACAGTTCAATCTACATCAGCCTCGCAGTATTATCTTCTGCAAATGTGAGCATTTTTTTTTTTCCATTTTTGTTTTCATCCTGTGTCTAAATAGAACCGATGGTTGATGTGCGTGAAGTAGGGAAGCCCCTCTTTCATGCAGCTGCAGCTGATATGTTCTGCTGGGACTGTATCTATTATGTATACATATAGCCTGCCACTACATCTTCATATTTGTGACACTCTAGTCATGCTATAATCCTTCCTGGATTAAATACAGCCTGAGAAAAAAAACAGTAGACACCTTTAAAAAGGCAAAGGCAGTGTCAAGACAACCGATCAAAGACTGATCTGTCCTTAGGTTTGTTGTTTTTATTTGGGTGGTGGTCCACATGCATGCTCTACCTGCACGCCCACTGTTTGCTTATCTCTTTGTCTCCACCCAGCGTGCAGAGATGATCATCCGGCTCAAACAATAACAGAGTGCCACAGCCAGCCGAGTTTCAGCCGTGCTCTTCCCCTCACCCCTCACCCTTCTTCTCCCATCTCTCTCTCCGTTGCCGGGGTTACAGCGGGACCTGATGTGGCTTCTGGCCAGTAAGGCTTTGTTCTACAGATGGCCCTGTCCGCTCTCCTTCTCTGCTTCTCCTCCTGTCTGCCTCCTCTGTGCCTCTGTCATGTGCAGCTGCACTCCAGCCCTGATATCCATAGTCATGCTAATACGAGCAGTTGATTAATTAGTCCACACACACAGGTGCTTTGTCCATATGGACCCTCTCTTCATTTGTGAATATTCAGATTACAGCACCCCTGTGTGCTTTTACGGTTCATGCGTGTGCGGATGGGAAGAGGATGTGGGATGGATCAAGGCAAGTCACTGGCTGACTAACAGGAAGACACTGCTTGTAAAAAGTGGAGTGATTAGAATCTGGATCTAATTTATCATATAGATTGCTGGTGGATTTAATTAGTTGTCTGGGGGGTAATAACAGAGACTGGGACGACGGCTACCACACAATAGCACGTGACTGCATTATCTAGGCCAGTGAGCATGAACAATAAAGCTATGTAAATTATTTTTTTATCATAGATTATTTGCCTGATTAAAAAGAGAATTATTGCAGAAGAGTTTAAAGGGTTACTTTCGACATTTTTTTTTTTTTTTGCATGTCATGACTCAGTCACCATATAAATTAGATTCCTACTGCTGCTCCCTTGTGAATAAAAGATGTCTGTCTGCCTGTCTCTTGATTTCTGTGACATTAGTCCTCCTGCCATTCCCTAAGGCCTCTCCCGGGGGAATATAACCAGAGAAGCGCTTATACACTTTCTCCAAAGCTCAGGGGACATGTGATCAACCGACATTTATTTCCAGAGGCACACAGATGAGCTGTCTCGGCACCGTCTCGTCGCCACCTCCACCAAGTTTTCCAATCATACAATAAAGCTCATCTTTTAAATGTATGTGTTCATGCGTGCTCACGCGTTGCACATTCGTTCTCCCTGGGAGTAGAATAGCATAGCAATGCTAGCAGCTCCAAGTACAGCTAATGGATAGACTGACAAATTTTGCCCGTCCGTGGCTGAATCACGGCGACTTTGGTAATCCCCACGCATTCCATCTAGCACCATCAGCAGGCTAACGTTTGTGGTTTTGAGTCAAATGTCTCTGTTGCAGAGATTGGTAAATATTTTCGTGCCCGCTCAGGATGAATCATAATAACTTTGGTGATCCCCCTTTTCATACAGCGCCACCCTCTGGTCAAACGTTTCATTTGTCCAACCTTGCTGACATTCCTAGTGCTAATTAGCAACTAACACGCCAAAGAGTGTGAACATGTTACATTATGCTGCGAGTGTGTTAGCATGTTGACGTTACTAATTAGTTTGAAACACCACTGTATCTAAGCACAGAGCTGCTAACGTGGCTGTAAACGCTTGTTATCCGCTATTAGAGCCAACGTTCAGCAAATACAGCTGGCACACAAGGAAACTGGCATTGCACCAACATTAAACTTCCAAGAACACCCTACGAGGAAAGAAACTGAAGAAACGTTGGCTCGGCCGGATGGATAGTAGACTAATTAGCTACAAGGAAAGCAACAAAGACAAGCAAAATAAATATTCCATTACAGCAGTAGTGGCAATACTGTGGTGGGTGGTATTGAGACAAATGTTAATATTGCCTGAGGAAGAGGCCCGAAACTAATGCACATGTCGTCTACTTGTGAGGTCAGAGCTTACAACCACACATAAATGCTGACCGGTAGACGCCGGGACAGGTTGCCAGATACGTGATCCCCGTCCTTTGTTTTCGCTTAAAGACATTAACTTCACCCTTTTTCCAGGAACTGTGTGAATGGATGCTGCTGTGCATCCCTTGCAAGAAGATCCAAACCAGCCCATTTTCTCAAGTGCAACCAGATGTCCATGACCTCAGCCAGCTGAGCTGTTCTTCCTGCAAAATGACCCACTTCCCCCTCACATGCTCTTTGGGCTTGTTTCAATGCCTTTCAGTCAGCCACATTCCAGTTCGAGGTATTCAAGTGCAATGTGCAAGGTAGCCTAATTTCGTAGGTTAATAAGGGAGTTGGGGTGGTCCTATATTTAACATGGAGAGTGGAAACCACATTAAAAGGCCCTTTGGCTGTCCCTGAGCTCTTTCCCTGTGGACTGGCTGGCCCTTTTAATACAAGACAGCTTCAATGTGGCCTCAATAGGAAAACAGGTTCTACACTGAATCAGTCACAGTCCTTACCAATCACTGTCATTATATAATTATCAAAATGTAACACACAGACCCAGAGCAGTGATCCAACCATCACCGCAACCCCTTTTCTCAATGAACCTCGTTTTAATTTCATCCTCCTGTATTGTTCTTTCTTTTTAATAACAATCATAGATTTGTGTTTCCATTACTGGGTTGAAGAAACCTTTTGGAACCAAGGTCCTTGTAATAACTGAAAAGAAATATTCAAAAGGAGGTTGTTTAGAGTGGTGAAAGAAATATTCAGTCACTTAAGTATAATAGCAATATGGGTACAATAATGTAATAAAATCTCATTTGAGTAAAACCTTTAAAATATAATCAGCACAATGTAATTAAAAGTATAAAGTCCTATCATGAAGTAAAATGACCCCTGTCAGAGTTATAGTACTTTGCATTATACATTATTATGAGGGATAATTTTAATGTTGTAGCTGGTCAAGTCTGAGCTGGTTTAACAACCTTACACTGGTATACAGTTTCATTTGGAACAGTGCATCATATTCTATAAACGGATGCATTTTGTTTGATGATCTTAATCTGAAAAGTTAATAGAAGCAAAGGATGTCAAATGTAAAAAAAAAATACTATACATGAATGTGTAATGTAACAATATTTTAAGTTTTTAAACAGGAAATAGTATCTCAAAGTTCTTTTTTTGGGGGGGGCTTCAAACCACTGTTAGTGCCCCCCAGTGGTAATGTGAAAAAAGACACCGTGGGCAAGTTTTCAGTGTACACAGTTAAGGGTCTCGGGTCAGCCATGTTGCACTTGTGATTAAGTAGATGTTATATCCTCACGAGTACAGGTTTGCGTGTGTGGGTGTGTGAGGGTGGGGCTACATGTCAGGTTGGGTGTTGCCTCACATTGCCCATGGTGATGGGAGACTTCTCAGATTAGTCCAGTCATCTAGTGCACATTTAATTTGATCTGGAGGAAGCAGATGCTCATGAGCGGCAAACACAGGCATCCCTCACAATTAGCCCCATGTCTCTTTTCTGCTTTTGGTGTTGTGTTTCTAAAATGAGTGGACGTTTGCAGGGTCAAAGACGTTAGTGAAGGTAAAAGAGAGACCTGATAAAAGGTCTCATGTCTTAATATTTGGTATTTTTGCCTTGCTATCTATCTATCTATCTATCTATCTATCTATCTATCTATCTATCTATCTATCGTCCTTCATGCTTTCTCTCTGATTTTTTTTTTCTCAGCACACATAACCACTCCGAAACAAGAGGAACATACAAAGGTTTTTGGCATTGGCAATATTTCTTATAAAGACCTTCCACTGACAGTCATCCTGAGCAAACTCTGAGCAGCTCTTTATAGGAGGGGACCAGCACAATGTGCTCACCTTGGAGGACTGTCCTCATTTCCTACAGTCTAACCTTGTGAGGGTGTATTGTATATATAAGTAGACACACTGTCCATGCAGGTGAACAAGTTCACATGTGGTAACATCAGGGAATAAAAGAGCAGGATACATTTTTATGGTCTTTATCACTGGTAGGGGGAGTCTGGGACCAGCCCATCGTTGGTTCGTTAGTGCTGATTGTTATTGTGACAGCTCAGGTAAAAATTCTTCGTGACCATCTTAGGTAGCTACAGATTAGAGATAGAGCGCAGCTGGTGGTTATGCCAGATATCTCTGACCTTTTGTCTTTTTCCACCAAGCCTCACTGTGGTTACAGCACTGCTTTGTCTCCACCCACTCAGGTTGACTTAATCAATGAGACTGTTTCTGCCTGCAGGAGAATTCTGCCCCAGAAATATTTTTGTCAAAAGAAAAAACTCTCTTGGTCTTTATCCTTCTTTTACCGTGAGCACCTTTCTTTCTCTCACGTCGACCTGTTTGACCTCTCTCTCTCGGTTTCCCAGCCCCCACCCTCCCCCTTTTGCTCCTCTTCACTTTGACACGTAGCATCTCCACTATGGGACACAGACGTCAACTATACTTCAGATATGAGATTGGATGCCAGTTATACCAACCATCATTTCTTCGTGCGTAATTAAGAAACCACCGTTACAATATTCTATTTTCAAATGCATTCAATTTGACCATGGCACGCCCAAATTCGCTCCTTGGATGAGCAAAAGATGTAACAAATGGTCGTGCGTAATGCTGGTGCGTCTTTTCAGGCTGTCCCGGAAAAGAAATTAGGCTCTGATATATTTATGAGTAGCCTATTTGAAATGTCCTATCTGTGGGCAATGACCTTGTTTAAAAAGAAGACTGATTGGACTCGCTTAGTGTGTGTGTGTGTGTGTGTGTGTGCCAAGACGGAGAGAGGGGCAGAGGGAGGCGGGCACGCCCAAACGATGGTGTTGAATGACGCCCGTCTGTTGCTTCTTGTGTTTATCGGTGCGTCCTGCGATTGGCGGAGGACAGGGAAAGGTACCCATCGTTGGCGCGCCGTGGGCGGGTGGAAGGCCTGTTTATAAACCCAGATCTTTCCCCGTGGGCGGGAACAGCAACAGTAGAGAGTGAAAGTGAAGCGAAGGAGGAGAGTGAGAGAGACGGTGGAGGAGACGAGGCTGCGGCGGCGGTGGTTGACCGGGGTTCGCACAGGGGGCGAGGCGGACGCCCCTGTATGCGTCTTCAGCCGCGCATGGACGACCACCTCAGCCTCCTGCAATCACCCCCGCCGAGCGTAACCAAAACCCGGGGCGACAATCTGGTGAACCACGGATACACCGAGACAGAGGCCGACGTGATGACGGTTGTGGCGTGTGACAACATGCTAGAAGAGTCGGCGGCTCTCCCGGGCCACCACTCTCTGGACCGATATGAACCAGACCACGAATGCTGCGAGAGGGTTGTCATCAACATCTCAGGGTTACGCTTCGAGACGCAGCTCAAGACTCTGTCCCAGTTTCCAGAGACGCTGCTGGGAGACCCCAAGAAGAGGATGAGGTACTTTGACCCCCTCAGGAACGAGTACTTTTTCGATCGGAACCGACCCAGCTTTGATGCCATTCTGTATTACTACCAGTCTGGCGGGCGCATCAGAAGACCCGTTAATGTGCCCATTGACATTTTCTCTGAGGAGATCCGGTTCTATGAACTGGGTGAGGAAGCTATGGAGAAGTTCAGGGAGGATGAGGGCTTCATAAAAGAGGAGGAGCGGCCGTTGCCAGAGAATGAATTTCAGAGACAGGTGTGGCTGCTTTTTGAATACCCAGAGAGCTCGGGTCCCGCACGGGGCATAGCGATAGTGTCTGTCCTGGTCATTCTCATCTCCATTGTCATCTTCTGCTTAGAGACACTGCCGGAGTTCAGGGACGACAACAGGGATCCGATCACCATTGCGCCTGTGATAAATGGCACGCTCCCCTATTTCGTCAGCCCCTTCTCAGACCCGTTCTTTGTTGTGGAGACGTTGTGTATCATCTGGTTCTCCTTCGAGCTGCTGGTGCGCTTCTTTGCATGCCCGAGTAAAGCCACGTTCTCCAAAAACATCATGAACATTATTGACATTGTGGCCATCATCCCTTATTTCATCACCCTGGGCACAGAGCTGGCAGAGAGGCAGGGAAACGGACAGCAGGCCATGTCATTAGCCATCCTGCGCGTAATTAGGCTCGTTCGGGTGTTTCGCATCTTCAAACTCTCGCGTCACTCAAAGGGGCTTCAGATTTTAGGACAGACTCTGAAAGCCAGCATGCGTGAGCTGGGCCTGCTTATCTTCTTCCTCTTCATCGGTGTCATCCTCTTCTCCAGCGCTGTGTACTTTGCTGAGGCAGACGACCCAGATTCGGGGTTCAACAGCATCCCGGACGCATTCTGGTGGGCTGTTGTCACCATGACTACCGTGGGCTACGGGGACATGCACCCCGTGACAATCGGGGGAAAGATTGTGGGGTCTCTGTGCGCCATCGCCGGCGTGTTGACCATTGCTCTGCCCGTACCCGTCATCGTCTCCAATTTCAACTACTTCTACCACAGAGAGACGGAGGGCGAGGAGCAGGCACAGTACCTGCACGTGGGGAGCTGTCAGCCTCTGGCAGACACGGAGGAGTTGAGGAAGACGCGCTCCTCATCCTCACTCAGCAAGAGCGAGTATATGGTGATAGAGGAGCACGGGATCAACAGCGCGTTCAAACAGCAGCCCAACTTTCCCACCACCGCGCAAAACAACTCGCAGAATTGTGTGAATATAAACAAAAAGATTTTCACCGACGTGTAGCGAATTTAGGAGTCATGGCCCTGAACACAGGAGGGGGGTGGTGTGTCAACACACAGCTGGTTCTGTCGTTGCGCACCAGCGTGTTGGAGCAGCGGTAGATCAGAAGAAAGAAAGGAATAAAGAGAGAGAGAGAGAGAGAGAGGAAACCCTGTCTGTTCAGACACGCTGCTTCGTGCTCCATTCAAAGAATCAGGATCTTTCATTTCAGTGATCTGAATTCATAATTCTGTTTGGTTCCATTCGCGCTTGGAGAGAAAGAGCTCCTTAAATTATTATTAGCCCTACTATTTCTTCTCGGAGTGAGGGGACTGACCTGTTGTGCATTGTGCAATAGCCAACATATCGCCACGGCAGGTAGTAATAGAAGCTTTATAACTGTGAAAGATGGGTAGGAATGTATGCTACTCGAAGGACACTCACATTGTATTAACATGCGTTATGAGTCGTGATTCGTCAGTCATAGCCTATGTATAATATTCAGTCATTTAATTATGTGTGAGTGTTTAAACACATGTGATGTCTGAAAACACAGTTCTGCATATATTATTCAATTAGACCGTTCTGTGATATGCCTTTATTGTGCGTTAAAGTCTAGTCCAAATGCTACTGTCTTTAAAAAAATAATCCCTTATAATTCCTTGATATGAACTGTCCTGGTAGGCTATGTAATGCGTAAACGGCACCATATAAACACAGGGGCCAGCCGACTCTTAGTATCTCATTATCGGTGCGAGACCCACGTGAGAGAGGAAAACACAGCGCTCTTACACACACACACATACGCACACACATACACAGACACGCACAGCGATCAAAGATGGAGCGTGCTTCTCTTTGGATGCCTCAAATAGAGCCCGCTGTGATGCAGTCTCCATGGTGACGGTCGTTTCCTCGGTAACCCCGGTCACCGTTGCCATGGCATCCTTGTTTCCACAGTAACCTCCCAGATGGCTTGAAAGCTATATTAAAAGATTCTCATCTAAATAGCTCGTCTTCGGTCTCTAATAAGGCTGTTAAGTCATCACGCTTCGCGTGCGTAAAATACAAGCCCGAGCATGCCCAGCGCCACTATCGCCGATCAACAAGCTCGCTCAACGACTTTAACATTGACACAAAAACAAATTGGAGTAAGAAGGTCTGTTTACAGAGCAACCACCAACAACCGAGAATGAACCAGGCACCACTTTAGAGAGGTGATAAGCTGGGAGAGGCGGAAGGAGAGGGAGCGCGTGAGGAATTATGAATGGACTGGGAGCACATTGTGTCTGGCTGTCTGGAGTGCGCTACTGCGGGCGCTCAGCAGAGGCTGCTGTTCTCCCACTGATGAAACCTGGTAAGTTCTGAGGACTGTCTCTTTCTGAATTATCCAGTCCAGAATCAGAAAAAAAGGTTTGTTGCCAAGTAGGTTTTCACGTCATAAAGATACCAGGAATTTGGGCATGACAAACATACGATAAAAATCAAGTATTACACCCATAAACACTATAAATATATATGTACACCATTAGCCATGAAACCAGCGTTTTTAACTGGTGGTGCTTTCCAGTTTCCGTGTAATGGGTCGTGTGGCTCCTGCAGTGCTCCCAGGTCGTCTTTAACCTTCAGCTGACTTTGCCCATGAAATGAATAAGGGCACCAACATCACGCACTCACCCACCCACCCAGCTGGTCTCAGTGCTGCCTCCCGGTGGCATCGGGTTGTGCTTACAGAACAGGTGGCTCCCGCCTTCATTGTGACCTCTGTCTTCTTTGAACATTCATAGCAAAGAGGCGCAGAGGTCATATAACCCGTGAGGTGCTGCTGCCGGTCTGATACTGGCACTGTTGAATAAATTCAAATGAAATCATTCAGATTATTATGCAGTAAATTATCACTCGCAAGCTTATTTAAAAAAAAACGTATTCATGTTGTCGACTCAGTGACACGGTATGAGCCTTTTCCTACACCATATTCTCGCCTTGCTGCACTGCCAGCCCTGCAGATTTATGCTCAGTGTCTTCCCTCACTGTGATTACTCTAACTGAAACAGAGACAAGGGGGAGAAGGAAATCTAATTTTAAAAAGGCAGGATGGGGAGTCTATCAAGCAACCATGTTATGAATCTATTCAGCGTGGCTGTGTGAGCGCATGTCTGCGGTAGTACGCTAATAATATGTACACCTTTCCAGCCATGGTTGAGTGATAATTAGGGCAGTTTCATTAGCTGGCTTACCCTACAGGCAAAGTGGGCGGTTCCACAGAATGTACTCCTCATTGATTATTCCTTTCCATTTTGACCCCTGACCTTGACTTCATATTTTTAAGTGTAAACCTCTGGATTAGTCATCAGTTAAATGGCCTGCTCATTTCTCAGGTCACATAAAAGCCCCAGTGAAGGGAAACACTGGTGTATATTGATCAGCGAGCGAGATATATTATGGAGGAGACCGGAGCTACTTGTTTATCATCTAACTAGATTGCTGAGTCTGGAAGCTATTCTCATGGGCACGAGTGGGATGGACTGTTAGAGACAAAAACGCAGACATAATACAGTACTCTGTGATGCTCGTTCATATATTTTCAATCCTTATTCTGCCTCTGCAGCTCGGTCCAGATTTACAGTTGTTTCTGCTTCTATTTCTTTCACTTTACTACGCTGTAGACATTTAGTTGATGCTCTTACCCCGCCCCCCCAAAGACAGCTTAATGCCCTTCTTGTTACAGGATAGCCCTCTCCCATCCGAAAGATGCCCGCTCCTCTCCTCTCCTTGTGATCTGACAGTGTTTACAGTTTGATTTTCACATGAGCGGTAATGAGACAGCAGGGAGAAGAGGAGCATCCTCGCGTTGTTAATAACATCACTGAGCTGTGTGATGGGTCTGACTTGACTCTAATCATTTTCCATTCCTCCTCTCTCCCTCTCTCTCTCTCTCTCAGGTTGAAATTGTTCCATTTTTCTGCAAATATCTCCTGGAACCACTGATTACCCCAATTAGACTGCCTCCCATTTAGGTAAATACACTGTATTTGATTAGGACAGTAAATCTGACATGAGTGAACTAATATTCACTGATAATTACTTAGAAGGGTTGAGTTGTATAGATTACCTGATAACCTGCAGTCATTTCTTTTTCCCTTTAGGAGCGCAATGACTCTGGTCTTCCTGTTGGGCCAAAGTTAAGAGCTGAGACAGAATTCCCACTGGATCAATTTTTCTTCCCCGACACTCCTCTTCCTGACCCGTGTCCTCAAACCTGGATTTCTAACATGCGGTGCCTAGCAGGTCTCCCCCTCTGGTGGAACACCACTCAATCCAAAATGCAACAAAATGCAAACGCAAGAATGAGAAAAAAAAAAAAAACAAGATATTCCAGTTTTGTAGCTGCAGTTTTATGACTGTTTCTGGAGTTAACACATTGTGAGTGGAACCATCACAAGATCAAAAGCGATTCAGGCAGTGACAGAATTCAGCTGGAACTGTGTTGAGGACTTGTGACATCTCACCATACCGCTTTCTATATAAAATCAAGGACAGATTCAGGAAACAGCCAGCAATTTTGCAAAGCACATTTCACTCCTGGACTTTACACGGATTTCTACATTCTGTGCTCATACTCTCATGTTTCTGGGTAATGATATTCATTACGGACAATAACTGACAAACAGCTTTTGCTTCAAGTCAAAAGTGGCAAAAAAAAAAGAAAAAAGAGGCCAACCATGATTTGCTAATACGAAACTGTGATACAAATCAAAGACTGTTAGCCATATGCCTTTCTTAGCTCTGTGTGCTCTGTATTGCTAATATGTGAAACACACACACACATGTACGTGTTGCTGGTTGCAGCTTTTCCCCTGACAAGGAGAACAATACAAAGGCATGCACGTGCACACAAACATGCATACAGACCTGTACACATGCCTATGAATGGCTCTCAGAGTGCACTAGTGTTTTTTGGGGGTGGGGGGGTTGGGGACAGGGCAGAATATTGTCAGGGGAAGGCTGTGTATTCCAGTATTTGTTCCGTGTTATTATGTGCTGTCTTAAACATGACCCATATAAAGAGATTATGTGTTCTGTGTTTTTATTCGAGAGGGGCTACAGCCTGCTTTGACTCAATTACTGAGATAATGGTACTCATTTATGTCTGGGAGAATATCTCTGATCATTTAGTGACCTTATTACTTATCCTGTGTGCGTACAGTGCATTTCTGTTATGTCAGAGATCACTGGAGGCATTAGAAACACAATAACCACGTCAGTGTGGATGTGTTTGTACAGTTAATCCACCTCTATCGTCCACTCCATTGTGTTCTTTTTTTGGTCTAAGGAACCTATTCAACTTGTATTTAATGATTAAACAGGACAAAGTTGAAGCAAAGACAGAGCAAAACTAAAAGAGGTCCCAGGAGTGCAGTGGATAAAGTGATAATATAAAAAAATTGTTTTAAGTATTCAGTGTTGCTCTAATTTCCTAAGTTAATTGGAGCATTAATATTGATAAAGAAAAAATGCTGTTGTCACACAGGAAATGTTGCAGTTTAATAGTAATATGCAGAGCCTCGCACAGAGACAGCCGTTTAGAAGCGAACAACAGTGTTTGGCTTGCAGCCCTTTAGACGGCTGGTTACAGAAAAACAGCAACACGGTAACACAACAGAAGTCTCCTCTGTAGTGCTGAACAGACAGAACAAGACTAGAGGGTGACTGGGCTAGTCCTTTATGAAAGTATAATGCATCCACTCGCAAACATCACTGAAACAGGAGGATGAGACCGAAAAAATGAAAGACAGATTTAGGAAGTGAAACATCAGAAGCAACCAGGGATTTATACTGGGCTTGAAGCAAGAGATGGTGATTCACAGTTTTAAGAGAACATTATTGCCTACGATTGCTCTCTGAACTGCACGACTGGACCTTAAAGAGAACTGAACTGTGCGAGAGCCCAGTGGAAAACTTCGAATCATCTCTGTGCCGAGGAGGTAAATATTAACATTCTACCAGAGGATTGCAGCCATCACACTGTCATCCTGTGTATGAGCAAGTGTGCTTTATGGCTCCAGAGAGCCCACCAGCTTGCTAATAACTCTGCCATCTCTCTAGCCTATTGTGTGTGTGTCCACGAGCATCTAACTGCCTTTCTGTGAAGCATATTGGAAATGTTGTGGTAGTTCTAGACTGAATGTTTATCAGTGTAATTATGGACAGATACCCTTCTCTTTCTTTGACTATTACATTATTATCTTACTAGTTCTGGATCTAAACAGGTTAGTCAAAGATAAATAATACTGAGATCACAAAAATACCTATGATGTCATCAAGGCTTACCACCAGCCATGGCGCTACAGCAGGAAATCTCCATAGTAACAGAGGAGGGTTAATGGCCATATAGGACAGACTCATCCCTCTACAGGTGCAGTGAAGGGATCACCACTTAAGCTGCCTGTAGCCTTTAGTAGGAACCGTTGCCGTGTTTATGTGTACATGGCTTCTTGGAAGGACAAGCGTTGGCAGCGTGTCGTTTTAGGTTATTGTCCATATGCGTGCCTGTGTAGGTGTGTGTGTGTGTGTGTGTGTGTCTGGCAGAGGATCAATGTAGGCAGATTAGGTCTCATCGTGCAGGGACTCCACAGCAGGTCTAAGCAGAGTTCAGATAATGCCAACACAACCTATTCACAAGCCAATATCGGACTGTATGTACAAACACAAGAGGATTACAGGAAGAAATTCCAGAAACAGCTACAGTGTGAAGACAGCGGACCAAAACAGTAAAGTCGTGGGCCGGTCAGGAGCTGAAACTCACATCATCACATTGTTTTCACATTGTCAACGTTAATCAGGAATAATTCTATCCTTTATCAACACTTTAAACTTTTTACTTTTAGCTCAGGTTCTAAAGTCATCTAAGGTAATTTTCTGATTTCATCACTTAACAGTCTTTTAAAACTGTATTCAAAGCACTGACAGTATACAATTAAAAGACAGAGCTTCTAGTGAAGTGAAGCCAACATGAGTCTTACACTTTTCATTCTTTCTAATGACCAGCAGGGAGCAGGCCACCTAGCTCAAATCAAATCAAATAAAAAAAAAATAGCTGTAAAAATAACTTCTTTATATGGAAATTGCTCTACTTCTCACATGATTTTTTTTTATTCATCAGTAAACAGTTTGTTTATCAGTTTATGGTCTTAATTGTCGCTTGAAGTCTTTATACAGCATTATATTAATTTAGTAAATCTTGGTATCAGGGTATGTTTTAGTGCAGGCTTACTTTCTCACTGAGTTCATCCAAAACTCACTTCAAATTATCATACCAGGCAGCTCTAATCAAAAAATACTAAGATTTTCCCTCGCTTATTTTTCGCCTCAAATGTTTTCAGAAACACATTCTAGTTTACAGCTCAGCTGTAACATGCGGAAGTTTGTGACATGGCAGGCCGCCATTTTTTCTTCCTTGAAAACCAGTCAAAGTCAAGATTACATTCGCAGTAAATCATCAACCAGCTCCACGTTCTCGCCCTGGAAACACCAAGAAGAAGGCAAGAAGGCGATGTCCATAATTCCAAACTCAGTGCTTCAGAACGGTGGCCACAAACCAGTGGGTAACGTTACAGTGTCCAAAACAAGCACACGAATGATTACAAAAATCCCAACCCACACATGACATAAAATAACAGAACACGTGGCCACCTTCCCTTTCTTTGTATCTTTCAGTCGAGTGATACTTCACAAGGAGAGACACACCGCTGGCAGCTGGCAAGGGCGGTTGCTAAGGACGATGATGCTGTTGCTAGTGCTTCCACCAAAATCTGATTATTTGCGGATGCTGATTGGCTGATCACTTCCAGTTTTCAGACATAAGGTGCAGGTGACAGGGGGAAATTCCCTTTCTAGACAACCTCCATCACCATCTTCTACACAAACACACGAAGCAATAATATATACACTCTCTTGTGTGGACCAACACATGCAAACAAGAACAAAACCTAGAAGTTAAGACACATTTGATTTTCATTCCTTCTGTTGGAAGGGGTGATCTGCTGCCAGTCATCTCAGTTTGTGCTGTCAAAACAGACAGATAGTGAAGAGGGTGATAGACAGACAGAGAGAGGGAGATGCTGCTCCACTCCACTGAATGACTCATCACTCTGTCACCGTGACCTTTATCTGCTACCCTTTCCACCTCTGTTGTTCCATCTCTCCCCTTCATTTTCATTTTCTGCACACCTCCTCCAACTGCACTTCCTGCTGACTGTGTTAGTCTCCTTCACTTCCTCTCCTGCTCACCTTTCTGTCCTCCCATTTGAAGGGGGAGATTTCCTTAATGTCACTGCACATTCAATCAACATTTGCCAAGACACATCGCCAAGCCTCAGTATAAAGGAGATTTCTGTACAAAGCACACGTGTTTATTCACAAATGCCTATCCCTGCGGTGTAGATATCGCAAATATATACGATACCAAAGTTTACCCTCTAAGCTAAGCCACACCTCCAGAGTTAGGTTATTGATTTTTCCTTGTTTTTCGAATGGCTGGAAAAAAAAAACAACAGAAAGTGAAACCACATCCAGAATCAATAGTAGAGTACTCTATTCCGACGGTAAGGACATATCTCATAGTGAAAGCGGTGATCATCATCAGCCTGGCTGCTCTCAACAGGCAGGTAGAGAACTTCCAAGGTCAATCTCTAAATATAGAGGGACCCCAGAGGGAGACATACAGGGAGAGGGAGAAGTGATGGGAAAAAATGTGGAGAAAAAAAAGAAGGATAAAGGGTCAAAATAAGCTAAAGTGGTAATCACGTTTCTTGGCTGGATTTCATAGAGGAGAATGCCTGATGTGAAGAGCTATTTTGAGGCCTACATGCCATAATTATTTTGGAAATGAAGGACGATTTCCATACAGTGAAATGAAAGGCGAGGCGGCGTGTGGAGTTGTCAGTTTAAACAGAGACAACGCAGCCAATATTCTTCTCCATTAGAGTTTCATGTCTTGTAGCTGTAAAGAAATGACAGTGTGACTTTGGCTGAACGTGTATTTTACTGTGTGCACGTGTTCTGGTGGCGTGCCAGTACAGTAGCTTATTACATCTGTGTGTGTGTGCTGTGTGTGTTGTAGCTTTTAAGTGAGTGATCACCTGCTGCAGCACCAGCAGAGGTCACAAAGGACGAAGCTCCTCCCCCCACAGTCCGCTGTCATAAGTTGGATCAACACCCTCTTCTCTCCCCGTTTCTTACTCCCTCTGCTCCTCCCTCTCTCACTTCTTCATGTTCTGCTGCATAGAAAAGGGTGGAGATTGTTCAGGCTGCTGACTCATACACAGATGCACAAATATGCTGATCATCTCACCATATTATCTCAAATGAACTATTTGTGTGGGACTGGAATTATTCTCTCAGTAAATTAATTGAAAGCGCTTTGATCGTTAAAATAATAAGCTCTGTGCACATTATTCCTGTGGTCCCGGTCATCAGTATTCCATCTACAAAAATATTGGTTTTCTTACCCACAGCTCAATACAGACATTTCTGTGTAAGCATTTTGGGGCTCCCCCCCAGCCTCGGTCCCTGCGCAACCACTATGATGCACCAGCTGGCACAAAGTACCGATAAAATCGCCAAATTTAATCAAAAATATGGTTTATGCAGTGAAAGGTGCTCAGATGTGTTTACGGCAGCCATATGGGGTCATTAGTTGAAAAGCATTCTTAAGTTTCTCTTTGAGGTTCCATCTGGTCTGCTTGGCCGAACACAAAACAGAATCAATGTTCCCATTCTGAGCCCTGGCACGGTCTGAAGGTGAGAGGGAACTGGAGACAGAATTGGGTATCTAAAATGGTTGGAGGGTTAATGGCTTTCAAAACTCTCAACTGTCAACTGTGTGCCAGTAAAAAAAAAAAAAAGTAAAACTATTCACACTTGTATACTATAGATCAGGAGTTTTCAAATACGACACTGTGGGCCCCCCGCCTTAGACAAAATCAAGACAACTGCACCGCCAAACTGTGTCTGGAGTCATAAGAAGCATCTTTCAATGATTTCTCAGCAGATTTATGGACATTCATTCTCATTTATTATTTATCGGAGCAGAATGGTATCGTCAGAAAGCGAAAGTCACACTGAATCTAAAAATATGTGTATCATGACTGTGTGCTCAGATTTGAGGTTTGATTTTAGACAAACTGTGGTGGTCAGGAGCTTTGAAGGATCTCATTTCTCTTCCACGGCTGGAAAAGGACTTCAAGTGAAATTACACTTAGTGTCCCCAGTGCAATATAACTCACTCATAAAATATGGACAACTGTACACATTAATTTGTCCTGATTCCGTTACTTATTATCAAAAATTAGTGAGTCGCCAACTTTGCTAACACTATCACTTATAAGACCAACAGCAAGAAGCCCAGCTCGGCATCTGACTTTCAGCCTTTTTTATTAATGAAGCTCTCGCCAGTGGCTAAAAGTCAGCCCCAAATCTTCTTGCCTCTCACTTGGTCACTCTCTTCTTCTCCTCTTAGCTTCTTCGGTCTCTTCGCATCTACCGTACTCTGCCTGTGCTGAGTCCGGTAACATTGAATGTTCATCTGGTCCTGGTGCCCATTCAGTGTCACCACTGTCTTGGGCTTAAAAACCTCTTCTTGCCCAAAATGCCTGTGGTACCAGTATAAAGACTTTCCAGGTGCTCTCAGCTCACAGTCTAGGGAACACAGTTACTAACTGAGCTAACATTAGCTGCTTACTAAAGTAGATAATTCAACAGTTTGTTTTACTGTCAGGTAGGAAACTGTTGAGATGACTCAGCCAAAGGAAATCAGAGAAGAACATTTGCTCCATAAAATGTGATCCAGCTTTGCCAAAATAAGTGAAACAGCATTCTTCGCGGAGGGGGGTTCACCGTTGACAAGTTATTGTAGCAAGAGATTTAAGATCTGTTATTTTATTGTGGAAAAGCTGTTTTCAGAGAGGCCAAACAGACATGTAGACAGCTAGCGGGGGAGACCTTTAAAGCAAACAACCTCAAAAGCCTCTGGGACACTATGATGAGAATGACAGGAATGTCCTCTGTGCATAAACTTATTGTGACAGACAATAAACCTGCATTTGCAAATGAACTTAATGGTTTCTTCTCTCGTTTTGACTACTGACAACTCTTAGAAACACGCAGATCTACTTAAAACCATTACACCCACTAGACTGCAGATAGGACTGTCATATCTGTGGTTGTTGGCTGCCTCTGGTGACAATTCACAATGTACAACTTAAACAAGTGTCTTTAAATAAATACCTAGATGTTATGATTGATGCCATCATGGACTCCTCTTTACCAGAAGGTACAGCAGTACATTTTATTTCTTCATCAACTCAGATCTTTTGGAGCCAGCTAGTCAGGCCCTAAATGTATTTTCAAGCTTATCTTTAATCTGGGTGGAGAATTCAGCGTCTTCATGCGGCTTCTGAACTCCTCCAAGTGGAAGCTGTGGTCCTTGTTGTGCCTCCGGCTCACTGAAAATAACCAGATGTAGAGATAATATAATATAAAGTGATATATATATATATATATATATATATATATATATATATATATATATATATATATAAATAATCGCTTACACACAGTACTGTCTACAGTGATGGGTTAATGTTTGGTGCAGAAAAAGAAACTCGTCAAAACACTCACTCATCAAAACATGTCTGGTCCTTTGTAACTTTCTCCCAAACCATAAAACACAAAAACAATCTAAGTCTGTCCTAAACAACTTCAGCATCCACATCGAGAAGTAAAACAATGTTTCCTTCTCACCGTACCTAGCTTAGGTGCTGGACTCTTTTGCCTGGACTTTTGCTCTTCCTGCTTCACCTTTGACCTCAGGTATCTGCCTGCAGACTTCAGCGCCCCCTATGGGACATTTGGAAAACAGCAGTATTAAAATGATGGGTTTTACAAGTGTTCAGTGTCATTGTGTGCTGCAGGACAGCCTATCTATGAAAGTGAATAACCGAATCCAAATCTGTATCAATATCATTGGCCAACCTGTGGCACACCCCTTTCAAGCAACTCAAAACAAGAGCATGCTCAGACTTGCCAACAGTATCTCTTCTGACTACCAATTTCTGCTGGCTGAATAGTCTGAATATTTCTTTTATATTCAGTATATTATGTTGCCAAATCTGTGTGCTGCCAACCCATCACTGATTTAGCCTCTTTAGGGAACAGCTGTTGTTTCTGGGCTTCCAGTGGAATAGAGGTTATATCACCCACGTACCTTCCACGTAGAGCAGGTTTAGACCATAGGCTTTCTAACATAATTCACAGAGCGTCAGCAATTTCCACCATGAGCAAGCACTTGGCGACAGTGGCAAGGAAAAACTTCCTTTAAGAGGCACAAACCTCCATCTGCCGCGTTGAGTATCAGTTGTAACCAGAAAGAATGAAGGGAAAGACACATTTCTGCTAATTTCTATAAACGGATCAGTTTAAAAAAGATCTAATAAAAAGCTAAACTCGTGTCAGGCAGTAGAATAATTGCATTATGACTAATTCAAATCAAATCAAATCAAATCAAATCAAATCAAATTTGTATAGCCCAAAGACACAAAACACATTTTGCCTCAGAGGACTTTACAATCCGTACAGGGAGTGACACCCTCTGTCCTTAGACCCTCGGTTCGAGTGAGGAAAAACTTGCCCACAAAAAAAAAAAAAACCTTTTAACAGGGAAAAAATGTGGAAGTGGAAATGTGGAATTCATTCAGACTCTTTTGCTCTTTACACGGGCTGTTGCAACCAAAGTCCACTCAGATGTGATTGCATTCATATGGAGATCTCAGTTTATAGAGATTAGCAGAAATATATCCTGAGATTAGCGTGCTGATAACTGAGTTCTGAATATACGTAATAAAATGTGGTATGTATGTACAGACATTATAAGATCAGATCAGATTTAATGATCCCACACAGGGAAAATTCACAGTAGCTCATTTACAGAAGGTTGTCATCAACAATTATTTATGTGTATATTTCTCAAAACCGCCCAGTGGATACAAAATTTCAGAATGAACTAACAATAAAGTTGTATTGTGTCATATTATTTGCTTGCATGAACAGTGTGTCACAGCCACTGTTACTGCAACTGCTGAAGGCGTTGGTAAGAGGGCCAAATCACCAGGAAGAACAGCAGTTACTAAACTCCTGTTGTTTTCAGAAAAGATAGATAGATAGATAGATAGATAGATAGATAGATAGATAGATAGATAGATAGATAGATAGATAGATAGATAGATAGATAGATAGATAGATAGATAGATAGATAGATTACAATGGTCCCTGGGGTAACATTTCTCCTCTATGTACACAAAGCTCGTGGTTACGAACACTGAATTCTGAACCATGAAATGTGACGTTAACATCATTCTGCAAATTGTACAATGACAGGCAACAGAGAACATGACTCACCCCCCCTAATGAACTCAATCCCGTACACCATACCCTCCACTCCACACTCCATATACTAAGTGCCCCATCCTGCTAGTAAAACCGTGTGTATAGATGATTGCTGTGAATGTGGTGGCACATGATGAATCATTACTCTGCTGACACCCAGCATTGGATATTGGTAGCTTGGCTTTTAGCTGCCCTCCATTTAGAATTGGACTCTTTTCATTTACATTCACGGATGATGAGGGTTAGAGTTACGGGCCATCAATCAGCCCGCTTATGTAAAACTGTCGATGGCGCCTCATTGAGACCTTTAGCCAGAGTGGCAAATTGGTTATCAGCTCTGCACAGAGTGACCTACTGCGGCCTTCTCTGCGGTCACACGTTGTCATCTTAATCAGGTTTTTTTGACGTTTTGATTGGGGAAGGATTGCATATCATTTTGAACTTGTCCTTGGTGGCAGAGCAAGGAGAACGCATGGTGGAGAACATGTTGTATTTCTCGTGTATTCTCTGGGGTGCTAGGGAGTCTCTTTTCTTTCATGCGCAATTCCCGCTCTCGGCCTGAAGACATATCTGGGTTTTCACCTGGCCCATTTTCAAGCAAATAAGGATAATAGGGCAGGGATGACTGTCTGCAGGAAAACACTTCACCAGTTGATTTGGCTGTAAAACCATTGGACTCTCAGCATGAAAAACAGCCAGCTTGTGATTGCATTACCAGAGCTTTTAGTATCATTGCTGCGTGTGTGTGTGCCTGCATGTACTTAATAGGTCTGGGCAGCAATTAGTGGACTGTGATACTGTATGCAGGTCTCTAAATTATCAGAGCCTAATCAGCGACTCAACAAAGCCCGCGTGCAGGTGGCACACACATTTTAGTTTATATTTGAACAGATAGGAGCCATTAAAACATTACATTTTAGTTCATAAGTTTAGCTTTTCCTTGTTCAGCCTCCCTCACATTCTTCCGGACCAAATGATATCCCCACATCGTTTGTGGGAGCATGGTGATGTAACTGGAAGCAGGGCAATTACAACATCTGGGAAGATGTATTTCTCATAGTGTTGTCAGCTTTCCACCTTTAAATTTTGTTTCATCCTTTCTTCTCTCCTGAGACGCGCATGTTTTGATGAAAGCCGTTTCCACCCTGTGGTGGGCGATACTTCCCCTTTAATGTGAAGCAGTGAGGACAGGAGTGTCGGGGAAGGGGGAGCGCAGAGGGATGGGGCGAGGCGCGCAAGAAGCTCTTAGTATGCGCTGCGATGCCCTACTGCAGCCCACGCGTCTCAACTATGGTGAATTATGGTGAAATATGAGAGGCATGGGAAGAACCGGCAGCTCAGAAACAGTTGGTCGTGATGAGATGACACAGCCGCTGGACAGATTAGTCAAATAGGGAAGAAGAAGCAGATATGAAGGAATGGACTCACGACCTCAAGGCACCTTTTAACAGGAGACAAACTGGATAAAAATACATGCGTCTGCGCACCGAGAGAATCAGGGTGAATTCCTGCATGCCATTATCTGAAATTATGCCGTGGTCCGACGGATAATGCTATGCCGCTTTGTTTAGTGCATGGAGTCTATTGTGGCTGCCCATGATCCACACATGAGAAGGCTGCAAATGGCTTGAGCATGTCTGGCAACTGCCACTCCAAACTAACTCACCCGCGCTTGCCAATCAACTACAGCACTACCATTGAATGTTTGAATATCTCAGTGCATGAACTTGGCTGCTTTGTCTGAAATTCATGAGAAATAAAATAGTTTTTCACCTATTAAAAAAAAAAAAGATAAATAAATAAACGCCATCACAGGAGCTGCGTTGATCCATGGAATGGGTTGTGAACATAAGCCTCCATTTGTTATTAATGTGCATCATTGGCGTGTTCATATGGATATTCCCCATCAGAAAGAAAAATTGTGGAGGTAGATTAGAGAATAATATCTTAATGAGCTAAAACACAGAGATGCAAAGACCTTCAGGCGGAATGTGGACTTGTTTGGGGATCAAACAGGTGATTTCGCTTTAGATGAATTCTGCCAAAGCATGGGCGCTTTCCGAGTAGAGCTACTGACAGCAGCGCCTCCTGCAACCTCTCATCACCAGTGAGTCTCCGCAGATATCAGGTTAGAGGATTACCTATACTGTTGTTGCAGGCGGCGACGTACTGTTGCGAAGTGGAGGCGTCGTATTTTGCAGGTGCCTGCATTTCTAAGATTTGCTTGAACGAGAATCACTTTATTCCCCCCACCACATCATCGCCTCCCCCCTCCTCCTCCTCCTCCTCGCCAGCTTCAACCTGTAGCCTGTCTGCATCACAACATGCATCTGCTGGTCACTGAGGCGAGGGAGGTAACTCCTGCATCCTCACGCCTTGTCCCCTCTCCCACTCACGCTGCCGCGTTGCTGCAGAGCCGGAGCTTCTGGTGATATATGGCTGGCAGAAAGGAGCAGCTTTGACCGTTGGGGAGGGGGCTGACTTTTGACCGGACACTTCTGCTGGGCCCGTTACGCAGCACCACCAGAGGACACACTGTTGAGGAAGCCTTATAAGAGCCAGTGCAAATAGGTAGGACTTGTTGATTTTCAACCATTCAGACATTGTTGCTGTTACTACCAAATCACACGTGTGGCTGCGTCTCCAAAGTAAAATAATATGGCCTATCAAATCCTACATATATTCATACTTACATAATAAACTATTAATTCGATAAGCGGCTTGATTAAGTTTTTCTCGGCTTTGGGAGTGAATGTTGGTCATATCACACATGCAGAGAGAGGAAATTCATCTCAGAGATTGTATGGAGCACTCAACTCATAATCAGATTTGTTGGTTGTAATTGAACCCTGTGAGAGCTGATACAGTATGGCTAGCATATTGATCCATTGTGCTCATATGAGAGAGAACTCATAACCTAATACACATAGACACAATGGAGCCGATTCGCTCAAATGGTTCTGCACCCCCTCCATCTTATTTTCAACTGCCCAGCTCTTGCCTGTGTACAATTTTGGGAATTACTGACAATTTCAGTTTTTGAATGCTCAAAATCTCAACGAATGTGTTGAAGTATTGTGTAAGTAAAAGTGTGAGTTTTGTTGCTCTCGCCTCCATTATTGCAGCCTTTTTTTCTGCTTTCTGTTTTGTCCTGTAGCTCTTCACAGGCAGGTCTGCCTGTACCTGAACCCACAAGCGTGTGGGGCCTTTATCTCCTTGTGGCCCGACGTGGCCCCACCCTGTCTGAAACCTGCAGGTCCCATCTCCTTCCAGCATGACGGTTGCTACCAGCGACCCCGCGGATGAAGCGGCAGCGCATCCGGGTCAGCCTCATGACCAGTACAACCCCGAGCCAGATCATGAGTGCTGCGAGAGGGTCGTCATCAACATCTCAGGCTTGCGCTTTGAGACGCAGCTCAAGACCCTCTCCCAGTTTCCAGAGACACTGCTGGGGGATCCCAAAAAAAGGATGAGGTATTTTGATCCTCTACGAAACGAGTACTTTTTTGACCGGAATCGACCCAGCTTCGATGCTATTCTGTACTACTACCAATCAGGAGGGCGGTTGCGGCGGCCCGTTAATGTGACCCTGGACATTTTTTCAGAAGAGATCCGGTTTTATGAATTGGGTGAGGAGGCTATGGAAATCTTCAGGGAGGATGAAGGTTTCATAAAGGAAGAGGAGCGACCTCTGCCAGAGAATGAGTTTCAGAGACAAGTATGGCTGCTGTTTGAGTATCCAGAGAGCTCAGGTCCTGCTCGCATCATAGCCATCATCTCTGTCATGGTCATCCTCATCTCTATTGTCAGCTTCTGTCTGGAGACACTGCCAGTTTTCCGAAATGACGAGGAGGAGATGTACAATTTTCCATTCCAGTCCATGTCCAATGCCACCTCTACCTCTGATGGCTCGACATATTTTACAGATCCTTTCTTCATCGTGGAGACCCTCTGCATCATTTGGTTCTCTTTTGAATTCCTAGTTAGGTTCTTTGCCTGTCCCAGCAAAGCTGGATTTTTTGGAAACATCATGAACATCATTGATATTGTGGCCATCATCCCCTACTTCATAACCCTGGGCACAGAGTTAGCAGAGAGGCCAGAGGACAGCCAGGCAGGCCAGCAGGCCATGTCTTTGGCTATTCTTCGTGTCATTCGTCTAGTCAGAGTGTTTCGTATCTTTAAACTGTCGCGTCACTCCAAGGGGCTACAGATCTTGGGACAGACTCTGAAGGCCAGTATGCGTGAGTTGGGCCTCCTCATCTTCTTCCTGTTTATCGGTGTGATCCTCTTCTCCAGTGCTGTATACTTCGCAGAAGCAGACGAACCACATTCCCAGTTCAGCAGCATTCCTGAGGCCTTTTGGTGGGCTGTGGTTTCCATGACCACTGTGGGCTACGGAGACATGGTCCCAACGACCATAGGGGGAAAGATCGTAGGGTCTCTTTGCGCAATTGCCGGTGTGCTGACTATTGCCCTGCCTGTACCTGTCATTGTGTCAAACTTCAATTACTTCTACCACAGAGAGACAGAGGGCGAGGAACAGGCACAGTACCTGAATATCCCAAGTGTGCCTAAAGCCAGCTCGGCTGATGATCTAAAGAAGAGTGGTCGGAGCGGCAGTGGATCCACTCTCAGTAAGTCTGACTATGTGGAGATCCAGGAGGCTGTGAATCACAGCACCGAGGACTTCAGACCAGAGGCCATGAAAACAGGAAACTGCACCCTGGCCAACACTAACTATGTAAACATCACCAAGATGCGTACAGATGTATAATGTGAGCTACTGTTAACTTCAGCTGGGGCCTACAGGGACTGTAACGGGGCGGATGAAGGCATGACTCCTGTATTGACCAACGTATGGCGCCCAGTATGGGAGTCCAATGCAGATGAGTGAGAATAACCAGGAGAAAGGGTCATTAGAGGGGACCTCATCTTCTCCTGCATCCTATGGCGCATATCATAGAACTGCCACCCGTCTTATTTAAGACATTGTCAGTGTCTGCATGGAGTTAGTCTTACCTATGTGACAGTAGTCGTCCTGCTCGCAACAGTAGCCAAATAGTAGCCTAACCAGTAATAATCAATATTAACAGTGTAAAGGGAACAATAGTTTTTACCTTCTTGCTCAAACTGCCGCCGGGAGAAGATGCACGATATCAGTAATTTAGATCAGCGTAACCTTTATTTTTAAATGTTAAATGTAACATATTAACTTGATTAAAAATAGGCCATACTATCAGCACTCGTGAGCTGCTCTAACTGCCAAGGTCCTGACTCAGAGACAAACAAAAATCATCAAGATCACAGCTGTTCCGTCAGGGGAAAACTGAAGTGAGCAACAGAGAGTGAGCGATACTAATATGGTCATTTGTTGCTTCCTCCGTCAGAGAAGAAGCCTTAGTGCACTCCCGTCCCTCCCCAGGCCCTCACTAGACATTGTCTAGTGCGAGCCAGTGGCACCTGTAGAGATCAAGATGACAGTGCTGTGCTTTAATTCTGGACCACGATAGCACGCCACCGTCTTTTTCCTGCCATTTTTACTTGATGTAGTGGATTTACGGACGTACTCTCTTGCCATGACTCTGCCTTTTTTTGTGTTCCCAGCCCATGCAGACTCGCAGACGGACAGAAGAAACGTCTCTCTAAACAGAGTGAATGTCATTTTTTTTATTTATTGATGTGTGTACATTTGATTTGTAGAAATGTATGTTGTTGTTTTTTTTAGTAATTTAGTGATGAATGTGTGGCATTGAAAGAAAGATTGTGAATATTTTCTCCATAGCATTCTGAATGAGTGCCTATTACTCCATCCTTTTAACTGCACCTTTAAGTGTCTCTTTAGCTGCCACCTGGGTCCAAGTGTTCAGTTCGACACCACTGCACAGCATAAATGTTGCTGTTCTTGACTTCATAGCATTCCATGTTTGTAGAAATACTATAGACAAAATGAGATTAGAAGCAAACTAGGGTGATATTTTACTTTATTATTATTATTTTTATTTTTTTTTTGTTATTTGGTTTCTGGCAACAAATTGAGGCTTTTCATGGCATCAACTCAAAAAATTTAAAATAACAGTTTTTCTAAATGCCCATGACCAAAGAAGGAACTCAGTGATCAGCTACAATTAATCTTTGACATCTTTAAGGTCCACCTGTCGTCATACCAGCAAAGCCAGCTTTGTATTATTCAGTGTTGCTGGATTAGTGGCAGAGCACCACCTCTGGACCTAAGGGTGGGCCACAGCTGCCCTGATTCAGTTGCTGCCCCTCTTGTGACTCGCATATGCATACTGTGCTCCTGACTAATGCGTGCTGTACGCATAATATGCATCAACCAATATTTTACATTAGCTACTATTAATTTGAAACAATAATATATATTTTTTCATAATAATTATGGGAAAAACAAGCCAGCCAGACACTTTTGATGTCCGTTACAGCATCTCCCCCTGTGCAACCCCCAAATTCTCAGTGGCACCATCTGGCCACCCAGATGCTTTCACCTAATCAAACTGATAAATCATTTTAGCTTGTAATGCTCTCTTCCCCACATATAGATCAAAATGAGTAAATGTTGCCTGCCTCTGGAACAAGTGAACAACAACAAAAATATAGAAATTCGCTGCTAGGTTTTATAACTAAATGGGCAATCGCCTAGCATACTGTACCTTGGGCTATAAATGATTTTCTTTTTCTTTTTTTGTGGTACTTTTGCCATTTGAACAATCATTCCATTGGCACATTTTCCCCTCATAACGCAGAACCTAGGCTACGTGTGCTTTGTCAGCTTCTTAACAAACAGATGCTATTCTGCTATTGTAGTGCTGCATGTCCTTTGAAGTATTTACTGTAGCATGAATTAGTATGAATAATACTTAAAAAAGCAAACTGCCATAAATATACTCCTATATCCGTAGAGGTGCCGGCGCTATGTGCAATACACTGTGTGACGTATGTGTCATGCTTTGCGTATGCATCTTCTTGTCATTGGTCTCTGAAATATCGTGGGATCAAAATCCATGTGAAGTGTGAACCAGAGTGGGTTGTGTCCATGAGAAGATGTGTTAACTCACTAAAGGTTTAGAAAAAAAAATCAGCAAGGTGAACAGGAACAGCCAAACCTGCGATAGTTTCTTAACTTTGTAGTCAGTTGCAGTAGCGACCCAGTAACTGTGTCTCTGTGAAAGCACAGCACAACAGCTACTATCTGCTGTCAGCCCAGTGGATGCGCAGAGATTCAAACAGTCAGTCAGTCAGACTTTTTGCTCAGCCAAGTGTATCATAATGCTCCGGGGGACTGTCTGTGTGCCCTTATAGGTCCATCACGCTCGGTGTGTGGTGCTGTCTGTGCGCGCGTGTGTGTGTGGTTGCGTGTGAGAGTGAGAGAGACCAAGAGATTGCGAGAAAAATAGAAAGCTTTTAGATGCACACAAGCTGAGCGTGTAGCTTTTAGAGACAACGTTATAGCAGTTATCAACACTGCTCTTCTTGACTCCAGAGCGACTATGGTGCTCCGTATATTCTATTCCACACTCCACACAAACATATAGTACATTAAAGAGACACAACAGAAAGGAATGTCCTGCTACACCGAACGAAACAAAACCGACGAGCGTGTCTTGACTTGAGGGATAAACTGCTGTATCAGCCAAAACCAGTTACTGAGAATTGAAGAGAGGAAAGGTTGGAAGGGAAATATGCTAATGAAAGTAAGACAAACACTGCCCACAACCTCCTTTGCTTTGTACTCTGATGTGTACTTGTATTTTCTAAACTGTTCTGCTGGACCACCTATGTGATTCTATGTGGCTTAAAAGCTTTGTCCGTACTGCCGTCTTTTTCCACTCATGTTACCAAGCACACTATTGAAGTGACACTCTGTCAAGATAAGAACACTCTCTCGGAGAAACCAACAGGAAGGCACATCAGGATGATCTGAACCAAGGAAAACACATCTTGGCTGTGCTCCACAACACAGACAGGAGGACATTCGAATCACACGCGCTGGACATCTGAACACAGACACAAACGCGGTGCACAGACACCTATCGTTCTCTCCCAGCTTCAAGGCCACAAAGTGGACGGACCTAAAGCCACTGCTGGTGGTGAACACAAGTAGCCATGTAAACAATGTATCTAAGACTTCTAACAGCTGCTTTCAACGATGTCTTAAAATGCCTAAAGCTTCAGCTTTAAAACAAGCTTCTGCCATGTACTGATTCCCGTGTAGCAGGGGAAGTGTATGCTTGCTGAATTAATCCAAACTAAAGTTGTATAGTAGGTGAATTATCTCTTTTGGTTTAATATGCTCCAGGGAATAAGGATGGAAGTATGTTTAGAAATCAAAAAGGAATTATAATTTCTATGAGAACTTATTTGTGTCATCAGACACTGTATAATTTAACTGTTTGGTTGTTTTTTTTTTCACTGTTTTTCTATTTTAATGTTATCGTTGGCTCACCTCTCACAGTGCAGGGGCTGAGATTTGACTGAAAAACACATGCAGGCCTCGGTCAAATAGATTCTCTCTGTACTGTCGTGATATATGTTTATCCCACTTCCACTTCCTCTACTTCCTCTAACTATTTGCTGGTCTTAAATGTGTGTGTAAGAGATTCAGATAATTCTCAGCTTCTTCACTGTGTTGCGGCCGTGGTGGTACTCAGCTATCTGTATAAAGTCTGTGTTTTTTTCTACGATTGTAAGGGGAAAAGACTTCAGAGGTTGCTATACACAAAGGAAATATGGATCTGAACGCTTGCCATGCAGTGAATATAAACTGATTCACAGAGAATATCTAAAACATACTATCATCATTCAAAATGATTGTAAATGATAAAACTATTATGAATAATAATGGTCATGACGATAATAATATCAATAATAACATCTTTATGATCACCTGAAGCTGCTGTTGTCTTTCTCGTGTGATGTAATTGTGACGGTTTGGGCAAACACATTAGTTTGTCCCGTCAAGATGTTTATATGATCGCGCCGGAGATTTTCATCCATGTTTCCAGAATTAAGAAGAAAATGATTCAGCAAATTTTAAATGATGACTGCTTAGCACAGTACGGCGTATTACTGTGGATCGTTTGAAGGCAGCAAACTGTATACAGTAGTTTGCGAAATCTCCAAATCTAATTCTTTGAACAAATCCAGGAGAAAGGAACCCTGAGAGCATGCAAGTATACAATATAAATGAATGAAAGCACCAGTGGAGCGGCCATTTTCACATCCATTACAGAAGGTATATTTGAATCGACCCTTGTTGTTTTCTCAATGGATTTGTGTCCCACTCCTCTTTTTAAGTGAATCGTATGCTCTCTGTGGTCGACTGAGAAAGCGAAGTGGTCTATTTATAAAACCATCAAGGGAGAAAGTGAGGCAGAGAGAGGAGAGCAGAAACGCTCTTGACTCCCGGTTCAACCGAGAGTGGGACAAGAGTACAAGCATCCTCTCGATCGGTGCCATTTCATGGATCCTAACACTTCCCCTGGCAGCTGGAAATGTTTGTTTCTCCTCCGGTTGTCTCTACCTTCTGCTCTCATCACTGCTGCTTGAGCTTGTCCTCGCTTTTCCTCTCTGTTATTTCGCCCGTCTCGTGTTTCAATTTCCACACATTTTCTCTTGTGTTCATCTCTCTCCATCTCTGGCCCCTCCAGCAGCACTAAGCACCAAAGTAATGCACAGTGGATGATCTGATTCTCCTCAGACATATATTAGCAGGAGTGTAATGCTCCCTCTGGCCGTCTCAGTTGGCTGGGTTCCGGTATGTCAGCTGAGGACAGTAGCCAGGCAGCCTTCCAGATAACTGATGTGCATTGATCCGCTGATTGCTGTTTGATTAGCTACGTATTAAACAGGAGCTTTGCTCAAGTTCTCAAACAGTCAATATTCACACATCTGTGGTATATCCCGTCTTACAATCTGTGTGAGGTTGATCCTGTTGTTGTCCTGGCTTTTATTTTTTTGGGCAACGTTTATAAAATGATTTAAAGCAGCCACAAGAAAATCATAAAATTAATATATTGCCAGTAGGTTTTTCTCCTTGGGTCTGTCATTTTGATGGACACAGGTGCATGTGTTTGCATGCTGTATGAGGCAATATCCAATAGACCAAGTGAATGGCTCACATACTATGAACGTTTGAGTTGATTTGTAACCTAATACACAGCCCAGTTAATGGCCTGTCAACCAGGACCTTCTTTATAGCGCACCAGGTTCCATAGGGGAAACCTGTGTGTGTACTTGTGTGCGCATACATTTATGTGTGTGTGTGTGTGTGTGTGGAGGAGGGGAAACCCTTTTTTTCATCATTCCTCTCCAAGCAGTGGAAGCCCCCTATATCCACTTTTTCTATTTATAGCACATAGAGCAGGTTTCCCTTTCTCTATAGGGAATACCCCCCTTCTTCCTTGAAACAGCTACACTGCCAGAGGACTCTGCATTTTCATTGTAAGCGTGGAGGAAAATTATTTTTTTTAGAACAGAAGAATGCAAACAGCAATATAAAAAATATATATTTTCATGTGTATCAGATGCAGTGACAATGCACGGTTGAACCTGAGAGTCAATAATACAGGAGGTGGGGTGGGAGTCAGGGGTCAGGCTTTGAGGAGAGGAGGAGGCGGACAAATGAGGGGAAAAAAAAGAACACCACTCGGGAGACTCAGCCTGTCGATGTGTTTAATGAGCTGAATTGATGTATGGGTTTGGCCTACATTCTGTAGGCTGCTCTCCATCATACACTTTTATTTACCGCCGAACACAACACTTTATGGTATGGACGAGCTGTTCACCATTTGGAATTAGTGGCACTCTCATTTAAGCGTTTTTAATTAATGACGCTCATATTATTTGAATACTGATGCTCACATAGATAATGCTTAAATAAAACATAGTAAGAGCACTTTTACAGATAATGCGTAGCATTTTGGCATTCAGTCTTTCATTTCATCTCATTTCTGTTACACTGATATGGACATATACATCCATATATGACATACATGGAGAAGAAAAAGGAAACCTACTGCTGTTCATATTTCCAGCCATGCTGTTTCTTTACTGTGCTCCATCTGTCTTTATCGCACCCAGCAACGCATTTAAGCATGTGGAAGCAAAACACACAAGGCGCAGAGTGACATGTTGAGAGGAATGACAAGCTGATCTACACAGTACAGCCTACCAAGGAGCAGAGGAATACGTAATGTGCCCCATTCTTCACTTTTAGCATAAATATTGCTGCATAAAAAGACAGGACCAGCATTATAAGTACTGAGACTCTGTTACACTTGAGATGACCTCTGTGCAGGCTGCAGAAAAAAAACACTTTTTCCCTACAAGTGGATGTCAGAGTATGAAGACAAACAATAGAAAACATCATGTAAATCATCTTACATCACCCCTTTATCTTTCTAAGATGAATATCTTTTTATTTGACATTTATTTTGTTACAACAATTAATAAATCAAAAACTTTCATTTTGGTAGAATAAAACTCTGGTTTCAGTTCTACTTTTCTTGACTTATTACAGTAAAAACAAGTCAGCAGTGTTCCATTAATAGCCTGGAAACACAAGAGGGAAGAAAAATCTTCCTCTAAAAGTGCGTGGATGAACCTGAACATGAGTCCGTGTGGAGGTAAGGTCGGTGTGTGTCTGTACATTAATGCACGGCATAAAGAGGAAACTATGATACCCAGTTCCTCTCCTCTCTGTAACCTCCACCCACTCATTACTCACAGACATGATATAGGGGGCTTAAAATATCCCACCGGCATAAATAATTCATAAATTCAAAAACCATGATCTGACATCCCTCTTGGTCTCCATTTTGCTTTTTTGTTTCTCCTCTTCCTTCTGCCTCTCTTGATATGTTCTATGTGCGCAGGAGTGTTTTTACTCTTCTGGCTTGCTGCTTCAAGTTGGTTTTATTGGATGAGTTTTTTTTTTTTTTTTTTTACCTTCCTGTAAAACATGGATTTGCAAATGTGGTTTCATAGGACCACTGGATACACACACACTAATTGGCTCTTTGTTTTTGTTCTTCGTACCTCTTAGTGTATTGATCAAGTATGCATCAGAAGTGGATTACATAATGGGGTGGTGATTGGAGAGCATTAGCAGTCGATGGTTACTTAGCTTTAGTAATTGTACGTCTAACTCAAGGGTTCATTTACTCTCCCTCCATCTGTCTGGTCCCCTGGACCTGGTGTTCAACAATCCAACCTATATATTGCATGTATGTGTATGTGTATATCCATCCTCCATTATCTGTAACCGATTATCCTCGTCAGGGTAGGGGCTGGAGTCTATCCCAGCTGACTTTGGGTGAGAGGCGTGGTACTCTGGAGAAGACGCCAGTTCATCACAGGGTAGTATGTGTATATATGTACAGTATATATACACACACATATAAAGATATCAGTACGGGATTAAGGCAATATATGATGAACAAGTTTAGGCTTTTTATTCCTCTGACAAGAAGTGGGAATATTAACCAGAAGTGCCAAAGAAAAACACTGCAAACCTACTGTAATTTAACAAACTTGTGCAAAATCTTCTTCTTCTCCTCTCCCTCGTCCACTTCGTCTTTGTAGTTGTCTCCCCCTGCTCCCTTTGGCCTATTTTTGTGACTCTAATGGGAAAACAGAGCAGAGACAGACTGCTGGCAGTAGCAGCGATGGGAAAAATAGGAAAAACACAGAAGTGTGAGTGAGTGAGAGAAGAGCAGGAGATCAGGCCTGTTGAGACACGCAGTCTAGGCTTCCTGGAAGAAAAACAGCCCTATGAATATGGATTGAGATGATGGAAACGCACATAAACTTTCAGAATAATCCCGGTTTGTGTGGCCGTGTGGGCTGCAAAGCTAACATACACATTGCCGTCTGTGGTCTGTTCTGTAATCTAATGAGTCAGTTTGTCTGTGGGTTTTTCTCGGGATTAGTGCATCCTCACCTGAGAATCAAAACTGACATTAGACAGGTCGCATTTACAAACATAACATGCATGTCTAACCAAAAACTTACATATGAGAATTAAGGCCAGAAGAGTGAGCAAAGTGGGTGTGCAGTCCCACGAGACGCCTGCAGAGGGAAGCCTTTCCAAACTTTGCAGGGCTCCCCGTGTGATTCAGCAGAGATCCATACTCAGTCAGTCAGGAGCCAGACAGTGGCATCTCCTCCCCCAGCTCCAGGGGTCAGGTCAACCAATGGAAGCGTCTGTGCCAGACACATCAATTTAAACAGTGATGATGGGAGATTAATATGACAGTAATCAATGCAGCGAATCAATCCTATTCAACCATGGGGAGTTTACCCTTTTGACTCGTATGGTCCATATGAAATGTAATATAAGTACCTACTTATGGATATGCAATAGATAAAGTGGTGCAGGTGGAATTGTCATAAGTGAAATGTCTATATGGAATGCAGGATTAGAAAGCACTAACTGATAGGATCACATTCAAATCCATCTTAGAACATTTATATGCCCACATGTACATTGAGACAGTTATTGTACATTGTAATTGTTCCCATATTGACAGTAAAAAAAAAAAAAAAATCTGTTCTTGTTTTGTGCAATACAGCAGTCAAATAGATATCTTCATTAAAGGGGAACTCCACTGATTTCTGTCTGTTTACCGATCTTGGAGAGAACTACAAAAAAAAGTTGCAAGCCTTTTGTGGCTCCTGTGGGAGCTGCGTGAAGTCTGATAACTTCCCTCAGGTGACGTCACTTGAGTAAGCGTTGGTTTAGTTTGAAGACGACAAGTTTGCAAATACAAGAACTCTGGATGCGCATGCGCCTTGTCTCTGCTTTATACTGGTGGTTCGAGGCCACATTGGCAGGTACTAGCACACCCAAATCTGTGACTGAACTGATGGCAGTTGTGGGTAATGTAGGCACCAGATTCTGTCAGGATCTCTACTACGGCAGATTCAATTTTGATCTTTTTTTTAAACTGTCCATCACGTGTGAGTGCAATGCCAATAGTAGTCTAAAAACAAATTTAGCACTTTGTATTACTATTCCTCTTTCTCAGCTAAATAACTGATACAATGTGATTTGTCTAAGTCATCCAGCTCAAACCTAACATTACCTTCAGCTACACTTTAAAATCCATTTTTGCACAGAATTCCATATTTGCCTCATTTCTTAGGAAGAAATCTTATCCTAGCCAGTATGGACAGAAGCAACAATTACAGCCACAGTAATGCTTTCATTGTAAATGGACACGACAACAAGTCAGTATTGTCTCAGACAGACTTGTGAGCTTGTTGTGACAAAGACTTGAATGCTCCTTGCTTCAGCATTGTAATTAGAAATGAGGAGAGAAAGTTATCATGACTGATGGTGGCCAAGAGAGCATAAAGCAGCCTGGCAAAGGTTAGGAAGCAACCTTTTTAAATCTCTCTCTCTCTCCCTCTCTCCCTCTCTCTCTCCTCTCCCTCTCTCTCCTCTCCTCGAGATAAAGCCACGCAGCTTTGATTGGAGGACGAAGAAAAACAGGGATTTTGCAAGCGGGGAATTGGCCAAATTAAACGTGGCCATGCTGTTGTTATATCACTCACACATCTGTCCCCAGGGTGATTGGCCGGGGCACCTCCGCCGTGCCTGCTGTCTGTGCGGTCAGCCCGGGGGAGACGGGACGCGCGTCGTGGGGGGAGACAGTGCGCACTAACCATGCCTCCGGCACGGCCCGGAGCCCCAAACTTTCACCAACAACGCCCGGAAGTTTGCAGGATCGTGACGGCACTCAAGGTAGGCCTCTTTCCTCTCCTCCAACAGCCCGTTAGAGCAAGTGCTACAGGTTTCTGTGTGATGCGTCCTTTTTAATCAACCAGTTGCACAGTCGCGCTGACAGATCTCTTGAATGTCGGCGCAGCAACTGAGAAATCACAGCTGCCTCCTTCATCTAACCTCGTTCAGATGTTTTAGTTGCCAAATAAACGTGATTAGGAAATGTTTAGATTCGTGGAAACACAATAGAATGAAAAAACGCACGGCTTATTCTTTAGATCAAGGCGAAGTCTTCCATTAATCAGGACAAACCTCTACTTATGTTGCCCGCCTCTTATTTAAGTGTATAAAACCTTGCATATTTTTTCAATAGAATATTTCCAGCTTTGCCTAAATCACAGTTTATACAAAACATTACTCTTCTTCTCTGTCTTATTTATTATTTCTCCTCTTTTCCATGCAAATTACTTTTAAAGATGTTCAGGACTGAGAAAGGCCAGCACCTCCACTTGTCTGGAAACAGGCCTGGCATTAATGAGAGTAGTGTGTCATGTAAAATAGTGATCTGCAGTGTGGTTGGTACAGCGGTCGCAAAAATGTAATGAAGTGAAAAAGAAGGATGTGTAACTTTGAAATGTATGAAATGGAAAGCCTCAGGTTAAGAGCTCCACTTATTACTTCCTGCCTCCGGCCAGAGCAGGTGAGGTGCTTCTCGGTCAATGTGCCGCTGCTCCTATGCATGTCAGAAACACTGAATTATACATGGGCTGAAATAATCCGACCACAGTTTGACTTAAGAATTCATGCAGCGTTGCTGTGTTTACCTCTGTCTGATGCAGCTCATGTGCAGCCATCTTCTCTTTTCCCCTCAAGAGTCCTCTGGTCCTCCACCCAGTTCTGCTCTACTTGTAAGAGCAGAGCTTTAAGTTTCTTTAATTTAAATTTTTTTTTATGATGAAGGAGTTCTGTTTTGGTGGACCTGACGAGAAGCGTCTTTAAGCAGAGTAAAATTGCAATAAAAATAATGTTTGTCATTCATGGTGTATTTTGGTATCTGTGCGTGCGTTTGTCTGTTTGTGTGTCTGCATGTTGTGCACTTGCTTTGTTTGTACGCCACCTGAGATTAGTGATATGTAAAAGAGAGTCAGACCAGATGGCTATATTTTCCTCATCTGGATCTGGTACAAAAAAGGCTTTTTTTTTTTTTTTTTTTTTTAAACGACACAATATTCCTGTAAATGAGACAGACTTAATCCCCGCTGTGGAGGAAGAATGCCAGGTTGGGATGAGGGATGGAAGAGGAGGGTGTCTTTGGTAGATAGTGGGAGGGATGACAGAGCGTCTGTTTCCCTGATTTTGCCCTGGACACATAAAATGATAATATTTAACCTTTTGTATGTATTTTATGAGTAAATTACCTCCTCGCAATGAGCAGACATTATAACTGTTCCTTTCCGTTCAGTTACAATCATTTCAGGAATCATGAGAATCAATATCTTTACAAACAGATCGCTAAAAATATAACTTAAAACAAATGGGATCCTACATGAACGTGACATATTCTGTGTTTGTATTGTTTTCAGAAGATGCCTCGCCTTAGAGGCTTTCCCTTTTTCCCCTGTGCTTTTTCTCTGGTTTTACGTTGGCAGGGCTAAAGTGAGTGATGTCACATACATCTGTTCATATGGTCTCACCCATGACCAGCATTGGACAGACCTCAAACCAGGCCACAGGCCACAAACCAATCTTTGCAGGTGCCCAGTTGGCTGATATCTGTTTGGATGTCTTTCGCATTTTACCTTTTTGAATTTCTTTCTGTGTCACAGATAAGACACATTCTGTCTGTGCTAAGTGTTAAGTGTTGATGGGGTTTTGATCTATAATTGGTTCGCCAATCATGATTCAGCAACATTTGACTGAGTGTTCCGATGACAGTTGCTAATCAGATTTGATGAAATGACACCCACACACTCCTGGTGAAGCAGATTATCAGTTTTTGAGTGTTGAATACAATAAATAAAAACTAAAGATGCTTTTTTTGATTGTTGCTAATTTAGTCATTAATATAGAGAAAAAAGCATATATGTTTTTTTTAGTGGATGACCTGATAAGCTATAAAACTTATTCTGCCTTTTGGGCTCTGGTGAGGATTCTGCTTGTGTGATGAGCGTGTAACAGTTTCATTTATGTAGAGTCAAGCTCGTTCTTGCACATCTTCATCTTTATGTCAAGTAACTGAGGACATCACGCAACAAGAGTTGATTTTTACAGTTAATGTTAGTCCATATTTAGAGGTAATTCTTTTGGGTGAGATGCTCAAGCTTATCTCCGGGTGGGTTCGTGCGTTTCTTTGCCATGCAAGTGAGGGGCACTTAGATCAGAATAAACATCTCCTAGATCTGTTGATTTATTCCTCTGATTGAATAAATGTTGATAAGCCCATAACTGCCTTCAGTATCTGAAGTAGACCTATTATGTGCTATCTATAGATTCTCTACAGGAAGTTTTTGGTTTATTAGGAGGTTGTTATTGCTGTTTGTGGTATGTGTGCGTGTGTGTGTGTGTGTGTGTATGTGTGTGTGTGTGTGTGCCTTGTCAAAAGGCCAAAGGAGGATTATGGTCCCAGCTGCTGTGCACTGGCTTGGCCCGGAGCCTGCAGACACACCCATGTCAGCATCAGCAGCTCTCGTCTTATGAATGCCTCCCGGAGGCTGCGCATAGACCACAAATCTTCTCCAGACATATGGAGGAGGGATGAGTAATGGGCAAAAGTAATATTTAGATGTCGTCTAGCCTATTGTCAACATGTTTCATCAGAACTCTCTTTAATTCAGTCTGATGTGCATCTGACATCCAAAATTATAGTTTTAACTGACACACACACACACATGCACACACTCACGCTACCATAAACATGCAGTAAAGTGTCACTTTCTGTATCTGTATCATGCAACTGCCACACACTGAAGATCATTGAGATCGATTTTGAATCTATTTTTAGGCAGTTTTTGGCATCGTTATATGAACTACATTGCCAAATGGGCATTTGTCATTCATATTTCAGTAAGTGATTTAAAAGCTTGAGAAATGAGATAAGGTTATGATATTCGAAGAATCTGTTATTCAGATAATAGATATTTAATAATATAGAATCTACTTTAATCTGTCTGAAAATGTTTATAAGGTTTGTTTGTCAGTGTGTGTTTTGTGTATCTGCATACCATGTAAACACTTTGACTACACTCTATATGTGTGCTCTTAAATCTATAATTTTCCCATAAACAGTTAAGCCTCATGGTGGCAACAAGACCTTTGTTTCCTATGAATTATGTTCATACACAACTTTCCTGCATTAGTATAGAAACATCCATCCATTATCTGTAACTGCTTATCCTCATCAGGGTCATGGTGGAGCTGGAGCCTATCCTGGCTGACTCTGTGCAAAAGGCAGGGTACACCCCGGACAAGTCACCAGCTCATCACAGGGCACACATTCACATCGAAGAGTACCAATCAACCTTTTAAGTGCAGGAGTTTGCATTAAATGTAAACAATATTATAAAGAATACATATGAAAAGTATCCTGAGATAACTTGATGACTTGAATGATGTATTGCCAAATACTGTAAATAACAAATAAGGATTTTAAAAGACACAGCAGTTAGGTGTCAGCAATGACGGTTCTGCTCGTACAGCCTGTATGTTTGGTCTGATACATCAAAACATTTGACTGGATTTGCATTATTTGTGCCTGTGTTTGTATGCATATCTATGGCGGCTTGCTAGCATCTGTGTTGATCTGACAGAAGAGATCCCAGGGCTTATAGCACTGAGCTGCCCAGCCTGTATCAATCTGCTTAATAGGGTCAAAACTCTGCTCCAAAAATACCAGCTCTACCAACCGCTGCCCGCACATAGAAACCCCACACCACATCACAGGAGCATAACAAAGGCTCCAACATACAGGGTTACCTATACTGTATTAACTGTAAACTGAATTCTTTACACACAATGAAAAGTCTATTGTAATGCCTACCAAATTTACTGAACACAATTTGCAGATACACCAACTGTGCTCAGCTGCAAACATCTGGCACACTGCAGATTTATTCTTGTGAATATTGTTCAGTAAACTATGTTGGAATTTGGACTTCAGTTTGTGATGAGCAAAGTGAGCAGAGATCATTTCAGGCTAGTTTGTTTTTAAGCAAGTGGCATGTACAAGTAAAACAGCTACAGCAGAGGTCGCTTTAAGCAGACGGACATCATAGTTCAAGCATAGTATAAAGTTTACACAGTCTATAGTTTAGTAGAGTATTCGGTACCATATACCTCAGTGCAGTACATTATGGTTGGAAACGTGAAAATTGGGGACTAAAACCTGAAGGAACAAGAGGCAAATTTCAGCCCTTGTTTCCAGGTGACTGATTAGAATCAGATCTAACAAAAGCAGGTCCACAATGATTACAATGTGGGGCATTCACCAGGATCACCTGCAAGCAAACGATCACTTGAAACTTTAATGAAACCTCTGAAGCCTCGAGCCTGAGTGGAATTACTGCGGACACACATACACACACAACAAACTCAAAAAACACACTTTAAATCCCTAAAAACCTAATGTCTGAGCGTAAGGTTTGAGAGACTTAATGGATGAAATGAACTGTATTTGTCCCAAGCTTGACCTCAGTAGCTTTTAAAGGTTTTATGCTTTAAAAGGCCTGAAGTTGGCAGCCTTGTCCCTCCTCAGTTAACAGAGAGCTTCAAATTTAAATAACAAAATGGACGTAATGCATCTCTTAATGGGGAAGGGCTGGAAATCAGCTCTCTTGGAGAGACACAATTTGTGTGTGTGTCTGTGTTTTGTGTGTGTGTGTGTCTCGTTGTGATAATATAAGTTACTTTAACTTTATCTCTTATTATCTCTTATTATATCGAAGTAAAAATTGGTTAACTGTCAGCAAATGTGTTTTCATGTAAGGTAAATATTGGACACAGGCATGCATGCCGCCCGGCTAGCAAAGGATTGGCTTGTAGTTAAGCTAAATCTGCCTGAACATCTGTCCATGTTTACACGGCGGTTAGCTTACTGAAATGTACAGTAGTTCAGCAGAACATGCAATACCATATTTCTGATCCAGATTTCCATATTGTTCCACGTGTAGTTTTTTCTTCTACCAGCTGTGTGCAGTGTTTGCCTGCATTGGTTTGCATTAGAGGATGGTATTTAGGAAAAGTTGTTATCTCATGGGTTTCCCGCTGTGACTCACCCCCCCCCCCCCTCTTTATTAATAGCCTTACAAGAATAGTTGGGTTGGCGTGGGCCCCATATGACACCTCTGTTTTCACTGTTCTAACACGAGTCAAGGTCACAGCACCTCCACAGAAGCGTTTTGTCCTCGCTGCTACGGAGCACAGCTGCTGTTTTTCCATGAATACCTGAACGTATGACAGTATGTGAAACACTGTATATGTACAGTCATCATAAGTCATCTTAATTTAAATATCTGATTAGAATTCACATTTTTTCTTCTTTTTTGTTTTGTATTATTTTGAGTTGTAAGCCCTGTTAATCCTGGAATAATTTCTTTGACCACTAATATGTTAAAATATTTAACCACAGACAGCCTGCTTTTTATTTCTCTCTCTCTCTCTCTCTCTCTCTCTCTCTATGTGTGTGTGTGTGTATATATATATATATATATATATATCTCAAATAGGTGAAAAGAGTCATTTTTAAATCCATAGTATGTCATCTACTATGGAATCTAGAAAACATTTACCATGTGCACAATATCTGGATCCATTTTATATCCTGACTCGGTGAGTGTTTATGGCAGGTTCTCATAATAATACTTCTAAGGCTGAAAAGCATACAAATTTAGATTCTTGCAGGTGTACTTTTAATTCATAAATCACAAGTCAAGTTGAAGGGCATAAAACAGGATAGACAAATACAACAAGACATGTTGATTAAACAGCGTTGACACAACCCTCCATAGTAGTTGTTAACACATGCTCTAGGAATGACAAGAGCGGAGCGGCAGCTTCCTTACATGCCTGTGTGGACAAATATGTTTTATAGCGTGAGGACAGGGAGGTATGGTCAAGTGTGTCACTTCATGGAATTTGACATAAGATCACCTATCACAAAAAATACTTTGGGGCCCCTGAAGAGATTCAATTTCACCCTTTTTTTTCCCCTGCACTGACGATATCAAGCTACTAGAGGAAGATATTAGCCTGAACTTCATTAAAAATGGATGTCGTCAAGGTGTTCAGCTTAGGAGCTTATAGTTAAAGAGTTGAAGTGAAAGGTGGAACACTGTGCCGGGGGTGAGGAAGTGAGCTTTGGTTCCTGTGCCCATGTCACTCTCTCATCATTCGTTCTTCCCCAACATGTTGAACATGTTAATGGAGTTGTTAAACATCAATTATTTATTGTGATACTGTAAATAAGTCAGATATGTACACGGTTTGTGCGCGTTTGTGTGTGTGTCCGTGTGTCTGTGTCTGTGTGTGTTGAGTTAGTCAAGCATAGGGGAATCAGAGGATCTAATCGCACCGTTCCAGTCTAGAGGGCCTTGAGTACATCACCCAGATCACTGAGAGATGGCTTATGGCACACACGGTCACACATACACACACACACACATAAATACAGACACACTTATATACAAAAAATATCACTGAAGCAATATTTAATGCCAGATTATTTTTTTCCTTTTGCTTTTCTTTGTTTTTCTGTGGCCCGTGAACACGCTTTCTTGTGTGTGAATGTGTTCGTGTGTGTGCATGTGTGCGCATGTGGCCTTTGCCCCATCTCTAGTTTCTACTCCAGCATAAGGTTACCCAATGTAGTCTGTGATAGATTAGTCATTCTGATGCCAATTGAGGAGGTAGCTGAAAGCTAGAGCAGTCACAGGACTTGTAGGAAGGAAACCTTTTCTTCCTCCCCTGTTTTTGCCTTTTACAGCGTACTGTGCACACTGTAGGCTTCTTACTAAGGAAGGTAAGGTGTGTGTTGCTTGTTTGTTACTCTGTGTCTGGGCTTTTTTTTTTTTTACTGAACATCTGATTTGTATCTTCCTTTAGCAGGGAGCACCCAGAGCAGGTTTTGCATTGCAGCTTGTGAACTTTAATTACTAACAACTAACTAACACATGTCCTGAGTCAGATTTCACCCTGTTTTCTAGGAGATCTAACCTAAACTAAACATATAACTCTTAACAGATCTTGGTCACTGTTGTTATTTAAGGTAAATAGCTGAATCAGTGTGACTACCTTGATCTGTTTTGAAAACCATTCATCTTCTTGGAGAGTTAGGGCAGTCATATGTCTTTCCATTACTTTCGGAGACAGACATTTAAGAGTTGGCCGTTCTTTCTGTTACACTAAGCAAAATTAAATATTGATGACCTACTGAATTATTGGAAAAAACATTAGGGATTTGGTCAAGCAGAGCAATATGGCTAATTTCCAAGTATTGATCTAAGAACAAGGGTCTTGTCAGTGCATTCAGGTTTGCAGTTGCTATTTTAGGATCATGCGAAAGTTCTTGTTGCTCGAGGGGTCAAATGACGTCATTCCGGCCATGTGGTTTAAAGGGAAAGGAGTGGAGGGGAGGGTTGGATTTGATTCATCTTCTTAGTGTATGAATTTCATCACATATTTTCCAAATGATTCTGATTTCTACGTCTTCCTCCAGTTATTGACTTTCTTTACCTCTCATCATCATCAGTTCCCTATGCTGTTGATAAACCACTTTCCTTGTCACGGCTGCTCTCTCATCATCCCGTCTCTCCGTCCACCCACCTATCAACTCCCATTCTCTCTCATTGTCACTTTCCTTCTTTCTGCGTTCTGTCCTTCTGTCCACCCAGTCCTTCCACCCACATCCGTCTCTTCCCAACAATTTTCCTGTCATCCTCCTTATTCATTCAGCCGACCCATCTCTCTCTCTCTCTCTCCCTCTCTCTCTCTTTCTCTCGCTCTCCCCCCTCTCTCTCCCAGCAGGATTGGTATCACTGGCATTGGTTTTAGGTGGTGACTCATCTCTGGAGTCTTTAATTAAACATCTGCAGGCATCAGCACTAGACCATACACACATGTACAGTGTAAGCGCACTGCACAGATAGACACAGACGGACATTTAGATGAATGAATTTACACTAATGCGTGCACACCGCACCTCAGAAAGCACTGTAATCTTCATTGTGGTGCAGTGTCACACGGGGCTCGGGTGAATGTGAGTGCAGAAACAGATGGCAGAGTGGATTTCTAGAAGAAATGAAGTGGCACAGTGCAGTTTAAATGTGAGCCCTGATGACGCTAGGCCAATGCTATCATTGTACAGCCGGTTAATTATGCACTAATGTATGCATAGCCCCAGTTACTCTGCTCTATCCTCTCCTTCTACCTGCATTGGGGTCATTACAAGGCGTGTCCCTTTCCTTTAAGCAGGTGCTGTTTACATGTAACAGTGACAAATAATACATGTCTGTGTCTACATGTATGGCAGTCAACGTATGGTTGATTAACGATATTGTGTACGTAGACAATATGAAGAGTTGAAAAAGCTTTAAAAAGAGAGTTGAGAGTTTATGCCAACAAGTAAATGGTCAAAGATATATATTTTTTTATGTAACAAATAAGTCCATTGGCTACAATTATGTTCACATACTTCATTTGTTTTTATGTTTGTTGTGTTTCACAGTTACATGACTCATCTCTGTGTCTCCACAATACCAGACTGTGGAAAGAAGCAGCAAGGAGTTTTCTGCTATGTCTTTCTTTAAAAACTGTGTTACCGTTTTAAAGTCCTCTTTGTTCCTGTCTTCTAGTTGCCTTCCTCTTCTTTCTTCTGCATCTCCCTCTCTCACTGGTGGTTTCCAGAGAAATGGGTTTCTAAGAAACAGAGAGTCATGATGAAACATGTACTTCTAACGTCATATACTTGGCACCTGATGGCAATTAACAGACAGATAAAACAAACCCTTAACCACTGACAGAAACACACTGACTCTTTCTCTCTCTGACTTTCACCCCACAGGTGTCGGAGAGAACAAAGAATAAAGGAGGCTTTCGACTTGTCCTGTTGCTGTAAGTGCTACTGAAGACTGGCCGCTCTGGTACTCCCATCTGTCCATCTGTTTGTGTGTTATTGTCTTATCCTGGGGTCCCAAGGCTTTGCACTGGCTGAACCACAGCCATGGAGGTGGCGCTGGTAGACTTTGAGAGCCTGGTTGACCTCAACGGCAGCCTGGACAATGAGGTGGACACCTTTGCTGATGAGACCACAGCTCTCACGGTGGACATGCCCCCGGAGCACAACAGCCAAGGCAGCAGCTTCCTTCTGCGAACCGGTCAGCTGTCCTCCTGCATCTGGGAATCCAGCTCATCTTCACCTCCTCCACATTCACAGAAACTAGCAGTACCCCAATCCCCAACCATGCCAACTCCAAGCAGAGTGGGGCGCAGTAGCTGCGCCAGTATGATCTCCAATTGGAAAATGCTGCTAAACAGTGAGGGCACCAAGGAAAGTGAGACGATCTTCAGCCGGCTTGCTAAGGAGTGTTGTGAGGATCTGTTTGTAGACAAACGAGGGCTTGACGATGGAGACCAGAAAGTCATCATCAACATTGCCGGCCTTCGTTTTGAGACACAGCTCAAAACTTTGGACCAGTTTCCTGAAACACTGCTTGGAGATCCTTCGAAGAGGATGGACTACTTTGATCCGATGAGGAATGAGTACTTCTTTGATCGTAACAGACCAAGCTTTGACGGGATCTTGTATTACTACCAGTCAGGGGGTAAGATCAGACGCCCAGCTAATGTACCCCTGGATGTGTTTGCAGATGAAATTGTGTTTTATGAGCTTGGAAGTGAAGCCATGGAGCAGTTCAGAGAAGATGAAGGATTCATTAAAGATGTTGAGATTCCTCTACCTGATAATGATGTGTACCGGCAATTCTGGCTGCTGTTTGAGTATCCAGAAAGCTCAAATGCAGCCCGAGGTGTAGCACTGGTGTCTGTATTTGTTATTGTCATATCCATCATCATTTTCTGCATGGAAACACTGCCAGAATTTAGAGATGACACTGACCCAATTGTGCCCACAGCGTTTCAGCCTTTCAACCAATCTAGAATTTACTCTTCTGCGTCTCCATCTGGTATAAAGACCACTTTTACTGATCCCTTCTTCATCATTGAGACTGCCTGCATTGCGTGGTTCTTCTTTGAGCTGTGTGTGAGATTTTTGGTCTGTCCTAGCAAAAGGGAATTTTTCCACAACCTCATGAACATGATTGACATTATATCCATCATCCCTTATTTTGTTACGGTAATTACAGAAATGGTCACAACGACACAGGAGAACACGGGACAGAACATGTCTTTGGCCATTCTGCGAATCATCCGTCTGGTCAGAGTGTTTCGTATTTTCAAACTGTCACGTCACTCCAAGGGGCTACAGATATTGGGACAGACTCTGAAGGCCAGTATGCGCGAGCTCGGCTTGCTCATCTTCTTCCTCTTCATTGGAGTCATCCTCTTCTCCAGTGCTATCTACTTTGCTGAGGTAGATGAGCCCGAAACACAGTTTGTCAGCATACCTGATGGCTTCTGGTGGGCTGTGGTTACCATGACCACTGTAGGCTATGGGGACATGTGTCCCATTACCGTGGGAGGTAAAGTGGTGGGCACCTTGTGTGCCATTGCAGGTGTGCTGACCATTGCTTTACCTGTTCCTGTCATAGTTTCCAACTTCAACTACTTCTACCACAGAGAGACGGAAGCAGAGGACAAGTCGCCCCTGTCAGACTCTGCTGACAAGAGCACCAAAAATGGTAGCAACCTCTCGCTCAATAAAGCCAATGGCATCTGGCAGAGTGACAAAGGGAAATAACTGCAGGACACAATTAAGAAAAGAGACTTTGCCACAAAGCAGGAAATAAATATTAAATAAGAGAATATGGAGGAAATGAACTGCTATGATTTTCCTCAACTGATGGTGTAACGGGATCAGTGGGATAAAATGTTTGTACCTAGTGAAAATTCTGTTTTAAAAATAGGATGTGCTGTACTTACCTCTTTTGTGTCTAATTTGACACTTGACAGACAAGAAGAAGAACTCATAGTCTTCATATTCAGGATTGTATGTCAACATATTTCAAGTCGACTCTTACTTTAGTTGCAAATCTCCCATTGTTACAATTCAGCGGTATATTATAAAGCATATGTTTAAGGGTTCTTTAATATACTTTTGGTGTTATTTTCATTGTCTTGGCCATTATTCCTATTACTTATAACATTTTGCACACCAGCATCACTTAGCCCACAAATACTCGTAACGTGTAAAAACATTGTCTTCAATGGGCATAAAACACAAGCCTGAGACAGGTTTAAACTCATCAGATTTGATGGAAGAAAATGAGTTAAAGAGTGTAGCTAAAGGTCACAATCTAAAATGTTTATAGGATTATATCATTTAACTGTATTGCAGAGCCATTTCTTGGTTCAGCTAATGGGAATGACCTTCCTGCTGCTGGAATGGCTGATACATCATCGGACTTTTATGATGATTTATAGGTTATGGAAATGTGAGCAACATATTACTCCGAACAACTGTGTGCGTATGTGTTCAGGTAACACTGAAAGGGATATTTATATTAGACAAGTGGAGCTTTTCCATCTGCAAAAATATTGTGCCGCCACAGTCTGGAGATGACTGTACAAAAAACATAACTGATAGGACTGATGGCCAGTTCTGCACAGATAAGACCAAAGCTGTAGAAAAATATATATATATACATAACAAAACCAAAAACACAAAAAAATCTCTCCTGTAAGTGTTGTGGATGAGTAACTTCTCTGTTGTTTCTACATAATAGTCCTTCTGTGTTTATTTATTTAAAAATGTATGTTGTTCATTCTCATTGATTCTCTTTAAAGAGTAGCGTGGGTAAGAATCGTCCACCGTTGTTAGCAGTCTAACTGACTCCACACTATGTATTATAATGGAGTGCCTTAAATTATGTATGTATGTTGGGATACTGTGGAATTTGCCATACATAATCTTACAGTAATACCTGTGTTTATCACGCAAATATGCTCAGTATTTTTGATTTCAGCTTGGTTGAAAATGTTGTAACCCGTGTAACCTCCACTCTAGCATTTGTCTGTGAGAATTATTTTCCAACGAAGAAATGCATTCAGACCTAAAATACAATTTAACATATACAGTGGATCCCATGTGTCCATGAGGTAGATAGTATCCTTTGAAATTTTGGATTTCATTTCGTAAACATTTTTTTTCTCCATTAGTGGATATCTTATTGAGGAAGGAAACCATTCAGTGACACCACGATCAGAAAATGATTAAAAACAAAACAAACAAAAAAAAAAAACAACCGAGAGAATTGAAAGAGAGAAGGAAGAAGCCAAAGAAAATTGCTGAATAAATGGGGATAAAGGGAACTTGTTACAGGGCCACGGGACATTAAAGGCCAAAATGTCCCATGAGCTGTCTTATTCTGGAGAAGTCATTGTAGATTATGCTGTATCAGTGTAATGTACGAGTGGAATGATTTATGAGTGTCTCTTTTATAACATGTTTTAATATTATAAAAGAAATCTTGGAAGGTAGAAAAAGTGACTTGTTAAATGGGCTCCAGGAATATGATCTTAACTCAGAATAGCTTTAGACGCGTGTAATGTCTGAATTTGTGGTGAGAGATATGATGAAACTAAGATTATATGTATGTGTTTTCTGACAGTCAGCTTCGTGGTGATGAAGATTACACAGTATGATGTCAGTTTTTTATGATGGAGTCAGTCCCTTGTCTGTAAAGTCACTGCCGTACAACAAATTCAGAGGCAGACTGGCCTGAATTGATTACCTGTGTCGTCATGGCAACGGCAGGTTAGAGTTTATTAACCCAACCAAGACCATTACACTGTATTTGTATTTGTATTGATAACATTTCAGTATACAATTTACTGTAATGTATGCAATATAATCTGGGATTTGAAATCACGTCTTCTCATGTTGTGTGTGCTCTGATGTGTTAATGGAAAAGTGTGTGTGTGTGTGTGTGTGTGTGTGTGTGCATGAGTGATGTGTGTATACTTGTATTTTCTCACCCAATATTGGCTTTTTGAAGACAATTGAAAATTGGGTCCAGCGAACCGCATATATATATATAATACTGAGGCAATCAGCATAAAGTAATGGAGAAGAAGCAGTTAATATTCTTCTTAAGATATTTGTTTAAGAAAGCAGCCTTCTAAGCACATTTACATTGTCATATTGGTGCAAAATTGGTGCACAGACAGCCTATATTTATTGGCTATTCATGAGCACTGAGTGAATTTTCTCCTCTGAAACAGGTATCGGTATCAGTCTCGAAAACCCAATATCTGGCTGGCTCTAGTATTTTCTTCCTATCTCCATTGGTGTTCCCCTTCAGGGAAGACTTCGTCATTACCTTCAGTAACCTGTCTCTGCTTTCACTGTAATGTTAGTGGCTTACACACACACACACACAGATAGAGGTCACATCAACAAGGAATGTGTGGCAGTACAGTGACCGTATAACTGGAAATCATCCAGACAACAACAGGATGCCAGTCTCTGGTTGACATGAAGAAGTCTCCAAGCTGTTAAAGCTAACTAGTTTCACCTGATACCCATCTCTCTGGACTCACTTCAACACCTTGTCTCAGGTCAAGACAGGCTCCCTTAAATACCTGAAGGACTGAATTGTGAAGGAACTCCCCACGGCGCTGTAAAACGTTGCATTTTACTGATCATACAAAACAATATCTCAACACTGCGATACAAATTAAGATTAAGATTTCAAGATTTGAAGATTTCTTTATACCAAAACAATAAAAAAAATCTTTCATCTATTTTCATATTAGTAGGAATCAAGTGGGCAAAGTGGAGGATGTTTCTGGCACAGAAATCAGGGAATAGTAAACAGAGCACTGGTAAGATGTCTGACGGCAGCAGGGTTTTTTTTTCTTCTGAAGAAAACAACAACAAAACAAGATAAAAAATAATTGCTTGATGGAAATACATGTATACATATTCATTTTGTTAATTTTTATGTTGCAATAATCAGCCAAATATTTATTTATACATTTATGTCTAGATGTTTTAATATTTAATCTATTAATATGACATTACATGGACCTCGGTGTAGAAAATCCTGTACAAAACGTCTAATTAGCAATGCAGATTAAGATGGACTCACAGGCAACTTTAGAGCTGCATTTATTCACATCGCAACTGTTGTGTTATTATGCAGAGTCGGGGACAATAACACAAACACAGTGTTTCCAACATTTCAGACTGCTGCAAAAGAGTAATACATTTTTTTTTCTTATTTTGACAACTTGTCAACTCGTTTTCACACTGCTGGAGCAGAACCGGTTTTACTTCCTCCTCGATAACCTGACAACCGGAACCCTAAACTATGAATGAATGTATGACCCAGATTATTGCTTCATGTCTGTAGGAAATGACGGTCATCCAAGGACAAAGAGCGAAAACAGAGCTGCCAATGAAAAGAGAGAAAGGCGGGCTGAATGACACTTGGGAGGATCAGAGCAGAGTTCACACACTACCTTGTCTCTGTCAATAGACTATCAGCCACATGGATAGGTTACAAGCAGGTCCGGAAAGAGGTTCCAGTTGAAATAGATCTCTGTCACACACATAAATCTGTATGCTCAAACACACAGATGGACACACCCCCAGATGAAAGCAAAAATGTGTGTGTAGTAATGATCATTTGTGTAACGTAGAGGAAAAGAAGAAAAAGCCTTGTTTCTGTTCAAAGTATATTGTTTAATTTAACAAAGGCTTTTCCCCTGAGGCAACTTGAATATTTGAATCTGTAAGAGTGAATTCAGACACATGTTCTCTCAACATTAAAATGCTTTTGATAGAGAGCGATAGAGAGAAGGAGACACTCCCCTTCCAGCAGACAACATGCCACAGAAATAAAGTGTGTTCATTAAAACATGAAAAGCCAATTCACTGTCAGTGTTGATAGCCTGGCGGATGGAGAGACTGCTAACTGTCCTGATTAGTGGCATGTCTTTTACATTTTATTTGGACATGGTAATGACATAAAAACTGTATGTTATTATATCAACTATATGAGCTCTAAGCCAGAATTCCCAAGCTGTGGTTTTGACTTGTCAAACAAAGGTATAACTAATTGCCTTATGACAGTAATTACTGCATTGCAAAAGTTGTTAGTTCCACTAGTGCTTTGTTTACTCTTAAAAAGGTCTGTGAGTCTGATTAATTTAGGAGGAAACAAGAGCGCTGTGACGCCATAATTAAAACAAAAGAGACAGGAAAAGAAAAAACTAGTGATGAACATCAAGCAAAGCACGAAAACTCAAGATATGAAGAAGCCTGATGATGCACAGTTCATTTAGTTCTTTCTGTACATTTGGAGAACATTTTGTCTTTGGTGTGTATAAAATCTCTAACAGAGAAATTAAAATGCAAACATAGTGACATGCATTTTGTCCTGATAACGGTCCCTTATTTCAATAAAATACACTTCTCTCCTTTAGTGGCTAGAGAGAAAACATTTGGGAACTAAGCTATAAATTTGGATTCCACCCAAAAGGTCACTTCAGGAGACTTCAGCAGAGTTGAAGTGCGAGCGCTTTCTTCTGCCTTATTTTCACTGCACCTGTCACCTAAAATCCACATTCATTCATCTAAACACACTATGTAACACGTTACTGCCATCATGCATTGTTTTTATGCCTGTCATCTGAACTGCTACAGCACAGATGCTTTTCTCTCTGTTAACAACAGACACTTGTTCAAGGACTTAAATTCACTATCCTTCTTACTTAAACTCATTTAAAGGTTTAGATTTAGATAGACGTGTCTAAGATAGTGATGGTGACGATCCAAGTTCCTGCACTTGCAACAACAGCTGTATTTCCACTGTAAACACTGTTGAGCCTCGAACCCAAATTTGTAAAGGACGCACCCATCTGAGATGCTAAATCCAGATATCATATCGGATCATCGAGGACTAAAACAGCTTTTGGATTTTAATCCCACTGTCTCTTTCTGGTGATTTGTCTAGAAAGTGTGTGTGTGTGTGTGCGTGCCCCACATTCTCATGACGCTGTCAAGTTTTAACCACAGCCAGTCAATCCGACTGCATCCCTGTCGAGGTTGGGTAGGTCACTAAAATTGTATTCCATTACAGCTACTAGATACCTCATCAAAATTGTAATCGGTAATGTAATCCAAGGGATTACCCAGACTCAATTATAGATACTTCCAGATTACTTTCCGTATGTGTTCTATAAATAAATAAGCCATAATATATGTAATTATATCTGAAAATGACAAATATATAATATTTAAAATGTTAAAAATTCTATATTAAATTTTACATTTCTCTCAGATCTCAAAACTGTTCCTTCTATAATTTATAATCTACAATATAAAAATGCATAATCACTTGAGATTTTTATTTTTGGAGTGTTGTAACACAAACTGCGTTGTACTTATTTATTTTTGACTGAAGGTTTGTCTGGCACTTTAAGGGGACATGTCAAAAGACATGTATGCGCTATATCCCTCGGTGTTCTATATATGCACACAACACAACATATAAAACAGGAACACCTCAGAATTCAAACACATAATGAGACTGAAAGCAACAGCCAGTAACAGGAGTGACTTGTTAAATGTTGGTTCGGGAACCAACTTTTTTTTTTTTTTTTTTTTTTTTAACTCATGATCCCATTTGCGTACGTGACGGTGGGAGTGTTATCTTCAGCATGCAGTGTCTGAAGTTAATCTGCTGGGACGGCATAAGATGAAACTGTTTGGGCTTCCCCCCACGCACACAGTGATACATGCAACAAAATTAAAACACACACTTTTACGTATTTAATTACATAAATACAGATTTATTGGAACACAAAAACAGATTCAAATGTTGTTTTTTTATCCAGTTTATTTGAAGTACAAGTTCTTTATCGCACGTTCTCCTTTTTATTATTCAAGTGCAAATGATCTACGACATTGTTGACTTTTTCAAAAGGTGTATGTGTGTGAGTTTGGCTCAAACTGCTCAGTGGAAGATCCCTGTCAAGTGCTTAAAGATGCATGAGAGTGCTCCATCATTAACGAGATGCTTTGATGGAAAGTTCCACACCGGAGTGAGAGATATGGGGAACGAGTGAGAAGACGGACGGTGGAGGACACAATAGGCATGGGGAGAGAGAATTAGTGTGACCCAGAGGAAAGAGTTGACACACATTTTATTTATGTTGGAGCCATAGGGCCTCCCTCCTCTAGACGTCATACTGCACGCGTGTGTGTATCTCCATCCATTATTAACTGCGTCTGGTGATAATAGCCCTCTAGTGTGCACACATACGGTATAGGAGAGAACCAGATTGCAGCTTGTAATGGCCCAGTTAACAAAACTCGGTCAACAGTTTTGTAATTTAAAAAAAAACGACAAGAAAAAATGTAAAAAAAACAACAACAACATTAATTCTTCACAAAACTTTCACATTTTGTTATTTAGATCAGATCTGATGCTTCACAATCAGTGACTGATTGACGTATTATAGCCTAATATCTTATTGAATTAAAGGCGTACAAGTAAGATTGAAAATGAATTAATGTCATCATGAGAATGTGAAGAAATAACATTATGACGTTACGTCAAACACGTCCATGTATTGTGCTGCAGGTATATTCACTGATATATTCACTGGCCTTAGCACGTCCTGTCCTGTCTTAGAGGCAGTAGTACCGATGTTCTGGAGTCCTGATCAGAGTTCTTGGTAGTAGACCAGTAGCAGTAGTCCAACAGTATTCCTGAGGGTCCTGGTCAGAGCCGTTGTAGATCGCCTACATTCCCTGTCGTCAAACTGCTTTCCGTTGGTCTCTGTTGGTCTGGGGTTGTGTTCGCTGGGAGGCTGCAGAGCTCGGTTCTGTTGCCTACTCAACTCCAGTTGACTCCAGTAGGCTTCAGTTCTGGCACCTGTTATGAGGTCCTCTGCAGTATTAATTGTTTGGCTTTGATTGGGAATGGTAGGTGCCAGTCTATCTCAAGATGTGTCTCCAGATTAGAATATGTTGATAATGACACCGTTCATGCTAAAAACATTCTCTTTGTCTCATTTGGGGCATGCAGCATTTGTGGTGTTATCTTGGGGTTTAAAGTCTATCCACCAGCACGAGTTCGGCAGAATGTGAGACCGTCTCAGGCACTTTTGATGCACCATGAGAGTGTCTCTAAATCTCCTTGATCAAGCGTCAATAAATAATACAGCATAAGACATCAGAGGCTCCTGAACACTTTCTTCCCTCCTGACCTCACCATTGACCTTTTTCCACAGCAGCGCCCATTCCAGCACCACTCCCAGCCAGCATTCGTGGTTTGGTTCCTCCTCCTTCCTTTCTCTTCCTAGTAGTCCAAAGCCAATTCTTACACCTTCTTGCACCTAAGTTAAGGTAAGCCCAAACGCAAAGTAATATCTAGTCATCAGTTGATTTCAAAAGTATTGAGATTCTAAAACCAAAAATGGAAGTCTGGTTATAAGAAGCAGACCGAATAGACAGTTAGAGAGTTGAATGTGTCTGTGGACAAGGCCCCTGACACACAAGTGCTCCACTGGAGCATCTAAGGTCAACAGATCAGGCTGTGGTTTTACTCTGTATGAATGTGTTTCACTCTAAGTATCTGTGTAAGTAGATCATTCTGGAAAAAGAGAATATCACTCTGCGTAAAGTACCCCGGGTTAAAAAGGTTTAACAAGCAGGGATACAATCATCTCAACTGTGTACTGGAATAGTTTCCCACCTTATGCACTTATCTAACAGTCATGAGAGAGTAACACAGCGGCGGTGGTTAAAATCATCTTCCTGTGAGACAAACTGAGAACAGTATGGTGTTTCATTGCAGCCAGTCATGGGACACTTTAAAGTGATGAAGTTGTTACAAGTGCAATAGCCTGTAGATTAGAAATTCTTGGAGCTTTCTCTGACTCTTTGTTGTCTCTGATCCAGAGATAAAGCAGGACTGTGAAGAACTGATTAGTCATAATCAAGCAGCAACCTCCGAGGAATGAAACTGAGTATGGCTAAGTTCACAGTAGAAATAAAATGTTTACAGGTGCTGAGGGGTGATTTTTTTTCTGACTCACCCCTTCAAATGATGATCCACTTCACTGCAGAAATTTTTGATTAGCCAGATGGCAGAAGAAGCAATACAGGGCCCCATATTTTCAGCTTCAAACTGGCGTTTCGGAAACCTATAGATGCTGTCACACATGCTCCGTACATTCTTTATGATGTTATTGGTCAAAACCCTGGTCAAAATCCTGTTTTAAGTCAGAATTATGACAAATGGACTGCTGCCAGTCTGTTTTACAAGGAATATATATGTCTTAGTGCCTGGCATCATCATCAAGACAGTATTTCTTCATCTTATCAACTGGGCTCTAAATTTGGAAGCTGAAGGAGGTGGAGGAGGAAGAAGAGGAGGAGGAGGAGGAGGGGGAGGAGGAGGAGGAGGAGGAAAGGATTAGAAACAGAAAACTGTTAATCTGTTGCTGTTTATTACCCTCAGTAGAACCCTGTTGGATCGCAGGGTCCTACTGAGGGTCTAAGAGATCCACGAAGGACACACACACTCATTCATTCATCCCTAATGTGACTTGGTGACATCTGTTTAGATCTGTTGATTAAGTGGACAGAATTAATCTAAATCATCCCCTCCAGATCCCTGAGATTACCTTTCTTTAAGACAGACAAACAAACTCAGAGTAGTAGTTAGGTTTAGGGTTAGGGTCACATAATGTCTGGGCATCTTAAGGCCAAAATTTTGTAGAACTGTTGAGATGAAATGTTAATATTGTTACAATTGCCTGCATCTGAATAGGACTAGAGTCTACAGCCATGCTAGTGCCTCTCTCAGGCTGTACTTACATACAGCGGTATGTCCTGCCAACACACCGTCTAGCTTCTTTTAGGTATCTTACCGAACATTCGCTAATTAGCACTAAACACAAAGTACAAATGAGGGCGCTAGGAATGCCATTAGCTTTGCAGGTTCTTTGACCAAGTGGTGACAAATTAAATCTTTGACCAAGTGGTGACACTACAGGAAAATTTAAGGGATCAGCTGAATTGGAACCGAATTTCATAACAATCCGTCCAAGATTTGTTGAGCTATTTCAGGTAAAAGTGGTGGACCGATTGGAGAAGGCTGGAGGCAGTCTCTGCATGTCAGGGCGGTAAAGGTCACAACCCCTCTTTGTCACCTCAAAGGTCATCCTCTTTTCTTCTCGGTGCTGCATTTCCATTGATCGCGACCAGTGAGGTAATGATACTTTATCAGTATGAAATCATCCAGCCACTCTATCTGTCTCTTCTCTTACACACAAAGCAACCCACATGTCAAACACCCACAGATAAACGTCACTGCGCCGTCACATCACCAATATCACGCTATGGTCACCCTGTTGCCAGGCAGATTGATGAAAAGGCCTATGTACTTTTAGATGTATATCATCGCCATAGACACGGGAAGCTTGAGCACTAATCTTAGCCATGTCAGTCATTTCCTCAAATGATTTTTTTATGGTTTTTAATAGTCCAGGAGGAAGATCTATTGTTTTTTCTTCTTCTTTTCAATTAACAGAATCTGCTCTTTCTCTACATATGTTAAATGCATGTTCCCCTATGTACCGTGTCTCCTCTCTGTCTTTACAAAGCCATCTGGTTTCCGGCTGACTGGCTGGATCAGTGGCTGGTGTAGGACAGCAGCAGATGTGTGTGTTATCCCTATGATCCATCCACACCCATTATATAAGAGGATCTCTCCGCAGGTAACAGGCCATCTGTATGAAAAGGACATGGCGCACAGAGATCAAATGGTCCATCCCGGCTCTGGAACACATGTTAGCATTCAGAGTGTAAAAGGTAGATTAGCTGATCTGGTGTGTACTGCGTGTGGTGTAGATTAGAAGTTAAGACAGTGACGGTTAACTGTAATGTCACTGGTCCAAGCTAATCTGGAGACCTTCCCCCATTTTCTGTCACCTCTGTACCGTCTGAAAAGTTGTTTATTTCAATGTTTCACATGGTGTATTAATCTGAAATGTACGTGTAATAAGTGGAGACAGTTTACAAAGCTGGTACAGGTTGAATCCAAATAATCAGACTAAAGTTTTAAAGTCATAAATTTTAGTATGAAATTCTTCTTCTCTTCAAAGAGTTCAAAATTTGTAAATTGTAAATTTGTACTCTGGGTTGGGCTGAGAGATCTGGTAGACTTCAATATCACAGCACATGTTGAGTATCCAGTCGACCCGGTCATACCGTGCTCCACCCTTATGCTCAATGCTCCATCTTGTGGAGATGTTGTGAAATGACATTTCTCGATGCCAAAAGTTACAGTCAAGAAGTCTGTTATCATTCTGAAGTCACTTCACTCATTGCAATTTGGACATAATAGGAGACGGGTGTGTCGCTGTCAGCATGAATGGTTGTCTATGTTTGTCTCCATTTGTCAGCCCTGTAATAAACTGGCAACTTGTCCAGGCTGTAAACCGCCTCTAGCCCAATGCCCAAACCAGTAAAACCTGATAAAAAATAAGTGGTCATGAGAAATGGATGGATGGTGATGATGATAACAAGCGACAGCCACTTCATATTAGGGCATATTTGAAAATTACAGGGATGAGAAGGGACCGAATCTCATATTTCAATTTATAAAGAAGGATGTCCTCTTCAGTGTTATTAACATTAATATTTTCTTTGGACAAATGCAATAATATCTCCCCAGTATCTCATAATAATATATTTGATGGACTTTAGCACCACAATGCTCACCACCATTTGTATAGCTGTTAAAATATTCAAGGTTAAATGATCGCCTTAACAAATTATCAAAGGTTTCTCACAATGTACAAGCCAATGATATAAATATGGTACAGGACAAATAGTATGAGCCAATCACCTTTGCAGTCTACACGAGAGCAAAAGCACTTTAATCTTGGAGGCAATATGTTACAGTGCAGTTAAAGGAAAAAGAACAGAAAGTCAATGGTTTCTGTGTCACAGCTCGTAGTAATGTGCAGAATTTCCTGCAGCCTCCTGAGAAAGAAACAAGGGCATTCTGAAGGTTACTGAACTTTAACATTGAATCAATGAACATTATTAGTGAGGTAGTGAATGCTTTCGCTCGGGGAAACGAGGAGTGAAAGAGTGCAGTGTTCAAATAGCTCATCACAGGACTGCTTGTCACCTCTCATGGGGAAATGAAATTAGGAACACTCTAGAGAAACGCCCCGGGGCTACTCTAGACTTGACTGAAACCGCAAATATTTTGTCAGGGACGAGCCACAAAAACGTCCCGTAACTGATTATTTGTTTTTCACACAAGTCAGCTGATGAACCACTGACATCCACGCTTGTGTCACCAGTCAGTTTTTGTGGTTTGGCAACAGCAATCACAGTAAGTCTGAAACCACATGAGGATTTTAGAGATTTAACATTTCTGATGATTCTGTTCTCGAGGAATAATATTAATAAAATAATTAATTAACAGAATAATATTAAACATTGCAATTATATAGCTGTACAGCGTAACACAAACCTTAACTTGAATGAATGTACACTTTCACCAAGGATGATTCCTAATGAATCGTCCTCAGAGCAGGAAAATTTGATTTCGACTCTACAGTGTGTGACCTCATTACCTAGTGCAACATCAGGCCAGGCTTTTCATTTCCAGGAAAGCATATCTCATGACAACTTAATTTGGACCACACAGTATTTTCACATTCATGCTTCCGGCGGGAAGACATTGACTGGCCACCTTATGCCACCTTCAGTCTTAATGCTTTTCTGTCATGTGGTAAATGTAGTGTCGCCTTATATAACCAGTTATTACCACAGCTAGGCCTTGAGCTCTTTAAAATAATAGAAACACTTTAACCAGTTTACATCAAACAAAACCAGACTTAACGTACGAGACATTTCATTGCACAAAGAACGCCTTATGTACTAAACGTCAGCAACTCTGTGGACATATTCTGTTATTTTGTTTTTCTATAATCTCGTGATGGAGTGATGAACTGTCTGCGCAGACTCCCATGCCCGAGATCTTCCGAGTGAGCGGAAGAGGGGAACTCATTGCAAGATGTTGCGTGCCTCTGCCTCCGTGGAGCTTCGTATTGTGCTTGAATTTTCACAAACTCCAACAGCAGGATGATTGGCATAATCCTAAAACATATAGATGAGTCCGGAAGATCAGTTTAAAATGTGAGGCAAGAAAAGAAAAATATTTGCATACAGTGTGCAAGAACAGATAAGCAGTGATTCTGGAAGCATGAAGCACAATTTGCAGTCTTACCAGTCCTTCATGTTCTTCTCAAGGGTACAGACAAATATGTTGAAAAAGAAGGATGTAATGTGTCTGAGGCCGTGCCACGCCCAGAACAGCAACAGAGGCGCTTGTCTGAATAACAACTCGAGCCTGGGAGAGAGAGAAAAGACTTCCTGAAATACTGTTTCTACATTCTGCAACCATGACATTGTTATGTCCAACAAGTGCCCTTAGCTCGCTCTGAATATAAATGAATGAATGCCTTTAGATCTGTCTTGGACCAGTACTTCAACACTATAGGAAATACAGTTATTCACTTTGGTGCCTGAAGTTGGCTGAGAAGATTTTCTCTCTTTTCTCTTCATCTCTAAATATGAAGCTGCAGTCAACGGGCTAATTAGCTTAGCTTAGCATAAATGCCAGACACAGAGGGAAACAGTTAGCATGGCTCTGTCTGAGGGAAACAAAATCAGCCTTCCACCAACTCTAAATCTCATTAAGTAACAGTTTTATGGGACATTTGTGCCCGTTTCTTGTCTTTATATTTGTATTGATCTTCTCATCTAACTCAAACTGTCAAACGTTAGACTGGTCCTTTAAATCTGAGAGGATATAAAGATAGTTCCTTCCCCTTGCGTCTTTGTAGCATACTACCTCTGTGTCCTCAACAGGTACAGTTTTGTCTGTGTATGTTCAGTGTTTCTTATTACCTGTGGCTACTTTGGTGTATGACGTAAAATGACAGCATGATAGGAAGAAGCGGGTAGAATAAGATTCTTGCAGTGAGCCCAAACATGCTCAGATAAGTCACCATGTTGCCCAGAAGAACTGAAATAGAAATGTTGAAAAAAGTGTTTACACAAACTTGTGTTACAAGCTAGCTAAATGTAGTTAACTGACTGGTTTAATGAATAAATATATCCAATAAATCTCTGAATTTACGTGATCATACATGATCTCTTCAATTAATTTCCTTTTTATATACTGTATATAATCAATAAATCTTCTAGAAGGCTGTTTTGTGTGTGCATGTGTGTGTGTGGCAGTCATACCTTTCTTTACCATGTCAAAATAGTAAAGACGAGCGTCTTTAATTGGTTGATCTCCAGTCAATTTGTGCCCAGTAGAGCTGCCGGTCTGTATGCATGTATTATCTACAAAAGATGTCAATGTAATGGTCTCCTTGTCCACCTTCATCGCTTCCTCTTTCTCCATGTTGGTCTCCAGGTGCATCCACCTTTTACTTTGGTTATAGTTAAGTTGCCCTTGGGGTACTTTGTCTATCATAACATGTGGGACAAGATCTGGAGACGAGGGGAAGACGTGAAAGAGAAATAAAGAAAGTCAGTCAGATTGGGCGTGCGCGTAATATAAAAGTACAATATCATCTTTCAATGTTTTTGCCCTGTAAACACAGCTGACCCACCATTGCTCAGGAGGAAATGAATGGCATCTTTGTAGCCGCTGTCGTAGGCTTGTTCCAGAGTCTAAAGAGAGAAAGAACAGCGCACAAAATGTGAGTCACTTAAATCGCGTCATCGTTTCCAAGCGCCTTGACGCTGATTCACCAACAGATGTGTAGATCCTGAATAGTGTTCAGTTGAGTCCCAATTTGTTGTTGTTCCTGTACCAAGTTTCTACGTCACCTAACTTATTTACCCACCTTGGCAGCTACCATTAAACAATAATAGGCTTAGAACAAAAGTCTGCACATGGAGAGCTTAGCGTTCAGTGAGGGGGGTCTGACCTCCAGATCCATGGGGTAGAGAGCATTGATGACCCTGATGCTGTTAGCCATGTTGCCCTTCAAGGTTGTTCCACTCACTACCATGTCCCACGTGGAAGGTGTGTCGGCAGGACAGATGTCTATCTCTCCGGAGAATGGTGACACCGTCAGGATGTGACTGCACGGTACAGGCAATTTTGGCACCATGCTGCTGAAACCCCCATCTACATAATGCTGTGAGATAAGAGCGTGTACATTATTGCAGAGAGCAAGCAGTGAGAGTTTGGGAAAAGGTCATGAAATACTCACTTCTCCTTTGAAGGTTGGAGGCAGCATACCGCAGTACCCTGGCACAAAGCAGCTACACAGCAAAGCCTAAGGACAACATGGGAATAAAAATGGTAGTATGCTTTAAAACAATGGTTTCTTATAAGTCATAAGGATGTGAATCTGTAGGGCTAACTCACCTGCACTACATCCTCTTTGGAGTGGAAGTCAGACATGATTATGAGCTTACTATCAGTCAGGCGGGTCATAGCCACAGCTAGACGCCCACTGGCCAGTTGGTGCGCATCAGAAGGAAGATGTTTATGTAAAATTAACTCTAACCAGTGGAAAACATTGATTGAGGGGTTAAGTGGTCCAAGTGTAAAAGCCTTAACCTGTTTGGCAAAATGTAGCATCTCATCCCGGATAGTAGCTGTAAAATAAACAAGTCAAAAACTGTAAATACAAGCAACAGAAGCAAGATTTGAGCGGGAAAAAAAAAAGAAAAAGTCACTTACTCAGGCTCATTTCACATACTACAGCAGCTGCTACCAAAGACCCAGCAGATGCACCCAGGACACAAGGTGCTGTCCGCAGTATCCAGGGTGCATGATTTAAAAAACCCTGGGCAACACCTAACTGGTAGGTGGCCAGGAATCCAGATCCAGAGAAAGAGAAGGAAGGAGGAACTTCACGATAATAACAACTGGAAACTCCTGGAGCCATTTTCTGAAAATGTTGCAAAAACTTCTCCTTTCTGTTTTTTTTTTTTAGATGTAGAAGTCAAAGCAAGCTGAGACAAGTTATCCAGTGGAAACTGGGCAACGTTTTCACAACTAGTGTTTTTAAGCCAATCTCAATTAGATATACCACATTGGTCATGCCCATGTGATATAGCATACAACACTCTCAGTGATATTTTGCGTGTTTCTAGTCTAGAAAGCTGACATGATTTTGGTTTGCTTTTCTCAGACTGACGTTCATGTGATACTAAATAAACAAAAAGCTCCAGATCTCCTGCAATGCAAAGTCATTAGTCATACTGAAATGAGTGTATGACAAATTAATCTTCGAATTGTATTAGTTTTAACAGAATTATTAACATTTGATTAAACGTATGTATGTATGTTTGAATTTTTGTTATATTTAATTTGTCGTCTTGTCTTCTAATTCTCATTTTACTTTTTTTAAAAAAAGTTAAAAACACTGGTTTCATACAATATCCATAATAATAAAAAGATATCTCATAGATTTGATTGAAAAAAAAAACAGAATTGACTTTTAATGACACTAGTACATCACATTTTTCTTTTAAATAAGCTCCTTTCTATATAACCCTGTGGTCATGAGTCCAAACTGCCTAATAAGAATGATAATTATTTAATTTAAGTCTTAATTGGTTATGAATTAGCGTTAGGAAGAAGCTCTCTGTTTAGACCAGTTGGCAGAAGAATCATACATACATTCAGAGCAAACTAAATGTGCAATGTCATAATTTCTGCTGTCAAGCATGTAAGGTTATTTACCAGCTGAGCCACTGGTTATGATGCTAACACAGCGCCCCCTGCAGGTACACATGCCAGCTTTGACTTGGGGAAGAGGGAGCGCTGTAAATTTGTGTTTTCCTGAATATATTTTATGAGCTTGCTATTTTTTTAAATTGATGATAATATAGTATAGTAAGGTGAAAGTCGCTCTGACCTGCCTTGGTCATTATGTTCAGAAGTTGGTATGTCCCATGAAAGGATTTACACAGCATGTATGGTCATCACTGAATGGTCATGAATTGTCATAACTACATTATTCTCCAAATAGGCTAGTCACATCACTGAGCATCTGTAATAGAACAAAAAAAGTAGTAATGCAAGCTCTAAGATATAATTACAGTATTCAAATAAAGTCATTTGGATCGTACCATACAAAACATTTATTTTACAAAGCAGGAAAAAAATGACAATTAACTTAAAAGCTACACTAAATTTAAACTTAACAAATGCCTTGACTTAAGGCTGATAAAGCAAACTCTTTGTAAAATTCTAATAAAACAAACTGTGCGACTTGTACAAACTGGCATTTAACCTGCAACACAAAAAGTTCAATCACAACCACAAAACAAACTGGAACTATTTCTATTAAGTGCAATTATGTTGAGCAAGCCTGAGAAATTTGTGTTCTGATGATTATTTGGCTGTTTGGTGTGATTTCTTTCACAGTTTTCTTCTTTCCCTTTAATATTAGTGTTTGTTCAGATCAGTAACATATACATTGATTCACATCTAAAACAAAAGCAACCGTGCAGTGCAAAAATACCTTAATACCTAAGAAACAGGGCATTTGTTAAACCTGTACATGCATGGGAAATTTTCTGAAGCTCCAAAGGCAAGATAAATACACTACAATCCCCACTTTTAAATACACTGTTGTTACTATGGAGGAGGCTGGGGAGAAGCACGATCAGGGGAAACCTCAAAATGGTCCTCCCTGAACTCATGTGCAGGACTGCTGTCTGGAAAGTCCCGGTCCTGAGGCGGAGTGTATTCTGGGGACTCTGCAGGGTCAACCATTGGTTTCCTGTTGTCCTGTGGGAGTTTCAGAAACCTGATGGATGCCAGAGAAGAGGCAATAACAATAAATGTGTGTGTTGTTGTGGGAAAAAAAAACATGAAGAGAATGACAAAGAGGTAGAGGCAGAGACCTGAAAAGGAGTTTTTGTCCTCGCTCCTTCTTGATGATGTTCAGCTTGTAGTAGTGCCGCAAAGCACGGGACATTTTCTCATAGGTCATATTGTCTCGGTTCTGTAAAGAGATATCACACGTCATCAAGGAATGACGCTACAATATTTACTCCGGTCTCATGTGCCCCTGTTTTTGTGTCTCCACCCCTGTATTCATTACTCACAGAGCTGGAGGCTCACCTTGTGGTTTCCCCAGAGACGTGCCAGTCCGTTAGGGTCGACCACCCTGAACACCAGGCTGTCCTGGTCTTCCCATCGGATGTATTCTTGGTAGCGGTCGTCACACAGCAGCTGATATACATAGTCCCACAGCAGTCTGCACTCTGGACATGATTAAAACAGTAAGAGGACATGTTGCCAAAATGTATACTACAATCATCAATTTTTAGTGTATGAAGTTCCCGTAATGGAAAGATACGCAATGCAAATACAACTCAACTCTGTAACACTGTCACTTTTAATGCTCTGTTAAATGTGTTCCAGGTTTTCTAGTCTGTGTGGTTCAGGCTCCTGGATAAAACTAAAGTGACACAGAAGACAGCTGAGGGAACTGTAAAAATGAAGGATTTTTGAGAAGCTGAACAGCCAAACTGAGAAGCTAGTCAAAGGTATTGTGTCTGAGTTTGTCTACCCTATTAGTGCGCAAAAATAGCTTGAATAGCTTGAATAGCTTGAAAATGCATGTTTGTATATCTTACAGATGAATACACAAGTCTTCATAAATAATACGTAACACTACCTGGGATACGACCGCTGGCTTTATGCAGAGGGCTCCTTGGTTTCTCTCGGCTGGACAGGTTGAGCGGCTCCTGGGTGACGCTCTCTGTTTCGGGAGGACACTGAACTTGATTGTTGGGCAACGCAGAGACAACTGCTGATCCATCTAGGAGGGAGAGAGAGATAGAGAGAGAGAGAGAGAGAGGGAGAGAAAGAGAGAGAGAGAAAGAGAAAGAAAAAATACAGAGAGCAACAGACAAAGAGGGACAGAAAAACAGACCTCACAGTAAGTAGCTACAACTGCAGGACAGCTGTTTGTATCATTGTTTGCTATACCCACTGGTATGTGTGATTGGAACATGGAAGGCATAAAGGATCATGGGATGATCTCTGAGAGGTGATGTGGGCTCTGGCTGGCTGGTGACAGTGCTTACAACAGCTGCAGACACTGCAATTTCGAAAGCGAGAGAAAAATGAGGAACTGTGAAAAAAAGAGCTAAATTGAAAGTAAACTTGACTATAGGCCCTCGGCCTGGTAGTACTTGCATAAAGTAGGTAAAACAAAGATAGATATGGACTCTGGAATAGTGAGATAACTAGTTTCCATTTAACTATGGCACACCCACTGGCACAAATCCTATCTTCTGTAATGGAAAGCACCTTTTTTTATTGTAGGGTCAAACAAAGAGACCTCTCAAGCAACGCCATTAAAACACTGATTACAACAATTTAACACCCAGGAAGTGGCTATTATTCGTTGTACTGTTTTTTTGTTTTCATTTTTGACCTTCTGACTACGTCTTTATCCCTTTGTCCTCACATGCATAGCAGCATAGCGAACAGTAAAAATGTAGATTGATTCAATTAGTGCAAAGGGAATAAGAAGCCAATGGATGTTTGTTACAACAAACACAGGATAGAGCATGAATTCCTGTATGTGTCTGCACATGCAAATGAAGCTGATCAGGAAGTATTTGCCTCGACAGTCTAACCAGGATAAACAAGTTTTATTTGCCGAGCAACGCACTAACAACTGTGTGCGTGCTTTTTGCTCTGCAAGGCGCACACAGTACACTCTGTGCATACAGTACATGTTAATCTGAGCTTGATTTGGAGTTCACTGGAACTGGAGTCACATTCCCTGTATGTGGCAACATAAAAACTGATTCTGGACGTTTAAATACTGACCCTTGCTGTCACAGACAGTGGGAGGCTGGGGCTCTTTGACGCTCTGAGGTGGTATCTGGCAGCTGATTGGGCTCTGGATGTTCCCAGTTACCAGGGAGGGAGATGTGTTTGGAGGGTCACAGACAACACTCCTCCTTTGCTGTTTTACACACTGTAGGATCTCATAAAGAACATCACCTGCGGAGGACAAGGGGTGCATATGAAAACACATCCGCAAAACCAGTTAGCATGCTGTCTTTCTGCATATACATTCTTTTCTACCGGAGCTGGGACAGCGGCGTCTGAAGTCTTCCTTGGTGAGGAGGCACAGTGCTCGGCCGTTCATCTCAAAGTGCCCTTTTTCGGGCCGGCGCAGTGAGTACTCCTTCTGAGCCCAGTGGAGCCAGTGGGCAACATCCTCCTTATCCCACAGAGATGGGTTTATTCCTAGAAGACAGATAGGGGCAATTACAAAAACACAGTGTTAGAGTTGTTGTTTGTACTATAGTAGAGACCACTTTGTCTGCTGTTCTGCATACTATTAATGAGTTGTGTACAGCTTATATCAAACAGAAGAGGGTTTAACTCACGCAACCGTCCAGGTAGATGCCACAGATCTTCCTGAGAGGGAGGATTGACCAAAGGAAGCTGCTGAGGAGGGGAGTGACGCACACTGAGAGGCACGTTGGCTTGACCTCCATGCATTATGGATGTAGGTCTGTTTGCTGTGTTTTCTTGCTGTAAAGCATGCACACACACCACGTTCTCCTTAGTACACACACACACCGCTTAGTGGCAGTACAGAAACAGCAGAGCGCCTTTAAAACAGTTTAGCTCTACTTAAAAGTTACAATTTCAGTATAACCTAAAAATAATATGAAATGAGCATGGTCTAGATTTAAAATTGTTAACCGGTATGCTCTTGAACTTACCTTGACCAAAGGTGACGGGGAAATGTTCTCCATGGAAATGTCCTTTATCTGTTCGACTTGTACGAAACAAACTGGACAACCTCCTTGTAAAAAGAAACATTCAGCTCGTACAATAAATGAACTGCGCTGCAGGTCAAATCCCCTCAAACTTCATTTTAAATGAAATCATCAAAATAACACGAAGAAATAAAACAAGACTTATTTTCACATTCGATCCTTCCGGGAAATGAAAACGAAAGAAACACAATCCTCGCGGGGGGTGTGTGCAAAATAGGCTGATTGGAGGAAGCGACCGCAGATTACATTTCCAGAAACATTTGGCTGCGCTTGATAAGAGCGCAACGTATTTACGGGAAGATTGCGTACATTTAATTTTTTATTTAAGTCGGATGATAAAGCCGTTCCCTGCGTGTTTTCTCACTTTAAATCTATAAATTAAGAACTATCGTTGGGAGGGAGATAAATGCAAATGACAGGAAGTGAGTAAAAGTTAAAAAGAAAAAAAAAAAAACAGTGGGCGTGTGAATGTGTGAATGAGAAGCGACGGTGCAGCGCCTGCGCCTGAAGTCGTCCTCGCAGCTCCTCCTCCTCGTGCAGAAGACCAGCAACTGCGCGCAAACAAACCGCTTACACGATCACACTACTAACCGACAAACTAGGTAAGGAGTTTATCCAGACAGCTTACACTGCGAAACAGTGACTCTGTGATCAATATACTGTCGTCTATAAGCCTGTATCCAATATACAGTGACGGAATGATAAACAGTATCTGAGCTGAAGTGAGCGTCGAGCCCAGATAGAACTTCAGAAGTTATCCTGAAGGTTTGGACTGGATTGGCCAGATGGACAAAGTCCAACTCAGAAGTGCACTAAAAACACTGAGAGAAGGTTTCAACCGGTCCATTTTGTCGTATGATGATCATGAAGTATCAGCACAACTACATTGATACATGGGATTCATTTAATAAATGCTTTCTATCAAGATCCCACTATTTGTATGCATTTTTAACCAGAACGGAAAGGATTAGTCGCTTCAGACCCCTCTCAGAAAATGTCCCAAGTCTGTCAAAGTGAATCTTCTTCTGGTTTCTTTAGTCCTTTCCTTATGAATTGAGTTTGTGGGGTTGTGGACTGAAATTTGAGGCCGTTGCTTTGAGTTTTGGGAAACAGTGATCAATATGTTTCACTGTTTTCTGACATTTTATTTACTAAACAACTAATAAGTTAGAAAATCAACGGAGAAAATGATCAACAGATTCATTAAAAATGAAAGTATCCGAGAGTTACAGTGCTGTTTTTAACCTGTACCTTAACCTTAACCTGTCCTTGCACTAAACAAAAGCGAAAACACAGTCTCAGTGTCACTGACTGACCTGTATACAGGGATTAGCATTTTGTGGTTGTAAATCTCTGATCTTTTTGAAGCTACCTGTGTGAAAATACCCATGTGTCTTTTCTGTTTGATTTATCCAGTGATGTGGGCTGAAAAGGTGGGAAAACAGTTGGGCCACCCGACACGATCAGTAGCAGGGTGGCTGATCAGTAAGCTCCTCACAGCACGCAACCGGGTTCTTGAGGAAAATGCCGTACAGCTGAGTAAAATCCAACCTGGAGATACAGTGCTGGAGCTAGGACACGGTCCAGGACTCGGCCTGCAGGCAGCAGCCAAACTGCTCACGGAGCCCACAGGCCACCTTATAGGGGTAGATTACTCAGAGTACATGCATCAGGTGAAGTATGAATACTGACAGCTTTTTTTTTTTTATCACATGCAAGTCTTTGAATGTTGTACAGACTGTCTTAAAATAACAAAGCAGTAATTAAAAGATGCTCATTCCTCCTTTCCTATTCTTGCAGATGGCAAGCGAGCGACTGAAGGAACTTGTGGCCAGTGGGAAAGTGACTCTTCATCACTGTGATGTAGCAGCAATGCCTCTGGCAGACAGCACTGTGGATAAAGTATTTCATTGTAACTGCTACTACTTCTGGCCTGATCTCAAGAAGGGAGCCACAGAGATACACCGGGTCATGAAACCAGGTAGGATGTGATGTTGTTACAGAAAGACAATCTTTACTTTCAAGGCACACTTGTTATCCAAGTAAAACCTGTCTCAGATGGACTTTCTTACCACAAATGTAGGAGGCCTGATGGTGACCACGCTGCGGTTGTTCCATGTTGCTACAATGGCAGCAAAGCGAGTGATGCCAGGGGAGAACTGGCAACCGGAGGCTTACATGGCAGCTCTAAGAGACTCTGGCTTCACTGATGTCAGAATGGAAGACATACAAGACAAAAAGCTTACTTTCCAGGCTATCTATGCCACTGCCTGGAAATGAGACTGAAATCAAACTGAAGGGACATTTTGGGGCACTGGTTACAAAGTCCCTAATTACAAGTAATGGTTATGATGTGCATAATAGTACAACTGTATTACAGTGCAACAAATGTTAAAGATTACAAGCATACAGCATAGATGTCAAATGAAAAAAGATAAAACACCATGTGATCTGCACGAAGGGGTGATTGTGCTATAAATGGGATAAAAATAACATAGAGCGTGATAATAAGTGAGTGTCAGTACAGTAGTTAGCACTGTCGCCTCTCAGGTTCTCTACACAGAAAGGCCCCAGACGGGGGTGGAGTTTGCATGTTTTCCCCAAGTCTGTGTGGGTTCTCGCACAGAAGAAGAAGAAGAAATGCAATTAATAGGTGACTCTAAATCACTCATAGGTGTGAATGTGAGCGTGATAGATAGATAGATAGGTAGGTAGGTAGGAAGGTAGGTAGGTAGGTAGGTAGGAAGGTAGGTAGGTAGATAAGGTCTTGATAAACTCGGAGAAATCATCTCTATACCTCACTGGATGTCCAAAGGGGCGGCAGCAGTAAACACCGTTTCATTTTTTTAAACTACAGTAGACGGTAGGTGGCGGTCGTTTTCCGGTCCGGTGCTCCATTAAAACAGACGAAGAAGAAGCTAAACGCGGGCGGTGTTGGTGACGTAGGAAGAGGGAAATCCAAAATTGCGCCGCCGTCCTGTCGTCTCGGAAGATGTTTTGAAGTTAAAAAGTCAAGTTGAAGTGGAAGACAGTTGCCAAAGCGGAAGAAAAGTAAGCTACCGTGTTTCAGTGTCGAGTGATCTACATCTTATTTTGTCCACGGTGTCGTTATTGCGCTCGCAAAGACGTACTAACGTGTTTTCCGTTGTTACGGTTGAACGAGCGACCCTGTTAACTGGTGACCGGTGGTGGTAGTAGTTGCGACAGCTGTCTTCATTACAGTGTCAAAAAATACCCAATTCTAGTTTGACAGTAACTACGACAACCATGGACACATTCGGCTAAAGGACACCAGTGAACATGGTCGCCGGTTAAACCGAAACACTACGTTTAGCGGGCTAAAACGTTAGCTTGCAGCTTCTTGCACATTAGCTGAGTGAACATGTTCAGCAACAATGCATAATAAGTACACCTCCATCCTCTGCTCAGCACAATGCAGAGGGCCTCCCGTTTAAAGCGTGAACTTCAGATGCTGAGCACTGAGCCACCTCCAGGGATAACATGCTGGCAGACCGAGGAGAAGATGGACGACCTCCGGGCGCGTAAGTATATTCAGTGTCACAGCTTTGACATTGAAATAACAAAGACTGTTTGTGCTTAGCTAGATATTTATTTCATCCATCTGATCATGTCCCCTGGGTTACAGAGATAGTGGGTGGAACAGAGACTCCATATGAAGGTGGACTCTTCTCCTTAGAGATCAAGGTCCCAGAGAGGTGCATTTTCTTTTTAGATTTAACACTAATGGATGTGTTCTTTCTACCTTTTGCAAGTTATGAACATTTACTGCAGTGTAATGAGACTGACCAGCTCATGCCCTCTCCTAGGTACCCATTTGAGCCTCCTAAAATACGATTCTTGACCCCCATCTACCACCCAAACATTGACACTTCAGGACGTATCTGCCATGATGCTCTCAAACTCCCACCAAAGGTAGTAACAGATTACAAACAGGATTAAATAATTTCACTACCATCTTATGGTTTTATTTGATTGTTGTCAATAAATGAGTAGTTTTTATTTATTTATTTATTTTTATTTTATTTTTCAAAATTCAATTTTTCAGGGTGCCTGGAAGCCGTCCCTAAACATCTCCACAGTCCTCACCTCCATTCAGCTGCTCATGGCTGAGCCCAACCCAGACGACCCACTCATGGCTGATATTGTGAGTCACAGAAATAAGACTGCCTGTTAGATTTGCATGTATTTGATACACAATCACAATGTGCTGGTTTTATTTGTTTTTGTGAACATTCTCATACAAATATGAAACTTTTTGGACATGGAAAAGAATTGAACATTCTTTACAGTATGCATTCTATTACAAGGCAGAGGATTTGCTAAATCCCAGAATAACTTGTTTCGATATCAGTCTGAAACACCACAAAAGTACAGCGTCTTGCAGTCATAAAATTGCAGTAGAGAGCATTTGAATTGTGATACTGCAATTGTGTATCTGCACCATGTACACTTATAAAGACACGCTTCCATTTGTTGAATGCAGTCATCAGAGTTCAAATACAACAAACAGCTGTTCACGGAGAAGGCCAAGAAGTGGACACAAGAACATGCTGTTCAGAAGAACATGGTAAGTCAGTCATTGTGGCCAACTGGCGAAGCAGTTGTAACATGTTACTGTCACTTGTGATTGAAACAGTTGAACCTTTTTTTTTTAATTTCATCATGTACCGGGTGAAATGATAATTGTCACTTGTTCCACAGCGCCATAGTGTCCGTCATTGATTTGCTGAATGTAATGATATATTTTGCCCACGAGATGGTGCTGTGCTCCTTTGGTAGAATATCACCTACTAACTTTAAATAATGATGCAGACTGTTTGATCTGTACTCAGATGTGACATGATGCACATTTCACACTTCTTAGTTTTGGCGTGTGGAGGAGTGTTGAAGGACAATGCTGCTTTTGTCTAAAATGTGTGTTTCTGTCTTTGTTCAGGGAGTTGTGGATGGAAATAAAGAAAATACTCCAGATCAGAAAGCTTCGTCCCGCAAAAGAGAGGCTTTCAGTGTACAGCAGCATGTGGAGGAGCCAGCGAAGAAAACCTGTCTGTAGTTTCTATCTCGCTTGTCACATGTCTATCCTCCAGAGCCACCTTGCCCTATACACTTGTACAATGTTAATTTAGTGTTTATACTTTCATTTAATATGTATGCATTCCTTATTCTTATTTAGAGATATCTACATATTTATATGTATAGTTTCTGTTGTGATATTAAAGTTTGTTTTTAAATTTTCATCGTTCACCTTATTTCTTGTGTGCTGTGGAAGTGTGTTTCGTAAGCAGAGTGGTTGATGTATATACAGAATTAAGATAATAATTCTATTCAAACGTATGCTTACCAGTTGTATACAAAGTATGTACATCCTAAATAGCATGTTTGTTTTTACAAACTAAGGATTTATTTCTTAATATATAAAATTAGATATTTGCTGTTTATCATATAAAAAGGAGGCAAACATCATAAGGCTGTAGTGAGTCAATACCATGCTAGTTCAGAGGTAGTTACATTGTATGTACATATTTCTAGCCTACTCTAATGTCTGTAGAATGATCGCTACATCCCATTCAGTCTGTAGTACTGCTTCCCTCCTGTGGGGCAGAGTTGCATATTTGAGATGAAATCATGTAAACCGTATCAAACCGAATGTGCGATTTGTTTCCTGTTGCATTTTGCTGCCACATACAGAATAACATTTTTATAACAGCTATTCAATGGTTGCAAAGAAATATATCAGATAACATTCCTGCGAATGAAAAATGTTAGCTTACTCTGGTAAAATAATGTCCTGGTGCGTTGGATGACTCCCTTTCTTTGAAACAGACCTTAGCAATAGGATAGAACTTATATATATTTATATATGTAAAAAAACAAATTAGATAACTCCATTTAAAATATAGCCAAACAATCTGTAACCTCTAAGCTGCATGTCTTATCACATTTCAGAATAAACATTTACACTTAAAAGTCTACTGGTTCTACCTAAATTCCCCCTGGCTAAACCATTGATTTGTCTGATGCTTGGATTTTCCATGTAGTTAACATCTTAAATTGGAGCTTTCCTTTTGTGATGCCAGTCCATGACTGACGCAGTCCACTGGGTAGTGTCTGAAATGGTCCTTTACTTATAACAGTCATGTTGTATCGTGGTGTTTCCTTTAATAGTCTTTACTGTGAAGGGAACTCTTAGTTGCACTCTCCATTTTTAGAGGCACTTTGTTGTGTTCTCATAGACTTCTCTAGAGTACTCTACAGTCTCTGTGTGGACTCTACTGAGGTGCTTGAGGATTTATAACCCAGAGCTGCTGCTGTTCGATGATGGTCCTTGAGTGTCCATAGTGTCCCGGCTATTCAGACAGCCAGCTTAGAGGCTCATGGATGAGAGGTTAGAGAGGGAGTCACGGTAGAGTGATACAGAGGGCAAGTGTTATGAGTCACATCTTGATCCAAACTCTTCAGACATTCATCGTCATTCAGGCTCCCTCGTTCTGTCACCCTGTCTCTATCTCTGGCAGTGGGAGTGGGTATTTGGCAAGGGATGAGTGGAACGGAGGAAGTAGAGGAGCAGTGGGAAAACCTGATTGGATCGAGTCGTGGTTGGAGGGGAGGCGCCCCACTGTAAAGGGCATCAGGATCAGCAAGCGACACCTGTGTTGATGAATCGGAGCAGGAGCTCTTCTCTGTCTCCACAGAAACCAGCGAGTCCAGGGTGCGGTCCCTGCGCAGCTGTGGACGTGCTTTGGGGTGAGGCCAGAAGAAAAACTGGGAGTGGTCTCGTGTGAAAAGGAGGAAGAGGAGCGGGTTGAGGCAAGCAGGTAGGGGCTGGAGAAGCAGGAGGACTGATTTTAGCACCTCCTCCCCCAGAGACAAGAGACCCAGGAGGGAGCAAAGGGAGAGGAAAGCTACTGGTACATAGAGGAGGCCATTGGTGAATATAAGCCAGGCAACATGTTTGATCATAGCACAGTCCCACAGGCCCTCACACTCTCCCCTAAGTAACTCCCAATAGAGACGGATGTATGAACCTGTGACTATAAGCAAGCACAGGGTGTTCATCATAATCAGCGCCAAGGGAAAGCCCAGGGAGGATGGCAGTCGAGTGGTTGGGGGTGGTAGGGGCGAGGGAAGGCAGAAAGGCGAGGACCCATACTCCCCAACTCCTACCAGTGGGAGAGAAGCAAACGTGAGGGAAAGAGTGAGGCAGAAAAGTGCACATGTCCGTACACTCCCAAGCGATGGTGACTTCCCATAGGCGCGGGCACACGTTACACTCACGCCACACTGCACAGCTGCCAGAGTCAGCAGCAACACACTTGCTTCAGAGGCAAACACCCAGACCCATCCTGTCGCCTGACAACCAGGACCCCCCTCCCAGCGGGCACCGTGGTGACCAAATTCTCCCAGGGTTAAAGCGTCCACAAGGGCCAGGGTGCATGTGCACACGCCCGTCAGTAGGTTGGAAGCACCCATGCAGGCCACAGTGAAGCGGAGCGGCGACAGGTACCCGGGTGAGCCGAAGAGGGATAGGAGCAGGAGGGAGTTCCCCAGAAGAGACACCAAGGAGATGGACCACAAGCCCACACGAACCAGCCAGCTGCCCAACAGAGAGTCACAGGGACGGAAAGGACCTGCAAACATCACAAATAAATCAGCTGTCGATAAACAAACTATTCATACTTTAGTTGTGACAAACCAATCTGCCAGTCCGCTCCATCACTCAAGGTGTAACCACTTACCTGGAGCCGGTGTACATTGGACACTGGTCTGTAGTTTGGATTCCTCTATTTCTAGTTGGAACTCCTCCAGGTCAGGGTCATCTGGAATAAAGAATCATCAGATTCATTCTGCATAGAGTGTACATGCAGTACATAAATGTTAGAATGTGTGTGGCACTGGCAACGCCAGGTTGGTGCAGTAACATTCTTTTGCAATGAAAGAAAATATATTTTTATAAGATAATTGGCACTTGCGTGAAATTTGATCATCGTCATTGTTTTTCTAACAATTAAAGGTGAATAAATTTTAATCAGTGATATGTTATGGTTTAATCATCTTTTGTTACCATTACTCAGCAATTGTTTATTTTCGGCTTTAATTGTGTCGGTATAATGGTTTTAATTTCAACTTAATTTTGGTTTATTTTTATTTAGGTTTTATGCCCGCCGCAGGAATGCGTGGAAGCGCCAACACTCAAGTGTGAGAGTGTGTCAGCTGCCAGGTAGCTGTGGTTTCAGCACGGCTCTGACATGTTTTAAAGTGGGCTTGTGTCAGTAATTCAGCATTGAGCACAGACATATGGGGCTCAGATTTCCATCTATTACCGCCTCATCCAGAGTGTTTACCATGTGTGTTGTACACTGTGTATGCTGTAATTGCGTGCTTTCTTACAGTGTGTGTCAGCGTGGATAGGGTACATGGCTACAGTCCTCTTATGTAGGTCCTCGTCAGTGTTGCTCTGCTCTGTGTCCCACTGGCCGGTTGGCTTGTAGCTATCACAGGAACCATACACACAGCACTGGTAGGCATAAGGCATCTCTATTACCCTGTAACAAACAGACGCAACAGTATTGACAATAGACCAGGGAAAACAATGCCACAACTTGCGTGATGTTCAATTTAGTGTGAGCTTGGGTGTAACTAACTTTCCTTTTAGATACAGTAGTGGATAGCAACCTCAAGTGCTTACAAAATTCCTGATTATGTTCCTGTAAAGCCCACCATCTGTACGGAAAGCGTAGATGAAGCTTAGCAGTTTTCTGAAGTCTGGGTCAGATGATGGCTGTTGATGATTGAACGCCAACATTTACTATACAATGCTTTTGAAATGTCTTTTGTGCCAGCAGTTCTGTTTTGGACAATGTTCTACAGTAATGCCGACATTGCCACTTGAACACCTGCCATCTCCAACAGTCTTTGAAACTCACTCTACTGCACCTTTCCAGACCTTCGGGGCTCTTTGTAACAAGAATTTACTTGCTGACAATGTTTCCTCATTGTTGAAGTTCAGTACTGGGATAGCTTGCAGGGACACACTGTAATTAGTTTATTGTCAATCTTGGCTGTTTTTGGAAAAGCGAAGATATTAATAGAAAATCATGAGAGGAAGGATAATTGAAGGGATGGGAAGTGGTGTATTTTTATTTAGAGCCACAGGATACACACCTGGGTAAGTTATCATCTTAAATCAGTTAAATATAAAGTTCACTTTGGGGACTACTGCAAGTATGCAAGAATAAAAGGATGATGTTGCTATTGATGTTGTTGCACGGTGTGCGCGTGCGTGCGTGTATGTTACCTCATACGGGGGAAGTGATCAGGACTGAAGGCTTCATATAATTCTGTGTTGCCCCTCAGCTTGAGATGGGTGAGACCCCCCAAACCTGCAACAGGCACTGAGCTGAGATGGTTCTCAGTCAGATCCCTAAGATAAAAACAGAAGGAAACAGAAGACTGTCAGACTATTCCAAGTTTCTAAAATGTCTTTTCATTGCAGTTATTGCAGAGGGTCATCCTCTGTAACAAAAAGGCCTTGTCTCTTAGATATTTTAAACTGTTCAGACAAGGCTCTCTATCAGATTCCCTCCTGATAACACTTCATGTCAGATGTAGTGCATCAGCTTGTTTAGCCAGGCATTCTTCAACCAGTCTTCACACAAAGAAGCAGTTTGTACTGGCATGACCTGAGATGAGTCTCCTGGCCACACGGACGAGGGGGGTTCAAACAATAAATGCGTATCAGTTTGTTCTCTCAGACTCCATCCAAAGACAACAGGTTTCTGTGCGGCACACAGTCAAGTGTGGAGTGTTTGCTTTAGGCGAAGGCTCTGACATACAGCTTTGCTTTAATTAAAGATGCACAACCCTTCTGGGCGAGAAGAGTGACGCTGCACAAAGACCAGACAGAAGGGGAAAGAGTCCCAGTGACAGTTGTGCATCTGTGTTTACTCACAGTTTGATCAAAGAGTGAAGTGAGATGAAGGCATCTGGGTGGATCCACTCGATCATATTCCAGCTGAGATCACTGACAGAAGAAAAAAAAAAGTGAAATTGAATGGACTGAAAGGAACTGGCCCATTGAATGCTGCATCTTGATCACCACTAGATGTCAGTAGTAGGTCATAACTCTAACAACAGTTTGCTATTGACCAATACTCTGCAACCTTTATGGCTGATGACCCCTTAAAATGATCTAAAGTCAGTGTTAGACACCTCATCATACTATGGATGATTTCCCCTACAGAGTTGTATCACACACTAAGAGGTTTTGTGTAGCAGAATTATGTTTTGTTTTTCTTCTCCCCTGTCCTGTTAATAATCATCTGATAAAACCTCAGATATATCTTGATCCAAAGAGCCGCTCATCTAGACGCGGAATTTCCAAGAAAACAACACGTGACGTGGGAGAAAATGAACAGTTACAACGAAGGCTGACTTACAGAGCTCTCAGAGAGACGAGCTGCTGGAAAGTGCTCGACTCTATCCTCCTGATTTGGTTGTGCTGTAGCCCTCTGGTGAGGAAAATTTATATTGGCACACATGAGTAAAATATATCACACAGGGAAAGAGATAGATGATTTTGATGGCGTGCTGTTGCGTCGGGGGGGTTGAACTACTCACATCTCTTGGAGTGCAGAGCAGTGGTAAAAGCTGGGCAGATCCTCTATCTGGTTGTAAGACAGCTCCCTACAACAATACACAAAGCACACACATAAACACAGTGACCAGCTGTGGATTTATAGCGTGGGAAATCATGGGGTTGACAGGATTATTTGGGTGAACAGTCGGCTCTGTGAGCAAGGCGATATAGCAGGACAATAATTTTTTTTGGGGGGAGGGGGGGGCATGATTGGATTTCATAGCACAGTGATTGTACAAATGATTGCTTGGGGGCACAACTTTCCACAGTTGGGTTTTGTGTATCAGTTTTTGTACCTCTCACTGCCCCCCCCAAACTCCCCCTGTGTGTGTGTGTGTGTGTGTGTGCGCACACGCGTGTGTGTGTACTCACAGCACTCTGAGGCGAGGCAGCTGCTCACATAGATCCAGAGGGAGAGCTGAGAGACCCGCCCGAGTCAGCGTCCTATAGAGAAAAAGAGAATCCTCTGATCATTGTCGAAGTGCAAGCAAGCGAAAGGATCCCCCAGCCGTGTGAGTCTAACTTGGTCAGACAGGGAGCTGTGTAGGTTCACCAAACCTGTCACTGGCTGGCATAACTCTCCACTCTTTTATCTCCTATGTACTTGGACTCCCAGGATTACATCTCCGTCTTCAACCTCTATGTCTTCTTATACTCTTTGTTGCTGTATGTGCTGAAGCCTAATACATAATACCGCGTGTGGGTGGGTGAGGATGATAAAGGAGATACTCACAAAATTTCCAGGCTGGTAGTTCCTTTCAGATCGGGAAACTCTTGAATCTGGGTTGCTCCGTTAAGGGAACTGCAGTCGAACAGGGTGAGCAGAATTGTCAGAAAACTCACCCTGTCTTTCTTTCCCTCTTTCTCTCCCCTACTCACACACACACACACACCACACACTCACACACATGCGTGTGCACACAGAACTTGTCTAACAGCTCATTTAAGCCATCAAACTTTTCCTCCAACATCAACACAAGCTGTTTTGGCTGTCTCACTAGACATCATAAGTCACACCATTCAACATGTTCTTACAACACACTCTCTCTTACCACATCAGCACACAGCACAGCAATATGCTAACACAACATCATTCAGTAGGCCATTACACATGTCCACTCAACTCTCACTGCTAGGGACAGAGGATGATTTAAACACTGTTTGGGCTAACTCTCTGGAATGGTTTCTACTGACCGCATACTTACAGTGTGTGCAACTTAGGTAAGAACTGGAAAGCGGATTTTCCCACAAACTGGATGGGGTTTTCATAGAAATGACTGCAAGAAAAGAAAGAGAAACAACCGATTTGGACGTATCCGGCTTCAATTGTATTTGAGAATGAGTCGTGTTGTACACGATGTTGACATGAAATAGCAATTATGTGTTTATCCCATACAGTATGTGCGCACTGTGGCATTAAGCATTAAGCTCACATGGTTTGGAGCTGAGGGTTTCCCACGAAGGCCCTCTCAGGGATGGCTTTGATATTGTTGTTATGGAAGCCCCTGCAAATATAAAAACACAGCGTTAGTCAAACAGTCTATCAATATGTTTCTGATTGCGTGCGTATGTGTGTGCGTGTGTGTTTGGAGGAGAGACAGAGTGTGTTTGTGAGCAAAAAGTCATATGTCCTCATGTTGCACCTGCCATTGCACAGCTGAAAAACATTTTTGGATAAATGAGATGTAAACAGGCACACATACGCTGTATCTGTAACACATATGCACAACACTGCGCAACATCTGCTGGAGCTGAGGGGGGAAACATGGTGTGTGCATGTGCGCGTCTGTGTGTACGTGCAAGCGAGCGGGTGCGTGGGTGTGTAGGCAGCACCTGCTTAGGGCGAGAGAGATTGTATCCGAGTGCCACATTAAAATCACTTAACGGGATTACTTGGGATAACGCAACCACGATAGTCATGTCAGGCAGGTGTGTTTTTGTGCGTGTGTGTGTTTTTGTGTGCGTGCGGGCGCGTGCGTGCGTGTGTGTGTGTGTACTCACAGTTCCTGAAGCTTACTCAGTGTCCTGATGGCCACAGGGAACTCCTGCAGATCATTGTAGTTTAAATCCCTAAAATAAAGACAACAGTCATGATTACGTAATATACTGAAACAATAAGTCATGATGGAGGTTTTATTTTCCTGCAATGCAAACGCATGCATGTATCCAGCGCCGTTTTCCTCTCCTCTGTGAGAGGCTGACAGCTGTTGAGTGTGAAGTTTGGATGTGACCCCTGACCTCTGCTGCTCTGACCTGATTATTTAGGTCTGTGTCTGATTAGTTTCCCAGGAAATAGTGTATCAAAACAACCGTTGCTATAGTTGAGACAGCTCATCATGCAGGTGGCAGGAAAAGGGGTTTTACTGTATTTCTTGTCTGAGTACTGTAGTGCATGCGCTTGTGCACTCGGGGAATAGCGTGTAGCGTGCGTGTGCTCGCGCACACAGCGTGTCTTTTGCCATATTAAGACGGTATGCGTGCATGTATGTGTGCTGTCTTTGAAGATTCTTAGCCGTCCAGGTCAAAGGATATCTAAAAATACTCAAAGTCATAGTCAACCGGATTTATTTTTATTCTTTTCAAGTATAAGACGCCAAAAATGTCTTTGATGAAGTACTTCTAGACATGCATGCGTTTTTTTCAGTTGACGTTGGGAAATGTTTGCCTGCGTTTGCTCCGTCTTGTTTGCATATGGTGTTATGTTTTCCCGCAGTCCCCTGGACGGCTCCTCATAGTAATGATTTTATAATACGCACTAGGGGTTGGGGAGGGTGGTGGTGATGCAGATGGTCTCTAGTATTTCTCATAGGCGAGGCCGCTGTGAGAGATTAACCCCTCATACCAGTGCAATCCCCACGCCAATGACACCTGTCATCTTATCCCGCTGGTTCATCTGTCTCTCCTCGCCGCTGACGGCCCAAACACTTTAACACACACTATTCTGGTCCTGAGAGTTCCATCCCTCTTTTTCTCATTCTCTGGTTTCCCTTAACCACGGCTCCCCTGAATTACACCCTCTTCCCTCACATTTCCCACTACGGATAATGGCTTTTAAGTTGAGTGTTAAGCTGGCCATACGCTTGTGAGTGCACAGGCAGAAGTACTTATCTGCACGTACGCGCATGTGCCCACACACATGCTCATAAAAATGCAGCGCATAATTTTTTACACTTCAACAGGTTGTTAAGCAGCGTGCCAGAAATAGTGTTTTCATCAGACCACCATGAATTTTGCAGGAGACACGGTTGCAATGTCTCCATTTCTCGCACTTTCCTTCTGTGTCAGTTTCCTGCGGTTACCGTATTGGTGTGTGGTTAGGATCCAGTTATCAAAGCTACGGCACGTACTCTCAAACAAGTCTCCTGTAGCTGCGCTGAGCCATATTTGACCTCAGCGCTGCTTAGCAATTACTTTTACAAAACACAGAGGGATCTGTTGATGTTACTTCAAGGTAATCAAAGAGGAACTTTTCATCTTCACATTCCTGCCGTCCATTTATTGGTTGTGGTTTTGAGAAACGTTCAAGCACCTGCTGAAATTACCAGGATATTAATCATTATGACTGCATGATTTAGCGCTACACTTCATTATTCGTTGGCACCTTTGGTACATTTGATTTATAAAAACACATTAATTTCAGGTGTTCCAAGAACACTTTCACACAAAAAGAAATAAGGCTGTAGTCCCACACACATGCCACGAGTAATAAACTGATGGCTCTCGGTTTTATTACCTTTTTGAGGCTCTGTTTCAAGGAGTTCTTTATATATCTATATATATTATAGTTATTCTAAGGCAATGTGATTGTTGTAAACATTACCATACTGAATGAATGTTGATACTTGCTCATACTTTGTCATCACAAAGCTTGCATCAGTGTTTGGGGAAACAGACGAGGTACTCATTTAGGCCTATGAAATGAAATCACTTCAGGGTGCACGTGTGCGTGTGTGTGCGATGAAAATGTCTATACATAAATATTAATTTCAGCAACCACTGTCCAAAAGGCATGTGCGCATACATGTGTGATTATATGTGTGCAATACTCACAGTGTCTCCAGACTGTGTAAACCTTCGAAACATTTCGCGCCCATGCTCTGGATCTGGTTGTTATGGAGATGCCTGGAAAAAAGCCACAAATATTTTTCAACAAATCAGAAATGACCTCCTCGAAAAATGTTTCCACACTGCAATCATCACTCTAAGTTCTAAGTCAATGGAACAAATAATTTCTCTGCTGCGTTGAGTGAGCCAGACTCAGGAGATTTTTAAGTAAACAAATCAAGATGTCACTTACAGTACGACAAGGGCTGAGAGGTTGGTGAATGCATAATCCGGGATGTGTGTGATCTGGTTGAGGGCCAGGGTCATGGCCTGCAGGGAGGGCAGAGAGTCCAGAGCCGTCACCGGGATCTCTGTGAGGGAATTGTCGTCCAACCACAGGTGTCTTAGAGAGCGAACCCCTCTAAAGGCCCCAGCCGGAACCTCAGACAACAGGTTAGCATCCAGACGCCTGCAGGGTGAGATAATCACCGAGTCTAAGTACAGTATGTTTGCTTATGTGTGCTTGTGCGTGCATTAGAGGTTGTGTGCCGTGGCATTGAAACACTTTGGCTTACAGGAAGGTTATTATGAGAATTACACGTCCTTAATTCTCCGTCTTTCATCTTCGCTGCAGCTCTTTATAAGCTCCTCATTATGATTTATTCCCATGCTAAATAAGCCATGTCAAGCTTCACCAGCACAGACATGTATGAAATGTAAGATGAGAAAAACACAGACACAAACATGTAGAAACGGTTGCCGTGCGCCTGCGAGAATTTCATTCTACCTCCACTTTATTTATGTTGTCTAAAGCCGACTTCCCTCGGTGTCTGGAAAAGGAGAGAGACAGAAGGAGGGGAGGAACAGTTAAAGATGCATCCTCAGCTCTTCCTCCCTTCTTTACTCTCTTTCCATTGGAGTCCCGCTGTCTCCATCAACCCCTGACGTTTCAACCACTCATATACAAACACATCCCCTTTCATCTGATGAATTTATGACGCCGAACACACACACACATATGCTCTCACACATTCGCTTTCATCCCTTCAACCAAACCTAACAAACCTTTGTCCCTTCTCTCCCTCTGTGTCCCTCAACCCACAGGCAATGAGTTTGGACTGTGACACACACACACCCTACGTAAATGCGCACATGCATACACACTGTCCATAGTGATGAATGATCCCCTTAGGGCAGAGTTGACAAGCTGAGACCACTTCCTCCTGCTATTCTTCTTTCTCTGGCCCTTCACACTCATTCATTAATCTCCTTCTCCTCCCTCCGGCCCCTCTCACACTCACATTTTGTTTCTTACATCTTCATTGATGCACTCCCGGCCGCCGCGGACCCTTTGCGCCTCACTCCTTAACTCTTGTTCGTCTTTCAAACATCCTTCCTTATCAATCTTCCACTCTGGTTCTTTGATTCTCGCGCCACAGCTCCTCCTCAGCCTCTTCACCCCTTGGAGGCTTCACCAAACAAACAGCATCATCAAAGTGAAATCTGAACTTGAACTTTGAACTCTGGGCTTTTCTCCCCAGGGAAATTTTCCATCAGTAGAGGCAACTGTATACACTGGCAGATGCTCACACACAGGCACACAAGGGAAGACCCTCCAGCGTATATATGTGAATACACATGCATGTCTGTGCGCGCGCGCACAAACAGCTTCCAGAAATTTTCATCTTGTTGACTTCCTGAGCACACACACATTTTTATGTTGCCTTTTTTTTTCAGTGCTGAACATCGTCCTTGTGTATCCTGTGCACTCCCAACTGTGGACATTGTTCGTCCCTGACCCAAATCACAGGATGAAAGCTACGGAAGACCCTTCAACTTTCTGGTTTGTTCTCCAGGGCAAAATAATAATTGCTCCACTGGTCCGACCTGCCAGGTCTCCAGAAGGTCCAGACAGAACCAGGAATGTTCCACAGAAGCCAATAAAGCAGCAACTATTTCCTGTCCATCACATCAAAGTCTGAGGTACGATTACGGGAGAGAGAGAGAAAGAGGCAGAAAGAGAAAGTTCTCTTAAATGTTCCAGGAGATCTGTGAAACCTGCCTCCTCTGGCTTAATTCTCCAGATGGCCAAAATTTTATACAACTTGGAGGAGCAAATTTCAATACCATCAAGTCAAATCTCTAAAAAACATGGATAAGTTGATTAATGTGGCTTGTGGAACTCATCAGTGGTGATTACGTTGCTTAACCTGTGGTTTGGGACCCAAAACACATCTGACTGTTTCCGATGGCACCAAACTAAACAACAGCACCAAACTAAACAACAGCGCTCACACTGTCTTGTAATTAGCCTCTTCCAAATGGTGAGACAAATTTCCTGACTCGGTTTCAGGGCTCTGCTGACAAAAGGATTCTTGTCCGAGATTAAGACGTGATTTATTTCGGATGAAAGCCTCCTTTATACATTGATACCAATTTAAAGCCCATGTGCTGTCTCTCTTTCTTTTCACCTGGCGTGTTTTATGTCAGTGAGAGGCGCCGACAAGCTTCACTCTCCAAAGCCTTTCCAGTAATCTTTCTCCGCTGGGCTTATCATTACTGTAATGACAAGGTGCGTCTCTACACACTGGCTGTGTGTGTGTGTGTGTATGTGTGTGTGTGTGTGTGTGTGTGTGTGTGTGTGTGTGTGTGTGCGTGTGTGTGCGCGCATGCATTTTTTTCATTACTTGAGACCATCTCTACGTGAAGAAACTGAAGGACCACGTACACCACGCCTGGCGAGCGCGCACGCTTGTGCACGCACACACATACACGCAGACGGAAGACATAGACAGGGACATTATCATGGCACAAAATTTTGATGCTAGACATACACTCACACAGACACGCATGCAGATGTGTGTACAGATGTGTGTGTGTGTGTGTGTGTGCGTGTGTGTATGGCTTGGTGTTGAGGGAGAGCAGGCCTGCTTTATACCAGACAGGGAAACGCTGTAGGTGGTAGAGGAGTTACATGTGCACGCCCCTTCTAAGTTACAACTCCAGCTATTTGAGTGTGCGATGAAGGAAATGGCTTTATGGATATTTACAGAGAATTATTAATTTGGAAAGCAGAGATGTGGAGTATGTGTGCGGTACAAAGTTGGGGAGAGAGACGGGTAGGGGTGAGGAATTACAGATGAGGTGGTCCACGTGCACCCGCCCAGACATTCACACTAACACCCGCACACACACACACACACACACACACATACACATGTACACTGACCCCACAGATGAGACAATTATGCCACCAAACACTCTCATTAGCCAGGGGGATAGCGGTGTGGGTGGTGGGAGAAGAACGGAGGAGAGGAGCGGAGGAGGAAGAGAGGGGGAATTGATGGAAAATGGGGTTGTTTCACAGCTCATTGGAGATGCTCTCCCTGGCCTGCAGTGTCTGCTGTTTCCCTCATGGCTTCCAGATGCTACCATGAACTGCACTGACACAGTGAGGCTGTGACTCCTACCGTAGTATAAGTGCAGTATAATACCGAATGCAGAACTATTGGGATATGGTCTGTAATATGTCAGTGGTACTCTATACCTGGATTGCGGTTAGGGCCGAGATGTGTGGGTGGGTGGCCAGGGGATGTTTCATTCCCGGCTGCATGAGGTAGAGCAGCGTGATTAGTGTGTTTGTGTGTGTGTGTGTGTGTGTGAGAGAGAGGGAGAGAGAGAGGTAGACTTACAGAGACAGTAAGTTGGGTAGGTCCCACGGAGCATCATCCGGAAGTCTTTCCAGCTGGTTGTTTTGGAGCATCCTGCAAAGATACATACACATTATTAAGTTATAGGTGTAATCGGTCTATATGCGACGCGGTGTATGTGGCGTGTGCGTGAGGGCACATCAAGCAGAACAAATAATTCCATCGTGAGGGAAATCTGACACAAGGAGGAAAGGAGGGCCAGGGAAAGCTTGAAGAGAAGCAGAGAATGAAGGGTAGAAGAAAAGAGAAAGAGAAGCTCCTTGGGTGGGCTGCTGATGTCATTCTCAGAAGAATGGAGCAAAAAGCAAGAAGGAAGTGGGGAGCAAACAATAGCCCTCTCTCTTTCCTCTCCCTCCCTCGCTTTCTTTCTCTCCCTCGTTCTTTTAAGTTTTTTATCGTGACCAGTCGTCTCCAGCGTGTCACTCGGAGCAGCGCCGCTCTGCCTTTATCGTGGCATCATGGTGCCACAATGGTCGGTCTTTGTGAGTCTGAGAGTCTAAGGCCTTGTGTCAACAAGAGTTAAACATCTTAGCTTACAGCAAAGTTAATATATATAAGACTCCTGTCTTGTGACTATGAAATAATCTTCATGCTTGATGCAAGTATGAGACTATTTTATAAGTCAGAATCTATACATTTATTTGGCTATAAGTGGTGCTTATTCTGGATGTCGCAAGATGTAAGGAGCGTATGTTTATTTACATAACTCTCTGTGTCATAGTCTAGTGTATTTCACACTGGTCTCCTGTGGAAGATGTGATGATCGCTTCAGTGTAGAAAAAAATGCTGCTCAAGTTCAAGAGCATCAGGGGAATGTTTCTACTTGGATGATGATGCCATGATAAATACATCGAATTGAGTCCTTTCCTGTTTGAAAGGAATTTCCTACGGGGAGCCTCTCTGTACTCCGCTCTGGGTTCATAACCTCTGTGTGTGTGTGTGTGTGTGTGTGTGTGTGTGTGTGTGTGTGTGTTTGTATCAGCAGGCACCTTGCAGTTACCCAACACATGGTCAGCGGTCCATTTGCGTTTTTTAACTTTGACTTTAACTAACATAGAGAGGGGAAACCAACAGCTCAGCTGCCGTGAAGTCAAAGAGCCGAAGTTTGCCGGGGTGTCGTATGTGAAGCATGAACGCTTGCAGACTTGTATGGATTTAGGATACGTGTCCTTCAGCAGTAATGACATAATAGGATTCATGGCTGATTCACTCATTCTTTCTCTGTGAGTTTCACAACACAAGGTGAAAGAAGATCAACTTGTACGCCTGGTAATCCCCCAGATTCCCTCATATTACAAACCACAATTCTCTAGCCGAGTTTACATTCTGTGGCAGGACTTCTCAAAGTCTTCTCAGCCAGGGTCCAAAAGGAGTTGCTTGCCAAGGTTCACGAGAACCTCCTTAATACTCTTGTATTGCGCCGACTAGAAAAATGGCCACAACTCATTAGATGCCACACTCACAAATCAGAAAGTGCCGTAGTTTTTTGTTATGATTATTTTGCACTTTTTGTGATTTAATACTTCGCAGCAGCGCTAACGGTTGGTGGCCATGGATCATAAGGCTATGAACACATTCCCAGAAATGGGGTGTTGAGAGAACAGTTTTGAATGGGACTTTTTTTTTTTGTCACTTGCTGTAATCTTGGTGGGTGGTGTGACTGGGAGGTCCCTACGTTACACCTGTGTGTGTGTGTGTGTGTGTGTGTGCATGCTTGCAACTGAAATAGGGCTTGTTTGGGAATGAAGGAACTGCAAGCAGGGCAGGTCTCCCCCAGCCCATAAACTTTAACTACAGTTAATGATGCATGGCCTGTGTGTTTTATTCAAGGCGGGAGCGCAGAATGCTAGAGTGGAGCAACCCACCTGGGACGAGGACTGAACCACCAGAGTGGGATAGGGCGGGCGGGCGGGAAGGAGGTTACTTACAGAACTTTGAGGTTGTGGAGACCCTGAAGAGCGTGGCCTGAGATATACCTCAGCTGATTCCCTGAGATACGCCTAGGAGAAGAAAAAAGAAAAAACACACAGATCAAAAAGGAGAAAAAACGAATATAAAAGTGAAAAATGAAATATAAGCGCACCGTCAAAAGAAAAAATTTACAAGTCTCAAAAGAGAAGTTTTGCCTTTTGCTTTATTCTACATTTTTGGATTGAGCTGTGAATGTGACTTCATCGTCGAGTTCCTGCTTCGGGGTTACTGTTAGGGCAGTATGCAAATAACAATATTCTATTCCCTTCAATGTGGTTGCCATTGGCGCAAAGCGCACACTGAAACCTTAACCAATCCTGGGAGCTCTGATGAGTGAGTAAAGACTGAATTAAATGAGACTGAGACTGGGTCAATAAGTGCAGCGTCAAAGTATATTTGCTCGTGTGCACGTGAATGTGTTTATGTGCGTGTGTGCGTGTCCTGCAAGGTGCACACTCTGCGTGTGTGTGCAGTGCGAATACGTGTGTGCTATTTTCCATGTCCTTGAGGTAAATTGGGCCCATTCTGAGGGGCCTTGAGGACAGCGAAGGGAGAGAAACCACACACATTCACACAAGCAATCCAATCAGTTTGTTTATCAAACACAGCACCTAATGGTCATTTGTGAGTGTGTATAAGATGTCCAAATAAATAACATTCAGTCCAACGGAGTAACTCTCAAGGTCACAAGCTGGAAGCACAGTTTAAACAACGATTTGGTCTTCACAGCTCGAGACCACCCACTTTTATTAAACACACGCACGAGTTAAAAGTTACTCATTGGCATCCTCCTCGCCGACACCGTTGCTCCACAGGTGACATTTGCCCGACATTTCTGCCTTACGCTAAGCAGCCTGCCTCCAGCTGGGTCGTTCCATCGGTGCCAGGATATTGAAATATTGATATAGTGCTCTGCATGCCTCTCCAAGCCACTATCATCCAGATGGTAATGGACGAGGGCTCCCAGCAAACTCCCTCTGACATCCGATACTCATGTCAACATGTCTCCGTCTTATTACTGTGCAGTGGCAAACCACACAACCCCACCCGCGCCTGCCAAATCTCACACTCGGCCCAGTTTAGAACTCTTATAGAGCTCATATTTATCAAACACACACACCCGCACATACACATGGATGCACACCCACATCGGCGCGCTGGAATACAAAATGGACTGATCGCTATCCAGGCTATTGTGGTGCCATTTAGTCATGCCTCTCAAACCACAGTCAAAACTCATTCAAACAGACTCTGACTGCACCACATGTCTCAATACAGAGATTCGAGCCGTGGCGACCGGAGCTCTTTGACCCCACAAATTCCAATATTCGTTTTTATTTCAAGATATAAGAGTTCAATTGGCTCTTAGATCCGATTTCCACTCGCAATGAAACCCGTGTACTGCCCGTTTGTTGTCCCCTAGCTGACGATCGGTCTGCTGCTTCAATACCATTTCGGTTTTTTCGCGATCGCACAAGCTGGTCGCCGGGGACCGCTTCAGACGCTCCTTTTCCAGCGGTAACGATTTCAATAGGCCTCGCCGAGGTCCTGACACCAGCAAAAAATAGATCTAAGCCTCTTTCTGCAAAGACTCCGACGTGCCTTCCTTTGGTTCCCGTTCAAACGCAGTGATTAGTTACAGGCGCACTGGAAGGAAAAAAGATATAGGTAGCACCAAAGAAAAATAATGTCTTTTCACTGGGGGGATGAGGAGGACCAGTAATTTAGAGTTTTAGAAAACAAACATTGTAGTTAAGGCCATGGTATGATGTGCACGTCCTACTGCCAACCAGCCTTTCTCTATTAGCTGCACCATTGGAGCCAAAACAGCATTAGAGTGGAATCATGCCTGTTTCGCCGACTTCATTTGTCAAATGGATAATTATGTCGAAAGTGAAGATGGATATTGAAAAAGGAAAGAAATGTTCAGACGTTCTTGATAGACATCAACAGAGCACCAGCAGTTGCCATTGAGCAACTGTTTCCATGATATCAGTGTGTGTATTTATGTGTGTACGCGTGTGTAAATGATCATATGTATGAGTGAATGTTCCGCACTTAGCCTCGTAGTCGTTCCACATCAATCTCATTCTAATGAAAGGCGCCTTGCTCTTGTCAAACGCTGGCTCCAAACTGTTTTTTCTTTTAATTTGATTTGGGGATGGTTAGAATTTTTCTTGGCCTCCGCGATGCGTAGATAAAAATTCCACCTCAGCATAATTCAGCTTTTTTCAAGTGATTCATAGATAAAACAACAGAGGCCAAACTTGAGAGAGAGAGAGAGAGCGAAGTGAGACTGCTGGTTCCAAAGGTGAGACCACCCTGATATCAGAGCTGATCAGTGAGGGTTTTGTTGATGCATGACCAACAGCTGATTATCCTATGTATCACCATGACCTATTGCCTTGGAATAATAAGCAAAAAGATGGATTAAAGACATACACAGCATCATATTTTGGGATATTATCTCAGGTAGTGATAGGACATCACAGTGCCAGCGGGGCCTGGATGGTCGATAAGAGTCGATGATGAAAGGAGAAGAAGAGGATAAACAGGCCTTATCAGAGGGTGGCTTGTGTGTGGGTTTGCCTGTAGGTGCATATGCATGTACGACCTTTTTCCACCCGTGGTCCTTCAATAGAAACGTTATCCCTCCTTCTGTTCAGAGGTCCAGCCCCGAGGGTCAACCACTTAACCTGGCGTTAACCTCTGAAATTACTGGTGTAAAACATAGGCGCGGGTGTGTGTGTGTGTGTGTGTTTCTTTGTTGGAGAGAACGAAACAAGCAGACAAAAACTAACGTTGGCAACAGTTGAAGGAAAAGTTTTAATTGACCTAGATAGTTCCAGCTGTGTGGTGCACCTGGAGCATCAAGACATCCAATATTGTAAACCCTTAACCCTCACCTACGTCATACTCCTGGCCTATCGGCAGACAATCTTATCACCATGAGGAAGACAAGCAGGGCAGCGCTGGCCTCCACTCAACACTTCTCTCCTCTTACATTTGGATTTCATTTGTGTGATAGTCGGAGAGCACCTGAGAGCCCTCTCTCACGGCTGGGGAAGCCTGGGCTGGATGGATATTCCAGTTGTGGAGGATACAGCAGAAGACGATTTCAGATTTGAATTTCAGTTCTCGGCCGTTAACGGGAGCTTGCACACATTCGCTTGAGCTTGTAACATTGCGTGTGCGTCAAAAGACGCCAAGCCAACCTTGACGGAGGGTTTAAATACAAAAGTTGCGACTGTTTGACTTGGCAGGCAGTGCCGCACGGACAAATTCAGCTATGTATTTAGGGGGTGAGTGATGGCTGCAGATAATGATAAGATGAGCTTGAGAGACTCAGATCCAAACGGCTGATTATGAACGGAGTCAAAGGGGAAAAGGCAGAGTGAAATGCGATCTCCGGAGGTATGAGCCGCACGGACTTTGATACTGATGATAAGCAGAAAGTGCTGTCGCCTTTTAAAGTGGTTTTCAGGAAGGGCTTTTAGGGGGACGGCTTCACCTAAAACCACCCTCTGCTAGCTCCGCGCTGCAATTAGATCAGGAATAGACGCTGCATCTTTGACATTAGAGCGGAACATTTGAGAAGCGGCGCTGTCTTTGATATGTCAGGTAGATGAGTCTGTCTGCGCCGGAGTGTGGGCATCGCTGCCTTCTCATTAATCTATAGACGCGCAGTCTGCCTCTCAGTCGCCTCTCTTCGCGCGCGGTCTGACTGACACTTGCGTGCGGGTTTGCATGTTTGAATTAAGGGACGTGCTACTGATCAAAGAACTCGATGAAGGTTTAATGAGAGGGATCTGAGATCAATAGAGTAAAGTTTAGAAATAAGGTGCTAGAGGTAGAGGCTTGAGGGACCAGCAATTACGCTTATATCTCATTAACAATATTAACGGCACAATGAATCAAAGGGAGGGATGCTGCCTGTTCTGTGAATTCACTTCATAATTGCATTTGAGGTTCAAAGGCATTGGCTGTTTTCACCTTGACGCCGCAGAGGTGAACAAAGAGATAATACGCAGCATGATAGCGTTTGCGTTTATGAGCAGTGATTCAAAGGAATATCGTATGTGGTTCGTAAGATTTCATTCCCTCTCCCTCCTCATAGTGGAAAAGAGAATGAAAGCTGGACTTCTTGCCATAAGCGGATTTGTTTTGGTTTGTAGGAACGTGGAGAAAGCCAAAAAGTGGGAAAAAGTAGACAAACTATCAAAGGCGGCGACTACAGCTTGCAATAGCCTGCAGTAAAATAGAGATGGGGGTCTGCAGAAATGGATTGGAAAGGAGGGAGAAGGAGTAAGGGAGGGCAGACGGGAAGATAGAGCCCAACATCAAACAATTTATCACTCACTCTCTACCAGTCGCAACCTGCCTGGCCTTCGCCTCTCCCTGAGCTACTAACAAGTGCTGTAGACCCACATCAAACGCTCTCGCTCTCAAACCGACCGTGTTTGTGTTTAGAGCCTCGATTTGTTTTTCTAAGTACTATAACTTCTTGCGATTGTAATGTGTTTACCATAACCCGCTATGCTTCGTCGCTCTAAGCCTAGACTGGAGTGAATGTCAGAAATGTGCTTCTCCCTGCCTTGGAACATCAGCATCATCTCAGCGTGTTTCCAGAACTGGTCAGCAGGCTATAAAAATTGGCTTTAGGGCAGGAACATCCTCCTTGGAAGAGTTACAAAGCAACTGCACGTCTCCATAAAGTGTCAAAACATGAGAGCGATACAGAGGAAATGAGATCAATGGGGTTGTAAAACACTGGGAGGATTGTCTCGGGACAAACACTGCAGGTGGAGCCGCATCCAAGACCCCCACCTCCCTCCTTTTCCCCAATGTAGGCAAATGTCAGCGTTGATGTTCAGCATCACTCTGCATTGTGTGGTTCTGATTATTACACCATCAGTAATATTTCACCTTTACTTTTTCTATACGGCAGAAAAAAGTTCGGATCAGCGATTCAATAAGTGACGAATGAATTTTCAATTCCCAAACTTCAAGGTGTCACAGAACTTAATTGTGCAGCTTTCTTCTGCTCTTCAGATCCGGTTTGACTCGGAGCCAAGAGAACGGTTTTCCAGCTAACCTTTTTACTTTTTTCATCATTAGCTCATGCCTCACAGGCTGCAGCTGCAAGAATTAGCAAAGAAAACAGCGGGCTGTTCAAACACCACATGCAGACACACACACACACACACACACACACACACACACACACACACACTGCAGACTTCAGAAGTAAAAGAATCAGGTGAAGGCCGCATGCACACATAAGCCTCCACGAGTTACTACACACGTAAACACGCATTCACACCCTTGGGGCATATCTGTGGGGCAGCCTTTGCACTTCAGCTGAATGGTCAAATTAGATGTTTGCCAGGTCAAGCGAACACATGTTTAGAAAGTTCGGTTGTTGAATGAAACCAGTACCTTCCACTTTGAAGGTACTGTGAAGTGCTGACCGAAATGTGTGTGAGTTCAATTTCTAGCCTTGCTTGCTTATTTTAACTAATGGTTTAGTTTATGAAAAGAAAGAAAAAATGTTACCAGCCAACATAAGTATAAAGATACATTAATTTAGCGCGTTGGCACATTTCTCAAAACAGTTCTAATGACACTCAACCATACGCTTAATGTTACGAACAAGAAAAACATAAATCTATACTCTTTTTATTCTCCCCCAGTCCTGACCTGAAGTTCTCCTATAGTGTGTGTTTGTCTTGGCCGAGGCTTGTGTCTATGTGTGTACTGCTCCTGCTGAGCTGTCCAGCTGAAACAAAGTCAAAGAGGGCAAGAAAGCAGCGGCTTGGATGCTGAGCACAGAACCTGCTCTCTAAACACTTTGAGGACCATATATTCACTCTCCGAGTGAATATCAGGTTCCCTTCGCCTCGCTCTTTTGTGCAGCCATCCCGGGATCCACTAGCCTATTGCTACAGGCAGTTTCTTGGTAGGAGAGATCAGAGGCAGGCCAGAGTCATCAATCCCCATCACTGAGGTCTACGCATATCAGCGTCTCGGGGAATGGCTGTTTCTTGTCATGTATGAGTTGTGACGATGGAGGTTTATTAATTGAATGTGAGTTGAATGATTTTGTACTCACAGCTCCGATAACAGGTGCAGTCGGTGGAAGGCTCTGGGCTGGATCTTACTGATGTTGTTCATACTCAGATCCCTAGGGAGAGAGAGAGAGAAAAGAGGGAAGCATCAGTATTAAAGTATCAATCAGTGTATACCTTATCGACTTTCTTTGAAGGTACCCGGGACATGTAAATTACAAATGTTTAGAACACATTTTTCATGGCGATCAATCATCCCGAGCGGGGAGTATTGCGCAGAGAGAGGTTAGAGGGTTAGGTAGAAAGGTTGGACAACGAGAGGGAGGAGAGGGAGATGTAGAAGAGAATTTTCCCCAATGAATCATTGTTGGGCAGCTGTAATTTCCTCCTCGTCCCAGTGACTCTTTCTCTTTTCCAGATGTCTCACTCTACCTTCTCTGAGATCTGACCCCTCAGTCTCCCTCCATATCTCCCCCCCCCCTCTTGTCTCTCCTCTTCTTCTTTCCTTCCTCAGGTTTCTCAGGGGACCACCTCCTTTCCCCCTTTGTTCAGCGCTGTAACATAGACACACTCCATTTCTCTGCGTCTCTGACACGCACTCTGACGTGAGAGGGTTTGTTGGGGGGTGTGTGTTGACGCAGCTGCATTGCGGTCAAAGAGGGAGAGGTGCAGGATGCTCGGATACATGCATGCATGAACACACACACACATTCAGCGCGCGCACACACACACACACACACATAACCTACTTTTTTAACACTTGGGATAGTACGGGGGACAACTTATGTGTCAGCCTCTGGTAGAAAACATACATAACCCTGTGGCCCCAGTCATGTAAGGTCATCTCTTTGATAAACACAATGAAAGCAAAGAGGTGTTACGTCACCCCTTCTTTGCTTTCACAGCCCTTGGGGTCTCACATGAGTCTTCAAGAGTGAGGCTTGTATGTGCGTGTGTCTTCGTGTGTGTGTGTGTGTGTGTGTGTGTGTATGACACTAACCATTGCTCATAAAGCCAGACCACCGGGCTAGCAAGTGTAAACTGTGCTCTCAGAAGCCCTTTGCAGTTGGGAGTTTTGACACACTCGCTGTTTGTTTGTCAAGTCAGCCAAGCTGACGGGGGGGCTGGATGAATTCATCCGCAGGCGTGATCTATATTCGGCTTCAGGAGAGATGTGGAAAAAACACTGCATGGCAATACTCTGGTTCACCAATTTGAGTATTTTAGTAGCCTGTCATATATAGCAGCTCAGAAAAAACAAATTCAGTGTACCAACAGTGTTGGTATAACATCGGGGCCGGGATGTGGACTCCCACTGTCACACCGGGCGAGAAGATGTGTCCGCAACATCTGACAAACTTGCAGCATTAGCTGTGTCCCGTTGCCGCAAGACTTTGTAGGTCGGTTGATTATGTAACCTTTAATTGTCTTATTTATTATAATCATGTAACCTCTGCTGACATTGAATATTTTGCTTATGAAAGCATAACAATTTCCCCTGCATAGGAATTTCCTCTTACAGATGCCCCTCCTGGGAGGTCTAACTGCAGAAACAGGGTCCAAGGTGTTACCCAGGGACGCATAGGCAGGGTGGCTGCATGTCAATTAGCGTTGACGGCAACAATATTTAATTCTCGCTTGATATCGCTTTTGCGCGTAACAGAACAGAGGTCACATCACTATTACTGGCTTTAAAGATGTTGTATGTTTTGACGTGCGGGTCCCTCTGTTGTTTGTATGTTGTGTTCTGAATGCCCACTGCAAGCACAGTAGTGGCATTATACACATTTATGAGAGTGGTAAGGCATATTGGCATCTGGTGGTGGTAATGCACCATAAAAGGTAGTAATGGGCCAATAAAAGAGGAAGAGACCGCAAACCAGAGTAAATAATGCAGGTGTCGAAGCATTCCAAAAAGGTTTTGCGGATGTTTTAAGAGGTGTACGGTTTTAAGGATACGCACAGTGCAGTTTTTTTGTGGAAAAATGAACGCAGCCATGTTTGATTACAATAAAAACTCCACGAGGCACCTTTAAATGTTATTATTAGCCTCATTATAAGGACATAACATCTCAGTTTCAAATGACCGGGACATTACACGCTATACATCAGTATATGCAGTAAATCCCAAATTGTTCGGCTGCTAAAGATGTAATACAGCATAACGAATGACTTGATAAGTAATGAGTCACAATAATTCAGTACATTTAAACAAATTAGGAAGTAATAATAAACACTCTCTCTGACGTGGGATGCTTCCATGGGACCTCAGTTCTTCGGCTAAGGTTCGGCGGTGATGTCATGTGAATCACATACTTCATGTTTGTCCCATTTCTGGCAAAAAAAAATCTGCTCAGGCTCAAGGCAGTAATTTGGGATTGAACGCAACACATGTAATGATCTATATTGCTTGATTAAAGTCAGAGGTAATAAGTGATAGCAAAGTTGCCATGGAGATGACACAGCCGGCAGTAACAGTAAACAGTTGACATAATCAAGACTTGGTGACATCACGTATAACACAGGAAGCGTAGAATCACCTCACGGGGCCTCATGAACAATACACATACACACCTTAATCCTATTCATTGTCTGTGTACTAATATTCTACTGAGAAAAATATGTATTGGAACATTCTGGGAGGATCATTACAGCATGGTAACACACACACACACACACACAGCTTCTGGGGATGCGCCCACGGATGGAGACAACTCTCCATTATCTGGTCCTGATTAAAGAAGCCATAAACAAACGTTGTGTGAAGTCCATAACAGCGGCCTCACTCAGACAGAATAAACACGCAGCAATGGAGAGAGAAAATGTTTAAAAATAAAGACACACAGTGGTGAGTCATGGGGAAAGGTTGAATGCAGCTCAGCTCGGCTGTGCTCTCCAACAAGCTTATTGGGAAGTCGGAGAGAGAGAGAGACATTTCTGCTGTGCAGGCCAAGGCCTCTTCTGACAACTTGACGTATCGTTGGAAGGCGCTGCGCTATGGCTTGTTTTTAAAATCAAATAACAGCTGTGGCTTTTTTAAACCATGATAATTATGATTGATGACTACCACATGTGCATTGTGTCGGCTGGCGCTGCGATGTGCAGATATTTTCAGCGCAAATAAACGGCCGCAAAAGAAATGAGAAAGAGAGGCGCTTAAAGATTTTTGCAAGCTCCGCAGCGTATGGGAGTTTCACAATTAGAATTTGGGTTTCTGTGTCCCCATTTTACAGGCATCTCTAATGTGTGTGCGCTTTGTGAGGGAGTGGGAGACGGAGAGTGCAAATACGTGTGTCAGAGTCTGTGTCTATGCGTGCAGCGCAATCCTTTTTTCCCCTCCCCCCGTTTATAGGTGACTGCGGTGTGTGTGGTAAGATGTCTGTCGCTCATTTTCACACCCCTATTGTTCTCCAGTGAGCCTGCAGATGTGGCGGGTACAGTCCACGGTCGTGCTTTCACCACATCATACGTGGACACTGCAGGGCCATGGAAATAGATTGCTGTGTGGGTCTGTGTGTGAGGGACAGAATGAAAAGTTCATGTGGTTTCTTTTCTTTATTTTTTCATGCGAGTATTCAGAAGGGAACTGTCCCTGCGCCCTATCTTGGCCATCGCGGCGTCGAGAAAAGCAGCCTCGTATTGCTCGCAGGATAACACATCTCTCAACCGGCAGAGGCACGCGGGCCATCTTCCTCCCCTCAGATCTTCGTCTGCTGCTGAATGACGAACTAAAGACTCCAGAGCATTATTAGGAGCAAGGATGCAGACACGGGAGACCCGTGCTCATCCTTCAACAAACATGGCCACGAATGTGCCTCTTAACTGTTCTTTTTATCCCCCTTCAGCTCTGAACCTGCACAATGACTGACAAAGCCCCCAGTGATCTCTCTCTGTTTCCCTGGAGAGGAATTAGATTTTCATGTGCGCACATGTCATTTTGTGTGTTTAAGCAGAGCACCTAGTGTGAAAGTGTGGCCAATGTTACATCAATAGGAGGAGTGAAAATGAATTGACATTTTTCCGTCCTTATTCCACGCGTCGTTCCGTGAGTTGCAGATACACAATGTGCTCTGATGGATCGTTCAGTCTTTCCTCTCCAAAGTGTGTGTGAGTGTGTGTGTGTGCGTGTGCGTGTGTACGCTTGTGTGCTTGTGAATGTAAGAGAGGAAGGTTTGGCACAGGAAGAAAGGATAAAGTACTGGATATTTGACTGCTTTATGCTGTGATTGATAGAGTAACCATGGCAAGGAGCTTGTCTTAAGGGGGGAACGGAAGCATGAAGAAGCAGAGGTACATTTCCATTCATCAGCCCTGGCCCTTTCTCTCCCTCTCTCTTATGCCACTCTATCGCTCACACACACTCTTTCTCTCCCCATCTCTGTTTCAAATTTCAACTGGAGCATGGGGTTACACAGTCCGGTAGTTACAATAATGTGATTTATCATATTTCCCCTTCGCCGTCAACAGAACTACTGAAGTATGTTATCGGCTCTGTGATCAAAGGCAGTATGTGTGTGGGTGTCAATGTGCCCCTAGCTCCGTTGTAGCCAATTTCAAACTGGAAGCATTTCTGACAAGAGCTGGTGATTTAGCGCAGCAAAACAACTTGCCACATCACCTCTGTTTATGTTCGGAGGAGTACACACACTACATCCACAGGCACTTGTACACACTTCAGGCTCCGGGTGGCTTTTGTGGGGTGAGCGATGGACCACCCCGGCGAGTGAATATACCCTCAGAGCGGGGCAGATGCGATCAGCAGTCAGGTGTCTGTTTCTGTCGTCTGCGGTGAAATGTGTCAGTCAGACAAAGCTGTGCAGGAGCAGGCTGAGGAGAGATGACTTGATACATTTCAGTTTGGAGAATGCTCATTGTCTCAAAGTTTAAAAAAGAAAAAAAAAGTGTATGGAAAAACTTTCTGGCATGTTGCTCAAGCATAAAATTGCATGCAGGTACAGTGCATAACAAAGCAGGCAAAAGCATGTAAACAAACAGGCTTACATTGTCGGCCTCGAGAGGGATGTCTTGTTTTTTTTCATGACTTTCTTTCTTACACACACACACACACACACACACAGAATCACTTCACAAGAGCTATACCCCGAGGTCTTCCCTCTCACTTCCTCCTCTGCTCTCTCTCCCCTCTCTCCTTTTCTTCTTGCCTCCCTGCCAATCCCTTTCTCCCTCTCTCAGGTGGAGACGCTCACCAAACAAACAGCCAATAATGGCGGTAAGCTCTTCCCCTTTGAAGACGGCTTATCTGTGAGGAACATTAGAGTAATAGATCTTTAGTGGAAATCAACAACTAGAGCCTTGCCCAGAGGGCAGGAGTTCTGCACTAGCGGTACTTGAGCCACACCTTGGCTGTCTTCTACTGTAGCTATGACAGTAATGTCTTCAGTCGGATTCAGCCAGTCTGATCCTCTCCGCTTAGTTCTTTGAAACAGTTAAAGCCACGATGAAAGAGGATCTTTTATTCCACACAATGCAACTGGTAGTCAATGCTCGGGCGCCGCCTTAAAAAGGGCCTAAATGGTTGTGTGCATTAGTGTGTGTGACAGAGAGAGTAGAATGCGAGTGTGTGTGTGTGTGTGTGTGAGGGTGAGGTCTAAGTGTGTTAGCTTTTTTTTTTTTTTTTCGATCTGAATAGACTGACTGCTTTGGCATTCAGTTTCTCTCGCGGTCACACATGAGCTTGCACACACACACACTCACACACAGGCATGCGCGCACACACACACACACACACACAAAGAGTCAGGAAGGAGGGTACAATGCTGTCCTCCCCTCCTCCTTCCTCTAAAGATGTGTGTGTTTTTTTTTTTCTCTCCCTCTCCCAGACTTCCTGGGAGGGGTACACTGCCCTTTGTGTCCAAAGGCACTCTCTCTTTATCTTTTCCTCTCTTATTCTCTCTTTTCTCTCATTCACCGGGCACAAAGAGCGAGGGAGAGGGCGAGGAGAAGTCTTTCACCTGGACAAGGAGGGCCACGGGGAGGACTCTGCTACAAAAGAGCAGAGAAACGGCGAGGGGAGGGAGGAAGAGAGAGGAGGAGATAACGAGAGAGAGAAAAGGGAGATGCGTCCGTGTATTTGTGTTCCCGTGTTTTGTGCTCCTTTCCGCTCGCTGCGGTTTAGGGGAGAATGACAGGCGGATGTCTGGGTGGAGAGAGCGGCTGTTTAGTCTGAGGCCATGTCATGGGAAACATATTCATGCCCTCTGGGACTTATTCATACCCTGGTATACCGCACACACACATGCACACGTGCACATACACACTCTATGTCCGCTCCTTGTCCTCCCACACACACCCTGTCATGAGACGGAGGGGAGGGGGGTGAAAGGTCAAGCACTTCAGTAATGGAACAGGAAGTGTTGGAACAGTCGGCACCACACAACATACAACTGCCTCCAACATGTGGACAGGACTGACAGGCAGCTGTTGTGGGTAGGACATAGCTTTGGAAGGCAAAAAGGCATTCATAGCCCTGCCCATAGTCCACTAATCTGTTGTTTTGGCATGTATATTTCGTACGTCTTTCATATATGTTTGTTACATAACATCTGCCGGAGAACCTTTTTGCGTTTGTTTGCTCCTCTCCAAATTGAAGCTAACGGTTTATGGCGCAGGAAGGAAACGTTTGACGAGCACGGGACAAACACACGCCACTGAAATCTGCTGAAACAATGTCGAGGGCGTGCGGAGAAGGGTTCCAAATTTCGCCACTTTTCCGCACATCCTGAAAAGGTATCTCTTACAGAGAGGTGTTCTTTCCTGCATGCTGATTCGCGCGCAGATTCTCAGCAGTGGATACAACAGTAAATGAAACCTGATGAGTATTAGTGTCAGACTCTATTATGACTTCATTTGGTTGAATGGCAGAAACAGGAGGACACTGGATCTAGTTAGAAGACTGCTCAAATCCACTCCTGGCTCGCTCCTCCTTTACTACTGCGCTCACAGATCTATGATCCGCTCATCTGCTCCATGTATTTAACAGTGCCCATGGATAACATCTAGACCTGAACTTAGATCAGCACTTGATGAAATTTTACCCCATACCAATGAGGACATGTGGCTGCTGTTGGTTTAAAGAGATTTAGTTTGGCCTTTTGCCACGCATGTAAAAAGTCCAGATTTCCTCTTTTGCTCCTTCTCAGACATGTAATAGAGACGTGACTAAGTCTGGCTGCGAGTTGCAGGGGCTCTGCAGTGGCAGAATTCCCTCCAGCCTCCCTTTACGGCAGATGGAAAATACACCTGTGAAGTCTAGTCTTACCGAGAATTACACTCATGCCTTATGCCATCATGGTGACCCGACTGCTGTTTCTGCATTCAGATCAGTTAACCTAACCCTCCAAAATTAAGAGTCCTTTCCATTCTGTCTTTCTCTGCTGCATTCATCTCCCCACCTTCTGTTTTCTACATCCTCTCCTCCACTTTCTGGACATTCCTGCACAATACCCCCATTTGGCTATGCTGCGTGTGTGCGCGTGGGTGCGTGCCCTGAGGTGTGTGCACATGTGTGTGACATTTAAGTGTGTCTGCGATTGCTTCTTTGTTCTTTTTTTTACCTAACTTCCATCCCAGTGGTCCATTCTCCCCACCTAATCCCTGCTAGCATCGCTGTATCAGCACTGCTCTGTGGGATGCTTTGATGCTGCACAGGGGGATTGGATAGGGCATTAACCATCATTAAGTCAGTACGTGTAGGTGTGTGTGCGCGCGTGTACGTGTGTGTGTGTGCAAGCATAACATACATCCGTGCTTGAGCAACGTGTTTCCTCATCTGCGTTATGTACATGGGGGTCTTGTGGGTACGTGCGCGTGCGTGCGCGTGTGTACGTTGTTGGAAAGGGCATTAAGTATCATTAGCTCTTACTAGTCATCACCTGCACACAGCCAGCCCCACATGAGCCACTTTAGTCGGCAGACCTGGCCAGCGATCACACAGATAGGCAGACAGAGACAGACAGACCCATGTTGAGGTACAGGGGGAACTTTGAGAGCTATGTCCTACACACTCTGCTATCAACACTCGTGTAAACTTTCCCCTTTTTCTCTAGAGCTACTATTTTTCTTTTTTTAAATTCAAAACTGGGGATTTACACAAACATGTTTTTGTACTTTTTAAGATGAACTCGTACATGATTAGCACCTCAGTTGTTTCTCTTTATATTACCAAAAAGGCAGAGAGTAGAGACAGAGAAGATGAGACGCAACAGCATAAGAGGATCTTTGTTTGCCGCCGTTACCTGCGTCTTCTCCAGCAGAAAACTCAACAACAACTTTTGGATATAGTTTGAATGTGTTTCACAATGAGAGAAAAAGATTAGTTCCATGTATGTGTCATCTAAATGAAAGCGCTTACACTGACACAAATGACAGCACGCGAAGTCACAGGTCATGGATGCACATGTGTGTAAGGTCTACACATATGCACGCACACGCACGAGAACAGTTAGGGACATTTGTCGTGGCCTGGCCCGGGATTAGACAATGGCCTCTCTGTAGTGGAAAAGAGAGGGCTAGTGCACTTGCACAGATTCATGCACGCACACACACACACACACACACACACACATGCACACACAAACATTCCCATGGATTCCCAGGGTTGGAACAGGGCTGAATAGGAATCTGGGCCATGCAGGCATTCTGAATCCTCTCAATCAGAAGAAGCCCTTCACCCGTCAACCGCATGTCACGGGAGCACATTCCTAGCCCCCGTGTCATACTTGCGTCATGCTGCTATCACACGAAACATACAGCAGATTTACATATCGGTCAGTAGGCACAGATCTCACCCCAACGAATACCAACCGCTGTTGTCTTCTGTCCACATGCAGGCTCATGCGCACATGCACTCCAAACACATTCTCTACTTCCCCGATCTCCACCTCCTCCTCCAACCTAGTTCCCTTCAAGATCTTGTGTCGTGATTGCTTTCTACTTTTTTCTAAAGGACAGGATATGGAGCGGTGGAGCACACTATGGCCTCTGTGTCTTCTCTGCCTGCCGCTCCTGAGGGAATTGTCATTGTTTCCATTGTTCTCTACCTGCCTACCTGCCGTCTGTCCCTGAGCGACATTTAAAAGCCTCCCAGGTTGCTCTCAGGAAACCACAAACCACTGCACTATGCAGTGCTAACTGCCTATCCCTTCTCCCCAACACCCTTCTGGCATAAATATCACTCTTGTAGCAGGCCCGAGTGGCTTTTTCTGCTGGTGCTCACCGTGAGGCCTCAAGGGAACCAAGGGGAGAGCTGAGGAATTGACACTGAGGAGAGCACTGAGAAGGCAGAAAGAAAGGAGTGAGGAAAGAGAATAAGGGGAGGAATGGAGAAACGGAATAGTCCGAGCAATGAACTCATCTTTATGCAACTTTTGAAGCATAACGGATTAACTATGTTGACATGTGTCACTGATTTCTTCCTCTGTATAATCAGAAGTGTGTAACTCTCTTACTCAACTCTGATCACAGCTGATAGTTAGTTGGCTTGAAGCCAAAGGACCTCCTCCCCCAACCAACACACACACACACACACACACACACACACACAAAACCAACGCACACCTTGAAAACATTTACACCATTTGGCTTGGGCACACACCCTTCTTCTCTCACTCCGCTGCCCCGGGCTATATGCATTCATTTAGATTTTCTAAGAGGCACATTGCACATCAGTGATCGTACATTTACACTTAGTGCCACATGACTAGCTTCAACACCTGCTCAGAGGACACACACGCGCGCGCGCGCGCTCAAGCACTTAATGTATAGATTCTTGTTTAATGTGTGGGAGGCCAGAGGAAACAGGTGAGGAAAGGAGAATAGGTGGGGGAGGAGGGATAGAAAGAGAGAATGAGGGAGGGGAGGGGAGTTGAGGCGAGGGGCTACCATAGACGTCTGGAGCCAGGACACTGATGCTGGAGCTGATAGCTGCTGTATAGAGGACCCTCCACTGACAGTACACACACACACACAAACACACTATTTTTGTTCTTTTTTTCTTTTCAGCTCTAACCCTTTCCCCCTCCATCTCTTCCAATTTCTCTCTCCCTCTCTCTTTTTGTCTCTCTCTCTCAGACATGATGTTTACAGTGTGACCCCCGGTCGCTCATGATAGGAATCATACCATCAACATAATGGCTAAATGACACGCACACGACTGTTACAGTCACGGTCACCGTACAGGGACAGGATGTTGTCTCCTTGCATGTGTATGTACAGTTGTACACTGTGTGTGTGTGTGTGTCTGCTTAACCTAATCTGAGTCTTCCAAAATCTTCCAACGCACTTTTTTTTTCTCACCAATTTCTAACCCTCTCCTTTCTCCTTGACAGCTTTCACGCCTTTTCTTCTACGTCTCCCCTCTCTACATTTTTCTTACACTCTTGCTTCACCTCCACTGGCTAGAAAAAAGAAATTCCCTCAGCAATCTGGGTGGTCTTCGCACACACACACATACACACACATGCGCACACACACAACGCACACACTCCTTGGTTTTCCTCTGTCTGGTAATGCGCTAGCTGTGGTTTCCTGGCCTTGGCCAAAACACCGTTAGAAGTTCACCGCACTCACCGCTACCACAAAGCATCACCTAATCGCTGCTCTAGTCACAGACCAGCCCCGGACCCACATACAGCGCACACACACAGACACACACACACATGCACTCAATGAAGACCACTGAAAGAATATGAAACATGTGTAAACATAAGCACCTGACAGCCTTAGAAACAGTCTACGTTTCTGTGTCATACAACATGTTTAAATATTTGCTTTAAATATGTAGAAGTCTATCAAGGCGACAGCTTACTCAAGCTTTCGCTCCCAGCTAACATTTGTGACAGACAAGGTACTTATTGTGTCACTGTGAAGCCATCTCTTATAACAAGTTACTTCTCAAGTGGCTACACATAAAACAGCACCGACCCCTGATGCACGTACTGTACACAGTGTTCTCAAAGTCAACACACATTCACACAAAGGCACACACACGCACGGACACACACACACACACACACACACACACACACACACACACACACCCTTGAGCACTGTCTTACTCTCTAATCTGATATCAAAGAGTAGGTCTTTCAAAGCGTCTCACATGACAGCTCATTTCATGCGTTGCCCACGGAAACGATTATTGTCATAAATCTCTACCCACTCGGCTCCCGAGTTGCTCGGAGCATCTTCAGAAAAGTTGAATTCCTTTGCAGAGTCGACCTGTATTGAGTTTTTATTGATTGGTGTGCCATTATGTGCGCGCCGCTATGTGGAGCGCGGGGGCGGTGGGTGGTGGTGCTGGTGGTGGGTGGGTGGGGGGGGTCATCCAAATGTGCAAAATAAACGCTCAGAAAATTGAGCGAATCGCGCATAGCCCGGATTGCCCTCTCGGCCAGCGTAGCACGTACAGTTGCGCTCACTTTGAAGAGCTCTCGGATGTCACGGGTGAATGATGTCATAGACTTTCACAGCGTTGTGTGGATGTGGTTTGTAATGTGGACTCTTTCCAGGCAAATCCCTGTGACCTCGGCATCCTACAGTATGTGCTGGGAGGCTAATCCAGCCTCCAGAGCACAGCGGGGCGTGCTGGACAGTTCGACAGATCCTGGAGAGGTTTGGACCGGCTCTCCGCTGTTGTAACCTTTTATACCCTAGGACGAAATGAGAAACTGTAGCCTGCTGTTCTGGGCTCTGTGTGTGTGTGCATATGGGCAGCCTTAGAAAGGAGAGGTTGTTTTGTTTGCGTTTGATGATTTTTATCAGCAAAGCAAAAAAGAGAAATCTGTGATTCTCTATCTTCTCTATCTTAATTTGTTGCGGCGTTTCTCCTGCCGTCCCACATTCCCCCCTTTTCGACGCTTGCAGTGCCGCGCTGTGTGTGTGGGCGTGTGCGGTTGGTCGCTGGGTTTATTTATCTTATTCTAAATCAGCCCTCAAACTCACTAATTGGTCCAGTTCCACTGTTAGGTAACAAGGGGAAATGAACAATTACTCTTGTGTTTGTAGGGAATAGTGTGTGTGTGTGTGTGTGCGGCCGTGGTGGAGCAGTTAAGGGCAGTGTAGACTTTCACAGAGGGAGACTCAGGTCATCACTGTTTTTACTTTAGAAAAGGACAGCGACTTAAAAATCTCCTTCTCAGATTCGTCCCTCCGTCTGTGTGTGTGAGTGTGTGTGTGTGTTTGAGGATATGTGAGTGCGCTGGCTTAGCTGTGTGACGTGCCCCATTGTTGAGCCAACCCGTCTGATGTTCTCATAGGTAGAGTGATTCCTGGACGGAGCTAGAGACCGTATTTCACCTCCATAAACTCTACATGTGTTTTAACTTTCAAAGCAACACAGTGAAATCTGGCCCTCGCAGCCTCCCGTGACAGCCAAAGAGTCGGGGCATCATTCAAGCAGACTTGTCTTTCATGTGTCTCTTCTAGAGTCGTTTGCTACATAAACTGTTGATCTTTCCTCCCTCCCTCTGAATTCGGTCCCACCACTCCTGCAATACTTGTGGAGCCCCTAGTGAGCAACTGCTCTATCACACCCCGTTTCCTGGATTTGACTTCTATCACTTCAATATCGGTTATCACAAAGTGTCTCTAATCTGTCCTCAGAGGCTCGCGCAGTGAAGCAATTTGTAAGATCTGGCCGCGTGCCACAGCAGGGTGGTGTAAGGAACTGCTAAGATGGAGAGGCGGGCTTAGATCTTGCAGCTCATTATGGCGCTCATGATGAGTAATGGTAATGATCGCGTTTTTTAATTGTATTTACAGTATGTGTCACTCCTCCAGCCAGCCTTTCAAACACACGCTCACAAATCATATTTGAAATGTATGTTCTTTAGTGTTTGCAAATTAAGTCTTTCAAAGAGGCAATTTGGTCAGCTTGTCAGGCAAAAGAAAATACAGAATTAAATTTGTGTTTTTTCCCCCTCCCGCATCACGTCAACAATTCTGAGTTTTGGCATCGTGGAACAGCGAGATACAGATTAGTGGCACAAAACTGGTCATTAAACATCTAGACATCTGCGTTCAGCCGCTTCCCCATTCAAACACATGCTCGTGTCATGTGCCTGTAGCTTGCACACACACACAAACACACTGAAGGCATACACACACACACTTTCACGCTGGGTCCCCAGTTGGCGCTCGGAAACCTGATACTGAAAGAAGTGGTCCAGTAATTTTGCCATAGTGGTCAACACACACACACACACACACACACACACACACACACACACATATACATACACACACACATAGACACACATGTTCCCACTCCGGCCTGTCTGTTTTTATCTACATGCTGGTTCTGCTGCTGTTTCCTGGTCGCACATCCAACCGACTGTTGCCTCCTGCTATTTTTAAAAGAGGAATCCCAGATACAATACAGGCGGGACGAATTAAGAGTCTTTTTTAAAGATTACACGTTAATCATAATCAGTGCTAACAGCTGGGACTGGCGATTGGCAGGCAGGTTTTTATTTATAAGACAAACTGGCACTGAACCATGATGAATGACAGGGCTAATGAAGAAGTTTGGGGATCTAGGAGAATGAATTATGGATAGGACAGACAGTGGAAACACAAGAAAAGGATGACAAGAAAGAGTCAGGACGCAGCAAGAGGCCTGGAGGTATCAGTGACAAGATAACACACACGCCCAGAAAACGTGTTACTCACAGGTAAGTGGTGAGGGGGCTGAGGTTGGTTGGCACAGAAGATAGTCCCAACTCTGAGCAGTCGACCATGACGAAGATCCCATCTTCTTCGCACTGGCACGGAGACGGGCACGGCGGTGCCGCAGGCCCCTGCCTCTCCTGGATCCGTCCGTACCCCCACACTCCGGGGGCGGACCCCCAAACTCCTCCAGCCGCGCAGAGAAGCAGAAACACAGGCAGCATGTCTGACTGTCCACCTGTCTGCGTCTACACCTGTAGGGACTTGTGTCTTGTCACACACACACTCTCTGTTGTCCTCCCTGATGTTTTAAGAGGCAGCTTTGATGAACTGAGAAGGTTCCAGTGTTTCTTTGCTTTTTCAAAATACTCCTCTCCTGGCTCTTTTTCCAAAGTCTTCTTACTGCCTTTTTTTTTTTTTTCCTGTGCGTGCAGGTTGTCCAATCTGTCCCTGTCACAACGTCTATCTCTTCATCTCTCCTCTCTCTCTTTCTCTCTCTCTGCCTGTCTCTCAGTCACCACTTCATCCCCAGGGGTTGACTTTGTTGTAACTTCTTTCCCCCTCTTCCCTGTCTTCCCTCTCACTCTGCCCTTTCCTTTCTCACCGTCTTTCTCCCCCAAACACAGTCACTCTTTCTCCCTCTCTCTCTCTCTCTCTCTCTCTCTCTCTCTCTCCCTCCTTGTATATATCTCTTGCTCTCTCTGTCTCTCTCTCCTTACCTATTGTAGAAGGAGCGCATGAGTTGTGAATGAGCCACCCTCATTGGCCCACAATTTAGGGATGGGCTGGAGCATCTCCGGAAAGTAGGAGGGGCCCGCGATTCTCAAACTCTTCCCTCTCTTTCTCACTCTCTTCCTTTCCCCCCTGTTTTACTTTGCCTGGAAGCTCAATGTGCAGAGAAAGTGTTTGGTTTGAGGAAAGGGAGCACAGGGGAGGAGGAGGAGGAGGAGGGCGAGCGGGGGGGTGGCAGCAAGTACAGTACAGTACAGTACAGTACAGTACAGTGGTGTGAGACAAGATTTCTCCTTGTGGGACCTTATGAATGGAACTGAGAGAAAATGAGAGACAGTGTTTATAGCTGAAAGAGAGAGGAGGGGAAAAAAGCAAGCTCTTGAGGATAAGAATGAAGGCAGCAGAGTGTGTTTGGCTGTGCGAGAGAGATGCAGAGGGTCAGAGTGTGTGACTGCGAGTGACTGTTTGGAGGAAATTGGAATTCTGACACTTCAGCACCCCTCAGTCCCCAGAAAGAGCAGAATCCAGTGTCTCGTAAGTCACACCTTCTCAGGTTTCCGCCGCTGGAATGTCACGATCGCACAAACACACACACACGCGCGCGCACGCACGCACACATGGGCACCCATAGCAAATAACAGATTATGAGCGACCGGTGCAAAAGAGCTCACATATCCATTGCACATACACACACTCCGGTCTATAGAGAGAAGAGTGTGGATTTGTGAAGAAGTGTCAGCTGCCTCAGGCTAAAGCCTGTCTGTATTTCACAGTCTATCTGTGCTCACTTGCAGGTTTTCCACAGAATCTTGAAAATAATCTCATCCGGCCTCCCTTTCTTTTATTGCAACACATAATTCAACACTTGCGCTGAATTAGTGTTGAAATTAAAACTTTTCCTGATACAGGCGAGGATAAATGAGGGCTATATACAGCCGGGCAAGAATGCCATAAATTTAGACCCTCTGCTTCATAAGTTACACAACCGGGCTTTATATGCCGTGCACCTGTAAGTACAGGATGTTGCATAACCGCCTAATGATGCATTCTATAATTATAAGAAATGAAAGAAAGAAAAACTGGCTTGCCATTCAAAGAAGCGCCGACTTTATTCTGTCCTTTTGTTAACTTTCAGGCGTATCTCCCGGTGGCAAATACTAAGCAGTAAAAGGCTGCAGGAGGGAGGAGGGAGGGAGGGAGGGAGCGAGGGAGAGAGGGAGGTCATGAATTCTTCCAACAGAAGAAAGTATTACAATAAAGCACTGCACAGATTACTGATTGTGATGCATTTGAGAAATTTAAAGGAAATCCTTAATGGGGTTAGCATTAAATCACACCCCATAACTCCTGTTTTGGTGATTTTCATGTTTTACTAGAGGGATTACATGATCTTCCATGAGTTGATAAAATCTGACAACCACTTGGGCTCATAAAATCTTTTCGACCCCGCCGGATTAACTCAAAAATGCATGGTAGTCAATGTGGGAAAGAAAGGCTGTGTTCTTAGTTCCTGGAAAGCTGACGCTTGAGGAGCTTTCGGTTGACAGCGGCAGTTTGTTACACGCACAAATAAAGCCAGGAACAAAGATGCAACACGTAGATTTATGACAACAGGCCTTTGAAAAAAGTTGCACAGAAACTGGACGGAGAAGTGCATACCATGCTATTTGAAATGTATAAAAAGAAAAAGTATACACTTATACGTCTTTGCACCCAGTTTGAGTTTGTCTGCCCCACCGGCCTGTCTGTCTGTCTCTCCGTCTCGCTCTTTCTCTGTAGGCTGAATAGTTTCTCATTAATTAATTAACATTCCTATGCCACTGTGTTTTCTGAGGGGCCTTTGTTATGGCCCCACAAAAAGTCTTTCAGAGCTGTTCTTCACATAGTCTCTCTCTCTCTCTCTTCTCTCTCTCTCTCTCTCTCTCTCTCTCTCTCTCTCTCTCTCTCTCTCTCTGTTCTCTCTTTTCTTCTTTGTAGTGAAATGTCCAATGTTGCGCTCTCCGTGTCTCTTTTTAAAAGTCTTCCCTGAATTGTTTCCAAATGATGTTTTGTGCCGTTTCTTTCTTCTTCTCTGTTCTTTGCGCGTGCGTTCGCTATCTCAGGTGCATGCAGGCAGATGTGCAGAGGAACACTTTGCATGATCTTAAAGGACACCCGTGTACAGCAACCGCACACACACACACAGATACACACATTTCCACAGGCACAGATGCACAAAAGCAAACACATGCACATGCTCTTCATATACGTGCAAACTCCACCTTTTCTCTTCCTGAGCGCAGAGCTCTGTCATCTTTTTAAATGCTCTTTAATTGTCAGGCCTCAGGGGAGCCCTAAAACACACCTACTGTAAAAACCTGCATGTCTGGTCTGCTGCCTGTCTGTGTGTGTGTGTGTGTGTGTGTGTGTGTGTGCCTCTCTCTCTCAGTAGTCTGTCTATCTTCTTCTCATTTGTTATCCTTTTTTCCTTTAATCACAAACGTGCAAACAAGCACACATTTCTCTTAGAAAAGTAAGCTACATATCTGCACCTGTTCTGATACTTCTGATGGATGTGTGCAAAGTTAAACGTAGTCCATGTAATTCAGTTGCATGTGAATCCCTACATCTGTCGGTGACACTGCGGCAGCTGATCACGCCACAGAGAGGAGAAATGCATCTTCACAATATGATATGTGTATGTACTTGTGAAAACATTACAGTGTGTCGAAGCAAGGCGATTTGGTTTTAAACACACAGCGGTGGAGGTGTATGTTTGTGCAGAGCTGCTACTGATCCCTTAGTATGAGGAACTGAACTAAGCTAAGCTCATGTCACAGTCAGCATGCCCTCTTGCTTCATTGTGAGACATGAAAGTTTTTCATATTGTATTGTGCTTCATTAGACTAGACTAGATCTCCTTACTAAAGCAAAACCTCCCCCATAAATTGTGTCGTCGGATTCTGTGATTATTTCAGCCTTATTTTGATGTTTACTCACAGACGATCTTCATCTTGCTTTTTCTTTTCCACACACGTACACCTCTTTTTCCTGCTACGCACACACATGCTTGCCTTGCCTCTCTCATTGTGTTACTGGGACAGCAGATTTTTATAATTTAAAAAAAAAATTTCACCCGCAATTTTGTTTTCACAGCAGCAGATGAGCCACATGTGGAAGAGGCTTATTGTTAATGATGTAGCTGATGAAAACCCACATGGTACCGACCAGGTGTGCTTACTGTTTGCGATCTTGCGGTCTGCGCCTGTAAAATAAACAGTGTGTTGTGTGTTTGCGTCTTCAACATAATACCAGATAATGTCTCTCTCTTTCCCTGTGTGTATGTGTGTGTGTGTGAGAGAGAGAGAGAGAGAGAGAGAGAGAGAGAGAGAGAGAGAGAGCATGATTTAACACCCTATATTCTTTCCCTGGTCCAAACACAACCAACAAAACCAGTGGTGGCCTGTTTCACAAGGAATACAGTAGCCTACCGTGGTGGTTTTCTTTCTGGGTTTGGCTCCTGGCACACCAGGCCTGAGTCAGTTCAGTTAGCTGCACAGCTGGCTGAGCTAACGACAGCTAGCGGTTCGCTACATAGCAATCTTTCTATCAGGAAAGTGTTTAAATCACCTCAGTAGTAGTGTAAGGTTATTCCCTGTGGGTGTCAGAGGCTATGTTTAAACCCAGCCCGGCTTCTGAGTCTACTGCTGTTGCCTGCAGATTCACTTAGCAGCATTCACTTAATTAGCTGTAAGCAAGTCGTTAGGCTAGTGCTATTTGTTCATCAGGAAACTCCACAATGTCAAATTCACTGTAAAGTTATAAAGTTGTGCTTTTGTACAGTAATCAGTGAGGCCCTGCCATAAATGTATGTAGCAGACTATAAATCAGGAATCACTCTGCTCTGCAGGATCTTTTTGGAGACAGAATATTATATCTACCATTTACAGTGTTGCGTGCTATGTGGGAATTAATATCAGTCTGATCAATTGGGTTATATAATGTCTATTTGTATGATATTGTGATGTTAGAATGTGGTTTTTGCGTGTGCCAGGAGTGCTAAGGGCAATTCTTTTATAACATTCCCTCCCAGATTGGCACGTCTTGGTTACATGACTACTCCTTCTGTCATATTTCAGAATCACCCCGTGTGTCAATAATGTTGAAATCACACTCTTATTTAGGGTGGTCAAATCAAATTCTTCTCAGGGTCCCAGAAAGGCTTGGTCCAGGCCTGGGTTGAATGAATGGCTCAAACACACAGTTGTTAGCATGTGTGCAGACATTTGTACGTGCCACCGAAAGTATGTGTGCACTCGTATTCTCCCTCTCTCTCTCTCTCTCTCTCTCTCCTTTCTCACACTCGCTCTCTCACTCACACACACGCTATCAAACAGTCTGCATCAGATCAAAGCCAGTGCTCCCCTCCCCTCTCCTCCCCCCCATCCTCCCTCTCTCTCCGCTGTGCTCTCTGGGCTGTAAACACTATCCAAGCAACGGCAGCCTTGAAGACACAAAGACAAGTAGCTACCTGACACCTGACACTAACTTGAGAGCACTCACCGTGGTCTACCTGGGAATAAAACACACACACACACACACACACACAAGGCTACCTGAGCTTCTTGCAAGAAGAGTCCATTCAGGGAAAGAACAGACAAAGTAGCCGTGCAACCCCCCCCCCAAACTAACACACACACACTCCATCCCACCTCACCAACATCCCCCCACAAACACCCCCCACCCAATAAAACAGTTTCCCCACCCAACCCTTGCCCATCCAACACCTATCAGTGTCAACAGGAGTGTGAGTGTGTTTTTGTTCATAGATGTGTGGCTTGCAAAAGTGCCCGTGTTTGTATTTGTGGATTCCCGGGCTGTGCAGAGGAGAATCTGAAGGCTAACTCAGGTATACTCAGCGGAAGCAAGTGAGACGCCGTGGGTCTTCAGTGGCGGCAACCTAGGTGTGTACTCCGGCTTTTCATGTGAAACCACCTGAAAGCCAACAAAAGGTCCCTCTCCTTCCCTCCATCCCTCCCACCCCACCCCGTCCCTCTCTTCCTCTCCGCATCTCACGGTACAAAGGAAAGAAGTGAATGAAAGAAAGAGCAGCGGAGGAAGGGGGATGAGGTAAGGGGATGGGGATGCAAGGGTGCGGCAGGGTGGGTGGGTGGAGAGAAGGGGGTGCTGGCGAGTGGGCAAAACGGGAGTGGAGGTATTTTTTTTCCTCTGTGTTGTGGGACAATAGCGGGCCTGGGGATGTGGTTAGTCATGGAGTTCAGAAAAGCACTCCATCACAGGCCGGTAATAGCAATCCACTTCAGCTGGGGGGCCATTTCTGTAACACACCTCCAGAACTATTCGTAAGTTAGTGAAGCATTTTTATTGTTATGCCAAATTATAAGTCAAATTTAAGAACTGAGCCAGTAATTTACTTGTGCAGTGCCACTGGGCTTTGTTGCATTTTATAAAGTTTTTATGTCCATGTCACAGTTTGACCTCACAGGGGTGGAGGACCTCGTCGTCTATTGTTTGAACTCAGGTATTCTCTAGGAAAACAAGTGAGACACACCCTGTACAGCCTTTAAAATGATAACTGTCAACGGCCAAGATGTCCCATTATATGACAGCGATTCATTGTTATTTCGTCTAATTGTAAGGGACCTATTGCATTATTAAACATAAACACTACCATTGATGTTATCCTGAAGCTAATTTCCATCTGCAGTCAACAGCACTTAAAAAAACGGACACGTAATCCAAACTTATACGCACATGCAAATTAAAAGAACAAACATTCGTTCACAAACCAGGAAGATCAAGAGTGGCACAGCCACAGTGGCACCTCTGTGAGGCTGTACTTAGCCACGGTGGTGCTTTGAGCCAAATGCTAACGTCAGCACGCTAACATGCTCACAATGACAATTAGAAGGTATAACGACTACCACGAGGCCGATAGAAGAGTCATTCATCTTGTAGGCATAGGAAAAATGTTGGACGGATTAAAATGTCGGCCTGCCGATGGTGCAAGAGCATGAAGGCCAAAAAAAATGACATAAGTAAATAATGAAGAAATAAATATTTCACTTTGAAGCACCGCAGAACTCGGTAGCTGGAGCATCCGTACGACACAAGCTGGCAAGCTAATCTTGGGTCTAACAGAGAAGGTTCAACAAGAAAGAAATATATTTGTCATGAAGCACCTTTTAAATATAATCCACACAACGCCCCTCAAGTGGGACCTACTGCGAGATGTGGACGACCAGCTTGAAAACAGAACATTTCTACTGTTCCGTCGGATCGACCCAACACCCAGCGCGAGCAGGAAAGGTTACTTCATGACAATCCAACCAATTTATTAAGTTATTGAGAGTCCACCCACCAAAATGGTGGGCCAACCAACAGACATATGATCTAAAATTCATATATATTTTCATCTTTATATTAGTATTTGCAAAACACATTATATTAGTATTATAGGGAAGTAAAACGTAGCAGTATTTGTAGCTATCTAGTATCTAACTGTATGTAACTAAAGACTCATCACAATAGCCAATATAACTCAACGTATTTAATATTCTTTTACTTAACTATTGTTGCAATAGCTAACTATAAACACAGGAGGGAGCCCTTCCCTCAATGGACTGTTGAACACAGCAGCAGATGTATGTAAGTGCGCAAAGTAAAACAAAAACAACTTGTTTCTCCCATCACGGAGGATTTAGCCTGTACGGAGTCTGAAAATACAAGAACCCCCACACATCAGTAACTGCGCAGTTTTAATGTTGTTGTTGGAGTTTCATCTTATTTCTGAGCACAGATAGCATCAGCCAAGAGTATTATACCACGCCATTTTCACTGACGCACATCAAACAATATATCTGTGTATTCATCGAAATAATTCCATTTAGTCTTAAAAGGGTAGATTACTTTTAAACACAAAACACTTTCCCTGACATTAAGGTATCTGTGTCATACCGAGACAAAGCTCTCTTGTATTTTGATCTCCAGTCTGCTTGTTTTCTCTGCAGTGACAGTGTGATATACGAGGGTTAATTTGGTGAAATAGGCTGACTAAAGCAGACAGGTCTGCACCCGCACGCTGCCTCGTCTCTGTTTGATGCTATTCTGAGCGACGCCACGGCTCTGCAATCAGAGGGTGTGTGCGTGCATGTGTGCGTGTGTGTTTTCCAGTGAGTTTGTGTGTGTTGTTGTCAGACGGTTAACACCTGTAAATACTATCTATAAAAAGTTGATTGACTCCGAAATAAAATAGTGATCGCTGTGGGAAAGATTGCTTAATCATGCCTTTGGATGCGTGTGTGCAAGCTCACATCTGCAGCAGTGTGTGTGTGTGTGTGTGTGTGTGTGTACACTTGTTCATGCATGTGTGTTGCCTTCATACCCAGTTCTGCATGATAGTATCAGCCGTGTCAGTGTGGAGGGAGACTGATGTGGAATGTTAACAGTGACTGAACGTATTGGACTGTCTCCATAGAGTCCCATCCATGCAGAACCTAGATAGGACTAGAAGGAGACTCAACACAATATAGTGAGAGATGAAGAGTGGAGCCTTATTATTGTCGGTTTCACACGAGACACACAGAATTCCTGTTATCTGAAAAGTACATAGCAGCAGCTGAAAGATTACAGCTATAAAAACAAAAATTAGGCACTGGAGAAGTCTGAAATATAGCATCACTGAGATCATAATTACAATAATCTGATTAAATCATACCATTATATTATGTGAACTGCTCTTTATGAGCTCCAGAGTCGACTTCTGAATTGGCTGATGATATGGCGCCATCTTCAGCCAGGAGACGGAACGGCACCGCTGCAAGCAGCAGGTCAGGAACTGAACAGCCAGCTGATGGCGACAACCTTTTAGTCTCACAGGCTGCACGCAGGCTGACATCAGCATTTTTTCTAAATGACTGTTTGCAAATAAATGTACCGCTGAATTCACACGCAGCATGGTCATAATGGACACAGACAGATACGGCAGCTCATTGATAAACATACTACGTTTTCTGCGAGCTCGAATGTTTCGCATGTATCTTGTTGGGAGGGATTTTTGGCAGTATAAACCTATAGGAACATAGTATTACAGTGTATTTAAATACGTCTTTTTTGAGCGTTAGTTAACACAAACTGAAAGTAATCCAAAATAAGATGTTCTGCTCTGTTGGGCTTGGGTTATAAACTGGCAGGTGAAGAAAAAGGGTGTGGCAGTACCAAAATGCCCAATAAATTTTTAAACAGTGTCACAATTATATGCTTTGTTCAACATAAAGTGCTGACAGGTTTATTTTCTCACCGACCTAGTACACATACACACTCATCCTCATCAAAATTGTATTGAATCCATAAAACAAACAAAAAAAGAAGAATGGCGTTAGCATGTTAGTTTTTTTTTTTTTTTAACTCTTAAACATTTTGATTTATTCATTTAACACATTTTATTACTGTAGACAAAACAACTACAATGATATCATCAGGTTAGACAACAGAGCGGTCTAAATACTTTTTGTTGAGGCCGTCTCTCCTTTGCATGCAGCTATTAAGCCTACAGCCTATTGCAACACATGGAAGCCCACACCTTCCTCACAAAGAATGTACTTTCTCTCCATTTTCCTCTTTACTTTGTGATTATTGCATATCCGTGATTTCCCCCTGGTCAGAATCCTCCGTGCCTGAGGCCTGACTGTCTTTCTGCTGAGGAGGCATTTTAATGTGCAGCGTGTGTGTTTTTGTTGTGCACGATCAGGGCCTTTCCTTTGGACGCATCTTATACAGAAGTCTAACCGTGCAGTCGGAGAGCCCCTTCTAAGATTGAGCCTATCGGGTTGCAGCAGGTGTTGTGAAGTTGTGACAGTCCAACTTCAAGCACACTGTGCGCTGAACACACGTGCTTTGGCAAATGTTCTTTAGCTCGTAAAAGTATCCTCTCCAACATTAAGGAGTTTCTCATCCAAATTAGTAATCATAAAATAACATTACCGCCGCTGCGATCCTGTGTTGTAAAACAATAAAACATGATAAGCTCCAAGCGTGTCGAACCTTTTTAAGCGCTAGTCTTTGAGACCACGATTCTGTTACTGCTCTTACAGCGCAAAGGCTCAAACCACAGGAACTCACAGTCCTACACAACGCGAACGGCCCATGTCGTTCATTCTCACCACATTCTGCCCTTTGAAGATTTCAGCAAAGCAGAAGTGATAAATATTCAATAGTCCCTCAGTCAATGACGTGGTCTTCTGTGGAAAGAGGAAGCTTTCCCCCTGCCACAAAATCGCAAGCTCTTTCTGGAGCGTTCAGGCATCAGCCATGTGGTGCAGCACATGCACGCTGACTACAGCGGACACCCCTAAAGGTGTAGAAATCACAGCAAAAAAACCCCAAGTTGATGTAGTTTCCATACATTCAACAGTAATCAAATAAATCCATGCAGCATGTCCCTGTTGGGATTTCTCCGTCCCCTCTGACTATTTTCCCATGACTGAAGTTGAAGTGTTTTATGATTTTTTTCCATGAGACCTTCATGCAGCAGAGTTGTGGACTCAGTGTCAGCCCTTGGGTGTAAATTAGAGGACTCAACTTGACTTAAATTGCAAACATTTGACTTGAGAGACTGAATATGCTCAGAGCACTTAAGAATTTCTAATGTCTTAATGTTCTTTTAAGGGGAATTATTGTAACTTTATGGTGAGAGAGGTTCTTTTAGATTTTGTTTTAGAGGTATTTATCATGGCATGATAGTTTGGATTGATGACATTTGCATAAAACAATGTTTTGTTTTGTTTTTTCCAGTTAGCCTAGTTAATGATCAATTGGCTAGAAAACTCGGTCTAGACCGTACTCTTTATGTTACTACTTACAGAGGCCCAACAATTCCCACCATGGCCAAGCACAAACTAGGCACATAGAGAGAGAGGGAGAGATGCACAGCAGCAATTAAAGTTAGTAAGTTTGCATTAATAGGACATGAATGTGTACCCATGATGAATTGTAATCAGTATGGTGATCGTCATTAAGTAAATATTTTTGGTTTACCTACAAAACCGACATCCCATCAGCCCCAGCTGCACATTGTGTGCAGTATGCTAACATCCAAGCTAAGGTGGTGAACATGGTAAACATTACTCTGCAGCTGCTAAACATAATGCTTCATCACTGTGAGCACGGCCTGACAGAGCTGGCAGCATGGCTGTGGAGTTAGTTTCTATTCTCTGCTATTGTTGTTTTTCACGTTACTGTATCATTTACTACGAGCAAAGTTCAGAGGATGGCAAAACATTTTGTTCAGTCATTTTTTCGCAAATCATGAGATCAAGCAGCGTTACCTTCTGAGAGATTTACCGTGTAAAGCAGGACAACAGACAGATGTTCAATGCGAGTTTTTGCTGCAGATGAGGCGACAAGTTCAGATGTGGGAGGCTGATAAAAAAGACAGCTATTGTTTTCATTTACCCTCCCCTTCACGACAACAGCTGTGGAGTGGAGGTGTGGGCCTCCAACAGGAGAATACAGTATGATCTGGTCAAGCTGTGTTTATAGGCAAATATGCATGGCTTTGCTGAGTGTGGCGTGTGTGTGGGCTTTCCTCTGTGCAGCAGGGACCGGTTTCAGAATAGCTCATCAAAGACCCTCAGGCCCTTTATTGTGTTCTTTGGAAGTGAGATGGAAAATCTCATGGAGATGTTTTATTTTGCGCTCTGAGCTCAGATAACATTTTACTCGCTCGCTCTTTACTCTCTCTCTCTCTTTGTCTGCTGCTAATCTCGCTGTGAAAACAGATGATTTATGTACAGTCTTCGCACTTGAGTTTATGTGTTATTCCGATAAGGCTGGTGGTGGTTTTGTGTGCATGTCTGTGTAGTTTATGAGTGTTTATTGAGACCACAGATTGCCTACTGCCTACTGGAGGATACAAACTATCTTCCGTGGGAATGCAAAGTCCCACTAGTTCCCAATCCCACTCCTTATCTCCAGCATTCCCATATGAGTGATGTATATTGTCCTCCTGGACTAGGACAACTTTGCTGCTAGTAACCATATGCAAATTAAATGTATATTTATGTGCACATTGTAAGGTTTGGATTAGTTTAAAAAAAATAGGAGGAAAAAAATGAATAAAATAATTTAAAAAATGAATAAAAGCTGCAGAAAGTAAAGTACAAATATTTAATTACAACATTTAAGTACAAAACTAAAGTAACGGCATAAAAATGAGAAACCGCTTGGAACCAAAAATATTAAATAAATACATTTTTCTATTGTGTCAACAGAGGACAGAGAGAGAAGGTAAATACAGAAGAAGAAAAAAAAAAGAAAGCAGCAGATAGAGAGGTGGCAATGTTGGAGGGTCAACCTCAGGTTTTGCATACTTGCTGGTGTCTCTGGTGCACAACGTGTATGCCAAACACCGCAGCATGTCCAACTGCCACCTCACCTGCTGTTCACCTGACTCACCTGGCCTCCACTGGGGCCCTGCCCATGGGTGTGAACATCAAACAGAATAAACAAAAAAAAAAAAGAAAAAACTGTTGTTCATCATTTAAAAATCATCATGAGCTACTCCTGAGCTACCAATCACTCCTATACAAATACATCAACTGGACTCACATGTAATGAAGTTACATGAGAACTGAATGTGATTAAATCGAATTCATGTGGTGAATATTTAACACATCATTTGTTTTTTTTATTTTACTATATATAATACGTGTTGGTGTTTGTTCGTGGGGGGTGTGTGGGGGAGGGGGGGGGGGGGGGGGGGGGGCTATGCCTTTATCACTTGACAGACACACAAACATGCAGGCGCACACTCCAACACACACACACACCTTTTTGTCTAGGCGTTAGGGGAATTCCCGGTAACCTGCATGTGTACAGGTGATTTGCGTATGTTCACTAATCTAGGGGTTTGGCTATAACTGTAAACCCACTACACCTGGACACACTCTCGCAGACACACACATACGCGAACATACACACACACACACACACACACGCACGCTTGGCCCTTCAGTCATCAGTAACTCAGTAACCTTGTTCAAAAGCTCTTTCTTAAGTGCTTCCCGACCTGACACACTAATGGTCATCATTGTGTGTGTGTGTGTGTGTGTGTGTGCGTGCGCAATCACAAAATCACACTCTGTAACCGTTCTGCGACCGTTAAACATTACCAGTGACTCAGACATGATACACGCATAGATCATCAAATCTCTCTCATACCCTGCACACACACACAGACGCCGTCATAAACCCTCAGTAGCATTAGACATATGCAAACGTGATTATAAAAATCGACAGCAATTGCAACAAAATTACTTCTGTCAGCTCTGCATGGCCTGTAGGCAGTCATCTGTTGTAAATGATCCCTCTTCTGATAATGTAATAATGTAACGTATAGTGTGAATATAGTATGCAGAGTGTATAGAGCTGTTTTGTCACTTGAGCGATAGAAGATAGAAAGAGAGTAGCTGATCTTTGGCATTGGTTTGGCCTATATGGTTGCACATTCCTTTAAATCTACCTCTGATTCACAGTGTCACCCTCTGTAAATCCCATCATTGCCTTGAGTTTATTTTTAGCTCACACGCTCCCTGCTCATTCTTTAAAAAAAAAAGAAGACCGACAACATTTTTAAGGCAGTTCCAGAAGCTCAAATCAGATAAGTGTAATACTTAATACCTACATGCCCCCCGTTAAAATGATAGCTCTCAGGTTTCACCTGCCTCACTCTGTGTCTTTCTGATTGCAAGGGTCCAATGTCTCTCTGGTCTTATCGCCTTGTCTAAATCCTCCAGGTGCAAGCTGAGTTATAGGAATCCTAACCGTCACCCATTTCACTGAGCAGAGGGGGTTTTTCCGAACACGTTTATCAAGTCTTTTTATAAAGCTCTTGAAAAGTGTTTGACATCTAATAACTTCTACTGCCACCTCCAACCCATCACTGTAAAAAGACTACCTCTTCCACTCCCCCACAGCACTATTCCTATAATTACTATTAGTGGTACTCTAGCTTTTCTTACTACTGTTATACTGCTCAAAGCCTGCCGCCGCTACTGGGAATGGATCTTTTTCACAAATGGTAAAATCTGACTGTTCCTTCCATTACAATCACTCCTGCCACTGTTTTTATTATCTCAGTGCACCGCTGTCATCGCTGTACAATTAATGTGAGTCTACCACAGAAATCGAGTCCAGCTTAGCACAAAGACCGGAGTCATTGTCATGATAATGAGGTTTGGAAGTTACTCCGCCCAGCGCATAACTGGAAAACCACAGTGTGATGTTCTTAGGCTTGTACAGATTAAACATACATGTTAATTACAGGTGTGAATCTCCACTGGCCTTAATATTCAGTTCATTTACTAGTTACCTGTTAATGACATTGCAAATTAGTACCATGTAGTGGCCAAAGGCTAGTAAAATATGAATAAGTGGCAGGTAGATTTTATTATTAGATATTATTTACTTATTTATTCCACATCAAGAGTGTACGATACCCAGCACCAGTAGAGAGACATGGCTGGTACACGTGCACGTGCATTTAAAAGAGGTCATTTCCCACCCTGCTCTTAATGTATCAATCATAAATGGGAGATTGCTACTTTTTTACCAGTTAAAGGGACAATTTGTAATTTCTGGACATATTGGAGCATATGTCCAATCAAACAAACAATTATGATTCTGATTATAATTATGGCTAGATTTTCCAACATATGTAGTAAACGTATTGCTGGCTAACCAAAAGTGCTCTGCAGGCCTAATGTTCTCTCACAGTCCAATGCAATTTACAACTTAACTGTTCAAAACATTGTACAACTGACATGTATGTGTATATATGCATGTTAAGGAAGTAATGCTTACAATGTGTTTAGTCTGATCATCTGGTGGCTATCATTTTTGCATCACAGAACAGGCTCATAAAAGACAATGACGATGCATGCACGGGGGAGGATGGTTATATCTGCCCTGATGGGAATTTTGCAGTGTGAGGAGATATTAAATACACTAAGTGATTACCACATCATAAAGAATACGGCCTACTCTGTGTAACTTAATAACATTCATCTGTTACATATACAGATAGCATCCTCTGGGTTAAAAAGGGGTGTACCATGTGTATTGTATTCATCATGTGCGGGAAACTCTCCTGATATTTCACGGAAGCTATTTCTCCACCTTGCTGAACAGGTTTCCCCAAGTGCGTCTGACTTCTCTTAAAAAAAAAAAAAAACTACTGTGAAATTCCTGATCAGATTTATCAACCGAACCTGATTCGAAATGTGTGTACAGTAGATTCTGCAGTGTTTGCATTTGCACACGAGCAAGCATGTTTGTTCACACGATTTGTCATCAAAGAGGAAATTCTTCTCCACGTGTTCATACGTAGCATAAACAAGTAAGACATACAGAACATGGAAGAGTATGTACATATATATGAGTGTGTGTGTTTGTGTGTGTGTGTGAGAGAGAGAGAGAGAGCGCAGTATTCCAGGTGGTCAGCCTCACACTGGGGGAAATCACTGGCACTATTTGCTCAGCTGCTTTGCCGTGTTTCAGTCAACTCTCTGAGAGTTTTAGACATAAGCTTGTATTACATTGCACAAGTACACATGTACACATTTTTATTAGTACATTCCAAAACCAGAAAGAAAGAAGTGCACAGTATAGAACTGGTACAAAAACCATGTAAATCACGTTCTCCTGAAAACCAACCAAGTAACTGCTGATGTTTTTTTGAGATGTTGACCTCCCGTGACCCTGAGTTGTTTCTTTGTGCGCTCACGGTGTACAGTGTGGCAGCCTGCTGTAATATTTTAGTGTGATGAATTTCTACACTAAATCTTGACGAGCTGTAAAGTTACTGATTTCTTTCCTGTAAGTACCATTTGAGTTTTTATCAAGCCGAGACGATAGCCTAGGAATATCAACACGGCGTGTAAATACCCGCTTCACATTACATACGCGTCATATATCATCAGTCCAAGGAGGTCAAGCTGGCACTGCATTTGGATTTATTATGACAATGCTTATCGCGCCATAAATACCTGCATGTCGTCAATGGCATTTTTTTTAAACAATATTCTTTCTGCTGTTTGTTTGCTTTTTGAGGTGTATGTAGCAACATTTGCATGCTTTCTCCGAGCAGGCTGTGCCGAGAAACAGGTCACAAGTGCATCAGCATGTTGGTGTCGTGTTCGGACAGTTTGAGGAAACTCACGTGAACGCAGAGCAAGCATATTAGGCCCAGAGAGTACCAGGGTACAGGAAAATGACAATCAACATTTTTCAGCTTTAGCGACAACAATATGAACTCTGATCTGGAGATTACAGTTGAAATAGTTCTGCCACTGACAAAGCTTCACCTCCAGGCATTGATTCTAGTACAATCGTAAATTCCTGATTGAGTCACTCTTCTTACTTTGAGTACCGAGGCACTGATTTTGTGTAAAACGTTCATCCTTGGTCAACTCCAAACCCTCAGGTGAAGTTCTTTTACCACTTCATTATTTTTCCATTATGTGTCTGTGTGCTTCGGTCCTTGAAGGGTTTGGGGAAATCCCTCAGCTACACACACCCTGTGAAAAAGACGCATGTTGTTTAGCTCGCTGGAATCTACGTCTGAAATAATAACACACGTAATAGGAAGTCGCTTACTCGGAATACACAATGTAGCGCGCTGTACTGAAAGTGAACTGTGCATGACATCGTCCGTTCCTAATGTGGGATGTGATGCAATACCTGTGGCCGTTTGTTTCCCTGCAATGGTTGAAAGAACAATGTCGTTTTTATGTGTCAGCATTAGGAAGCTGATTTAAAAAAAAAAAAAACTTTGTATCACAGTTATGTCCACAGAACTGAGCCTTTAAAGTGGAGGGAGGGAGGGGGAAGCGGCTTCTCTTCATTATCTAGTCAGTTAGTTAAGCCATTGTACAAAGCAGTATTCTAGACATGTTGCGGATTATGTGTGAGTCATGTTGGTAAATGGCCATGGCGTGCCAAGCATTGAGTTGATGACGAATAATCTGATAATGATGAGTTATTAATCATGAATTAATTAGTCGTTAAAGACATTAAAGTAGGAAAAAAAATTCCCCTAACTGACGATTTAACCTGAGTTTAACTGTATTTCAAACAGCCTTATGTTCAAATTCTGATTTATTTGTATAGTAATGTTTCATAAGTTTATAATACACTATAATGTAGTTGTCAGGTCTGTTTTTGAATGAACAATATATAATAAAACAGTTTTATTTCTATATAAAATATGTCTTATTGGGATAAATTATAATTCTTACTTTAACAGACATTTAAGAAATTCCTTATGTCTCCTTATAATTACATTATAAAGTGTTATAAACAGTGTTTTATATGTTCGTATGGTGCTTTAGGTGACAAATATGGGAAGGTAATGTAAACTGTTACCTCCTTAAGGCCAAAGGCGCCTGTCACAAATGTTGGGACATATTTACTTATTGAATAGTGTCCGGACAGCATAAAGTGAAAACATTTCTCACGAGTAATGTTTTGTTTCAGCTAATAATTTACCATAAATCTTGAGAGCGTTGTCAACTTTCATAAATATTTCTCATGTGTGGTGAGAGGTTTATGAACTGCACTACATTTTGATGAGCTCAGAGGCCAAAACTAAAGAGTGGGTATTGATGAATAAACTGTGGGAGGCATTCAAATATGTGTTTTGTTTTTTTTTACTATACATTCAAGATCTTTCTTCAAAACATATAGGTAGTGCTACACGTCTCCCTTCTGTTTCTATCTAGACTAAATTATCGCTGCATTGCTCAGCCACAGACATAAAGCCTCGTTATCTTCCATGGTACCTCTGTCACAACACCTAAAACGATAAGAAACCACACATTTTGATTCCATGGAATTCAAACGCTAAAACCTCACTGAAAAAAAGCTGCTGGATTAAACAGACAAACAATCTGACAAGAAAGACAACCTTTGCTTTGTAAACCCCTCCCACAACACGACTGGCCAAAGGGGCTTGGCCAAAAATGTGCAAAGACTTATAAGAGAGGTGACATGCAGGTGGAGCATCATCATTCAGGTGAGCATTCACATGCTCTTGTCTCCACCCTTCACCGCCCGAGGATACTACTTCACTGAACCAGAAACAGGAGTACGCCTCTGACTTAACAAGGTACAGACATCCTCTTTGTTGTCATTTATTCAGGTTCTGACTCTGTCTGTTTGTCTGTCGTATGGAAGTCTGTTTGGTCTAAGATAGAAAGAAGTATGTGCGACAGCTTCTTTCACTTCTCTGTTCATGGTGTGAGTTTTGCGCCTTACTTCTGGTGTCTCACAAGTATGTTCTCTCTTTCCAGATTGTCCTTTCAGTATGTTGGCGCAAATGGAGACGGTGAGTCCAATATTATTTCATTTGTATCAGCTGTTTGTTTTTGAAGTCAGCCCATAAACGACAAAGAAAAGTATTTGTATTCATGCAGCCGGATGTTTCAGTAATAGCGTGCTCTGAAATATTATTTTATTAACCGTAACTGACGTGTGTTGGCTGATAGCTAAAGGTTATTTGTGAGGACAGCAGCTAAGCCACACTTCACTGTTACCTGTAATGGCACAACAACTTGCATAAATTTGCCAGTCAAAATAAAACACACAAGGTCACGCCTGGCTCCTTTTCAAGAAGCAAACACAACACACAGCTCACATCCGGTTAAATATCACTCTGCACCTCACTGCTGCATGCAAACACCAGTGTCATTTTGAAAAGCATAGAAATAATTAATGATGATAATAATAGGTCTGCTACGACTACTATTAAAAGTCTTACAGTTAAGAGAGACAGTTACAGTCCTCAAAAAAACACACAACATTAATCACACATTAAAAGCAGTTCTCATAAGGTATTCATTACAAGAATGATCACTGCTGTGTAGTATTATGCAGAAAACGGATCATTCACAGACAATTCACAGCTCATTTTAAATGGACGGAGTTCACCCCCGAGCAAAATTATTCACTGCATGTATGATGCACCAATAGTGCACAACAAAACATTGATGGGCTCTCGTGAAAAAAAAAAAAATTAAATAAATAATAATAATAAAAAAAAAACAGCAGGTGTGCAGCCTGATAATAACAACTCCTCAGGCTACGACTGACACGAGATAAATGCCACCCATCATGCAAACTGTTTTCTCTCCGTACGCGTCACGCAACAAACACTGGCTCAGGTAAAAAAAAAAAAAAAAAAAACGGAGTGTGTATGATTTCTGAATGCCGCTTTCCTGCGTCTGTCAGATGGCTTACGTGACCGAGATCAAGCTGAGTGGAGACCGGAGTGCCTGGGGTGGAGTGGCTCCCTCCACCTGCCCTGAGGTGGATCTGGAGGTCATCGAGGAGTACCTGCAGGAGCACTCGCTGGAGGTCCAGCATGTGCACACACCTTCATCGCCTCCGACCGCTGTGGGACAACAAACGCACACACACTCCTACCAGGGGACCAAGATTATAGGTTAGTGTGGAGGTGCCAGTGGTGATGATAAAAAAAAAAGATGATAATGGGATGATGTAAGCGTTTGTATCTTTTATCTGACTGTCTTCTGCCTGTTTCTCCGTAGAGAACAGCTGGTCAGGTCAGCATCCGTATGAGTGGCACTGTGGCTCTCACACTCCAAACGAGGAATATGAAGATCAGGCCCTGCCTCCGGCCTGGCATAGTCCCCATGACAACCAATGGGTGAGTTCAAGGTTGTCAATCTCGTGATAAATTAAAGCTTAATTACCTTTTTCATGGCTGAATACAAAAACATGTCAAAGCTTGACACATTCCAGCCTTTTGAGCCCGAGTTCAGACTTTTAAATCATGTTTTCTGAGAATGGTAATATGTGAATTATTAATATATTAATATTAATGTGTCTGCTTCAGGAGCACATTGCATATTCCTATGACCCGCCTGCATACATTGACTCAGACTCCCAGTCCAGTAGCTCCCAGTATCAGGAATACCAAGACTCTCCATCGCCGTCGTCAGACAGCGGGAGCAGGAAGGACAGAGAATCCCTGCCTCTTGCTCCACTTTCAGGTATAAACACAGATCAAAACTCTGAACAATACAACACCTCACACCAAACTTCTGTGTATTTAGTCTACAGACATGCACGCTAACACATGTATGAGTCATTGTCACCTCATATGTATTTATATCCCCTTCCTCCTTTGCAGGAAAGAGGAAGGAGCGGTTGTTCCAGTTCCTATTTGAAATGCTCCAGACGCCATCGATGCGGAGCTGCATTTGGTGGGTACAGTCCTCCTCCGGCACGTTCCAGTTCTCCTCACAAAACAAAGAGCGCCTGGCACAGCTTTGGGGCCGGCGAAAGGGTAATCGCAAGACCATGACCTACCAGAAGATGGCACGGGCGCTCAGGAACTACTCTCGCACCGGCGAGATTCAAAAGGTGAAGAGGAAGCTCACCTACCAGTTCGACGAGAAGACGCTGAGGGGGCTACAAGGACACTCCAACACCTTGTAGGAAGCATGCTGATGAGCATAGAAATACAATAAGCACAATGGATATTCAGAGAAAATCACTGTGGTTGTCCTTGCTGTTTATTCTAAATCTATGGTATGAAGAGACAAACAAATACTAAGTATTTGAAAAGCCAGAATATGAATCACTGTTGCTCTGTCTGTAGATACAGAACCATACTGGAGATGGTACAAGGACTGAACAGGAGACGTCAATGGTCAGCTGGCATTAAAAATTCTGTAAATCTGAAAGGTTATCACATAATATCTACGTTCTAAGTAGAACTTAAATCCTTTGTAAATTAAAAGTTGCGGTTTACTGTTTTATGTTTTTACATGTGCGCTGACTCTGTGTTGCAGATATTCAGCAGACGCAAGATCATTTTGTAGACTTCTTCACAAAATTAGGTTGCATAAACATGGTCTGTTTGTGCTTAAATATCCTTTTTTTATGAATAAATCTGAAAATACTTTCATAACACCTGATATTTTTGTTCTGTGTGTCTGTCTGTGTGTAAATGAAGTTGTAATGCATATCAGCCAAGCAAACACAGATGTACTTTTAGCGAAGCAAGAGCACACACGCACGCAAACACACACCCGGAGCCAAACATGTATGCAAAGTTAGCATGCGCTGTAAAAACAGACCGGTTAATCAATAACATCTGCAAAGTCCACCAACACACACACACACACACACACACACACACACACACACACACTGGACACATTAGGGATGCTGAATATAACTTTCTGGTTTCCAAAGTACAGCAATTTAATTTTCATAGTCAAATAATGGGGTCACACACGTGTATGCTGAAAACCAAATGACACAAGTTGCATAACATTCAACGCACATGGACTTTTATTCCTGACTCCAGGATAGGCTAAACTGTCATGTTCTGATAATTGTTGCTAAATTGTTGGTTCTGTTGTGAGATATTTGCATGAGAAAGTTGTGGGTTAATTATATACTGAATGAAACTGCCCAACGGCATGTAAAGTCGTTCAGATTAGTTAAACAGTTACAACTTCAAACAGTTACAACTTTAAAATAAACAGAAATATAACTCATATCAAAGTATGACTCGGTAGACACTATGTGTTTTGGACGTTTTAAATACATTTTCCTGTACTTGTTATATAGTATTTCCTCTCCTCTTAAGGCTACTGAGGCACATTTATCAGAGTGGGGGAAAGTATTTTTAATCACTGATGAAATACAGATGCTGTCTCCACGGAGTGCACGCCTGTTGTGTGCACACAGGAGCGCATGCATGTTCGCGTATAAAAAGCATCTGTTCAATGCTTTTCTGAGCATTTCGAGCCAAGAGCCGAAAGCTGAAACACACTATCCGAACAGCAAACACAGGATTATGTTGGACTTAACTCAGCTGTGGAATTTATCCCACCAGTCCACGGCCTTCAAGGAAACCTGCTCTGTCAAACTTAATAGTTCCTCCGTCTTCGCTGGTTTCCATCTTCAGTGATGGCTGAGTGGAGCTGGGTGGCCTACACAGCCTTAGAAGTGGTGATTGCCGTGGCCTGTTGCCTAGGCAATGCGTTGGTTGTGTGTGCGGTGTGTATTGGTGTACGGGATTCCCTTCGGGAGCCGACCTTCTGCTTCCTCGTTTCCCTAGCGGTGGCCGACTTTCTAGTGGGTGCGGCCGCCGTGCCCCTGGCTGTACTGCTGGACGGCTGGGTGAGTGTGACCCCTGACATGTGCCTGCTTCTCAGCTGTGTCGTGCTTGTGCTGACTCAGGCCTCTGTGCTGTCACTGCTAGCCATAGCTGTGGACAGATACCTCCGGTTACACACTCCACTCAGGTGAGATTTGCACTGGTTACAGGTAGAAGGGTTACGTGCGCAACATGCTTGGTTGTTGATCAGTAGAAATGATCTCCTCTCTGTGTTTTAACCGTTGCTCTCAGGTACAAAGCCCTGGCCACACAGAAGCGTTCATGGATGGCTGTGTCTGTGTGCTGGATACTTTCCTGTCTGCTGGGGTTCACGCCTCTGTTTGGCTGGCGTAACTACTCCTCTTTAGCATCTGATTCCACCAGTACATCTCCACCCTGCACCTTCCTCTCGGTTAGCTCCCTCCCCTTCATGGTCTACTTTAACTTCCTGGGATGTGTCATGGCACCCCTACTGGTCATGACCTTCCTCTACATTCGAATCTTCTGGAGCCTGCAGGGCCGTCTGAAAGAGAGCTGTCCCCAAGCCCAAGCCTCTCTGCTCAGGGAGAAGAGGCTGGCTTGCTCCCTGGCTTTGGTTCTCATTTTGTTTGCTGGCTGCTGGATTCCTCTACACCTCATGAACTGTCTGCTGCTGTTTTGTGGTCCTGAAGCTGTGGGACAGGGGACACTGTATACAGGCAGGTGGACAGCAGGTCTTCTAGTCCCTACACAGTCTGTATTTGTTTTGTTAACAGATTAGTTCCACCATGTATATTCCATGTATCGTGCCTTTATCTAGATCGCAATACTTACCTGCATTTACAGTGACAATCCATTTTTTTTTCTCTCCAGGGATTCTCCTGTCTCATGCCAACTCAGCGGTCAACCCTGTGGTCTATGCTTATCGCATCCCAAAGATCCAGCAAGCCTACGGTCAAATATGGAGGCGCTTCCTCGCAAACATCAACTGCCGCCACGGGGACAAGCAAGTTCGTCGGCCGAGAGCGGGCAGCCAAGTCAATCACACAGAGACATGTGCCTTAGGAGAGAAGACCACACCCTAAAGGATCGATGGGGTCATCTTAATTCCAATAAGTTTGATGTCTGAGTTTATGGATTTTAAGTCAAACATGCAAGAACAACTGACTGTCACTGTGTTCGGCAATCATTTTACACTTCATTACAGATAATCAACCGAGTAAATCCAGGCAGGCAGCGGTTGTTTGACTGAAATCCCAACCTGCAGTGTTCGGTTTGAGCGCGGCCATGCATGCGTCTGCCAACTTTATTGAAGTCAAAGCTTATCTCACGAGTCTCCACTAGAGGGTGCTCGAGACCAACAAACCCAATGGCTGTTGCCGTAGACGAACCATCGGACACCATCAGAACTGCAGCGGTGAACAAACAAATGTCAAGCTCTCACTCACTGATTATTGGACAACTGATTTGAGACAAGCATGACTTTATTGAGGTGCACATATTTTTGAGTCACTCATTTGACAGCTTCAATCAAGGCATCACTAACCTACAGCAGCACACATATAGGTTGTTTTCTTTTTCTTTTTCCTTTAAGTCGAATAAGAATAAATGCTCAGCCTGAGAGTGTGATGAACATTCATGAGTGTTCTGTGAGCTCCTCGGGGAAGGCAATAGACTGTATAGTTATCACCTGAGCAGGGTGCAATCCCACCCACCAAACTATACAACCTACTACCTCACCCTGACAGAGCCCAAATCAAACACACCACACGTTCACGTCCTGTTTGGGGAAAAACCTAATTCACCTGCCCTAGCAAAACACAGAAACAATGCTCGTCACAGTGTATTGTTGATCGCTGGAAGCGTATGTTACGACTGGACAGCATGATTGACCATCTGGAGATGACAGTGGGCGAGTGGCTGACTCTGCTGTCTCCTTGGGAAAGACAGTAGATTGTATAGTTATCTCAAAAAGAGGTTACACAACCCCACAACTATTCAATCTACTACCTCAGCCCCAAGGACAGCATCCACGTTGCTTCAGCATCAAAGATCCACAAAGGTAACTCACCTGTAATGGTACAAAGAAAAAGAGACAGAGAGGGTTATCGTAATTAATTGCTCTTCTCTGTAAAACACATGCAAGATAAAACTAGGCAGGGGCGCCACTTCTGAAGTGTGTCTTTACGTAACATTTCCGCCCGATGCGTTGAAATTTCAGATCCCTGCACGAAGGAGTGTAATCGCATTTTTCAGTTTTATCTCTGTGTCTGATTCTTTGTTCCTGGAAATGGTTCAACTTATCGCTAAAAACTCTGCGTGTTACACGACTAGTCTCAGTCTCAGAAGATTTAGAGAAACGTTTATCAGTAACAAAGGAGGAACCTGTGACATTTTTCATATTGGCACATCCTCCCCGATAAACCATTCTTTTTCGGGCGGGGGGTTTATGCGGAGCTGAACATGTTTAAGAAATCTGTTTCATTAATATAAATCTCAAACAAATAATTTAACGGTAAGCAGGCACCGAAAAGTGAGAGCACTAATGTGTGAAAGCCCAACAAACAACTCACTGGCTTCCTGAGACTCTGGCATGTGATCGAAAGAGGAAAAAAAAAAAAAGAGAGAGAGCTGCTCGACTATGTGCCAGGAATTCGTTTCCGTTTTTGCCAAAAACTGAGCTCATTCCAGTGGGCTATCCCTGTGTAGGCTGGCTGCTGCTTCTCAGACGGAGGTACACACACAGATGCCTGCAAATATGGCTTCCACCAGCTGCCTCTGATTGAACACAAGGCTGGGATTCTGCCCCCCAAAACACAACAAGGAAACACAAAATGGCGTCTCGCACATCGGCCATTTTAGGTCTGCTTAAAAAGACTATAAGGTCTACCTTTCAGGGGTTTTTCCAAGCCTGCTGTATCACAATAAAGAAAGAGCGGCTGTTCGGTTGAAAGCGATGGAGAATCAATCTTGTGCCAAGCACCGATGCTGAAGCCAACAGATCCACATGACGCATTCACTATCGAGGGGTGCAAAAATAAGAGAGCAAATCTGACAAAACTTATCGGACAGCTGGAAAGTTCACAGGGAAGAAGCCTCATCAAATACCGCACGTCCACGTTCCTGTGAATTTACTCGTACCATTAATATCTGGCTTGAGCAAACATTTGGCGCTCGCACTGAGCAAGCAGATTGCGTTTTTTGGTTTCTTAAACTTTTATTAAATTCACTCAGAGAGACTTTTCTCTTCCGTGCTAAACTCGTGCTGCTAAACTGCTAAACTCTTCTGGGATAAAGGTTGGGGTGGGCAAGCAGGTTAACACGGCAGTGACTGAAGGGTTAATGAGTGCCAGACTAAATGCCAGACCTGGGCCTCAGATAGACAGAGAAGGGGTTAGGAGGTACACTGCTTGCATAAATTAGCATACAGCCACAACCCCTGAGACTTGGTCCAGACCAGCTCATAGTTAGCATGCAGTAGACCCTGCTAGTCTGATTACAGAAGACCAGACAGACAGAAGGAGGGGGGGGGGGGGGGGGTGTTGGCATGATGCCCAACTCTGCCACAGTGCCAGTGACAGATCTACGAGCTCTGTTTGGTCGCCAAGGTCCCCTGACTGGAGCTGTATTTGAAGGACAAGGGGAACAGACTAATAGTGATATAACACAGTTTACTGGGGGGGGGGGGGTAAAGGGGCAAATTAATGAAGATTTAACAGGACATCTGAGCGCAGCCGCGAACGAAAAAAAAAAGAAAAGATTTAAACAATAAATGCTTGTGGGGAATTCTGTGCTTCTGGGTTAATTGCAGAAATTGCCGTCCTGTTCTCCTGCACAACTCCCGACTGTTTTGGAAACACTGAGGCCAAACTTCAGTCGGTCATGTGAGCTCTATTGGGCACTGTCGTCTGCGATCTTGGACTTTGTCTATGGCACATAAAGGGGGCACACATGGCTCGGCTGGGTCAAATCATTTTCTCTGTCAACAGCTCGAATAAAAATAAAAAATAAAAAAAAAATGTGTAAAAAAAAAAAAAAAAGCCTGTGGAGCAGCTGAGAGGATCTTGAAGAAAAGACAAGAAATGTGGCCTATTGAGATAATCTCATCTACCTATCAGACAGTCTGTCTGTGCATCTGTCACAGCAGAATTGTGGCTAAATGATAGTAAATTCATATTAGCGGTATTCTGTTTAAGCCTTGTCCTCTTTTGCCCTCTGATAACGCGGCTCCGCTGTGGCCAACCAGGGTATGTTTTTCTGGAGACAATTTCCTGCTTTAGAAAATGAATCTGTCGTTGGGTGACAGTTGCATGTGTTTCTTTTGGGTTTTCCACAACCACATGTCAGCTGTAGCACCGACAGTTTTTTTATCTTTTCTCAATTGTTCTCAAGTTCAAATCTACAGCAGCAGTGCCCTATGAAGCCCGTACCTGATTCTGTATCAGACATACAATATTTGTTTTAAATTCATTATTTTTTTTACGCTATAAAATAAAGCAACCTTTTCAGACACACATCTACTTATTCCACTCTTTTGTGGTTAAAGTAAAAGAAATAATAATTCTAAAAATGACTGCTAAACTAGTGTTTACTATGCAAATTTTATAAACTTCTCACATCAACCTCCCGTGCCATCGAAACACACAAATCTTTAACAAATTGAAACCCGTGCGAAAATTAAGACGTAAAATATCGTGGAAAACAATAGGCCTTAGCTCGCTCCCCTACACTGTGAAAGGATGTGAAGGGTTCGTCGCATTTATTCTTCACCCAATACAAACGACGTAAACACACAAATTAATCAGCAAATCCCCAAACACACACACACACACACAGCATACTCGGTTGCCAACAAAACTCCACCGAATTGGAGCAGATTTTCGCAGGAAGCAGAGGCAGGGAAATACCTATTGGATTTCCTGGTCCCTTGGTCCGCGAGACGGGATGAATGCTTGGCAGACACAACGGACGGGGCACCAGACGATTGGTACAGGTTCTTGTATGTTTCTCTCTTTCTCTCTCTCTCTCTCTCTCTCTCTCTCTCTCTGAGCTTTGTGCCAAGAATGGGCAGTGTCTGTGTGCCAGGCAGAATTTCAATGAGGGAGGAAGGAGGTGGTGATGGTGGGCAAAGAGGAGGAGGAGCGGTGGGGGGAGCTGGAGTTGGCAGAGGAAGTATGCCACACAATAAATGGCAGGATGAAGAATTCCCACAGTTAAAAAGATGCAAACGGATGTCTTGTCTTACTCGTCTCCAGTCTTAATCTAGAGGAAAAATTGTGTTCAGGTGTCTGGCACATGAGCAAAAAAAGCGGGCTGATCCTCAACAGAGCGCTGTGGTGATTTTATCATACCTGCTTTTTCATCTACCCCTCTCCCTAAGGAAAGCCTGATTTCTACATTAAAGGACGAGGGACGGGAGCACTGAGCCTCTTCCGTGCCCGCTTGGCACGGCGCCCGCTCTGATGTTCTGTATATCCTCATTAACCGAGCGCAAACACATTAGGCTCATGCTCGCATGTATGCGTGTATACAGGAACGCGCTGCCATATGCGCGTACTTACACGACACGCAGACACAACGCGGCGCAGTTGTTTGACCGGGGTGCATGAAAGAAGCTCATACTGTCTGATCCTGATTTACTGAACGTTAATGAAATGAAAATGCTTCCAGTCTCCTGCCATCGTCTTCTCTGTTTTTTATAAGACAGAGGGCTACACACACACACACACACGCGCGCGCGCGCACATGTTGGACTCACAGCCATAAGAGCTAGGTAAACACGTCGGGCAATGTGTTTGATGAAAAGATAGTATGACCTAGATAAGGGAGGAGTATAAGGGAGCCATTGTGTTTACTATCACAGTGTCCAACAACTGTTTCAACCAGAGATACAACCAAAGAGGTGAAGCTAAGCTGAATAATCAGTATTGAAAAACAGTAATCTCTGATTTTAACATTTCTCAGGTTAAACATCAGAACTGTATTAAACATGTACAGTATGTAATGATAATGAAGGATGAATTTCTGAACTGCTGCTGTATTAGCTGCAGTAAACCCTGCAACTACCCAGATGTGTCTCTAAAACCTCTCTGCGAAGGAAATATACATCAAAGGTCTCTGTCCTCCTCTTCATTTACTCTCTCTATCCCCTCTCCTCTTTTCCACTTGTCTATGCTTTTGCTAATGTCCTGATGAGATGTGTGGTTACCATGGTTTCAAATGTTTCTGATAGCTCAGATGCCTGGTCTGGCATGTTTCTACACGCCCACATGTTACAGCATTCACTAATGCCACACAGAACAAGTAATGCGCACGCAAACACACACACACACTCACACACACGCACTTCGAGAGGTATGCCCCTTCAAAGAGGGCGTGCGCCGCATACTTGTGCGCCTGTATACAAAGAGTATACGTGCGAGAGTGCAAGTGGTGTATGTCAGGACGAAACAGCTGCAGCTTCCTGCATGAGAAGAGAAACTTCCTGTTGCCTCGCTGCAAACCGCGGCCGGTCAGCCAAGATATCAGCCAATCAGCTATGTTGAGGCTGAATGCAGGAAGTTAGCCTGACTGCCTCTAGGAGAAAAACTCAGAAACATTATGAGGCAACACGATAAGTTCATCTGAGGATAAGAGAGGGCGGGGAAAGAGCTCTTCCACTCCTACCTCTCTCTTTCTGTCTCTGTAACCCTTGTTCTCTCTTTTTTTCTCGAGCTTTTTCTTTCTTAGCGTTTTTCCTCACTGTCACATGTCGATATACATAACGAGAGGTTCTTTCGCTTCTTTTTTCTAGAAATTAATTTGCCACTCAGTTTGCCACAGCTGAGTCATCTGAAATGACAGAGACTGTCGCAGAGGAATTAGGAGTAGTATACCCACAAATTGTGAGGGGCATGCTGAAAGGGTCTGCCCATATTCACTGTTTCTTAAACACGTGGCACGAAGGCGCCATCTTAACACCAACCCATATTTAGATCTAGATACAATACTGACAATCAGCAGCCCAGTTAGATTCCTAACTGTGTATAGTATATGCATATATTTCATATAATTCAATCGTATTCATTTTCTCCACTAAAAGACAGTTTCTGATTGATTTACATATCCTGTTTTATCTATTTCGGACACTGAAATATTGTTACTTTGCTTTTGTTTTGCGTCGTCTGGCCTCTGACATGAGACTGGAACAAAAAATATGCAGTGTAATATGAATAATATGCTTGTTTCAGTGCAGCTGACTAAGATACACATCAGTCAGACAAACGCGATTGTCACATTTCTTCTTCTTTTTTCAACGAGCCGATCGCAGAGGACTCCTGGCGACAACACTAAAATTAAACAAAGTTTTTCTTCACCGCATCGTCTGCCTGAATCTCGGTTTCATTTCTGCCTCAGTTTCCCCTGAAGTGCAAAGTATTATACACCGTATCCTGTGACGCAGCGTATCAAGACAAACATTACAGTTGCCCCCATTTAGCAAACTGTCACACCTACAGATCGCAGACAGATAAAACTCACCTATGTACACTCACGTCCGCGTGAAACAACTGCCGTGTACACTGTGAGTTTTCACAGTGGCATAAAGTGCAAACAGTGTCTGAAGGGAATGAGAAACAAAGTAAATATCGTCCTCATATTAGCTATCATAACGGCTCTGGGTGACTGATAGGAAACCTGCCAAGTGTCTCACTTGTCCTGTCCTGTGGGTGCAGCTCTCCAACACCGGTCAGCAACTAAACTAGTACAGACCTGAACACAACAACGGCTCTCTGGCTCGGTCAGCCCTCTGAGGTCAGAAAGTAACCAAGAAGGCTTGTCCTTCCCCCTGCCAGTCTACAAAGAGACACCTGTTCAGTACGGAAAGCCACAGAGAGACTGTTCACCACCCTGTCAGAGCCTGCTGTACTGGAGCAGAGAGGGCAGAGGAAGAAGGGGATATGGACCGAGAAAAAAAGAGATAATGGAAGCAGGAGAAAGAAGATGGTCAGCGGGGAGTCGGGGTGTCCCTCTGAGCTCTAGAAAAGTTTCTCCTGTTATGTCCATTGAGCCAAAATGGCGGCGAGCGGAGTACAGCGTGGCAACCGACGACGATAGACATATTTACAGGAGAAAGACCATGATGAGGGACAGAGAAGAGGGCGAGAGGAACTGGAGGATAAAGATTATAGGGCAGTGAAAAAGACGGGAAGAGGTGTCGCAGGATAAAAAAGAAAAATACCTGGAGCTCATACGTGAGCGGCGGGCTGGGCCGGAGGACTGGAGGAGAAGAGGGCCGTGATGGCGGGAAGAAGGGAAAAGAGAGGAGTAGAGCACACCCTCTGAGAGCTACACCCCTTTCCCACAATCCCCTCCTACTGGCGTGAGTGCGTCTGTCCGTACACAGGGTGACAGAGGGACGTCTGCTCACACACAGCCCTATAACATACACACAAATCGCACGCAAGCCCCGGCATCAAACACACTGTGTACAACAAAAAGAGAAAGGCTCCGTAACAGACTCACAATAGACTCACATTACTCGCAGTTGCGTATGACCAGAGCGGAGGCAAACGCACAAACAGACAGACTGAGGACACTTCAAAACACAAACATACACATAATCAATTCGCCAGCCTTTGGATCGCCCTCTGCTCTGCCCTGTGCTCTGTTTGCCTCGGTCTGCCTGCCCACTTTGGCACTGCTGCCAAGAGGGAGGGGGAGAAAAAGGGGGGGGGGGGTGCGGAGGGGTGTAGAGACACAGAAAGAGGAAGGGAGGGACGTGCTGTAGCGAGAGACGGGGAACAGAAAGAGGAGGAGTCCGAGAAAAAGAGTTAAGAAGAGAAGAGAGTTGGACGCAGAAAGACAAGAAAAAGAACGAAGAAGAAGCCCGGAAACTGTCGCGAGCAGTGACACGAAACAGCGGGACAGCGGCTGGCGGCGCGCTGACACTTTGTGTGTTAATCGTCCAAAATCCAAAAACGCACCTCTCACCTTGTGCCGTACTTATATACTATCCTGCAGCAACAGACAGATGGCGAGAGAGACGCGCCGATGTCGACGCTCCTGCCATATTGTTCCATCTCACCATATTTGCACAATCAATAGATTAAGAGAGCTCAAACTGTCCTGAGGTTCAGACTCTGAACTGCTTGGACATTTGTTGTCAAGTTCTCTCGCCTCAAAGAGGAGTCCCCGGGGGGGTCACTGTCTCTTTCGACATCTTTATCCTGCCTTCTTTTCTCCATGTCCTCCTTTATCCTCCCGTCAATTTGTCCATCGGGGATAATATCTGCTCTCCCCAAGTGGGAGGGGTTTGAGGGAGTTCAGCTAAATGAATCAATGAGCGACGAGGGTGGATATTTCAGAGAATGTCACTTTTTTTTTTTCTTTTTCTTTTTTTCTGCTTCTCCTTCTTTCTCTAGCTTCTCTTGGCACCTTTCCCGGGTCTCCCTGTGCATTCTCACACCAGCAAGGCAGTTGAAAACCAAAGGAGCTCTTGGATCAGCGAGCTGTCGCCTCTAGATGACCTCAATCATTAAGAGAGAAAACATAAATCCATCTGTTCATAAATGGCCGACCTTCTCTGTAGCCCGCTTGAGGACCAATTGCTGGCGTTTGAGCGGGTATCCCAAGCCGAGCCAACCAATCAGAGCCCGCGTCTGAGCTGATGTCATTTTGAAAATGCTGAGTGTAATTCTAAAAAAAAAAAAAACAAGTTTAAAACGAACATTTGCAAGTACTTATTTTGAAACATCCATCCACCTCTTGAAGACAAAAAACAAAGCGAGTCTCATCTCTGGGAGGTGAAACAGTTAATTTCCGCGTTGCTGCTGCTGTAATACCTGAGTTATTGAGTCCTCAAACTGACCAAACACTAACACACACACACACACACACATTTTTGGAGGGTTCTCCCAGTCCTCAAACACTCACCGCGGAGACTAAACAGACAACAATAGTCCAGCTTCTCTGCTTCAGCTCCACGGGTCTTTTCTTGAAGATAGTACAATGGACACACAGGCACACACTCACACACATTCATACTGTACACAGGCACACACACGCACACACACACGTGTGGTGCGAACAATCCGGTTCTTCCGTGGAGGCTCAGATTCAGCCAGCAGGTTGGACAGCCCCTCAACCTGACGTCACGTCTCCTTTGTTGTTTATGCATTTATTTCTCTCCTCAGCTGAACTCTCTGAACCCAAAGTCCCCCCACCCCCTCAACCCTCCTCCCGTCCTGTCCTCCAGCCCTACACTTACCCCCTGCCAACGAAGGCGGGCAAATACAGTATGGCTTTAACAAGCAATAAGAAAAGAAAGAGAGACAGACAGACACAGAGAGCAGAGAGAAGAGAGAGAGACAGGGAGAGGGAGAGAAAGGAGTTTAGATGTCTCTCTCACTTTTTCTTTTCCTCCTTTTCTTCTTCGATCGCTCCCTGTGTCTCTTCCTGCTTGGCTTGTAAAAGTTTCAGCTGCATGGCGGGCCGGCCTCTTTTGGCAGCCGTCCAACTCTTGACTCTCCTGTCCCCTTGCAAGAGAGAGAAGGAGGGGTGGACAAATATAGTCACAGCTAGACTGTACTGTACAGGGGCAGATGGACTGTGAATGAGACCATTTTCATTTTCATTCTGTCACACAGACACACACACACACACAGGAAGAGAGAAGTTTATGACATTCCTTCACCATTTATAACGAGGAACAGTGAATGGCTGTACAGTAGATCTCGTGTCAAATGTAGGCCAGCTCGAGACATCGTGCAGGGTTTTAAAAAGTCTGTGTGTCACAAGTTGTGATATAAGTCCGCCTTTAACTGAGCGTGCCAGCTGAATCTGATAACAGCGTGCTCGGGTGCTCACACCCAGTTCACGTACGGACACTCTCGTTTTGTTAATCTATATGTGCAGACATGTTTACATACAAACGTAAAGCTAAGTGGGACTACTGTTTCATTGCACAGGCACACAGACTGAGGATGCATTGTTACTTATGTTACTCACCTCGGCCTGCATGCACAGAGGTTTTAATTCTGTAACGTTGCAGCATTTTATCCAAAAGGGTAGCCTAATTATTTAATATTCTCTAAACTGTAGTTTTAATTTGCCCCGTTGTGTTCTCTGAATAAGCCTAATTGCACTAATTAATTCATCTTCCTTAAGATTCTCTCACACAACTGTATCGGCTAATTTAGCTTCTGAGCTAAACAAACCTCTGTTGTGGTTTTTTAAATCCTTTGTTAAACACATTCATAGTGGTGTTTGATAACTACCAAACATTATCCAATAATGAAAATACTGACAAAATATTGCATTAAGTTAAGAATATCTGAATGAAAGAAGGCCAGCTATGTTCAATAAAGGTCTTATATGAGATCAAATAAAATATGAATTATATTATTGTAATTATATGAGATAGAATATGATAATTTTATGCAAATGTTGTTTTGTTTAAGAAGAAATATGGATTTCACTTTATTATTGTGGACTGAGTTATGTTAACACAGTAAATCATCATATCAGGGGCCCATTATTATTTATTTTCTACTGTAACATGAACACAGGACAAGACTGATTCTCAGTGCTAATAAATTTGATTTAATTAAAGTGATTCAGAGAATGATTTAATGTTTTTTTTTTTTTACACCTGACAAGATATCTTTAATTGATTTGGATGCATTACCTGTGAGCTACTAGCTGGCTAAACGCTACTAGCTTACCCAAGTTTAAGGAAGTACCGGATGTTTACCAGCTTGAACTTTTGGTCCTTGAAATAAACAAAAGCGAATTCAAATTCAAATACTTTCCTACTTTCTCAGCCCGGTGCTCACCTGGCTGAGATGCTTTGCCGGATGCTGGAGGGGCTGCAAACTTCAGTATGTCAGTATGCCTGAGTAGCTGCATTCAATGTTTGTTCGGCCTGTGTGAGTGACATGTGAAGCCATGGAAAGCCTGTTTCATGTGGAAAGACGAAGCACCCCATCTAGTGGCGAAGTTGTGAAAGAAAAGCTGCCTGAAGAATAATAACTTTTTATGATATGCAGTTTTTTATTCCTCATCATTTCCGTGATATTCTCTAAACTGTAACACAAAAAATCTCAGTTCTGATATATGAAGCTTTTTATATTATGATTTTATTTATTGTATTCTAAAAATTAGCCACTTAACAGAGGAGACGAGAGGAGACAACCGCCTGTCCATGCAGAAAAAGAAATGAGACATAAGAAACAAGCCAAATAAACATTAGGGGAAAGAAAGAAACATCCTGTACATACTAGTAAATGATCAGGTGGTTCTGGATTAGGATTAGATTGTTGTTTTCTCTATACTGCAAACAGGAGTGATTGCATGTGTGAGCATGTGTGTTTGGAGGACTTTAGATAATCATGATTAAATTGTCTTATATAAAGGTTTATGAATGATCAGTTTGCCAGATGATATTAATATAAAATCGGGCAAAGATGATGACAACACAGAAGTGGGGAAGAAAAAAAAGACAGAAGAAGAGGGCGAGCGCTGGAGTGACCATTCAATTTCCCTTTTTTCCAGCATGAACAGCAACTGAACCACGCTGGAAATTAATAATCCTGAAGAGGCTGCCCTGTTAGACAGAGATGGAAAGTATTGAAGGGTAAGAGAGGTACGCTGAGGCATACTTCCTGTTCGCTTTCTATATTTGAACAGGACACTGACGAAAAGGAGGGAGCAGACCTCTTCAGAATTCATGTACTGAAGCCGTAATATCCTAAACACCCCTCTGTTTTCCTCTCCGTTCACTATTTCTACAGGCGAGGAAAGAAAATGAACTACCTGATCTCCACGGAGGTTACAGACCTCACTGGGGGAAGAGAAAGAACTTTGTATAGGCAGGCTGAGACATGTTTGTGTATGTCAAAAAGAAAGCAGGGAAATCCAACTGATGTTAGGCAATCAGTCATCTACTGTGTGTTGCACTCTCAGCACATACACAGTTGGAGTTTGCAAATATATGCATAGCCTAGCTGGTTTTTGTTTTGTTTTGTTGTTACTTAAGTTTTGGCGAGGTCGTCCGTCTTAATCCACCTGAAAGGTGAAATGGGCCTTTGTGTAACAACCAAACACTTAGGAAAAAAGGTTTGCTTGTTCACTGTAAATGATCAATCAGTGCAACGTCAACCGTGGCCTGCTAGTCTCCTCAAAAGCCAGTGGTTATGGTAGTGCTGCCCTCCAGTGGCTGTATGCAAGGACAACGCCACTCCCAATCAGCTGTCAAGCTGGTGATATTGTTCAGGTGTTCCTAACCAGTCCTGAAACTTTTGTCATTTCCAGTCGTCACTTTTATACCTAATCACATTTCAATCAATCATTCAGAGGATTAAAAGAACCCGCGTGGCTGCAGATGGAGCAAGCAAGCCTTGAAAATTAGAGGGGGTAAAAAATGTGAGAGTTCATCGAACCTCGCTGACCTGCAGTGATCCTACTGATGAAAATAAATGTAACTGGAGGCTCTGCAGGATTGAAGATCTGATGTCAGCCTTTCATCTGTGCCGTACAGCAGCAGCTTACCGACAGCGGTTGAGGGGCATGTTAAAAATAAGACAGTCAGTCTCATGACCTTTTGTTCAGAGGCCGTGACATCTCCCTTTTACTATAATTAAAGAATTATGAAGACTTATGCTCATCTTTTCAGCGTGGAAGAGTAAATCATGAATCAGGTCTGACTTGAGTCTCTTTGGATCACACACCTCTCCCCTCAGCACATCAGGAGTTGCATATGTTCACAGTGTTGTGTGACATAAGAACTGACCATGACAACAAACTTAAACAATAGATGTTTGTGCCTATGTGATGGGTGTTAATTTATCATTAGTACAGAAATTTTTTTTAAAGTAGTGATAATTAATTATTTTTCTTAAATTGTGTTCCCGCCCTATGGAGTATACCCTCCATATATATTGTAGTACACTAGCAGTGTAAGGCCTCAGTACACTGGCATTGTGTTTGCGGAGATATTCTTTCACTATATTGTCTGCAAAGAAAGTGAATATATTTTTATTCTATTATTCATATTATATAAGAAAAATAACAGCTGTGTGGGCTTCACAGATAGATACTGATCAATATGATTTCTTAAATAATCAACCCACGCCTGCTGTGTCTACTGTATATATCAAATCATTGTTGACTGTAATAAAAATAGCTTTTGGGATATATCATTTGACTGTGAAGTCATTTCATTCGATATCTATAATAAACATGAATGGGACACTTGTTGGGTTTTAGATACAGTAATAAATAAATAATAAATACAGTAATATGACAGAAACAGGATGTCATTAAAATATAAATGCCCCCTCTGACCCCCCCAATGTCAGTGCATTGGGTACAGTTTGCCTATGCCAGAATGCCTGGACTCAGATGTGCTCCATTTCAATTGGATTGAACACTAGGAATATGCAAGATATGAACACAGATTTAAACAATGGAGGTCTTAAAGTTAGATTTTGATACGGTGTCAAAGCCACAGGATTAGGTCATAAAGCAAGTGAACCTTACAGTTGAGTATAGGTGATTGATTCTCCTGTCAGAGTGGTTTCCAAGCTGTGTGGCCTTTGACCCTTTAAAACAACTTACTTTACTATTGACTATCCAGTGGTGTAAAGGATATATAATAATATCCAATAATGCAATATTTCATTATATAACACTCTCGTAGTGTTTCTGCACAATACTTTTACTTTTGGCAGAATCAGAATCACTTCCATCGCTTTCAGGACAGTGATGTGTACACATTTGACTCCAGTTTGATGTTGCTGTTTGTACAGACACAGATATAGACATAAGTACAGCTAAAAACAAGGAGCTCAACGGGTAAACAAAAACATAAGACTACCATGTACAGGCAAAAACAGATATACATATAGATACATTCTGTTGCCCATGAAGTTAGAATAATTTTGTTTTCAGACACATTCCTCTTTTTATTCCTTAAGTAATACACATTTTCACTGTGATGTTTCGAGAAGATACACTTTATCTATCAAGAATAAATCAAACTGTCACATTTATTTTATGAGAAGAGGGTTAGGGTTAGGAATAGATAGATAGATAGATAGATAGATAGATAGATAGATAGATAGATAGATAGATAGATAGATAGATAGATAGATAGATAGATACTTTATTGATCCTGAAGGAAATTCAAGCATCCAGTAGCAGCATGCAAACATACATTTAACCAACTTATACATTAAGATAGATCTAGATTTAAATATGTACATACATTTGCAGAGAAATTAAACTTTTACATAGGGTTTAAATATGTACAGAAGAATTAGAAATGTGCAGAGGAGTAAAAAGGACTCTAAAAGTAAAAAAAAAAAAAAAAAGTGCATAGAAAATAAATATATAACTGTGTTAAGAAGTTAATCTGTGCAAAACATCAGACTATATCAAACATAGAAAGCGAGAGTTAAAAAATGAGTTATACAAATGTCATCATAAAAACATAAAAACACAGTATCCAGTTTGTATTTGTGTAAAGCGAACAATAACATGCAGAGTCCCACTTCCCCGTGTGCCTGTTCTCCCCACCAGAGGAGTCCGGTGTCGTGGGAGGAGTTTGCGCCGGGACCCACAAAACTTTTGCGTGTGCGCGTGTTGTCGACGCCACGCCTTCTTGTGCGTTTTTTCCTCGGCGCGTTGATTTCATACCAAACTCATACTTGGCATTCCGCCTTTTTTTTCCTGTCAAACGCGATTATTATTTTTGTTTCGCCGAGGAAACACTCGCCGTGAAAAAAAAGAAGCCCTCGCTTGTGAGAAACTAAAGCGCACGGCGAAGTGGGGGAGAGAAAGAGAGAGAGAGTGAGAGCGGTGTGCGGCGGCTCTGAACAGCGGGGCAGGAAAGCCATTGTGAGGTGAGTGAGCCCTCTCTGATACTTCTTTGTTGTGCGTGCAGCAACTTTCATGCCGCAGCAGCTGCTCCGCTTCGTGTGCGCTCGAAGTTTTGGGATATTTGACATATTTCGCATTTTCCCGCCGCCACCTCGCTGATTCAGACGCTCGTGTGTTTAACGGGGTCGTTCCTGTTGTATTTACTCACCCCTCCGCTGCAATTACTCGGACTTTTTTTTTTAGGCGTCTCTCGGACTTAGTGTGGAGTTTGTTGAAGGTATTATTAGCCCCGCAAGCTAACAAACTAGCATGCCAGCTCGAGCGTGTTATCAGCCGCTTGTGTGCACTACGTCCGCTCAAACCTGTAAAACGGCACTCCTCTAACACTTTAAAGTTGTCGTGCGTGGTTTTGAACAACTTTTAGGTGCAGTTACGTGTGAGTTTTTCACCCTGACTTTGGCTCGGTGGCGGATTTTTGCCAACTCACAGTTGGCTAAACGGCTTCCAACGGCTGAACGTGATTTCAGTTTTTTCTCCTCCTCTTCGTGCTCGCAGATGGGATTCATTTCTCGGTATTGTGAAAGTGTCACCAACATGTGAGACTGGTCCTACTGGTTCAACAGAAGTCACAGGAGAAATAACACCTTTTGTTAATATGTCCCGTCCTTCACTGAAACTAGTCTCAGATGTGACCTTTTTTTTTTATTTTTATTTTGAGTGATCGACCCTGATCGCTAAGACCCACAACCCGCCTGTAGTGTTTGTAGTAGTCTGCAGTTTAAATCACTGTAAAGTACTGTGATGAAATCTATCTAGGTTAATCATAATGTCACTGCCGTTCCCAGAAGGCAGCTCGTTAATGTGCATGTGTCTTGACAGTGTTTGCTGAGCTCATAGCTTTATTTAGCTCGATGCTCCACTGGCTCCTCACTTGCACTAAACACTGACCTTTTGGCCACTGGGAGCTCTACTGACACTAGGTGACTTTGTTAGGTACGCTTGTATGAATCAATGTGATCCAGTATAACCGCTCTGACGTAAACACTACATTTACAAAGCTTAGAAATGTTTGGTTTTGTGAGTGGAGCGGCCAAAATATTAGGAACACCTGTCCTGCAAGCTCCAACCTCGACACTAAACATCATGGTTAAAGGTCCGGCGTGTAAGATTTAGGGGCGTACCCGCTGCATTGTAACATCACACTCACCTACTTAGTGTAACATTTAAAGAGTCAGTATTTAGTTTTTCTCTTCTGGGCTACTGTAGAAACAGTGTTTCAACATGGCGGCCTCCATGGAAGAGGACCCCCTTCTTGCAGTCGGTATAAAAGGATAGTTTAGTAACAAACAGATTCTTCTACATGCATGAAAATATAGTTATGAATATTATATTCCATGTCTACCTTATTCTGAAAATGGAAGTGCCCAATATTACACACTGGACCTTTTTAAAATTAGTATCCCTCTGACATTTGTTGTATTAGATCACGCTGGGTTGTGCAAGTGTGTTTCTAATGAAGTGGCCCACAGTGTGGACATCTTTACATGCGTTATAGCCGATATTTGCTTCGCCATCATTCTGGAAAATGACAAAGCTGTGATGCATCGGTCGCTTGTTTTTCCCAGATCTTAGTCAGATCACATGCAAGTAATCTGACTACTCTATAGACATTACAGTACAATCCAATAGTAGAAGGGAAAAGTGTAGAAAAACATGTTTATTATTGTAGTGACTGCATCGTAGTGTTTGTCTAATGTTTAAGCACTAGAAGCACCTCTGTGTATATAATGCAGTCTTTTAAAACCTCAGTAAAAAAAACATTTAGATAGAATGAGTCGATTAAAACCCTGAACATTATTATCTTTGTAAAGGCAGGATCTATGCTGGAGCTGTTCTTTTGGATTGCATTATATGTGACAGATGAGCTTCAAAAGTGTCCACTGAGTGTACCGTACTACGCTATTTACTGTCAATAAGATAATCCCGTGTTGATCCCTTGGAGAGGGAATTTGGGTGTTCCTGCAGCCCAAGGACAAAATAATGTATATCATTTGCACCGAGTTCACTGAAGTGATTTAATCAAAGCTAGAAGGATTTATAAATGACCATATAACATTGTTATCACATGGTCATGAGGTCATATTTCATGTTGCACGGACAAATTTACATTCTGTGTTGTGTTATACAGCAGCGGTTCGTGGTTTGGCTTGAGACCAATGGACACAAGTTATGGCCATGTGGACATGAGTTTTGAGCATGTCACCAAAGAGGAATATTTCCATCTTGGATTGTTTGATTTGAGGCTTTTATAAGTCTGGAGAGGTAAAAGTATGTGGTGTCAAAAGTGGAGGATGTAATCACAATTAAATCAATTGTAATCCATCAGATTTACTCCCCCAGTTTGGGAACCATTTTAGTTATGTAACTTTATGTTTAAAATCAATCACACCCCAAAGAGGTTTAACTCAGACTGTTCATTCTAATATTATTAGAAAAGTCTGGCTGATAAAACAATAATTTTTATCATTGTTGAGCTGCTAAAAAAAACCCACGGTGTCTCGAGGACCTCAAACACAACACTGAGGTTACTCAAATTCAGTCAGGACAAACACACATCTTCCCAGTCGTTGATTTCTCACCCAGTAAAACTTTTAAAGACTGCTGCGTCTCACCCCCGTGTTCTCTTAGGCTCTGCTCTTTTCCTAACCATCTCACCAGGGCCTGTCTGATCTCTATGGCAACAGCACAGTCCGTCCGCAGTGATTGAAACTGGGAAGGCCCTCTGCAGAGTGTGTCCAATAAGCCCACCACAGCAGGAAAAGCTCTGCGACCACACTGATCCTCTGTGGTTCCTCTGTGGCAGGGACCATGTTAGCCACACTCTGGAAAACATTACACACCAAGCAGCATTCATGTTGCATGTGTGTGCCTGTGTTTGAGGAGACTTGGAGCATCCTCAACAATAACAAAAGAATGTGTAATTTCCTCATGTGGCCCATGCAGGCTAAGTTGCAGGCTTCTGGGAAGTTCATATGGTTCGAGTACTGCCTTTTTAAACTAGCTTCTCTAGGACAATCAGCTAAGTAAAATGAATATCTATTATCTTCCACCCTTTGGTGTAACCTTAATAGAAGAATGATTGACCAGTGTCTTTATAAATTTACAAGCTCTTAATGTTTTGCCATTTTTCTTGTTTGCTCTTTAACCCTGAATGCCAGGGCTATTAATACACCCTGTACCCATGGAAGCTGTAAATCTGATCTCGCTCATGAAGTGGAGACATTTGGAGTCCAAGACATCTGTTACCGTTCTTGGCAACCGCAGAGTTAATCCTGGTCTATCCGTCACAATGTGTGTGATGTAGATTAGAGAAGTGCAGGGCCACTCTTTTGATTTTTCTGCACCCGCCAGTCACTGGGCCTCATTCATGAAACTCACAGATCTTATTTTGGGACCAAGTGCAAAATAAGAACTTAAGGGGGGGATTCAATAAGATCTTGTTATAACATAAGTTCCTTGTCGATAAAGTGTTTTTGAGTGGTCAGCGATGCTAATAGTGAAATAGTAAGACTCTTTTATTTCACCGTCAGTTCAAGTCCTAAAGAAGAAGAGTGAAGAAGCTGGAGACAGAACGTTTGAAAACTACTGAAACAGCTTATTGATTATCAGAATAGTTGCAGAGGATTTTTTCTGTAAATGGGCTAATGAGTAAATGGACTATTAGATTAATTGATAAATTGTTAAAGCTCTGTATTATTAGATTGTGTCTCAGGCAGAAAGTCCCTCTCTATCCAGTGGCACATTTGACTCAGAAAGTTAGAGGCTCTAATACTTTGCCTTGATTTTTATTTTTTTGTTGCTTGTAGTTATAAATCAAACTGCTTTTCATAACTTAATCACATGTGTGGTTCATGCTGATACAGCATTCGGGGCTGCGTTGGCATGCTTTCGTGCTCTGTGCTGCTTAGAGACGGTTTCTCCGCCTCTTACTCCAAAATAACATATTTTAAAAGATGTCCAGTCAGCTAATTGGATTTTTTTATGTACTCCGCTTGCAAAATGAGTTACAGTTAGAGGGGATTTTCATGTGGATATCAATACAAAAGTGTTTTTATTCATAATCAGATGTTGTTTAGATTTTTTTCCCCCCTCGCTGGCGATTTAAAGAAACAGAATAGATTTCTGAGCAGCTTTTGTTGTACGCGGCGGTGTGTGCTGGTGTCGTCCAGCTGTCGGTGAGTTCAAGATACACAGATTTCTCAAACCACAGAAATGTCTTTTGTTTATTATTACCTGCGCACAGACTATACACTTTTGGGTTTGTATATGTGGCTTCAATAGATGATTTAAAACTGTGCTGTGTTTTCAAAACATCCAGACGACGGCTGCATTAATTTCTTAAATCCTCGCTGATTGCGATGCCTTTTGGTCTCAATTCATCAGCTATCAAAACAAATACCCGCCGCTTGCTCTCACGTTGCGGTAGATATTTTGGTGTAATGCTTTTTTAATGTGGAAGAAAAGCCGCCCTGAAAGCCGGGTCACTGCGGTCATTAGCATTTGCATTGTTTCTATTTTTGATGATGCTTCATAATGGAATTTACCTGGATAACGATTGATTTTATTACTGCGAGTAATAATAACCAATCAATGGGATTCTTAAATGTGGCGAAGAGCACATGACTACACGAGCTGTTGTTTCGTGCCATCCCATCTCCAGAGTCTCGAGGGTTCAGGCTAACATTAGCAGCTCTGTCCTGATCTTTATTGTTGGAGGGTGGAAGCTGACTCTCCCACAACATTAAGCGAGATAGCACTACTTCTTCCAGACACCGGCTAAGCCTTTTCTCTTTGTTTAGCTGAAAACATACTGTCCAAAATTGTGACCATCTAAACTAACAATAGCTTAGTTAGGCAACTAGCTCATAAAATCTGCAAGCCACAGTTGTCAAAGCGGCAGCCAAAGTCAACAGTCGCTGGCTAAATGAGAAGGCTGCTCTGTGTCCTGACTCTTTTGTGAAACCAAGGAGCCATTGTTTTAAGATGTACTCACTTTTATGAGTACATTTGATTAAATCTGACCCCATTATCATTGTTAACTGCAAGAACTGGAAGCTTGACAGGGATAACAACAGCAGTAACTCAGACCAGGTGAATCCTTTAAAATGTCCTGTCCTATGCGTCCTAGGTGTGTTGTGGCCCGGAGCCGTCATCATTGCGTCGGAGTGGAGTTGCCGTGGCAGCCCTGACGGGGCGCAGGAGGATGGCGGCGATGAAGGACTTGCAGACGGGGCGGACCGTGGATTGGACGGCGACCCCGAGGGAGTGTGGAGTCCAGACATTGAGCAGAGCTTTCAGGAAGCCCTGGCCATCTACCCTCCCTGCGGCAGGAGGAAGATCATACTTTCAGACGAAGGGAAGATGTATGGTGAGGAACCGCAACTTTCTGTCCTAACGTAACGATTGTCGTCCAGCCATCAGTCCACCTTTTCCGTTCTCCGGTCTCAAATTCAAAGGCGCCTACTATGAGTGTAAACCAGGAAGCAGAAAGGGAAAGAAACAGAAATGCTTTAAGAGACGCCGGATTATTTACGCAATAATATCATTCAGCTATCATGATCTAATAATAGCAAGGTTCACTGCATGGATTTGGGGCACGGGGTCTCTGCATGACACAGCTTTGCAGGTGCACACGTAGTACAGTGTCAGACCACTTTAATCTATCTAAAGCACTTACTTAGAAGTAGAAGCCTTCAGCATGCGGGAATGCCCTTTTGTTTATAGTATGTCTGACTTACGTTTCCCTATAAACTATTAAAAAGCAACCTACAGCATGTTCAGCTACTCTTTGTTGTAAAGAAACGTGAAACTGCTTGTACTTACATGTACATGTGGGTGTGTTGGTTCTTAAATTGTAAAGGAGTGCTGTGAAGCAATGCATGATTTTAAACTGAGATCTTATGTCATGTTCTTGATTTGTTCACTCTTCTAATTGTCCTGGTTTTAACCTGTACACGTGTGGGGTGTCGTTTAGCTCGGTTTGTGGAGCATCTGCCCGACGTTCCTTACCGCAGAAGCCCAGGTTTCGAATCTGACCTGCAGCTGTCTGCTGCATGTCATTCCCCATCTCTTGCTCTCACCACATTGCTGTCACTCTTCAGCTGTCTCTATACAATAAAGCTTGAAAAGGCCAGACACGGATGCCCAAATAACCCAGTGGGTTACCAATCGTTCTTGTTGAGACCTCTGAGTTTGTGCCCAGGTGATCTGCTTGAGGATATTTTGGGAGGGGGCTATTTAGCTCTGAGGTCAAAGTGCAGCCAGCGCTGACACGGTCAATCTATAGAGCAGGTTGACATTTTAGGTCAGGTCAAGCCAGCATATGAACAAGTTGCTTGATTGCTTATTCTCCTGGGGATTAATTACTTAAACACAGGTTCAGGTTGGTCTATGGTGGGACTGCATAAATGCTGTAATATTCATTTATTAAGATCTGTTCAGGGTTCTGCCTGACATTAGAGCTTTGATGTATTTTGACCGTTTCTTTCTACCTTATTGAAGGCCTTGGCTTGCAACCAACATTCCCAGGAATCTTTTTTTTTTTTCTTCTCCTTTCTGGCTGAGGGGTTGCATTCCCGTCTGCGGTAGCCTGTGTCATGCATTCGTGCGTGTGTGTGTGTGTGTTGTGAGGGGAAACGGGATACGCCATCCCATGTGACAGAAAGGGAAAGTTTGTTTCAACATTGTGGCCTTTTCTCCTTTTGTGGAAGTGTGGGCTCACTGTGTTGACCACCCGCACTCCATTCTCAGTAAACAAGAACAGCAAAACTGGTACACACATTCACCCATTAGAAACGCTACTCTGGCACTTTGAGCAAAAAATACTGCGTACAGTGAATATAGTTTCAAATCTTTGTTTGTGACTGCTTTTATTCACACTTGAACGGTGTAAAACATGCTAATGGAGCCTAGATTGGAAGACTGCCAGCACGTCTTTTACGGATTTAATGAAGAAAAGTGAAACAACACGAGGACAGCTGGTTAAATTGGCAGAGCGTCTCTGAATTACAGTTCATGTCTTCAAGTGGATCATGTGGATAAATATGGATATCGGAGTCAAGCAGTTAAAACCATTTAGGGCTCGTCATTTTCACTGAACTGGCTCAGTCAAATTCAGAAAAATTGGATCACTTGGCGCAGCTGTTTCAAATGTGACATCCATAATCCGTTAAATCAGTTTACCTGATTGCATGTCCTGCTAAACTAGGCCAGTTGTAATTGAGCCCCAGACTCTATGCCGTCTTTGCTCTTGTCATATGTGACTACTATGATGTCACCCCGGATTATGGTGTCAAGCTTGTATTTCCAAATAAGGATGATCAGCAGACGGCTCACTCGCTCTCGCACTCACAGGGTGACACAGATAAAAACAGAGGCTGCTTGTTTTTGAATGATATTTTAGTACCACGTAGGTACGAGTTTGTTGAAACTGTGCCAGGGAGTTTCAACACTTGGGGCATTTTCAACCTGATACGTTTACGGTGGTTTTGTATTTCTTTGCATTATATTGTAAAGGATTCACGTTGTCCCACCTCAGAGGTGGAGAGGAGAGGAGAGTCCACTGACGAACTCTCACACATTCATTCAGACCAAGCTGCTGAGATAGAAGCTACATGCGAAGCTAGCTCGTTACAACATGGCCAATACCTAAAATCAAAGATTATTAATGATTGTGTTTCAAAATATATTTAGGGTGTTATTTCTTTTTAATATATACTCTGCTGCTAAAAATGCACAACACAATAGATGGGTGATTTATCAGATGCCTGTATTTTATTATTATTTTTACAAAGTGGTGTTTTTGTTTTATATGGTTCTAACTTCTAAGAATGCACAGCAGAAAATGAGGCACGTTTAGCTGCAAGGGCACATTTAATTTGCTGTACTTCTGAGTAGAAACAAGTGTTGGTAATTTCAATAAACTACAAGTTAAAAAAGGCTTGGAAATCTCTCTTTTTGTATCGAAAAAATATCAAACGTATCGAACCTAACCGTGAATTTTGTGTATTGTTGCCTCTCTAATACTGAAATGTTGGTTATAATGGAAACATTACATTCCGATCATCCTGAATTACACATTACTTCAGTTATTATTCAGTATTATTCATCATGACCAATGATCTTGTGTACAACTCCCAAAACCTGCCTCAGAAGCTGCATTTTCACCTCACCGTATCTGTTACACAGTTCTAGCATCTCCTCTCCTCTCCTCTGCTGTAGCTCCCTTAACTTTAAGAGCTTTTTTTTAAAGTTCAAGGAAATATGATAATAGCCTCTATTGTTGAGTTTACAATAGGAGTCTTCATTTACAGATGGGACAACCTGAAGTTGGGTCAAAGACGGGCTCATCCACATTGTCGAATAAAAATATGTCAGAGCATCTTCACACCTATCTGTGAGGTCAGACTTCACTGGTCCTAAATGAAACATACCTGATATTTGCAAGACCATTTGCCAATTCTGTCCCTCTGTTAGATTCAATTTTGGCAGTTATTACCCGCTAGATTTAATTGTGTAGCTCCTTTTGAAATGACCGAATACAGTTAAATTCAGGTTTGTGTAGTTTTGCTGTCTCACTGGCTCGCTCTCTGTATCTGTACACTGTCTGTTTCTCTTTATCTCTCTTTTTTGATGATCTCATCTCTAATTTAAACTTGGAAGCAATCGAGTAAACGCTTGATTCATGTGGCAGATGAGGGGAGAAAAGGAGAGTTACATGAAGTTACTTGTTTTTTGGACAATGCTGGTTTCTTGCAAAAGCACTTCATCCCGCAGCGTGGAGACATGTTTCCTAAATCATCTCCCCATGTGTGTTTTGTCCTTGCGTCAAGGTGTAAATCACACACGTGAAAAACAAATGGGACATGACTCGGGATGAAAAAAAAATACGGTTGGCCTTATGTGGAAGAGTGGTAGGCTGCAGGAAAGTGCATGTGTCCTGTTTTGGGAATTGAAGCAGACTGCTGGGTCTGAGTCAGCCCCTTCTGTTGATTTTGGGGAATTCTCTGTTCTGGTAACTCCACAGAGCTGATGTGAGTCAGCCCGATGTGACCTAAGTCTCTACAGCATCGCACCACTTCCCAGAAAGAAAGATGGTGATGATGTTAGTGCATGTGTGCACAGCGCATGTATGTTACAGCTGTGAAATCGGTTTTGTAAGGCCTCTTTTGGCGCCTGCCTTCGCTAATTCAAACATCTGCAGCGAGGTGAATAGTCAGTTGCTCACCATTTACGATTAGAGACAAGCAGATCATCAGGTGTGGTTTGGAGCCGGGGGAGGCAGAGGCAGAAAGAGCTGACTGTGCATTCTGCAGTGACCACAGTTTGGTAGTTAACTATACGATGACCTCTCCTCTCTTTTTTTTTTTTTTTTCTCCTCCATTCCCACCGCTTGTCCGTCTACTTTGGAGCTGCGCCGTCGAGCGAGGTCGAGTCTGACTCTAAATTAACACATGCTGCCCTTTTAATGAGAGTATCATGCAACCACAGGATTTGAAAGCTTGACAGTCCGTGTAAGTGTATGCGTGTGTGTGGGGGAGCTGCTGTGGGAATCCAGAAGTAGAGCCTCGCCATCTTCTCACATACACTCTAAAAGTGCAGTCACATTCAGCTTTCATGTTATACTGGCTTCGTTTCAAATGCATTCATGGTATGGAAAAAGTATCCACATGTACAGCATCTTCTTCTTTTGCTTCATACCAAAGTTTGATTGAATCTAATACAACCTAAACACACATATGACCAGTAGGTGTGTTTGGCCTATAGATCATGCACTGATTAATTGTGGTTTAATATTCATATCTTATGTCATTGATGTTGAGCACGAATGAGACTGGCTGCAGCAGTGGTTAGAGGAGTGTAATCGAAAACATGCAGGCTTATTTGTGAACGCACCAGACAAAAACCGAGACAGCCCGCCAACACAGTAAAACATCGACATGTGATTCATCACCAGGCGTCGATAAATTTGGTCCAAACATTTTTTTTGTCGACTGAAAGGTTACAACAAAATCAGATAAAATTCCACCATTCAGTTTTTGTTAAACATTTTTAAGATCATAAAAACGACATGCCTCAAAACATGAGGTGGCTTTACCAAGAAAAACAGAACACTGGCACCAAGTTAGGTGTAATATAATAATGTGGATACTGAGGTAACGTAGTGCCTCGTCAAATTTGAGTAGCAGACGTGTTTTGTTTTTTTTGAGTTCAGGTTCTACCAACCACTGCTGCATCACATGCTGTTTTTAACAATGGTGCTACAGTGGGAGGACATGTTGTTTTTCTCTTGAAGTCTTGGACATATTAAGAAGAAATGGATACCGGTTTTTATCTCATTTTCACTGGGTGACTCACTGGGTGCATGCGCTAAAAATATCTGTCTTCCCCATCCAACCTGATTTTTGCACCTGTAGAGCCGGCTAACTACCTCTTAGCTTCCCACGCGTAAATGAGATGAAATCATTTAATAATGTGCCATCATACCCTGTAAAATCTCCCAACCAACATCAGGCCAAATGGATCAAATTCTGACGATTAAAAAGAGTAATTTCACTATGCTTTCCATGCATTTCAGAATTTAACAGTCACTCTTTTTACTGTGAACGTGTATGACAAGACTGCATTGTGATGTGCGCTCCATTATGGGGGCTTGTTTAAGTGTTCTCTTCTGATTTTCTGACTTACTCTCTCAATTTTAGGTCGAAACGAACTGATAGCACGCTATATCAAGTTACGAACGGGGAAGACGCGCACACGCAAACAGGTAAGCTCGGACCTTAATGACGACTACAGTAGTTGTATGTTTATGTAAAAGTATTTGCGGGATGCAGCTTACCTACCTCCTGATATGTTTTGCTGTAATTTACCCAGTCACCTTCTTCAACTGGTTATCTGGGCTTTTTGAAAACTGCTAAATCCTCCTGTGAATGTGCTTTTTCATTGGGTTAACTTGGCCCTATAGGTGTCTAGTCACATTCAGGTTCTGGCACGTAAGAGGGTACGAGAATACCAGACCAGCATCAAGGTGGGTGCCCACTGAATCGACTCTCCCTTCCCTCTGTAGTCATACCCCCTCTTCTTTTCCTTTTTCCTCCCATCCTCTTCCCTCCATCCTATCTTTCGTCAGGTCTCTAGTCACCTGCAAGTCTTGGCCAAGAGAAAGTCGCGTGAGATTCAGTCTAAGCTCAAGGTACACACGCTCACTGACTTTACCATGCTAGCCGCTTCGCTCTGCATGTGACCCGAATCTCAACTTAACCCATTGAATCACCATAGATGTATTTGTCAGAGCTCAAGAGCAGGTTCATGCTTCTCTGTTGGAGTCTTACTGTGCGTAACGAGAGGAGTCCTCCTATCAGCAAAAAATATTTACCATGGTCACAGGGACAACGTGGGGCCTGCAAGAACTGTTGTGATAAAGCATGACACATCGATTTAATGCTGTAGTGATGCCTTGATTCCTGTATAGTCATCTAAGGCAGGATCACCTCAAATGAGAAGATTAAATCCTGCTTACAAATAGTTAGGTACGCGATATGTAATGCCATCATTAGGGCTCTGAGATAGTGTTATTTAAAGGCTGTGGGAACGTGCAAAGGCTCATGCTCTGCAAAACATTCAATTTAACGCTTCTGAAGGTCTCACTAGTTTGCTTTCTGTCTGTATTTGATGTTGTCAGCGTGAAAGCCAGATGTTTGAATGTGTTTGTGTAATATAATGTGGGAAAGAGGTTTTTTTTTTTTTGTTAAACATGCATGGAAATAATGTTGATCTACTTACTGAGTTCAAGAGGCTGGTAGCTTTAGACCGATGACTGCATGAGATCCAGAAACTCTTTGCTGACCTAAGTGCATGGCCGCAGCAATTTCCATGAATGCTTACATACACACGGACATGCAGGGAGTGTTTAATGTGCCCATATGATGAATTTCAGTTTTCTCTTTTTAAATCACTTCTGATCTCCACGTTCCCTCCTTTTTATATCTTCTCTGTTTAAGCAGTTTTCTTGTGGTTTTACCATGTCCTGTGATAAAAGTTCTTTGTGACACGCACCAAAGGCGTTTGACTCGCTGCTCTCTAATACACACATCTGGGGAGTGTAATTTGTTCAGACCCATGCCAGTTGATTTTCTTGTATAAACGTCAGCACGCAGCGCTTTTAAAAACTGCACAGATTAATACGATTTGTAACTTGTCCTGTGAATGAAAGATGAATAATTTTTTTTTTTTGTAGCTTAGCGTGATTGAGTTTGACAAGGTAGGTTGGGGCCGTAGACGCCAAAGAAAGTTACGTGTCGCGAGCAGCGTGTTTTCCCTCATTGCCTAAGAGTGAATTTGTGACCTGCTTTCATTTTGAATGTGCTGAAGTTAATCAATAATGTGTCTTCTTTGCCATAGGCCATGAACTTGGTAAGTTTTGGTTATACTACAGTTTTCTGCTTCAGGCTTTGTGCTTTGTGGTTGGCATCACATTACTTGCTAGTCCACAATGCAGTCCTCCTGCCAGATTCAAAAAATCCTGCTCATTACTCTTTTGTTTTTAGTGGCTTTAGTTAAATGCTGGTGATGGCTCCAGATAGCTCTCCTTAGCCTGCTAGCTTGGTGCGCCTCCTGCTTTGGCATCCCGCTGTATTTGCTTTGCACTCTGTCCTGTCTTCCCTCATAGTTACTGCATCATGCTGAAGTACTGTATAATATGTTGGCTGGCTTGCTGTCTGAACTGGCCTTGGAGGTTGGCTGACTCTGGACCGTTTTACTTCAATTTTACTGGACTACTTTTAACGACGGAAGATTATCATTGTGCATTACTTTGTCTTTCCCATTCAGGACCAGGTATCCAAAGACAAGGCGCTGCAGACGGTAGCCAACCTCTCATCAGCTCAGATTGTGTCTGCTAGTGTAATGAAATCCCAGACTCCGTTCCCTCCACCAGTCAGAGTGAGACACAGACATGCACACAGACATCTGTTCTATCCTACCCTCTGGGTAAAAGTCTGAGTAATACTATCTGTTTCCCCTTCTTTTCCTTTTGTTTAGTTTTGGCCCGGCCCTATGCCAGGACAGCCTGGACATTCTCAGGAGTAAGTGTAACTGGCAATTTGTTTGTTTAAAATTGGAGATAGTCCTATGCTTGAGCTGGTACAGTCGCTCGTTATTTTACTTCCTCTTTCTCTTTACAGCATCAAACCCTTTGCACAGCCACCGTACACTACACTACCAGCCCCTGTCCCTGCACCGATCAGTACGTGTGAACACAAACTCACCAATTTGAGTAATTATCATTATTATTATTATTATGCTAACTGTGTTTTCCTGGTGTATGGCAGGTTATGAACCCCTGCCTCCCCCACGTCCTGCAGCTATAGCAGCTCCCGTATGGCAAGACAGAACCATCGCCTCAGCGAAACTACGGCTACTGGAGTATTCTGCTTTTCTGGAGACACAGAGGGACAGAGAGACGGTACGGGCATCCAGACCTTTAACGAAACAATCTAAAAATGCATCATTCCTGCCTTTCTCACCACGGCTCCTTTCCTTCCAACAGTATAAACACCTTTTCGTGCACATTGGCCCATCAAACCCAGGCTACAACGACCCGGTGTTGGAGTCTATAGACGTGAGGCAGATTTACGACAAGTTCTCTGAGAAGAAAGGAGGCCTGAAGGAGCTTTACGAAAAAGGGCCGCACAACGCATTCTTCCTCGTGAAGTTCTGGGTCAGTACACAAAAACAGCGTCACCACTGATAAGATGAAAACACGACGTCAGTGAAGTTTAGAAACTGTAGCTTCCTTTTCAGTTTAATGTTATAACCTGCTACACCACACGGGGGAAGCAAAGTCAGCGCGATGCTGGAGTGTAGGCGTTCACACAGGAAATGACTTCCTCACTGGTAGTTGCTTGTTAAACAGGTCTTTCAGTCTCACTCATCGTAACACATTGTTTACATCCTTGATGTCTAATGAACGTCTCAAAAGTATTTCCTTCCTCATAAAACATCTGAAAAGCCAAGTTTTTTAAAATCCTGCATTGTACATTGACCGCCTTTCTTGGCACGTTGCAGCCTGTCTCCACCTGATCAGTGGAACAGTGTGAAACCTGTCTAACACAGAGTCCTGCCCAGCAGCAAGTGCTCATGCTTGCACGTGGCAAGCTGCACAGAAGTCCATCTATAGAGAAACGGCTCCATAGCGCCACATAATGTCAAAAACTAATTTTAACTGCATATTTTGGTACATAAAATGGCAAGAAATGCACCACAGCTCTTGTTTATGTAGCCTAGAGCATGTGCTGAGACTTTCAGGGGAAAATTATGGAATTTTTGTACAAGGAGCCACAGATATGTGCTGAAATACACACTACAATCTTAAAATATACACCTCTGACATTCCTCTACTTTTCTCTCTCTCCCATGGTGCATGGTTTTGTGCTTGTTTTAGGCGGACCTGAGCAGCGACATTGAGGAGGGCTCCGGCGTGTTCTACGGGGTGAGCAGCCAGTACAGTGGGACAGAAAACATCACCATCAGTGTCTCAACAAAGGTCTGCTCCTTCGGCAAACAGGTGGTCGAGAAGGTTGAGGTGAGAAGATGAATCCTTCTTTTGGCGCCCGCTTAAAAGGAGTCGTGTCAGGGTTAACGTGCGGTTTAACTGTGTGTATGTCTGATTTTTCCTCCCCTTCAGACTGAATATGCACATATGGAAGGAGGGAAGTACGTGTTCCGCATCCACCGCTCGCCCATGTGTGAATACATGATCAACTTCATCCACAAGCTCAAGCACCTGCCAGAGAAATACATGATGAACAGCGTACTGGAGAACTTCACCATCCTCCAGGCATGTGTTTATTTCCTACCTCCGCATCCCTGTGCTGGTGTTTGTTTATATGTTTCATGATCAAATCCTGACCTCCACAATGTTTTCTACAATGTCTCTGCCCAGGTGGTGTCCAACAGAGAAACTCAGGAGACTCTGCTGTGCATCGCCTTTGTGTTCGAAGTGTCCACCAGCGAACACGGAGCACAGTACCATGTTTATCGACTAGTGAACGACTAGCAGCACGCTGCGTGAGCGCAGAGACTCTCCACAGACTTTTTGATACATAACAGCGTAAACACTATTTCCAGTCGAAACACACACACAAACCCCACTCCGCTACTCTAAAACACTCACTTGTTTTAACAGACCAACAGTCACACTGTAGTCACACCTGTTGTTTGTTTTCCATCAAGCTATGCACACATTTCTCAACATCCCATGCCTTAAACACTAAAAAAAAAATCCTTTTTTTAAACACTTTTCCAACCAAAAAACATGGTGTTGTGATGTAATTATTCAGTCACATCGTGCAAACATCTCTCCGTGTACAGCTCAACATATCACAGTTGGCTAACGAGGTTAGACTTTTCTCTTTAATTAGAAATTAAACTGACAAACATCAAACCAGCAAAAGGGCTAAACGACATTTAATGAAGTTTGATATGTGACTCTTTCACAGTATGCATCATATGAATGAATATGATCACTTCCCCGGGGGAATTTTCCGAGCATAGGTGTGACTGATGTGAGACGAGTTTGAATATCGGTTGACAAACGAATCATTTAATCAGTGTTAATGTAACTCTGCCACAACGACTATTTCTTCTACAGTTCGTAGCATCTCTGTAAGGTAGGAATTGATCGAGCCTATAATGGTGTCTCTTCTCATCACTGCTTCAGCGTGGAATCATGATCTCCAGCTACTTTAAATCAAAACTCTAAGGATCACATGACATAAAGTATGAGCGTGCCTCTTCTCAGAATGTAATGCACTACATGTAAAGACGTAAAAGCTGTATTTATGTTTGAGAAACTGTCAAAGTGTAAAGAGAGTCATCGTATTAGGTGCATTTGCTGTTTCAAAGGTTTCCATTGGTACGGGGTGTGGAGGGATCTCTCGATCAAATCTCGAGGAGGTTTTTAAAAGTTTGGCTCACTTGTCTTTCTGAAAACAAAAACAGTTCACGACCAGTTTCCGATTCAGTTCACACTCGGGTGTTAGCAGCAGTTTGAAACGAAAGCGTTTAGCTTCACTGTTGATTGGCACAACACAAGTGTTTTTACAAAGACTGTGTGAGCTTGCTGCAGTATTTCTACCTCCATGGGAGTTGGGATAAGAATGTGCTTTGGTTCGTAAAGCCTAAACCTGAGGAGCACTGATGTATAGGATGTGTACACTACACTTGTAATGGTACTGTTTATAAGCCAAAACAAGGTAAATACTCATTTTTGTAAAGATGAACTATCTTTTATTTTGTATTTTACCAGCACAGCTAGAAGTGTTACTCTAAACATCATATATGATGGGTGTTTTTGGTTGTATCTTTTTCGATGTATGCAAAATGATGTATGGTACAGACCACACTAAGGTCACCCACAGTGCACTGGGGTAGATTTGTTTTGCCTGATAACACTAGCAAATTATTCAGCTTACACTTGCTTTTTTCCCCCCCTCTCTTGTTCTATGTAATGTTTTTGGTTTCTGGTACACGTGGCTACCAGCATTTTTTATAGTAAATGTTATTTGACTCTATGACGCCCTCTCATGGCAGGATTATCTTTAACCATGTGGCGGGAGACAAGGATTTGTCTTGATTTTCAAAATAAGAGCCAACTGGGTCTGTTTTTAAATAACTATATTCACTGTGTGCTCAGCCAAAATTTGTTATTCTTTTATTTTTTTTCTGTCTGTGTACTCGGCTTGGCTGTGCCTCATCACTCCTTTGGTCAAGTATGCTCAGTGAATTAAATCTGTGCCTTTTTATGCTGAAATAAAATCACATGGTGTTTGCAGACTCGTGTAGCCTTCATCTTCATAGTAACACGCCTGACGCTGTGTGAGAAAGGAAATCTTCCTTAGTGAAATCACCTTTAACTGTTTATACTCTAGTTCAGTGAAAATCTATGTTAGGACTGGGTGATGCAGAAGTACCAAACAAAATACATCATGTTCATGATTCTTAAACTGTAAGTTAGGAAGTTGTTAAAGTCTAACTAAATGCTCAAACCAGTGTTTGAGCAGTGGTGTTGCTCAGTTCAGGTCCAAATCTCCACATTTTAGTGCAAAGTATTTGAATTTCACATATTGGGCCCATAAATATGCAGTGACCTCCCGCTACAGGTTGAAAGTCAGTACTGCAATTGAACTTTACTGTTGGCTGATCTGGAGGCGACAAATATGGTTGGAGCTTTCATTACAAGTCATCCTGACCCTCCTGACCCTGTGACGTTAGTGCTTAGCTGAACACAGACACAGCGTCTGACATACACCTGCTCACAACTGGTTTGCTCAGCCTGTCTGAGCCGCTAACATTACAGCACATTTAACACGCAGAATGGTTTTTTGCCTCAAGCGACCGTCAAAGCTCCAGCGAGCCTCTCCACGATAGCAGCCGCTCATAGCTGATTAGCTCTTTTAACTCTGATCATACCAACACCTTAAGTCTTGCTGAGCAGCAGTCAGTTTCACAAACTGCACAACTATGGGCCATGTACCCTGTAGTCACTGTCCTCTTCTGCATTTTTAAAAAAAAAATTCTGAGAGAGAGGGCTAGCAGAACCCGGGGGTTTATTTAGCTGGGGACAAATGTTTATTCAAGATGAGTTATTGACAAAAGGTGTTTTTCTTTCTGTTGTTTATCCAGCTGTTGTCCAAATAGGCCTTTTCCACATTTTGAGATGTCACAGCAGAAAATGAAAGAATGTCCACTTCCTACGGGAGCAGGACCGTCCCTCTCTGCCTCCTGAAGACCCAGCTCTTGGAGGTGATAAATCCACCCCCCACCAGTACTGTCACAGCACTTATTGCTGCTTTAATATGTCCTTGTTGCCCTGTACCTTGGGTAAAAGTGTCAGCTAAATGTAAATATAAAATGTCTTAATCCAATCTAGCTGCTCCAGTTCAGACTCCTCACCTGAGAGGAGTCGAAATGTCTGAAAAACACATATTCCTCTGAGGATTATGTGTTTTTCTGCATTATGTTACAGTTGCCTGGACGCGCTTATCCGCTTGTTATTACACATTAATCACCCTCACTGAGAGTAAGTTTCATGCCACGTAGGTTGCGATTCTCCTTTGTCCTGCTAGATGGTGCTGTCACCTCAATTTTACAGAACTCGTTGATCAAGTGGAGGGATGAGTCCGGTGTGACGTAACACTGTCATGTAAAGGCTTTACCTTGACATATTTAGCACCCTCACTCAATCAGCACGCCTCTTTACTTGTTACACCCACACTTACGTGGTCTCTTTTATGGTCATATAGTTACATAACCTCAGTGGTATAGCTAAATATGTCATGTTTACAGAGCTACAGAGTTTACAGAGCTCATAAATTCAAACGGTCCTATTACTGTTATCTCTGCTACTACGTTTTCTACATGTACGGCACAATACTGGCCTGCTTCCTTAGAAGCTTTAGACATTTATCAACACCAGAGCGTCAGGTGTCAGTCCAGGTATGCCCTGATGTAAGTTTAATAAATTAGTCACCGCCTTTTTATGTAAACTACACTCTACTGTGTGTGTGCGTGTGTGTGTGTCCACCAGAAAACATTTTTTATTCAAGTTCACAACTTGTACATATATATGTGTGTGTGTTGGCAACTTTCCAAAGCATACATACCAAAGTGTAGGTGATAAGGACACTTTTACTGAGATGTGACCTCACTCTCCTGTCCTGTACAACAGGATACGATCTATAGCCTATCAGTGTAGAGTGATAGCGAGAGTGTTTGCTTTATTTTAATCCCTTGCTTGGGTTTTAAGGTTTTTTTCCATTCACTGAGAACTATTCTCCTCTTAACACAAGTGTTGCTCACACTTCCTACAGGAAAAGCTTTCGATCGACATTTGGCCTGATGTCCTAACTGTAACATTTTGTCAAGGTTATGAACAACCTGGGCATCTGTTCGCTTCCTCACACTCTTGTGGCTGTTTTGTCAGCAGACATTAGACAGAGCTTTATCTGTCTGCAAAGGCTTTGACCTACCGTGATGCCAAAACTGCGTCTGCAAAGTGGTGACGGCTGACACGCACACAAAGCCCTCAGGCTGGGCGTGGTTCTTACCGCATGAGCCTGCTAACATCTCAGCAGTAGAATATAGCTAACATAGTTAACAGATTGTTCATGGTTTTATCTCGCTACGTTATCATCCAGGATGAACACTGGTAGAGGTTTCGTTTTGGGAGTCACTTACAAACAATAACTCAAACAATACCAATGTTCCTTTTTCTGTCTGATAAACTCTGGTGAGGTAAGGTAGGCAATCTGTTTATCTGTAACCACGATGACACACACTCACTCAACATTGGTGCACACATGACACCCGTTTATTACTTTGGCAGTGTTGATGAGAAGGGTGTGGTGGGAAAATGTCTCCTCCAGAAACGCCAGCCAAAACAATCTGGTTATGCAGAGTATCACTCATATTTTCTCCCCTTTTTCCTCCCTCACTGTTCTCTCTATTTTCTTTCCTTCACCTTGTCCATCTTTGAGGATGGATGGATGGATTTTTTCTTTGTACTCTCCTTGAGTTGATTTAAGTTTTCTCATTGCCTGACCTGTCTCATGTCTGCCCTCAACAATTTGCCTAGATCCAAATGAAATAGTAAAAAGTAATCCAGCCTAACAGACCTACTGGACAAGAGGCTGTTCAGAGTTTAGTCTGTGCCGTGCACTTAGGTTCATCACAATTATGAAAGAGTTTCTGCGGCTTTCTTAACATTTGATCCAAAATATTCTATATGCTTTAGTCTTATATCATATCTTTTTATATCTTTATATATTTTTTTAAGAAGTTAAAAACTAGAATTATTTGAATTAGGATTATTCAGAATTATGCATCCCTTTGCTCCCTGTTGTTCCCCACCTCTCCCTCTCTCTCTCTCTCTCTCTCTCTCTCTCTCTCTCCCCACTTTCCTGTCACTCTTCAGCTATCTCTGTCAAAAATAAAGCTTGAAAAAGGCCAAAAGAATATCTTTAAAAAATAAATAAATAAATAAACAAAAACATGAAAAGAAAAAAAAGATGATGAATAATCAATCAACAAAAGTCCTCATGGATACTCGAGGGAACGCCCTGCTTGTAACAGATAAAACATTTGGTGCAGCAGACCTTTTATTCTGCCTGAAGTTTTACCGTGGAAGTCATAAAACAGGTACAATCAAGCCACCCGCTACTCCTTAAACGTGCTGCTGAGGTGTCATATTGCATCAGGCACCATGCATCTTGTGTGTGGTGGTGACATAAACTTGGCCCTTGAGCAAAAACTTTCAGAATCTGTTTTAATCTTTGCAGTTACTTTGCAGCAGGAGAATTTAAACAGACATTAAAATGATACTTTTCCAGTCCAGTGCATATTTGACCTGTGGTAATGTGGTTTTGTCATTTTCACACGACAATGTGGATTTTTCTGTCAGTTTAGGAAAATCACACGTGGACAAATGAATGACAGATGAATTCCATTAAGCTCAGGAATCACTCCTGGTGTTGTGCACTGGGGCTCCGTCGTGTTTCACTGAGACAAATGAATGTCTCAGTAACACCGTGGCACAGGCATGCATAAATCAATATCGAGACAACTGTGTGCATTATGGGAGCTGCTGCATTTGTTTCTACATTTAAAAATCACCTCATGCTTTGGAGCCTACAAAGTGAATTTCAAATTAACATTATCATGTCAGACTTAAAACAAATACAGGCACGGACACAAAAAGCAACACCTGTGCAACTACTCTGTCGCTATCAAAGGAACAAGTCACAAAAAGTTACAAGTAAAAGTCTGTCTTCCCAATGTTTACATGAGTAACGTTTAGTCTGTACATCCCAAACAACAATACCTACATATTTAAAAGAGTATAGACCATAATTATTATTATTACAACTTGGTAACATGATATTACAGTATCATCGCTTATTTATCTCTGCCACAAATGTATGGGGTGTACAGTATATTATGAAACAGCTGCAGGGTAACATGTGCAGCTGTCAGATAAAAGCAGCGGAGAAGAATAATCTGCCCAAATCTCTTATTCTACGCAAACCTCATACAGTTATGGTGTCCACTGCTGATTATACAGGTTATCAGTTGTTCTCTACTGTTACTGTTATGTCTCGAATATAATATGAAACAATCCTAACATGTCATTTTGGCCGTGAGTCGTCAGTTTACTTGATGACAGTGAAGGGGTTTTCTCATAGAAAAGGCTTGAGAGTTAAAAAAAAAACAACCTTTCAGTGCATGTGCGCAGGTGCACCCACCTGTTTCAAACGTTATCAGCCCATTATATGGTCTTTTTTTTTTTTTTATCAGCGGTTATCACTACCATTGTAATTCTTCCAACAGGTGTAAAATATCACACTAAGTAAGCCCTGCACTGAAACTGAAAATTGAAAAGTAAAAGTAACTAAATCTGTCACACAGATGTGGAGTAAAAAAAACACTCACACTGGGGCTGTAATGGAGTATAACGCTGCACAAAATGAAGGCTTAGACGGTGAAGTGGCCACACCTCGAAGACGCAGCCTGAATGCACGCAGTTACATTCCAGCACTGAAAATGCGCAACATGCTACAGGGAAGCCTTTTACTTGAGATATTTTCCTCAAAGGAAAAAACAACAAACTATGCTGATCCTCTCTTGCGCCATAGTTTTAAGCTATAAGCGGTAACGTATGCGCGCCTCCGGCTCCTCCCTTCATTCCACACCTGTCCCACAAGTGAACCCTCCTGGTCCCACCTCGACTGGGCGCGGTTTCGAGGGTGGAGTTCATCGGCGCTGTTGTTGTGAGAACATTTATCGCATCTACATATCTGGCACGGCCGCTCGCTTTTCGTTGCGCCGACTCAAGCCGGACTTCTCCTGCGTGTCTGCAGTTTTTTTTTTTTCTTCTCCCCCTCCACTCACTTCACTTTTCCGAAACTTTGTTTCATCGATTCGGTTTAGGAGGAAGGCCACCGAGCTGGGAAAATGATGGCTCCGGAACCGCTGCGATCCGCGATGACGAGCCTGGGATCGGACGACACGTCGCTCGCGGTCCCCTCCGACAACAAGCTGCGCTCGGGACAGCAGCGCGTGCTGGATCAGGTGCACACCATCAAGAGGAGCAAGTCCAAACACGGGACGAAGAACGGCACGCTGTCTCCTTCACCAACAAGTATGAAAAACGGCTTTAAACATGACGAATAATAGGCCCCGCCACATGCGCCACTATTGCTGTTGTTTCGTTTGCGTAACTTGTCCTTTGGGCATCCTGTCACCTAAGCTTCTTGATTTCCTAGTTCGTGTAAGAGCTTTTTTTTGTGTGTGTGTGTCCTGGGAGTAATGCGTCACCCAGCTTCCACAAAGGCAGCAGCTGTATTGTTTAAACAGGCTGAACATGCTCTTTCATGTGCGCAAACCTAAACGCTCCATTATGATTTCATTTCAGGACAAACACTTTCACTGCTTCCAGTTTAAAAGTGAGACAAAGAGAACTTTGTTGTTAGAGAAGGGGAACAGGGTGACGGATGGGAGGGAGGTTATATAATGATTTTTTTTAAGGCGACAGTAGCAGGTAGCAGTAGAGAGGTCTGTTAATTCACGATAGGCAACTTAAAATAGGCTTTTGTCAGACTTCAACAGGCCGTATCAGCACAGGAAAGTGATTTTTTTTTTTCCACGACTGTTTTTCTCACCCCCCTCTGTCAGTTAGGAATGCACCCTGTGGGCTCACTCAAACCTTCACACAAATTAGAAAATTACATTTCGAGTCTTTCAAAACAGCTCTGGTGTTTTGGCGTCACTGCAGAATGCATCATGAAGATCCACCAACATTGAGAAACTTTGTTTGAGTCGAGTAGAGATGGTGATTGCAAACAGTCACACTCGTTGGTAATGCTGTCACATCTGCATGTATTTCACTAGCACCGTGATAAATCCGCCTTTGGCCTGTTTAAAACTGATAATTCATTGTACATTTGTTTAATGTAGTCCAAATAACATTGACCGCAGAGAAGACATTTGTCTTTATTTGTTTTTCTGTCGTTCTATTGTCTTTATTTCCAATAATCTCATAATAATTTTCCAATAATCTCCATTCAGTCTATTCACAAAACTGATCTTTTATAAGTAAAATTTAGACCTGACAGGGAGTACTATGCTCAGGGCAATTGTCTACAAAACCATACCACAAGGTCAGAAGTGCACACAACCCTGAGGCTCAGGCTGCTTAACCTTTAACATAACTGTTAATAGACTGTTCATGGGTTACATAGAGTGGTATTAAAGTTACTAATTAGTCCAAAAATATGCCGTTTCACTGTGGATCGCTGCTCGAGATTTTCCCCTTGATCGATTCCGTCAATGTTTACAGAGGCAGGTCGTCTTTGGTGTTTGTGTGCTGAGGTTTTTTTATTTCATTTTAGTCTGTTCACCCGGATCAATCAGGCGGTTATGTTTAGCACATAGAAATAAAATGTAAATATGCTTCTTTATCAGGTCTGTCACTTATCCTGTCCCATCATTTCTGAAAATACATATTTGCAGAGTGTTCCCCTCCTGAAGCCACATGTAATTAATGGCTAAAATAGTGCTAGAAGAGAGGAAATGTGTCTTCTGTGAGTCAGTCTAGAAAAAAAAAATCCTCCTTCACTGCATAGACGTCACATACGTTGAAGTGCATTGATCAATGTGTCGACATGTTGACAACCATAATCCTATAATGGCGAAGTTGCAGACTTGTATTTGGCAAAGTATCGCACCGAGACACACATTCGCATGAATCATCCAAGAGACAGACAAAGGTGATAAAGCAGCGTTGTGTAAAGTCTGGGTTTTCCTGATGCACAAAGGTCAATGCAGAAGCCTGATAGCTGATTAATATGTTGTGTCTGTCTGTCCATTTGACTAATTGGCAGTCATGCATATCAAATTTTTGATGTGTGACTTTATTTCTTGTTCCGAAATCCCTCTTTTGTTGTCCGATTAAATACCAAGCAATGAATTGCCTTTATAAAAATCTGGAAGTCTCCGTCCAACATAAACATGTGGACATAATTGCATAAACAATAAAATATGTCTGATAACAATAATTAACGAGTGCAACACACATTGCAAAACTATCAAACCATCATGGCATTGTAAATCTGAGGGGTGTTCACCCTCATGCTGTCCTGCCAATGTGTTTGATGATCCTCAGCGATCTTATCTTCCATGATAAAATTCGTCTGTATAGGCGTGTTACGCATTTCTTTGTTCTTCGTCACACTTCCTCTCTTAACATCCTGAGATTAAAAAAAAAATCATATCTGGATTTGCTCTGTCTGCCTGCCTGTCAGTTTATTTCAGTTGTTCTCATGTGTTTGCTCTCTCAACAGCCACGTCTCCCACCGCATCATATGAGTTTGGAATGTTCAAGTTTTCTCCGTCCAAGGCAAACGGCACGTCGAGGCGCTTCAGCTCCACTATAACAGGCTACAAAGGGGTAACTGTCTTTCTTTTGTAACAACCCCATCTGTAGTTGAACGGATAAGAAACTCCTTTTCCTTTCACCACAGTCACAAATACTTTATGGCATCTCAGCGCTGACATGTTTTCATGTTTTCTTGTATCTAGCCACTTGTTCCTGTTCATTCTTTACAGGTTTTAAATGAAACATGTCCATGAAAAAACTTCAGATAACTGCAGATTAGGGTTCTTACCTGAAACCAGAAGCTGCATTACCACTCGAAGATAACATCACTTTGACGACAATAAAATAATAGCTACTGTTAATTGCGTAGAATTTTGATTTAAAGGAAGATTAACCGATTCTGTTATGTCATGTTTAGACAAGCACGTTACCAAACAAATGGGTTGATCTTACAGGACGTTACATGCAGAACATGCAAATGACGCCGGCTACAGGAAGCCTAGAAACAGTCTGGCACATAACCCACCGTGGTCGGTTGGTAGATTTTGATGCCGTCTCACAGAATCATGCTAGCTGTGTCTCTCTGAGGCGGCATGATACTCCTGTTTAGACAGCTTTTCATTTCTGTGGTCTGATCTAGTGTTCCACTACGGCGCAAAACCTGAGCCAGTAAGTTAATAGGGGTTAATAAAAACAGAATTTTGTATCCACAGACAGGCATGTTAAATATTGTCTCTGAATGTTCTTAATTTCAGTGTTGTCACCAAGAGTCAGGGCGAGTTCAGCTCATTTGCAATACTGGACTAATCCAAATTCCACAGAGGAGTAATGCTGACTGCATCACTGTGGTTTTTACGTGTGTGTGTGTGTGTGTGTGTGTGTGTGTGTGTGTGTGTGTGTGTGTGTGTGTTAGTCTGGGTTAGTCCGACCTGACCTACTGACAGTGAGTTGAGGCATGTCTTAGGGGCGTGTTGATTTGCTATTGCTGATGGAAGGCTCATAATCATCTCATCATGAAATGCGTCTCTGTCACATTGTGTTTGTGTTTCTGATTGTGTGATTGAGCTCACTGTCACCATCTAGACAACGCGTAGTAACATCACATCATTAACAATTCAGACGTCACATGTAAGAACATGGAAGAGAAACCAACATTTCCATCACACAACACGATTTGTGGTCACATAAATGTATATTCTGTATATATTCTTACAATCAGTCAATCGTTACACAATGGACGACAAAATATAAAATACAGCTATCAGTATGAACCAGTTCAATATTTCCATGCCATACTTTATGGCTGAACTTCAACAGTGGGGTCAAGGCGGTAAACACGTGCACGTGAACTCATCTTCCTCGAGCCCCTCTGCCATCCACCTCTTACACTAGTTCCAGTCAGAGTCAGAGACAAGAATTTCACAGTTGAAACCGTTCCAGGTGCTAAACATAAAGCAAAAAAACACAGCTGTCCATGACACACTGATGTGTTTGGTTTTCTTTGGCAAGTCTACACACACACAAACTTGTGGGTTATGCAGCCTTACATAAAAGAAACAGAGGCATCAGTGACCACAAGTTCTGTCTTGGATCTTCTTTTACACAGCTCTTTGAGTTATACACATTCTACAGAATTTTGCATTTTATTTATTTCCGTTGTATTGGTTGAAAGCATAAACTATATTATTACTGATACAACGATGAGAGGTTTTGATGGTGCGATCATAGTCTGAGGAACACAGATGATTGAAATTCACAACACAATAGAGCATCAGAGCAACACAACTCGAAATATATAACCGAGAGTCAAAAACGTAAAGCAGTATTCATTTTGTGTTGCTAATCAGGATTTGAATCACAATGATCAGGATTTTGATCACAAAACACAAAAAAAAACATCCTGCTGCTCTTTCTGCCCTTCTGAATTTGCATCTGTCGTCACCTGACGTAAAGCAGGGCCCGGGAGCTCATTCAGGCTTTACCCAAATGAAGGGAGCGCGCAGCACCGTCAGTTCTTCTCACGCGTTTGTTGACCGACCTCTTTGGCATCATGCTTGTGCTGCTGAGAAACGGGGCTGATATAAAAGCTGGTAACTAAGCAACAGGTCGGGTTTGAAACGTGAGAGTACACAGAATACGTGCATAATAATATATATAATATATAATAATATATAATGACTGTTCAGCTCCCCATCAGCTAATATCGTTGACTAATAAATTCGCCAAATCAAAATGTCAAAAACGTCAGCTGCAGTGATTCATTGTGAAAAAAAATCGTTGCGGGTTCTTCAGATGTGATGTTTATGATTAATTTATGAGGAGGAGAAGAAGATTTTTCCCTTCGTTGTCAGTCACGGTGGCGCGCACTTCCTTCTTAACTAAAGTTCAAAGAGAGACGGGAATGTTCTTCCACTGTCACCTCTCACACAAGCGGCAGGGGTTTAATTGTGAGAATGACTAATTGTTAAAGCACTAGCAGGCCATGTTTTGTCATTCTGCTCATGCTGCGACAGGTTTCTTGGTTACCTGGCAAAGCCTGAATAGTGCTTCGTGCACGCATACAGACACACACACACACAGATAGAAGCGTCCAAGCAAAATAGTCCAAATACACTGATTAGTGATTAGTGATTACATAAGATTAAACTGTTTCTTGACATCCTGAATGTGAAGACGGGTTTAACGAGTGCCGTGTCTGGCTCGCGCACACAAAGATCCTCTGTGGGAAAACCGCTCGAACGCACCAGCAGTCTTATAACACAACTGCTTGAGCTGGTCTCTAATGACCGATATTATGTTACTTTGCTCCGTGTCATTGTTTGGAGCATTCTGTTGCCTTCAACATTAACTGAAGAAGAGGTATGCAGGCTTACTATTATCAAGTCAAATTCCTCTGTCTTGGTTTACAGGGAATTTCTTTAAAAACTCCTCTTGTGGAAAGTTGGTTGCTCTTTTGTGTGTGTGTGTGTGACCTAGATTGTTGCTACAAAAAAGCCTTAAGGTTATGCAGTGTACTTGGCAGATAATGCAGTCGGATTTTGTCACTTGCCAGCTGAGCCACAGTTTCCCAGTGTGGTCTTTTAACTGCTGTGCATATGCCGTGTGTGTGTCGTAAATGTAAGCAAACGTCCTGAGAGATGTGTTCTTTCTTTTTAGCCGAATACTCAGAAGAGTCGCACTCTATCCACTAAATCCATGGGAGGACGAATTTTCAGCACCTCGGGCGCATGGGAACAGCAAATCAACGCTGCCACCTGGCCAAAGAGTCCCAATGGGCTGAAACCCAGTCGCAGTGACCCTCAATTGGCTCCTGTGTTTGTTCCTGCTCCTACAAGTGGAACTATCGTGGTGATAAGTCATTTTCACGTTAAATTGAAGTACCTGAAGTTTAGGTAGAAATGTTTAGGTGCTATACATTTCCATATGTTTATTTTAGAGAACCAGTTCTTCCAAACAAGTAACAGAAACTGAATTGTTCCCTTTTTTAGAGAGGCAAAACGACGACTGTCCAAAACCAGCAGACCTTCCAGAGGCAAGTAAATAGACAAAGCTATTCCATGACCAACGGTTCTCAGATGACCAGCAGCCAGACACGCATGATCCGGCCTTCCTCTTCCCAGTCTCAGGTTGACGGCAAGATGGGTACCGTCAAAGGATCCAAGATAGAGCAGAAATCAGGGTGAGTTCACGTTTTCAGGCAATACGAACAGTATGCTTGTACAGGAATAGGCTGAAATACTTAACTTGGGCAGAGTTATGCAGTCTGGCATTTTACATATTGATCATATTGCAGTGTTATTGTAATGGTCAGTTTGTCCAGGCTGCAGCCATGAATTTGTCTGGGATTCTGTCCAGGTATCACGTGAGAAAGGAAGGAAGCACAAGCTCATTAACTTTTAAATGCAACGGAAACTATTGCCTACATCAAAATCCGTGCTCTTTTTCCGAACTTAGACCGGTTTAGTATCTAATTTCCTTCTCTAATTTTCCCTTTCTTACATTCCTGTGCCCATTATTGCAGGGTGAGTGGGGTGTCCGCCTCAGACATGACCGTAAGCGAGGCTGTAGAGTATCTGTCTCACCCTGAAGAGAGTTTCCAGCAGTGTGGAGCCACATTCATCCAGCACATCACTTTCCAAGATGAGCGCGCCAAAAAGGAGGTCTGATTAAGCGCTGGCACTCTAATATGCTATAAACATAAACACACCTTAACATGTACAGACACACCATCCAAACATGACACACACGCACTGAAGCAATGTTTATTTTCACATGACATTTGTGTGAGGATTGTCTTGTAGTGGTGATACAATTTTTGGAGCGCTCGGTAGAAGAAGAACTTGTGTAACCTTCCAGGAGGGCAAGGGAGGAGAAAGTATTTATCATCACACATGGCAGCTTGTTTGTTACTACTAATACGTCAACCGGGCCTACAGTATTAGGCTTTCACTTATTTTATGTCATATATTTAATGTTGCAATGTACTTGTTTCCTGATGGAGAGAGATTTACTGAGGTAGCTGCTGTTAGCTAGTATGCTCAGTTAGCGCGCATTCAGACAGGGACAGGGACACTGGACGCCGGCGACGTTTTTCATTTCATTTCAATGGGGGTTGTGCGTTTCTGCAGAGGTTGCCTCAATAAACGGCACCGATGTCCGGGAGAGAAGTTGAGTCAGATTAAACTTTTGAGAAAAAGGAGCCCCATGTCACGTCGCGCAAGCCAATCAAACACTCAAATCGGTCGAACCTCCACAGGCAGCCTGAAATGTCTGAGATTATCCAGGTGGATTCACGGACTAATCTCTGATAATCTACCTGTGTGCGTGTTCTGACTTTGTTTATTTCATGTACCGCTTTGATAGAGAGACATAGAGCTCTTTGTTACAACAACAAAGAGCGAGTGCCGACCTCGATGAAGCTGTTAATCCGCGAAATAAAAATTTATTTCCCGATTGTTTCACAGCGGTTACATTCAGCAGGTATAGACACACCCACCCAAGCTAAGCCTGTTTCAGACAGGCGATGGACTCAAACAGATTCTTGAGATAAATTAGTATTTTCTTTCAACTGTGAATCGTGCAAAACTACTCTTGTAGCTGGAAATTAGCACATTAGAACTTCAACGCACGTTCCCTTCACATGTGTGTGTCACAGGTCAACCGACTAGGTGGTATCCCCACTCTGGTGGCCCTGCTGGAGAGCTCCAACCCTGGGGTGAGCCAGGGTGCTGCTGGGGCTCTGAGGAACCTGGTGTTCCAGGACCAGGACAACAAGTTGGTGGTTCAGAACTGCAGTGGTATATCTAAGGCCCTGAAGCTACTAAAGGAGACAGAGTCTACTGAGACCCAGAAGCAAATCACTGGTTGGACATTTTTGTTGGTACAAGACCTCCAAATATTGGATTGCGTACACCTTATTCCTAACACTAACGCATATAACTTTACTTTTCTCACGATATGAAGGCCTGCTATGGAACCTGTCCTCTGCTAATCAGCTGAAGGAAGAGCTTTTAATGACAGCACTGCCAGCCCTGACTCAGAATGTGGTGGTGCCATTCAACTGCTGGTCCGACAGTGCCAGCAACAACATACACCCTGATGTCTTCTACAATGCCACAGGGTGCCTGCGGTGAGAACATTTGAATCATTAGTTAATAACTAGAATCGCCTGTAAACTAGTTTTATATATAATGGTCACAGTATTCCAGACTATAGGTTAGACAAAACACGGATGTCCAGGACAAAATAGTCAATAATAATAATGTTGTAGCCTTAGTCAAAACATGTATTGAGTGAAATGTATTGGTACCTGTCATTACAGTGAGCAGCTCTTTTGTCTTATTGTTACCTCTTTTATGGCAATTATTTAATATATATTGAATAAAAGTTATCATTGCAACGTTTGCGCACCTTGTGCCCGTTCACCACGAACAAGTTAACAGGGTGTGATGGTGCAAGGTACGTGTTGAGGCACTGACAGTTCTGAGTGTGTTATTGTATTCTGGATATGTTGCTGTTTCCGCATGGATTTAAATGAATGAGTTGAAATGTGTGTAGGAACATGAGCTGCACCAGAAATGGGAGGGAGAATATGAGACTGTGCCGCGGCCTGATTGACTCCCTCATGAGTTACGTTCAGTCCAGTGTGGCGGAGGATAATCCTGATGACAAGGTAAACTGACTCATCTCTATCATCTTTTTCCCCAACCACCGCTAGTATGTGTAAACACATTTTAAGGCTCTCCCCTTCAGACTGCATGAGTTGGTTGACAAATTATTATCCTGGCACCTTTGCCCACTCTTTAGACTTCCTCTGCACCACCGGTGAAGGTAAACTATGGGCAACTATTCGGTTAATTGTTGTTGTTAAAGTTTTTCTAGTTCTGTTTTTTGAAGCAAAAATGGCGTCACAAGTATGACGAATTACTGGTTTCCTCTGTCTTATATGCTTATAAACTGTCTATCTTTGGGTCTTGGACTGTTGTTTCGACAAAACTAATAATATGAATTCTAGATCTTGGGTGTAAGGCAGTGTTTTTCACTACTTTAAGATGCTTTTTAGAACGGGCGCTAAATCGCAGAAATAATAAAAAATAATTGGTTGCAGCCCTACTGTTGCTACAGAAAGGAATTGGCAACATCACTCAAGAGACTTGAAGATATTTAAAGTTAAATCTTTGTCATTTTTACTGTTTGGTTTAAATCAAGATTCAAGATATTTTTTTGTCTACCTATGAGACCTATGGTTGGTTTCATGTCTGATGACGCCGCCTTATCATTCCTGTAGAATGTGCAGAGTGCATTCTCACACACACACACACACATTATGAACAGGCAAATACTGCAGGCAGAGTCAGCATGTGTATATATTTAGCGCGGTGCATGTGTACCTGCTCATTTGTGGATGTTTTGGGTGTGGTTGTATGTTTAAGTTCATGTTTGCTCTAGTGCAGCGTTTACACAGGCTTTCTTTAATAAAACAGTCTAGTATGGTTGGTGTCATTTGATTGTGTGTCGTCTGTGTGAGAGGCGGAGATATTTTATTTTTTATACCTGCGGTGTTAAGCTCACAGTGAACAGGGATTCTGCGGTAAGACATCGATGGGAATTGTGAAAAAAACATTTACATTTACAGGGAGAGAAAGAAAATACAATGAGTTACCTTTGCGGGCTGGACAAATGGACTTAAAGGGAGATTCCAGCATTTGTCAACCTGGATGTTATTCTTATGTTTTTGTTTGCTTGTCATGAAATCATTTAATTCACTGCCTCCACTGCAGAGATTTTTTTTTATTGGCTTGTCTTTGAGTTTGACTGGAAGTAAACCCAGAGAGTAGTTCCAGATGTCGAACAATTCACCACAAATGGGACCTTCCTGTGTCCTATAGTTGCAGTCAGTCCATTTAGTGTTTTATTTTTGCAACTGGGAATCTTGTAAACAAAATGATCACATCATATTTCTCTTCAAAAACACTGGAAGATTTGCCTTGATATGGCATGTGATTGAGAAAGTAGATCTCTGCTTGAAGACCTTTTAAAATGGTGATGCGTGGACTAAGAGTGTCCTCTGCTCTCTTCTAGTCTGTGGAGAACTGCACATGCATCCTCCATAACTTGACCTACGAACTGGAGAAAGAGTGTCCTGAGTGCTTCAGCAGGTTTGAGCCCAGGACATCAGGGAGCTCGAAAAGCCCTGTGATTGGATGCTTCAACCCCAGGAGCCACAAGGCTCAATCTGAGGTGGGCATCAACCACCACACTTCCACCTGTTTGTTTGGGTAATTCAAACCCCCACATCTGATTTCTGTCTCGTCGTTTCCCCTCAGTTTTCATGTGACACGGAGCAGTGCCAAGTGCCAGAGGACAGTACCCCAACGGGCGTGAAGTGGTTGTGCCACACCAAAGCTATGCAAACCTACTTGTCTCTGCTGGGCTCAGCCCGTAATGATGGCATCCTGGAAGCCTCCTGTGGTGCCCTGCAGAACCTCACTGCAGGCAGCGGACCGGTGAGTACATGAAGATAATTATTGGGCTTACCATCTGTGACTAACGGACGATCTGAGATTTATTTAAGACAGGAGAAAATAGAATTAGTAGGAATAATGACTCATTCGCACTGTTCACGAGAAAATCTTACTAGCCTTGTGAGAAAGGGTGGAGTATTGTTTCCAGGTTAGTCAGATGTTATGACAGAAGAGAGAGGAATGTGAGAGGCCTATGTATTACGATGCAAATATGGCAGGGACATTACCTGCTACAGCTAATGTTTTTGTCGTTTTTGTGTTTGCTTCTCCTTCAGGGTTCCCGCGCAGTGAGCCAGATTCTGACTCAAAAGTTAGGGGCCCTGTTGCACATTTCCCCTCTTTTAAAGTCTCCGAACAAGAAAGTGCAGAAGACCGCCATGTCCCTGCTGGATAACATGTCTCGGGTCAGCAGTTTGCACCCCACCATGGGTAAGGAAAAGCATCAAATGTTTGTTTCGCAGGCAGCAATGTAGAGTTAGTCTACATAAAACCGATGCGCTGTGTGTATCTCTCATGTCTCCTCCATAGTAAAAGAGATGCTGCCTGAGGTTGCTGCCATCCTCAAGTCTGGGCCCTGGGATAAGAGAATCTGTGACGAGACAATCGCAGCGGCTTGCAACACAATGCGGACTCTGATGTTCTCGAACACCGAGACCAGCAAGAAGTTCATTGATAATGATCTAGCGGCGGCACTGACCAGCCTCAGCGAGCAACAGTAAGTTTTTATTTATTTCTCTCTGTTAACAGCTGTTAAAAGCGCTTTACGGATAAACTTGTTCTGACTGATTTTTACCTCTTGTGGCATTTAGCCATGTAAATACATTTGAGATTCATCTATCTGAGATCTGTCTCCGACCACACACAGTGGCGATGTAGAGACTTTTTTCGTGATACACACGGCAGGGAAAATATAACACTTCTTTCACAATCTTATTGCTACTCTGGGTGAGTGTGTTTCTCTTTCTCTTTTGCTGGGAGTACATCAAACAAAATTGCATTTACCTTGGAACTGCCTGACATGTACAAACAACAATCATGCACACTGCTGGCACGCTTCCTGTTTTCATACAGTATGAAGGAACGTTTTAATCTCCCATCACCCCTGCAGTTATTATTGCGCCTTGCTGTCAAAAAGGCTATTCGAACATGCAAACTGCCCTTTGTCCTCTCCCGTCAAAGCGCCTAAAATAAAAGGAGTGCAAGCGAAATCTTCTGAACGGCTTCGTCTCGTTACAATCCTTTCATACTTGTGTGTAGTTCCTTATTTGGTTTCTGCCTGCATCTTTCCGTACTTGCCTGTGGTCTTCCTTAATGACATCTGCTCTGACATCTTTTGTCCTAGAACTTTCCCCAAAGGCAGCAAAGCGGCTTCCCTGCTGCTCTACAGCATATGGAATGACAACAATCTGCAAAGTGCTGCGAAAAAGGTAAATGAGAAATGCAAAAAAGTGCGAGGGACCGCATTTAATTTTTGAGGACAAACCTGCTGTAACCATGTATCAAATGAAAGATTAGCACTTGCTTGCACTGCCTTGCTGATACGGGTTTATTATTACTTCTCTGGCTCACAGTCACATTTTCCTTCCCTTCTGCCCCACCCAAGAGTTAAAGAGTAGAGTGAATACAGAAACAGTCACATAGGAATCCTGGAAGACTGGTTTTCACTGCTCAGTTTCTGTTATGGGACAAGTAAAACATGTAAAATCAAGGAGAGGTCAAGTCAGTAAAAGTCAGATGTGGACAGGGTGGAGGATAGACAAAGTGCATGAAAGATCGACGCTTGTACAAGCCATACTTTAAGAAAAGAAATCGACAGAGAGCTGTCAAGAGAGGGAAGACACACAACCATGATTCGCCTGCGGCTCCTCTAAGTTGCTGACACTGACGCATACTGTCACAATTAGAGCAAGGGCGTATTTTATGTGCGTGTGCTTGTTTGAATGCGTGCGACACCTGTAACTCATTTTGTTTATAACTTTTCGGTCCACAGATGGGGATCTCAAAATCAGTTTTTGTCAATGACATCACCACAGCAGCGCACAGGTTGGCGCAGAGAGGTATGATTCACTTCTGAACGCGTGTATCTGCAGAATTTATATCATGATAACTAAAACTGCTTCCCTCTGTGTGTTTCCTTTCTCTCTGCCCCCCCCCCCCCCGTGTGTACTCGTGTGTGTGCTTGCAGATGGATACTAGCATGTTTAGACACTGCCGTGGCCACACCCTTGCAACGAGAAGAGTAAGAGTGCGTTCATCACGATAGGCTCTGAATTCAAAATGACTATCAAGTAAGAGTCAGTCGTATGTTGTACATACTTTGCAGAAAAGAGAGCTTTTAATTTCATGAATAATCCTGCGGTGTTGTATGTATTTAATTTGCATATGTTTCAGTCTGTGTATATAAGCGGGTGAGTGTGATTTTGGCAGATTTCAGTGTGTGTGTGCTGAGACACCAGTTCTGAGAGCCACAATACACCAGACAGTATGGATAGACAGTGTTAGTTGCTGTGTAAGTTACCTGCAGTGGTTATCTAGACTCATGAATGGTGCTGTTGTTGTCGACATGTGTCTGTCTGCATTGGCTAAAACTTAAAATATCTATTGTGGCTTTGAGAACTGAGCAGCCGAAAACGAAAGTAAAGAGAAAAATATTTGAAACGCTAAAAATAAAATGAATACGCGGATATTTTTTGATACAGTTGCTTTCAGATGAAATGTAAGTGTAAGTCTAAAGAGTGAGTATAAAGGAAAGTAATCTAAACACGTGTTAAATATGTTTGTTTGCTGTGATTGTGTTTAATGTGCGCACCGTGTGTCATAGATTTGCGTACAGGTTTCCACGCAGACGCAAGGAAACCCTACATTTCTAATGTCACAACACAATTTGGTGGAATGTTACTTTATTCTTAAATCGGTTTCATTTTGTCATTCCGAATTTAGTTTTGTAAAAGAAACAGAAACTGCACCACAAACAGTTAAAGGATTAGTTTAACTTTCTCATTGAATATAAAGCTGCAACCAGAAGATGAATAGCTTAGCTCAGGTAACTACCTGCACCTTTAAAGCTCAATAATTAACACATTGTATCTTGTGTGTTCAGTCTCTACAAAAACATGTTGAAAGGACACATTTTACAGTACCCACAAAACCTGGAAAACCATGTATGTGTCATTTTTACACTTTTCTTATACAATCATATAAAACGTTAAGTAGTGGACATATGTCATCCTTAGTTAGAGCCAGGCTAGCTGTTTCCTCCTGCTTATAGCTTCATATTTATCAGATATAAAAGCAGCATAGATCCTCTAACTCACGAGTAGAAAGTGCAAAAAGCATAGCTCCTAAAAGTATTCAACAACTGCTTTGAAGTGCAGTACCAAGATGCGTCTTCTTTTCTGTTGCTTTGTCATAAACGTGTGTATTGAAATTTTTAAAAAATGTCTCATGTTTTTTTGTTTTTTATTATTTGCTTGTTTTCTCGCATAAGCTGAGCAATTGGAGACCGAAGGATTGGAATATCATACACATCATGTAACACGAGGTCACAGCTGAGTCTCATTTTTACCTTTATGTACTAGGCATAGAGGTTTGGAGTGAGTCATTCCCGTGAAAACATCCACTATGGAATGTGTCAATAGTTAACACAGCCTGACACAGTCGGCGTTGACTCCCGGCTGCACACTGACAGCCTTTTAAGTGCTCTTCGATTTAATTAAACACCAAACACTAAGGAGATAGTGAAGGGCTGTGCCCTCAAACATATATCTAACAAGTTACGATCTTAACGCTTCAGCCATGCTCATTAATATGAATGATGAATGATTTTTTTTTTTTAACAGTTTGCTTTTTTATGGCCAAGCGTTACAAATCACTAAAGCTTTGTTGGGAAGAGATGACATGGTTGGCTCATATGTGTACATATCTCACAGTGAACTGATTTTATGCTTGAGACACATAGTCACGCTGAGGTTCATTGCCTTGAAGATTGATGTCAGTATTGCTCAGAATGTATTTTTGGAGAAATGTGTATGTGCAGCATATAATCAGGAGCTTTTCCTGTCACTCAGTCTGTACTGAGAATAAATCACATATATGAAGACAACATGATGAGTGGTGGTCTTTTCTTCCCATGTGCATACTTGAGTCACACATACGAGAACCTCTTGGAGGATACTGGATTCTTTGCTCATCTGTTTTCTTGTAAATCTCTCAAACTAATGAGGCTCTGAGTTTTCATTCCAGCGGGGTTTTGTGGCGTTTGTGTTCATGCCGTTCTCTGAATTAAAAATAAGAAGCCTTTAGGCTCCGTTTTCGAAATTTTGGTGTGAAGGTCTAACAACTGAAGCAAGTTTTTGTTTTTAAAGACTCAAAACAAAAGTGATTTCTGTGACTTCGATTGGGAGATGGATTTTCCCCATTCCTTTTCAGTGAAGTTGACTGATACAGTGCAACAACAAGTCTGTTTCAGTCACAGGAGAAGAAGTCACAAGACATATATATAGATTTTCCCCATACTTTGAGAACTTCACAGGAATGAGGAATGACACCGACTTATCTTTCAATGCAGCACCGCCAAATCACTCAACGGATACAACTCAGGTTGTATCCGTTTAACTTGTCGCCTCTGGTGCTGTGCTGACAGGTTACAAAAAAACATGAAAACACATTGCTGGCACAAAGAAACAAGATTCTGTTATCAAAGAGGTAGTACTTGAATGAATATAATATTCATTCAAGTGCTACTAATATTAACATGAATATAAATTGCTTTAAACTAGAAATAAAATGTGTATAGTTTGATTTAGACTTAGAATACAGTAGATTTTCAGTTTCTCCCTCTGGTGGTGAAGCCGCAAATTCATAAATCATAGTACCGCTTTATGAAATGCTACTTTAATTATGAGTTGCGCCTCTCCTGCATATTTGGGGGCCACGTCAGATCCACAACAATGACTTAATTTGTATTTATTTTTTCTTCTGCATGTCGGATCAAATCCGAGTGTTTTCTGTAAATACGCAGGTGAGTTTGAGATTTCCCACCTAGAGGTTTACACTGTGGTTAAAAAAAAAAAAAAAAAGATTCATTGTCTTTCAGGTTTGTGTGTGTGTGTGTGTCTGTCTGTTGGGTGAGGTCTGGGCGTTAGCTCAAGGAGCATCATGTCATGTCAGAGCCCGTCTCTCAGTAGGAAGATTCTTCTCCCTGTATTTGCTTCAGGCTTTCAGCATTCATGCCTTGAAAGTACATCAGTCATTTTACTCTCTGTTGAGTTCTGAGTGCCAGTAAACAAAATCATGAAGCCTGAAAAGACATTGATTGAACTAACATGGTTTTAATTATACCTTGTAACAGACATGATCTCATTTAAAGGATGTGAAGAAGAGAAAAAAAATGGGTATCTCTGTTTAATTGGTATTGTATGTGGTGGTATTAGAGAAACAGGTGGGACTGGGGTGTGGCAGGAAAGCCGGGGCTTGGTTTGGGTGGCGGCTGAATGATCACACAAATCACGTAATTGTCTATTTCCTCAGGCCTCTTTTGGTCCTCTTGGATCTGTTGAAAACAAACAGGTGAAGTGTTGTTTGTCCACATAAAGCACAGAGAATGCACATTTAGCCGACATTACTGGGAAGCATATTTCATTCTCATCGCAATGCAATCAGGATTTAAATATTTAAGGCATCTTTTTATGTGTCTCTCGACGACCTGGCAGCTGACACGTCTGCTACGCCCAGCCAAGAGACAGAGTCAACTTTCTGGCTCCAAAATGCTTTTCGGTTAGTGGCGAGCACGTAAAGGACAGTTACACACCCACCAAGATAACATAAAAATGCACATAAGCACCTGATTCCATTCATACTGCAACACGATCTTAAGGCACACCTGCTTCTAGAAGATCTTATGATTGACTTTTGCAAACCAAGCATGCAGAATGCATGGCGACCTTTGTTTTAGTAGCCTAACCTCAGTTCTACCCTTTAAGGGACACTTTATACATGTTTTCTTTTTCTTTGAGACCATTTTAGTTTAAACATATTAGCTGTTAGCAAGCTGAACAGGTGGACATGGCAGTTTTGTTAGCGAGGCTATATACCAGTATCCGTTAGCTAGGCTAAGTGGCTATGGGAATGTGGCTAGTAAATTGGTAGCAACATTCGGGGACCTAGGTCGCCTCATCCTGCATCCACTGGCCTTTGGGTCTCATTGGTCACTTTGAGAGGTTCTTTAGGTTGATCAGGGCAGACACAATTTCCATACTTATGCCAACTAGTGTACGCTGACTGAAAGGGAACAGCTGTGTCATGTTTACCACTTCGGTAGACGGGAAACATCGTGGTAAGTGTAGTAGTATCAGTGTTTGCTGGGAATTAAAAGGTTTTTTTTTATAGCATCACAGTGAGAAAAAATGAGATTCAGAGTTGGTGTCTCACGTTTTCTGATGGTCGCTGACACGGTTCCTCAGCACATTAATCTGGAACAAAGAAAGCATGCAAATGTGAGGTCACACCTATAAGATCATATGTCTTATTTCAAACAATATGTCTTGTACGTTGTAGCACGCACACCTCGTATTTTTGACTCGTGAGCTGATACTGCAGTTCAAACTTCTCTGCCTCCAACTGGTACATCCACTCCCACAGCTCTTTAGCTTTCTCCCTGTGAGACACAGAGGCAGAAAAATGTAACGGTGTCATCCCTAATAAAAAAGTGCTTTATATGTCTTATGGTAAAACATCTTCTGGACCTACTTGAGTCCTTCCTGGTTCAAGTTTTCAATATCCAGAGATTTGCGTCTTTCATTCAGGATCTTTTTCTTCTTCTCTCTCTCTGTCTGCCTCTTACCGCTCCGTTTTTCTGTCTGTGAGAAAGTGAAATAAAACTTATTTCTGGCATAGATCCTTAACACTTTAATCTCCCCACTATGAACTTTTCACCAACTCACCAACTTCTGCATGTAGCCTCCAAAGTGGAGACTGGTGAGGGTTTTCTTCTTCTTAGCATCATCCTCTGCTCTCCTCTTGGCCTCCTCCTCCTCCTTACGAGTTCTCTCATCCTAAAGAAACGTGGATGTGGAGAGAAAGAGGGCCGGGAAATCGATGGAGGCGTTGAGTAGATGCAGGACGTATTTCAATCACATTACAGCAGCTAGAACACGGCTATACCTCGAGACGCTTCTGCCGCTCTTTCTCTCTCTCACTGCGGATTCTTTGCTGCTCTGCTCGCTCAGAACGGCGTTTGTCCTGCACGACACAGCATCACATCTTAACAGATCTTAGAGCAGATCTTTAGTGTTATGTCTTTACGTTCAGCTGTGGACTCTTACAATCCTATCCTTGAGATTAATGAGCTCCTCTTCTTCTTTCTTTCTGCTCTCAAAGTGGACCTCGATCAAAGTCTGAAGCTCCATCAGGTCCTTCTCCATCCTTTTACGATGTATATCCTGCAGAAACAGACGTTCAGTATTTCTTCAGACTCAGTGATGACTACACAATACACATATTTGTTACTGAGACTCTAGAAAACACAAAAGCATTGACAAACAAATTCCAGCATCTGCAACATCTGGTGGTTTTTAAAATGACCTAACAGACCATTACACTTATGTCACGTGACTAATCATGTGAGACAACAGGCATTCCTCTCTTCTGATTCCCAGACTGGTACTCACATCAAAATCCACCTTCTCTCCGTCTGGGATCTTGGGAGGGATGAGGTTGGGCATGATAAATGGCCTGGGGATTTTAAAAAAAGAAAAGAAAAACAAACAGAGTGAAGACACACAGAGTTTTGTAGGGAAGAAATATGAAGAAGATAAGAAAGGGGAGGCTAAAATGCAATCGGCAGGTTCAACACCACAAAGAAACTAAATAAATTGCCCCTTCAGTGCAGTCATGCATGTCATGTCTGTCTACAGACTCGCCCGAGTTAAAACTTTTAAAGAAACTTAAGAGCCTCAGACGGGAGGAAACGGCTCGGTCCACCCACCGGCACCTCTAAAGCTCAGTAAACACGCGATAGCTCGTTTGTTTAAGCCATACAAAGAACAAAGGGTAAAACAATTTATGTAACAGATTACTTTTTGGGCAAGTTCAGTAACTCTAGACAGATTAACCAAACAAGATATAAAGTGTTAATGAATGAGCTTCGGAGGTGTTTGTTGAAAGATATTGGTTTCTCTGGACAGAGCCAGGCCTCAGTTTCTCCCCGCCTCCAGACTATGTGCGAACATAAGCAGCTCCTGTTAGATTGCAATAAAATATGAGAGTTATATTGATCTTTTCATCTAACTCTGTGAAAGAAATCCAATAAGAAAATGTCAAGCTATTGCTTTAATTCAAAGACTTTGTGACTAAGTGAGTGTTACTCACTTGAATTTCGGCTTGGCCTCCTCCTCCTCCTCTGTTGAGAAAGAAAATAAAATAAAAGGAGACAGCAATGCATCTGTCCTGACCACATACACACTCTTACCTGAGAACATGCCAACATATTTAACAGCCGTGCCAGGAAACACCAGCAAATAGCAACAATGCCGCCTGTGTACTTAATGTGCTCATAACAGCTGGAAATGTCGTCCAACAAAAAGTCTGTTTGAGCTAATCCCCAGTGTGATTCAGGTTAAGGATGAGTCCATCCAAGAAAAACAGATCCACAATGCGGAAAGTGTGCCAACATTCATGGCAATACCTTCTCCGTCCTCGGCTTCTCCTTCTCCATCTGAAACCACAATAAAAGCAGAATAAAAGAGTCTGTCTGAGTCGAATGTGTCATAGGGGACAGTAAGTACAGCTCCAAAATTACGGATCAGAGTACACGAAAAGAAGAGAAAGATCAAAATCGAGTCCTGAGGAAGTTGACTACCGTTTGCTTGTCTGCGCTGGTATGCATGTTCAAAGTGTTGCATGTGTCACATATCATAAATAGCGCTCCGGAGACGTGTGAGAGAGGTTGTCTTGATAATAAGTAGTCTTTTACCAGCGAAGGTATGACATCTGTGACCTCTGAATGACACTCAACCAAACATTTTAAACACAGGACATAAAAACATAAAAGCTAGTCTAGAGGAAGTTTTTGTGTGTGTGTTATTTTTAGTCTAGACTTGACTACAGCCATAAGCAGCGTGAGGCTACAGCGCTGAACGGCGGTGCTTTGAGATTAACGCTCACAATGACAATGTTACCATGCTGATATTTAGCACATAGATTGCTAGGGTGTGTTAGCATGTAGATATTTGGAAATTAACACAAAATATCTGAGGTCATTTTGCAGAACCTCGTGGTAGGGCTAAATCAAAAAAGAGGATCACCGGAGTAATTGGGATCCATCCTCTGGGCACCATGAAAGTTTGTACAAACTGTCATATAACATACTATGCTTGTAGAGATGGTGGATGGTGGAACTGGTGGACTGACAGTGACACCACCCTCCCAGATAACTCTGACGATAATCCGATTCATCATCATTTATCGTCTTAGCAGGTCAACAAGCCACCTGTCAGTCTTTGTGAAATGATGTGACAGTTTCAGGGAGTCTCACAGGGCGTTTACTGATTTGAAGGCAGAGATTGCAGGAGGCTGATTCTGACTAACATCGGTCCTACTTGGCAACGAGCCAGAGAAACACCTAAATATCGCTCTTTGAGTACAAGAGCTAATACCTAATTTACAGTAATAAGCAACGAGCCTTAGGGCTGGGAAGGGTGGAGAGGCCTGAGGACTGTGTCAGCTGTGACTAAGAGAGAGACAGAGAAAAAGAAAACTCAAGCGCATGTAGACTGTCACATACCAAAGTGAACTCTGACTGAGTGAGCAGGTCATTTTTCTTGTCTTTCTGACGGTTACAGATCGAATGAATCACTTGGTTGTCAACACTGGACAGACAAAACACTCGTTGGGCAATCTCCGACGGAAACATAACTCTGACTAGCCCTCCAAAACAAATCGAGAGCGATGTTTTCTCAACTTTAAAATCCTCTCACCTTGTTCCTCATTGACCTCATCCTCTGCAGCAGGTTTGTCTTCTTCTTCTTGTCCGGCATCTGCAAAAAGTGACAGTGAATGAGTTAGAGGGTGTGAAACTGACTCATTGCCTTTTATGAACACTCTCACTCTCCCTTTTTAACAGTCATTAGCTATGAGAAAGAGAGAGAGAGAGAGAGAGAGAGAGAGAGAGAGAGAGAGAGAGAGAGAGAGAGAGAGAGAGAGAATAGACAACAGTCTGTTCAAAGTCCATGGAAAGCCTTGCAGGGGGAGAGGTGACGGGTTCACAATGAGCTACCCACCTCTGGTATTTAAAGCAGACAGCACTCAAGAGCTGCTGAAGTGAAGTGTGTTTATCCACATCTCTGACTTGGCATCTATTTATAAATTGTGTGATAAGGTGTGCATTTAATGGTGGACAAATGTGATACCAACAACACAAGTCACCCAACACGGGAGAAGGTTCAACTATCAACTAACTTTCTCCAGAATGATGGACCTCGCCTTTAAACGCAACATCTTTAAGTTTATGAGCAGACTAATATTTGGGAACTTTATGGATGTGGCAAATTCCCAAATATATTGATTTCATCAGGTGACGCTTTCTGAAAGATCTCCATTGCTGACAGCAAAAAGAGACACGCTTTGTGGACTGACTGGTTTACAGGTTATGCAGGTCAGGATTAAAAATGGCTTTATTATTTAGTGGAAAAATAAATAAATGCTGAAATAAACTAAATAAATATATCGCATGGACACGTACATTTACAGTTTTTCATTTCTGTACTCTCTACATTTGTACTTTTACTTACTTCTGTGTCCGTATGTCAACGAATAGGTTGTACTAACTTCACTCTAAAGCAGGATTGGTTGCAGCGGTGTAATCGAATTGGCTGAATCACTCCTGCATGAAATTAGTACAACCTACTGCATTAACATAAAGAGAAGTAGATTAATAAATGTGTCGCTTCAGAAATACATTGAGAAATTGTATCAGTGCCAAATAAAGAAGAGTAAAGAAATGTATTTATCCTTTATTTAGTTTAATTTAACATTTATTTATGTTCTACTTTTTTACTAGTATTTCTTCTTCCTGTCTACATACCAGTCTCCTTGGTTGCCAATATTTTCATCTCAAGTACCCCTGAAAGTCTGTGTTTAATTAATTATATTTTGTTTATGCATAATCGCTGAGCTTGTGTACAGTCAGCTTCATCACAAGGTCCTGGTACTGGTTCCATGTCCACAAAAAACGCCTGGTATTTGTTGTCCATGGAGTATCTTCAAAAAAAAAAAAAAAACAAGCTCAAAGCACAAGCAGTACCTTCCTCTGCCTCCTCCTCCTGCTCCTCCACCTCCTCCTCTACCCCCTCCTCCCCTGCTGAGCAAAAGCAGAGCTAGTTAGAGCTGGTTAAAGGCAGACAGCTTGCAAAGCAGCCAGCAGCATAACAAAGAAAAGAGAGAGAGAGAGAGAGAGAGAGAGAGAGAGAGAGAGAGAGAGAGAGAGAGAGAGAGAGCATGATGAAATCAAGCACGGATTATTCATCCTAAAGGAATCTCGTCAGTCACAGATATCTCATTTTACCAGCAGACACACAGTCAGGACAAACGCCCAATCTGTTGCTCTGCATTTGATGTGTCGTACCGAAACACGGCTAAAAATCAGTCATTGAAGACAGGCGCTAAATGTCAGGGCTAGAGCTAAGTCTACATACCTTCAGCGGCCTCCTCTTCTGAATCACACAGCCAGGAAAATACACACAAAAAAAGGGTTATACAAATGTAATCACATAATAAGAACACACAAGAACTACTACAATATAAGACCTGCAGCTATGGAACCTGTACGCTGAGTTTACAAACAGGCTGAACAGTTCATTTAACATTCACAGGAAACACAGCAAGAAGACTGTCTTTACATTGCTTTGATGGCCGTGTAACACCATTATGTGGTATGTGATATCATGTAACGGAAATAATCTTGCTGGATCAGTCAGAGAAAACATATGTCAAGACAGCATAGCTTTAGATTTATGTGATGTGACATACGCTGCAGAACAAGACGGGTCGCCTACCTTCCACCTCCCTGCGAACATCAAAGAGACATGTATATATATCATTAGTCAGACACAAAAGTAAACGCAATGTCATCACATTACAGTAACACACAGCTGTCATAACAAAAAGCACACACCTACATCTATACGTCCAGTAAGTTCAAGCAGAAACATGATATTACAAAATGAAAGCAAGCTTCAACCTACTCCTCATACTCCTCCACCACTTCCTCGTTGTCAGACATGGCGAGTAACTGAATGTGAAACAGACAAACAGAGGCCGTGAATTCACATTCTCGCCACTTCATTCGCATTTATGCTGTTTAAATGTTTGGACACATAACATGTCGTGTTATATAACCGGCGAGACTTACCTGAGGCTCAGATGGAGTGATGAAGAAACTGATTTGACGGAGAGACTCAGCAGAGAAGAGGTCCCTGATTTCACTGAGAGGAATGTGAGGTGAGTCTCAGAGGGGGAAAGGGACACACTGAGCAGTGGAGGGGAAAGAGGCTTTAGGACCCCTTGTTGTGTTATTAATAACTTTTTAGATAGCGCGTACTCTCCATTATCACCATTCCCAAAAAAGGCCGCTGCGTGCACGAGTGTGGACTGCAGTGCCAAAAGATCTCGATAAAGCCACAGTTGCTCACAGACAATGATTCAGACCCACACAAACACACAAGCTGAGGGATACACACCACACTCACATTTTTATCACCCTTTGTGTGGCAAACAGCCACTGACAAAGCACAGACATGCCACTCTTATCTACTTCCTCCTCCCCTGTTAGCTGCTATATATTCCTTTAAGACTAAACATGGTTTGCATAACGTTTAATTGAGTATTAAAAGAAATTCCTGACACACATTTGTTGTCATAAAACATTTTATTCCTTAGATAGGCAGCATGTTGCCCATAGTGACACAGACAAAAATATTTTGGCCGATTAGACGTAAAACGAACAATTACATTTCAAGAGTTTGCACTAAGGTAATTCCATTTTTTAAAAAAGCTATCATTAGCCTGAAGACCCTCACCTGTTTAAAGTGCTTTTAAAAATTACACAAAGTTAAGGCAAAGCTGTTGTTTTAAAGCAAATCTATCACTGCCATCTCTTCCTTCTGTCACTTTTCTCCCACCTCTCATTTCTACTTTGCTTTTCACTTTCTGTCCACAAACATCCAAATGTGTTTGAGACACATTTTCTTTTTTTTTTTTTTTGTCCTGTTTCGCAGATCTGTTCCTCCTGTGTGTTTTGGCAGTGAAGAAAAAAAAAAACATAAAAAGCTTGAAGAAAGAATCAGTCGTGGCATCCATTAACCTTCTAGGCGTCTTCTCCTCCTCCATCTTATACATCATACAAAGAAAGGTGAAGAAAGGAAAGAATGATTACTGGGAATATATTTTCATTCCATATTTAAATGTAAAATCTAAATATACAATTTATTTATTGTATTTAATTTAAATCTATAATTTATTTACAATTTAATGTTGGCTGCCTTAAAATGACCAGACGAATAATAATGAGCATTGTACCGTGGGACAGTGATCTTCTTCCTTCACTTGAAGATTTTTCCAAGGCACGGTTTTGGAACACCGTCCTCCTTGGTGCTCTCAAACAGGCTCCTCTTACTGGTGATGTCCACATGCCTCAAGTCCTATAAAAAGAAAATGGTCACACTTATTTTCTTTCTTTTTTTTTTTTTTTTTTAATTTCTACAGCCAGAAAATACATACCATCTTCCATATATTTATAGATATGTGTCAGACATTTCACTTTAAATAATAATAATTAAATAATAATACTATAATTAAATAATAATAATAATAATAATAATAATAATAATAACAATAATAATGCTTTTATTTTATTTATTTATTTTATTTTGACATTTAAGAACCAAACTAAAGTTAAGTCACCCAGTTATCCATTTAAACTCCGAACTAAAGTCTCTAATTGCCACAGGTCAAACATCTCAAACTACAACAGAACGGAATAAATGAAGGATTAATGTTAATTAATGTTGCTCTCCAAATAAAAATGCTCACATTCCCTATGAATTTAAATGATAAATAATTATATATTAATAATTGTTGTTTGAGTTAGAGGAGAAAATCTATTTTTAAAATCAACAAATTAAATTAGTTTAGTCAGGGCCTCCATCCCAGAACTCAATAAACAAATAAAATAAAATAAGACCTGACCACTATTTAAATAATTACATATATAATTACCATAAAATGCAAACTAAGCAAAAGTAAGCTGCAGGAACAAGAACTGCATCCTGCTCTGAAACATTCTGCGCATACTGACAGATTACTACTGCCCTCTGGTGGCCAAATGTTACACTTAGATGACGCAGTTTGAGCAGACATTAATCAATGCAGAAAGCCTTACAGCAGGACTGTGCGATGACCCAGTTTGGTTGGTCTTGCTGAGCCAGCGGTTGATCCGGTCTGACATTCCTGTTGCCAAGCTTCTAAATTCCTGAGAACGTGATAGATGTGATAATTAAAACATGCTAATGATATCAGTGCATTACCAACACAATTATGGCACATAAACATAATGTGCCTGTACCTGTCTGGAAATTCCTGGGCTGGTGGAGCACGCTGCTTGCTGGTCCTTCTCAAAGAGGCCCCTTTTCCTGGACACTTCTTCCATCAGGAACAGGGTCCTCTGGGTCACGTCTGGAGATCGTACTACTTCAGACTTCTACAGGAAGCAGGGCGAAGGGAAAATCACTGATATAGACTAGAGTAACAAAAATGACTGATACAGTTATTCTGCTGCATTATTATGGTTTACTGACCTGTGCAGCCTGAGCCAGTCTCTCCATCTTCTCCTGGATGGACCTGGATGAAATCCTTTGCCTAGAGCTGGACGAAACAAAAAACAGTCTATAAGTGTACAGCTGTATAGACTTTGACTACAAGAATAAATGTTTAGAAGAAGTACAAAAAAAAATACATTTGGCTATAGAAACTCACTTCCTCTGGAAAGACGATGTTTTGTCTTCATCTTCATTTTGGTCCTGGAGCAAATCCAAGAATAATTAACATTACACACACTGTGAAGCATCTTTAACACAAATAACATTTTAATTTGATAAAATTTTGATCCAAGTCAACATCTGTGATATTTTTACCCAGCCGATATTTAAAGAAAACCTTCCAGTTGAAGGTACTGTGATGAGATCCAGTAAATCTCACTCAGAAATTGGAAACTCTAAGTCTTCACCAATATTCAGTTTAGTCACTACACAAAGAAACAATGAAAGTAAACTGTCATCTTACTGCGTTGGATTCAAACTTCTTGGAGGCCATCCTCACGCTCGCGCTACGACAAAATGATACAGTCAGCGATCAAACTGAAGCGGGCAGATGCAAAGAGACTCCAAAGAATAAAGATAAAGATGTTGATTTACCTCCTCTGGAGAGGCGAGGCCTCCTCTTCTTTCTTCCTCATCATCTGTGGAAAGCCGGGCATATGTAGATGTGTGTTAGCAGACCTCGCAGTCGCCAGACATCGGAGGCTAATGAACATCACAGTCACATGCTCTCTTTTTCATATGTTGGGGTGTTAACAAAGCAGCCAGTCAGCAGCAAAAAATTCTGGTAAATATTGCTTCAGCTATTAGCATAAGCCCAAAGCTTGAGTGTCACAAGCAAATTACCCTGGACTGATAGTCTAACAGCTGATGTGAGATTAAATCATGCTTTAACAGTCAAATAGGCTAAAGTTAATGTTGGCATTAGCAGGAAGTATGTGTGCATGCATTTCTGTGTGTGTCTGTGTATGTGGATCGGGTGTGTTTACCCTGAAAGATATAGTCCTGGAGCTCTGTCTGATGAAAGCAGGTTTGGTCGTCTGTTCAGAGTTGCCGTTGGAGGAAGAGCCATTCTGAGGTAAAGTAAGATAACTTTAAAGTTACTGCTACATGGGATTACTCTGAACTATCCCCAGTCGGGTGAAGATGAGCTCCAGTGAGCATCTCTTCCATCCTTTAAGACTCCTTGTGCAACTATGGAGCCAGCGATAAGGTTTTATACTCTGACACTAGAGGGTGCTGTCGCTTCAATGACTCGATAAGCAGCAGCGTCAGCACTTTGCAAGCACTTATGCAGCCATGTGACAAGCAAAAACATGGAGAATAGATATTATGTTGTGTCATCTGACACTGCGCGCATGTGTGTGTTCAAATACCTCCTGTGTGTGTCCGTTCTGAACGGGGCTCTGAGATCCCCTCGGAGAGGGGGTCTGGCAAGGCGACGGCCAGTGTTCTCGGGGCGACATGGGAGAGCGAGGGCTCATGGGAGTCGTGCACCCGCTGGTAGAGGGACTTTTTTCGAGTGAGATGGAGACAGAGCTGCGACACCAGAAAGACAAGTGAACTGAAAGGTCAGCGGAAGATGTAAACCAGTGATCCAGGAACAACTCACACATAAGCTGGAGAGTATTAAAGTCTTTACTGCACCCTATTCACCAGTGTCCTATTGAAATATTGTTTTCTGCTATCTGTGTCTGCCTGTAAGCCTGTATGGTCCTCTTCTAATAGTTGATCATTAAACAAATAAATAAAGACATTATCTTGCCTGATTCTTCGACTATGCTCCTTCTCTCGTCTGCTGCGCTCGCTATGTGTGGAATCAATAACCTTTATCTTATCTTAAAACAGTGTTTGATCTGTATTTGATCCTTCCCAACCCTCCCTTCAGTCTCTGTAAAGAACAACGGACAAAAATTGTGCTCATAAACCTGACAAACTTGCGAGCCGGGTTGGACGAAGGCTTGGGATCAGGGTCTTGGCTCGGCGACTCTCCATTTTCGCGCTAACAAAGAAACAAACAGGAGAGACAATAAACATGAGCACACTGCATACAGGCTTTTGTACGGAGCCACCTGAGACACACCTTGCATTACATAATGCCGTACAGTTATGGCCTCATTTGCAGATGCATTGAATTAAAGCTACCTGCAAGTGTAATAAAAGATAAGGTTGAAATTATGACTTCAAGTACACCTTATCATCGTTTTATAGATGCTTTGCATGGTCACTTCAGTCACAGGAAGCGTTCCGGTAATAAGACAGCAGCTGATTCATACAGTGTTTTCCTCAATTTCACCAAAATCTCTTGGCGATTCTTATATATCCTAATGCTTACATACAAAAAGTTGTTTATAACTAGCATCATACACGCTCTGTCTAGCTTTATTCACCTAAATATTGTTAGTGAGTCTCTCCATCTTTACAGAACATGGAATAAGTTTCCCAGAAAAGAAATAAAAAGGTGTTGAGTTGTTGTGCTAGAACCTAGAAAATAATTAACACGACTCTCCCTCCGTGTGGGGTGTTAACTGTGTTAACCACACTGCAGGGTGGCACTGTTTTTAGCACAGTGTTTTGGCTGAGTGAATCATTAATGGTTTGATTGTGAGCGAAGGTTCGTCTCGACTTCCTGTCTCGTCAGAGAATTTGCCAGTCAGCGAAGGAAGTTCAGACTTCAAGCCGTGTCAAGCGGCCGTTTGTGTACCACTACTTTGGCCCAGACTAAAATATCCAAACAACTATATGATGGATTGCTATCATGGTCCTCAGAGTGTGAATCCTAATGATTCCCTGACTCTTCCTTTAGCATCACCAGCAGATCAATATTTGTACTTATCCTGAGGTGCTATCTCAGTTTGTTTAACACCTTACCGACATTACCGTCAGTCATCTTTACTTAATGTTTCGTGCGAATTAGCGAATGTTAGCATGTTCACATAACAAACCAAGATGGCGAACATGGTAAACATTGCACCTGCTTAACACCAGCATGTTAGCATTGTTATTGTGCCTGCAGATGTTAGCATTTAGCTCGTGTTGTCATATTGAGCAGGTTTCAAAGTCAAATGAAAACATATTTGGAATAATGTTGATTTAACTCTGCCGAAAGCTAACAAGTGACTCCGTCTTACTTGTGTGCCTGTGCTGCTGTTGGTGGGACTGTAAGTGGCTGTTTTGGGGGGTGGTTGTGGTTTGGATGTGGCTCTCACAGACGGGAACACACTACCCTGGTCGTCATCCAAGTCCCCCAGTAACTCCACCCTGGCTCCACCTCCTCCTCCTCCTCCTCCTCTGCCGGCCTCTGCTCCATCTTCCCCAACCTCCTTCTGTCGTCTCAGCGTCTCCACATGCCTCATCCTTCGCTTTTCATCACGGACGCGCAGCATCTCCACAAAGTCCAGCTGTATCTGCTCCGCACTGAAATAATAAATAGTATACACACACACATGAAAGGCTGATATGTTTATGATGGATGGTCTCTAGTGTGGAGCGAAAGGGCCTGTCAGCCCCGTCTCTGATCAGATTTCTCTAATGAAAGGATCTACAGTTGCTTTCTCTCTCTTTGAAGACTGCTTCTGCTGCAGGTACTCAGCTGGTGGTGTTTTTGACAGCTTTTCATACTTTCCAAGCGCGGTATCAGGTTTTTTCGGCCGTTTGAAAAGTATACATATGGCATACACCCATGGGGCAAAAGCGTAAGAATCCTCGCTCTCTACTTCTGAAATCCATCCATGAAAAAGGCATCAAAGAAGTTGGACTCATGCTATGGTCCTCTTACATACAAGAAGCAATGAGAAAAAGAAAGACAGAGAAACAGGAGGACAGAAGACGAGAGAGATGAAAATAGAAGTGTGTAAACAAGTGGAAAGCACACACCTACAGCAGCCTAATCCTGTTCAGACAGTCTCTAAATCGAGCTTTGGCATGAACAAAACAATAAATTATGCTTTACTGAATCGTGAGAATAACCTGCTGAGCCCCTGGGACATCTCACTTGTCGAGTCTGTCCCGTGGGCGCTGGCGGGTGTGTCTCTGGGCGTTTGGCTCGAGTCGTCATCGGGGTCAGCGTTGCCGGTCGTGCTTTTCACCCTCCTTCTCTTCTCTCTCTCCACCTCCTCCTCGTCCTCCATCGTCCACTGGCGCGCCAGGCTGAGGCCATAAAAGACAGAAAATGAAACAGTGGCCGAGACAGGGCATGAGAAGAGAAACCATGTTGAAATCCGCAGACATAAATCCAATTAATCGCTGTTGTTTTAGTTGCTGTAACGGAGACACCGTGGTTATAGAGGTTACAAACAAAGAACCTGCTTTACTTGTTCATCAACTGTTTATGAGGAGAGTTACAGTTTGTTGCTTGTTTAAACAAATTTAAATAAACTCTTCAGGTATGCATGATGTGTTTAGGGGAAAAAAACACAGCATCTGTTATTTTCTTGGTGCAGCCAGTTGCAGTATGATGGGACCTGATGTCTCATGAGTAAGATGGTACCTATTTTATCTCTAGACCTATAATATCTTAGATATTATTGAAAAATGAGCAGCTACAATGATCATCAAACGAGACAGAAAATAGCAAACTGTTTCATAAGGCTAGTGACCATAATCCTAAATTAATATTATACAATGACAACTAATTCCTGATTGAAGATGATTGGCTGCAAGAATGAAGCCAGAGAGCTACTTTTTTTTTTTTTTTTGCAAACTCCATAACATCTCCTGTCAGAAATCAGCAGCTGTAGACGGTGCTCTCCACCTCAGGTGTCATATTCTCCGTCGAGAACTCCAGATCCTAATCTTACCTGGACAAAGCCGACCAGTTCTTCCGACTGATGGACATACTGGACGAATTTAAATGTAAAGTTTCCAAAGGACACTTCGCTCACAGGCAGAAAAGAGTCGACTGGTTGGCACTCTGAGGGCGGCAGTCAAATTACAGTCGGTGCGCCACAAAGCAGTCCACCTTTACCCCGGTGCAGTTCACTGAGGCGTCACGTGACTGCAAAGGTAAGCTACCCACCTGAGAGAGAGAGAGAGAGAGAGAGAGAGAGAGAGGGAGAGAGAGAGCTTCTCCATGTATGGTGGAAAAGTGGCAGTTATGATAGCTGTGACAGTCACAGCCACTTAAATGGCTATCTGATTCAACCAATGCGCAGCCATAATACTGAAACGATGGCCAAGTAAAGCTGATGTTATAGGAAACGTTTTGCAGCTGCAAGGAAATTAGCCACAAATATCAAAAACAGGCACAATGGTTAAAAAAAAGTACATTAACAAAATTGCAAAAAAACATTTAAAGATGTTGCATCTAAATTGGTCCAGTAGTAAAATAAAAACTTTGTGTAACTATGTTTGCGTGTCAAACTGGGTTTTGATGCCTTGTTCTGGGCAGAGTGTCTCTTTACAGTGTGAATCAGACTGTTTGCTCTGCTGTATGAAGCCACACCTTCCACTGAACCTGTTCCGGACTCTGACCCAGGCTCAGTCCAACCCACACACACACAAACACACACACACACCCTCTACCTCACCTGGATTCACACAGCACCTTTACCTGATAAACCGTTAGGCCACAATAAACAATGTGACCTATATTAATGTGTAGCGCTTCTCATCCAGATCCATGTGCTAAAATGAGCCTGCTTCATTCATATTTGGAAAAAGGCTGGCCTGCAGCTTGCACCATTAAGATTCTATCTAATGGAACTAGTTTGCATGTCACTCCCTGGCTGAGGAAGCAAAGCATGCAGCTGCTCTCTGGCACTCAAACACACAAACACAGATGACTGAATAGTGTGTGTCTGTGTTTTTGTGTTGCTCCGGCGTTCATATCATGTGTTACTCTCCCGTGAGGGGAAACTGTATTTGGTGACAGGCTCTTTGCATCTACTGATTAGGCCATAATGATTAAAGCAGCATTAGGAAAGGACTTTTTTAGAGAGTGCTTTATCAGCATGCAAAACAGGCAGCAGCAGCTAAAGAAGGCTCCTTTACAGCAAGATGCCTCCATGAGCGGCTGGCAGAAGATGTGCTCTGTTGCAGAGGTGCCTCTGTTTGAAAGGAACATTTCTTGTAACTGATGCTTGTGTTTGTTCATATGTTCCTTTACTTTAATATAAAATAGGTCTGCAGCCATGCCAGCAGCTCATTGGGCTGTGGGTTTTGCTAATTAGCACCAAGCGCATACATGTACAGCTGAGGCTGATGAGTATTTGCTCACCAAAATATTTGACAAATTGAACCTGATGATGGTGCTGGATGAAATGGATGACAGTGTGATTATAATTAATCCTGACTGAGATCTGAGGTCTTGGCAATCCATTCAGCAGTTGTTGAGATATTTTTGTCTGCACAAAAGCGGAAGGCCAACAAACAGCCTCACCGCTAACCCGGCTAAAAACACAAGTGTGTTTTTACAGCTATGGGTGAGGTCACATCAGAAAAGTCATGTTTGATTCAGTAGAGTATTGACATATTTATAGCATCTCTAACATATGCTGCAAAGGAAAGGGAACGAAGACTTCTATAACTCTGGGTAAAAGTTCTCTGTCGTTTTTAAATCAAGCCGTTGTTCATTGAGCACACATAACAAACCCAAATTCAATCCATTTGTGTGTTTTATTGTGTCAGTTTTCATATAAATCCAGCTGATGAAATGCAAATCTGTTACAATTCATAAAAGCAAGCAAGAATATAAGATGCAGTTTAATTTGACCAGGTTATATTATTATTATTAGCTATACTATTTGACCTTCTGATTAAATTACAATACCATCCACATTTGTCAGAGATTTAAGCAACATTGTTTTACATTGTTGTACAAACATGAGGCAAAATCTCTTGGCATCAGCTGCGATATCAGCGTGAGAATGAAATGCAGAAGCTGCAGTAGACCAACTCAGTTGCAGGGAGAGTGATGACGCTCACACGACGCCACCCCATCAACTTTTGTGTTCACTGGGCAGGACCCTTAGCAGCATCAAACATCTTCTTCCTTCCCTCCATCCCGGACATGGCCTCCACGTTCTTCCTCCAGTCGCTGTCTTCAACTGGCCTCTTCTGCACAAAAACACAGCCGACAGTTAGATTCGGGTAAGAGTATGAATGAGAACAGAATGAGAACAGTCTTTGATTGTGAAGTAGAATAGGTTCGCAAAATCTTCCTATCATTATTGTTGTGTCCAAGCCTTTGAGGCCCATGAAGTCACCTGGGAATTCCCCATAAGAAAAGTGTATAACCATACAAGTATAACTGGTTTACACCATCTAATCCACACATTTCCATGCAAGCACCTGCTAATCTGTACGTGAACACGCACACACTGACCAGTGAGAAGAATCGGTCACAAAAGCGTCTCTTCTGTGTACAATGGGATCATTGTCTAGTATGCCGTACCTCGTCTCACACACACACACGGTCGCCGCCCTGCGCTAGCCAACTGCTCGGTATCTCAAACACACCCTTCTCACACACATAAACACGCTTTTCGGGTGTCCAGTGATGCTGATGTCATGTGTTTATCTGAAACTTCACAGTAGCTACCTTGCACACTTCCCCTAAGGAGGGTAGACATGTCTCTTGGGCTGGTTTGATTGTGTACTGTGTGTATATGTATCTTTTTTTCCCTCCTTCTGCACACACCTTCTCGGTGTCCTCTTTCTTGACAGACTTGAGGTTGGCCCGGAGGTCCATGGAGACTTTGTGCTTGGAGCCCAGCAGCGAGCGAAGGATGGCGTCAGCAGACACACGAACACGGCGAAGATTGGGCCTCTTGAATTTCCCCCTGAGGTCCAGCACCTTGATGTTCAGGTCTTTAATCTGGATCGGGGACAGAGAATACCATAAGTACTGCAGGACTTTCTCATGGTGACAGTTCTGACCATAAGACGTGGAAACAATGTGTACCTCACGCGTGTTGAGCGTCACTTTGGCTTCAATGTCGTATCGCTCTTCATCCACCACGTCTACCTTCTCGTGGAGCTCTCTGCAGAGATCCTACACACAAATAAATATATAGGTTTGAAAGTGATAGTTGATTTCCGGAGCAATTTCAAATGTGTGCATTTGGGAAAGACTAGCTCTACAGGCATATGCTTAGGGAAATCCTTTATTTTGACAGAATTGGTTGGATGTGGCACAGTTCACAAAGTTCCAGGTTTATAAAAAACCCTGTGGTAAAAGGGGAGATGCAGCTTCTGTAGCAGCTTTCACAGGTTTTAGATTACTTAGAAACCAGCGGAGGGAGTGAAGAATGGAAAAGAGGACCCGTTACCTGTAGCTGTGCAAGGCTCAGGCCGCTGGTGTTTAGAGGAGGAGCTCTTTCTGACAGATACTTCTGTTTCTCCTCCTCTTTAACTAGGATCTCCTGCTCCAATTCCTCCTTGGCCTTTGCCACCATCAGACTCTGCGCAAAATGTGAACATGATGATATAATATAGGATGCTCTTGCATTGCTTTAGTAAAGATCATTAAGTTTATGTGTCTCTAGATGTTTACATTCATCGGCCAATCAATAGGATACGCTACAGTACAGTACAGTACTCAGAATATGACCTCTGCTGCTCTCCTGTGGTCAAATACATACATTACATCATAGTTTGGCTCAAAAAAATAGGTCCATGATCTCTCTCTTACCTTGAGCATCAGCTTCCTTGAAGCTGAGATCTTTGGCTTCCTCTGGATGGAGAACATAATCCGGGACATTGTCAACATAAGTAAAATGTTTGCACTTCACTTGCAGCCTAACATATCATTTGAATTGTTTCTGTGGAATATTTTTAGCATTGGGAAATACTTGTGTAAAAGTCAAAATATCTCACCTCTTGCCTGTAAAAGAAAAAAAAATGGACAAGATTTAAATGAAAGACCAAAGATCATTTATAAACAAAGTTCGGAGATATTTGTTTTGTGTTTATGTCTATTTGAGTAATTGAGTAAATGGTCTATAATAAGAACACAATGGCTGATCACTCACACATGCTCAGGCATCCTGTTGATGAGATCTCACTGGAGGAGAGACAGAAGAGATTAGATAGGCAGGATCGTGTTTCCATACTTCTCTGCGAGAGTTTTCTCAGAATGTGGAGTCCGTTTCAGTCCATGTAAACTGTCAGCGTGCCCTCCCGTTTGTTAACAATATCTCGACTCTTGATTTTCACTCTAAACACAACAGTAGTGCGGCTTCTACTTTCCGTGGATCACAAGACAAATGCCTTTATCTTTTCTGCATTTACACTGCAGGATTAAAAAAATCCTCTTATGAGACAGATAAAGTATTATTTAGGAAGGTTAAAGGACAAGTGTGTAGGATTTAGTGTCATCTAGTGTTGCTGTTTACAACCCCCTCACCTCACAACCTCCATTATAGTGTAATGGAGAGCCTAAGGCTGCAAAATATGTGAAAAAGCTTGTCTGTTCTGGGCTACTGTTGAAACATGGCATATCAACATGGTGGAAGGACACCCACAGCATCTGTAGGTAACAAAAACATAACAATTCTTATTTTGGGGTGATTATACACTTACATACACTCACTCTAGTATGCATATAATATTATATTTCTGCTATATTTGATAAATGAAGCCCCCTAAGTCTGACATTTAAAGGCCCAGTTCATGAATTTCAAACATTCTAGCTACAAAAGTTGTTTAACCCAGTAACTCCCAACAAGGGAAACTTCTGAAGTTGCTTGTGTGTGAACTGTATGAACTGAACACCACTTGAGAGTATATAAAAACCAGTTAGCAAGTATGAAAACAGTCCACTAAAAGTATGAATAAACTGTTGAAATTGTTAGATAAAAGTAAGACAAAATTATCAAAATAAAAGCCAGTCACAAAGAAAGAATACTTCATCATGGCACTGCTACTGACACTGACACGACACTAAGCAACCTTAAATCCATCTTTAAGTTTCATATTAAGGTAATGGAGGGTTTAAGCTCCGCTGCTGAGACCTGGATACACCCCCAAATACAGTGGAGGTGGAATTTTCTTTGTGGTGCATCAAACATTTCCCAGTTTTTCAAAATAATCTGCAGATCTCACTTGGCTAACACTGTTTACTAAATGTAATATGTTCATTAAAAAAAACAACTGTGACACAAGGCATCAGGTGAGATCTGTTTTAAGTCACTTAACTTATCTTGTCAGCTCATGCCTACATTTGTGTTTTCACTTTTGATCTTTGACTTTTCATCACATTATCTTACCCCTACTCGCCCTCAGTCGCATGGCCTTCTGCCCTTTATCAAATCAACAAGCGATTTACCGCACTCACACCTTCTCTGTCCCGCCACGTCTCACCTTTTCTCGCTTTATGTCCCTCTCTCATTTTACTGTTTGGTTCTAGTTGAGAGTGACACCACCTAAAACCTCCCAGCATGATGGGGTTGCAAGCTGCTCCAATGGATTAGGAAAATTCCTGACTGATAGCCATCTCTCCTGTCTCTCATCCCCATCTTTCTTCTCTGGATTATCTCAGGCAGAGGAATTTAGAGTGGTCTGTCTCCCCAAATAGACCAGGGGACATCTGATAGACAGCTGTGGAGGCTGATTGTGCTCTGGGGTGCCCAGTCTGGATAAGGGATTTACCGCCAGTAACTCATGGATGCTTATAAGCCTTTGTGGTGTAGCCAACTTGGCAATTCAAAAAACCAGCCCAAGGTGCTTTGGAAAGTTCATGTCGGCCTTGGATTTCAACAGAGATGCTTTGGCTACATATTTAATCCAACTAGTTCGTATTATTTCAATTCATCATCCAGCACAGTGCTAATGCACTTATGGTTGAGGTGCAGGCAGAGCCCCAAGGATGAAACGGGGCTATCGGCAAAATGACATTAATACTTTATAACTCTCTCACTCTTTATATACCTGTTTCCTGGACTAACATACTGTACACTAACAAACAAAAAACCTGAAATCAGCATCTGATCTGGTAGATCAGTCTGAAGGCATCTATATTTCCATTTTGTTTTAAAACTTAGATCAAGTCTACAAAGCAAAATTTCAACATATAAATGGTTGTTCCAGACACATTTATGTATGTCAGCCATTAAGTTTGTGTACCATATAAAAGAAGGATACAGGCCTAACATCTCACATGAAAAGCTTTACAGAGCACACCATGAAGTAGCCTTACCAGTGTTAGAGGCAGTCGAGAGAGAGATGCAACAACAGCGGAGGCAGGATGGACAAATCAGAGATGAGACCAACGATTTGGTATCCCTCTATTTAACCGCACCCCCAATTGTCTCACTCTCTCTTTCTCCTTTGTTAGTGGAGGCTATTATTAGTCAGCCCCATCTCTCTTACTGTCTAATCTTGTTCTGGCCATTTGTCTCTCGCAGATTCATTGTAAATCAGGGGCCAGCAGTTAGAGGCTGGAGCTTTGGCTTTGCACGAACCAGGAGGATGAACTATAGTCATTTTTATGTTTATACAGGTCAAGGATTGTCTGTGAAGGGAATGAAACTGTTGATACCTTGATGTTCTATGGATGGTAACTTTGGTCTAACACGTGGTACAGATTGAAATATATCAAAAATTCTTGGTTGGAATGCCATGAAATCTATATTTATACACATTTGGGACCCTCAGAGGATAAATCCTATTGTTTTTGATGATTCCATGATTCTTCCCATAGCACCACCACAAGCTTTACATTTCTGCTGCTTGATATCTAATAAATGGATTGGCTATAATGCTGTATATGCATCCACTTTTCTTTAGTGCAATCATTCGATCAAAATTTAAAGCCATCCAATACTTTGGTTTATGGACAAAATACTTGCTGTGTGTTTACACACTAAACACACAGCACACATAGTGCCTAAATAAAGCGATGACTTTCCCATCAGCCTCAGCTGTTTAGTGCTAAGTGGCAAATGTTAGCGCACTAACAAGCTAAACTTAACATAGCAAACATTATACCAACAATTAACATTGTCATGTGAGCATGTTAGCATGACGACGTTAGCATTTAGCTCAAAGCGTTGGCTTGGCAGTAGGCTTTTACTCATGTTTACCCACACCTAAACCTCTAAGGGTAGATCAAAATGCTAGACATGCTTGCAAGAGGCCCTTGGGAAATTTCTGCCTTTTATTAAGCCTCCCAGACAGCAAACAACATCTAACTTCCGGGCAACATTTGTAACTCAAATGAAACTGACAAAGTAGCTCCACTAAAACTCAGAACATAAAATTAGCTCTTGCTAACACTTCCAAAGTGTCTAGCAGGTACACACAACTAAATGAAGTTTTCTGGTGAGTGTGTTTCATCAGTAGTACTTAATACGTAAATCAGACTTAAATGATCAATTGTATTGGCTTGAGGAATATCTACAAATGAACAGAACTGGATTAGGATGTCTTGTTGCGGCCCCATGTAGCCTGGGAGGACAGTCTTTCCTGAAAATGTCCTTCAATGGATATGTGATTAAAAAAAACATATTATAAATGATATCATACAGATATGTCATGTTATGTATATATACTGTCATACAAGAGGTTGCTACATATACTGCTACACTGCTATACATTATGTTAGTTTAATGTAAGTTCAAGATGTATGCTCAATGTGTTATTTGATTTTTCCTACTTAAACTAAGCTGTACCTGACTCTACTGTGACATGGTTATTTGGTCACTATCGTGAATGATGCATCACTAGGTACAGGGAAAATTTATAGTTGCCAGATGATGAACTATGATGCCTTTTCTATGATGTTACCATGAAATCTTTTATTTAATGCATGGGTGGACAAGACAGTTCTATTTTATGTTCTGGTGTGCACAGTGAGTAGCTGTGAGGTGGTAAAGTATGTGATGGTGGAATGAACAAAATGTATATGTATATCAAAAAAGTATAATACACACACAAAATGTAAGAGGAGTGATACTAATAAAAAAAAACAAACAGGAGCCTGTACTAAATGGAGACTTGCCAAACTACGTCAAACAAAGGTGAACAGAGACAGACCTCTAGTGGTTTAACACTCACACAGCAGACAGCAGCTTTATCTGGTAAAGCCCAAGATGAAAAATGCGATTTGTAAAATATTTTAAGTCGCTTCAAAGAAGTGTCACACGCATGCTTTCTCTTTCTACAAGCACTGATAAACTAATCGGATGACTGTCTTATTTGTCAAAAGAACGCAAACATTGTTCTGACTAACATTCATTCCACTTTGGATCGACCCGTTCTGGGATTTGGTTTATGAAATTGCAGGTCACTGAAAGTGTGTGTTTATCTGCTGGGAAAACCAGATACCCTGGACAGAGGTTATGATGTTTAGACAGGGCATTCCACTGTGCAGTGTGAGCACACACACTCTGACAGGACTGGACTTTAAGGACGTAATGCACATAACCACAACCAAAGCACACACACTTGCGCTTTTCCACAGATCTCCTTCACATACAGTATTTTGTGTATTTACACCTGCCCACGCGCACACAGTTTAGACCAATCATCCATCACTGGGTGTCTCCACTCCTTGCAGTGCTCCTGGTCCCTTGCTGACTCATGCGGTGTGGCTAGCTTTGGGGTTTTCCACAGTAACGAGAGAAGTCTCTGCACAATCAACCCTTTATTCCTGACCTGCACTGACGCTCCACAGCCGAACACAGCTCACACACAGACTGCTATATTCTTGACACACAAACACGCACAAAAGATGCTTGAATGAACAATATGTGCCAGGCCTCACTAACAAGAGTCTGCTGATGCTGAGCCGAGCTGAGGCCTTGCTGAATTTCATGCTGGGTGTGCACGTAAGCTTCTGTAGGTGAATATGTGTGGGTGGTTGTTTGTGTGTACATGCCTCAGGCTCGCTGTGCTTCTCATTAGTCCTCCACACTGCACAGTACAAAAGGTGTCTTCAGCATGCACGCAAGAGCAGGAGAGCCATGCCACAGTGTGTGTGTGTGTGTGTGTGTTTTCCAGAGGCTATAACAGCAAGGTTACACCACAACTGGAAACAGATGAGCCTAGCAATTAATGGTCTGAACCTAAAATAAATCGCAGCTGACTGTTTAAGCTTTAAGAGATATTATATGTTCCAGCGCAGAGAATTGAAGCATTCTTCAAAAATAGAAACTCGAGTTATATCATCACATTAGGACTACTCCAAAATTTATTTGATCTTTATAAGAGTATAACGCTGTACACGGTTTAAACAAATATATATATATATATAGAACATAATGTGCAATGAATATGAGTAAAATAGTTATTCTTCATGTTCAGCTTTAGAAAAACATGCAGACAAGTTCAGTCTATAGCAAAAGTCAAACAGCAATGTGTTTCCATCGAAAGCGAGACTGAAGAAACAAAGTGACTCCTGTTTCAGCGACATTAGAAAATGTCAGGAAATGATTCAAAATAGAAGATATTTCTGAAACATAAAGGCACAAGGGGTAAACAGTGTGCCAGCTCCTCGGTTTCTGTCCACACAACGCCATCTTTTCCTCGCGCGGTGACCTTCAGCAAAGAGGTCATGATATATCAGATTCCTAGGATTTACATGACAGCGTTGGAAGACAAGAAATGTGTCTGTGACACTTAGTGAGCCGCCCTTTAGTCCATATTCGCTGATGGCCGTTCTGTAGATCCCCACTCGTGCCGTGCGCCACAGAATCAAGCCAGTTGACCCGGTGTCCTCTACCATTCTCCACTCTGATTTGGTTCGCTCTCAAAAAGTAGAAAGGCTGGAAAAAGAAGAGCAGATTTTTAAACTTCAATTGTTACTGAGGCAGCTGATGGTGCTTCACGAAATGCAGTTGTAGGGAGTTACATTACACTGTTACCACGGCTACTAAAGTTAATTTGGGCGCTTGACTACTGCAGCTCTCTTAAGGAAGCATCGCTGTGGATTCCTGGACCGTGAGCTCATAGTTCAGACTTACACACTCAGTTCATGAACATTTGAGATTTGAGTGACCAGTTTCAGTAAATAACAATGTCGTCATGTGATACCGCTGATTGGGTCCTAAATGTGGAAAGGCTGAGAAGACGTACGGCTCTGTTCAGCCTAAACGTCCAATTGTTTTTATGTGACTTAAACACGTAAGAGTAGGCTGTTTGTTTACGTGTGTGTGTGTGGTGTGTGTGTACATGCATGTGTGTTTAAAAATACTTGGCTGCCTAGTGAGGGAGAGGCAGGCAGATGTTATTTTGGAGGCTCACATTGCGTCGTAATTATGTCCTCAAGTGAGAGTGGGTTTGCGTCCTAAGAAGACTGTGGTGCATTAAAGGACGATGACCACAGCGAGGAAAAACTGACACGACTTTCGCTCTGCGGTGGAACATCTAAACACTGAGGTGATACTTGTAAATAACCTTTAGCACGAGCTTAGCTTCAGGCCTCAAGTGCTTCTCAGCCATGTGCCACCTCATCCCCAAGAGTCTGGATGTTTTCATTCCATCCAATCACTGCACCAGCCTGTTACTATTAACACCATTTCAACCACAGAGGGGAGATCAGCAGTGATGTCTGGTTGGAGACTTTGGTGGCAAATGGTTGAGAAACCCAGACTGGGAGTATAATTACCCTTGGGGTGTTTAAGTGATGCTTTGACTCCGCTTTCACTGTCATTCAAAGTTAATACTAGGAGTGAACCTGACTTTCAAGCTATTGGAGGGTGTGGTGCCACCTTGTTTCCTCAGAATCAGAATAAATGTAAGCCTTGAAGAGTACATAACTAGAGGAACTTTCTCAAACCCATTGGTAACATTTGGAAGACAGTCCCAGCCTATTCCACCTCCACCAATTGAAGACTCACCTTTTGCACGTCAGAGCTCCTCGTCCTCCCCGGTGCTGCCCAGGTGTGCTGTGGACAGGTGCCTGTTCCGTCCCGTTTGAACTGCCTGCAGGTTCTTATAGCGCACCAGCGCCAGGGCGATCTCCGCGTTCCACGCCGTGCCTTCCTGAGGACACCTAAAGTCAATCTCCTTCCCCGTGGCCATCACCACGGTGAAGTACACCAGCCCTCGCTTGTACTCCACGCAGTCCACCGTGGCCATGCGCTCAAAGCGGAGCTCCTTGGCTCTGGAGCCCCACGCAGAGCTCGGAGCATCACCACCACCACCTCCTCCTCCTCCTCCTCCGCCTTTGCAGTTGTGCAGACGGAGTCCTTCCTCGGTGAGCACACAGCGCTTCTTCTTCCACAACTGGAGGAGCCCGCTGCTGCGCTTCTCCAGCAGCCCGTCTCTCATCACTTTAACCGGGAGAGACATGGCCACGCTGAGCCGAAGTCTTCAGATAGAACCGAAACTTAGAAAGTCTTCATCAGCGGTGCGTCTGGAGATTGATCCATTAAATACACGTCTCATATGTGTCAAGTGTTTCTCAGGAAAACATACCGGTTTTGAGTTATGTTGTTAGTAATAACAGTAAAGAGTTTCATACAGCCTGCACTTTTAAATCCAATCTGCGCGCAATGACAGCACGCCGTGATGTTGGTAGGCTTGTCTGCTTGGATATGTTTGAACATGCCCGGCTCCTCTGTGGACCTTCTCTCCCTTCACCGAGCACCACGCCTCCTTCTGGTGACGCCAGAAGGAGATCCGGGCTGTTTATAAAATTCCCTACTTGTGCTTGTGTGTGTGCGTGCGTGTGAGTCAGTGGGTGCAATAAGACGCTCAGTGTGATATCTGTGTGTTAGCAGAAATACAGGAAGGTGCCGCCTCCCATTAGGTCGCAGTGCACCTGTTTAGAAAAACCTGCCACACACCTGACAGTATAAACAAATAAAAAAATAAAATGATGATTCACATAAAGCTTCCCTTTCAAGATTCAGAACTGTGTTTATGACAAGCTGCACTTTCTTGTCTCTCTTTGAGAGCTGGAATGTGAGTGGGAGGCAAAGGGTGGATAAAGAAAGTCAAATGTTGTAATATGTGAGTGTGTGTGAGAGAAACAAAGTGCAGATAGAAATGTTTTACTCCAGCAGATGGAAACAGATGATTAATTATTTATCATTATTCTCAGAAACTCTTGTATGTGCATGATTAAAGCAAGATCTTCACAACAAACTTTAAAACCCAACTGACTCCGCTGAAGTTTAATTTCACTGGACTGAAATTAATTATGACCTATTAAAAAAAATGTCTTGTCGTTCTTTACATACTTGATGGTTCAGTATCGCGGTACAAATGTGACAGATGAGCTCGGTGGGTGGAGTGAAACTGTAATTCCCCTACCTTTAAGAAACTGGAGTTATCCTCTCGGCGTTATGATGTGTCATTGCTATGTTATGAGAGGAATGGATACACTGAACACTTGGCATTTCTGGAAACTTAAATGCAGGACGTCAGTACGTGACTTCCCTGTCACACACACACACACACACATTCATTCATCTATGTTGTTATGTAATATTTGCACCAGATAAGAAATGCATGTCTTGATATTTCTTCATTTCCTTGAAAGATGAAACCCGGTTTTCCCCACAGCTAAGAAAGACCCTTGTTCACAGCAGACACTCTGACAGGAAAACATCCATTAATAAGAATTCAAATTCTGTAACAAGTAAAGTTTGAGTTTAATTTGTGTCAGTGAGTTAGAGTGGAGCTTTTTTATACTGGACCTGTGCAGCCCTCTAGGACTGTCCAACATCATACACACATGATGACACTCGTGTTCCGGTGCACCAAAATAAAAAAATAAAAAACACACACACACTGCTAAAAACCTTTTCATTTTGTTTATTATCATGCTATTTGGGAAGCATGCATAACATAAACAAGCAGCATTTAGGCATATAAGGTAGACTATTGCTGAGACTTTATTCAATAAGAAGAAGATGATAAAATTCAGTAACAGCTGAGTGCAAACGATGCAGGGAATGTTTCTGTATTGCGTGTAGGTTATGTATCAAGATTAAGCATTAGCTTTCGCCGTTAGCCTTTATGGTGTTACCTTTGAAGCTTTCTAAGCATGTCAGACAGGTGCGTGTGTATTGCTGGCGGCAGTCTGCCCCCTGCAGGATAGACACTGTATTGCAGGCGCGGCGTCTCTCTACTGAGTGTGCGCCAGCGCCCCCGCTCCGGCTCCGTACCCAAATCCCTTCGGACCAAATTTTTTGCTGTAGCAGCCTGTTTGAAACAAAGGTAAAGTGTCAACAAAAAACTCTTCACTCACAATATATAGCATTCGAGTCAAAGTTAATAATATCAGGATATAGCCTCTTAACAATATTAGGGTGTTGCGGTTAAAAATTGGCAATTTCGTGATCATAAAGGTGTCTACTTTCTGACCAGGATATCTAAAATGTCTATTCGTTGTAATATTAATGTCGAAATTCAATGTTTTCGCTTTCTGCTTTCTGCTATTGGTGGCGAAATTAAAAGAAGTTGTGAACTCGGTGTGATAAAAGCACAGTGCTGAGGGACTCACGTTAACTAGCTAGCCAAACATCTCCATTACAGCAAGAAAAAAAACCCAAAAACAGGAGGTATTCTTCAAACACTACGGGTGGCTCTGTTCCATACAAGTATACCAGGAGGCCTCTCCATTAAAGCCCTGGAAATGGGTCACCTAAACGGAGTACATCCATCACTAATGTCAGTAACTATACTGTGCTTCTCGTGCTTTGACGTGTCAAGAAATGTACAGCGATAAATCAGGAGACACACAACTGAGAGCCGGTTTGTGCCCAGAGGACATGACTCGGTGAGAACTGTCACAGGTTCGACTTTCAGAGGTATTTTTGTTTCCCCCTCAGATGTCAGTTGTCTACATTGAAATTTAAAGTGCTTGCCTGTGGCGAAACCAGCGTTTAAATCTAATACATTCACTGTTTGTGCCGGCCTTGGCCTGCCATGGGCTAACTGGATGCACAGCAAAGGAGAAGAGCGTGGAAATATTGAATATGAAATGTTGGTTTTACCCCAGGGAGACATTGTGTCATTACTTTTTCACGGCTGACGTTTTGACTTGATAAAACGGGAGAGCACAGGTGTGCGTATAAAGACAGTGGCTTCGTGAAGCGTCCAAGTAAATCCATGCCAGTGAGTGAGCATGCGCAATAACAGTCTCCTAAATGTGACGCGGCCGTCATTAATTAACTGCACCTGTGTTTATGCTGACAAGCTACACTGTGTGCTGTGAGAAGGGTTTACTGACCACAGAGGGTCGCGTGTATGTATAAAGGTTAAAATGTTCGAGGTGAGACTTGGCATAACATTTCAAATGGTACATCAAGTTTGCAAAAAAAAAAAAAACTACGATAAAGCTTCGTGTTGTGCCATTTGGTGGACAAAAATTGCTCAGCCATATTGTCGTGTTCTTGATATTTCTCTGTGTTAGGGGGCCCTCTGCTGTATTCTTTTGGTCATTACAACTCAGTCACCCACTCACAGCCCACTAACAAAATACAGCAGTTCACGTTCTCTCATTTAAGACTGGAAATCTGGGTATTTCCTCCCTTAGGTAGGACGTGCAGTATGTAGCTATATGTCTTTTTGTTTTTGTTTTTTTTTTCTTCAGACAAATCCAGACTGAGTGGATCAACATGGATTATTGTGCCTGGCTTGCACCCTGGACCTGGATTGGAGACAGGTTTGACACAAGACGACTGCACAGTAAAACTACACTAGGGCTGACCATGAGATTTTCATGGTACGATAACCATCTCAGAAAATATTCCATGTTTTAATGGTATACAGTGTTTTTTTTTTTTTTTTGAATGATGCTAATACAGTAAAAATGTAATCCCATAGATGAGCATATGATACCACAGTATGATACCACAGTATACTGCTGCAACCCTGAAAGGAAATCTCTGAGTGGACTTGCTGCAGGGTTATGTTATAATGTTTCCATTAAGAGTGTATGGAGCCACAGTTTCAGGCCTTGACAACCAGACATTAACCTGTGGCTGTAACTGGGACATGTGATATGGGAAGTGAAAACAGTGAAGTTTTACCTTTGCAGTAGATTTCGCCGTCCTTGTCCGCTATCGTGGTCGACTCAAGACTCTTCCCACACGTGGCGCAGCTGAAACATCCAGTCTTATGCCATGACTGTAAAATAATAATAAGATCCATTTTAACAGGGGTGTGGTTTTGCAAGCCTGGACATGTTTTTGCACGTGTGTGTTTTTCATTTTATTTTATTGTCTTACGCTCCCAGCTCCAATCACTTTCTCAGCGGCGTAGACAGACTTGCCACAGCGGGGACACTTATCCGCCCCTCCAAACTTCTGAGCCAGCTTGGATGGGTTTGGGTTACTGGTAGGACGATGAGGACCAGGCCTAATGAGCACAGAGAGAGAATATGTGGTTATGAGGTCTTTAAAAGATATCAAAAAGTGTGTGTGTGTGTGTGTGTGTGTGTGTGTGTGTCGATGTGACACTTACTCTTCATGAGTAATACCAAGAGACTCTCCCTTGTCCATGCTGAGAGTCCCTGCTCCCTGCCCATAACCGTAACCTTTTGGTCCATACTTCTTGCTGTAGCACGCCTTGCAGTAAACTTCATCCATATGAACAGCAACAGTTGTGCTGTCCAAGTTCTTCCCACAGACCACTGCACAAACAAACACATTTACATGCATATTTTTTTGTTTTGCATATCTGTGCACATGTTTTGTATTTGGATTTTGGACTTTTCTTTTATGGAGCAATTCTATTGGAGAACAAAGTTCTCATCGCCCATCGCAGGAATGTTCGATTATTATTATGTTCGAACACAAGATCCCAAATAACTTTAGTCAGAACTCCATGTACTAAAAATATTTTCAAGCTGAGGCAGAGAAAAATGTTCTTTATTTTTTTTTATTTCTATACATTTCTTTTAATGCTATTTATTCATAAGAGTTCGGATGCGCATTTATGAATTTCAGGTTCAGGGAAACTGTTGTAAATTTATGTAGATTATCTTGTATTGCTGGTGTACTTTTCTTATACCCAACGGTAACTGTCCAAACATACAACATATGATGTGGCCCTACCAAGGAACATTAGCTCAGCTATAATGGTATATTATACAGTACGTAGAATATTTTTTTAATCTAACATCAACAGTAAATGTGAATTTTCTTTATAAGACCAATGTTGAAATAGAAGAGTTTTTTTAAAAAAAGATTGTGACACCACCTATGCATACACATTTTCCTTTGAGAACAGATGAACCGACGCTTCAGGTTAGGTTAGTATTACTTTTAACTGTGACGAAAGTGACAGAGGTCAGAAGTGTTGCGGTTTCCACATTCACAATGACAGGAAGCAGAAAGAGATTACTCACTGCACAGGAAGCAGGACTTGTGGAAGCTCCGCCCATCGCACAGTACCTCTTCTGCGAAGTAAACTGTCTTCTGACAGCGGCCACACTTGTTTCCTCCTCCCAGTGGCATCCTGTAGAAATGCAGGCAGCATGGACACAGACAGAGATCACTGTAATGTGTGTACAAGACTTTCAGCTTTTTAAATCTCAGTATATCTCAGTTATTCAGACAAACAGTAGGACTGTGATTACCTGCGGAATAGCCAGCAGTAAAGTGAAAAAGACAGAGACTGCGGCTAGGATGGCATGTGATTTTTTTACATGTCAAATTTAATTGAAAAAATCAAGGAACTAATAAATTCATTGACGTAATCATCGAGCACATTTACAAGAGTTTTATTCTAAGAACCCCATTTAAACATCCATATTTGGTTGCCTGTAATTTTGGCTTTGTCAAGCCAGGCCCAGACACTGTAATTTCACTCCTGCCAGTTCTCTGTGGCTTCTGCAAAGGACCAGTAAGCCAGCAGTAAGAAAATACAAGAATGCTTCTTTGTTACTCTGCTAGAGATGAAGGTTGTTCTCCCTTTAAAAACGTGTTTGCCAGTCGAGTTTTCAGCCAGTGAGGAAGTAAAATGTGACTTTCTGAGTAGTGTTAAAGTTGGTGGGATGTGAAAGAACCTGGCATCCTGCCTGTCTCTACCCAGTGTGTTTTCCAGCAGCTTGACCCTCCCAGTCCATTCTCGTATATTCACATCCACATTCCTGACCGTGTAAACCCTCCCACTTCCCTGCCCCTTACTCACATACCTGCTCCCTGCCTGTCTGTCTCATTTTACATCATTTCTGCAGACTGTACGTCTTCATCTGAGTTGTAGATTTATTCTGTTAGTCACGAAATATGTTAAATAAACAGATGCAACTCCACCTGGGTCAGCCTTTTTTAACTACAGGTCAGAGGAGAGAGTAGGACTACGCTGAGCCATTTCCTATGAATTACATGGTATATGCAAGGCTGGTCTCTCTTTAAAAGTAAACACACCCCAAAATCAAACATAACTCCTTTCCTGCTGACACCAGAATCAGGTTTAATGTGAACATGATCTCATTTTATGATATTAAATCATAGCTCATAGAGTGAAGTAATGGGTGGAGCGGTTTGTTTTCTGGCTGCTGTTTGACTTTCTGTCATTAATCACATCAATTGTTTCAGTCTGTTTCTGTGGGCTATTTGATGGCCAGCCAGTCAGATCTTTTCAACAATTCAATGTATCAGCTTCTCACATATTTCATTATTTTGTATGTTGTCTGTCACATACCACATGGCAGTTCTCCCACCATGGCAAGCTAATTAATGAAAAGCCATTTTAAAAAAGACAAGTGACCTGGTTTTGCGTGATCATTGAATCACTGGCTTTATTTTTAAGCGCTCCAACAGATTGGTTATGTTTCTCCAAAACTGAAATAAAACTCAAACTCAAACTGACTAGCACAACCCCACAGAAGACTGAACTGAGTAAAGTTCAGGGCAAAATGCTGAAGCAGAACTATGCGATGTGAGACGTAGAGGAAAGTGAAAGGACTTGATTATTAGTGTTCTGCTGGAAATAATTCATATTAACAGCCACACAGTGCTATTTTCGGGATTATTTTATGTAAAGGCTCGCACTTTTTACTCTATCATACTGGAAACAAGACAAGAGTGCCAGTAAAAGCATAAATGTCAGGAATATTTTTACACCAGACTTTGGTAGAAAAATATAATTTTAGAGCTTTCCAGCAGCCCAGCTTGGAAAAACTGACTTGGAGTGGTAAGTCAGAAGTCTCACATAACTTGCTAACTCCTTTTCATGTTGTTATACATCAATGTTGGAGGCAAGACAATCAACGAGGAGCAGAAAAAGAAGGCAGAAGCTTGGACATGATGTGTCATGATGTGATGATGACTCCAGCTTCCAGCTCCGGGACCACGTGCATAAAGTAGAAGGTGAGAAACAACAGGTGAGGAATATGATGAAACATTTTAGTCAGTACTTATATGTATATGTACAGTAGATAAATGTTATAAATAACTTGATAAATAGAAGCAAAGGAGTAGGAATAAAGAAGTGCATACTTCCTCCTACTGCTTTTTAAACTTGTGAAATTATTATGACAGTAATGTCACTGACCAGGAGTGGCAGGACTGGCAGGGTTGACAACTGTCAGTCTGACCACAGATAGAGAAATTAAAAAGGTGATAAGTCATAAAGAGTATTCGCACTAGTTGCAGTATCCTCGAAGATGAATTCTGGTACATGTTGATAATGGTGGTTTTGCAAGTTTAGACATGTGGGGGGACACACTGCTGTACAGGAATGCTTAAATGAAAACCGCGTATGAGAAGTATGGAGTGTAACCTTGGTACAAATCAGGAAGTCATGAAATAGATGTGACTGCATGTGACATCAGTGTGATTTAGGCGTTTATCAATGTCAGTAGAAGTTGCCTAATATGTATATCAAATTCTACACTTTGTTGTTGCCCACACCGGAGAGCTATCTTTAGTTTTTCTTGTTCGTTAGTGTTGCACACTGTGTTACTGTTTAACTGCATACCTTGAAAACTGATACGTTATAGCTGTTAAAACATAGGAGTTTCGGGTTTGACTGGCAGCCGGTACACGTATATTCTCGTCATCAGGTAGAGTAGGAAGTTAGATGCAATGAGAAGCCAACAGAAAGCAGGAAGAATAACCAGTTTGTGGTATATTAACATGACTTACCTGCAGCAGATAGGTGTTGTTTGACTCGCTTTGGAGTAGCGTGTGGAGTAGTTAGTAATGTAGCCTGGGGGTGTGTTCAGGACACGCAGAACAAGCAGTCCAGAGTTGTGTGGACGAGTTGCACTTCTAGTCTTCTTCTCCTCTTACCAACCCAAGTGTAAGATTTTATGATCCAAATAGGCTCACACAGAGTTGCTGGTATGTGCCTCGCCACTCTTCCTCTGTTCCAGATGTGCTGAAAGGGAGGAGCCTTTGTTGTTGCTGCTCCAGTCTGAAGACTTTACTGCATGTAGCGGAATATCTGAGTGAGAGAGAGAGAGAGAGAGAGAGAGTGTGTGAGAGACAGAGAGAGAGAGAGAGAGAGGTGAATGGGTAGGGAACATGGATTTAAAAGCTGTGTGTTGCCTGTGACAATAGAAATACAGCCAGAAACCATACAAAGGGAAAATAAAACATACATAAGAAGTATATAATATATAGTACAATTTATGAGCACAGACAAATGAAGGTAGAAGAGTACAAGTCAGAGTCTCCACCCTCCCCCTTACTCTCATTTTGTGTCAGATTACCACAGGCTTCATTTAGTAATTCACTTACTGGTGTTAAATGTTAGGACGGGGGCTCATATAAGAAAATGTCTGTGGCGTTTTAAACATTTCCTCCCTTTTCTATTCAAACTGTTTCTCTTTGGCTGGAGGCTGCACTTTAAATTTCCTTTAAATTGTCTGTCCTGAAATTCCCTGATGAGGCGTGACAGACTCGTATTGTGTTATATCCAAAACTAGAGAACAGAAGTGGTGGCAGAAATTTAGGGAGGATATTTTTTTGGTCTCCTGATTCGCTCTGGCAGACTGCATCAAGAATTATCAAGATCAACTGACTCATGAGGAATAGTTTGACAATGGATTTTTTTCTTATCTTATGAGTCACTAAATTCGTCACACTCTCTTTTTTATTATTTATCTAGAGGTAACCTTTAACAGATCATCAGTTTGAAGAGTCAAATGGCAAATCAGCTGATTTCGCTCTTACACAGTAAATAGGACGCAGTCTCAATCTAATTCCAGCCTTTGCACTTTATCACCACAAGCTTAAATGACCTTTGGGGACTTGCTGGTAAAGGTCACTCAAATATGCTTAATGGATGAGAAAGCATTAATGGGAATAGAGTGAGGAGCTGCTTGCAAGGCCAGAGAGTGGATGCAATGATTGAAATCTGCTGCCATCGTGTGGTCATGAGGGTCTGACTTGTATGTGTATTAATAATACCAACACATTTACTGTTTGTTTGAGTCCAAACTGATATCTTCATCAATCAATCATCAATAATCACTTAAAGTTTGATTCCTCCAAAAAATATAGATATTTCATTAACCAGACTCCTGGATTCTGAACTAATTTTACACATCACACGTCTTGAGGAGCACAACTCTACATGTGAGAGTTGTTAGTTGTATTTTTCAAACTATCCTATCTATTGTTTGTCAATATTGACCACAGTATAGGAGCACAATGCTAATGGATCGATGAACTGCTTTTCTAAACAAAAATCTACAAAATTGTTAACTAATGTGTGTAAAAAGTGAAAATCAAGAGATGCAATAAGAAATATAAAACTTGTTATAGAAGAAAAATACCCGTACGAAAAAGACGGGTAATCAAATATGAGTTTATTACAGACATTTTAACAGTCACACACACACATTGGCGAGTTCCACACATATAATTTACATCCATTTAAACATCTTTCTATTTCAGACACAACCGAAACTGCTGCAACCGATTGACGTGCATGCACGCAAATCTCGATAAAATTTTTTGTATTCTGTGTAATGCCTCGGCAGCCTCAGCGTCTCAAAACATGTTAAAGCTGTTGGAAATGTAGCCTCAAGTATTTCCACCTTCATCTCTGTGGCTGGCACCTCCCATCCTGTCCAGAACTTTATGAGCCTCTTTAGCTCGGCAGGAGACGCTGCGTTAAAAAAGAAGCTGATTGGACGGTCGCACTAAACAGGCTTCATTATTATTATTATCGTTATTCATACATACCATTTTCAATGAATGTCTTCAAGTAGCCGCACACTCGACATACGTCTATGGCGTCGTAATTGTCATCGTCTTCATCTCCGTCTTCGTCTTCGTAGCTCTCAAAGACGACGGTTATAGAGGATGGCCATATGACGCAATCCAAGATCATCTGAAATCACATGTAACTCCAGATTCATTCAGTGTAATTTGGAGTTCTCTGTCATTAATATGTAATCAATTAATAGATAATTAATATTGGTAAAAGTTACATGAATACATTATTTCAAAACAAATACAATCTTTATGAAGGAAAAGTAAACAAACTGTATCATCAAAGTGAATTCTTTATATCTATATTTTGTTATACCTGAGGTGTGATTTGTGCTTCTGATTCCCGGGGAAACAGGATTGGGATTACATCTCTTCTGTGAATGAGAAGTTCCCATATGCCTGTCTCTTTTAAGCCTCTCTGAAACTGATTGATTTGACGCCTTGTTTGTTCAACAACCTGCAGCACATGGCGGAATGTGAACAAAATAATTAAATGTCTTCAGTGTGTTAGGCATGCGAGCGGAGAAATTTATCATCATTTGAGAAGTTAATAAATTGATAAATAAAACAAAACAGTTTGACATTACAGCATGCAGAAGAAGCTTTCGAGACAGCCATTTCCTGTTGGTAGCATTTGGTGCTGGCAGGTCCCATGACAGGCACAGCTGATGAATGGAGTCACATTCTTTTAATTCAGCGTCTCCATCAAGCTTGAATAAAACATAATGAAAAACATGTTTTATTGATGCAGCGTGCATAAAATAAAATGAATTACACCAGTTTTGTGATGCTAAGTTTAACAGAAAATATAGGCCTCTGTGTTTTTCCATGTTCACCATTTTCACAATGTCACGGATGTCCAGGTCCGGGCAATCTTGTATTGTCACGGGAGTGGTCTCCAGCGAACCTCCAAAGAGAATGTGAATAATAGCTGGACTAAGTCCCGGGAAACTCGGGCCGCAATACAAGAAAGAATGGCCAATCATCCGGCCCGCGACTGTGAACATGTCATTGTCAAGAAGTTCATCTAAAACTGAGGGGATGAGGTGATCAGGCTCTCCCTCAAAGATTTTGTTGATGGCCACATTTCCTGTAACGGTGAAAGATTTGGAAGAAAAAAAATGTTAGAGCCAGACTAAGACTAACGACTAAACAGAGGATTTTGATATTTTCATGCCAGGTCCAATTCACCTGATTCACTACTTTTGTAATTACAGCATAGCAGGTTGCAACAGTATATCGAAGAATTAATCACATTTGTGATTTTCTTATCTTATTTCAAGGTAACTTGAATATAGGCTAAGACAAGGTTTTGTTTATAGACTGTTGACTCATGACCTCAGTGACCTTGTTGTTGTTGTGTCTAACCTAAGTTTAGATGGAATCCACTCATAAGCTTGAAAATCACTGTTGACATCATGTGACGGTCGACCCCACTCCCACTTGCAACATCACCTGTGAAGAAACAGACATTTTACATAAATCATCTAATAATGCGTGTTGGGATTAGTGGCATCAAGCAGTGTAGGTGTTAATTGCAACCCCTCTGCCTCACTCTCTCCTTTCTAGCATGAAAGAGAAGCTATAGGAGCCGGGAAACACACCGGAAGTGCAAAAGTCCCTGTCTAGAGTTCAAGACAGTTCAATATGACTACTTGGACAAGGACCATGGATGTATTGTACTCGATACTGTATCCAAAGATAGGTCGCCTCGTGCATACACCTAAAAAAGTTTTCAACCTTCCAGGTTTACTTCTCAGTTATAATGACCAGTGAATATGCTGTACTGATTGCTAAGGAATAGTGTCTCTAACACTTGCTTCTGCCGAACATAGACTCTAGAATTTGAAGCAAGGCTGAGCAGTGGTGCCATATAAGGTCTTATAGTTCATCCATGAAGAGGACGCAGTGTATGTAGATAAAAAGACCCATTCTAACAAAAACATATAATTATTATTTTCAGAATATACACTTATAAATACATAATTAAAGTAGCATAATTTGATTTACCAGTGACCTTTAAGTTTGCACAGAAGCGGTGCCGTCCAGTTAACGTTGTCACTCTTGTAGAATGAGACTAAAGCTTGGTCTTGCTCCTCCTTGTCCTGTCTTATGTCCACACACAGAGATAGAGGTTTTGAATCTCTACTCCTGTGAAGAAGGTCTTGTAAAAATAACCAGCCAGCTTGTTTTGCATCTGACACTGCTCTCCATTCTTAGGCAGCACGGAAAAGAGCAAAACAAGAAGATAAAATATGAATTTTTTTAATTGTACAGTGACCACAAAATCAACGATTAGATTAAAGAAGATGTTCCACCTGTGGTAATTGTTGAAATTTTTTCTCCTTCCTCCATTTCTGTAGTTACGGACCTTATCATGGACGGTCTATTCCAACAATCTGAAAGAAAATCTGTAGCAATAGCAAGATATGGGGTAAATGGCAAATAACGGTAAATAACATTCCTGTGCTTGAACATCTTTACAAAAAATATTTAAAATTGCAGGGTGGCTGTTTTGGAGGTATGCAGCAGTGCAGCTTTTCTGGCAAATGAGCCTCAGGCAAGAAGGGAAAGAAACCATTTTGACTGTTTTTTGGTTAATGGATAGATTTGCATCTAACTTAAGTTTGGGTTGATTATATAGACGGTGTCCCTTACAATTAAAAAAAATAATGCTTTCAATTTGTAGATTTATTTATTTTTTGCTATGTAGTCATTTTACCTGACTCAGTAGAGTGCTACAGAAATGTATTTTTGTAGGCCAAACCGTAATTTAATAGGAATATATCTCCAGATACACTGCATGTTCACAGCGCTTCAGGACACACCCACTACTTCACACACGCACACACGCACACACACACACGCACATACATTCGAAACACTCACAGCTTGGTTAGTTCAAGGCACCAAAATTTACATTAATCCAGAAAGTTATTTCAAGGTGCGTGTTTAGAGTGAAGCGGGTGTGACGTGCAGTCTGCGAGACTGCAGCGAGACCATTCTGCATGACTTCACGTCACACCTGCTAAACTTTAAGTGTTTGGATTGATGACATTAAATTTTCAAGACAACCTTTGAAGAAGAAGAGTATTTACTGACTTATTGCATGTCATACAACCAAATCTGAAATCTCTCAAGCTTGTGTTAACCACAGATATTATTTCAGGGATCTCATCAAAAGCCCATTAAAAATGACTCAGAGATGAGGGAAACGGATGTACAAAAATGCTAACTGATTTCCAGGTTGCATCGGTTTCCTGCATCAGTCTATAATTCAGATCTTGCAAAGGTCACTTGAAGTCAAATGAACTGCGTTTAGCTGAACAAGATTTTTGCAGGACGTGGAGAATAACATGAAAAAAAGAAAGAACACATAATCAGAAGAAGGTGGTGGGTGTCCTTACCTGTTGAGATCTGTGACAGCTCTCTGTTTCTTGTGTTTACTGTCCGTGCTTTTGTTCAGTCTGGGGGGTGATATCCAGTACTTGTTTAACTTGTCAGTACAGGTCTTGTAAAAGCAGAATAGGTCCATCTTAGCCTAAAGCAGGTAACCAGCAGGTATTCAGTTTTTTGTTTTTTGCATAATTCTGATGTGTTGCAAATGTTTGAAATCAGTATCACAAAAATGAATTTCAGTATTCTTTCAGTTTTGCTTTCGGTACTTAATCATATTGCAATTTATCATCCTGCCATAGTCTCAACACTAATTCATGTATTGGAGATATGTTGATTGTCTGGCCACCTTTTGTTTTGATGACAGCTTTGCGGTTGTCAACTAGAATGATTTCCAAATAGTCTTGAAGGAGTTTCCATTAATGCTGAGCACTTGTTGGCTGTTTTTTTCACTCTGCAGTCCAACTCATCCCAAACCATCTCAATTCGGTTTAAGTCAGGTGATTATGGAGGCCAGAACACTCAGCACTCTCTTTCTTGGTCAAATAGCCCTTACATAGCCTAAAGGTGAGTTAAGGGTCATTGTCCTGTTGAAAAACAAATGGGATGTCACTGAGGAATGCTCTGGTCGTCATGCTGGCCTTGAATATTGAATAAAACGCCAACAGTGTCAACAGCAAAGCATTCCAACATCATCACATTTTCTTCTCCATGCTTAGTGACATGGAAGTAACAGGTTGGTTGAGTCCAACCAAAGATGGAGACCGACTGTTTTGGGTTTTTTACTTTTTGATCAGTACAAAGAAAAAAGGATAACACGAAGTCAAACAAAGCTGCTGTTAAACACAGCGGATCTAAATTAAATTCTTGAAAAACTTACTGCCATTCTAATAGTTTTTTTTATCATGTTATGATGTATGTATGTTCTGAAAGTATAAAAGGTTTGTATTTACGTCCCAGATTATTTAACCCAACAGTGGGACACCCTTGTGTAAAATGAGCCTCTCTGAGGCCATCTAGTGTTAATAGTGTCACAGGAGATCCAGTCCTACATACAGACAACCTCAGAATGTTGTTCACTTTGCATTAAGTGATAATCAGATAGAAACTTCCTTTCATAGCTCGCTTCCTCTAATCTACATTTAGTAACGTGTTCTCTTTATCGGTACTTCTGCCTTTTATGTTTTTTATTGCTTTATTTTACTCATCTCGGTGAAACTACACATCTGAGGCCCCATGTTCCAGACAGCCAACATGTTAGACCACCTCGCCCCCGCCCCTCCAGATGCCCCTCAGGGTGACAGTGACACAAGTGTCCCATTGTCACAACAGCGTCTGTCAGGGTCGGTCTCATGGGGAGGAGCCTTGGGGGACATCAGAAGATTAGCTATGACATTAACCCCTCCACCCCATAACACACCCACACAGACAGACAGACACACACACACACACACACACACACACACACTTCACAGATGCTTGCACACTCCTACCCATAATCCATCTGTTACAAGTCACTTCCCGTTTCATGAACCACTGAGACAAAGAAACAGATCATGTGAGTGTTTTTTTGTGCCTGTGACTCTGGAGTGTTTGCTCTGCATGAGTTTCACACGTCTTCATCCCCTTTTGGGAGAAGAGCGGCCTTGACATTAACGTGAGTATTTGTAGGTGAGCTATAAGTGATTGTGGTCTACAGCATGAAGGGCATACTGTACTCTGTTTTTCTTTTTTGTGTGTGTATGTGTGTGTGTGTGTGTGTGTGGGGGGGGGGGGGGGGGGGTTGTGTACAGTGTGTATGTGTTCAGTGGGGGAGGTGCTGTGCGTGTTAGGCCATGTGCTGTGTCCTAATAGCATTTATCAATTTATCATGGTTGGTTGATCAGTTGATGTATTTATTAGCATACCACAGTTTGAGGGGGGGGGACACATTCTCCATGATTTATTCATCTCTTCAGCAAAGACTTGCAGATCAAGTCGAGTGTTAGCACAGGCAGTTCAATGCCTGATCAATATGTGATCAGCCAGAGGGCTCTCAGGCTGTACTTAACCACAAGATCAGGACTGTAAAGACCCATACAGATCGTTCAGTCTCATGATTAATTGAACAAACGCACATGGTACTGTACGAGGAAAAGCAAGTTGAAACTCTCAGAAACAAGCCTTTAAAAATGTTTGGAGCTGCCGAATATCCACTGTAAAATGGGAGCATTACAGATATTTCATGGATCTAATCCTCGCAGTCTTCATGAAATATTCAGCACTGTCCCCTATGTCAGTGTGTCAAACTGTAAGCCAGCACAGCAGAAATATGAGAAGAGCGAATAGATGGAGAAATGGAGGGAGACTCGGAGAAAGGCAGAAGGTGGCTGGGGAGAGAACAGGGACTGGAAAGCAGAGAAGCAAAAACAAATCACAGTAAACAGTTTTCTTTAACTAAAAACAATCAGATCGTGAGTAAATACAGGAAGCTGTGGTCCAGTAGTCAGAAAGCAGCTTTTCAAAGCGAAACGTCGAACGAAATCTCAGTTTTACACCTCTGTCTCCTGTGACCACATCTGTGATCTGTTTTCTCACCAAAGTGACATGCACAGGTTTTCCTCTGTTTGTAAACTGGATCAGATGTTTAGAGTCTGAGATTTTTACAGCTTGTGGTTTATGAGGATGGATACACAGACCGGGAGGAGCTGAGTTCAAGGTCAAATCTGGAATGTGTATCATTACCTCCTATTTGTCAGCACTGGAAAAGACGTCAACAGAGACTCGACTCTGTATGTGTTGATTCCTCCATCTCTACCTCCCGTTTCCAGCCTCTCTCCTCTTTTGTATCTCATTCTTCTTTCTCACTCTTCGTCTTTCATTAGAGGCGTGGGGTGAATTAGACCCGTGATTGATGGGCTGTTCGTCCTTCAGGATGCACGTTCACGCAGCCATGCATGTGCAGCCGAGTGCAGCCACAGATATGGACATCCGATGTGTGACTGTGTGTGTGTTTTTGCACATTTTCATTTGTCGTCAGCGGATCTATCTTAAGCATCCCATGTTTTCTTTTTTCCGGTTCTTTTTTAATCCTACTTTCTTTGACCACCACTTAGACTTTGAAAGCCGGATGATAGGTTTGGTCTTTTCACATTTGTGGCCACATCTGCTTAATTACCATGTATTACTCACAGTATACAGACCAGACCATGTGTGAGTATACCCACACACACACACACACACACAGGCACACAAACCGTACTCATCCATTTAATGGACCAGCTTGTCTCTGCTTTTGGTGGGCTTATATTTCACCTCAGAGAGGGGGGAAGCACAGCCAACAGGTCCATTACTGTGTGTGTGTGAGGGAGAGAGAGAGAGAGAGAGAGGGAGAGGGAGATAGGGATTGTGATGAGGGGAGGAAAAAATAAAGACAGGGGCGGGGATACGGCTGCAGGCGTACTGCGGCAGCAGCAGAGCGGCATGACGTGATAGAGGGCTGAATTGACAGACACACACACAAATACACATGCTCACAGCTCAGAGGCCCGCCAGCCAAAAGTAGACAGAGGCAAAGGCGAGAGACGGAGCCAGACAATCTCAGCAGCATACAGATGGGAGACAAACTCACTTGCTGCTTTGTATCCTGATGCTGGGAGAGGGTGAGTGTAGCCTCGGGTTGATTTTTTTTTAATCTGATCATATTTTCTATTTTTGTTCGCGCATTCGTTAAAGTGACAGTTGCTTGTGTGTATCTGCGTCCTCTCATTTATCTCAATGATGGATAAACGCAAAAACACTCTGTATTTTAAAGCATGCCGGCGATGTTCACAGTGATATCACAGCCAGCGGCGTAGGATCACGGTCGAGTGGAAGAGAGAGGTTAACAGACAGAAAAGGCAGAGCTTAAGTGGGATGAAGAGAGGGGCAGAGAGGATGATACAGTACTGTAACCAGAGTTGACATGATGCGATCAGTCTGAGTCAGCAGTTAAGGGGTCGTGTGACTCAGTGCAGCATGCATGGCATACATATTGTAGTGTGTGCGCCCGTCCGAGAAAGTCACCGAGTGTTTCGGCGATGTGGAGAAGAGAAGAGTGGTAGTAGTGAATCGGAATGTGGGGAAACTGCGCACACATGGTGATGTTTATGTGGTCGGTAGTGTGATTACGCTCCGTCCTGTTTAGCTTGTGTGGGTGCTTGTGTTTGTCTGTATTTGCTTCTGTAATGAGTGCAGCATGAATGGACGTGTGTGGCAGACATACGTACGTCTTTTTCCGAGACTGTGAGTGATTCAAACTCCTCTCTGTAGACATCTTGTGACACTCCCTAACCGGTGACTTCTCCATGTGGTCACATACGAAAAGCATTTTTAGTTTTTTACTCCACTTAAGCGGATCTCAGTGAATGAAATGCTCGTATAACCCCTTCTGTGACATCAAAAATACAGTTTTACAGTGTTACTGTACTGTGTTGGAGTTGACAATAGGCAGACACAAGATTTTTTTTTTTAGAAGACTTAAATGCTATGTTGTGGCATTTTTGAATATGTGTCATCGCGGGTCACAGAGGCCAAGTAAATTTCCATTTGGGCAACTGACTCATGATAACATAAGCAGGCTTCAGTTCATTGTTCAGACGTTTGTGTGTGCGTGTGTGAAATGAAGATTTTCCGCCAAAAGATGAGAGCACTGATTTCATCAAAGAAAGTGACTTTGAAAATGAGTCACCTCCGGACCTCCGAGCCTCTGATTGGTCGAAAATGTCTGTCCCGTTTGACACAGCTTCCTGTCTCGATGAATAGTGCGGCGCTTTGGACCAATGGGAGGGCAGTGGTGAGGATGCAACAGTGATCCAGGAAAAAACACCCCATTGTTCCTGGGACGTTGAAGAAGTGTGACCTCCCTCCAGCCGGCTCTGACTGCTCGGCCTTAACTGCACACTGACGGACCCAGTACCCCATTGACAGGTATGACGCACGGGAGACAGCAGATCTATCACATGACAGGTCATAACAGGCAGTTCATGAGTTTCAGATGTTGTTATTTTTAGAAAACTTTCTCCTAATAAGAAAATGAATCCTAACTGAACATGTGTGTGACACTGGCATATTGTAGGGTGATTTATGACAACACATTATCACAGTTGTTGCCGTTATGGAGGTAATTGTATTCATTTATTATAGACTTTCCAGACTGGGTGACACAAACACACACACAGGCGTTGCTAATGTCCTTCAGTTCACAGAGAGAGAGAGAGAGAGAGAGAGAGAGAGAGGCCTGTGTTACCACCTCATTTATTGATTTTGTGATGAGTCAGAGGGTTTTCATCACAAGGGTGAGTGTGTTTGTGTGAGAGAGGGAGGGTTCGCATGTTTCTTTGATCAGACGTACAGTAACTCAGTTCAGGCTGGAGTGTGTCATGGGACAGCTAAGCTAAAAATGGTTTAATACGATTATGAAATTAGGAGCCGGCTGCCTCGCCATCCTTCTTCTTCTCTCCTTACAGAGAGTACATCTGAGCAGTTTTCTCTCAGTGCTGAGGTGAAAGGTGTTTTTAATCAGCTCATGTAGTTTGACTCCTGACTATTTAGAAATAGATGGAAAATTGCACAGAAAAGAAGATTGAAGATTGAAGGGAGAAGTGTCCTTGATGCTGTTGTTGCACAGAATATCCAGCAGATGTCAGTCTCATCCTTGCCAAAGGACAGAACCAGTTTGAGGCTCCATAATAGCATTCTTTAAGCTATTTGCTCAACCAATGATCATTACATTCATTCAAACTGAAATTATCTGTCATTATAGAAAGTCACGATGACATCTACAACTAATGTTTACTTCTTTCCACTTGAATACAATAGAAGTACATGTCTGTGTCTATGGATGTCACAGAAACACTGCTCACCTCTATTAATAGTATTAAAAAATAGCTACTACAAACTGGATGTTTGTTTCCCCGACAATAATTTTGATACTTGATTAATCATATAACTCCTATAATGCCAGACAAACTCTGGTTTCAGCTTTTAAAATGCTGCTTTTCTCTGTTATGTGTCACTTTATTTTTAACTGTTGGTACGTCAAAGCATTCAATTTGAAGACATTAGGACTATTGGACTATTTTCTGTGTTTATACTATTTAAAGTAACTAATATAGTTATCTAAGTGTTCTTCACACTGTATACCCTGGAATAACTAATTCCTGTAGCCAGACAAGTCACATGCAGTCAGACCTAACGTGTTCACAAGCCAACAGTCTAACTATTGTAAATGCACTTATGTAACAGAATGATCTTGTCTTTGAAGCCTGTATGCAGCCTGAACACATGATACAGACAACACACCCTACACATTAGACAAACCTTGTGTGTTTTCAGGGAATCAGACCTGAAATTAATTTACCAGTTTCTCACTCGCTTACGGCTGTTGGTTTCAGTCTGCAGAAATGTCAGGCTGTATTTTTCCTGGATTTCTTTCTTTCTTTCTTTCTTTCTTTCTTTCTTTCTTTCTTTCTTTCTTTCTTTCTGCATATATACACACACAGACACACAGACAGTGGACAAACATCCTCACTAGCAGCTGAGCTTTGGTATGTCCTTACGTGGGCTGCAGTAGTACTGGTATGACCCCAGTGTATCCTCAGGGGAATAGCCAATTTCCATACAGATAGACACAGAGCAGACCGCACCTGTGCTCCTGGAAATCCTAGCAGGAATTGTATCAGACAGACTGAAATTCTGATGCTTATTAGCGACTTGGCCTCCCAAGAGAAAGAAAGAGAGACGGCTAGAATCAGAGATGGGGGGATACGGGAAAGAGGAGAAGGAATTTGGGGAGAGAAATGAGGGGGAAAGCAGGATGGATGATAACATCTGTCTCTGTTTACCTATTGCTGCATCACTGCTGCTCTATGCTGCTGCGCAGGTCTTCATTAGCACTGAGAAGACTATGATAGAGCACCAGCCCTTGCCAAAATTTTCTGTGTCAGTATGTCTGGAGCTTAAGTAGGTGAAAGGAAGGGCTCCTAAAGAGAAGCTAACCTTCCCTGTGTAAGAGACTAAGGTGTTATTTTTGGGGGTATTTTTGTGAGGTTACGAGGCAAAGCGGTCAGCGTCGTTCCCCTGCAGGGATTCTGAAAATGACAGACCTTCTGCTCAAACTGAGGGGAAAATGTGTGTTTGTGCGATCCACATCACGCTGTGCGCAATGCTGCAATTAGATGCGCTGTCAAATAGTCTACCATTTTATCCTCGTGGCTTCTGACAGCTTAATTTGACAGATGCTTTATTAAAGACACATTTCCAAAATGTGTTCTGTTATTTCAGAAAGTAAGGTTAGGCAGGTAAGTAGGATCAAACGTTAAATTTATATTAGTTTGTGTTTAAAGGTGTTTGCAAAGGTGCAACACATGAAGTAGAAATATATACAAGTATAAGCTTTATACTGTGCTGTGTATGTTTGAGTGCAGAGCAGCCGTTGACCTTTGTTACCTTTGTTTACAAGTCACATTTTTGCGTCGCGATATCGTTTACACGTTGAAATGAATAGGTTACATTTCCCCAAAAACTGTTACGTGAGATTTGGACATTTTGTGAGGGCTAGCAAATCAATTTCACACTGCGATCGTTCCCTACACTTGCCGTTCCTCCCTTTTTCTCCTCCCTCCCTGCCTTTCTTCCGACCTCTTCCACTTCAGCAGAGCAGCATGAGGTAGTTAAATTATAGGAGGTTACACGAAATGTTTCACTTGACCAACATTCTCTGCAGTTTGCGTAGAACAGCGGGGCACAGAGAATATCAAGCTGACTTGTTTAGGGGTTTTTTTTTGTTGTTGAGAGAGAGAGCTGTGTGTTTCTGAGGGGGCAACAGAAACTGTGAATATCTGGAATCAAAACCAATCAGGTGAGAATGATCAGACACCTCCTCGGAAGCTGTTATGTGTAAGAGAGCAGTTTGTTTGGGCGGCGGTGTGTAACTGTGGGAGTCTTCGCGAGTGTGTATTTAAATTCATTATGTGGAGAAAATCAGTTATTTGAGAACATGACGCTCAAAAAGCAACTGGTAGTCATTGCTGTGAGGCTGTGCCTCTGTGTGTGTGTGAAGCTGTTTTTTTGTATTTTGAACTCCCGGCAGGCAAATTTGATTGCACAGACGCTTCATGCCTCGCTGAAAATAAGCTCAACTCGTGGTTTACCATGACTCAGTTTGTCATATGCGCTTGCTTCACATGCTCACATACCGTGGATTTTTAACTTTCCTTGGGCTTGGGAGCAGCAAATTTTAGTTTGCTTACTTGGTTGGATTAAGCTTTAGAATAACGCAGCAATTAACCTCAAAATGAATCAACTTTTTATGGTGGGTTTTCAGGGACTGGTAGCTTCATGCTGCTGCTGTTGATTTAATTTGAAAATGGACTTTTTGACTCATTATACATGTTTCTCTCCTTGTTTCTCCATTTAGTTAAGTATGAGTGGGGGAGTCAATGTGAAGTCAGCCCCCCGGGCTCCTCCCTCGTCAGGAATCCCCCTGCCACACAGCCTGCTGCCCTCCTCCCCCAAAACAGACACCCGCCGTCGGGCTAGTGACCTGCCCAGACCCTCAACGCAGACCCCTAAACACACACCCACACACACACCCACGCACTCTCCTCTACTTTGCCCACGGAGCACCAGCATCCCCGGGCCGTCCTCCAAAGACTCAACAAGAGACCCCGGCTTGAAAAATCTGCTCTTCAAGGGGACAGGTGCTCTACAATCCCCCCAGGTCTCACGCTCTGCCTACAGCAGCCCGTTAACCCAGCGTAGGGCGCCACCGCCACACTCCAAAGACACACTGGATCTGGGGAAACCCTCTCGGCCTCACGTCCCCTCACAGTTTCCACACGACGGCAATCGCAACAAAACCACCTTCGCAAATAAGAACCAGACATGGGGAAGCAGCAGCAACCTGCGTCCACCGCTCCAGTTCAGGAGAGGAGACAACTCCAACACTGTATCCCAGGCAACGAGTGAGGCCATGCAACAAAGAGAGGAAGAGCATCCAGAAAACCACCCAAGCCAGCCCGCCACGTTGAACAACAGTAACCTCCGGCCCTGTCTTGCTCATATGAGCTATCAACACGCCATCAAAGGTCGCAGTGGCTCCACCAGTCAATCAGACGAAGAGATGGGGACTCCCGAGGACAGCAGTCCAGCCTCCTCACCCGGTCCCCTGTCGCTTCCACCGATCACATTCACCATGCCAGGAATGTCAAAGGTGGCTGTCGATATGCAGGATCACAGCCTAGACAAGGAGGCTATGTCCACAGAGACACACACACCCAGAGTGAACATGGCTACTGTGGCTCCCTTCAGCTACAGGTAAGCACTCTGCGCACACACACACACACACACACACACACACACACACACACACACACATTTTTATCAAGATTTCGGCCATGAGCACTCAATTATGGATGCCAATGGCAAAATCATTCTTTTGTCATTATCATGTCACCCTTCCTCCTCAAAGCTGATTCCCCTCTCTTCTGTGACTACTACTACCACTACTCTGGATACTAAAGACCAGCCCTAGAGGCCTGTTGTGGACATTTCAGTCTAATTCCTCTGTATCTTTCCCAGCAGTACATGTGTGTGCAAGGATGCACACACTTGGTGTTTTCTGGAGCAGAGCTGATTGTTAAAGTGTCCTCTTGACAGCCTCTGGGCTGACTCAATACATTGTTCTCTCTCACACACATAGTCACTCAGGATGTGGGATAAAAATACCAAAAAAAAAAAAAGCGAATCTAATTTTTTTGAGTAAAAAAATGCAGTGTTGCTGTGTCTGATGTGATGTTTTCAATAAATGGATAAATCCATGAAGAATGAATCTGTTATAGCAGAATTACTGATTGCAAGAGATACAATCATTTATGAGATAAAGAATAAAAACAAAATCTTGAGCTTCTTTTTTACTTTCATAACTCTTGTCAGTGATTTTCTGTTTCTTGATTTGCATTTATGGAAATCAGTGTGACACACTGGGGAATATCATCTCTTTCTCTATCTTCTTCTGTCATACACAGAAGCTTGTATGTTTGATTATAATCAGCGACAATGAAGTGATTTGCCTGAACAGTAACGGACGCGTAACGGCTGTGTTCATGATTTGTTTACAGGGTGCGAGTGCAGGAGTGCGATTTTTCACTGGATGAACTGAGCGACTGCTCATCTGGATCCATAGAAGTCTGTTGCGATGACCTAACACCAGGTTAGAAACTCTCACTCACACACTCATACATACGCGAGTATATGCAATCGAACATTGTCTCCTTTGCTGAACAAAACTTGAGAGCGACCCAACGAGACCCAACCTTTTGTTTCTCGTCGTGGATCCTGAATAGACTCCGCCAAAACTATGGGACAACCATCCTCTGTCTGTCTGTCACGCTCCTGCTGACTACAGTGGTTCCTAGACAATGATATGTAAAAGAAAGATGCGCTCAGGATGTTAAGATGAAAAAAGACAACAGGGTGATGTGGGTCAGTAAAGGGATGAAATGGTGCCAGGGAGTGTTATATGCACATTGATTTCAGCTTCATTCAAAAGCCGTCGGGGAGTTTAAGCACTCCATCGTCCTCGTGCTCTCTCTCCACCATCCTCTTGTCCTTTTTTCCTCCTCTCCAGCTTCATTGACCTAAAAAGCCACAGTCCCAGCATGACCCACTGAGTAATGGCTTGCTCTGCACCCACAGCTGCACTCATGCATTGTCGTGGTCAGTCTTAGTCGAGGGATGTGGATATGCTTCAGAGATATGACTTTATCAGTGGCTTAGTGAATCACCTTTTTTGATGTGGGAGCAACAGCTGCCTAGCTTTGAAATGTGCAGTCGAGAGTTAGTGTGTATTAAACTTCAATGGCCAAAATCTCTCACATACACTACCCATAAAAAGTTAAGCTTTCGGATTAAATTTCAGGATGCACCTTAAAGGCGCTATAACCTTTACAGGTGAACTTAATTTGAACCTTTGTAAACTTTTGAATGTCCAGCTGTTCTCTAACAAGGCGATTAACCGCAAAAATCACAAGCGTCTGATCCATGAATCCACCACTACATTTTTTGGTGTAATGACAGTTGTATTTATTTACAGTTGTATTTAAACAGTCCTCTTCGTCATGCTGTTCACATTTTGAAATCATGAGACCAAGATGACACAGAACAATCGATCAGCAGTAGCTGGCCAGTGCAGGGCTTCAAACGGGATGTACTCAGAGGGAAGTTGCAACTGAGCTTAGAGTGTCACAGTGTCATCAGCAGGCTGCAATAAGTCGACTTGTGAACAGCAGGAGACGTCGCTGTCGAGCTGTAATTGATTCTCAAGGACACGTGAAGTTGTGTTACTGGGACACTGACATTTTTTGGAGCTTTTTGTGTTGTTTGATTTGTTGTTTGATGAATTGTTTGATAACCTAACTTTTGTGAGTAGTGTCTTATACTCATCAGTCAAAATATGTGTAGTCTATGTGCATGTTACTTTTCTGTCTTTAATACAATGCATATAAAGCATCTGATTGTTATTTACTTGTTAGTTATTCAAATAATAATAAAATAATGTGAAACAATGATTTTTCAATTAAATAGGCCAAACTAGAAATTAGTTGTAAATGACCTTAAAAAACCAAACTTAACCTTTCATTACAATCACACATGAAATGAGCAAATAATACTGGTACCCAGCTTATGTTGTTATTAGTGTGAAACTAAAAAGAGATTTTGTCCAATTTGTTTGTTATAACACATGTCTACATTTTTGGCTGTTTACTTTTTTTACACAGCCAAAGTGTCTGGAACTTTAGTGTCAGGGAGTCAGCTTGGACAGGAAGTATAAAGTGGAGGTGCAGAGAAAGAGAATGATAATAATTATACAGAAAACAGAGAATCAGGGAGATAAAATAATACAATAATAATTTTAATATTTGTTAAACATATATTACATCACAAACAACTACTTTAACTCTAAGTTATCTATTCTATTGATATGCCCGGTCTACAACTGTAGCCATCAGAAGAAAACTGTTTCCAAATAAAACCTTTTAAAAGCTTTTTGGAGGTTTCAACCAGCTGGTTGTGGAAGGGGGGTGGGAGCTCATGGTGGACCAGCCCTAGTCTTTAAAGGCCTCAGGCTGTCTTGGGACTATGGTTGTGGCCTTGTAATTGGTCCCTAGAAGGCGTTAGAAACAGAACCAAAGTGTCTTAGACTCGTCTGAAGCTGCATTTACATGGAGGGTGGACTGACACTGTAATAACTGTAATTCACAGAGCGGAGGAAGGGAGGGAAACTGGCAGGAAGGCAAAGTTTGGAGGGTAGGAAAAGAGAAAGAGTGAGTGGGGTAAGAGATTGAAAAGAAGAGACCTGATGAGGCCAGTGGGTTGATGGATTTCATTTTGTTTGAAAAACTGAACAAACGAACAAAAAAAATGTGCGCTCAGTTATAAGCTGACAGACTGAGTGTTGGTTATATTCCAGAACCGAGGCATCTGGGTGAACACATGGCACGAGGACAAATGTGATTTGCTTATGTTAAAGTTGTGACTATGGTAAAACATGTTATCCACAAATTGGATGTTTTCCATATGGTTACGTTAGATCGAATCATCCGTAACATAACCACCTCTTAGATCTTCTCTCCGAGACGCTAATGAAGACCTGAACATTTAATGTGACTGTAGCACCATGTGGTCTTTCAATTAGACCGCAGACCTCCTGACCTTGTCGCTCTCTAGAGAGGTGTATTTGAGCATGCGTTCATGTCTGAGCATGTGTGTGTATGTGGGCTGATGTATGCATGTGTGACAGTACACAGATGGTGTTTGAAAGATAAATGTGAACGTGGACTGCGTATCATTTTTCATCTCTCACTGAGGGTACGGCCCGATATTCCCCACGGACACTCACAGTGTCCTCTGGCCGTTTCTCTCTCTGTCTCACAAAGAACAACAAATTCATCTGATGACATTTAAGAATAAAAAACAAAAATAATTGTATCCTGTTAGTGTGGGATTGGCATGTTATTTTGAGGGCATGTCTTCCTTTGAGATTTCTTGAAGCCAAAAATCTAACTCAGTGGACATGGGCCACCTTGCACTATTATACTGATATTCATAAGGGGCCTGGTTCCAGTGAACATATAATTGGAATATACTTTAAAGCTGAATCTGTTCATTGAATGCAGACCACATTTTGTGGAGCGCTCGAATAGAGAAGTACATTTTAAAACCCCTTTTGTGCTATTTACTTTTAGAATAGTAGCAAATCCTTAGTAATAAAGGCATTAAAATCAGCCTGCGGTTTATAAATGTCATGCTCGCCATCCCCTTAATGCCCCTGGACAGTCTAGTGAATGGCATTTTGATAACTCCAGCTGCCTCTACCCTTAGACAGTGCATAATCCTCTTTGGCCAATCTAATCAGAGAGACATATGCCAAGTTGGCGTTGGACAATGATGAGTGGTTTAGGTGCTTTGGGAAGATGATCAGACATAAGCGTGGACTAGATTATGTCCTCACTCATCACCAGGAGTGAGGCAGTAATCACTATTTAGGGTTTAATGTCATGCTCTACTCTATATTTGACCCTAACTTTGACCTGTGGTCCAGTGCCCGGGCAGATGAAGTGATGGCCCCATTTTTTTTTTTTTTTTGGTTAGGTGGTGAGCTTGGTGGCAACATCACATGTGCAGGCAAGTGTCCTAAATGTGCACATGAAAGCACATAAGCCGAAAGGCACACATGCATACAGCACGTGTGAATAAATGAGTAAAAATTCATAGACAGGCGTTGAAGCTCCTCATTCTTACTGAACCATCAGACTGTTGGTAGTGCACCAAGACAGAGCTGCCACCTCCTCCTCCTCCTCCTTCTCTCGCCACCCAGGGACATTTCCTTACAATGTAGGAGGCAGTCATGTCTGCATTAGAAATAAAGGAGAGGAGAAAGGAGAGAGAAGGCTGAATTGAGGAATGGGTGAATGAGTGCTCACACTCAAGATCCCTTTTGACCTCTGAGGTGACTCCCAACCCGGGGGAGTCGAGTTATGGAGTCAGTCATGTGTGTAACCTCCCTGTGTCTCTGTGGGACCACACACCCACCCACGCATACACACAGAGAAATGAAGTCACAAAGACATCTATCTGTCGGGTTAATAATCCATGGTGAATCGAGCCTCCCTTTTTCAGTATGAGTACATACTTCTAGGGCGAGGGTTCCTGATGATAATTTGATTCATGCCGTCCTCACATATGTTCGTATTTTATTGTATCCACACGCTGCTGTGCATCTTACTTCAGCAACCGCAGTTTGTTTTCTACCGACAGAAGCAAAATTGCACATGCGAACACGCTCATACACGCTGATGATGATGTCCGCCGCTGCTGTATGCGCACCACGCTGTAACTAGGCAACCAGCCTCTGCAGCACAGCATTGTGGGATACCCCTGGGAAGTGTGCTGAGAATGTCAACACTGAGGCGTCTGTGTAGGGAGCGTCTACAAAGAGCGATACCTTTTAAAACACACACAAATTCATCCTTTTCACATGCTCTATTCCCCCGGATGACAGTTGGTGTTTTTCAGCTCTCAGCCGTGTGTGTGATTCATGATGAGTGTGTGACATTCGGCCCTGGGAGAGAATGGTGTTTTTGTTGGATTAACATTTGCGCCTCGGAGTTGGTATGAGCGATGCCCTCATACTATTGCCATGGATAGCCTTTAAGTGGCTGAGCCGCCCAAATGCTTAAGCCACTGACTCATGCTGTGCATCATCGGCACTGAATGAGCCCACCAACGAGATGTCATTCACACATGCATTTGTGACTCAGATTAGGAAGCCACGCACTGTATGTAAAAGATCGCCGTCTCAGTATTCTGCCTGTAAACAGGACATCAATAGCCATGTTATTGTGGTGCCGCAGTGTGTGTCACAGTCTTGTATTCGTCCCCGCGTCCTGTGGACCCTATGTGTTAGCGGACATAAGCAAACGTAGCAGGAGTGGCGAGGCGGTGAAGCAGGATATCCCCTCTCTGTCTTACAGGCTTCCTCTGCTCCTCTGGCACACATACAGAGATCCTTCCTCACCCCGTCCTCTTCCTCCCTCCTGTTCCTCCTCCTCTCACTTTCCTCATTCCCTTGTGTTCTGAGTTCTAATTTCTTTCTCCTTTTACCTCACCAGTAGCATCCACTGGGCTTTCTCGGCAGTGCCTGCTCTGCCTAGCTCAATTTTTCTTCATCTTCCACTCTTAGTCACCCGCACGCTCGTCGTTTTCTTCTCACCTCTCCACCTCGTTCACGCGCGTCTCATCTTTAGAACAACTTTTTTTTCCCCCTTGTGCACAGATATAAAAAGGCAAAACAAGAGGAACTAAGATGGAGTGGGTGACAACAGTGAGTGGGTGAAAGTGAGAACGCATGCCATCTGCTTAGTCGAACGGGAACCGTTCCTCTCAACGTTTAATACGCTCTAATACAATTGGTTACATCCAAAGCAGCAGAGCTTTCCCTCTTTTCTCGCAGTACTTTTCCTTTCAAAGCTGGAGACCTTGTGTAACCTTACAAACATGAATATAATGTGCCACACAGTGTCTGTGTGTGTGTGTGTCCTACTGGCTACTTCACATGACTGCTCCGTAGAAATATAGTGGCGAATCTGTTCCTAACTGTTTAGAGATGCTAGGGCAAATATACTCATGCAAAGCACAGGGACACGGCGTCTCTCTCCACCCGTCTGTCTGTCGATCTGTCTGTCTCTCGCTCTCTCCTTCTATTTCACTCTGTTTTCAATCTAGCCATTCATCTCTGTATCTCTGTCTACCTGTCTCTCTTACCTTCACTTAACTTTGCTTAAAAGTGCTTTTATGTGTGTGCCGAACTGCTTTCCCCCCATCATCGTAGCAAATTTCCCATGGCTCCGGCCACCGTGGTCAGCCCACAAGTGCGTACACACACACACACACACACACACACACACTTTTGTGACATACCGAATGTGAGAGTCTGCTATGCGATGAATGTGTAGGCTAATACTGAGCACTGGCACTCATCACACCCTGAAACTGCCAGCTTCTCTGATGTCAGGCCAGATTTCTCAGGTCAGTCAGACACCCTGCACAGGCAACACGCTGTGTGTGTGTGTGTGTGTGTGTGTGTGTGTGTGTGTGTGTGTGTGTGTGTGTGCGGGGGGGGGGGGGGGGGGGGGGGGGGGGGAGCGAGAGAATATATGTTTACATCAGCCATATATTAAAGTGATTAGACTGTGGTGCCAGAGAGACGAGTACTGGAACAAACAAGTAGCTGTGTGCTGCCAACACACACTTCACCTGTGTGTATATGTGTTTTCAAGAGCACTGAGGCGTGTCTTTGCCCCACGTACATTTGTGCGCCACACAGACCTGCCTTGTACGTGGTCACTCTCGTTTAACTAACCTTAATCCCTCATCAGGGAGGTATAAGAGCTGACGTACAGCACCTATTAGCCTTAAATTACATCCCTTACCCCCCTACTGGCCTGCTACCAGCCCCCAGAGCCCCTATAACTGTCACCACGCAGCGCTGCCCTCGGTGTGGCATAACCACCCCAACATTGGCCCTTTATTAAAGGTAGCTGCTTCTAATTAATGACTTTGGCCTTTACACAATAAAACAGCCAATGTATGTGTGTGTTTTTGTCTGCTACTGAGCTCCTGTATTACACACACTCAGTCAAGCCCAGATGGATGTTAGCTCGTTGGCAATCATACCCTGCGCGTACCTTAATGTGTGCCGTTGGCGCCAGCGCGGGTACTGTTTGAGTACTGTTGAAAAATAAGCTGTTTTTTTTTTTTTTAAAGGACCTCTAATATTTAGTGTGGAATGTGAGCTAACAGGACATCACTTGTTTTCGTCCTGGTTTAGTGTCAACCAATTTATGCAAATATAACGGAAAACAGGCATTAGTCCAACAGCCTGCTTGTTTGAGTACTACTCCAAACAGTTTGGGCCTGATAACATCACAGCTGCAGGCATTGCTGCTTTCGCACAAGAGAATGGTAATATACTGTACCATGCCCAAAGGATAAGCACTCTACCAGTTAAGATAGAGTCCTGTACGCAGGCCGGATGCATTAATACACAAAAACAAATTCTACATTTATATTGATTGTTAATTAGTAATGATGGACTTTTTATGCGCTGTCATCATGATTTCCTCTAATGGAAATAAAGACAGAGAAGAAATGACGACATCGTACTATTTCTCTGTCCCTCTTAATGTCTCTTAATGTCTCTTATCGGATCTCCGCTCACCTTTGTGTGTTTCGGAGCAATTACAGGAACAGACTCTGTAGGTATTTGAAGCACAAACCTGGAGACAGAATGAAACAAAGGAATAATAAAGACGGCGAAGAAGTGTCTAAGTTATTGGGTGTTGATTGTGATGGGATATCCAGAGCGATGAGATGACGTAGTCGAACGTGCCAGAGCTGACCGAGTGCCTGGATGAGCGCTTTGGCTTCTCTCAGCCTGTCTCATCAATGTGACACACTCAGAGAGACAGACCCACGCGCACACACACACACACATACTCATACACACGCAGGGGAGGATAGACGAAAATATAGACACTCATTCACACACCCACTCATGCACACGTTGTTTGTTTTAAACCACTGAGGTACCGTAATGGTCGAGATGAAGGATGGATGAATCCGTATCCTACAACCTTAATAGCCTGTGCATCCATATTAACTGGAGGGAGACACACTGTAGGTCTGGAGGAAGGAAGGAAAGGAAGGGAGGACACGAGAAAAGTGAGTGATGGAGATGAGTGGAGAGGTAAACTGATGCAGGTGGGAGGGGTGTGTGATGATCATTTGAGGTCTGTTGGCTACTAATTGAGGCATAATTAGTGACTGGCCTATCTCGTTGTGTATTAAGGACTGGTAAATGTGTGTCCTGCTCTCCTCTCCTAAGCTGATTGTGCAGTCATGGCTGTTTTTCAGATAATTCGAATCAGCTTAATCACGGGTGGGCCTCTCGTGATTAGGGCGAATAAGAAAATCTGAATGTGAATGGATGAATAGAGCAGCTAATGTGATTATGAGTGATTGGATGTGCATGTGAGTGCGCAGGGGGTCTTTATTCCGGCTCCAATATTTAGCATTTAGGATCCTTTGAATCACATGTAGCCACAGCTCAATATACATTTCTTTCCTTTTGTCTTTCTTCCTTTGTTTGTTTTTGTCTTTCTCTGTCTGTCTCTTTCTTCCTTTCTTTATCCACTATTGTGTAGCATAACAGCATCTGCGGAGTGTGTGAGAGAGAGGGAGAGAGAGAGAGAGAGAGTCGGTGGGTGAATCAGCTAGTGGGAGGAGAGACAGACAACAAGAAGGGAAGGATAGAGGAGGAAGAAGGAGAGGGAGGGTGAATGAGCCAGCGGGGGTAGATTGAGCAAACCAGTGCGTGAGGGAGAGGTAGAGGGGAGGAGAGAAAGAGGAGGGGGGGGATGTTGCTGGTGCTGCTGCTGTTGCTGCTGCGACTGTTTCTCCTGTCAGTCGGCTGCTGCTCGCCTGGCAAGCAGGAGGGAATACAGAGCGAGACACAAGCAGAGAGGGAGACATAGAAAGAGGCTGGTCAGAGCTCTGTTTTATTCCAGCAGCGCTATTGTGGCACCGGGAGAGCCGCAGACACGCTGTGAGGAAGTGGATTTAGGAACCGGACACAGGTCTACACATCCATGGATTACCAGCAGTGAGTAAGGGTGATAGCTACTCTACTAACCCACTCGTCGTTTTCAACAGAGGGGTGAACCCACAGTCTCCCACAGCAGGGAGTCTGGCTCAGACTGGATCCACTGGAGACAGAGAGACAGAGAGGGAAAGCAAACCAGACACAGTCTTGGCGTTTTTGCACCTTTCTTACTCCCCGTTTCTCCCTCCATTTCTTTCTGTCTGCTTGTGTGTATTTCAGAGTGTGTCACTGATGCTGTTGCTTGGCTCTCTGCAGGAGGGATGTTGGAGGCTAATGTGGCTAACATTAGCATGACGGCTAAGCCCAGAGAGCTGGACCTAAGGTCTGCTGCTGTCTCCTGCCAGGAAACTTCAGCCCAGGCCATGGCTTCTAGGAAGCCCTCAGCCAAGCCCTCCGCTCTGCCCCAGGGACCTCCACGTCCCTCTGGGTCAGAGCTCAAGGTCTACCGGCCCACGTCTGGATCTATTCCTATCCCAGTTCCCAATCCGTCCAGGCTCCGCAAGCAGAGATCGCTTAGCAACTTATATGTGCTCACCGACGCCGAAAAGAAGCTGCACCTTTACCAATCACCCCGCTGGAATGATGATACGAGCCGGCCCGGCAGCGGTACCAATAAGTCGGGCCAGACTAAGACAGGTCAGGCTGGAGGTGGGAAGGCACCACTTTCCAGGACCCTTTCAAAGTCAGAACAGTCTCTTTTCCAGGGGAAACCCAAGTCTTTCTGCTCTCCATCTGTGACTTCTAACGTGAGCAAGCAGAGTCGAATCCCTGCCCCTGGTAAACCGCGGGGACCTTATGCTGAGGTCAAGCCCATCAGCAAGGCCCCTGAGGCAGGGCAGAGCGCAGATACAGACCCTGAAGACCACCCAACTAAGGCTAACTCCAATGGAGCTGGGAATACTGGAACTAATGGCAAGAAACCACGGGAGAAAGGGAGATCTGCAGCTCCGTCAACAGAAGAGAAGAAAGAAAGGAAGGGAATAGAGGGGGAAGATGATAAGGGCTTTCTGAAGGTGGACCCAGAGTTAGTAGTGACGGTTCTGGGAGACCTGGAGCAGCTGCTCTTCAGCCAAATGCTTGGTGAGTGTAGTATTTCGTCAAGGTTTCACGCATGACACCTACATCACATCACAGTTACTTGAATTTTAATGTACATTGAATATCACAAACATAAACCTGTACACTCCTTCTTCTCTACTCTACACTCCACTCCACACCCAAACTGTTCCCTCTGGCTGTAGCTCCAGCATCAAGAGTGAATTTTAAATGAGTTCAGTCTCTATTGCAGCAGGGCATAATGTCAATGTGGTTTTCGAAGTGTTTTTCGCTATACAGCGTTGAGAGCCCTCGCTCTGTAGCTGGTGAAATTCCTCCTGTTTACATCACCGTCGCAGTCAGATATGCTTAATTTATACGGTATGTGTAAAATTGATTTATGTTGCCTGTATCTCTATCAATGTGTGAGTGTGTACTAGCACCGTGTGCTCCCGTGAAGCAGCTGAAGTAAGCATTTCCAGAGGGCTGACATTGTTTTGTTGTTGATTCATAAGCTAGCACTGAAGTGTTTTGTCCTCGTCTCATCTGACCCACTGCCACAGTGAGCTAGTTATATATTAATTTATCAAACACCTCCTCCTGTGTCTCTCAATATATCTCTCAGTTATTTCACAGCCTTTCCGTCTCGCACTCCGCCACCCTGTTGGCGCTCAGGCATATTTTAAAATTGAAATCAGTCCACACATGTATGCATCTGTGCGCGCGGTACTTAATAGTGTAAACAGCATGTTTCGTGTTAATACCGCAGTCTCAGCATGTCCTGGCTCGCGCTGAAATCAACCATTCGTTAATAAATGCCGTGTGAGCGGGACTGATGGGGTGTGTGTGTGTGTGTGTGTGTGTGTGTGTGTGTGTGTGTGTGTGTGTGTGTGTGTGTGTGTGTGTGTGTGTGTGTGTGTCTTCAGTCGGTAAATAAAACGGCAGCATATTGAGTCAGGCTCATGTCACAGTGGGCCACATATTTAGCCTTGCACCACTCCCTCACCCCCCCTCACCCCCATCCATCCCTTCTCCCCTCCAGCTCCATTGATCTCCGGGCCACTGACAGATGGTCACTATCCACCCACCCACCCCCCCCCCCTCTCTCCCACCTCTCCCCCCTGTTACCGGGGGCAACGTGTGGGAGGAGAGAGGGGAATCTGAGGGGGTGGTGGCATGGGCAGGTAGTTAGCATGCTAACATTCATGCAAACGTGCGGACATACCCCCCCATGAATATATACTGTCACACACAATGGGGGCGAATGTACCGGGACACAGTACATCCAAAGTTTTAGTTAAGGGAGGTGTATTTAGGAATGATGACTAAGTTAGTGACTAAGAGGGTAAACCAGGTCCCAAATCTGCACCTATCATCCATTATTCATTCGCACACGCACACACACTTTGTGTGTGAATGTGTTTTTGTCTCTATCCATTGCTCATCCTCTCTATCCTTCCCTCTCAGCAGGAGCAGATAGCATCAGAGAGTGAGAGAGATGGAGAGGATGCGAGGAAATCATTTTCTGTCCATCATCAAACCTCTCTCCGTCCTCCTCCTCATTTCCTCTTTCTGTCTTCACCAGCCCACCTCCTGCAGCACAGCCCCAAATCACAGCTTCTGCGACCTTGTCCATGCAGCCCAGTGTATGCGGGTGTGTGTGTGTGCGGTGTGTATCTGTGTGTGACCTTGTTCCTTGTTTTAGTCCTTGTTGTAATGTTGCTGGCCACACCTACATCAGGCAGCCAGGTAGGGAGGAGGCAGATGAGGATGGAAAAAGCAGACAGGAGGAAAACAGAGGAAGGAACAGGCTAAGAATTGAGATTTATGAGAGCGATGTAAAAGAGCCCGGGGAGATGAAGGAGAGAGAGACATAAAAAGAAAGAGAAAGAGCGAGACACTGGAGTAAAATAATGGTAATACCCAGTGACCTAAATTTCTACCTGCCATCCCAAGTGCCCAAGTGCGGCTTTGGGTCATTACAATCTGCCACAACCTGCCTGAGGTTTATCATACAAACCACAGTAGGTGTGTAGAATAGTCGTGTGAGTACTCAGACGTGTTTGTGAGTGTGTGTGTGTTAGTGAGAGGTTAATTGTAACTTGCCCTGTAGCTCGCGGCTGTGGGCTCATCTTTTATCGTATCTGCTTCTCCATTTCCGATGGGACTCGCAGCTAATTGGTTTCTGCTCCGCATGCTCTGTCATAGGAAGATAGATTATGGATGTTCAATGGATCATTCCCAGTGATCCACTCCTCCACTTCCCATATACAGCCCTGTTACGTGTTAGCTCTGTTAGCTATAGGGAGGAAAATATGTACCTGTGTTTTCATCATCTTATGTTGCCTCCCTTTGAGATTAACGTGGTAGGCAAAGGCTTATGCCCCCCACACACAATGAAGAAAAGAAAAAGAAAGACTCAATCCAGGAATTTGAATGTTAGACCTATACATTCATCTTATGAAGTGGTTTAGGATTTGTGTCTGTATAATCTGTTATCCTTTAATCACACATACATGTTTTACCACTAAGTGATGAAGAGCTTTTGTTAATTGGATTACTTGAGTGTCCACGGGCAGCGGCAGCTCTGGACTTGCAGCAGTAATTCTCCCAAATGCAGTTTGTTTTATAAGATATCTTGTTAAAGGTATTAAAATCAAGGTTAGACATAGAAGCGGAGAATGATAAACACTGTAGATCCCAATAAAGCAGCCAATAAAAGAAGATGGCCAATAAATTGAGTCGGCTTGAATGGACACTGCATGCTGACTCTGCGGTGAAAAAAAGACAAGGCAGAAACTGTTTTACCTCAGACACTCAGTGTTTGATGAGATTCCAGGTATCTCATCAAATACTGAGGAATTTCTACTCCTGCACCACTGACAGGGAACATCGCTGTCTGGTATGGAAACAGCACCGAACCACACAGCTCAGAGTACAATAGGTGGTGCTCCACCTTGCCTAAAAGAGATCTATACAAGATGTTGCAAAAATAAGTCTAGCAGAGTCATTAAACATCCCAACCACCCGGATAATGTACTTCTCTCCCAGCTACTATCCGGACACACCAGGCCAGAAATGAGAGACTCAGGAAGAGCTGCTCCCCTCAGGCCACTGGTATCATAAATGAGGACACTGGCTAGGACTATTTAATCCTTTGGCTATTGTTGTCGTTATTATATTTATTATTATCATTACTTATTTAGTTTAATTAAGAATGTATAGTAGGAGCTCACGGAAATATAATAGTGCTTTTATGATTATATGCGGCAGGTGTATTGAATTGAGTAAAGTATATATAAAGCGTAGGCTGCCAAGGTAACCTAAAATACTGAACCTCAGATGTGCTCCACTAATGACACCTCCCGGCCCCCCCCTCCATAATGAGGTGTATGTTAGAGGGTAAGTTCCCTAAAGCAGTGGCCTTTCCCAGCATGGGGCAGGCTCGGTTTAGAGAGGATCCAGTCTAAAGGCACCAGCAAGCATCCGGATTAGGCCTGGCATAAAGATAATGAGAAGATTCAGCCTCCATTCCACTAATCACAAATCTATCACTGTGGAAAAGGCCAGCCATTAAGACCAAAATGAATTACAGATTACAGCCTAAAGGACATCTGCTCGGTTGGAGATTTGCGTATTTGGAGGAATTTTACTTTATGAAGGATCAGATAGAGAAAATCGATTTAGGTTAGAAGATTGGAGATGATGTACGGTTTTGATGTTGGCTTAGCAGATCGTAGAAATGACTGCGCTGTGTCACTTCCATGTGGCCGCGAAGCCTCCGCTGAAGAGCCTTGGCAGCCCAGAGAAGCTTGTTATTTTGGTGTGACATTGTATTCTGTGTGTGGGCATGTTTTATGTGGTTAATGGGTTACCCTTGCATCCTCGTCAGCTGTGAAACAATAAACCCTACTGAGAAATTGACAAAGCCGAAAAACATACGCACACGCACAGACAAGCGCACACACACACACTAGTGTTCAAGAGAACTTAACAGCGCTGCAGGAAATAACAAAGCTGTGCAGCTTTAAATGTCCAGAGCTGACATGCACACACTCAGTGTTTGCCACTGATATCCTCCCCTGTCCATATCCCCCCGTATTCATCTTTATGGCCTCGACAGGGTATTTTTCACACTCAGTCCCTACATTGTGATCGCAGTGCTGAGCCTCTAATGTGATGCGGGTGCGGTCAGAGCAGCTGGTTCCACCCCGGTCTTCGCTGACTGAGGGATTCAGGGCAGTCATCCTCCCATCGAGGAGGAGGTGACAAGCCGAATAAACACAAACGCCCAAGGAAAGTGAGGAATAAAGCTTTTGTTTCGATTCTCTCTCTCTCTCTCTCCCTCTCTTCCTCTTCCTCTCTTTCAACTTTGATGTGAGCTGACGGGTAGCAGTGTTCCGTCTGACGGCAGAGAGGATATTTCTGGTACAAGTGTTTCAGGCGGACAGAGACATCTTTTTACTGTGACAGGGATTTTGTCACCAGGAGGATTCATAGATAGGAAGAGAGTTTGCACATGTACATACATGTTTGATTGTTTTCTTTCTCCGTTGTTGTTGTGTGTGTGTGTGTGTGTGTGTGTGTGTGTTTACAGTTCTTTGTGGTCAGTCTGTAAGGACTTAATGCAGGAGCCATTGCATTAGTGCTGTCTGCTTCCTGCCATCCTCCTCCTAAATCATATTACTACTCTGTTTTTGTCTCATCAGCTCTTAGACAAAACACACACGCACACACAGCTTATTGCTAAAAAACAAGCAAGATTGTATTGAAGTTTGAAAGATTTAAGTGCTTATTGATGTCACTTGAGCACTTAAGTTACCTACAATGAGTGCCACGGGAAAATGACTAAATTGCTGCTGAGTTAAACATCCATGCAAGTGCTTACCTTGAATGTCACGACGAAACAGTTAAGATGGAGGAGGAAATGACTGATGAGGTTACAGGCACTGAAGACAGGCCCCCGAAAAATACATACATTTTTCATAGGAATAGATTTAGTCTGTATGGCAAAAAAAACCTGGTGTGTGATACTGATAACACTAGAGGAGAAGAGGGAGATAAAGACAGAGAGTTAAGTCGGCCGCCTTGTGATGAGGAATGTTTAGTGTTCATCTATTTGCTGTAAGTAAACTGTATTAGTCGCTCACGTCTGGCCAACACATCTGACGGAGTCTTATGACAGCATTGTGGTGAGTTTACACCAGTGATAATGCTAATGTAGCTAATGCAGCAGCAATTAGCTTCATAACTCTTCCTCTGATCCTTTATATTGAACTATAAATATACTTATCACTCAGTTATAAGGAGCATTAAGTCACACATCCGGAGGCTTAAAAGTTTGATTTTGCTTACTCATACCAGATCTCAAAAAAACAAACAAAAAAACATACACATATGGAAGATGTCAGGCTTGAATTGAAAACTGAATTTCGCTTGGACACAGTCCAGCTGCAATGCTGCAGCTACAGATCGAAATTTAGTGTCAGAGTGAAAAGAGAAAGCCTACTGCCCCAGAGGTTCTGTAAACAGTAGCATACATGAAACAGCGATTTTTAAGGCCGAAATACAAACATACAGTGAAGTTTGGGCAATAAAAATTAAATTTTAATTGAGACCAGAGACTATACAATGTCTTGATCTTGATACATAACCACAGTCATCACAATAGAAAATACTGTCATACATTTTAATTTGCAGACATTTTAAGCTCTGACCTTGAAGTTTTCTCACCCTTTTCTGACATTTCATCGACTAAATCTTAGTCTACTTACTGTCACCACCTCTACCGTCTCACCCATCACCTTATTAACAGTTCAGGCATTGCACACAGAGTGCAGACTGTCTGTCTGACATGCGAGACTGTAGCTGCTGCTGGGTTTTTAAGCACATCGTAAAATACAGTTCCACAGGAAACAATTCTCTCGAGCAGAAATACACTCAAACATTGCAACACATTGTGGTCTGCCTTGGCTTGTTGCTGGATTGGTTTAGTGTAAGAGTGTGGCTGCGTACTTGGATGAACGTGTGCGTACGCCTCAGTCAGTGTTTAGTTTGCTTCTGATTTGCTGACAGAAAGCACAAGAGACGCTGCTGAAAGCTCCAGATATTTGATATTTCATGATGCAACAGACAAACGCGCACACGTCCGTCAAGTTTTCCCTTCAGGTGATCATTTTCTCGACTGCCTCATCTGCATACCACGTGTGCGTCGTTTGTGTTTTAGATTGCGGCCCTTTTTTTATCTCTTTACTCTCAAATCACTCCCCTTATGTTTAATCTCCTGCAGCGCAGCTCAGCAGAGAGAAACACACACACACTCATTCCTTTGTGTTTTGAAGCCTGATCAGGAGGGCTGGAGGTGAGATGTTCTTTTGGTGTTATCTCTGTGAGGTCTCGACCTTCTTTTCTGAGAAAATAAACTTCTCTAAAGTCACGTAAAGCTTCCTCATCTATGGTCTAAGCGGATATCGCTGTGACTTCTAAGCAGATAGGGCTGCGGTTAAGGAGATATGGCCGACGTGTTTATGCACATATGTTTGTGTTTGGGTCAACATTCAGAGCCAGGTTTTGGTCTAGTCCTTGATCTGGGTTTAGAGGATAAGAGGGAGAAGTTTGGAGGTTTTAACTGCTGACTTCTGCGCAGAAGATTGAGGATCTACTTGTAATTTTTCCATCTGCTTGTCCACGTGCCCGCAACTGTGTTTGAAGTGTGTTGCTCATCATCTCCGTCCCTGCCTGCGGAATCTGCTCTTACATAAGGGGTCTGAGTTTTGAATGGATTTTCAACACAGTCAGCTGCCTGAGACCACCGCACACTATCTCTCAGTATCCTCCTTTCTCACATACGAGCATCAATTATTCTTTCATGGAAAGATGGCTGCGGCATATTGAGTGTACACAGATGCAATATTGTGCTCTGGTATGCTCATTAACCATTCATGTCCAATATCAGATATGATCTTTGAGGGCTCTAATATCCTGTTGCGACATCCCGGTGAAGCGGATGTACTTTCGCGCACGCGCTTTGGTGCGCAAGCGTGTGTGTGTGCGTACGCGCACATTTATGCACATTTGGGTGCATTAGTGTGTGTTTGTCGGCCCCGTCCAGATGTGCAGGAATGGCCGTGTGTTGTAATGCTTCCTGTTTTGCAAACTGTCTGAGGTCAGCAGAGGCCGGTGATGCTGAGCTGAGTGGAGACATGGCTGAAATAGAGATGACAAGAAAGATTATGCAAAATAAAAAAACAACAACTAGGAAGGTTAAGACACATTTTGACAGGTTTGTATGTGAATTATCACGTGCTCTACTTTCCATTTTTTGCCGCCATGCCCTCAAGAAACGTTCTCGAAAAGAGCACAAAATAAAAACATAAACAATAACAAAACCCACAAAGGTTTTACGAGCGTCCTGTTTGTGTCATTCTTGCATGTCACCTGTCAGGAATGCTGTAATGATTGTCTTTGCTGTGGAAAAACAGCCGCTTTGGAAGGGGATGACTATTTGAAAAGCTTACACACGTCGCTGAAGGTACAGACATTTTGAGGCGTAGTCGCAGCGATGCTCAAGCGCACACACCAATCATGCGATAAGCATACTGTAGCCCGAGGAGCGTTATAGTGACACTAACATATGTGCACACACGTGGACAGGACGGGGACAAATGAAGTCCGGAGGGAAGGAAGGAAAGAACAGAAACAGGAGCCATTACTCAAACCTTCATTCGTATTCTGCAAAACCGAACCCCTTGCCGGTAAAGACGCACACTCATATGCAGACAGATGCATGGACACACATTTATAGTCACTATGCAGGAAATACACAGTCAAAGAAGGATGCACAAACACATACGCACACAATGGCAGACTGCTTCTGCAAGGACAGAGCCATTAGTGTGTCTTTGGGGACTTTGTTTTTTTCTTTCTAATGGAGAGGAGAGTCAAATGACCCAAGAGAGGAAACCAATTGTATAGCAGTTTCACTCTCTTACCTCTGCTGGCCGAGTGCCATCCGTCGTCCACATCATGGAGCATATCTACTTCCTCTACTTTTAAGGGACAAGGTTGGCAATGTTTTACGTGTCTTACTGTCAACACAAGACAAAACCAGAAATGAATTTCTCCCACCAACAAGTATTGCCCGTGAAGCTCAATGCCCGATATAGCTTATTTCTCTGGGCCACAGATGTCCATTGTTTGTCCAAAGACTATTAAAAACACATAAATGTGTCACGCTGTCGCACTGGGGGATGAGCTCCTTCATTATAGATAAACACGGGCACCGTGGTTTGTTTTTTAGTCAGTCCTACACTCACCATCCTGCTGTTGAAAACACTCACTCACCGTGAGTCACGGAAAGAGTTTCAGGGGATTTCTTTCGTCAGAAAAACACTGCCATAATGTATGTCCTTTTTGTTATGTAGAGAAATGCTACCGCTTCCTCACGGGACATTTCTGGCTGATAGATCCATTTGCGTCCGTTTGACCGTCGGTCTTGAGCGCCGTGTGAACAGCTGCCTCCGCTTTGCTCGCTCGAAGATTTAAAAACAAGCTCCGCGACGCCGCTGCTAGCTCAAAGGCCACTCGTTCTGTTTAATGGTTTTGCGACACACACAAAAAGAGAGAAGTCTTTTTCCTCTGTGCCATTGTGCGTTTATGTTGCCTTGCCATCTGTACACTTGGTGGTTGCGTAGCAGGCAGAATATGCTCAAATGAAATGCCTCTTTCTTGAATCTTTTACACCTCCAACTTTCTATTTCTTTTGCCTCTTTGAAGTCCCTTTGTCTCTTTGTTTTGTCTGAAAGCAGGCTTGCATTAGGATGCAGCGGTTGTCCTGCACATGTATGCACTTCCAATAACACACTCACTCTAACTTGCTGACTCTCACTTCAGGAGTCTGAGTGGGCCATTATGAGAGGCTTCTCAGCTAGTTTCATGGCCTCTTCAGAGCTGGAGTGTGTGTGTGTGTGTGTGTATGATCACAAGAGTTCAAGAGAGGCAGGTGGGGCGCACTGTCCCAACACATGCATCCACGTGAACGCAATCACTTCTACACACACACACACACACACACACTCGGTTTAAACCAGATCAGTGTAATTCATCGGAAGCCCTGGGGAGCTGCCAGGCCTGACAGGGATATTTGCATCCCTAATTCCCCCCTCGCGCCACTGCCACACCCCCTCCCCGTGCCAGCTGGGACCACCAGGGCCAGGGCAGAGGCAGGACAGGAAGTCTCTTTCAGACGTGCACTCCCACGCACACACACACACACACACACACACACACACACACACATATACACACACAGCCGCATTTACAATCGCGCAGACCGTGTCTAATCAATTTGACGCTGATGTTAAACAAAGCTCACGTTTAGGGTAATTAAAATCGCCCAATTAAAGCCTGCGTGTGTGTGTGTGTATGTGCTCAAATGTGTGTCAGACTTTGTCTCTCTTTACATAATTTAGGGTTCCTTTGTTCCCGCCAAACGTTTGTATGAACACATTACAAAAAAATGAACATTGCAAAGATGAAGAGTGTCTTTTTATAACTTGAATTTCCATATCATGCACCTCTACCTTTCATGTGAGCACCTCCAGCAGAAGAAAGTAGTTCTATTTTTGTTATGAAACATTTTTTTTGCCCTGTGTGTGTGTGAGAGAGAGAGAGGGGTGCAGAAGGTTGGTTCACAATGATTTCATCATCTCTCCATTGAGCTGCCTGTCCCCAGGGCTACCTAATCAATTGTCTATGCGGCCCTTCGCTTTAGGAGAAATCAATCCGGCTTTATAAATCAGATCTGATGTGGGGAGGTGTTTCTCACTGTGTTACTGAGTATATGTAGTATATCAGTGGACCCACCGCGCACATACATATGTGTTTATGTGAGCACGGTGTTTAGTCTGCAGCTGTTGTTGAGTTTGACAACTCTGGCAGCTCGTGATTTGCCCTCCCCGCTCATTAGAATGGCCTCTCCCCCCCTTCACCTCCTCACTAGCCAGCTGGAGTGACTCATAGGAGGGGTGGTTATGAATGGGGTAAGTTTGTGTGTCTTTGGGGTGGTGGTGGGGAGGGGGTTATTCTGGGTCATACAGTACGTGTTAGAAGATCTCTTCAGTTTATAGAATAAGATGTTCCGTGAGCTCAAAAGGGGAACATGTAGCAAGACAAAGAGTCCACAGCTGTGACGGTGGCTTCGTGAGGCGTGTCTTTAGTCATGGCTGGGTATGAGCAAAATGCTAACGCCAGCATTCTAACAGGCACTCAAGGCGATGCTATCATGTTGACGATTTCCTGGTATGATCTTTACCGTTTGCGCCATCTTTGTTCGGTGTGTTAGCATGCTAACATTTGCTTGTGAGAGCAAAGCACAGGACGCAGCTATGGCTAATGGGAATGTCATTAGTAGGGATGTGGTCTGGTTAAAGGAAGTTAAAGGATCACCAAAGTTGTTAGAGTTCATCCTGAGTGGAACACTAATGCGTCGAAAGGTGATGAGACATTTTATTCAAAACCACAAATATGACACGCATGGTGGCGCGTCAGGAGATTTCCGACATCATTAGGATTTGTGGGACCATGACTGTACCCAATGTTATGACAGTCCATCCAGTTGTTCACTTTCAAAAGTGGTGAACCACAACAGCTGTTTGCTGTCAGTTTCCTCCTTTTTTTCTTTGTTTTTTTAAGCAAATTTGACTGAAAACCAGGTGGAAAACTGCAAACCTGCTTGCCATTTTGTAAATTTGAAACCGTCACGGTTGGATGGTTTTTACATTTCATTTCTAATTTCATCTAACCCCGTTCTTCAGTAAATCTCCTGCTGTGGTCATTTGGGAGTCAGCTGGCCGGTTTTAATGGTCTATTGAATCGAACCTCAGGGGTTAACGGGCTGTCCCACATCTCACCACTATAACTCTTAATCACCATCCCTCCGACACATCAGAGAGAAGGAGAGGGTGCAAGGGTCAAGGTCATGTGATGCAGTTTAGGTATCCTAATAATAATATGCGTGTAGGCCTCTGGTTTTCAGTTCTACTGCAGATCTGACTCCAGACTAGCTGTGAGCTTGTAGCACAATACAAAAATGGGACTAGGTCTCTGTCTTAAAATTGTAAATTAGAACCTGTTTTCATATGGGGTTGTCTGACACACACACACACAAACACAGGTATTAAACAGCATTCTGGCTGGATGGCTACGTAGCCAAATCTGAGCAGATTACAGCATATTAGGAAGGGGTGAGACAAATGCCAGCGTGTCCCCTGGTGGGTTTAAATGAGAAAGGCTTTTGGTGTATTCTGCCATGGAGAGAACAGGGGGCAGAGGGGCACAGTGCAATGAGAGTGCAGCAGGGTATTGTGACTTAGGGTGGTTGGACAGGAGGGAGCGAGGGATCTGGGCAGATGGAGAAAGAAGTGTGAGACCTGCACGGTCTTAAGGGTCTCCTCTGTTGTTTTGTCTGTCTGACTGCCATCATATTTAATTTAGTTTGCTTCACTGCCATCTGGAAAAACAGCAGTGCGTACGCTGCCACTGTTACTTTGTCCTTATAAGACTCTAGTTTCATCATTTCAGCTTGTAGATTTATGTTTCAGGCATTGTTTAGATGATTAGTAATCCCAGATTTGTGCAGGACCAGTCAATAGAGAAGGAAGATCCATGATTATTATTTATTAACTGATATTTGCTTAGATTTCATAGTTTGTGCTCAGTTGTAAATGTTTGACAATGTTTTTTTTTTGTCAATCCCTAATTATGTAATATGGCATTTTATGTCTAAAAACATCCCTCTGTCTATGTGTATGCACCCCCTGCAGACCCAGAGTCCCAGAGGAAGAGGACCGTGCAAAACGTTCTGGACCTTCGACAGAACCTGGAGGAAACCATGACCAGCCTGAGAGGGGTGCAGCTTAGCCACAGGTCAGCTACACACACACAGCCACACACAGCCACACATACACACACACACTAACAAACACGACTTGCAAGACGTTTTCAACAGAAACAAAAAGAAAAGACAAACAAGCCGGGAAAAGCAGTTGAGCTGAGCACATTCTTATTGACATTGCTAACAGTGTGTCAGGGTGTGGTGGTTAACTGCTTGTGGGCTTTCAGATCAATATCACTATTCCTGATAGACCAGTGGCCATTAGTCTGTCATTTTCCGCCCGCTCCGCTCTCCCTCTGTGTTTGTTAATACAGAACTGGAGCAGGATTAGCTTGAAGCTGTCTTCAAAGCCGGCCCTGCCAATGCACACTCACGACTTAGACTCATAACCAAAACAACATGACACACAACACGCAATAACGCTATAATTAGGCGTATGTGAGCATTTGTGTGTCCTGTCCCTTCTTCTGCTTCCTGCCTTTCATTGACTGATTCCGATTGCGTTCGGGCGCGTCTTCAGGTTTTGTCCTTGAGAGCTTCCCCTCTGTCTGCCTGTCCGTTCGCCTCCTGCCATGTATCCTCTCTCAGTCCCTCAGTGGGAGCTCCCAACATGAAGAGCAAATCAGCAGATGGTTCCCTGCTGGAATATATTTCCTTTGCCATTCATACTTTTATCGTACTGTAATAACCTTGAATCATTCCCCGTGTCCCTGAAGGCTTATTCTGCTTTGAGGCCTACAGTCCAGCCTGTCTGTGGAGGTTTCTTGTGCAAACACAATGTCATATTTCCCGTGAAAAACGAGTGTGAGATTTGCAGGGATTAAACAAACGGATGAGAAAGCAAATTGTTTTGTCTACACATACTTTTTTAACACGGTATGCATAACAAGTAGAAAGCCCAAGACGGGTATCCTCTCTCTCTCTCATCCTCGCTCTACGTCTTTCCTGCCTGTTTTATGTCAGCGGTTAAGCGTTTCATGTAAAAATGTCTCCATTGATGGTTTCTTGGAGATGACTCTGTATCCCGCAGACCAGATTAATTTTAATGTAGCAGGCAAAACCACGTACTGACACAAAGTTCAAGCGCAAGTAACTTTTAATATGCTAATACTCATCATTCTTACCCCTGACACTAAGCAATGATGTGCTGTGCTGCTTTAGCACAGGGAATGCATGATATTATGACGCTAGCGGTGCTGATATCTGTAGACTCACACAAATGTGCGCCTGCATAAAGAGACGGTGCTAAGCAGTTTCAAGCAGAGCCCAGGGGAACATAAAAGCATGTTTGCTGACAGGAGAATAGCACGATTCACACATACTACTTATGCATGTACAACATTTACAAAAGTACACTGGAACACACACACCTGGAAACCAACTAATCCAAAGAAAGATGATTGGATGACAGAAGAAGACGCTAAGCTTCTTCTGAGGAAAAAAAATGGAAATGGCCAATAGATGTTGACTTCCTGTCTGTCTGAAGGTCTGAGCTGACCTTCTCAACCCTTTAGAGGAGCACCTTGCCGTGAATATTTCTTATGATTCCTCTTTTTCGTTTCGTAGCTGTGTGGAGGGGACCATGTGCTACGACAGCGATGAAGCTGCTGCGTTCTCAATTTCCAGTCTGTCAAACCGCTCCTCTCCGTTGTCGTGGCGCCAGGGTCAAGCCAGCCCGCGTCTGCAGGCTGGTGAAGCTCCTTCCACAGGCAACACACAGTCAGAAGTTCCCCTCCGGATCAACCACACCTCTCGAATCCACCTCATCGAAGCGCTTGAAGATTCGGATCCGTCCCTCCTGAAGGGAGATTACCTCAGCAACAGTGACATCGGCGGGAAGAGCCCAAACGAGGATGATGATGAAGATGAAGATGATGATGATGATATTGACGATCTGGGAAATGGGTAAGTTGTGTACTTTTTTAAAATTATTTGTTTTTACGTCCGCTTCATAAAGCTGAGAAACATAAGGAATATTTTATGACCTCATGACTCTGCAGTCTGGAGTTAACCAGGACACTTTTGTGTCTCATTACTGATCTAAACACCGCCTGTGATTTGAATCCTGCCACCTGCCAACTGTTACAACCCCACAGCTGCAGTCAGGCCTGTAGTTTGTGGTTTACCAGCATTGCAAAGCCTTGATCAGCCCCTCTATAATGCATCACAATCCCCACTCATAGTGTCTGCCTTGACACTGGCAGCTGCAGCCCCCTGGTGCAGCTGGCTCTGTTGTAGTCAGAAAACGGCCCTCTGGCAGGGTCCGGGTATGATGTCACCATCATCGAGCCCCCTTGCGGAGATCATCCTGTCAAATTCAGCTGCTGGCCTGCCAGCTTTTGCCAGCAGGCTTCCATGTGGAGGACCCCTCGCAGCGTTGGCTCACCAGTGTCTACCCTGGCAGCGCTAAAATGCACATGTCTTTAGAAAATGGGTAACTCATTCTGCCGAGCCAAAGTGGGATCAGTCAGAGCTGTCAAGGTCAGAATGAGGTTTGTTTTAAAGTAGCCATGGATTCCTTGGATCAAAAGATTTATTGTTGAGATCACATCGGAAAACAAAACGTTGCAGCTGTGTTGTGCAGTGGTTGTTACCCAGGTGGTGAAACTGTTCTCTCCTATAACATCTTCTATGGTATTGTTCCTCGCATCATACATATCAAACACAATTTTCTGTTCAGGTCAGACATCAGGAAGCTGTGGCGGCAAAGACCGAGCAGTTTACAGGAAAATGGGTCATGAACCCTCATTTGTTATCCGCTATAAAACGTAGTAGACAGGAATATGCCCAGTCATGTTGATGTGAATGTGTCTGGGTGCCAATAACAGAATAACCCGAAAAGATTATGTATTGTCCTTTTGTGAACATTGTTTTTGTTTGACAACTGAATCAGAGGGTCATGAGATAGAGCATGCTGATAGCTGCTCTTCAAATTGTTATTTAGCTTCCCATGTCTGCGTCAGTCTGTCTCGGAAGGACAACACACAACTTGTGACTCCGTGACCTACTGAGAAGAATTACATCAAGTTTCACATGAATACACAGACAGAGGAATTTAAGTCTATTGAAGAATGACCTAAGTTGTGTTCCCTGGACTTGCTTGGTTAGTTTTGGAGAATTTGCAGCTCTTGACCCCATAATAAGGATGTAGGACCCAATATGAGGATTAACACACACAGCATCATGTTTCACTGATCAACTCTATGCACAGTAAAGAAAAACACATTATCTCACTGTAAACTGTGATTCTGGCTCTGTGTGTGTGCGTGCGTGCGCGCGTGTGTGTGTGTGTGCGTGCGTGTGTGTGTGTGTGTGTGTGCATGTAAAAGCTGCAGAGCTCGTCCAGCCAAACTAAAAAAAATTCCTCTGTTGGCCACAGCTTGACATCTCCATGGTAACCACAAAAATGTACCCCCAGTAACCAGGAAACCAATTGCAACACAGTTCAGGTCCCTGTAGCGTTATTGTGTATCTGGTCACGGCCTCCAATTAGTGGTTGTACAGGTTTATATTGTGCATTGTGTGAGCAGGCAAAAACAAAAAGCAACATTTGTTGGCGGGCTAAAGGAAAAAGATTGAGAGAGAGAGAGAGAGATGATAGGCTGACAAGCAAACAAAGAAAAAAAGAAAAAGGTCTTTCTGGTTGGATCAAATTGTGACTTAATTGATTAAGATATTAAAGTAGGGTGCATTAGGCCTGGGTGGGTGGAATACCGTTAACCTACTGTGAAAACAATAATTCTTCCCTTGTGAAGACTGTGATGTTCAGTATCATTTGTTTGTATAAAACATCCAAAAATATTGAAACATGCCCCACAGATTCACACTGTTTGTTCTACCTCACCACCGCTCCACAAGCCAGAGATTTTCAACGTACAACAACAGAAACCAGAGAAAAGCAGCAACTCTTCATATTTGGGATCCAGCAAATGTTTGGCATTTCAGAATGATTCATGTTTAACTATTGTTTGAATTTTCTGTTAATCGGCTTTTCATTGTGGCCTTAATTGCATCATTTATAATATCCAATGAATGCCTGCATCTGCCTCAAACTAACTCATATATCTTTACCACTAGAGGGCAGACTAGTGTTGCTGTTGCCTCTTTCCTTGCCGTTCTCCGCCCGCCCTATCAACTTGAAGCACCCCATTGCTAGATTACTCTCCCTTTTCTCATAATTTATTACACATTCTCATCCATTATGCATAGAGGCACCACCCCTGTCATACAGAGGTCACAGTACACTACCGTATCTCATCCCAGCCATTTATAATACATAGGATTTCCCCACATGCATTATGCATCACAAACACACATGTTCTTTGTTTGGGTGAGTCCTCGTCTCTTTGTTCTATTAAATTATCAGGAAACAGAGTCTTGAAATATTACAGCTTGGTCATAAACATATATGGGTGAGCAGGAGTCGACTCACCGTCGCTTGCACTGTGACTCACTTGAGTTATGCTGTATAGGCATGACTCACAAAAGTAAGCTGACGTGACTGTACCGCGACCTGTCTGACATACAGACCCCATACACTCACACACACACACACACTGAGTCAAGAACCCTTATGTCAGTTATCCGTTTCCGGTCCTTTTCCAGCTGGGGCCTCTTCTCGTCTGATGAGTACCACTTACATCTGGAAGTGGACCTCTCCCAGTATACCCCCACACTCTCACTCACACACACGTCATTCTCACCGGGGAAACAGCAGGGAGGGGGGGTGACGTGGAGGTCAATCCCTGGAGTGTGTGTAAACGTAAACAGTAATGAGTTGCGGTCTTGGGTAGTTTGTGGATTATACACTTTGGAGACTTCACTGTGCAGTATTATTTCTATATGGACTGTGATGTTTAATGTGCATTAGTATCCAACAGTTTTCATATCTGCATTTCTACAGACATTTTAAAACCCTTGTTTTGATCTTATGGCCCACGGTACAGCTGATTCTCACCACTCTTGTCAAACCTGATCCCAGCAGCAGCTGTTTGCAAACAGGATACGGTAATGTTACCTGCCCAGCACCGAACGGCAAGCAAACAAAGTTAGCAAAAAGCAGGTGAAGAATCTGAATTCTATCCCGAGACCAAACAGACACTCTAGGCCAGACACACAGACTCCAGTGGGGTGATAATGTTGCATCGTGTCTACAAGATGTGCAAAGCTGTTTGCCTCGGCGGCAACGCGATTAAACATCTTTGTGTTGAAGGAAACTGATCCTGTTGAGAAGTGTCAGTGCACAGAACAATATATAATCTGTATCTCTGTTTTCATATTAGAGGCAAGTGAGGAATCCACTATCTAATGGAGAACACCACAAAGTACGACGGGGCAAATGCAATATTTTGTTTCTCTCGACACATATCAGTCTTGTTGAGTGTGTGAACGTGCAGTGTTTTGAAATACCCACAGGCAGAGATATTGTGCTCAGATATTGATATTGTGCTCAGAAAGTACAATGTATGTATCTATGATTTTATGGCAAACCTGCACAAAGTCAACGTACAGTGGCTGTCCGAGCCTCATCTGGGCTTGATAGTCAGTATCGATCGCCGTTGTTGCTGCTTGAGTGGTGATAATGGGCTCAACGTACACATGCACGCGTGGCGTGTTTCTGCCCCGCTGGGCGCAGGCGCTTTTCGTTTCTGGATGAAAGCTGGATGGAGCTCCCATCCTCAGCGACCTCCTATTTGTAAACGCATAGTCTCCATGGTTACCGAGAGAAGCTGCTTCACAGCACTAAATGTCTGAATTATGAAAACATTCGTTTTGGGGCAGGACAAAGGCACACACGCACACAGGTTATGCTCGGTCGAGTGTTTTGATTTGGTGCTGTTTGTTTTCTATAAAGCAGAAGTGAGCTGGTTGCTCTTAGTGTCAGTCCAGCACAGTACAGGGAACTGAAATAGAAAGAGGAACATTTAATAGAGAAGTAATCTGTTTTTTGGGTTTTGTTATGTTAAACACAAAAGCTTTAACGTCATCAGCTTCTTCTTCTTCTTCTTCTTCTTCTTCTTCACACCTACCACTGAATATTTGGTGTTATTCAAACATTGGAGGTCTGATGGCTATCTGACTGAGTGAATGGTAAATCACCGCTAATTATGTGCAACTACTAGACCATGTCATTGCTTTTAAACTGTATCTCCAGTGGGACAGGGTAGTTTCTGATGACCACAGTCTAATGAGAGTGTGTGTGTTTGCATGTGCGTGTGGTTGGGTTTAGAGAGCAATGATATATCGCTCAGGTTGTACTCTGACTCCACCTACTGGCCAAAAACTAGAACCACACACACAGAGACACACACACACACACACACACACACACACACACACACACACACGCAACCTAATGCAGCCCGCCACATCTGATTAATGAATTCCTCTTTGCACATCTGGATCTGATTTACCTTCCAGGTGATGGAGCCTCTCACTCACTTTCTCTCTCTCTCTTACACACACATACCCGCAGCTCCTCCTGATGTAGACACACCCAGGGCTTCCCTCTTGCAAAGAGCCAGATCTTTACACTATGACTCATGCTGCGGTCCAGTTACCGACCACCTCACAGAAAAAGAAACAAAAAAACATGGCACTCACCCCCCCACCTACTTTAGAAGCTAGTCACAACATGGCCCGGGATCAAAATGGGCTGTTATTAAATATTGTGAGAGCAAAGAAGAGGAAAACTTAGTTTTTGCCTTTCTGACTGTGAGATACACACACTACAAATTCATCCATATATTCCATGTGATCTGACACACAGCTGTGTTTTTATTTGCTGTGTGCTATTAAAGCAATGTTAACATCTTCAATTTATTGAAGAGCTTAGAGGTAAAATGTGTCAAATAATATAACTGAGTGACTTTTAGGACGGATTCTTCTGACTTCTGGAGCATAAAACAATATATATGTAAACAAGACACTTTAGATTGCTAGATTGTTGTATTCATTTATTTTCCCACTGCAACAAAATATAGGAATAGACTAAATACAAATATTATGATATATGTGACTGCTTATGAGTAAGTTTCCTCACTTCTAAGTCCTTTTTACCTTCATAGTGATGTTGTACTCTGAGCTAGGGTTATTCTTACGAGTTATGGATAATGTCATTCAAAGACTCCACCAGTAGTTTTGCCTGTTTAGCCGATTTACTGCTATTTTGCAAACTGCGCTGGTCTGTGTCCCATTTTTTAATCTGTTTTTCCAAGCAGCCATTGGTTCATACCATTTCCATATGTTAGGAAAGTCAATTCTTGAGAAGCAAATGTAAAAGTGAAAGTAAAGGTCAAGCCACTGGTGCGGTCCTTTTTAAGATGAATGTATTCAATGCAAAAACAGGTCTATCTGTCTCCTCAATAATATCACAGAAGTGTACATATCTGCGTCAAGCTCTCTCTCTTTCCCGCCATGTATTTTTGTGACATTTTGTGTCAGAGACGATTCACATGAAAAGTTGATGAGAGGCAGACAGAGATGGGGTTCGTGTGGGCGATGGGGCGTGTGCTGCTCTTGTCATCCACTACCTGCTCTTCCCTGGGCCTCTCTGGCTCTGTGGCGGCGCTCGCTTGGCTCTATCTGCTCAGTGTGGCGTGTAATCAATTACTTTTCCTGTCATTATGGAGGGAACTTGACTGAATGGAGGAGTGTGCTATTTCTTTGTTCCAGCACGTGTGGGCAAAACACTAGAGAGAACACCCATGGAGAAAAGACACACACACACATACACACTCACACGGCTATTCTCATGATCACATGAGCATAAATAAGTCATGTGGAGATTACGTTGTCATTTCTATGTGCTGTTTGAGAGTTTCAGTTCAATTTTGAGTTAATGCATCTCCATGCACTTACACTGTAGGATTATCACATGCAGTTCATATGTAGCATCTTAAATACATTATTTAACTGTTTGTCTATTTTTCTCAGGGGTGATGTAACCGCCTCCAGCTGTAACAGCAGGACGCCGCCGACAAACAATAATGACTTTAATCTGTTTGTGTGCTAAAGTGGCACAAATACACACCCACCCGCACATGCTACTCATACACACACATAGAGGCATACACACACAGATACACAGACACATTAAAAGATTTAACAGAGAGTAACATATGGGGCTACAGGGGGATTTGCAGTCATAGTAACCCCCCGACACCTCCTATTGTCCCTGTGTACCTTTTTATTATCTCGTGTTTGCTGAGCCGCATGTTTTCATCATTAACCTTCTTAATTCACCGCTACACTACACAGTGTAGTCCAAACGAACGAGGAAAAGTGACTGAGACTTTCTCGTAATTGTGAGTTAATCCGCAGTGACTTTCACTGTTGCAAAAGAAAATATTTGCTGTATTTCTTTAATCACTCTGTTCCCTGTCCACAAACACACACACACAGACACACACAGTTGCACACATACGCTAGTGTTAATGTCCAAGCTGTCTGCAGTCAATCGTTACAGGAATGCTTGACTTTTGTCGAAGATGTGTTTAGTTTGACCACGGGCCATTTCATTATTGTGAAACATACTGATATTGAGCAACAAACACATGTTCTGGAACAGCGCTTGGGAACTACACTTACAACCCTCACACAGACTTTCCCACATCCTGCTTTGGAATGAAGAAAAGGTTTGGGAAAGAAAATATCAGGGAACGCACATACTGTGTGTCCCATTTCCAAAATGACGGTACTCTCTTTCTTGGAGGCCGTGTCATTCAATTCCATCCAGCCAAACGCCAAAACCACGGTCACGGCTACTGTTGGCTAGACGCCCCCCCTACTGAGGCCTGGTAAATCTCTGTGGAGACGCTACGGCATATAATCCCTGCTAATCCCTGGCTTCCTCTTATGGCAGGGTTGGAAAAGAATAAGTGAACTCGGGGACTTTGTGAGCAGACTGCAAGGACAAGGGGGCGTGGATATGGGGTTTAGTGACCATGGTGTGTGTGTGTATGTGTGTGTGTGTGTGTGTGTGTGAGTGAGAGAGAGAGAGAGAGAGAGAGAGAGAGAGAGAGAGAGAGAGAGAGAGAGAGAGAGAGAGAGAGCACATCCGCATGCATGTGGAGGACCCCCACATAGTTCAGAGGGATGGGTTACCATGTCAACAATATGAGCGTGCAAAGGAAATAAACGGTGTGTGTGAGTGGACTCAGCTTCTTAACTTACAGGGGTTAAAATGTCACAACCTCTGCCAGATGACCAATTCCACTCCATTTCCTTTAAGGAAAGAGACGGATCCCGCTCTTCCTGGAGGTGTTTACAGAATTCATTCATTTTCTTTTCTTATGATATAATCACACCTGACCTATAGAAGACATAAAGAGGAGGAAATGACCTGAAAACAACAACTGATGGTGAATGTGATGCTAAACCAACAAGCACCAATATATAACCCATATAGACTGGCGTCATTCAGTCAACAAACATTCACTTTTAAGACTTTAAAGGAAGGCTGCAGATTGAATTTGCTACTTTGAAGACGACAACAAAGAAATGTGGACATACCAAAAAGGTACACAAACAATGCCGTAAAATATGAAGATATTAAGACTCATTTAAATTACAAAATCTACTAGCTTTAACATAAATCATCTTATTTGTCTCCTTATACAAATTCAAGAGAGATCCAACAGAAAAACAAAACCAGCTACACTAAGTGAACCATGACACACAAAGTGTTTTTAGCCGTAAAGAATCTATTGGTGATAATGTGACACAGTGACTGTCAGTTGACCCACTTCTTTAATCCAGACCAGTAGAGATTTTGTGCATGACATTTGGCATTCATGTTCCCCAGAGGATGAAACCTCCTGACCTTTTCTCTCGCTTCACATTAAGGTTTACCCTTTTAGTTTTAAGTGACCGAACACATATGAGATTGATTGCATTGATCTTTGTTACAAACATTTATATTCCCCATAGCTTTAATCCTCTGACTTTTCATTAAGCACCACCATGAAGTCAAATTTGAAAATTTGTCTAATGTTTTGGTACTTTAGTTTATGGCACCTGCAAAACTTCTTATCAGCCTCAGTACTGTGTGTTGTACCAGTTGTCAAATATTAGCATGCTAATACCCCAAACTATAACTTATGGTAAACATTATACCTTCTGTTAGCATGCTAATGTTATAACGTTATTGGGGAACACGTTAGCATTTAGCTTCCACTGTAAAGCCTTGCTATTAGCATGGTGAGTGATACATTTGTTCTTTTTCTGTGACGAAGAGTTAACTTTAACATTCTGTTAAATGTTAAAACATGCTGTTTTCAGCACATCCCTTTAGATAGAAGACACTTTTAACACTTTTGACACTTAAAAAGTGTCAAAACATTGACAAGTAATTAATAATACGTTTGTGCATGGCTAGATACTTATTTTGACATGTTTTATTGTTATTTAGGTCAACACACCCTTTAGAAGGTGTGCTTAGAGCAATTTTGTTGTGTTAAGGGTACCTCTCTTGTTATTAAAAAGAAAAAAAAAGGAGTATGAGGAAATGAACAGGTTAATTCCTGAAGGTTGGTTCCCACACCATAAAAGAGAGGCCCGCCCACATGAGCACACACACACACACACACTCACACTCCCTTCCACTCCCACTAACCTTGCTCTCACTCATTCATCCCCTCCCTTTACATCTATGCAGCCTTTAAAGTACATGCTTAGTTCCTCTCTGGGGGGTAAATGAAACTGCATGGTTGAGGACAAGATTTTGGGAAACTTTGAATGGAAGCCGTCTCAAATCCACACTGCTCACATGCTCACACACACATACCCACGCAATATGCACACTAGAGCTGAGCCTTGGAGGGTTAACAGTGGGGTGTGACGGGGGTTTGTAATGCGCATACGAATTAACCTTTCTTCCCTCCCATTGACTCCCACCGTGTTATTCTCTTGAGTTGTTTCGACATTAGTCACACACTTTTCTTTCTGCCCTCCTGCCATCATTCTCCCTTCCTGTTCTCCTCATTACACCATCTCTTAATCTCATCCTTTCCTGCATTCACCGGTGCTTTCAATAGTGAACATATCCTCATTATTATCCCAGGAGGCAGAAACTGGACTGGCTGCAGAAACCTGTTGAGCTATATTTGAACTCTCAGTACGTTGGCTGTTTTTGTTCTTGCTAATCTCCCTCTCTCATCTTTGAAGTCAAGTTTCTGAGCGGTTCCACACTTCATATTGTCCCCAGTAGACCAGACCTCAAGAATAAGGTCCTCTGCAACAGCCTAATTAGATGCTGCTCCAGACATGGAGGGTCCCTCAGTTAACCACAAGAGCACCTTCTTTTACAGACCGGGCACACACTTTGATGTCAACCCTGAATTTGTCACAGTGAGGTCATGTTTTCAGTATTTGGGCCTTTAAAACTTTGGTCTGTTGTCAGTGAGCTAGTAGACTGAGCATGCAGGCTGGTATATAAACTACAGTTTGATTCTTTCTCTCGGGGGAATTTTTTTTAGCTTTTTGCAAAAATCCTATTTTCCTTTCCCGTTCTCCTCATGACACCATATCTCAATCTAATCTTTTCCTGCATGCACCGGTACTCCCAGTAGTGAGCGTATCCACATTATTTTCCCAGGAGGCATAAACTGAACTGGCTCCAGAAACCTGTTGAGCTATATTTGAATTTTCTAGTACGTTGGCTGTTTTTGTTGTTTTTGTCTTGTAAGAAAAACTGTCTTTGAAATCAAGTTTCTGAGCAGTTCCACACTTGATATTGTCCTCAGCAGGATGGACCTCGAGAACAGGGTCCTCTGCAACAGCCTAATTAGATGCTTTAGGTGCTCCAGACATGGAGGGTCCCCCAATTAACCACAAGAGCACCTTTTCAGACTAGGACGTATACTTTGATGTTGATTCGTCACAGTGAGCTCACGTTTTCAGCGTTCGGGTTTATAAAACCTCGGTCTGTTGTTAGTGAGCTACTAGACTGAGCATGCAGGCTGGTATACAAACTATGGGTTGACTCTTCCTCTGGGGGAGGCGGCTGTGTGCCAGAGAAACTGACAAAGGAATGTGTGTGTTGACAGATTATTTTTAACATATTCACATACCTGAGCTCACATTTTGAGACTGAGATGCACGCTCCTAATAAATGTACAGGGGTTTTAATGTCGATTTGTAAGTCAACGTGTGTGAGTGTGGACAGGAGGCAAAGTGAGAAAATTAAGTGCCGTAGTGTGAATGTTGAAAAGACTTTCCAGGCTGATAGTTGATACAGTTTTTGTGTGGGCTCATGAAGTGGATTATTTCACTCTGATATGGGTGTATTTTATGTGTGTTTATATCGAGTTTAACAAGTGTTTCATGTGGATCTGTGTGTGTGTTCCTGGTCTGATAAGGAGGATGAGCTTTCCCAGGTCACTCGTCTCTTTCATCAGCAGAGGAGTGACAGGTTCCCAGGGTCATATGGATGACCCTGCCTGTATACTGTCATTACACAGTTACATCATTACCTAATTATACTGGTCTACTGCACCAACACACACAAACACATAGTTGAAAACAAGCACTGTGGTCTCAGATACCGAGTGAAAAAGAGGGTAGAAGTAAAAAAAAAAAAAAAAAAAAGACAGTCTTTGATGAGAAGCAAATAAATAGAGAGAGAGACAGGGCATGTCTGGACATGAGTCAGTGGTCAAAATAAAAGCTGGCCAGACAGATGCAGACCGCTGTCCAACTACCCTTTCCAGAAACCAGGATGAGAGTTGACATAAATTAAAGCAAAGGCTCACACTGCTTAAGGAGGATTCCAAGTGTATGTGTGTGTGTGTGTGTGTGTGTGTGTGTGTGTGTGTGTGTGTGTGTGTGTGTGAATGTGGGAGTGTTTGTGTACACACAGAAACTGTTTTCCTTTCTCTTTATTAGTAACGCTAGGCAACTACGATGGCAGCGGCTCCACACACCTGCAGTTCAGCATGCCAATGTGCCAATCAGACCCCCCAACACACACACAGACACTTATACACACACTGTGTGTGCCCACCTCGCCCTGCATGGTACGGGTGAGCAGTACCCTGAAGAATCCTGTCTTTGTTCCCCCTGCACTTAAAAAGAGTGTGTTAATGATCTCTTTTTTCTCTCTCGGTGGGTGTGTTTTCCAATCTCTCTATTTCTGCCCCTTGTCTTTCTCTCTCTTTACCACTCACACCATTTTGTCTTCACTGAAAGGACAGTGTTAATTATCTTCACCCCCCCCACCTCCCTTGTCCGTCTGTCTGTCTCTCTTTCTCACCCTTCATTCATTTATTGAACAGACCCAGCAGACAGACACATCTATTCACTGGGGTCCACTCAGTGTTTAAACACCACTGCATGTTGTGAGGGGGGCAGAACTCAGGGGGAGTGGATACATGATATGCACTCTATTCCTCCGCAAGTCTCCAATAGCCAATACACACTTTGTTACAATAGAAACACTAGAGTCATTTACCCTCCCTGCTTCATTACATCCTGATTGAGGCTTATTTATGCCACCATTGGTTTGGCTGCTGGCCAGCATTTCTTACAGACAGTGAGCGCCTGTTGAGAGATATGCACGTGTAATAAATCAAAATTTTCATTTCTGAGACATCTATATGTTATATGTGCCCATAATAAAGTTTTACTTTGAATAAAGTGTATAAGGTTCCTTTTTTATGTACAGTCATACAGATCACGTGCATCCTTTATACTGGCTGTAACATATGATGACGACCAACCAAAATGAAATAGTTAAAATTAGCCCCATTTCCACTGGTTGCTGCATTAGAATAAAAAGCCAGTGGCTCATTATTAATGATTTACTCTTTGTACAATAAGCCATCAGGTCTGCTGTTGTAATAAATGCATATTGGTTGGGACGGCCTGCAGCTCTTTTCCAGAAGTTATGGATTAAGAGCTAAAAAGAGCTAAAAAAAAAAAAAAAAAAAAAAAAAAAAAAAAAAAGGCAAAGCAAGATATGCTGAAGCAGGATAAAGCCAAGCCAATGACATTTTTCACAACGTGGCAACCCAAAATGTGTTCTTACGGTCGGGTTGTGACTGATATTAAGCATGAATAAATGAACATTTGAAGCCATTAGGTACCACATATAAACATGATGTCTGATTGGACAGTGCATCATGTCAACATTTTCTGATGCTTTTACTTGTAGTGGAACATTTTTTTACACCGTGTCATTGATACTTTTAATTAAATGATCTAATTACGTCCTCCACCATTTGTAAACCAGAATTTCAAAAATGCCAGTCATCATTTAGTATCAGAGGGTTGAGAGAGTGCAGTCAGGAGCCCGTCTGGTGCTCCGGCTGATTAGAGATTATTAATAGAGTAAAAAATGTCTCTGACATGTCGCTTTAGAGGATATGATGAGTGCGGCTGAATGCGCATTAAAGCCTCTATGCGCTTTTGGAAAAGGCACAGCTGGTCGCGATCAGTGAAACGGGGGCCGGAGGAGGAGGAATTCGGGGTGTTGCCTTTCTATCCATGCGTCCCTCCCTTACTCATCGCCTCCCACCCTCCGTAAGCGCGCGTGTGTGAGAGAGAGAGAGAGCGAGAGAGCGAGAGAGAGAGAGTGTGTGTGTGTGTGTCTGTGTATGTGTGTGTCAGAGTGGAGGCACTGCGGGAGTGGGTCAGTCAGTTAATGCTGCTGACTCTCTCAGGCGGTTCCCCGGTTATCAGCGGTGGGAAGCACCGGGCGGATTCTCTCTCTCTCTCCCTGGCTGCCTCTATCTATCTCGCTTCAGAGCTGTATCAGCGGGACATGCCAAACGGGAACAAAGCGGCGTGAAAGCTGGACGGTTGGAGAATGAGCGGGCGCGTGCTGAACGGGAAAATGCTGCAGCTCCCGGCGCCGCAGCGCGCGGGGAGGACAATGCACTTTCTGTCAAGGTAAACGGATGAGACCCAGAGCTGTGCATGTGACGCGGGAACGCCGGGACGAGAAGATAATTGACACACGGGGTGACACCGGCTTTAGATTGTGTAGACGCGGGACAAACGTGAGTGGTGAATGGGTTGTGTAGAAGCTCCGGCGCAGCCAGTGCGTAAAAAAGCAGCAGCGTGTCTCATTGATAAAACTCCAACAGCTGCATGGTGGCACGTTTCATTATTGTGACTGACACGCGCTCACATCGGGCTGCTATAGGATCTTGTGTCTCAGTCTAGACGCCGAGTGAAGACCGGGCTTTGGGTGAGCGTATAGATGCGGTATAGTCCACATAGTATACGGGCACAGACCTCAATGCGGAAAGCCATATGTCGAATCAGCACCGTCGGCAGCAGCATATAAAAGCATGAAAAGGAATCTATATGGAAGGAAGCACATCGGTGTAAATCAGCTAATGAGGATGTGTGCTAATGCGTGTGTACGCGCGTAATGTGCGTGCGCGCTTTAAGTGTGTCCATATATTACGGTAGGGAGACGTGCCCATTGTTTTAAGCTGCGCGCGATGACAACTGGTTTGCTGGTGTTTGGTCGGTCAGCAGAGGCAGGTATTTGTGTGTGTGTGTGTGTGTGTGAGTGGGTGGGTGTGTTCGCATCGATCCGCTGCAGGGACCGGACCGCATTGAGCTGAACTGACTGACCTACATTTTGAACGACGCCTTCACCCGGTATATGTGCTGTGATTGGGCGAACAGCAGCAAGCCTCCTCTGTATCATCTTTATACCCACACCATGTGAATATGAGCTGATTGTATGTCTTAATGTGTGGGCTGATGCAGGCCAGTTCGTACGTGGGCGGTTGATGTTTGAATGAGGAGGTGGAGCTGCATCAAAAGACTTGTCTTTGTGATGACGAAGAAGACAGACAAGTGATGTATTGAGTGTTATTTGGAGGAATAATCGTGGAGAAGAGTTGCTTTAGAGATGCGTTAAGACAGCATGGATAAGTAGAGATGCTTTTATTGATTCGGTGTCTGTCTGTGTGTGTCTATCTGTCTGTGTGCGTGTGTGTGTGTGTGTGTGTGTAGGGGTGATGGGGGTCAGATTTGCTCTTTTTGGTCGACTGACCTCTGTAGCATCCATCGACCCTTGACATAAACCCATTAGAGCAGAGTGGCCTGATATCAGGGCATTAGACACACACACACACATTCACCATCTAACCGATTGACAGACAGGCACACACAGACATTTTCAGTCCCAGAGCACCAACTACAGTGTTTTTGTAATGCATGTTTTGAGTTTGACATGTGCGCTTAAGCAGACCGGCTGTCAAAAGACTGATAAACTATATGATCGAAACCAGAGTCGGTTTTAGCGAGCGTGCGAGTTTCTGCCGCACGTAAGCCCGTGTGTGGGTGTCAAGCGTGTGTGTGCACGTAGTCGAACATAAAACATGCATCACTGGCTAACCAGTTACAGCCAGCACAGAGATTTGATCAAGTCTGTTAGTCATATTGAAAGCAATCCAACATCAGCTTAGCGTCTGTCCCTGTGTGTGTGTGTGTGTTGTCATCTGAACTGTATACAAAAAGCTCAGCTCAGCATGCCCTACCTCACTTTCTAGATTCACTCCACCCCAACCAACACAACCTCATCCAGACAGCTGATCTGTAAGCCGGTGACATCAATTCATTAATGTGTGTCGCACCCCAATCCAAAGTTGTTTTTTCTAATTAAATAAAGCTGGGGTCACTATGATGCAGACCAGGCTCGGGCCATAGCTGATGTCATTTAGTTATCCATGGGACAGTGTGGGTCAGTGGCTCTGATTGGTCGCATGCTTTCACAGCTTCCTGCCACCAGCTGATCCACTGGAGATCCTGCGTAGTAATTAAAGCTGAGATCCGTTATGTTTTTAATTACTATGTCATAATTACACCCATCTGTGTGGAGGAGTGTAGTGAAACGGCACATTCACCACACTATTGAGGGAGGCTGATGAGGTTTGTCAGGTGGCACCTGTCCGCCCCCCTAACTTTGACGTTTTCGCTGCTCACCTTCCAAAAAGGCAACACCGGGATCATCTTTGCTGTAGGCGTAGGAAATAAGGGATTCAAACTGTTTTCATCACAAACACACACAAGTGTTGTCTGTTATGCTGGATGTTGGGTTGAAACATAGATTAAGTGTGTTTTGGAAACACACTCTGCTGACTCAGATACCAAATTAGCTAGCAGGGTCAAATGCCTGTCGAACATGTTTTCACACCCACATGATTCATGGACAGGATTTAATAATCCCCAGCGCACAAACATGTCAACGCAAGTTAAGATAATTTTGAAAACACAAATTATCTGTTGAAAGCTTTTCATCCACACGGGCGTGTTTTTAAAAATATTCCCGTTCACATAGAAACAGCAAAGTAATCAGAAACATTTATATCTCGTCTTACTTCCTCAATCCACACTGACAGCATTTTTTTTTTAGATTTGTTCCCACGTGGCTTTACTATCAGTGGCTGAAAACCCTGCATAAGTGCGGATTCATTTAATGCGACCGCTGACCTCTTGATGTTTCGCAATTAAGCAAACAGGCTAACTTGTCCTGCTGACAAGGTCATTAGGGAGACTTGAGAGCGAAACAACAGATGCTTGTAACCTGTGCTTGTAAGACACATGCGCGCTTTTTTTTTATTGTACACACAGGAGCCTGTGTTCACAAAGAGGGCTCATATTTTCATGAGGTGGTGCACCCCGTGGTTTAGTGAGTTTCTCTGTTACATCAAAGCTGGAGAAGGACCTACATCTTTAAGCCTAACCTCAACGGCCACGGAGGAAAAACAAACTCAGGATGTCATTTCCACCTGATAGCGAAGCAGTGAGAGTGAAGTAAAATGTCCTGCATTGAAGCTTTTAGAGCTTCCAGACAGACAAACATTTGTGTTGAGGACTGAGAACTCGTGGCTGCGGATTTCAGTTTTATTGGAGCGTCTTGATCCGTCATTTTATTTTTGTGTGCGCACTCACGCGATGGTATGCATATATGCGTCTGCATATGTCGAGGGATTAGGGAGTGGAACCCCCAGAATACACACGCTGGAATGTGAAGTGTGTGTTTTGAGCAGCCCAAGGGCGAGGAATGTCTCCCAAACTCACTGTAACAACTTTTAAGTGCCATGACCGGCGTGTTATGAGTGACAGCAGGTGACGGGTGCGTGCTCGTGCAAGGGTGCGCCTGTGAGGCCTGTTGGTCACCATCACATGTGTTCACGCAAACAGACGCACAGATACAGCGACTTGTCTGTCCCCCTCCACGGCGCGGCAGTAATGCGTGTGTTTTAATAGGTGTCTGTTTTATTTCAGCCGGAAAAAGGGAAAGAGTATCTCTGCTCCAGTCAATAGGCCTTTCATTCTTTTTTTGTTGAGGTGGTGTTTGGACAACCTTTGGCAGGTGCTCACTGGTGTTCAGCTCAGATCTGTAGTCTCTTTGTGAAGCTCGATTTGATTTAAACAAAGGTTACGCAATCGCATCACTCACGTGTTCTCATCTTCTTATCCCCCGAAACTGAAGAGATGCTGCTTGGTCTCTTAAGTGCCATCAGCTCAAAATCTACCGATCCACTCCAGTCAGCACAATTAACATCTCATAGCAATTTGGAAACTCATTGCTGTTGTCTCCGCTAATCAGGGAGATTAACACATAATCAACTGGTGGCATTAGTTGATTAGCTGCCGTCATCAGAAAACACAGAATGGACCACGACGATGAAGGCGTCTTATGTTTCTGACATAAAAGAGAGAGGATGCTCTCTGAAATGTTATTTACGGGTCTGTGCCAGTTGTTCCCACTGAGGCATTTGGTAGCCATGTCGAGCCACAGCCCTTTTTTTGCATGAGCACCAGCTCACATCATGCTGACCCCATAGTCCCACCATCTGCTATATGCTCACGAGTTTGTCTTTGACAGTGCTGGAGCGTATTAGTTTCCTATTGTGAATCCTTTGACAGTTTTACAGACACTGACAGTTTCACTATCAAATTTCTCAGTTAAGATGTGTAGTTAAACTTTGGTCTTTGCAACATTTCCCCTACCCCAAAACCCAACAGGTTAGCTGTATTGTATTTCACTCTGTTTTGTTGTCGTTGATGTGTCTGGAGGAAGGCCAGGGGTAATTCTACGCCAGGATCCAACCCCTGTCCTGGGCCTCTGCGTGCCGGGGTTCCCCTTGTGAGCTCCTCCCCAGCTCTTAGCCCTTGATTTGGGGCCGGGAAGTGCTCCACACTGTACCCCAGACTGAACTACTTATGGAGGTGATTTAAAAGGCTGTTCCACCTTGTCCCAGGGGTGCTGTCCCTCTTCTGCTTCTTGCTCTCTTGTGGAGAAGAAAGGGACTTTGGAAGAAAGTCAGGGTACTTTTGGGGGGTCAAGGGTTATTGGGCCGAAACCCCTTATAGGAGGCCTGCTGGTCACTGCCTAACGCATTGAGGTGTTTTAATATCTTCTGGAATCTAACACTCTTTGACCTAATTTGTCATGCTCTTTATATCAAGAGCATGAAATCACTTTGTGGAGATTGCTAAACAAGAATGGGAGAAACAATCAATGCTTTAATTTATGCTAAATAAGTTCAAAAGGCATTGTTTGTATTGTGACTGCATTCAAAGCCCTATATCAGCATTATTTAGACTGGGGGTCACTAACCTTTAAACTTTAACCCCTTTTGAGCTGAATAAGTAGAAGAAGACAAAGAAGAAGAAGAAGTATGTGTGGTGCCTCTCATCGGCACACCTCTCCTGGCGTCTACTGTTTTCCTTTTTGGGGCTTTACAGTATGAGAAAATCAAGATGACCCAGTAGGTGTCAGCATGATCAACAGTCACACAACTTTTGGTTCCAAGAGTATTTCACCACTAAAAGTTCCTTATATGAAGCTTGGAGCCTTCTGCCGCTTTCGACCGTCCTGCTTCTTTTCACAGGGATGAAGTAGTTCAGAGCCAAGTTGACTCTCATCTGCAATGTGTTGAACTCTGAGCAAACCTTGTCTGTCCACCCCAGGGAGATCAGGAGGAGAGAAAAGATTCAGATAAATTTTCTGTCTGTCGCTGGAGCAGTTTCTCCTCTTCTTAAACGATACAGTTTTGTCTGTGTCCGTCCTCACCTCCCCCACACTCACAAAAAACAGTTTACTGACCAGTATTCCTGATCCGCGTGAGTCCTTTTTCAGTGCTTTAACTTTCCACCCAGAAAGCCCCGAGCATTTCTAGAATGTGTCCCCAACCTTGAGAGGAAAACTTGATTGATAGATGTTAATACTCTTCTACACACAGACACACACCTTAGAGACAGCCGCGGCTGGCTTGCGTAACCCTCAGCGGAGCAATAAGTTGAGCAAAAACTGCCGGTCCCGCCAGCTACTAACATCACACACTTCAGACAGATAATTCAAGCTTTTCTCCGGGGGACAATGGCCATTCAGTGCATCTGATGTGTATGTGTTTGCGTCCTAAACCCTCAGGCCATTGCTGTCAGGGATATGCCTGTCAAAAGCACAACAGGGTCTTTCCTCTGTGATGGCCATTTAGGAGTGTGACCTCCTATTTCCGTGCACACACTGCACCTCTAGCTGATGCCCCTCTGATCCCGTTGGCAGATGGAATTAGCAGTAATTACGAGCTCATTAACTCCAGCCTGTTCTCTAATCCCCTGTAATGCCCAAATACTGCAGTTTGTGTGTGCACACGTGTGGTTACAAACGAGTGTCCGAGCAGCTATCGCACATTGTTCCTCTCCTCATCATGGAAACGGGACGGAGAGGAAATAATAAATAAGACTGAGGAGGGAAATTAATTTCTCTGTTTACCGAGCACCCAAAGGCTGCTTGCGCAATCCAGTTTTTAATTGGGTGTCAGTGATTTACTGTAAGTGTTTAACAATACAACTCAGCAGAGAACCTGTATTCGGCAGCTAATTAAAAGCTATTTTCGATGACAGATTTGTTGCTTATTACTCGACAAGTGCCCCAAGCGCCCAAACAACACGGCATCATTAAAAAGTAGTAGAATGAGTGATTTACGTGTGAGATTAAAGGTCAGTACAGCATGTATAACAGTTTTTTTTCTGATAGGAACATAATGTGACTCTGGAGGGCAGCAGATGGCTGATACTTTACGAAAGTAAGCAGCCAAAACGACATTTGCGGTCAATCTGCCTACATCTTAAATACACTCACAGATAACGTATACCGCGATCACCATGGCTACAGTGTGTCAGTCTGGAGACGTTTTTTACTGTACCTTGTGTGTCAGAGTTTGAGGCTTTCAAGATATACTATGGGCTTGGCCTGCAGAGGGAATTGTTTCATGACCCTACATGGTGCTGTCCTGATGGATAATCCCGCACAGAAGCTTCTTTAAAAAATAAATCAGTGTGACCTACAGAAATGCTCATACAGCCCCGGAGAGTGTTTAAATACACACCTCAACCATCTATTTCTACTCAACGTTGGATTGGAACATTTTCTCCTATATGCTCATAAGCCACCAAGGTGATTCACAGATCTGTGTGTGGGTGTGAGTGTGTGTTTGTTTCCTGGTGATAAGCTGCTGAAGTGGTCCAGGGACCCATATTGTTAGCCATCTGTGCACACAACTCGCCCAAACCATCCCCCTCTTTAAATCTTACCAGGTAAATGGCCGTCCGCACATATTCGACGTGAGCGCGAGCACGCATTCGGCGCGGTTTTTATCAAAACATGTTAAATCAACTCTGTAGTGTTGTCTCTGTCTCACAGATGGTCAGTGCAGCCATGACTGTGCTGGACAGAAGACACACTGATGGCGGGGTGTGGTCAGCCGAGCTGCTCTCCCCCTGCGAATGACTCATTTTGTTTCATGAGAGCGCGTGTGGATTCGTGTTTACACCCCTTTATGGGTCTGTTGGGTTTACATCCTGTTTTATGTGTCCAGACTGAAACCTGTAGAGGATGTTGAAGCAGACGGCGAGTCATAATGTTGCCACTGAATTTCTCCTTTTTTTTTTTATAGCTGACCTCTTAGTTCATCTTTTTTTCTCGAGTCATATGCTCCCAAAATAAATCGCATTGTTTATGCGTCCTCGTACCTGCTGTCAGGTGGATTTTGGTATTTTTGGTGCTGTGACGGTTACTGAGCCTGTTTCAGGTGAAGAGGCAGATGTGCCCTCTCTTTGTCCCTCACCCATGACTTACAGGCCAAGTCACCTGCTGTTTTCTTCCCCTTCAAGCTGATTCGAGATCTGTCGGCAAATGCTGGACTGTGCAGACAGACGCACAAACGCAGACAGGGCATGTCACCTTATTGTCATCTCCGGCACCAGTCGCAGTCGCACATATTTACTCTTTAGAGAATCTTATGACTTCAGCAGCACTTTTACGCGCGCCCCCTTCAGTTTCTGAGTCGACTGCGCAGTGCCAGTCTGGCATTGCCCTACTTTCCATTTGCCTGAAAAGGCATCACTACAACCAGGAACCCGTCTGATTTAGCCATTTTGGGTTCTGCCATGTGACACTGTGGATTTTAATAGGAATGGAAAGTTCCCATCCACTGTAGGACTGTAGAAACACTTTCCATGCTTTTACACATGTGGGAGAGACGGTGTCCAAATATCGCCCTGAATAAAACGTTTTTAACCCCATGAGGGTACAAGGTTTGACCCCTTTAATCATACCACCATTACATTTGCACTCATTCACAACGTCTGGTCCTGTATCATTGCATCCTGTCTTTTTCTGTGCCCTCTGCTAGCTATCACCTTCCAACGGTCCTCCAAATTCTTATCTTATCTGCTCCAATGTGGTCAGGATAGTCATTTCCTGCCAGCTCCTGATAGACTGCATCAGCACTGTTATGAGCTTAAAGCTGCTCACTGGAGCTTTCTAGTGTCCCGTCACTCACCAGTGTGTATCTTTGAGGTCTTTACAAATTAGTCCAGTGCATTTCCTTCCTCATAAAACATTTTTAGACCCAGTTCTTTTAAATCAGGCTTAAGTTTACTAGCTGTGGTCTTTTCACTGCTTTTGCTGGCACACCGCAGGAGCTCTCGGCCCGTTACCACTACCTGTTGATAGGAACAGAGAGCGGGGACACCACTGATAGGATGCCTGTGCGTCCTCACGCACGAGAGGATAAACCAAACGCAACAGCTGAGCAGTTCTAGTAGATCTCTAAAAACTCACAAAGAAGCATTAAGGCAGCATTGCTAAACGCTGCTGCACTGGAATACTTTGGTTTGGTTGCAAAGTGACCTGTAATTAGATATCAAGATTGATAATAACATTTGCTCCTCCCTCTTATTGATCTGTTGATTAGTGGCAGGCTTTGCATAAGTGCTCTGCCATTCTCTATAATGTGCATTGACTATTGATCCAGTAATTAGTTCATTGTTTTTTTTAAATTGATCCTTTCTTTGCGGGACAGTAAGTCTGTCTCCACAATCACTACCCATCTTCTAAACATGCTGTCACTCAAGTCAAAAAGTTTGTTTCTACACAGAGAGCTTCTGCATCGCATTCCTCTAAATGGCCCCCGTGCAGTTTTAACAAATGTTTGTTTAGATGGATCAGATTATCAACCAATACTGTTGAGTCTGCTCTCTAAATCTGGCAAGATTTCAACTCTCACCAAGCTCTGCTCCCACAAAACCGCATGCAGAACTACTTTGTCTCTCCAGTGGCTTTTTCTTTCTTCTGGATCTAGTGTATTTCTCCCACTTTTCTTTCTCCCATCCCTCAACCTCAGAGAGGTCGTAGAGAGGAGACAGAGGGAGAAGGGAGGGCAGAGCTCTCATAATGAGCAGGAGAAAAAAAAAGACCATTCACGTTGAGATCAGAGCAATTAGCTCCATAGTCTGAATAGTGGAAGAACACAGAAGCGTGTTAATAAAAGCCGACTGTTAAGCTCACCAGCGGCTATTCAACAATTCTCTTGACAGTTTGTGAAGCTCAGTGTTTATGCGGGTACGCCGGCCCTCTCTGCAGACCACGAGGAACAAAGCAATCATGTCTCTGTGAAAGGAGGATGTTGTTTATAAAGACCGCCATGACCTTTATTAGCCTGGAAAATTAAAATGAAATATTCAAACCATTTGAAATATTCTACGGCTCGCGTGAAATACTCCAGAGATGACGAATTCTGAATTTGCTCCGGAGTCATTGTGACTTTTTCTTTTTTTTTTTTTTTTTTTTACAGTGTTGCAGTTATGGTTTCATGAGCGAAGACAAAGTAGGAAACCAGTTGTGTGCAGCTGGCTCGAGATGACAGAATACAGTGTGTCCATGTGGCATAGTCTCAGCTCAGCTGGATGCTGCATTTCGCACATGGTGCGCAGGAAAGAAACGGTCGGTCAGGTGGAGGTGAAGAATGAGTTCAATCGAGTGCATCTCAGATTAATTGACATTTATTGCGGCCTAAATCGAATCAATGTTGATATTCATTTTGCTCATTAAATTACAGTCACAGGCCTCAGTTTTTCAGTGGCCTGATCCTTTTCCCTCCGGCTGTGTCCTTCAGCTTGAGATCAGATCTAAAGTCAAAATACACCATGAAATTTAACACTCGTGAGTTGGACATACAGATTCGGTTTATGGCCAAGGTTTACACTTTTTAATAGCAGCATAAAAAATGTAATTTTATTAAACCGTGATGTCATTCATTACATCTTGTATGATGCTGCCAAGCAATTCACATTCACTACGAGGTGTTGTAAGCGCTGTAGCAGGCTGGTGTTATTTTGCCTTTTAAAAGAAAGCGCTGTAGATTGGAGTACAAATTTGACCGGGAAATGGCTTGACTGAGATGGTGCTTCGCAGTGAGACGCTAGCTAACGTGTGAAAGGGGTAAAGATGATGAATGGGTGCTAATATTATCCCTCAGTCTCTGCAGCTGCTGCTGAAGAATAAAAAAGACGAGGCAGAGCGAGGAGAGATTATAGCAGGAGATTTGAGAAGCTGCTCATAAAGGAAGGAAGGATGGAGAAGGTTGAGGTGGAGGAGGGAAGTCGGTGGAAGTTTAGAGGTGAGCGCTGAGAGGCTATCTGAGATGTCGAGGAGGTTCTCTGCGTTTCATCAGCAGCGCTTCTCTCTTCACTAGAGCTCTCTCTTTCTCGGGCTTGTTGTTTCAGCCCTTTCTTCTCGCCCCACACGCCACTTCACCCTCTTCTCTCGAGTGCTTTGTGTTTCACCGCCCTCTTTTCGAGCGCAGACTTCCTTTATCTCACCCAGAGAAGTTGATGGAGGTCTGTGGGAGGCAAAGAAGAGCTGGATAACATGATGCTGACTCTGGTTGTATAGCTGTATATTGGTAGACAATGATTGAGATATCAGATTTTGGCTTAGAAATAGGAGAGCTGTTTTTTTTAAGCCAAAAATCTTGGTGGTGACTTGGATAGACGGTGTTTTACACAAAGGCTTGGAGCTTAAATTTCAGCAGATAATTTCAAAGATCTTCTCACAGAACTGAGAAACATGGGTCATTGAAGTCTGAACATGATTTCTGTGGATCAAAGCTTATTGCCAAGACATTCACACTGAAATTTACACACATGCACACGGTGTAACATTGATTTATGATGTCTTATGTTCCTCTTGGCATCCACGTTGTCTCAACATCTCAGTTACTTTCCAAGTCTCTGAGGCGTCTTCTGGTCTCATCCGAGCAGCCTTTAATGGATTGACTCTCCTTGGTAGATTTGTGGTTTTTAATGTACAAAGCTCGTTTCATTTTTCAGACGAAACATAAAACAAAATACAGAATTTCTTTTGTAAAAACTTTTCTCCTCTCCACCGAGAGGACTCTCACTAATAAATCAGCCCAAAATATTTCATTATTTAGCCGGTGCTATCTGTGATGTTTGACCCTCTGACCTGTCTCTCCTCTGCAAGTTTCCCTTTTCACATCAGTCGGCTGTGTGACACCAAATCGAGCGGAGACAGTTTGTTCTGTTCCCTATCAGGTCTGAATTATTCATCAGAGAAAACATTAACATTCACAAAAGCTCGAGCGGACGCTCAGACAGCTGTAGCAAAACAACAGGATATGAAGAGAAAGGTGATGTTAATGGGGAAACACAGCTGTGTCTCTTGAGAGGAAGTTTATCTATGACGAATGAATGGCACATGCGCTAGTATTGTATACAAACAGATCCACTCTAGATGAGTTCAAAGTTTATGACTTCCTCTGTGAGTTTGGTGTGGTGAAGAAATCTCTGGGTAAAACAGGAATCCAAGATCAGCTTTTATAGGAGAACAACAGCTTTCTTAGAAAGTTGTTAAATCTCTAATTGGCTCTTAAACTTTGTCATAAAGTGAACTGTGAAATCATCGGCCAGTTGATAAGATAATTCCACATACTTTGGTTGCAGAGATTGACTTTTGCCAGTCAGTTTTTTAAACAATTTTATGGACTCAGTGAGGCGGCAGGAGCTCATTCTGTAGGGACTGGGCGTGGGAACCGGGACTTGGCTGAAACCAGCATGTCCAGCACCAAAGTATAGAGGGTGGACTGGTAGCTGGAGAACTGCAAGTTCACCTACTGAGGTGCTATGTGACTGCCCATCACTCCACAATCTCTCGTGTCTATGAGCCCTTTGTGTGGGTGTGGCTGGTTTTTGGGACTATGTATGTAGAAACCTGAGTTAAACAAGAATTTCCCCACGAGGGATCAATAAAGTTTATATTTTATTCTTCTATTCTAAAAACATTGAATAATATTGTTTAATATTTAGGATTATTTATTGAATGAATATCACAAAAAAAGAAGAATATATTTTTATTAGTGTATAATCATCAGATTTTTTAGTGTTTCACATGGAGACAGGAAGTGATGGTTGGCTCTCCGGTCTTTAAGTTGCTCTTACATTGGTATATAGACAAGGCAGCATGACGGCCACTTTAGATTGCTCTTTTTTGTGTCTATATATCCACAAGCTAGACAGGGAGGGCTTTGGGTTCGCCCCTCTCCCCCCCGATCCCCGCCATCAAGCCCCCCAGGGTACAGTGTGACCTATACAGGCACCCAAGTGGAAGGCCCACACCGCTTTCTCCCCCTCCAACCTCCCCTGTGACACAATATACATGACCTCATTAGGCAAGCCCCACCCTCTCAACTTGTTTTACAGTATAGTACGATATAAGTCTGACCCCCTGACCCTAATAAGAGGAAAAACCCCAACCCCCTAACTTCCTAAACATGACCTACATACCAAAACACACCTCTCAGATGTGCCTTTTTCTCCCCCACTCTCACTCATTCCAGATGACGGATTTTTTCCAATTATCTTTTGAGGTTTATACGTCCTGATTGTTCATATTTTTATAGATGTTGTATTCATCTTTTATTAGACAGAGGATGGTCAAACTTTATTTGTTTGTTAAAGGAAAAATTCAAACTGAATTTTGCCATTCAACAATCAGGCACTTGAGAAATTGATTAAAGATCCAAAAGGTAGTGGATCGATACCCCTGAGAAAGGTGTTTTGCATTCAGTCCCCCAATTTTCAGACTGAATTAGAGGGATGACGTCCACCCCAACCTTGTTTGTGACAGGATTTTGACAATAATTGCTCTTGGGGAAAAGGAAAAACAGCTAAGCAGATGTGTGCCAAGCGGACAGACTTCACCATCCTGGCACAGATTCCCCTCCTGCATACACTCGTGGGCGCCTGCATCACTGTATATGTTCTTCAGTGCTATTTTGGTGTGTGTGTGGGGGTTGAGAAGATGTCGAGAGCGCTCCAAATTTCCATTTGCAGTCTGAAAGTTAGGCATATAGAGCAGGCAGCATTAAATGAGGTCTGTGTCTAATGAATATTTAATCAAAAGACAAACTGGGAAACATGGAGCCAAGTAAGACAACCGCTGATGTAACTGAGCTGAGCTTTGATAGTTCATGCAGTATATAACCTCGAGAGAAGATATCCTGTTGACTGTCACAGGTTGCTTTGTTTTTGTCAGATATTCTTGGGTATGAGAGCACGTGGTGATATGCAATACTTGATCGATCTATGCAGGGGAACAGAATTAGCCTCTGTATGCCCTTGGAGTTGGAAATGATTCGGTGTCTTGATCAAGGACACTTCCACAAAGACTTAATAGCATTGGGACTTAAAAGGAGACTGCACTCAAACACCTAGCCAAAATATGTGCACCAAAAATAGGAGCACACCTCTACAATATGTCTGGATTTAACCTAGTTACTACAGGACAATATCTGCACAACTTCAGCAAGGAAAGGCTGCTTTAACACTTTTGCTCATAGATGATAGCAAATTGGTTATGAAGGACTTTTTCTCTGACACTTCTTCCTCGTTTTGTCCTTTAAGAGTGCTTCCCAACTTGTTTGTAGATGTCCACAGCCCTATCGAATGATTCAGTGAAATTCAGTGCTGTTAAACAACATTATGAAGATAAGTAGACAGTAGATAACTGTTAACATTTAGGATGGTTTGTACTACTGGTGCTCGATGCAAGATGTTTCAACCATTTATCCCTTTATCCTTTTAAAAGTTATCATTTAGCTTGCATTTTCAATGTTATGTTTGTAGTAGATTTAACAGTATATATAGATACTCTCCATTTATTTATATATAACCATTTCTTTTATCTAGTAAAGTATCAAATGCAGCTCGTTAGTTGTTATTTTTAGCTATTTCTTTAAGCTTCATTGGATAGAGACAGCTGAAGAGTGACAGGAAGTTGAGGAGCGAGACGAGGAATAACAAGCAGCAAAGAGCTGCTGGTCGGATTTGAACCCTGGGCCATTACGGCAAGGACTGAGCCTTCATACATGGCTGGACGCTCTACTGACTGAGCTAACCAGCACCCTATTTATAGCTAAACGTTAGCTACGTGTTCAGATTCTGTTGCTCACTCTGACTCAGTGTTTAATTAGTGAAATAGATTTTTTATTATTAGTTAAGCTACCCCACGATATTTCCATGTACCCCCTGAAAACTGCAGACACACCCCAGTGTATGTACATGTGCTCCTCCTTTAATATCTGAATATTGTCTGACACGACCTCTTTGTCATTGTTTCTCATAGTTGGGATGAGAGCAGCTCCATCAGCAGCGGTCTGAGTGACGGCTCAGACAACCTCAGCTCTGAAGAGTTCAACACGAGCCCCACTCTCAACTCCCTTCCTACCACTCCCATTGGCTCCCGCAGAAACTCAGCCATAGTGGTAAGTAACGCACAGATAAGCATCGACACACACACACACAGCTTAGCAGCATGTGCTGGTTAGAGTAGTATTGATCAAGCTGTTAATCCAGTGAGGTATTGATGAAGTGCTGAATGATGTGTCATTCACACAACAGGCAGCAGGACACTGGCATCAGAGACAAAGCCTGATTAAGTATTCAGTGCACACACATAATATTTATCACATCTGCCGCAGCGCACAAACTGCATGCTGGATAGCTGCATTGTTCCACGTGGCTGCCTTTTGGTCCTTTGTGGGGTTTTTAGAGCCGTGCGAAGAGCTAATCGGGCTCATTTTGGAGGTTTCAGAGAGAAATGTCTGAAAATGATCAACTAGTGTAACCGCAGACATAGTTGTGACTCATTGATATACACTAATCCACCAAAACCGAGCACAAATTGTACTATTCCAAATATCTGACGTATTCCAGGACGAGAATTACACCAGCTCAGGCTCAGATGGAGTCAGTCGTTTTTTTTTTTTTAACCTGCATTTTACCCACCTCGCTCAGCTGATTCGGCCTTTAGTTCTGGCCCAGCTTAGTTGTATAATTAGTGTGATTGCCGTGAGTGATTATGTTTGTTCTGCACAGTCCTGAAGTGCACTCATATACAGTATCTATGCTGTAGTCTTAAAAATGTGCTGTGCGGATGGGAGGATTTGGGAGTCGTGACCTCGGTGCTTCCAAAATCCTGTCTGCAGCTCTGCTTGACGTTCCTTAAGAGATCCATCTGTAGCTGTGTGGGTTCCAGACAGTGTGTGTATGTGTGTGTTTTCCCAGAGTGTCTGATGTAGGTCACACCTCTGCAATGTGGTTCATGTGACTGATGTAGCAGGATTTAAGAGACAGAGGGAGTTAGAGGGAAAGAGAGAGGAAGAAAGGGAATCAGTGTAACCATAGCAACCAGAGCACAGGGATGCTGAGCGTGCGGGTCTTTGTCTCCTTTTTCCCCATATACTGTCCTTCAGGTCTAGAACGTGGCCATCTGCACAGACATCACACACACACACACACACACACACACACACACACACACACACACACCCAGGGCCATCTGCAGTCCTGCATCCGGGCCAGTGAGCTGCAAGAACCGGGGCGCCTCCCTCCACGCCTAGCCCCCCCCCCATGGCATCATTGCTATGGCAACCAACCATCACATCATCATGCACCCCTCATTGCCTAATATACATGGCGCCTTGTTCTCTCGCCATTCTCAGCTGATGTGTTTCTTTATCGGTTTCTCTTTGTGCCCTGCAGCCATCTCTTTGTCTCAGTTTCCTCCTCTGCATCACTCCTGTCAATTTGAATTTCCTCAAAGGCAACCCTGACTTTACATCGATTCCTCATCCCACCCACATATTTTATAACACATTCAACAGAGATATGAGGGTTATGGAGAAAGGTGGGCCGAAAGAAGACATGTTTGAGAGAATGCGCCTGTCCGCTTATCTGTCTCCATGTTTGTGTTGTAATCCATGTTTTGCGACAGCGATCTGGACAGATGTGTATCCCACCCGCCCTGTTTTAATAATCAGGGAATCTGTGTGAGGAAATGACAATGTTTTATCAACAAGGTCTGGTCAAACAGGACACACACCCACCCACACCCACGCATACCACCTCCTCATGTGATGTGAACCTGCCCATGGGGTCTATTGGTTTTAATAAAAAAGGAATTCAGCATATGAGTCTTCATGAGAACTGTTGGGTGCAATGTCCTGAACTGGCACACACAGACAGATACACACAGACACACACACATCTTCACAGTAAAACATTGTGTAACTGTTGGCCTCCTGCAGGGGGGGAAAAATAATCTGACTCTGAAGACTAGTCATATTCATCCTCATGTAGACACACACGAAGAAGGCATTAACTCACTGATGACCTCACATTTCCTTTGGTTTAACATTTGACTTTCTTCTTTATTGAATTATGTTTTTGTTGTCTGTTTTCTCCGTGTGAGGGTGAGAAAGCATGGGAGCCTCTGTGTCTAATCTAATATTTTTGTATTAGTGTGCTTTATTTGTGTACTAACGTGTGTGTTAGCTGGGCATTTTCTCTCCCTGCTGTCTCTTTTTGAAGTGTTCAAACGGAGCATACAAATGGATTTAGACTGGGGAGATGAGACATGAGCGAGTGCGTGGTTGACTGGGTTAGACATGTTTTTCTGCTCAGAAGGCATCAAGATGAGGCAGAGTCTGAGACTCAGAGTCCACTCACCTCATCACATGCTTTTTTTTTTTTTCAAACTGTGACCAATGGTGAATATTTAAGGAGCGATCTCGTGGGATACACAACATTTTTGTATAAATGATCCGATGAGTTGTTCCTTTGGCACATTCGGTGTCCCAAGCTAACATGTGTAGCATGGACTGTATTAGGGGATGTCAGGATATAAATCATCCAAAGTGAAACAGGATTTTCAAGTAAAATAAAGTTGCAGCTAGGGTGGAGTTTAGAGGATTACATAGATGGAGTACAGCTCTGAAAGCTGCACTCAGGTTGGATCTAGTTGTACTTTATTATAATCTTAGCACACAAAAGGGACGCTTTGCCTTGTTATACTTTATGTGCTGGAGTCATAATGTTAAAACTGTGTCTGGTCCACACCTCATCTACTGACCAGCCTTTTCCACAGCTTTCAGCCATATCACATATCTTCATCAATGGATGCAGTTTGTTCAGTTCTCACTGAGGCGGATTTGCTGACACACCCAATAGCTGTCAGGATTTCATCCATAATGCTTAGAACAAATCTAGATTAAGTCTAACGCATCTAACCTGTCAGTCAAGTTTAAAAGAAAAAAAAAAACATGGCAACAGTAGTCATTTGTTTATCCTCCGAAACCTCAGTGGGATAGGTGCTGGGTATAAAGATCCATGTAAACCACTAGTCTTCCTGAGTTTTGATTAAAATATTATTAATAAGAGAGCTCTGGTTCTAGTGTGTCTAACTTCACAATAAAAGCCATATGCCGTTTTCATGTGAGATCAGAAAGTCTTGGTTCCTCTCTCATTCCTTTCCAGTCCATTGTGACCATGATCAAGCCTGTGCTCAGATTTTTAGGCTGTCAAAACCTACTTGGGTGGGAAGCCACGGATTAAGAAAGACAAGAAAAGGCATGCCTATAAAGCAAACAACCCACAAGATGCATACAAAAAATTATTGGCTCCATGTTCAGTAATTCGGATCTCACACACTCACTTAAGCATGTGTGTGTTTTTTCTCTTTTTAGATGCGTACGGATGCAGAGAAGAGATCCCTGGTGGAGAGCGGTCTGTCCTGGGACAGTGACGACAGCAAACCCAGCCGCAAGAGCCAGGGCAGCGGCGTCTACGATACAGGAAGTCTCAAGTCCGAATCAGCCAATAAATGGAAAAAGACACGGACGCAGGGGGAGGGGGTGGAAGGAGGGAAAGGCGAACTGAAGAAACCTCAGACCCTGGGTCAGGGACATATGTTGAAGAAAGGAAGAAACCCACCTGTCGGGGTCACCTCTCCAATCACACACACCTCTCAGAGTGGGCTGAAGGTAGCAGGTGAGTGGAAAGACTTAGACGCACACAGTGAGGTGTAATAAATATAGCTACACTTGAAATAGTTACATAACCTGAGGAGACTGACACATTTCTGTGGCTGTCTTTTAATATTCCCTTCTTTCTGGCAGTCTCACACCCACACACAGTCACAGACACACTCTCTGTCTTTGTCCCACACATTCACCCACAGCTGCAGCCCACCCTCTGGGCCTTTAGAAAGCGGTGCCATGTATCAAACGCCCATCACCACCCACTCCCTTCCTGCCAGCCAACCACACATGCACACCGACACATGCACACACACATACACACACTGACCAACAGTGTTTTTTTTTTTTTTCTTCCTATTGGTCCACCCTTCCTATCCTATCCAAGCTTTATTTTTGTGCCGGACAGAGACAATTTATAGCACTTAAATAAAGGCCTTGTACCAGAAACAACTGGACCAGAGACAGTGTGTGTTTGTTTGTAATAGTGTGTGTCTATGTGTGTGTGTGTGTGTGTGTGTGTGTGTGTGTGTGTGTGTGTGTGTGTGTGTGTGTGTGTGAGTGCAGACTCATCTGAAATTTTGCCAGCCTTACAGAGTGTCACCCATCGCACTTAACTGCACACACACACACTCAGTCACACACAAAGAGCACAATAGTGGGGATTGTGCAGTTGCCTTTTAAGCACACCATCTGTGTGCTGTTTATGTAAGCACACACACACACACACACACACACTGTGTCTGAGGACAGAACAACAGGATATTAGTCGATGTGTTGTGTGCCAGTCTAGATAGGCCGTGTCTGTGTAAACAGTCCACTTTCTGTGGGACTGTCCTGTGTTTGCCAGCTGCTGAAATGACAGATACACCAAACACGTGTGTTGAACTAGCCTGTGATGTGCATGCCAGGCTGCTGTTGTTATTTATGCGAACGGTATGAATCTCAATATGGCACAGAGTTTGAGACAGGAAAAAGGTGCTCGCAGCTTATCAGCGTGGAGGCGCTCATGGATTTAACCAAATGAGGAGCAAACATTCGGAGATAGTTGGAGATGTCATTGGTCCTCGTGCTTGAGATCAGTTCATCGCTGAGGTTTGGCAGGATTGTGTGTTTGTGTCTGCGTGTTTGTGGCGTTTTAGGAGACACAGAGAGTGTGAGATCCTTGAAGGAGCAGCAATAAATAGTGTGTGCCACATACTTTCTTTGCAGTTAGGGCATAGGATTGGTTGATCATATTTAGAGCTTAATCGGCTATTTTTGTAGCTGATTGTTCACAATATCACAATATAAAATGTAAGAAAACAACAAAAACTCCCATCATAAGTTCCAGGAGCACATTTTGACATTGTCTGTTTGGTCTGAACTACCAAAGATTTTCAGTTTACAATTAAATAAACGTGATAAGAGCGGCAAAATCTCACATCTGAAAAGCTGGAGCCAACACATATTTGGTGTGTTCCCTTGATAAATGACTTAAACGATTACTTGTTCATAAAAATTGACCAATTTGACCAATGTTTTGTCCTATTATGATTAATGAATGTTTCGGAGCTCATTATATTGTTTTGTTCTAACAAAAAATGATTAAATAAACAGTTAACTCGGCACAGTCTTCATTCCAAACGCTTTCACACTTTATTCCTCTCTAAACGAGGGTCTGATGTTAGTTGTATTTGGCTCAGATTGTAAAGCCCTCCGAGACAAATTTGTGAATTTGGGCAATAAAAATAGAATAAACTAGATTTGACTACTGGCAATTAAATGAACAAGAAGAAATTAAAATTTTCCAAAGAATGAACACTTTATTTGGTGTTTTCTTAGATGTTGGTCTTGGAACAAACGTCCTCAGTTTGTTTTAATATTTTCCAGCTGTGAGCATCACCTCTGTTTCTTTTGCATTATGGGACAGTAGTGTTCATTAACAGCAGTCAAACATCGAACTGATTTAGAAAGCCTCGTGATTTCGTCACGTTTTTGGTGCGAATGCACTGCAGACATGCTAGAGTTCATATGCAGTTTTTAAGTGGGACATTGGGCAGGTGTGTTCATAATTCTGTCAGTGCTGAACAAATGTTGACCGGTCATGTCTGTCCTCTGTGTCTCGTGCGCTCACACAGACACACACCTGCAGATACATTCAGCCAAAATGTCTGCAGCAAATCTTTACAAATCCTCTCACGTACACACAAATAAACACTGATACTGTGCTTTAACAGCCATAAGTAAAAACACACACACACACACACAATGCTGGTGGATGGGAGACAATGTCAGCAGAATCGTGGAGTCTAGAAATGAGGCAGCTTGTCTGGCCGGGAAAACCACTGGGAGCGATAAACAGGAATATGAGTGTGTGTCGATACATCATTCCAAACTGTCCTCTTCCCACCGCTCCCCCTTCCACCACAGTGGCCTTAAATAGAAGAAGAGAATATAAATGAGCCAACATTCAGAGATGGCAGACTTAGACATTTTACAGCTTGCAGGACTTCTCCGTCCGCCTGTGTATTCAGCTCTCCATCTCTTCAGACATCTTGCTTAGAGACATGTAGTGGTTCATGGTCTCTCCCACGCTGCTGTGTCAAGCTGTGAGCTCCACTGTCTCCACAGCCGCTGTCAATAAATCAGGCTTCATTTAGGTTCAAATTAATACGTACGCCTAGATTCTGTCAGCGTGTGTGTGTGTGTTTGCTTCTCACTGCCAACAGTGTGTGTTTGCAGCTTAAAATGTTCTTGGAACGCACAACATTGCGGTTATACGATGGATTGAGTTTATGGACTTGACGTGTAAACCCAATTTTCACATTTACAAAAGGACTCCAAGCGTAATGTGTTGTCAGTGTCACATTCCTAGGAGATCCAATCACTGAGGACCGAGTGTGTGTGTGGTATATATGTCTGACTCCATATGTGTCTATGTGTCTTTTGCGGGTTTATAAATACCCTTAAGTGACTCCAGATGTCCCAAGGCAGCACGCCGGTGGGTCCGACTCAACGGCAGTTCTTTGACTCTGTTAATGCCTTGTATATAAACCTCCTGTAACTACTCCCATTAGATACAAATTAAGAGTGTGGCTCGCACTTGTGTGGGTGGTGCATATAGTCCACATGTGTCTAATAGACTGTTTTTTCTCATAATAACTTCCAAACATGTCCAATTAATTTGCCAACTGGGAAATGTACGGGGACAAAATCACATCATTTTCCTTCAACCGCTGTTCCGCCAAGTTATCTCTCACTCCGCCTTCTTTCCCCAAAGACGCTTCAAGAGCGGAGAAACTCAGTTATAGCTAGTGTTTCATGCAGTTTTGTACCCGCAGACACGCTTCGTGAATCTGAACACCAGTTTTCCACAGCCACAGTGCACATGTTAATCTCAGCACTCCGCAGCTGTGACACGCAGACGTGCACTTACTGGAAAGCCAGGGAAGTCAGTTTTAGTGCATTAGGATGGAAAAGAGGAGTAACTGTGTGATAACAGTGTGTCTGAGGGTAAAGCTGAGTGAGAGTCTGGTCTACACACTGTCTGTCTGCTCAGACAGGGATTTGCATTTATCAGCGAACAGTCAGACCATGTAGGTGTCCAGATAAGATATCATGTCCTCATATGGTGTGGTCAGTCTCACTCACCACTAGATACTGTTCAGGCTTTAAACTGTTCAGGCTGCTCATCAGTGATTTCTTCCCCTACCTCTCTAGGTACAGTAAAGTCAGACGGGAAGCCGATGGATAAGTCTCGGTTAGCAGTGAAGACCTCCGGCCTTCAGCGCTCCTCTTCTGATGCTGGTAAAGACCAGAGAAACGGCACCAGTGCTGGTGAGCAACGTAAACCTCCGTCTGGCCTGGTCAGGCCCTCAACTGGTGGAAACTTTGGCTTCAAGAAGCCCACCACAGTTGCCAGTAATGGCACAAACAACGCCAGCACGCCCGCTTTGGCGAGCACAGGTGGCAGCGGCATACCCTGCGGCTCTGCAGCTGTTGGAAAGATTCCCAAAACATCGGGTATTCCTGTGAAACCAGGAGCTGGTGGCGGTGGAGGTCGTAAGACAAGTCTAGATGTTTCGAATAGCGACCAGAGTGGTTTTCTATCTGCCAATGCCAGGACTTCTCTCCAGTACCGCTCTCTGCCTCGCCCCGCAAAGACGAGCACACTGACTCTAACCCGGCCAAGCTCGGCTCGCCCAGTGAGCACTACCATGGACACAGGCTCAGGGCTCATGAAACCTTCCACCACAGCGCCCCAGGGCTCGAGGCTCAAAGAGCCCGCCTCAGGGCTTGGGTCTGGAACTGGGTTGAGTAAGGCAGGGAGTCGTGGGATCCCGAGTCCCAGCCCTGTCAATCAGACAGACAGAGAGAAAGAGAAGGAGAGGGCCAAAGCTAAAGCCGTAGTATCTGACTCTGAGTGTGGAGGTGGATCTCTGAAGGGCAGTCCTGTTCAGACCCCCTCAGAAAACGGAGGGAAGGTGCAGGGGCTGAGACCTCCCAGCAGTGGCAAGGCCATGGATCTGCCCTCGCCTAGCACACACAGGTACCCAAGCTTATATACAAAACACACATGGGGCAATTTTTCAACACACACTTTCACATACTAAGTAGGAATATGTATTTGCTTCAACATCGCCTGTCTGTCCGTCTGTCTTCAGGTTATCTGGCGTGCGCAGCCTGGCAAAACCTCCATCCATGGCCCAGCTTGATAAGCTGAACTCCAACAGCCTAGAGGTGGGAGTTCATGACTCTCTGCCACCTAAGATTCCTCCCTACTCTAAGCTCCAGGACCTGGCCAGCTCAGGAGGCAGCTCCACCGGCCCATGCCTGACCCCCAGCCCCGCCCCAGTACTCAATGTGAACTCTTCGGCTTGCTTCTCGAGCTCGGGGACTGGGCTGGGACCCAGGCAGGTCTCTTCACTCGGGGTTGAGGGTAGCGGAGGGAGCACCTCCCCTCTGATCTACCCCCGTCTGTCTGGGTTACATCGCAGCATGGAGTCACTGCAACTGCAGATGAGTCTGGCCCCAGAGCCCCAGGAGAGGGAGCGGGAGAGTTCGGAGAGGGGCTACACCACCATCGAAACACGAGATAAAGATACACAAGAAGACAGAGGCCCTCCTGCCAGCTGGAGCTCTGGAAGTAGAGTGTCTTTGTCTCTCATAGAAAGGTGAGAGTCAGTTCTGCGTAAAGATAATGTTTAATGATGCATGTATTTTAAACCCAATCAGATCAGCCTGACGTGCATGCAAAGCATTCATGTTTCATAATACTGCTGTGTAGCTCCACCTACTGGTCATCGGAGGAACTGCACCAACATTATTCATTGTTCAGCGAAGGTCTCTGATACCTTATTCCCTATGTTCTGCGCTACCGTCCTGTATTTCTCTCCTTTTATTGAGTGGGCAGGTGAGAAGGTTGTTTGGTGGCATTTGATAACAAAATCCTGCTCTCACTGGAAAAGGTTTGAAGACATTTTCTGACAGCAATGGCATTTATGAAGAGCGAGAGAAAAAAAAAACACTGATTCATACCTACAGAGACGAGAACATAACAGCCTGCAAAAATGAAAACACGGATTGGTAAAGATGCTTCGATTCAAAATAGCGAGAGTCATCGATCACATATATATCACAAATATACGAAACCAAACCTGTCCGGATATGACTGTGGTAACTTCTGGTCATTTTTTATTTAAAGACAAACCAAATATCCTGATGGGAGAGGATGCCTTTTCTCCATCACCCTCCTATGATGAGCTGAAAAATATTGAAGATTTGATGATTTTTTGCATTTTAAATACTAGATATTGTCCAAATGATAGAATATGCTGTAATGATGAGGCTAAAAAGCATATTTACATTATGAACATCCGCATACATGCAAGCCCACCCTCTCTCTCTCACACACACACACCACACACAAAAACACACACAGACTGAGGGGTTTCTAGGCTATTATTATTATAGGCCTATTATCAGTGTACCAGACCCAGTGACTGAAGTCATAATTACTGGCTGACACCAGCTGTCTGCCAGCCTTACTGTGCTTCTTTGTGCCTGCTGCCTGTTCTCGAGAGTTTAATGACTCCCTGCACCAGTGGTTAAATAATGACATTGTTTAATCTCCACAGTTCTCAGAGAGACAGAAACACGCTGCCAAAGAAAGGTTTAAGGTGAGTGGACGCACGCATACGGCTACACACATCTTATACACCGGGCTGTCAGGCGCTGATTGGCCACAGTCAGTTTAACTGCACACATACAGAGATCCCATTGTACAATCCTCAGTGAATGACAGTGTGTGTTAATCCTCATCTTTCCTGTCAGCATGCCAAAAATCCCCTTTAATCCCCTCAAAATTGTATCTCATTGTCTCATTGTCTCATACTTCTGGAAACTTCTTGTTTGTCTTTCCACTCATTGATTAAATATTGGTGCTGGGTAACGCTACTTTATTATTTAGTGTTTAATAGCAGTATGTAACCATTGTATAAATGTTTATAACTATTATATGGACAGATTCATTAATTTAAAGAATAAAAAATTGCGTTTAGTACATTTAGCTTTTAACATTAACACCACTGACTTTGGTTTCTGTGTGTGTAGTTTCAGCGGAGCCTCCCAGGTTGAGGAGGAAGGGAAGGAGAAAGGAGAGAGGAGACACTCTCATACTATTATGAGTATGACCGACTCGCTCACTCTTCCACTGCTGTCCTCACCCACCTCCCTGCCTCGCACCTCAAAGACAAGTATGGGTGAGTATACCTGCATTGAGACACACTCCACTTGTGCTTCAGTGTGTATACATGTTTATGCGTTCGTTTAACTTGTCCCTCAATCCCTCTGGGTTCTTAATAGTACCCAGCCCTGTCGGTGGACCTCCGAGGATGACTCGATCCAACAGTATCCCAACACACGACCCCTCTCTGGAACTGTACGGAGTGTCTCCACTGGGCAGCACGCTGTCGCTGGCTGAACGCCCCCGCAGCATGGGAATGGTTCGCTCTGGATCCTTCAGGGACAAAGAGCCTGACGAGGGTGAGTCCACTGACTTATATAGATATCTGTCTTATAGTTGTGCAACTGTGTTTCTGACTGAGCTTCTTGCTGGTTTCTTTGCCTTTGTAGTTCATGGATCTGTACTCTCACTCGCATCCAACGCCTCATCAAGTTACTCTTCGGTGAGTGTGGGCGGCATGCAGACTCAGGTAGCTACAGCGCAGTATGTCGTATGATGTGTGTTTAGACGTGAGTGTGTGGATGTTTGTGCATACAGTGATGCTTGATGTTTCACACTGTACACAGTACACTCTAGAGACAGGACTTTCTCCCTTTATCTGCCCTCTCCTCTCCTCTCCTCTCCTCTCCTCTCCTCTCCTCTCCTCTCCTCTCCTCTCCTCTTACCTCCTCTTACCTCATCTAACATCTTGACTTTTATTCCCCCTGCTATCAAAGGCTGAGGAAAGGATTCAGGGAGAGGTAAGTGTGTTCTTTCCTGCTCTTTCTTCTTCTCTGTCTCATCTCTGTCTTTTCATCCATCACTCTCATCCTGATTGTCTGTGGGGGAACGCATCTGTCATTTATTTCATGAACAACATCCGCTCAACTCATCGCTTGTGTAGTGTCAGTCATCGTCAGCTTTAGTAACCTCGTTTTTCTTATAATGTAACAAACCTGTTTTTCCCCATAGCAAATCCGTAAGCTGAGGAGGGAGCTGGAATCATCCCAGGAGAAGGTGTCCAACCTGACGACACAGCTGACAGCAAACGTATGTAATGTTTGTTACCAATCAGTATTTAACATGACAGCTAGTTTTCTTTGTAGTGATCTCAACTCCTGAAGGAATTCCTTCAAGAGAACTTTCCATCGTACAAGTGTTCCTCGCAATAACCAGTTTGTCATCATTGACAACTAATTTCATCATCAACCGCTTGATGAAAGTAAAAAGAAAAATAAAAGAAAAATAAGAGGAGAAAAACTTTCTGCTCTGTTGTGTGAAACCAGAGTATGATCTATTTGAATGACATTTTCGTGCTAGAATTTGCTGTAGCCCCCCCCCCCCCCCCCTCCAGTTTTACACACTAATACGTGTCACTCATCTTGATGAACTGTCCATCTCAATGACATCTACCCTGAGGCAGAAGTAACTGATACTCATAGAGGCTGCACGAGTGTGGAACAAGCGATGGCAGGCGGAGAAAGAGCAATGTCGGGATGCTTCAACCTTTTTTCTTTTCTTTGTTAGTGTGGAGTCTAAAAACACAAAAGAATAGTCCATTAAACTCCCTCCCTCCCTATGCTCGTGGAGCAGTGTATTGCTGCTGAAGTGACCAATGAATTGATCTCATCATCAGGTGTTGTCTGTGTATCTGAAGCTTAAGAAACCTTATGGAAATCCTTATGTATCAGCTAGTGTGTTGCACTGGATGGCATGTTTCTTCATTATGAACACAGGTACCGTAGTTTATTTTGAGTCAGTCCTACATCCAGCTGCCATAAATACAGACTACTGCACCGAAGCTAAAAATATCTATCCTATTATATTTACTGTTTACTTGTCATTGAGTAACATTTGCTTTTTGAGTTCTGGTACTCAGCGGATTTAGGAAAATATTTATCCATTTAAAAAAAATAATAATAATAATACACTATTTATTTACACCTTCACTGGGACCAAATGGGCCTTGGTGTCTGTCTTGTAACTGGATTGGTTGACAGTAACAAAGTAGTATTGCCAGCCAGTCCACTTCTTCCCTCCTGCGTGTCCTTCAGAGAGAAGCTGTGGCATGTCAGTCATAGAGAGTTTCTGTGCGGCTTCAGCACATTTTCTATTCTTGTGAGACTTGAATAATGCTAACCTCTACTTTGCCCCGGCACACACACATAGGTGCCGTGCCCTTTTTTACTGTACAAGGTTGTTTCTGTACGACCACCCTGTCAGCGTTTCCATTTGTCCAAGTGCAGCAATACAGCGCAGACATTATGCATGGTTTCATGCAGCACACATCAATCAAATGTGTCTGTGTGTGTGTGTGTGTGTGTGTGTGTGTGTGTGTGTGTGTGTGTGTGTGTGTGTGTGTGTGTGTGTGTGTTCCTTCCCCTGAGATTTATTTTCATACTGTTTGACCTTAATATGCAAGGACAGTGAATAGGCAAAACATATGCACGGATCACAACATGATTATGCTGTGGATTAATGACTGGGCCGTTTCCATTATTTTGCTGTATTAATATGTTCTGTGGGGGAGAAGAGAAAGTAATTTTCCCTTCCTGCTCGAGGGTAAAGTGGGTGTGTGTGAGAACATGATTAGGGAGGAGGTGAACTTTCCACAGGAGACATCCTGTTCAGCATTTCTGTGTTATTCAGCTTTTTAGCACCCCATATAAGATGTATAAAGGGGCATTGGGTGTTAATGTCTAGTTGAATTAGTATCCCAGTATTTTATCTGCGTATAAATGATGACACTCTGTTGAACCAGAATATTTCAATCACGCTGATTTCCAGCTATAGTCAATTACTTAAATAAAAAAAAATAGGGAAAAAATTAATTGTTGTTTTTGTCTTTTCGCCTCAAACAGGCAAATCTGGTGGCCGCCTTTGAGCAAAGTCTGGCCCTGATGACAACTCGGCTGCAGAGTCTGTCAGTAAGCCACGAACAGAAGGTAACCGCACATTCACACTTTGAAACACACACAAACCTGAATACCAGCTGCATCCCACCATTGCGCTCATCCTAAGAGCAGTCAGCTCAGAGCAGGCAGCATTGTGCTAGCATGGAGCGAGGCGACTTTGATCACAGCCTGCAGTGAGGAGCTGAATGTAGGTCAGAGGCCCAGGCTGCAGCCCCACAGGGTGACTTAGAGTGAGAAGAAAACAGAGGATCAATGAAAAAAAAACTTTAGACCGAATGATAAGTGCAAACAGGCTGCACGTGCACTCACGCCAAACATCACATTCCTGCATTCTTCAGCCTTTGTATCCGTTTTGGTGTGAATGAATTGATCAGTGCCTGAGGCAGTGTTCACTGTGTGCGTGTGTATATATATATAAATATGAGGAGTTTCTCTTAGTGCTTCATGCCTTGATGCTCCCACTGAAAGGCCTGTCTAGACCGCTCCAGAAAAATTCTTTGTTGCTTGTGCCAGCGCACTGACCTGTGCAGCTCAGCCTGGAGCACAGGCTCTTTAACCTTGAGGAGATGGTCCGGGCGGCTCTATTTAGAGTGGAGTGGGATCGACTTTAGCACAGAGAGAGGCTCTGTTGTTCTCGTCTCTTTGTCCTTTGAACTGTTAACATTGTGTGGAGGATCAAACCCACCAGGTGCATCAGCTCATCGTGTGGGTTTGAGTCGTAGTGTTTGACTAACACATCAGACAATAAATGTCCACCACCAAAATAGTACAGGAGCATATTTTAGATTTTATTGCAGATTTTAAGAAGCATTTTTACCTATGGGACACAATAAAGTAACCTCAACTTTACAAAATTCTAGTATATTCAAAAAAGCCTTAAAAAAAAAAAACTACTAAACTACTACTAAAAATAGTTGAAAGGTGAAATAGAGTGAAGTTACAATATAAGAAAAAAAAGAGTGGAGTAGTACTGAATATAGAACAATATGAATAAAGTAATGATGGACATAAAACTATCAAACTACTCTAACTAATCTGACAGACATTTTTTTCATCACTGTCTAGAAGCAGAAGCATTTTCTGAGCTGTCCAATCAAGACGACCTCATTAACACACAACTTTGTAAAGTTTTGCAAATTGATCTGTCCCAGCACAACTCACTGAATGTATCAAATGTTCTTGTAGGACTCAGAGCTGATGGACCTGAGAGAGACCATCGAAGCACTAAGGGCCAAGAATGAAGAAGCCCAGGCTGTCATACAGGGGGCCTTAAACAACCCAGATAACATGAAAGGTATGGAGAACGGCTAGTTGGTCTTCCTGTTTTTCTTCTGCCTCTCTGCACGCCTGCCTGCGTTCCTGCACATTTGCCTCTTTTGATGTCGACTGTTCTCGTTAACCAGACTTGCAAATCCGACGCCAGAACTCGTGTGAGAGCATCTCCAGCCTCAATAGCCTGACCAGTATGTCGAGTCTGGGCAGCTTGAAAGACCAAGATGCTAAGAAGAAGAAGAAAAAGAGCTGGGTAAGAACACGCCCTGCATGCGGGGGAATGTTTTACTCTCACAACCTGGTGTTTGTCGATGCTCAGTTCATTCTCCACAGTGATAATGACATAGTAGCATGATAACAGCAAGTGTGACCAGTCTCTCCCTCCTCTGTGTTGTGTTATTTTTCTGTTTTAGGTCTTTGAGGTGAGTGCAGTCATTGTGTCCCTATAAAGCCTCTATAATTTTCTGCCATACAGCATGATGGACCATCTAAAACTGCAACGCTATTCTCAAGTACCCTCCATCTCTGCTCATTGACCTCTTGAACTACTGATTGGCTGCCTGTTCTGTGAATATTAGACTTGAATGGATAGCTGTAATTCAGTTAAAGTGGCAATCAGCAGACATGACGTCCCATAAACAGTGGGGTTCTCAGTTTAATCATCAGAGTTTATAAAATTCAGTCATTTTCAGTTGTTTCTCCTCATTTACATCATGTGTTATTGTGTATTTTCAGTAAAATGTCCTACAGCCTTACTAAGTAACCCTGACTCACCGAGCAGCTGGGTACCACATCTGCAAAAACATGCACCGACTGTAACTTTGACCTTAAAGCTTTAAAGGCTACAAGGAATGTAAAGCTTAAAGGAATAGTTTGTCACGCTGAGAAATATGTTTATTTGCTTTCTTATTGAAAGTTGATGCTCAAGTCTGTTCCTTAAATATGAAGCTACCATCAACAGCGTGTTAGCTTAGCTTAGCAGAAAGACGGGCAATGGGGAAACAGCTAGCAAGGTAATGATTAGCATAAAAGCACCTCTAAATGTTATATCCCATCTGTTGAATCCATATAAAAATGAAAATGTAGATGAAAATGAGTCTGTGCTGGTGGCCTGGCATCTTCACAGTGACAAGAGGACACCAGGAAGTGTGTTACTGACCTTTAGGGTTTCAGTCATTATGCTAAGCTAAGCTAATTGCCTGTTGGGTGCAGCTTCATATTTCACAGACATATATGGGCGATCCTTTCATCTCATTCATGGCAAGAAAGCAGATATGTGTTTACCCAGATGACAATCCATTCCTTTAATGTTTAGCATGTTTCAAATTAACAATCCTAACACCTCCTTTTTTCTCTCTCTCTGTAATAAATGCTGTAATTCACTGAATATTTGTTCAACTGCCTGTCTCTCCTTCTCCTGTGTAGCTGAGGAGCTCCTTCAACAAGGCGTTCAGCATTAAGAAAGGCTCCAAAACATACTCAGACATTGAGGAAATCGCCACCCCCGACTCCTCAGCTCCCAACTCCCCAAAGATGCTTCACGAGGGCATGGAAGGAGGAGAAAACCAGGCGTCATCCCTCCAAACCTCAGCCTCTGCCACCTCCTCTGTGTGAGTACACAAACGCCTTGCTCACCAGTGAGAAAGCAAGTTTAGCTTTCATGGATGTCTGGCCCTGATACGTGCGTCTTATCCCCTGCAGGATCATGGAGACTACAGAAGAGGGAGACAATGAGGACACGTCGGTATCAGACCTACGCTCAGAGCTCTGGGTGAAAGAGAGAGAACTGACAGACATCCGCCTGGAGGCCTTAAACTCCGCACATCAGCTGGAGCAGCTCAGAGAAGCCATGAACAGCATGCAGGTTTGTTTTTCCTCTCTGCGCATGTTCAGTTACACTTTAAGTATAAATTTATTTTGTTAATGTAACTTGAAATTAAAATTTTTTAACCTGCCTGCGTCCTAGTCAACGGTGGAGAACCTGAAGGCGGAGAATGACCATTTGAAAACAGGAAGTCAGCTCTGTCTTCCTGGCTCTGGTCCCACGTCTTCCACTTCCCAGCCTTCAGGCCTGGCCTCTCTCCTGGGGCCCTCATTGAGGCAGCCGATGAGTATGTCCCTCACCAAGTCTTTCAGTCTCAGTCTGAATGACTGTAAAGATCCAGGTAAGAGACAAACAGAATTTCATCTCTTAGTCACATCCAGAGTATGCACACCAGCTAGATTCCTGTACTCCGTTCATCCTTTTTTTGTTCTTCACTCTTTCAGACGTGTCTCCAGTTGACATGTTAAGTGTGTCTTCCCAGCTGGATGAGGTGTGTGCACGAGTGTTGGTCCGCATTGGAGATCAAGTAGAGGTAAACACAGAGCTCCTTTAATTACTACAATGTAAAACAGTACGACAGCTTTAAATCAATCCACTCAGTGACTCACTCAGTGCACTCTTTCCCTCTCTCCGTCTCTGCAGGACAGTAAGCAGCAGCAGGACTACTACCTGGGCTCAGTGCTGGTCAGTGCGAGGACAGACTGGGCCTGTCTCGACTCTCTTATAGCTAAAACCTTCAAGGTAAGTCAATGAATGCTTGTCCTCTTTCACTGTGGGGACATTAGTGTTCCTAACAAATAGAATAGTTCTGATTTGATAGATCCGGTCCTTACATATTTTCTTTTTTTTTTTTGCCAGGACTACTTAGCTCAAGTGGACCCGACAGCCAGCCTGGGTCTGTCCTGTGATTCGCTGCACATGTACCAGCTGACCCAAGGAGGACAGAGGGTGATAGGAGGGGACAGACCTCAAGCCTCACCTTATCGCTGTGTCGGCAGTGGATCAGCTCGAATATTTGTCACGTTGAAAGGTTAGTAATAGTAAAAACACACACTTGTAGTTTTACACTTAAAATAGTGGCCTGAACATTTTGAATGTCAGAGTGCCCATGAATGCACAAATATGGAGTTTTCAAATCAGTCCCTGCTCATCACTGCACATAGAAAAATAAAAGCAAATGTTAATGATAGATGTGTTGTCTCCATCAAGCAAGATTCATTTGAGTTTTTCCAGTGTACATTAATGGACAGAAACCAGTTTATGTCAAGATGTTATTTTAAAAAGGAACATTTAAAAACTGATTTTATGTTTGTTTTTTTTTATTTCATGTAAAGTATCAGTGATTTGTAAATATCAACATAAGTGTTTCACATACTGTATTTACAAATAATTCAATACAAATAGTACTCTAATACTCCTCTACCTCCCTCCAGGTCTCAGAGAAAAGAGTGTCGACTCACTGGTGTTTGAGACAATGATCCCTAAGCCGATGATGCAGCATTACATCAGCTTGCTGCTGAAGCACAGACGTCTGGTTCTGTCTGGGCCCAGTGGGACGGGAAAGACATACCTGGCACAGCGTCTCGCCCACTACCTCTTGCAGCGCAGCCGGACTGACTCATCCGAGGCTGACCGTGAGACGTGCGTCCTGGGACGCAGTGCAGCCATCACCTTCAACATGCATCGTCAGTCACAGAAGGTGACAACATGACTTAGGACTTCTTCTGCTTTTTCCACACAAATATGGATTCGGGTTTTTATAATGCAGATCATTTCAATTCATCTTTCTCGGCTTTCACAGGAGTTGCAGTTGTATCTTTCCGACCTAGCAAATCAGATTGACAGGGAGAGTGGAGGAGAACTGCCACTGGTTGTTATTATAGATGACATTAGTGACTCAGCAGCCATCACTGAGCTAGTTAACGGAGCACTGACCTGCAAGTATCACAAATGGTGAGTCACTTCAAACACTCAGCGGTTTTTCACTAACGAGTTAAAATAAGATTCGGAAGTGCTAAATTTCCTCTGCTGATGTTTCAGTCCCTATATCATTGGAACAACCAATCAGCCTGTGAAGATGTCATCCAATCACGGACTGCACCTTAGCTTCAGGTGAGCGCAAAATGTTTACAATGCCTCCTTTTACTTTATTTTTTTAAATACAAAATAAAATGTAATGTGAAAATAACACTTTTTTAATATATAACCACAGAATGGTGATGTTCTCCAACAATGTGGAACCAGCTAACGGGTTCCTGTTGAGGTACCTGCACCGTAAAGCTGTGGAAGCCTACCAGGAGAAAGAGCAGGACTCTGCGCGCCACCAGGCTCTCCTTGACGTACTGGACTGGGTACCTCAGCTCTGGTACCACCTCCACGCTTTCCTCGAGAAACACAGCACTTCAGACTTCCTCATAGGTGAGAGATGTCGGACACCTAGTCGGGGAATCGAGAGATAGGATCTGGGACAGGAAATATTAACGTGAAATGTTGCCTCCCTCAGGTCCCTGCTTCTTCCTGTCGTGCCCAGTGTCTGTGGAAGAGTTCAGGCAGTGGTTCATTGACCTGTGGAACCACTCCATCATACCGTACCTGCAGGAGGGAGCCAAAGACGGCATCAAGGTGAACACACACTCCTTCACTGTGTAACAACAAGAAGCTCGTTCTTTTATATCTTCACCTGTTGTTTTAAAATATATTTATTATCTGTTCTCTCAGGTGCACGGCCACAAAGCAGTATGGGAGGATCCAGTGGAATGGGTGAGAGGAACTCTCCCTTGGCCCAATGCACAGCAGGACCAGTCCAGGCTCTTTCACCTACCTCCCCCCAGCATAGGTGCACCCAGTGAGGAGAAGAAGCCCCCCAAAGATACACCTCCACCCAGCACACTGGAGTCAGACCCACTGGTAAGAGTGAAGGTTTCTGTTGAGAAGAGACTAATGAAAGGCACACATGGGCGTGTGGTTTGTTGTCAGTTAATCGGTGTAGCAACAGAAAGTTACAATTTTTGATTAGATAGAAAAAAAGGGGTTAATTGAGTGTTTGTGCTTCTGTAGTGTGTTTTTAAGGTGTCCCTGTGTTATTTGGGTCAAAAGGAAATGGAAGAGGAAGATGGAAATTTTATATAAATACCCACAGCGCCTGATGCATAAGACTGACCACAGTCAAATCACGAGTGTCTTAAAAATTAAGTAAACAAGTCTGCAGCACTGTTTTATCAAAGTGCATAAATACATGTTTGCAATTCCAAAAGTCTGTTCTCCAACCAGTATATAAGGTCAATAAATAGGGATAATAATTCATCAGATCTTATTTAGCAGCAGTTCAATCTTAATACCCTGCTAATGAAGAATTGTGTGTGACATTTATTTGCATCAAGCTTGGTAAATATCCCTACGAGTGAAAAAATGCCAAACATTGACTGGTGCCAGCCCCTTAACTGTGGAAGATTTACCACTTCTCTCTATTTGTTTCGTTGTGGAGTTTTGTTTGGACAATAACAAGAACATTGTTATGATCAGTTTTCACTATTTTATGACATTTCTTAAACCAAATAATTATCTAATACAGACCAGAGAAGTAGTAGTAATACTCTCCACTTGTGAGATGCATTTCAAGAAATATTTCATGTATGCCAAGCTAAATCGAACCCTGTAAATGTGTATACGTCTGTTAACCTGCAGTTTAACCCACTCTGCCTCTCTTTCTGCTCCTCCTACCCAGATGGCCATGCTGCTGAAGCTTCAGGAGTCGGCCAACTACATCGAGTCTCCAGAGCGCGAGGGCTGTCTGGATCCAACTCTGCAGGCTACGCTTTGAGGATAACATGAGATTGTCAGTCAAGCTATGGAACTATGGACTCTTTATTAGGGCTGACACAGCGAGTGCAGTCCCAATGAGACTTTAAAGACAATATTATCTTTACTGTGTGCTCAGTGAGCAGCTAAAAAGCTAAATGTAAAGGATCTACAGAGATAGAGTGATTATGGACGAAGGGTTTGCTCTGCCCTGCTATCAGAACTTTGAAAAGACTATTAAACTGCTTTCATAGGAAGTTGTGATGATCATGTCAGGGAAAGACATCGACTTGTCTCTTCTCTGCCCTCAATTTGTTCCCAATGGGTTGTTGTTGAATCTGCAAGTGCATGGTAACCGGAATAGTATGATGCAAAATATTACCTATAATCTTATTGATCAAGACCCATTCTTTTGTTTTTGATTTTTTTTTAACTGCCACAACTTTCACTACGACTATTGGTGCTTAATGTACTGGGTTTTTTTTTTGAGGGTGCATGTTTCATTTCACAAAGAAATTCAGAAGTTACTCTGATTTCCTCAAAAGTAGGATTGTCACTCGACAACAGCCAAAAATGCACTTTATTTTCTACTTGTGGTAATTGGATTTTAGGAGGCTGCGTGTATCAAAGGGGTGGGGAGTTGGGATCAGTTTGGCCAAACCATGCAGTTCGTCAGTAATTCCGCTAGATGGCAGTATCTACTTTTTCTTGCCTCTCCTGGTGAGCTTTCCGACTTATCAAAGGTGCTCAGTATAGAATATAACACACTATTAAAAAGGCCTTGAATGTTTTTGCTTTTTTCCTTTTCAGTTCAGCCATTGCGCCATCCATGGATTGAATATCAGAAGCAGTGACGCTTTAAGAGTAACACGCATGGGTGAAAGACGAATTGTTTTTTTAGGGTCAGAAAAGTGCCATCGTCAGTGGACTGAGAAACCACCGGTTTCCTCCAGTAATATCCTGACATCTTGACCACAGAAACAGACACTGCTCAACATCCTGTATTGTGAACAGACAAAAAAAAAACCCTGCTTGTTTATCTAGTCTGCCAAAACGGCCTAACATTTCTGGCTCTGCTTGCATATATTCTGTATTTAGATATCGGTTTTAAACACACGAAATTCTCTTGTGATAGACGAGGATACAGCTTTGAAAATCTTGATTTTGTAGGATTTTATACTGAGTCATCTTCAGCCATCATCTGTATACAGCAACCGCCACCAATGTATCTTTAACATGCCACTATCAGACTGTGGGGAGAGGTGACCCATCTATCTCATTAACTCACAGGAAGGGAAGAGGAAAACATCAGTAAAATAAACTGCCATCAAGTGATACGTATCTGTACAAAAAAAAAAAAAAACATTTCTTCCTCATTACACTTGCTCTTTATATCTTTGATAACATACCGTACCATTTGTCAGACTGTAGAATTCAGTTCTTCTCATGTTGTTTAAGTTTAAGAGTAAGGGCTGTGGGTAAGAATGATTGAAACTCATTCATAAGTGGCTTCCTCCTGTTGCTTTCCTTCATTTGTTTGCACAAAATATATGTTAGAGTACTAGATTACAGAGAGTATTTATTGCTCACCTTGACTGTTCTTGTGATGAAGGACAAAAGCATAAAGAGACGTGTAATCGGAGGAAACTGTCAGTAGTAGAGATATTCTTAAACCTCTCAGCCATGTGCCCCTTGACCCTGAAGTACCTCAGACTGCCATATTCTGTCCAGATGTTCCTCTACTTCCCAAAACAGGGTGCTGGTGTGAAGTAGAAACATGATGCCTAAGTCTATCTGTGCCTGAAACACAATTTGGCCTAAAGCCGCCTTCGAGCTGCTTTAATTTTACCACACGGAGGCCTCAATCTAGAGGAAAAGTCATCAGTTCCTCTCGCCTACTCTGATGTCACTTTAATGTCGTCACCTTGATGCCCAGATTCGGGTAGACAGTTTTGGCTGGTAGTCGCGGCGATAAGCTGTTAGTTTAGACGATGCGGGTGTCAGCTAACTCAGCAATCAGTCAGAATGTTTATCATGACTGGGCTCAAACCTGCGTGTGAAAAGACTTGACATCTTTTGAGGAGTTGCCTGAGAGTTGGGAGCAGCGTAAGAACAGATACTAGCCTGGAGATGTAATGTTGATCCCTGGTGTGTGTTTCCCCAAAGTTTAGTTTCATCGGACCTACCACGCTTAACCTTATCACGGGAGAGATTTTTAATAACTGGATATCTTCCTCTTTTCACGTTGTTTTTAAGAGCAGACATTTTGTTTTTTTTTCTTATGCAAATATTTGTAAAGGTTTCTTTCTCTTTTGTACATGACATCACTATTGTAAACACTGTAAATAATCCGTGCATCTGCGACAACAATCACTTAAATGTGTAGAGATCTAAGAGAAGGCATGGCCCTGTATGCAGAAAACTGGCGTCCTTGGTGGTTTTATTGTCTTCCTCAAGTAGGAAGGAGCACTTGGCTTAAAAGGGGGCCTAATAATGGTTGTATGGCATGTCTCTATAACCACATCAAATTCCATATGTCTAACATTCAGCAATGGACACAATAAAGTCATGCCATTCTTCACATCACCACCTGTCTGTTTGCATTGTTTTCCACCAGAGGGCGCTATCACTGCTGTATATGATGATTTATCAGGCCGTATGACCATTTTAATTAATTCTGTGGCGCTTTTTGTCTTGTTAAAAGTTAATTGGTTACTGAAATGTGAGTTTAATTTATTGAAAAAGTGTGCTTATTTATTAAAATAACTCAGGATTTGTCCTGCCTGTGCAGGCTACAGGTCCTGACAGAGAAGAAGATGTGACTGAAGTGGGGAAGTGGGGGTATGTATCTATGGGAGGGGGGTATTAAAGTCAGGGAATGGGTGGAGTTGTCTTTCCCACCAACCCTCCCTCCATATATATATTACCTAAGACCCTCCTGGCTTCTTCATCCAGAGGACTGGCCGTCTGTTAGCACGATGCCAGGCAAACCTGCCCCCATCAAGAAGGCTCCAGCCAAGAAGGCTGCAGAGAAGGCACCTGAGCCCGCCCCGCAGCCTGAACCCGCTCCCGTGGAGGCTCCACCTGCGGAAGCAGCACCTGTGGAAGCCGCTCCCGCTGAGGCACCGGCCGAGGCAGCTCCCGCGGCCGAGGGAGAGGCAGCCCCCGCCGCACCAGCGGAGGAAACCCCCGCTGCTGAAGGAAGCCCTGCAGGTACCTGAAGGCACCTTAAAAACCCGCGAAAAATCATAAGTAATAGAGTTGGGGTAATAATAAGTACACAGAAGTAAGAAGTGTTGCCAGCTTTGGTATAAAATAGTTTTTAAAACTTTGTTAATTTAACTTCATGGACACTTTGGAGGCTGTAGTCAGGTTTTGCTGCTGTTGCCTTATACTGTTTCTATTATTTTGTCCACTCCATTTCTGTCAGTAATGGTAGGTTGAGTTGAGTCAACACCTCTTTAACAGTCTTCATGAAGGTTGCATTAGTTTTAGTTAAGTCTACATAATGCATAGAGAAACATTTGTTAAAACAGGTCTGTTTAACTTTAACTGATGTTCCTCTTCTTTGCATGTACCATTAGTACAGTGGTAATATGATGAGTCAGCTTGCCTCCTATAATTTAAAGCTCCAGCAGAGTTAATGTTCAATGCTGGGTATGAATTAGTAATTCCACAATACTAATTTTTCCTCCTCTTTACTGGAAACTGAAAATGGGTGAGCGCAATGTACTAACACATGATCACTAAAACTAAACTAACCTGTAGTCCTTTCACTCCTCTCCTTCACCTCTGAGTCACTGCGTGAGAAGCAAAGGAGACACCAGCCTGAAACATGGGCTGCTGCGGCAGCTGTAACCCCCCCCCCCCCCCGCTCACTCTTAAATCCAAACTGTTAACGTGTTGAAATGATCTTTCAAAACATGGCTGTTATTCCTGGCGGAACAGTAAAACTTTAATCATCTCCAATGTCTTAAGTTACAGTATAAAACTGACTGTGTGGGCTCATGAGGCTACTTTCTACATTATCTAACCATTTATTCCTGGGTCAGTTATGTTGATCCCCTCAGCTGCCGACGTGTATCTAACATCTAATACACTTGCTGCTGATGATAGTGAATTACGTTGCGATTATTAATGACCATTTTCTGGTTGTTAATTCCAGTTCGTTTATATTATTTAGCCGTTGTTGAAGTCCCTGCATTGTGCAGAAACGGGAGAAGTAACAGCACAAAATGCATTGGACTTATATGACGGTTAAATAGCTGGACCCACCACTGATATCTACGTCACCAGCCAGGTATTGGATATCCCAGAGACGAACCTGTTACAACTTCTCTAACTTGCGTATTCCAGACCTTGGCTGGTAAAGTACATCAGTGGTGGATGTAGTCAAGTGCCTTTCTGCTCGCTAACCTCAACATGTAACCCCTAACTTCAGCTGATGCCCCAGCCGCCGAGGAAGCAGCCGCTTTGACAGTTCCCACTGAGGGTAAACACACACCGGGGGTGGTCCACACACAAGCTGTAATGTAATGTGATGTGTGTGTTTGTATCCCACTGTGCGAACACATGGTGTGTGTGTTTCTTGTTCATGACCCCTTGTGTTTCCTGGTACAGAGTTTTTGAGGTTTCTCTTTGTGGCTATGTCATAATGGTCTTCCGTTGTGTGCAGATGTCTTACACTGTCTCCAAAATGTGTCCAGGAGTCATTTTTTGGGGGGGGGGTCATAAAACCATCTGTCACTGTGTCACTTGTCACTGTGAACACACAAAGCTTTGTCACCGACTGCTCTGTCCTGCTGCTTGCTTCATTGGAGTGTTTCTTGATCAAATTATCTTGAAACTGATTGATTCCCAGCATGCGACGGCATAATGTGAGTCACTAATTGGCTTCCCTAATGGCATTTTAACACTAGCTGCTACACCCGCTGCTGAAGACGGTGCCGCTGCTCCTGCTGCAGATGCTCCCGCTGCAGACGCTCCCGCCGATGGTAAAGATAAATCACCACACAGACAACAAAAGTTGCCACTCAACCATAAAATACACAAACAGCAAACAGTAATGACTGCTTTATTGAAAATCTGAATCAAACGATTGCCATCCATCATGCTTTTTCACCAGCTGTGAGGACAAGTGGATTCTTAACAAAACTTTGAACTTCCTGGTATCTTTTCCAGTGATTGGCAGCTTAAAATGTCACTAATGTGGAAAAGATGCTCCGGATAATTAACATGTCCTCGTCGCTGGTGTTTGTCTCTAAAAAAAACAACATTAACCTCCTGCTTGTTCGATGCTAGCTGCTCCAGCAGAAGCTGCCGTAGTTGAGGAGCCGCCAAAAGCCCCCACGCCCCCGCCTCCTGCAGGTAACACGAACATTTAATTTACACTCTGCTGTTAGCTTGGTCCTGCTTTAAACGCCCGGTCAAGGTCAATGATGAATGTTATTGCAGGGGGCAAATTGAACCCCTCTCTTCGAAACCCAAAGATAGTCACTCTGCAGTCATGTAAAGCATCAAACCGTCACTTTCTAGAGGCTGGAAGCTGCAAATATTTGACATTCTGCTCTGAAAATAATATGATTTTTTTCTTTATTTCCTAGAGCTATTATTTATTTTCATTTCATCTACTGTATTGCTGGGATTTGCTGCTTTTCTTTGTCTTATGAACTAAATATATTTTGAGTTTTTGACAAAATGAGACAAAATAAAATCTTAACGATTAATGATTTAATCAAGTCAATTATCTGGAGTTTAATTATTAATTAAAATAGTGGTTAGTTGCAGCCTTACAAGTAGTCGTATTGCAGAATGGAGAGAATAGAGTAATTATTCTCATTTTACTGTCCGTGTCAACTCTTAATTAATCAGCACTTTTTGAACGTCCTTCAGTCCCCACCAGCGCTCCTCTGGAAGTGACTGTGGAAGATGTGAACGAAAGCAGCCTCACCATTAATTGGAAGACACCAGAGACCATCGGAGACTCCGGCCTGGATGGATACACCATCGAGTACTGCAAGGATGGGAGTAAGTACATAACACGCGGCGATGTTATGTGTGAGGCCGCACCTGTCCCTGAAGTGTCAGAGGGCAGATAGACTCATAGCTGGGTCCAGGCCGTATACGGCAGGCAGCATTTCAGCGGCTGTCACCGTATCTCCTGCCACCGCTTTTAGAAGCGCTCGTTTGCTCGGATGACAGGCCTGTCTTCTGAGATTTCATTATGAGAGCCAAAGTATACGCCGTATGGGCAGGTTGTTTGTAAACTTGTGTCGACAGGCGATAAACCACTTAACATGACCCATTATGGGATGTTTTACAGTTTTCAAATGAAAGAAAATTTCAGGAGGAATGAGTGTTTAAAAAAAAATGAAGTCGCAGACTTATTAAGCCTTCACCTGACGTGTGTACTTCAGAGGGAAAATTGCACTAACGCAGACCCTGGGTTTCCCTGCAGCGTCAGACTGGGTCGCAGCTCAAGGGGAGCTGACCACGGCTAATCGCTACTGCATCAAGAATCTGACGACCGGCGACCTGCTGCACGTGCGCGTGGTGGCCGTAAACGCCGGTGGCCGCAGTGAACCTGGTGCACTTGCTGAGCCTGTGCCAATCCGCGAGATTGTCGGTAAGTAGCAGCCAACGTCATTTCCCAAACAGTCTGACAAGTCTCTGTAGAAACCTTTGCAACTGAACCGTATGAGACATGTGGGCCTGTACACGAGCGCAACTGTGTCCGAAAGTGTGCAAAATTCCACACAAAAGCTTCACTTGACGAGCATTTTAGACTTTCACCTGTGTAAAAACTTTAAAAGCTTTTGAAGCGTGTCTCCATCCTCTTTATCAGGAGCTCCCTGATCGTTGTAACTTATGACCTATCCTTAAAATACTCATGTTACAGCCTCCGAGGTAGAGGTGGGATTAACTGCGGGGGCCTCAGATGGGCTGCACAGATGTATGCACATAAATCCCACAAGTGCTGACAAGACCTTTCATTAGCTGTAAATCATCCTTTCACTTGTGTACACACCTTCACTCCTTACATGCACGTTTGACAAATAAGAAAATCAGAAGGTCGGGGACTCTTTTCTACTTGGGTGTTTCTTTTCTGGAGTGGACAGTAACAGCCTGTGGACATCGTGAAAGATTAAAAGAGATATGAAGCCATCAAAAATAACAACTAATAATACTTATTTATGTAGTGCTTAGTAAAAAATAAATATTAAATAATTCACAAACATGAAACAATATAAAATATTAAGACAAACTGAACATTGAACGGTGGTTATTTAGTGCTTATACACCAATATACTGTATAAATACAGAGATAGGACATTACTTTCTTTGTTAATTAATTAATTGCCAGTTAACCTGTCAGATTAAATGCTAACAATTCACTGATACAAACACACACACAAAAAACACTTGACCAGAGAAAAACGTTGGATTAAAAGACTTCCCCGGTTATTATGCAGGATCTGCTTCACTGCTGCACTCTGTAGTCTTCTGGCTAATGTTGCGTCAATCTACTAGATGATTTAATAGAAGACTGAGTCAGGAAAAGAAAAACATTTGACTAATGAGCCATCTGGGAGCCATCATTTTTTACTGACTTCAGCCCAGTCAGTGTCACCTCACTGTCACTTACTTCAAATTTACAGCAGCGGCTCTCGAGCTGTCCTGTTGCCTGGCACAGGTGCCACTGACTGATGAGCAATAAATAAACCAATACCAATTACATCTTCATAGCCGTTGAATATTAGCCACACTAGCAAAGTGGTGCGTCGGCCCACCACTTTAGTCCAGATTGAAGTATCTCAGGAACTTTTGAATTTGGTCCAGGTCCCCTCAGGATTAATGGTAATAATAAAAAACTGATCTAGCTCTATTATCAGCCATGCTGCAACGCTAAACTAAGATGGTGCACATCAAAAGCATTATGAGCATTATTGTGTCATTGTGAGCACTTATGATAGCATCTGCACTGCTGTACTGAAATACAGAGTTTCAGTTTTGATACCAAAACAATACTTTTGTTATAAATATATATATACATTTTTGTCTTATTGGAATAAACTGTCATTATTATAAACGTTTTGGTTATCCCTATTATTACGCCCTTTTAAAACTTAGAGTAAAAATGCCACATTAGATACAAACAGAAACATGTGAAAAAACATTTTCACAGCTGTCTTTGTTTGTTTAAACTGACTTTGGTTTTGTTACTGGAGCTGTGAGTTTCCATCAGCGCTCACACTGATCACATCAACGTGTAGGGTAGACCTGAGCTGACATGCCCCAGTTATCCACTTACTGTGCCTTAGCACGTTTCCTGTTCAGGGTACAAACTGCTACGGGAAACTTTAGCAGGGAAATGCTTCTAAGCAACCAGAACTACTGGTCAACTGAGGGGAGCGAAACATGAGCTTAATTGATGGACTCTGGAGGGCTTGTTGGGGGGTAAATTCAGCTGTAAATTCACACACTGTCCTGACCAGACACCCATCGACATGTACGAGCTCCCGATAAAGACATGCTGTCCTACATATGCTGAAAGCCCCCCACAAAGACATTTTATCCAGAGACAAAGACAGATTACAGTTTGTTTACAAGAGGACTTTCCTGGCTGCTCGATGCTGTAATGCCAACAACGGTTCTGTGCATTGGTGGGAAGCGTGCTGATTAGCACGGATTACTGTTTGAGCCAAATCTGGAGGCAGAACTGATCCTCATGAGGAATGATGATTCCAGCAGCCGGATCCCAGCCTGTGCAGCAGTGTTATGGTGACAAATGTTGGGATGAGGAGGATGAGACACACTGGGCAAGAAACCAGGTTAGATAGCAACAGAGGGAGGTGTGACAGCTACAAAAAGAAGGACGGGACAGGACAGCAGGTTGAGGAGTTAGATGAGAGGGCAGAAATGTGAATGAGAGCAGCAGCTTGCTTGTTTCGTGTATCCTGTAAGCCCCGAGAGCTTTTGAGACATTTGCTGCTTATGCAGAAACATGCAAGGGATGCTGTTCCTGATACTTAGCACCGAGCCTGAATGAAACCGTCCAGCATAGTTGCAAAGTCACAAAGTCCCCACCGCAGTGCAATTTAATCCATATTACTTTATTCTCAGCTAGAGCGGCAGTTATCGCACACGATTTGGTCGTTTACAGTTCCCGGGCTGTAGTAGCTCACTGCTTCTAGCTGTGATGTTTGAGCACGCCGCTCAGTTGAAAGTGGTGACATCTTCCTGCTGCTTCTTTGTGCATGACATGAGGGAACACGTGTTGGGGCTTAGCCAAGTGTCTCGTCACCAAATCTATTTGAAGATCTGCTGGATGCGGGGGTCGTCCTCGTTTCCCTTTCTCTACCCAGATACTGTACTTTTCTCTCTTCTCTCATACACAGAAACTTTCCTCGACTAGATTTCCTCTGTCCTTCGTCAATACGACTTTGACTTGGATCGTCTGAAACGCTGGGATCAAAAAAATCTAATTAGTCTCAGTATTTTTATAGTTTATAAGAAACATGTTTACACTGACACAATCTGAGACACTGAAACACTGAAACAATGATTTTGATTACTGATTAATCATTTAGTGTACAAGATCATCTAAATCAAACATCATAATCAGCCTTTCGGAAGAAAAAACAGACATGAGTAAAAGAACATGATTTATTCCAACAAGTTTACGATCAAAATCGTTAAAATTTATGTGTTTGTGTTAGGTTTGGATCCTTGGACACTGTGTACTAACTTGGAGAGTTAATTTTAGCTCCCCCACTTATATTCTCTTGTCAGCTTCTCCTGGCAGTGGCTGCTATATTTAGGTCTTGTTGACCTGTCATTTTGAACATGCATGACCTCACTTTGAAGACGCAAACAGGAAGTGCACATTTGTAAACTGGCAGGATGATTTATTCGAAAACAGATGATGAATGAGGCAGAAGATATGTCGATCAACAACTTTTTGTTTTTTCAGACCGCCCCAAGATCCGCATGCCCCGTGTCCTCAGATCTCGCTACGTCAAGCAGGTTGGCGAGCAGATCAACTTGGTTATACCCTTCCTTGTAAGTCGGTGCACACACCCCCTATCAGCGCAGCTCATGAGTAACATGCACTTGGCAAACATTACACTTTATCTTGCATCCTCTCACCTCTTCTCTCTTCTTTTTCCCCCCAACTCATCAGGGAAAGCCCAAACCTGTGGTGTCCTGGCTTAAGGACGGTCAACCTTTGGATACAAAGAGGGTCAACATCAGGAACAGTGAAACGGACAGCATCTTGTTTATCCGCACGACTCAGAGGGAGGACTCTGGCGTTTACGAGATCACCGTTAAAGTGGACAGCTTTGAAGACAAAGCCACCCTCACCCTTCAAATTGTGGGTGAGTCACACATGTTTACAGACATATATATATGCGCACACGAGTGTGTGGATACGCGTGCAGCGTGTATATGTTGACATTTCCCACCTCCCCATTGAATCTGCTCAGCTGTTTGCGCAGCCGGCATGTTGATTTGTTCCTTGCGCCGACGGAAATTCAAAGCACTAGACGGCATACATCACACCTCTAACAATGATGCCTTTTGACCCGAGAGTGTTAGACCCTGCTCTCAGCTGCTGCTGTTAAAATGTGTACAGGCATTACCATACAAATATACAGTCCACGTTTGATCTAACTTGGCTGGGAGCAGACACCTCTCATGCTTTGAGGAGCACGCTGGCTATGATTTTAATCCTTCATAAATACTTACAGTAATGTGTCTCCTCAGAGCTGCCCGGCCCTCCTGCCGGTGTGAAGCTTGTGGACACCTGGGGCTTCAACGCTGCGCTGGAATGGACCCCTCCCAAGGATAATGGCAACACAGAGATCACTGGATACTTGATCCAGAAGGCCGACAAGAAGACCGGGGTATGGCAGATTTTCACATACAAATGCCAATCTCATTGTCTGACTGTTTAAAGTTGCAGACATAATTCAGATGAATGGGAGTTCATGCGAATCCTGCCGTAGATACCAGCGCTGGGCGTGATTTCTCCCATTGTTACTTACAGAGCCACACTAGGCAGATGTAACACACATCATCAGGCCTGTCATGCTTTAATTACATTCCCATTTGTGTGTTTACATTCTTTCATTCGCTGCACAGAAGACGAAAACGTGAGCGGTACGTGTTGACCAAGTAGTGGCATCTTTTGAAGAGTTGCATGTTGTCAGAGCCTACACACGTAACCACCATAGGTACGGTGAAACTGCGGAAGTAGAAGCTTTACATTCACAGTACTGCAGGTATAAAGCAGGAAAATGTGGAATTAAAAAATGCTCTTTTAAAGCAGCGGCACCTGTCTTCTACTTACAATCAGGAATTGAGGCTTAAATTGTCTCTTTTTTATGGTTGTGAATGGGACCTGCCACATGTAAGAGGGTACTGCCACCAGGAAGCACTGAAAAGAGAAAGTGAAAGGTCGTGAAGACACAGTGGCTGTAAAAATTAAAAATCCACCTGCCAATCTGAAGACATCAGGCCAGTGAAGCTCACTGGTAATAGCCAGTGGTCATGTGTCTTCATTAGACACAGGGTGGTATTGTTTTCTATCAGTGCTTTACTAAACTGGCCTTCTGACGTGTCTCCACCTGCAGGACTGGTTCACTGTGCTGGAGAACTACCACAGGCTAACTGCAACCGTCTCGGACCTCATCATGGGCAACTCGTACTCCTTCAGAGTGTTCGCTCTGAACAAAGTGGGTATGAGCGAGACCAGCGCTGTCACCAAGGGTGTGGCCACTATTCAGAAGACAGGTGACCTTCTTGATTCATTCCCTAATTGTTCCGGGGGTTTATTTGTTGATATAATAAAGAGCTTAGTGGCAGGACTTCAGCACAAGTGGGTACTTATAGTTTATTGAGCTACGTCTGCGAGAGTCTTGTGTGTGTGTGTGTGTGTGTGTGTGTGTGTGTGTGTGTGTGTGTGTGTTTAAAGTGAAGACGAGGAGTGGAAATGGCCTTGGCACCACTTTAATCATAAGTGGGCTCTCTTGGCCAGCACTCAGCAACCACTGAAATAAATTTTAAGAGGCTCCAACATTAAGACAGCTGGCAGAGTACATGCTGCTCTTCCTTTGTGTGTGTGTGTGTGTGTGAGAGAGAGAGAGAGTGTGAGTGTGAGCATGTTTCAGTGTGCTTATACACTTTTTTCCTGTCTTTGTCTCTGAGGAACGTCATTTAAAGGGCTTAACAGTAGCTGCCATTGGCAGCCATTTCAGGAAATTGGCAATTTATCAACTGTGCAGCCCAAAATAAGTCCTATTTAAATATTACAGTCGCCGCAACCAAAATCAGAACCAGACATCAGTGCACTGTGCGTTTACTGACGTGCACGCCGGCACCTGTTTTAGAAACAATGGCGAAACAAATGAAGTTGTTTGACTGCGGGGTGACAGTTCGACTGACCTGTCAACAACTCAAACAAATGTGCAATTTGATCACATTTTGTAAAAGTATTTAAAGCCAGTGACCTGCTGGATTCAGCTTTGAGGGTTCTGTGAAGATCACGATAACAGCTGCACCGCTGGAATTTTGTTTACGGGAATGGACAAGATGAAATGATCACACTTATCACTTAATAAAACTTAAAATGTAAAAGTAAAAAATGGCCACTTTCAGTTTCAGCAAACAAAGTCCAGTTTCGATCGAGCGTAGGTCCTGCAAGCCTCACAGTCCATTGAGAAAGATGAACTTTGAACATTTTATTAGTATTATCAATAATACTCAGAACTAGATGGATGAAACAACCAGGCTGATATGTCAGACAGTATCATGTTATTTAATGAAGAAATATTTTATTAGCAACAAAGTGTAGTAAGGAAAGCTTTGTTGGAGTCACATTGTTACACTGACCGTTTGACCTGTAATATATTCACGTACAAGACGCTTGGCTGTCTTTATGACTCTTCAATTGGAAGTGTGTAACAGACGTTTAATGCAAGACCAATGCGGATAGGAGACGGGTGGTGCTGCTGGTGGTGGAGTAAAGCCAATAGATGGAAGATGAAACCTCCCAGATTATCCTGAGAGACAGGGTGGTGATGTGAGATGAAGTGGTGGTGATGAGAGGTGAGGTGGTGGGTCATGTAATCCTGCAACTAATAGACAGATTGACAGAAACACAGTGATATTTAAAGAGCTGCTTCTAAGGATAGGTCGCCTTGATGGTCGCGGGAAGAAAGATCGTTGGTCAGAATTGTGAATGAAAGGCGTGGGACTGCGGACACGATGAAGTAGATTGGAGCGAGAAAACAGAGTCAAAATCTTCCTGAGCTAAAACTCTATTACATTAGTTTAGCATTTAGCGTTGCAGTTTCACTTGCAGCCACTGTAGCCTCTGTTCACCAAAATCTGCATGCAGTTGTTTCGCTTTCAGACAAACTTAGTTTGTGGCTAACTGCTGCTTCTATGTATCACACATGGTGCAGCTGTTTTTTGACTGTAGTATCAATAATTACTCTCCCTAGAGAGGTATTGCAATTTTACATACATGGCTACAACACGTAGTCGGTGGTGAGGATCTTGAACTTGTTCCGTGTGTTCGCAGGTATTGTCTACAAGCCTCCCGAGTATCAGGATCACGACTTCAGCGAAGCACCCAAGTTCACCACCCTGCTCACTGACCGTGCTGCCACCGTGGGTTACACCACCAAGCTGCTGTGTTCTGTTCGTGGATCCCCAAAGGTCAGACTGACACTCTGGATTTAGGATATTTTTCATATTGTAGGGAGCTGTATTTTATTTCTTCCTGACAGAAAATGTATTATCCTGTGTTTAAACAGTTTTGTTCTTGCTTTGTTCTAAATCATTTGAGTGTACGATATTCAACTTCGAATGAGGTATTAATGGCGCCGCTATAAAGGTCTGTGCTGTTGAAGTGGGGCATGGCTTACACTGGAATGTCCATGTGAAGTTTCAGTATGTCTCGCACTGTTCTTGGCGACCGCTGCTCCGGTTAAACATATCTTTACAGTTGTCTGGCTGACGCAGACAGCTTAGATGGTAGGCCTTGCTGGAAACAGTTGATAATGCGTCCTAGATGTCCTTGGTCTCTCTCACCAAGGGCAGCAGCAGTTGGACAGTTTACACATGCCAGCGTAGTTGAGAAAATCAAACGGGAGCTGATGTACCGGCTCACAGAGGGGCCAGTACCAGTGTTCATGGCAGGAGCAGCTCAAAAGGTCCAGAAACACTGGTTTGAATACTCTTAACGTGCCATGTGTGGACTATTTTCAGTACCGTGAGCACAGTATGCTTGACATGCTGGCTCCTCAAAGAGGTCTAAATGGATGCTTGTGTTTGAGAATAAGGACCCAGTTCCTGATTCACGCCCTGGACCTGAAATGAGGTTCTATAAACGTAGACCCCTAGTGTCTAAATGAGTCTTCCGTGCCCGTCCCTGTGGAGCAGCAGACTTTACTTCTGTAATCAGAGAAAGAGAGTCATAGCAGCTGTGTGAAATCATATCCACTGATTATCTGTAGGGGGATGTATAGCAAGAGAGGCACTGAGTATCTTGTTCATGCAGGAGACCCGCGTACTCTGAACATGTACCCATCACTTTATCGCTCTCACTCTCTCTTTCTCTCATTATATAGAATGGAATATCTTTATTGGCATTATGCAATGCATAATGAAATTTAAGTGCCGCCTTCAGTGCAGGAAATACAAAAAATTTATTATAAAAAGGATAAAAACATGGAAAATTATAGCATAAAAGCAGTTTTTGAGACTGTTTGTGTGGATTTTAATGTCCTGTATCACCTGCCTGAGGGTAACTGTTACAGCTTGTATAAATTAAATGATTCCACACTTGAGCTGTAAGTACAGATCCCATTAAGAGCTGCTGAGGAGGTCCAGCAGAAAGGCATGTACTGCGATAAATTGTCCTGCTGTCTGATAAAGAGCCGCTACATATAGAGGCAGAGTGGGAGCTGAGAGAGAGGAGGGAGAGAGAGAATAGATAAGCAGCGAAGACAGCGAAGAGACAACGATAAGATGTATGGCTTTTTGTCCTGTCATGGCTAAGTGGAGATGTTGCTTTATCACAGAAGGTACTATTTTTGCCACCCGCCCCGACTGCAGCGCTGTTATCAGTGAGGCTGACATCCACACATGGATGTCCAAAGAGAGAAGTAAGATGGGACAGAAAGAGCAGAAGAGATGAGTGGACGAATATACTTGTATTTATTTATCGCCGTCTGTTATGGCTTTCAATTAAACAAGACGGCGGCTTCTATTTTTATGTTGCCATGGCACGCAGTGTCACACCCTGTATACTGCTATTTCACTGGGGTGCATTAAGATAATTGCCACGGCTGCACCCATTTGATATCTTAGATATTCGCCATGCAGCCCGGTGGGTGGTGAAGTATGGCAAAGGGTGTGGCAATGCCAATCCAGCAACATACTGCAATCTCAGTGACAAGAATGAATGAACATTTTGGTCACTTTATTTGGGGAGATTTCATCCTAGTCTTTGGGTGCCTGCAGTCTAAATTACCTAAATGTGTTGAAGGCGCTTGCATTTTGCCAGCTCACACAAGAATCTATTTTGCTAGCTTAAAGTTTGTTGTTAGCGAACTAAAGCCTATTTCTTTAGTAAAAGAAGAGCGAAGTATGTAGTAGTTGCTGAGATATTTCAGTCTGGTGGACAGACCTGCTAGCATGGCTAAAGATGCATTATATCAAAAAAAAAATCTATAAATCATCGTGTCTTTGAAGGCCGATTCCTTATCCCATGCACTGATGCAAACTATGATCTCAGTTGATCCAAGATCTTGAAAACCCAACTGTCCCCTGCAGGTGAACCAAGATGACCAAGTGCTAGCAACATTACCATTTGTTGGAGGTGTTAGTTTGCAACAACATCATTAACATTTCCTCACAGCACCCCCTCACTGCCAAAGGCTCAAATATACAGTTGGTCTGCTGCCTAGGATGAAAACGTGTCCCGATCTCCACCTCTTCCATCAGAAAGGGCCGTGGAGATGGAGAAGCCTCAATGAATGACATTAGTTTACATGTTACACTTTGATGCACAGGAAATTTCAAATCTGTCTAGATGTTAGGCTGACCTAATCAATTTACTTTATTATTAATCTTCTTCCAAAAGCCTCATCAGAGAATAACCTACATACTCACATAATGTCAAAGTAACATGTTCCTAACATGACAAAGTTCCCAAACCTCCTAAAATAGAAGAAACGTCTATTTTGAAAACGTGTCGTAAGCAGCAGTGCAGAACTATATATGTTTCGCACATGAGTGAGGAAGGGTTGAAACAAACTCTTCTGAAATGCATCAGCTGAGGTGAAATCCAATAACCGGAGTCACCTTGCCAGACTGTGAGGAAATCCATGCACGGAGAGTGTCACTGAAAGCCAGAGCAGCACATACCCGAGTTCAGGCAAAAAGACTTGAGTTACTCCGTTTCTACCAAACTGTCACACTCAGCACTGACTCTCTGAACTCACTGGCAGACAAGCTGACATAATGACTACTCAGCCGTAGACCCAAAACCGGGCTGTTGTGATGGAAGTGTATTGAAAGTTACAGCGACTTGGGGAGAATATTGATTAATCTGGTTTCCTAATGTCATTAATTGTACACTAGCACCACAGAGGATCTGAGAGGGCATTTTTTTGGATTTAGGGGTGACACTCAACACTATAACAGAACATGGAACATAAATTTCTCATCTCCTCCTCTCAGCCTAAGATCGAGTGGTTGAAGAATCAGATGGTCATCGGTGATGACCCCAAGTTTCGTCAGATGTCTAACCAGGGCATTTGCTCCCTGGAGATCCGCAAGCCCTGCAGCTTTGATGGTGGTGTGTACACCTGCAGAGCCAAGAACGCCCAGGGAGAGGCAACTGTCTCCTGCAAGCTGGAGGTCAAACGTACGTATCTACAGACGAACAAAGGACAAAGTTTTCACTGAGGTCCAAATCTGTTGAGGTTACAAAGTCTTGTTAAAGGAAATACTGCCACTTTGATGTATGCTAAATATGAGGCTAAAAGCAGCAGCTGGTTAGATTAGCTTAGCATAAAGAAACAAGAGGAACCAGCTAGTCTGGCTCTGTGGAAAGTTTAAAAAAGCAATTAAAGTTCAGTAATTGACCAGTTATATCTTGTTTGTTTAATCTGTGCACCTATTATTGGACTATTCCTTTAAATATTAGACATTTGGAGAACCTGCTATTATTGTACTCAAATCATGTAGCTGTAATAATATCCCTTATGAAAACAGAAATCATTTTTATATTCCTCTCCCAACAGAGATTATTATTCCTGATGAAAAGAGCAAATAAACCTACACCCAAACTTTGAGAGGTAAGGAACAGAGAGAAATGTCCATTTCTCATTTTATTGTTACATACTGTGTTTCTTCATAAATAAAACATCCTTTAATCACGTGTTATAACTGTCACTAACGCTACTGCTCTCACGCATGAACTCTGTATATGAGATAATAACACAGTTATCTTCAGTTTCACTCCCATGCTTGCTGACCAGCCATGAATTACAGCGTCCTCAAACTCATAGCATCAAATTAAACCCAATAACAACTCATTTGTCCTTCCCTCTTGCCCTCTTCTTTCCTTCTCATATGTGTCACACCACTTTTGCTCCCTCCTCTCCACACTCCTCCTCCTCCTCCTCTGTGCATCTTGTATGTTGCAACCTCTGCTTTTGGATGTGGTAATGTGGCAAAGATTAATGTCGGTGAGACAGAAATACCGAATCTGATGTTTTTACAGCTTTAACGTTTCTATTTATACTCTTACTGTTAGACAGCCATATTTGGGTTTTGCTAGAGGCCCTTACGTTTAAACTTCTTTCAGATGCTTGAGTGGTGTAGCCTTTCAAGGAGTGACAGGAGGCTCTGCTCAGTGTCAACTGCTGACAAGAGAAGCGGCATTAAAAGTATAACCAAAAAAAAGCATGAAGTGATGAAGTGAGAGACAAAAACAGACAAAGAAAAGAAAGATGGGAAAATGGACATATGAGCAGGGAAGAAAGATGAGACGGGTGGCTGAATGTTTAAAGGTATGCACGCGATAGTTGAAGGTTGTAAAAGAGTTAAAGAGTGAAGGATAATAGTTTTATCTTACTGTAAAGGACATACCTCTGGTGCTTTTTACGGCACTGTGAAACACTAGTACATTCCATACCCGCTGTACATTCAGAACATTAGCAAGCGGGCATTTACTTATTATTTAATATTTCTTAGATGGCAGGCTAGAATAACTACATAAAAATGCAGATTCATTATAGTGAAGGCAATAAGTCAAATAGCACCTTTATATGTGCTGCTTTTAGTATGATTAGCCTGTAACTGCAGTGTTCATGCAATTTGACCATCATTTACCTTCTTCTGCCCATATATTTTATTTCCAGTTCTAATATTTTATAAAGAAAGTATGCAGTAGGTAAGCAGAGTTCAAACCGATTTTCATTTGTATTAAGTTTATAATATGAAACCAGTGGACTGAATCTTACAAATATTCTGGATACAGTGTTGAATAGCCACAAGCAAGCTTTGGCTTTATACATGGCCAAGTGATCCTGTTTCTCCAGCAAGAATCTTAATGTTGTAAATGGATTATTTACATGGGCATTTCAGAAAATGGACTACTGCAAAAGAAGGGGGGAATAATCCGATTCTGAAAGGATGAGGCTGACATTAATCTCTGTTCTTCTCATTGTAAACAAATCCCATGACCAAAGGCCAAAACCTCCGGCATGACCATGCCGTTGAGCTCCAAAGGACAATTTTGAGTAAACATTATTCCAACAGAAGTAGATAGTGAAGTGCTTATCAGTATCTGGGATTAATACACAATAAACTACAATGCTCGTGTTCGTGAGAATGAAGAATCCGAGTCACCAAATGCAGTGACATGGTTCACTGACGTGTTTTCAATAGCTCTATGGCACAGATAAGCTATATCTAGCTAGACAAGAAATACCTGTTTGGTTACTTTATTGTTAGTTTCGGTCTTTTTATCAGATATGTTGACAGTAGGTGAGAATAATTTAAAATGCACACCACTGCTAAATTATGTTTACATCTACTTGACATTAGTTATAGTACACACCGGGCACAATATGATCGCTGCTAAACAGAATACTGATACTTTACATACAGTGAGATTACAGGCTCATTTTGGTCCCCAGCCTTGAACATAGGGCCTCAATTCCATGCCTACTTGTTTGACATTAGGACATAAACTGGATGCAGTTGTTGTGCGACATGCCCACTACAAAGTTGACCTTCAGTGCGGTCAGGGACACGTGTGTTCACACTATACTTCAAATGGGGTCACATGCCTGCCTTACCACCCCCGATGTGCCTTGAGTGATCAGATCTTAATGCATCCTCGATGTGTTTGGATGCATTCACACCTGTATTTACAGCTGCCCACTCGTGATCAGATTACCAGAGTTTGTCATGCCAAGTGTAAACCGTTCCCCGTAGATGACGTGATCATGCTTGTGACTCCGCGCAGGGTGTCGGGATGCGGCCCTGTAAGGCACAGCCATACATGGGAGGGCCCCTCAAGGGGGGGAAAACGAGGGATTAAGCAGGGAGCGCCTTTGGGTGGGGAGGGGATAGGGGTGATGTCAGTGTGGCACTCCGCTGCTTCTAAAAATTACTCCAGATGATCTGACACACAGCCAAACTCTTCACATTACCATGAGTCAACAGGCCAAGTGGAGTGCTGTGAGAAGAAGGGAGAATGGGCTAAGAGGGCAGAAACCGAGCTAGATAATCCTCTGGAAAATACGCAGTGTATCTCTCTTTCACACATACACACATACACGCACACTCACACTTTCTCCCAGGACATTCTTGACTGAGGTGACTATTAACACCTCCTAACCCCATTTAACCCTTGCTTTAATTATCTTTCCACCAGAGCCTTTAAAGGACCAGCAGAAGTCCAGGTCTTATGATTTAAGGTGAGTTTTATGTGTGTTTTCTTGTGTGTGTGTGTCACATATATAATAAATCCCTCTAACCCTTCCTGTACATTTCTTTCTTATCTTATCCAGAATGTTTGAGGAGGTGAGAGAAAAGGTCGTGGCTGGCTGTGCAGCATACTGAAATGTACATAATGAAAAGGGTGACAGAACAACATATCAACATCTTCGCATCCATTTCTTCAACACACATCCCTGTCCAACCCCATCTTCCCAGAATGCGCAGGGAAGGCGCCCGCAAAAAAAACCCTGTCATAGTTTGCCAAATGTTGTATGTTAATTTAGCTGGTGAATGTATGTCACCCTATATTTACCATGTTTTTTTTCTGCCTGTGTCCATGTGCTGTTTGTTACAGTATATATATATGTACTACCTAATAAAACAGTGAATCCTTGGACACGCTATTGCAATGACTGTATGAATGTGTAATAAAAAGTATTTTATTATGTGCTATGTGGATTCCTGTGCAGATTTCAAGAGACTGCATGATGGTTACAATAAAATGTTACACATAGTTCTCGGTGGAAACTTTATTTATCTTTATTTATCACAAATAAAGTCGTGAGTGGTATCTAACCATGAGGATAGTTTCAGAACTTGTTCGGTGATCTTAAGATGTGTCCATCTCTAAGATTTATTCTGACACCCCAACAGTAGTGAGTGGAATTTTTGTTTGGGTTGCTCAAATAGTTTTAAAAAAATAACTAATTTTAAAAATTCAACATGTACTTTCAGTAACAGTAATTCTGGATAATCTACAGTCTGTGCTGTCAGTCATTTTATTGGACTATATGGACAACAGCTACAGTTTATGTAGCAAGAGCTCTATCTCGAGGTCTTCATCTCTGAACCAAAACAGCCTGCATGGCGATACACCAGCACTTTAAAATGAATATTCCAGTATAAAACATTGTACAGCTGTCCAATAGACAGTATGATCATCCACTGAACAGCACAGCTGGAGCTGTTGGAGGCCTTTAATAATGCTCTTTTATTTACACAACCCTCAGTATAGGTCATCCCGGCCCACCATGTCTACCTGTAATAAGTGATGCTCAAGTTGAGCTCAACTGTAGATGCTTCATACACAGGGCTCTGGTATGTGCTGACCTAAAATATTGCAAAGTTATGATTGATCAAATATTTTTTTTTTTCTTTACAAAAACAAGTAAAGTGTTCACAAAATGTTCTGCCCTCTGGTGAAAATTCATGTTATGTTAAAAATGTTTTAAAAAGAAAATACTATTTACAGCTAAGCAAAGTGATAATATTACGTTGCTTACATCATTTCATGGTATGCTCTTATTTTGAAGGCGTCTAAGAAATACGCTGGGTATTATAGGGAAGACGAATTGTAAACAAACGAAGCTCTGACAAAAGAAGGAAGTTTTCCTGGCGTCTTAAACTTTGTCTTGACACCCTGGTAAGTTCTAAGTTTTGGTCATTAAAGCACAAATTTGACTGTCTTTTTACACACATGTTCTGTTTAGAAGAAAAGTTCGTTTTTATCTGTTTTATCAGCAGAGAAGAGACATTTTTTCTCTTTTGTTTGTTTCCACTGTCATGATTGGAAAATACAGGGAACTGAGAGAATTGAGTGTGGCTTGCTGTTCACGTACTGGACGTACAACACATAGTGAGAACAGTATAAGACATTTCAACTGAATTAAGGTGTAAACGCTCCCTAAAATCTGTCAGCGGTACAGAAGTGTGCCAAGGGCGAGGGGCACGATTGGAGACTGCACTGTGTTCAAGTGTTAGAGTGACATCTTATGGTGAGACTAAACCACTGGCAAAAACAGAAACGCATCCTAACAAACGCCACCGCCTTACAGGAAGTCAAAACTTTGCAGAGCGCACGTCAACTTTAACACTTCTTCTGAGCAATAATCACTGTTCGTGTGACCTCTTCACATGGACATTTAGATTTTTAAAATGTGGATGTGTGAGTTCGGCGGGAATTAAGTTTATTCCATCTGCATGTCTAGAGAGTGACTTTTAACTAAAGACAGGGGGATGTCACATTGTGGTTGGTGTTTGTGGTGAAAGGGCTTGTTTCACACAAGAAAAAAAAAATAGAGTTTCCGGCTGATGCTCCCAAAATCACATCACACCCACAGGTCATAACCGGTCTTGTGTGAAACAGTATAGTCATTTATAGTTTTAGAAAGAGGTTTGGTTTATTTTTAATTCTGTCACTTGTGAAATGACAAGAATCAGTTTCTTTGCCGTACATACTCATTCTTTTATAACAACATGATCTGTTCTTATATTTGGATTTTGCCAACGCATTGCGTGCTGTTTCAATTCCTCAAACCTTCTGTCACTCGCACAAATGGCACAAATCAGCAATTCAAATTCAAGAGAACACAAACATCTGAGTGTGGTGACTAACGTTTCCTGTTGCTTTAGCAGAAAAGCAGATCTCAGAGACAGGAAAGCTGCCTCTTGAGGTGAGTTTAGACATGAGCTTCTCATACACGCCCATCATCTCTGCAGTCTATTTCCTTCTCTGAACTCTGCATCGCGAAAGTTAAATGATTCAACTCAGCAGCACTGCCACTCTATGTGCAGCTTAATGGAAAATGTGGCTTGTCAAGGTCTTCTGTGTTATATGTAAGTTTCCCAGCATTGCATTCATTTTTGTTATTTATCTAATGTACAAAACCTTCACTGACATTCAAATATGTTTATGTTTCAAGTATGCTAAACATTCATCTTGACCTTAATTTGACAGATCTCACAGCTGTTTGTGCAGCTCAGGAAGCTCCTCTTGGTAAGAAACTTTTCTGTCATACTCACAGAACATTACTATGTACTTCATGCTTATTGCACTTTTAAAGCATCAATTTAAAGCTTCTTTTGATTCTTTTTTTTTAACAAGAAAAGCATTCAATTTCCAACTTAGTTTAATTTTAAACTAGATTAACTTGTATTACATTTTCAGATAGCCTATTATATTCATATCAGAAGTAGTCAACAACGTTTAGGAAGTAGAACATGAGACTTAACATGAGGAACACAAAGTACTTTGTTGTCTGCCAGTTCCTGCAATTGGACGCCTGCTATTGCAAATTCATATGTGACTATTCTTTAGTTCCAACTTCATGTTTTTACATGGTAACGTTTTCTAAACTGTAATGTCCCTGTTCTTGTGTCATCCCAGTCTGGTAAAATAACATCTAATAACGTATACTACTATGCAGCAATAACACTGTATTGCCCGGCGTTGTATGCTACAGCTGAAAAATGTATAATGTAAATTATTTGTTAGCTGTGGCACAAAAAACATTGTGTATGATCATGAATCTTCATTAAATGTATAAAGGGGTTCATTTTTAAATTCAGTAGGTTTCATGTAGAAAGGCATTACTTCCTGAAATCAAGTCAGTGTTTCGTCAAGCACGTGTTACATCATAGATGGAGAAAATACACAAATTTAAAATCGACAAACTCCCATGTGTGAGAAAGCAGAAGTATGAAATATACATCATATATTTCTTTGACAGTAAGACTTCACAGCTGTCAGCCCAAAAGCCCAAAACCTGTTACAATGGCCTCATTCTGGCCATTGTAACAGGTTTATATTTGCTGTCTATACCAGTTTGTATAGCTGGAGCTGTCTCTCCACCTTTTAGAAGAAGCCTGTTCAAATATGCAAAATGAAACTCGGCTGTTGTCGAAATGATTTATTTAATCATTCAAATATGAATTGTGGATTTTCCCTCTAAAATGTGTTGTGCATGTGTTCTGAAACCGTTTTAACCATCTATAATATTTTGACCATTCCAGTAGTATAAATTGTATAATTTAAATTTTGGAGCATCGTGTTGTTCGTTCGTGCACTTAAAAGCAAAAATCAACACAAGAAGCTTTCGCAGTAAGGCGTCTAATTTTAAATAACGTTAATCTAATCAACTTCCCGAGCCCATAGCCATACCAGCTCTGCAGCAACCAGGCTGCATAGTCAAGTCAACGCCTAGAATGAGTTCCCCTCTGAGAAAGTGAAGTATAGTTGTAGTGTCACTGGCAGCTCTGACTAGACTTTCACTTGCTCCAGGAATGGAAGTAGACAATTCAGATCCAAATGTGTCTGCAGAGGAATTAGCGCTTACAATTACTGCAAAAACACAACTATATTCAGGAAAGTGTTCCTGTAAAGTTCATAACACAGCAAAATATGAGGGTGTAACCACTGCAGCCAGCAATGTACTGAAGTTTCATTATGTTCCATCACCAATGTTTTTGATGATTGTCGCCTTTCCAACAACCAAGCAAGTTCAAACTCTGACATTTATATCGACGTATATGAGCCTTTACGTACATGTCTATAACACGTCCATAAGTTTGAATGATGCACTCAACATTTCTGTGTTCCTTTCTAAATTTTAAAGATTATTTTGCATTTGCATTTTCAGCTAAACCACAACTGAAGCTGCTGAACCCCTGGAGTGATGTGTTTCAAAATGAGACAGTGGAGTTGACCTGTGAAGTCAGTGGTACCGCGACGTTCTCCTGGTACTATAATCAAAACAAGCTGGATGAGACAAACTATAGTTATCAGTTATCAGCCCAAAATGGACCGTCTCTCAACATCACAGAGATCACTCCCAGCGAACAAGGAGACTATGCCTGCAAAGCTGGGCGTGAAGCAGACAGCTCGGACTTTAGCAACACAGTTACTATCACTGTTTATGGTGAGCTTTGATCTCTCTGTGAGTGTGAATTACATAAACCTTACATTAATATCTTAAATGTCCTGAAGAAATTGTTTGGGTTAGTTCATTGAAGGGACATGAAGCTACTGTGTTCAGCTCAAAAAGTTTAGCACAAAAAGTGGATACAGGGGGAAACTGGTAGTCTTGCTCAAAAGTAATAAAACTGCCTGCCTGTACCTCTAAAGCAGGCCCTTTCTAACTATTCAGGTGAATCTACGGTGGCTGCAAAAATTTTTAAAGGCCTGTAGAAATGGCATGATGTGGTTTTAGTGGAGTTGTGTGCCTGAGCTGGGGGTATCCTGGAGTCCTGTTATCACTGTGAGGTTCAGTCTAAGAGCTAAACTGACTTTAAGGGTTTGGTCGCTTCATATGTACCATACAGGCAAACATGTCAGTGTTATCAAACTTCTCAACTCTTGCCAAGAAAGTGGATTTCTTATTCCATTTCTTCTTAAACTTAATATTCAGCTTCATTAACATAAGGCGTCATTTGGCTGGTCAAATATTGGTATATATACAAATGCTTCCAATGTTGGGTGTAGCAGTAACATGATGTGAACTGCCTTTTTATTTTAGAAAACATACCAACACCAACAGTGACCCGGGATCTTAGTTTTAACCTGATGTACACGGGAGAAACAGTGAAATTCACCTGCAATGTTGACATCGCCTCGGGATGGAGCTATCAGTGGTACAAAAATGGAAAAGTGTTTCCTGAAACCAGCAAAACCATCAGCATCTCTCTTCAACCACCTGAGAACAAATACTCCTGCATGGCCATCAGGGGCGACGTAAGAACAGACAGCAGTGAGGAAATGTCACAAAATGTTGTTGGTAAGTAAAAACAGCAACGCAATACTATTTAAGCTTAACTTTAACAAAAAGGAAATGTTTTTGCCGTGAACATGTAAAATGCTAATTATCTATTATATTTGTGAATTTGTAATTAGTCCTCGCGTGTGTCACTAAAGGCTTTAAAATCGTTCTGCTCTTGAATTCAGTGAAACAGCAGTTTAAGAGCAGCTTGCTTCCGTAATTGTATGCATTTTCTGTTGAAACAGGATGTTGTGGTGTAGCACAATGCAGAAAGGGATGATTGAGATGTGTGTGCATCTACGTAGCAGTGGTACATTACCATGGGGACAAAAAGGATGTTTAGTGTAAATACAGGAGTGCTATTAACAAAGTGAAAAAAGTCAGAATTTCTCACGTTCTTTCAAACTTTACGTAATAAAAAGTCTGAACTTAGCACAGATTTATATTTTTTTTAGGCAATTTTGTTTTGCAAGAAAGCAGACCCTGCTTCCTCTGGTTTAAGTTGACATAATGTTCGCCTGCTTTTTTCAGACATTGTAGTCTTTTTAATCTGTATTTTTATCTTTATTCTATGAGGCCATTGAAGGTTGAAGGCTCTGACTATTTGTCTATAGTGTAAAGAAACATTGTGGCATTGATATTTAAGTAGATGTGGCTCCACAAAGAGTTTGACACACACGATTTTACTTTGTCCTCTTTTATGTAGGCGTGATTATGTTCAGATCAGTTTTATTGTGTATGAAATAAGCAGATGCAAAGACTATGCTTTGTTTGTATCATCGGAAAAATCAAGTCAGGTCTCTGTAAGGGTATAAAAAGGAGCTAATGTGTCTGCTTCTCTCTAGAAATTCCTGTTCCATCTTTGACTCTGAAGACGCCGTGGTTGGATGTGTTCCCTGATGAGAGTGTGCAGTTGAGCTGTGGGATGAGCGACAGCTCTGACTGGATTTATACATGGCACAAAGACGGACAGGAGATCCAGGCTAATACTCATGTGTCTTTTGACTCGAACAGAGCTACTCTTTCCATCAAGTCTGCTTCAGCTGCACATGCAGGACAATACACCTGCTCAGCAAGCCTCAACGGCAGGTCTGTCAACAATAGCGTCAGTTCTGGACTTAAACTCACAGTATATGGTGAGTTGTTTTTTTTATTTACATGAAAGTAAACACACTGTATCTAAATGTACCAAATCTATAATAAAACTTTTTTTCCTAACTTTTCTGCAGTCATACATTTGATGAAGATTAGGGCAGACGGTGGAGTACAGTGTCATTTATCTCATTGATGGCAACTACATGTTTTTGATCCTCAGATAAGAAACCCAGTGTCACACTGATCCAGGATCCAGACTACAAGACGATGTTTCCTGGGGAGTCGGTCTCCTTCAACTGTCACATAAACGTCTCCCCTGGATGGGAGTACCTTTGGTACAAAGATGGCGCAAAACTTGCTGAGACTGGAAACAAGTACACAATCAACCCTGTTGAAACAGCAAATCAGGGATCATATAAATGCCAAGCAAAAAGAGGCACTATTCAAGCCTTCTCCACCGACTCTAGTCAGGCCATACGCCTTGGAGTTCAAAGTAAGTTTACATTGACTTCCTCTCAACATTTATTTGAAATTTGCATTGTTGAAGGATTTTCCAGTTGTGTTTCTGCAATACATACCTGGTCTCCTATGACCCTATTAACAGTCTGGTCAGATGTTTTAAGGAATAGTTTAACTGTTGATATCACAAAATATGCACAGATATATTTCTTCTTTGTGTATTTAGACAACAAGCCTAAGCCTGTGATGACTCGACAGCCAGATGTTGACAAAGTGTACAGTGGAGAGTCAGTGTCCTTCAGCTGTAAAGTCGAACTCGCGTCTGGTTGGCGGTATTCCTGGTTCAAAGATGGAGTCGAGCAATCTATCAAGAGCAACATCTTTACCATCAGTGCTGTCAGTTTAAGTGACAGTGGTACTTATGACTGCATGGCCACAAGAAACAAAACCAAGTATGAAACACTGCACAGTGATAAACGGATCTTGCAAGTATCTGGTGAGCAAAAGAAACTTTGTGGTTACATGCTTCAATGTCTGTTATTTAGAGGAATAATGTCGTCTTAATCTGTAATTATGGATTTCCTGCTATTGAATGTCATTGTAAAATTAAAGTGGATATCTGTGAGGATATTAGAAAGGGGCTAATGTGTCTGCTTCTCTCTAGAAATTCCTGTTCCATCTTTGACTCTGAAGACGCAGTGGTTGGATGTGTTCCCTGATGAGAGTGTGCAGTTGAGCTGTGGGATGAGCGACAGCTCTGACTGGATTTATACATGGCACAAAGACGGACAGGAGATCCAGGCTAATACTCATGTGTCTTTTGACTCGAACAGAGCTACTCTTTCCATCAAGTCTGCTTCAGCTGCGCATGCAGGACAATACACCTGCTCAGCAAGCCTCAACGGCAGGTCTGTCCCCAGTGGCGTCAGTTCTGGACTTAAACTCACAGTATATGGTGAGTTGTTTTTTTATTTACATGAAAGTAAACACACTGTATCTAAATGTACCAAATCTATAATAAGAACCTTTTTCCTAACTTTTCTGCAGTCATACATTTGATGAAGATTAGGGCAGACAGTTGAGTACAGTGTCATTTATCTCATTGATGGCAACTACATGTTTTTGATCCTCAGATAAGAAACCCAGTGTCACACTGATCCAGGATCCAGACTACAAGACGATGTTTCCTGGGGAGTCGGTCTCCTTCAACTGTCACATAAACGTCTCCACTGGATGGGAGTACCTTTGGTACAAAAATGGCGCAAAACTTGCTGAGACTGGAAACAAGTACACAATCAACCCTGTTGAAACAGCAAATCAGGGATCATATAAATGCCAAACAAAAAGAGGCACTATTCAAGCCTTCTCCACCGACTCTAGTCAGGCCATACGCCTTGGAGTTCAAAGTAAGTTTACATTGACTTCCTCTCAACATTTATTTGAAATTTGCATTGTTGAAGGATTTTCCAGTTGTGTTTCTGCAATACATACCTGGTCTCCTATGACCCTATTAACAGTCTGGTCAGATGTTTTAAGGAATAGTTTAACTGTTGATATCACAAAATATGCACAGATATATTTCTTCTTTGTGTATTTAGACAACAAGCCTAAGCCCGTGATGACTCGACAGCCAGATGTTGACAAAGTGTACAGTGGAGAGTCAGTGTCCTTCAGCTGTAAAGTTGGACTCGCGTCTGGTTGGCGGTATTCCTGGTTCAAAGATGGAGTCGAGCAATCTATCAAGAGCAACATCTTTACCATCAGTGCTGTCAGTTTGAGTGACAGTGGTACTTATGACTGCATGGCCACAAGAAACAAAACCAAGTATGAAACACTGCGCAGTGATAAGCGGATCTTGCAAGTATCTGGTGAGCAAAAGAAACTTGGTGTTTACGTGCAGCACTGTCTGTTATTTGGAGGAATAATGTCGTCTTAATCTGTAATTATGGATTTCCTGCTATTGAATGTCATTGTAAAATTAAAGTGGATATCTGTGAGGATATTAGAAAGGGGCTAATGTGTCTGCTTCTCTCTAGAAATTCCTGTTCCATCTTTGACTCTGAAGACGCCGTGGTTGGATGTGTTCCCTGATGAGAGTGTGCAGTTGAGCTGTGGGATAAGCGACAGCTCTGACTGGATTTATACATGGCACAAAGACGGACAGGAGATCCAGGCTAATACTCATGTGTCTTTTGACTCGAACAGAGCTACTCTTTCCATCAAGTCTGCTTCAGCTGCGCATGCAGGACAATACACCTGCTCAGCAAGCCTCAACGGCAGGTCTGTCCCCAGTGGCGTCAGTTCTGGACTTAAACTCACAGTATATGGTGAGATTTCTTTCTTCTTTTTGAACAATGTTCTTTAAAGGAAAGGTTTTTACATATTGCTTATTTTTGCAATTTCACACATTAAGCAAAAACAAAAAACAATGAGAAAATCACTTTCTTGCCTTGATCTCTTCTTGGAGTAGCTTATTGGACAGCTTCTCCTTACTCTGGCCTGTGCGGCGTGATATATGAACATGATGTCATACTAACAATAAATGGCACTATTATCACCCCTCAGATACAAAACCCAGAGTCACACTGATGCAGAACCCCAGCGACGATGTGCTGCACACTGGAGATTCAGTCACCTTTAGCTGTCACATGAATGTCTCTACTGGATGGGAGTACCTGTGGTACAAAGATGGCGTAAAACTTGACGAATCTGGATACAATCATACCATCTCCTCTGCTCTGACAAAAAACGCTGGAAAATATAAATGCCAAATCCAAAGAGGAAGGAACACTCTCTTCACACTTCACTCTGAAACTGTAAATCTCGACATAAAAGGTAGGTTTTTCTTCACTTCCGCTAACATTTCTATGTACAGCATGTGGAAGGTGTTTGTTAACAGTTTTAACTGTGTGTCTACAGAGCGCCCGCAGGCTGACGTAAGCCTTTTAACTGGCTGGTCAGAGGTCTTCTCCACTGACAACTTGGTGCTTAAATGTGTGGTGAAGGAAAGCGAGGAAGCGTGGAACTACACATGGTACTACACAACAAAAACACCAGTCGATGCTACAGACTCAAGTTTTCTCGACGCATTTATGTGTGGATTCTTACTTTTCTTACAAAAAATTGAACAGGTTCAAAGAGGACCAACTAATCGATGAGCCGCCCGCTGAGAAATATGTAGTCACACCCCAGAATAACCCTGAGCAGAGCCTGTATACCTGTCAGGGCATTCGCACCAGGAGACCATTCACTTCAAAACTCAGTGAACATTTCAAGACCAAGAACCTTCGTGAGTAGGAATGAGCCGTGAAGGTTATCAATTTCACCCTGAAAATATTCTGTCTCACTTTCGTTCCCTGTTTTTAATTTTTAAACTGCAGTTTTGAAGAGGAGGGTGCTTCTTTCCATCTCTGGCTGTATCTTCTTTGGCATCATCGCTGTCTTCATTGTCTTCATTGTCCTCAGAGTCACCCGCAAACCAGGTATTTTTTTTAGTTTTTGGGACTTCTTGAGTGCATAAAATCTTTAAAAAAATCAGCATTATTACAGCAGCTATCATCAATATTATTATAGTTTTAATGTGATTACTTGTAGCGATGAGCCTTCTGAGAATTACGTAATGGAATATAATGTGTCTAAGGAATAATGCTTTGTCGATGTCGTGTTCACACCTCCTATGTGATTACCTGTCATCTTTTGTTGCTCACATAGTTAAAGATGAATATAGGCCAGAAGAGACGGAGCTGTTTTTCAGCATGGCCCAGCGAAAAGACTGTGATGGTATGTTGACACCACCCAACCACGCGGCTTGTGGTTTTGGTTGCCATTTCCTCAAATGCTGCAGATACCACCCAACCAGTGATTCATTCTGAGTTATTTTTGCAATTACCGTTCATGAAACTATCGACCGATACTTTCATGTTAGAGCCTGACTGTTTTTTAGCCGTTGGTGATCTCGAGTTAAAAGTTCCTTCCTCCCTTCTGCAGATACTCCCTGTCCACTTGTTGAGTACATCACTGATGCAGCACTGAATACTCCACCTAAAGGTAAAGAACCCACAGATGAGTAAAGAAGATGATATGAAAACTATATTGCTATGCAAGTGCATCTCAAGTGTGTTTTCTTGGTTGCTTTCTGACCTGCAGAAGAGGAAGAGAATGGCAAGATTTGCAGTGACGCAACACCATTACCAATAACCCAGCAGGAGGACGAAGGTAATTAAGTTATATATTATAAATGCGCTTATCCAATTAAACATTTTCTCTGCGATGGCAGATGCTGCGCCGAATATAAGCAACATATATTTCTATATCTCGCCCTTCATCTCTTTCTAGCTGTGAAGACTGAGAGCAGTGACGCAACAGAAAACAATGGTGGGCTGGTTTCCTTCAAACAATGAGTCATGCAAGATTGGCCTCAGCATGGCATCCGGAGAAATGCCAGACTGTGTGCAGAGGCCACCGTAAGACCTCTAAGACTCATTTTGTCTGCCTGTTCTGTCCACGGATAAACTTTCAGTCTCATCTGTGCTTTGACCTGAAAAATGCTCCGTGGTTCACTATGAACCACCATCAAATAATTGACTTGAATTGAAGTATTACATTACACCTTTTAATTCATACCGCTGGCAGTGATTATTTTACTCTTAAAGGCATTGTCAAAATATGAAACATTATTTATGTGACAAGCATCAGCCATAAGTGTATGTATATTGTTATATTGTAAATGTATTTTGTTAGCTTTCAGTTATTGTATGGACTGTACATATTTGATGATCTGCAGGAGACTCTTTCAGTTCTTGAAACAAACACCAGAGGTCAGTAGATACAGGTTAGTTTTCACAGTGGCTTAGTGACCGGAGGGATATTGTATATTTATCTACTGTGCAGCTACAGAAACGCCTTTCTAGAATGTTGTGTTATCCCTAACCGTATCAAATTATGAAAATAAAAAATACAAAATGTTGCCACAAGTGTTCAAACTAATATTCATATGCACCATCAGACGTGACTGCAAGAAACACACGTTCAACCAGTGGGAATTTAACAAGCAGGCTGATTTGTGGTTCAGTCAGTGGGAAGATTTTGTCCAACATGTACACCTGTAGATGAGACAAAAAAACAGTCATTATCCGGACAAACTTTTAAATCAAATGCTTTTTATTGGCCCAAAAGAAGCACATCACCTCACAACAATATACACAATACTTACTGAATTACATCTACTTGAGGATATCAGCCAGTTTCTCCATGTAGTAGTCGTAGTTCTCCTTACAATCCTCCCAGGGTGTAAAGGTCTCTTCCTCCTTCTCCACATATGTTTCCCAAACAAGTAAGAAGTCGCATGGCTTCATCATCCGCAGTTTACAGCCAGCGCTCACCAGAGCCCGGAGCCCTTCCACTATCTCCGGCTGCTCCCATTCGAAGAGTCGGGAGCAGAATATGGAGAGACGGACGTTTTTGCGCTGCTGGAGGATGCTGGCCAGCTTGGCTGCACAGGACACGCAGGGACTGGATGATACATACCATGTGACTTCGTACGCTTGGGAAGTGCTGGGGAGCACCTGGAAGGGAAAGAGTGGAGTTTTATGGAAGCAAATCATTATCATATTACATGCAACCTTATCGTGAGAGAAAATGCTTGCAAACTAATGGAAATCAGACCTCCCGTGGGGATTCACATGTGTGTAACATGATATGCAGTATGAAAAGCATGACTGTTCATTGCCTGTTGAAAGAAGGCCTCTTCAGCATGAGCTGTGGCATGTTCATCCTCCATATAACCTTTCAGAGGCTCTGTGGTGCCTCCTGGTGTATCCACTCTGAAGCACAGCAGGGTCTTGTTCCTCCCTGATGAGTATTCGACGTTCCTGAACTGAAACTTGAAGTAGAACGGGCTCATCTGTTCCCTGATGAAGACAGAGAGTGAGAATTTACATGAATCTGATATTAAGTTGCCCGTTTCCTTTTCGGTAAATACCAAAGGGACTTTTTTTTAGCGCATGAATCAGATTAGTATGAAAGAGTCAAAGACAATCAGCATGATGTCTCCATGAGTGTGCTTTGAAAGTAATCTGTCACCTTTAATGAGGGTGTATGACGCTGTAACTGGAAATGCCAATCCAGGTGACATTAACACTGAGAGCATGAGTCACTCATTGTCAGCCATCCAAGACACAGTAAAAGAGTTATGATGGTGAGTCTATATAGACTAGGATGACACAGTCAATGGAATATTAATTAGGTAAACTGATGTTTCTATAAATATTTTTGGCTTTCACATCACATCATCCCAAGATCTTCGGATGAGCCAGGCCCACCATGAATCAGCCCCTGCACCACACACCCCTCTTCTCTCTCTGCATCAATCCATTACTAGATTGTACATGAATAGCTGGATGGATTACACAAGCAGAGCTTTATAGCTCTGATAATCAAACAGCTAATACTCAGAGACAGAGACCAGGGAACAGATGCTATGTGGAGTGATATAGCAGGGGCCGACGTGTGTGTCAGATCTGTGACTCATCCCTATTCTTATTGCTGGGTTAGTAAGGATAGCAGGTGCAAGTCATTTGTATCCCTCCTGACTGAAAACAACTATGATTTGAGAACAATGTGACTCAAGACAGACATAAAAAAACTACTTGGCAACAACATAATCACAAAGGGGAGGTGTTAGATATCACACGCTGACTCTAACTTTTGTATATGTATTAAATTTTACCCACCCTGTGACGATCTCAAATGGTGGCAACTCTATGGGCTGAAACTCTCCATTTTCTTCACTGTTGTTTGCCCCTGCTCCTGTTGCCCCTTCGCTTTCCCCATTCCTCTTCTCATCATCCGTCTTGGGCTGATCGGAGGGCTTCTCTGGCTTCTTCACAAGTTTGTCAAGCTTTTTCACCGTTTTCTCCTTTTCTTTGTCCTTGTCGTCATTTGTTTTGTTTTCCACCTTCTTCTCTTTCTTCTTAACACTCACCCGGCTGTTTCTGTCGGCCATGATTTTGCGTAAGTGGGTGAGAGCGTTAGATAAAGAGGGAGGGACGGAGAGCGACCTCAGTGTAAGTGGAATGATAACCCTAGTGCATCTACAGGAATAGAACCTATTGTGTGCTAAAGCTGGAGTCAAAACATGTGCATGTCTGGTCAGGGCAGGGATATGTTGCGCCCCCCCCCCCCCCCCCCCCTCCTTTCCATGCCCTGACTGCTAAAAGGCCAAAGGACTAGAAGAGTGAATCCCCATGTGTTGCACAAGGAAAGTAGGGCAAAACTTGACTTAGATTTCTTACGTGCTTTATATAGTTGCTAAATTAAGAGAGAAAACTGCCTTTCTGTGTATGAATGCACAACTTCAGGCACGACAAGTAGCAGCTCTTCAATCCATCAGGTTTTAACTGTCAACAGGCCAGCAACAGGCAGGTTATTAATAACGATGCTCTCCTGAGTGCATGTCTGTGTGTATGGGGTAACCAGGGCTCTCTTGATACTAAACACCAGTTTTGTTTGTGCCAACTCCAATGTCCTGCAGCCTATTAGGCCTTAGCAATACACCAAGGCCAGCTAAAGGGCACCCCAAATAGGGGGAGGATTGGGAGCAGTGCAGCAGAAACAAATACATACAGACGGAACAAGAGAGTATTTGTCTCAGTGTTATGAATAAGAGTTCAGGAGTAAAGTGTGGCCCAGTGTGCATGTCCCCATGAACAATCAATCTATGAAATCACCCTGCATCAATATGGTCCTCTGCTGAGGCCACTGCATGGGGGAGGGGAAAAATTGCTTTTGTAAGTGTGTGTTTTTCTGTGTATGCGTGTCTATGTGCGGACCGAAAATGGCTTTCTGCACTGCAGATGTAATAACTTGAGGCATAAGGGAGAGGGCGGGAGGGAAGGAGGGGGCAGTTCAATTACAATTTCCTCCCCTCCTTCAGTCTCACTCTCTGCCAAGTAATTCATTTCAGAGGCAATTACCAATAGGACCGCAGCCCAGCCTGCTAGTCTAACTCATATGGATGAGCTGTCACAGCCAGGAGGGAGGGAGGGAGAGAGGGAGGATGGGATGGAGGGGGGGCGCTTCAAGCTGTTCCACATAGATTCGAGAACAACAACACACACCATGGGGATGAGCAAAAACACACTTTTCATAGATCAACACACTGACACAGCCGCACGGATATCTAGCATCTAAATCCACAGAGACGTCCTGAGGTGATAATCATTAGGATCACAGCAATCTCTGATAATTATGATCTATGAGGGGAATCTCATTGTATCTCACAGAGATTAACACACTTCCTCCGAAGTGGTTTTCAGCAACAACAAAAACAGTAACACTGGGATGAAGCTTCTTTAAAGAGATGAAAAACAGATGTAATCCTTGTGACACTCTTTATAATCAGGTCTACGGCAATTCCTTCACAGCCGGTCATCTTCAAATTGATTGATGCTGTTGTCTGACTGTTAGCTATTAATCACGCAACATCCATCAATGCGCTGAGGCAGTTTGTTCCTTCTGATGTAGCATTAAAGAACAAGACAACAGGCGCTGCATATTGTTTCCTGCCATTTATTTCTAAGTACTTCAGCAATATGCTTTTGTGAGCCTCGTTGGCTTTGTAGAAAAGGACTGTAGGATGTGGCTGCTGCCTTCCTGCTGACTCAAATTTTACTGTAATGGAATTACATGCAATTACCCTGCCTCCCCACTGGCCCAGCCACAGAGTAACAGAGTCCCTGAATAAAGGCAAACACACACACACGCACACACACTGCAACATCCACAGCTTCTCCTTCAAAGTGAAGCCCTGCAAAGTGCTTTCAAAGTACTTCAGTGAGGTCAGACAAAGCAAAAGCCTCTGTTGTGCCACATGCACGCATCCTGTGCTAGTTTTTCTGGGGCAGAAGCAGGGTCAAACCCATTTCGACTTCTCAAAGTTCAAAAGTAGAATTGGACATGAAATTGAAAAAGGGAAAAAAAAAAAAGCGCTGATAAAGAAAATTAAATGGAATTGACCTCCACTCTCAAAGTGCACACATATAAAGGAATAGCAGAGGAAAATATAAATGAATTAGGGTCAAAAAATGAGATACACGAAGCAGATTTCAGCTTTTTTTCACCATTGCCCCAAAAAAGTTGTTTACGCATACACACGCCTGATTGCACTCACATCTGCAAAATGCACACACCTCTGCTTTAGGAAGTGAAACTCCTTTATTATGATGTCCCAGTGATGAGGCATACATACAGTGAAGAAAAAAGAATAAGTGGATGATGCACTGATGACGTATTGTTTAGCAGCTGATGCCTTCTTTCAAAAACATCAAATGAATTAGTCACAACCTCTAGTGTTACTGTATATCAGTGAAAATAAACTGTGTGCTACAGTGTGCAATAACTGACCGTTCAGTTATTGTTGGTATGTTGGCTGGTACAGACACAGGCTGTCTTTAGGGGCTGGGGGGTAGAAAGTGGGGTCTTTGCGGTCTTGTGGTTGTTTGGAAACCTGATCAGGCAAAATAATGTCAATGTAAATGCTTTAGTATTGATCTGCTTTTAGTCCCCTCGGTCCACAGCATGTAGTATGATAGTCCATGCGCAGGCTACATGGTAAACAGATAGCAGTCCACATCTACTGCAGTCCTTGTTCAGAATGGAGACTGAGGCTTAGCTCTGATATTTTGGGTACTCATTCTAATCTCATGTCAAATGATGTGTTGACTGTTATGTTTCTAGCTCAGTTCCCTTAGAGAGGAACAGAGATTAGCGTCCAATAAGTAACTTTACAGCAGGTATAAAGCCTTCAGTTGCTATTTAGGTAAAAGAAATGCTTGACTATAGCTTTAAGTCCATAATAATCTGTAGTTAGCTTTGAGGTAGATGAGCGTCTCCAGGTTCTTTGGTAAGACACGGCCTCTCTCTGGCCGCAGACAACGCCCAGCAGTAGTGAAAATGCTCTCCACTACAGTGCCGCAAGCAGGTATGGTAAACGCTCTCTTAGCTACCTGGGCGAGCAGAGGAAAGTCAATTTCTTTCCGCCGCCAGTAATGCAAAGCTTCCTCGTCTGTGGGTTCCTCTCGCAGGTAGATGGCCAACTCCTGCTCTAGACTCTTTGCCTGTGTTGTGGGTCTCTGCTTGATGAAAGAGAAAAGCTTACACGGCCGAGACAGCGAGGAGACCGGCGATGGAGCTGGGGCGGGAGGGGTCTGGGATTGGGGATGTAGGTCTGTGTTGGGGTCTGTGGGGCTGGAGGCTGTGGAATGTTTGGACAACTCCTCTACTAGAACGTGTCTGTGCCACTCAGGGTTGCTGCTCCAAGTGAGCTTGAACTGGGGATCCAAGGTGGTGGCAGTGATGTAGAGGGGGTCCTCCAGGATAGGGGCCAGCCGACTCTCTAAAGCATGGCTGAGGCCCACAAGGAGAGAGGGGCAGTGGGGGGTTGACGTCTCAGAGAGATGCTTACGAAGGCCCAGAACACACGGCAGAGCCAGGCTGATGGACACATGTCTGTCTGTCTGCATGTCTGTCTGTCTGTCCCCATGAACCATGTCCCAGGCCTCAGTGAAGGGCTCCAAAGTGTCAGTGAGCTCCCTCAGCAGGGCTCTTTCTGATCCACCAAGCGCAAGCTCCCCTGGTCCACTCATCTCCTCCAGGAACTCCACCGAGTCCAGGAGCCGCCGAAGCACCTGCACAGTAAAATAAACAATTAGAAGTTATAGAAACACTCTTGATTAAGCAGAAAAGCTCAAAGATTTATCAATATAATTGTCACCATAACTCCTCCTGTGAAAATGCTACCTGTACACTATATAAGATATGATTGGTATTATATACCTTAAGCTGAGCAGCCCAGTCTCTTGCTGCAGCGGGGTTATTTCCTGATCCCCCCACAATCAACCCAGGAGCATCAAACACCTGAGTAAGTTTCTCCGGTGGGACAGCAGAGGTAATGTAATTGTAGAAACAAGCAGCCTTGGCCAGTGTGGAGGAGAGCTGTGGACAGGAGCGTAACCCCTCCGTGACGCACTGTTCAAGAGAGCGAGAGAAACAGTCCACCCGACAAACACCCAGACCCTGCTCCCACGAGTCCTCCCATTCGTCCTCCTCTCCACCGTCACCATGGCCATTCCTGATTCCTTCCTCCACATTGTTACCATTGTCCGCCTCTTCTTCGTCAACTTCGTTTTGCCCGTTGGTGAGAGGAGGTGAAATCAGGAAACCAGGAAGACTACATGGCTTTACAGTTGCTGTTGCCAGGAGAGGATCTGCGACAACACGAAACGCTCTGCCTGACACGCCATGGGAGTGACACACTTCATCGAAATCTGACAGCACACGATTCCCAGAGCTGCCCCGAAGCAGAGGCAGACACGCCAGGAGAGCTGAACGCATCTGCCAGTCAGATGTAAGAAAATGGCAGGTGACACCGAGGTACCTACAGAGACAGAGAGAGAAGTGGACTCATCAGTGAGGGAATCAAACTGAACGGGTATCATGTCGTTTTTGGTAGATTTTACCTCCTTACCCTGACGTGGATCCAGTTAAACCCCTCCAGAGATCCAAGCTGAGACTGAGGGCATGCGTTGAGGCCAGGGCTTGACGGGTTGCTAGCTGGGCCTGATAGGCGTAGGCTGGGAGGAGCTGGGTCTGGATGTAGTGTTGGCGCTCAGGAGTGTAACGTGGCTCCAGGAGCTGAAGGAGCTCTCTGAAGCCTTGATTTTCCACTATGGACACTGGCTGCAGATCGCGCACAATCATCTTAGCTATCGCCTCAGATATGAGAACCTGTGGTAACAAAAAACAGTAAACAATGAAACACTCGCAGGATTTCATAAATAGACGCCCGGCTGCGCCTCAAACTGAGACGGGACGGCAACACACACCTGACGTGGGTCATGTCTGTCAAACTTGGTCACCCCCCCACCAGAGCCTCCTCCTACTCCTCCCTCGTGAGTTCCCATTCCTCCAACACCACCGCCGCCACCACCACCACCACCTCCTCCTCCTCCGGTACTGATGGGGAGAGTGTATCGGGTATTTCCTCCATTGGTGGTGTAACTATGCAGGGAAGCAGAGGAGTAACCTTCTCTCTTCATATCCTTTCTTTTTACAAAGTCATCATACATGGCCTGGTGCTTCCGCTGAATGGGAGAGAGAGACAGCAGTGTTGTTAGTTGACAGGTAGTTAATTTACTGTTTAGGTGTATGCATTGTGGAAAATACAGTATGGGTAAAATGTAGAGGAGCAACAGCCAGGTGTAAAGAGCTGACACTGTAATATACATTTCTTAAAAATGCTGTGTGGCCAGCTGTTGGAATATGATAAGACTAAGTGTGGATGATTGGTCCCTCCGTGTTAAGTAGCACATTTTATTTTGAAATCATTACCTTGAGATGCGTTACGAAGTTGGACGTGACACTCCGTTTCGCCTGGATCCTGGTGCCACAAGCCTTGCAGTTGGACTCGATTTTGCCATTTTCACCTTCAAACACAATATTAAAGTAATCCAGGATAGACACCTTCGAAACTGACGCCATTGGTGCCCACTGTCCCTCCGCTCCGAAGTGAAATCAACTTGGCGATCAAGGACGATCTGAGTGTGAGTCTGATGTATCAATCTCACCTCGCCTCTAATCATGAGCGCAGGCCGGCGTGTTTACTTCCCAATTCCCTGATCACACACACACACACACATCAAGAAAAAAAAAATGTTGCAGACAAAAGAAGATTTAATCCCCAAGCGGGAGTTGCGACGCTGGCACGTCCGAAATCGGTCACAATCGGGCTACACGGGCTGCTGCGGATGTCTGGAAACATCAATAATATGATAGAAAGGCTACATCCGTTGTTTCTGCGCTCCTATTTGTCGTTCGGACGCAAGTGTAGAGGAGGCAGAGCGGCGTGTTTCATGGAGGCATATCGACGGTATTATAATTGGAGCAGGAAGTACACACAATAAACGGGAGTTTTCGTTTCCCGTTTCGACAGTTCCCGGTAATGTTCGGCTGTCCCCATCAAACCGACTGAAGCGGAGGGTGGTGGCGCTCGGTCAAATGTTTTCAATTATACTCCTGTCGTTACAATAACAGGAGGCCGTCCACCACTGATGTAATACATGTAATAAGATTAACCACTGGTTTACTGTGCTGAGAACTGAATAAAAGCTTCTGATTGTGTAGCAGCTTTAAAAAAAAAAAACATTGAATGTATTTTTATTTAATATAAACACACACACAGACAAATATTAGGACACATGGTGGCACTCTCTAAAAACCTCCTTTATAAAGAGTTAAGGGTTATATAATGGATTTATTAATGGTCAATAATTGACCAACTACTGTTAAACTAACCCGATCTAGGCCATTAAGAACAACGTTTGGGTTGCCAGGTTGTGAAAAATATTGATTTGCATAGTACTTCTCAAAACCACCACAATAAAACAATATAAACAAATAGAAAATACTAAGATCAACAAGCAGGAACAACATAAACATTAAAATAATGTATAATATTGCATGCCTGTCTGTAGGTTCAGCATAAAATTATTGCAAATCAATGTTAAACTCTTTACTTTCTATGACAGGGCTGAATGAAATTTGTAATAAATGTATTTATTTAATGTATTTATACTTGTGTTATCACAAAATAGAACACATTTTCCTTCACAACCTGGCAACCTCAAAATAATTTTTATTTATTTTATATTATAAACTAATTTTTAGTTTATAACTGATATGTCATAAGCTGTAGTAAACTGTTGATTAATAATTAATAATTAATACACCCATCAATTGCAACCTATAAATCCCATATAAAGGGTGGTTTACCCACCAGTTATTAAAAAAGATTCAGGTTCTGTTAACATTTATAAATTAATCTTTACAGACTACAACATATATTAAGCCTGAGAAAATCTTCAAAGAGAGCATTCGCAAACAGGCCACACATTTATCAGCGAGACAGTCAAAAAAAAAAAACACAAGTTCGAACATAATTTATTACCAATTAATAACTGATTATGATCAGCTACATCTGTAATCTCCACTCCAAATTCTGCCCAAAAGTTATTCAGTCTGCCACCTTGTCCGACTGGGCTGCTGAGACTTCCTCTTGTGCAGTGTGTTTGTCTTTCATGCTGTGCTTCAGCTCCTGTCTGGTGTTCAACACTGCAGTCTGAAGGGCAGCAATCTCAGCTGACAGCTCAATTACTGTAATATGAAAAGAGAGAGCATGAAGGATGAGGAAAAAGATTTACCAGGAGTACACTAATACAATACAAGGACCGTGTCAGAGGTTTCATCGTGCTCAAACACCATTGTCACCTACAAAAAGTACAATGTTCTTCTCATATGCATAATTAGGAGTGTCATGTCTTATGTAGGTTGGGTTTTTGTACATGTTTGTACACAAAATAAGCTGATGTAATGTGGGATGCAATGTGTACAACTACTGAAACATGGTTTATCCATAGCAGTATCTTAAAAGGACTTAATCTTAGTTATATCCTAAGCTTGTCACATATAAAACCAAAACAAAGAAACCTTTGACTTTTGGAAATGTAATATACCTTGCTTGAATGACGTCTGTGCTTGTTTAAGAGATTGTGGCACCAGAATCCCAAACCATTTCAGTGGATCTTGCTGAGGATTCTGGTCACGTTTCTTTACTGGTGTTACTTCAGGAGCTTTTTCACTGCTTGCATCTCCACTTGCCTCCTTCTCTGTGATATCCTTTTTTGGTCTGTTTCTTCTCCTGATACCTAGGAAATGACACAATTTAACAAATGAAAAATGCATTAGTGTGCAGTGAATGTAAACAAACAATCCTTTGCCAACACCACATGTACTATGGCACACTCACCTTCTTCTTGAGGGCCAATATCCTCTACCGACTTTGCATCTAATCCAGCTTCTTTACTACACTTTTGTTGAACTCTTTCTGTGCTGAAATCCACCTCACCATTGTCCAGTGTTCTGTAGCACATAAATTTGATAATTTGACATTTAATTCCACCAGACAACAATTTGGGGGCATTTTTTTCTATGAAAATTACTCACCTTGCATGAACACAAACCACTGGCTCTATCTCACTTGCATACTGAAGTGCAGAGACTTGTTTGTTTCCCATGGAATATCGAGCCTTGGATATGGAAAACCATCCCTGTGAGGAATACGGAATGTTTAAACTACACATAGGTGCTAAAGTGGGTGAAAAGAATACATGATAAAAATATATATATGTATAAAAGATGTACATGCACATAGGTCAGAGCAACACTTTATTGCATTAGGGCTTAATTTGGTCTGCAAAATGTTGCTAAATATAATGAAATTGTCCTGAAAAATCTCCAGGCTGCAGGCTGACTTACAAACAGACCAAAACCCAGATACATTCACAAAAAAACATCAAATCCTCACAATAAAGATGCTAAAAGTAGTATACTTTTCACATACATGTCACAAATTACTAAAATGTTGGTTCAGCTTGCTTCAAACAGATAAGTGCTTCAGAAACATGTTTGTGCAGAGGATAGAGATAAATGTCTTGAGATAAATTATACCTGCTCTATGAGAGAGTTGAGAGTGGCTCGTTTCTCCTCCAGTAACTCCAGCTGGTCCATGAAGCGGAGCAGCTTTTCGTCCAGCAACAGAGACGATTCCTCCAGTTCTGACACGCCCATGTCGACTGTTTGTACGAGCTCAGGTACTTTCTACTTCAGACTTTGCCGCCTTCGTTTGTAGTGTGGATATCAGCTGTTTAACGTGAAGACTGCATGATTCCGTCAAGAGTACAATAGACATTTGCTGCTTCCGCGTAGCGTCATGTGACAAACGACGTCATGTGATTAACATCACGTGCTCACTGACTCTTACCCATTGCAATAAAATAAAGAAATAATGTATCTGTATTTACGGTTTGAATGTTAAACAGAAGCATAGTTGAAGTAATTTCTTGGCATTGTTATGACCATCGATACTAAAAGCAAGCTGTGTATGTATAAAGCAAAATGTACCAATCATTCATCAAGGATGAATAAATAAAAACGAAGTTCCCATACCGGGAGTCGAACCCGGGCCGCCTGGGTGAAAACCAGGAATCCTAACCGCTAGACCATATGGGACCGATGCGTACTTCAGGGACCCCGTTTCATTTAAAGGATGATACCGTATTTTTCTCTTAACTTTACCGAAAGATTGAATTCTCCTGTATAATATATATATATATGTCGTACGTGAAAATACACTGCGTGAAACATAATACTGACGTACGCAGATTAGCTATATTTCTTATCGTGCTAACTGGTAACTCTAATATCCCTTTAGCTTTGCTAACTTTAGCTTTGCTAACGGTAGTTTAATGTAGTTTTGGTGCAACTTCACGTTAGTGACGTTAGTAAAAATAAATTAACTTGCTAAAAAGCCTTTTTAGTTAATTTAACCATTTTTTGTAAATGTAAGGCAGCAGGTACCAAACAGAGGTCACCCTACTTAGTTAACGGAAGTCTGGTTTTACACTTAGCCATATTGACACATAACACAATAATACATCATCCACTCCAGGTTGCTTCATAAAGCCTTCTGTGCGAAGTGGTAGCATGACTCCCAGTAGCTCGCCGTGATCGTATAGTGGTTAGTACTCTGCGTTGTGGCCGCAGCAACCCCGGTTCGAATCCGGGTCACGGCAGGGATCAGTCCCTGACACGGCATGGGAGGACAACTTTTTTTTTTTCTGAGAGAAGAATATGAAGACACTCAGTTGAACATTTTGACACATAACATATAACACGACTAAATCAGTATACCACACATCTAATGACAACGGCTGATACTTTCGAAAACTGACAATTTTGACTGTATGGAGGACGAAGAATGACTTAACATGAATAAATAGATATAGTGTAACATTAGTTGAGTTTGTAATGTGTGTATTATAAAATATATATTTTTTAGCACAATATTTTCACCCTTCACCGAGTTTTGAGGTATTTTATAACACTGAGGGGAGGATCTTTAGGAGTGAGAGACACGTTTTCATTGGTGGTTGTCAAGGACAACGTCTATGTTCCGAGATGAAGAGCCAATCAACGGGTCAGAAGATCGCATGTGCCGCTAGCTCTATGCATACGGTCATCTGATTGGTCTCTGCAATTCCAAATAACCGCCCCCTACAGAAGTGGGTTCCGGGTTTGACTTTCCCTCCCGTTATTACAGCATGTAGTTAGACAGCAGTGAACTATTAGATCAAAAGTATTTCTAAAATCTTTAATTAATCAACTCTGTGCGGCTGGACACCTGTTTTATTGTAGGTAAGAACAAGATACAAATTTGTTATTGCTTTGTCTGCAATTGAGTTCCTTGAATAAAACATTGGCTTTAAAAACTTTTTAATCTTATTTTGGATGAAGAGTGCTGACCATCCTCTCTTGAAACAGATGATGGATGCCGAATCAGCAGCTGGAGTTCTTCATCCCTACTGGCCACGGGACCTTTTGATTCCCACCTATGTTGCCAATGACCGATCCATGTCAGAGATTTTGACATTCCTGTTTTCTGTATCTGGAGTGTTTCTACTTGTGACCTGGATGATCACCAGCCGGAAAGTTGCCACTGGCAGGCTGGGGACATGGAGGCGTCTGGCTGTGTGCTGGTTTGCAGTTTGTGGTTTCATTCATGGTGTCATTGAGGGCTGGTTCTCACTGTATTATGATATTATTCCAGGGGACCAGAGCTTCCTGTCACAGCTCTGTGAGTACAAATGAGAAAACATGTTTAGAAAAGTGTATTGCAGTGTGCAAGTGCCGTTTCGGTGAATTTGATTTCTACTTTTCTCTTACAGGGAAAGAGTACTCCAAAGGAGACAGTAGATATGTAATGTAAGTTTTTCTTTACACAGAAAAAATGTTATAATATGGCCTTAAAAAGGAACAAAGCTGTTGCTTATTGTATTTTTTTTCTTTTGTAGAGCAGATAACTTCACTGTCTGCATGGAGACTGTGACTGCATGGTTATGGGGACCGTTCAGCTTTTGGGCTGTGTTTGCCTTCTTAACTAATAAACCATACAGGTTCGTCCTGCAACTCATCATTTCATTAGGTAAGAGCATCTACAAAAAAGTCACTTTACTTGAAAGCATATATTGTTTTTTTTATTTACACGATGGGTCTCATTCCACAATCTAACTCCAGGTCAGCTGTATGGAGCAGTGCTCTACTTCTTCACAGAGCACAGAGATGGTTATTCTCACAGTGAGCTGGGACATCCAATCTACTTCTGGTTCTACTTTGTGTTCATGAATATGCTGTGGATCGTCATACCACTGTTGCTCATTGTGGATGCATGGAAACAGCTGTCAGCAGCCCAGGCAGCCACTGACAACACTAAGTCTGCCAAGTCAAAGAGGAACTGACCAGTGGCGGACTCAGGAGGACTGAAGAAAAAGCAGGAGCGCACATAAAGTCATGATGCATTTATGGTGAAACAGTTTTAAAGCCTGGTTAAATTGACCACTGGAGGGGTGCCGCAGAGCGCAAATCATTTTATCATGTTTTATCTACCTTTAAAGAGGAATGGAGAGAGCATACATTTTGTATTGTAGAAAATCACTACATTCAGATATGAGGCAAAATGATTACACTTCCCATGAAATGGATCACAGAGTGCTATTTGTTCAATTTGTTCTTCATATTTGTTTACAGGGAATGTAGTAGTCTACTGAGGTGGTGGTCTTGCCGTACTCGGAGGCTCCGTCTAACTCTGTTAAGTCTGTCTGGCTGTTGAGCCCAGTTTTAAGATTAAGTTAACTGTAATGAAATAGTTGTTGTTAGCTACTCTAGAAAGTCTGAAATACCATTAAGAATGGGCACTTCAATTAAGACATGCTAATTTCTATGGTTTATTGTGTTGGGCCTGATGCATTACCTGCCTTTTAAATGTGTATACTCACTAAATTTCTTGTTTCTTTCTGCAACCTCTTCCTTGTATGTATGGCAGTCTTTGAATTGTGTCATTGCTGTGTGGAGCCTGGAGGAGAGGAGCAAAATAAAGAGTCTGTTTTCTTAATACCATATTCATTTTGTTTATATGTTGCACAACTTCATGAATAGACTGAACACTGCCTGAGGTGATGCAAGATTAAAAACATGTGCAAGTATTTGGCTGAAGCCTGAACAGTCACTTTAGTGGGTAGCTTAATTTATGGAATCCAATCAGGCAAACTTAAATATTCATTACCACTACGTATGTGCTTTTACACCATTTGGTACAGAATGTACTTCACATTGTTGCAGACCATTTTCTGCCACAGCATAATAAAAATCTTAATAATTATGTCTTTAGCCTACCTGTCAATCGGCCTTCTTTGCATTCATCTCATTGCGGCGGCAATAAAACCTTTGACATAGTTTATATACAACAGTAATGACACACGACAAAGTGTCTGAATGCTAATACGATGCAGACGCTTCAGATTTACTTCCACTGTAGCTTATTAAAAAACCTAAATAAACAATAACGACCGAACAATAACTAATAATAGTTAGCAATAATAATAACAGGCCGTTTTTGTTTTCTTTTTCACCACATGTAATATAACATCATTATTATAAACGCTCCCTTTACATATGCACCACGCATAATTATTTCTAGAAGCCAATATTTTACTTGACATGGCGCCGAAATAGCTCAGTTGGGAGAGCGTTAGACTGAAGATCTAAAGGTCCCTGGTTCGATCCCGGGTTTCGGCATTTTGTTGCAGCAGTTCATACAACCCGCGTAGTGGCTCGCCCACGACCTGTATGTGATCAACAGACAAAGGCTAACACCTCGCGGTCAACCAGAAGAACTACATCTGTGCTTATGCTGCACACACACACAAAAAAAAATCCACCATGCACTCTTCACTCATTTATAAATACATCAGTTACTCAGAAAAAAGTTTTTATCATGTTTTTTTTTTTTTTTACTTTTAAGTTACATTCAGGAATCTTACACACAAGCAGCATAGAGTCCAGAGTAAAACATGCATTCACAGATTCACAGCTTTACTTGAGCTTTTACTGTAGATGCACTTCCATATGATCCTGAAACATGAGTGGAAACATACCGTTATCATACAGAAAATATGATAATACATTCATAGTGATTTATATTCAGCTGAACATTTTGCTGAGTCTGAGTCCCAACTGCGCGTTTGTCTCTTTCTCTCTACTTGCTATGTTTTTCAGTGCCTTCAGAGCAGCAGGTGATTCTGGTTGTATCTCCAGCAGTTTCTTAAATGCCCGTCTGGCCTCTTCCAGCTCATTCACCATCTGGCAGGCTTGGCCCAGACGGTACCAGGCTTTAGCTCCAGCTGGTTCCAGCTCAGTAGCTTTAGCAGCGCTGGCCTTAGCTCGCTCTGGTTGGTTGAGTTTGAGCTGGCACAATGACAGGTTTGAGTGGAGCTCTGCTTTGGTGGTTTTGAATTCATTAGCTGAAGGAAGCTGCTGTGTTTTATCACCACGGTCTTCTTGCTCTTGTCCTTTTTTCTTCACATCTCTCATGTGGCCACAGAGAGTGATGAGAAGTTTGAGAGCTCGACTATAGCTGTCTGCTGCTCCCCACACATCCCCACTCCTGAATCTCACTCCACCTCTTTCTTTGTGTGACTTCACCCACTCCCACTTTTCACCAGGGCACATCTCCCAGGATTCCTTTCCTGGTGTGAAAGATTTGAGTTCAACTGTGGCGGATAAAGGCAGGTTGTCCTCAACGGGATGGGGAACAGAGGCATCGGGACCATTTCCGCCTGGAGAAATCAGAATCTGTGAAGCAAAACATGATGATTAGATTGGCTGTATACTTTCACATGCTTGAAATGACCATTTTTGATGATGCAACTGGGATGACCATGTCATAAAAACCTACTTTAACACTATTAGGTCCACCCTTTATGCTTACCTCACACTTCTCTCCTGCTTTCATCCTCTCCACACAAGCTTCTGTGATATCACACTGACCCTCTCCTAGCCTCAGTGTTGTCCAGTCACCCAGCGGGACCTGCAGCACAGAGTCCTGACACCTTGGGAAGGCTGTAGTCACGTCCTCGATGACCTCAGTAACTGACAGATTTTCATTTTCCTTTTCAGATTCTAAACTCTTTGCTTCATCCACGTCAGCTTTGAGTCGCACTCGGACTCGACACAGTGAACCCAACCTTGGAAAGTAACTGGATGAACATGCTGGAATAGAGAAAAATAGACACGTGAGCGAGATTGCTAGATATTTAGCTAATTTTAATTCCAAACAGATAAATACTGAGGAGGAAGCTGAGAGAAAGGCATCATACGTGCATCGTCTCCAGAAATAGTCTGTTGACTCCCATCGCCTGCTCGCTTCTTCTGGACTTTCCAGAGGCCTCTGGGACACACCGACACCCAGGAAGTGACATCATCGGCATCATGACCATTGTTGATATGGAGTGTTTCCAAGGGGGGATCCATCCATCCATCCATTCCTGTGTGCATATAATATTAAGACATAAACAGAATATGATCAAATTAAGAAACAACCACAAACATTTGAATTGAAAACTTGAAAAATAAACTAACTAAAACTAAATTAGGGTATGAGTTAAATAAAATGTTGTCATCTGCATGTAAAAGCACAGATAGAAAACTGATTCTTCAGACTCTAAAGCTGGAGCATCTACCTACATTAAAGCTGAGGCTTGAGGAAACGACCAGTATCCAGTGGTCCAGTATGTTTAGTGGTTAGCCTCGAACATGTCTGAAGTTTCTTTCCCTTTCATCAGTTTGTATGCATTTAACATGTACTTTAACGTGTTGCTATGCTACTGCATGCGAGCAATGTTTAATATTAAGAAACATATAAACGATATTCACACGTTAAACGAGGAATAGCAAGAGTTGAATTAGCTACAAGCTACAATCGCGTAGCTATTGTTACAAGCTAATACGAGTTATGTAGATTTTTCTACGACACAGAGAAAGTAAAGGGCAGTAAACAACGTGTCGGTGCTCTTTAGTTTAGGAGTGGCCGTCGTAACAACGCACATGTATAACAATGCATTAAGGTACCGGGCATTAACCTGATAAACAGAGGTTAACAATAAATAAACCACCTTTTGATAGCGTCAGATAGCTATCGCGGTGTTTCGGTTGAAAGAGCGACCGTGTTAAGTGGCGAGCGCACCCGTGGTCGTCGTAGTTACGACAGTTGTTGAAACAGGAATAGACGTATTCCGCTGTAAAACAAGACCCCAAATACGAGCAAGGACGTGTTTTTGTTTTACATTGTAAGGTTAATGAATTATTAAATAAATAAAGGGACATTCACTGGGCCAGCAACGTATCTTACTATTTTCAACACCTGTCGTAACTACGACAACCACAGATGCGTTCGACTGTCGCCAGTTAACATGGTCGCTCGTTAAACCGAAACACCGGCAATCTAAATTATCTTCATAATCTGAGCTGAACTCAAATGAAGACACGCATCTTACCTTACACACAATTCTGACATTTAGTGTCAGCTATCCCGTCAGTTAGTAACTAACAGGCTGTCAGATAGTCCGACTATAAACACTAGTCACTCTTCTTCTCCTTCTTCTTCTTCTTGTCTTCTTTCTTCGTCTTCGTTGTGGACACAATGGCGCGTTAAAAACCAGCTCCTTAGCTGCATTACCGCCGCCCGCGGTCAGGGAGTGTAAACTCAAATGTTAAAAATTTAATCCAATGCTGGATTGAAGTAGTTTATTTTCGCCGTGCATTTTATGCATTATTAAACATAGCATTATCCTTGTCATTTTACATCTCCCGCATACATTATCGTCCTCTTGCAATGTAATGTCATCCACTTCATGTATCTGTCTGTGAGCGACTGCTCTTGTCTTCTGTCTTCCAGCAGGAGGGGACAAAAAGACAAAATATCAAAAGGGGAAAAAGCATCCTGCACAAAGTATTGGTCTTTACTCTCATCAGTGAGGTTGATTTCTGCACCATATTATATGGTATTATGGTGTATGATGTTATAGTAGACGCTATCATATTACTTGTAGAAATACTATACTTTGCTGCTACTAACCTCGCTGTTGGAGATTTTTGTATTTAATTATTTTAAAATTTAGATAATTTATTTAGACGATGAGACATCTTAGTGACTCAATGCATTTTTTGGATTATTTTTAACATGTGAGTCGAGAGTAGAGCCCTGAAAACTGGCACAGCACTCACCACTATGTGACTTTGCTTGAGTAGATTAGTTGCCTTGTAATTTTACGTTTAATTGCTCTTGTGTAGTTTCTAGCTCAATTTTACAAAATTCTAATCATTTTTTATTTTTATTTCTCTGTTTATCTTTTCTTATTTTGCAGCAACAGAGTTTGGCCTCTGGTGATCAATAAAGTAAAGTAATGTCTGATCTTATAGTGCATACACTGTCTATAAAATGATCTTCAAGCACACCTTTCAGTAGTACATGCTTGTCAGACAAAGTGTCCCACAAAATATACAGTATTTCATCTATTAGATTACAATACAGGATTTAGAAAATTATTTGGCACCTCCCTACATCTTTACTAGAGAACACATAGACACACAAACACAACAACACAACCACAGGTTACAACTCAGTCTGTGTATTGACCTTTGACTTGTACCACTCGTGTTTAAGGCCTGTGTGTTAATCTGGCCTGTCAGTATGAGTTAAGGCTCTATCTTCTGAGCACTAGAAACCATTAGGTCTATCAAAGGAATACCACACTGGTCAACCAGCATATGTGTGTGCGTGACAGAGAGACAAACAGTGACAGAAAGGAAGAAGGTAATCTGAGATGCAATCTGTCCACTTATATGGGGCCTGTTTGGCCTTTGATGAGTATGAGCTGAGGTAATAAACAGGCTTCGCTGACGTATCACTGCATCATGACTACCGTGAGAATGTTTTTGATTTTATCATCATGGAGGGTGTTCATAAAGTTACATTTAAAGGCGGCAGTTCTTCAAGTCAAAATGTGCCCTTACATTGGAAAACAATGAATAATACCTATTTTCCATGAGAACGTACATTGGTGAAAGACTCATCAGAAAAAAATATGCCTGACAGAAAGTTTTGTACCTGTTTGAAGATATATCTGTGTATGCTGGCCAATAACTTACAAGATCATTTATAAAGATGCCCACAAAAATTGGATTTTATTAGTTAAAAACTATATTCAATTCAAATATAAGTCATTTGTGTTTATGTTAAAAAACAATAAACACCTCATCTTGTTCATTTTATGTCCTGCTATGTTATTGCATGTAGACAGGTGGCAGTATCTTGCTGTGATCTGAAGTCTTCAGGCTTTTTTTTTTGCTCGAAAGAGATGACACACTGTATTCACTCACCACTGTTTACTGCTTTTTCCAGGTCAGTGAGGACATATAGCACCTAAAACTAAAACTAAATAATTGTATTATATCATTTTTTAAAATTATTATTACTATTAAAACAAGCAGTAAATCACCAGTTCTCTCTACCTGAAGGTGCTTTAGCTTTTAGGGATTAATGTCAAGATATGTGTTTATGTTCTGTATTTATTAAAAAAGCAAACTAAACCAATATCAATGTCAATATTGGCCTCAAAAATCAAGTATTGCGTGAGCTACAGTCCAAAGTGTGCAGAAAACAAAGTGACAGTAAACTAAAACATAAACATCTTAATCTGGTTTGGGAGCAGCGAGGCTTACACAGTCACCATTACTGCAATCAAGATCATTTTATGTTTAAGAGAGGCTATTTTAGAGATAATAAGAATGGCCAGGTAAATAGAAAGAAAGCTGTAGGTTCAAACAACCTGAAGTGCGATAAGTTTTCTATGTACCGAAGATGAGCTTCAGTGATTTGTGAATAAACAAGCACATACAGATGGTGAAAACAGGACCCACAAACTAAATTTCAATTTCGCTGCCATAGACTGTAAACACATAAGCATTACAAGCCTGACTTTTCAGTAGGGGTCTCTCTCTGCCTAGCAATATACACACATAATATACAATATGTTATGTACAGGAACAGTACACAGACTGTGCATGCAATGCGGTCAGTATCACTGGCTGGGTGGGTGATGTAACCCAATTTCAGTTATTTTGCAATGTGAGTTTTTTTTTCTTTTCCAAATGTACATAAAACTCCAGCAGCTTTGCAACATGTGTATCATAACGCTTGTAGCAAACAGTTACTCCCAAACGTACTGTGCACACATGCGCTCAGCTGGAGCCAAATATGGACGAAAAGAAAAGGAGAAAATATGTTTTATCTGGAGTGAGAATACAAGACCGGTCCTCAACTGACAGTTTAACATTTGGAAATCTGGAAACAAATGTGAGGGATTGGTATAAAATAAATAAACAGAAAAATATTTTAGTTGTCTTTTTGTTGATGGAAATTGATCTTGGCTCATGCAATTTAAACCAATATAAAAGTCTTACAATAAATGTTATTTTTGTGAGTCTTACAATGTTAATCCTTTTAATTTTGTGTATTTAACTGAGAGCAAGGGTACCCATTTGTTGCACACTATAATTCAACAGGCTGCAACAACACAACAAACACCAGTAAAAATTGTCATTTCAGATCTTTTGTTTTGGTTTGTATTAAAGATATTAATTTTTTTGGTTTACAATTATGTTTTAACATAACTGGTAGGTGATATAAACCATAGTTCTCAAGAATATTATAGGCTTTTGTGTTTTTTCATCTGAGAGAATTCCTTGCTCTTTTTTGTATTACTGTGGTGTTACAACAAAGATCGGCATTTTTTGTCTGTTAGATGACATGTTTTCATAATAGTAATAATTAGTGTTTAAAAAATCAGTTGAGAAAAGACATGTTATCTGCTGCAGGTGCTTAATACAGTAATAGTTAATCATTACTTAATTTCACTCTTTCTTAATGTGTCTATTATTATTGTAGTGCATTTCAAATTAATAGTCAGTTGCACTTTGTAATTTTTCACTTGTCATTCTACATTTATGAGAACAAAGGGAAGCAGGGTGTGTCTCTGTACATCTCACAATCAACAATTTAAAGTCGATCTACTCTGTCCGACCATTTCCGAACTTTCCTTCTTCTAACTCGCCGCCTTTACTTCTTTCTCACACACGAACCAGAACCTTCACTTCTTTAATTCCTCTCCATGTGTTACCAATATCATCTCTTACTCCTGTCAACCATCTCCCTTCAACCCCCTCACCTTCCTCTTGGCTCTGTCTGACTTCCCAGCTGGCCTCTTGTGAAACATCCCAGTGGGTAAGTTCAGAAGCATGTATCCCAGGGCTCGTGGACCGCTCGATGTTCGCCAGAAGGGCGTTGTAACCTGCCAGTAGTTGGGTCCAGGGAACAGCTGCAACCTCAGTAGCCAGGGCTTTGCACTGCTGGGAGGGTTGGTACGACCTCTGCTACCCTCTCTGAGGGCTTCAACATGCGTCATTAAGGGAAAAGGTGGAGTAAGACAGGTGAACAAAGTCAAGAAATGCGCCAGATAGTGAGGAGATAAAGATCAGAACAAAGGAAACAATGAAAGATAGCGAGATAGCTAGACAGATAGAGGGATAGATGGATGGACGTGGATTTGGGTGGAGACTTTTCCCACGAGGATAAAGATGGACCGACCACCAGCAGGATCACACAGCGGAACTAACCGAGAATGTAAATCCCACCACAGAGACTATCAACACAGTTTACTGGCTGAGAGAGAGAAGGTGATAAACTGACAGAATTTCCTTTTAATCTACAACACTGCAGCCATCTTCTTAATGGCAATGGTCAGCAGGCTATGTTGAAGACAAACTTATTTCCCCACGCAAAACTCTAAACATCGAGCTTGTCTAACATTCTGCCTGTTTGTGTTTGTTTTTTCCTCATGAAAGCGGCGGCCAGCTCGCCTGTAATCCCTCCATCACACATTCCCTAACACGCTCAGACAGTAACACACACACATTTATACACACATACAACCCCCACAACCCTGGCCCGGCCAGAGGTTAACTCGTAAACAGATCGGGCCACACGACAGGGTGTTTATCCCTCATAGTGAGAGGGACCACTGCACATAATGTTGTCCGAGCATGTATGTGTGAGTCCGTTGAGCAGTTTATCTCGAGCTAGTTTTACTCCCTCTGGGCTGTTTGTTGTTTATGGTGAGAGACACTAACAACAGGATCAGACTCCACTATGTAAACTCAGTGTGAAGGCAGATACTTTATTCTGAGTGTTTCCCACACTCGGAATTAGTAGATTAGACAAACTAGATAGACTAAAGAGGATCATCATGCCTCCTTAAGTCAGTATGAGCTTCTGGGGCTCAAACCAAACCTTCTAACGACAGCAATCTTGACAAAACAACATTATAACCATACACTTCTGAATTAGCCCACCATTTCCAAACTGTGCTGTGAGTTCTTTGTAGTGCCAATGAGCTGCCAGTTTAGAGGACTTTCATTTATTGAGGTTTCCAGGTCAAGTGGGGATCAAGGCTGATCCTGAGCCTGATTAGAGCTGCTGAAACGACAGCGAGAAAAGATCTGAGGAGTGAAAGGTACTCCTCTACAATATGTATGGCATCATGTATCTATCACTGTCACATGAGAACTGCATTACAACTGATCAATAAAAAACAAAAAAAAACAAAGCCTGTCTTGGTGCGCTGCTTGTAATTCAGACTGATTGCCAGCAGAGTTGCACAAGCAGTGAAGTATGACTTCTCTCTTCCATTAGCAGTGATGAAGTTGAGTCTGCCAGGTCAGGGCTATTCATCTACATTATAATGTCATGATGAGATTACTTCAACTGCAAGGGAAAAAGCAGGCTCCCAGTTCAACTCCCAAGGTAACAAGACATCATAGTATTGCATCCTTATGTGGCAGATGCAGTGTTACATGCACGTTTAAGTCATGCTGTCCTAAAACCGCTAAGCCCAAAGTTAACTGTGAAATCGGCCGCTATTAAAAGCTATGTGATTGATGCCTTTTTTCTAGGACAGAGAGGGAACATTAATGATGTTTCAACATTTCCCACTGCTTACGTATCATTGCTCAAGCTGCCATGTACAAAAGGTCTACGTCTAACCTCATTCATGGCTTTCTGGATGAACACAAGAGCACCTTCAGCAACGGGCCAATACCACCACAGGAGATCTTTCATTCAAGTGGCCTGGAGTCTGTGGAAAACAACTTAGGCAAGGATTATTATTATTATTATTATGCACAACTATCAGATACCTGAAACTCAACTAACTTCTTTTCTTCCTGTTTTAATGATACCTATATTTGTACTGCTTCATTTTAAAAATGTTCTTTTCCATTAATACATAAAAGACGGCTTTGTTTAGCAACCTGCAGGTTGACTTGTTCTTAGTTTGTGCTGCTGCCTGTCTCGGTCAGAACTCCCTTGAAAAGGAGGTTTTTATTCTCAATAAATAAAGGTTAAATGGATAAATAACATATTCTGCATATTTATTTTACTACATATACTGGGCACAGTCCTTTTGGAAATTGGAAGAAAAAAAGTCCTCTTATCTCACCTCTCTCTTACCTGCAGTTTTTCATTACAAAAATGTGGTTGTAAGAAAGAAAGAAAAAAACAGTCAAACCTCGTTTATCTTTATTGATAAAACATAAATTTCGCATCATGTGTGCTCCAGAGCTGCTTGAATACAAGAGGAGAATTTACACAAAAAAAGCTGTGGTCTATGTTTGTGTGCCAAGTTAGGCCAAAACAGTATTAAATTCATATCGAGGTTTGAGAAAAGGAAAACCAGCAGTTAACAGTGGACTGAAAAAACGGACTCCCTCACCTGCTGTTCTGTAGTGTGGCTATTTGAAATGATTAAATCTGCTCCCTCCCACAGACACACAAACACACAAAGTGTGCCAGTATTTTACCATCATTACTGAGCACATTTAAAACATAGCATGCTAATACGTGTGTGCCCACCAGCAATATGGGGAATCTGGCATTAAGTAAGGCTAAATTTGTTCTATCTGGAGCATAAATAGAGTTAACTCCATTATGTTGTTCCTCTGGGGTCCTGTTATACAGTCGGACTTGCACAGCCTGAGTAGGAACCCACTGAGGGGAGGAGATGGCTATCGGGAGCCACAGGGCAGATAGGGGGACCGTTTTTATCGATGCACATGCTGTAATGGGGTCTTCCTGTGAGGGGGCCGGAGGAGTTTCTTTTGACAGGGCTTTCATGTGTTTTTTGTGCTGTGGTGTGTGTGTGTGTGTTGTGTGATCAGAGAAAGTCACTGTGGGCCATTAGGCCTCCGCACGCATGCATACTCGCACACATCTGGATATGCTTCTCCTCGAACAGTCATACCTACATACAGTCTGGCAGTCCATGTGACCTTTTAATACCATCTAAGCACTTTTAGATAAAGCAGTTAGACCTCTCAGCTGGTGTATACCACCATCAGTGAATGACCACCATATGCGCGCACACACACACCTGCCACCTGCTCATGTCATGTCACATCGCTTGCACGCTATTATGTGCGCAATTTCCTGTAGATAATAAATTTATGTGCTCCCTCATGTCTGCAGAAAATGATCTGAGTATATTACGCAAGTAATCTCTTTACAGCTGATCTTCTGTCAGAGTAAACAGTACAAGTATCTACCCTGATGCAGTCTTTGACTAGGTGTGATGTTAAAGTTTGGTTGACATAGCCATAAAGATTTTACAGCTGTGTTTAGGAGAGACCTTGTCTGTTAGGACTTGAGGCTGAACTTAGCGATGTATCAGCTGCTCAGAGTTAACTCTGCACAGGTGAGGCACACCCACTTGCATCTCTTCTTAAGAAATTGAGTTACCTCATCGCAGGTTGAGAGAGAGCAGGAGAGGCAGCGATGGGGAGAAAGAACGAGAGATAGGGGAAGTTGGCCGGTGAAAAGAAACAAATGTCAGGATTCAGAAATCACCTGACCGGCCCGTGATTTACACAGGAGTTAGGTTTGGATCAGGGTCTGAGGTCCACGCAGGGGGCGAGGGGCTCTAATTCAAACCAGCCTCCAGGCAAAGTAACAGTTAGTAGCTCCGCGGTCTGTTAGCTGTCATGTGTGTCTGTCAGTTATGCTCGGCGGTTTCACACAGTGTTCTCAACAAGCTGTCTGTGGTGGGACAATCTGCGTCAATCAGACAAGGGCTGGATGCTAGCAAGTTGCCCACTGACCAATGGCTAGTATGCCAGAACTGGAATGATAGGAAGCATACTGGCTTTAGATATATACTGTGGATATGTTGGCAACCACAATATGATTGGAGCTTTTAAGCAAAGCCTAGAAAATGTTTTATGCGCACACTTCATTCGTTTAGACAGTTAAAGATTTGTTTGAAACTTGATTTTACGTACGTGATACATTTGGGTGTAACAGGAGTCTGCAGTCTACCCTTTCTTTACTGGTGGTTGAGAGTACGATTGTCCTCCTGAGGTGCTGAAGCCTGAAGAGACTGATCCTTGTCCTTTGCAGCCTGTCAGAGATCCTCTTCATGCAAGGACTCCCGGTTAGCGGAGTCGATGTGGAGGAGGCTCTTGATGTTGTCCTTGTTCCTCTTCTTCTAACCTCTAGTGTGTGAATCTAGCATGTCCATCCGAGTTTATCAGATCAACTTATGGTGGTACTCCAGGATTGTGATGTTTCTACTACAGGTGGTCTCTGCCTTCTAAACAAGCAATGAGTTTTGTTTTTACTCTTCTCCTGAGTTTTGCAATGCCCCCTCTGGCACAGCTAATACAATGATGTATTTCTTTGTCAATAAGAGCTCTGGAGGAAAGGGAGTTGGCAAGATAGGTTTCCACGTTTGAAGCAACGTCCTGCAGTGGCTGCTGATGGAGAACTGATGGAGAACTCTGCAGATCTTCTGCTTGAATGGACAAAATATATACACCATCTTAAACTTTCTTTAGTGTGACTTTCACTGGGGGGATTTTTTGTTGCTACGAGCTGCTTGTTTTCTGATTAAAACCCTGAAGTTCTGAATCACAAGCATCAGCGTCAAGATCTTCCCTGAAAATACCATTTTGGTTCAACGTTGTCTGATATAGGGCAGTGTGAGATGAGGGTAAGGTAGAAAAGGGCAGCCCACCCATTGCAGTCCAACATGCGGTGGGCAGATGTACAGGCGTGCGCACAGGGCTCCTTTCAGAGTACAAAAGGTTGATCTAAATAAGACCCAGCTGATGTTGCTGTTTTCTCCTCAGACTCAGCCCTCTCGCGCTCTGGTCCTCCATCTCTCACTCATCTTTGTAGGCCTCTTTTACTAATCCTCTCGCACCGTTTGACCTATGACTCGGTGCCCATACTTTTTCATATCTCTCCCCCCTCTTTTGTTCTGGGTATACGTGTGGCAGACCTCAGGGGAACAGGTAAAGTATAAATCTATAGCAGTTCTGACATCTCACAGTCTCTGGTTCCCATTTGGTCTGATGCCCTGCAATCAGTCACTCCTCTACTCTCCTCCTTCCCTTTCTTTCCTCTTCATTGTTCTCATTCGTGGAGACGTTTACAAAACCTTGCGAAGCTCCTTGTGTTGAAAACTGAATTAATATCATGTGCTTCACAAACACCCACGTCCAAATCAATGATGTCTACTCTGATCATGTCTCTTGTGTTTCATTCTGCCTTCTAAGCAGCGGTGTTAAATTGACATGCAGTTTTAATGATTACATGAGTGGATTCAGTGAGTATTGTTGCTGACAGCTCGCAGCAGCAGCACCGGAGAAGTGGGGGACAAGTTGCCGCTCTGTTCTTTCATCTCCAGTCATATCAACTTGATCAGTGAAACCACTTAATGTGGACATGTGTTTCCCCTGCTAACAGTCTGCCACAGGGCATAAATACACACATACACACTGAACGAGCAAGAGAGCGTCTGTTTCAAATCCCACAGAGAGCAGGCTGATAATGCAGTCTTTGGGATTTAGGAGACTTTTCATTTGTCGCTCATGCATCGCCATGTATATTCTGACATAGTCTGTCATTTGCGCAACGCTCCATGCTCGATTTGGCTAGAAGAATATGTCATATTACGACGAAAAATTCATTGTAAATAGTCCATGGGATTATTTCAAAACCACACTTTAATAATCACTTGTATTCATTTGACATGCTTGAAATTGAAACCAAGCATTTAACTTTTAACCCCCCATCAGTGCACAAGACTTATATGGTATATATGATATTTCATCATATATCATATATGACATATGCTGAAATATATGATAAAATACTAATACTAAATTCTGTGGATTTAGCTTACTTACTTTCTTTCCATGAGTTAAATGAGAACATCCATACTGCTCTTATATCTGTGCTGCATGAAGACTGAAAGCAGGAAGAAACAGCTAGTTGGCTCTGTCCGAAGGTAACAAAATCTGCCTCTAAAATCTCTAAAGCTGAACTGACATGTTGAATCTCTTTTATTTAATCCGTAGAAAAATTACATGAAAGTCACTGGCCAGGCCAAGAAACAGTCCAGCACATAACCCAGCTTAAAACCAGAACTTGTAATGTTTACACTTACAATTTTGTACGGATTACAACTAACAAATGTGATTTTTTTCTTTCTTTTTTTTGCTTTTTTTGCTGGTCTTGTATGATAGTAAATTGAATGCCTTCAAAGCAAGTAATTTAAATATGTCACATTTGGCTCTGGAAAATTATGATGTTTTTCTACGACATTTTAATGAGAAAATAATCGGCAAAAACTCTAAGCTAAGATAAGCTAATTAGCTGCTAGCCCCATCTTCATGTTTGACATACACAAATATACACAAGTGGCATTGATCTTCCTACCGAAGTCTTGAAGTAAATTAGTACAGACTAGTAACTACCATATTTTCCAGATTAAGACAAAACCTGAAATATTCTCACTGAAGCTGTGGTTTTAATATGATGTTAAATGACAGGGATAACAATAATATAGTGTTGAATAAGGAGATGAATGACTGTCAGGTGCAGTACGATGTTGGGGTTGAGCTGGATGAACAAATTTGGGATGATGGTGGGGGTTAAGTGAAGAGGGCAGGATCCTTAAGGAGTCTGAGAGCGAGAGGTTAGTGTAGTAGAATGGAGAGAGACAGAAGACCACCAAAGAGGAGCTTGGAGTTGGATTAGAAGCACGTGGTGAGACATCCGAGGATTGCAACATTTGTGTGAGAGGACCAGGGTTGATAGAGCAGCTCAGATGTGCATCAGGGGACACCCAGAGGAGGATGGGCTTTGATATCAGCTGCAGAAATGACAGGGGCGGCTGTTCATTGGGCTACATTCAACACAATGTAGTGATGGATGGACACCCCTCAAATTTTCAGGTGGAAGTTTCTATTTATTTGACATCTTAAGTAACTGTTACTTGTTAGATTATGATTTTAGACGTCTTAATCTGAAGCTTATCACCAGTAAAATACAATGCATCACAGTGAGCACTGAGAAGTTTATTTTTATGCTGTGAGCCACCTCAATATGTATAAATCCCAATCTTGTTGTTCACTCCTTATAAACAAGTCTTCTTATAAGCAATACAAAAGTTCAAATAGATACACCTCCGCCAGCAAAATTTATATTTAAATTTCTTTATATTCATATTCATGCTTTATATTCATCGATATGGATAATAATAAGGTCAGTCACAGAGTCCGTTTTTCTGCAGATGTTTAATGCTGGTGATGTTTAAATGAGTTTCGATGCAAGACTTTTACCTTGCAGTATTGCTTCTTTTTCGTGCATGGAGTATTTCTTTCAGCACAGCTTAAAGTATATTGCAACAAGGCGCAAGAGCAAGTCCTAAAGCTCTCTGATCCTCACCCTCTACTGAAACCTGGCAGCAACAAACCGGCTGCTTCCAGGTCCTTAAAGCAGTCCAGAGACTGATCTAAGCCTTGGTGTATCTTGATGTGAGTCAGATCTCCAGAGACCACGAGAGGGCCCGTCCATCACAGTCAGAGATAGTAGAGTTTACTGAGAGCTGACATAAGAGCAACATTTCACTCTGACAGTCCAGGACAAGTGCCAGCCTGCTGCCAAGGATATGCCAGCTTTTACTGGACTGCTTCAGTCAGCCACAACACAACTATTGTTGAAATATGGCGTGAAATCTGGTGTTCTTCACCAAGAAAATGTTTTTATTTTAATGCCGACAGACTCTTGCAGCTTTTTGACATCTGCTTGGCAATCACCAAAGATTATGCTGTACTGTATATGGAGCTGGTAAACCTGTGCCATTATTTCACACAGGGCAGTGTGTGCAACAAAAGCTTTAGATAATGCCAGTGCTCAAACATTCATGACCCGTGACGTGTACTTAAGAACTTGTTCTGTCTTGTCAAAGCTTTGAACCAGTGTGTTTGCACACTGGTTCATGTTAATGTCAATAACACAAAAGTTATTGGAGTGCTCTTCATCCCACCCATGCTGAAATCAAGATAGCCTTTGGTCCAGGATTTAGCATGGCAGGAAATTGAAGGCCAGAGACAGACTCACAGGGCTGCAGAGTTTTTCAGACATGCCTGCTGGGCTTGGAGGAACACACAGGATGAGCTGGCTTTGACCTCAGTGACATTTAGACAAGAGGAGAACGTCAGAAATTTGTAGAATTGATTGAATTAAACAGTCTCCGATAGGGAGAAAAGACGAAAATAAAAAGAACACCATAACAGTTTATTTTCTCGACCGCTACACCAATCCCACACCCAGATATCAGAGCACATGCCTCAAGTGTGTGTCAGCGATCCCGCTATCACCGACAATGATGATGACCGTTCGAGTCATGATTTCAGTGAAGCATTGCATGGCCATGTGTCACAGAGTGTATGCTGATTTGTTTGGACGTGTGGGATGTGGAGGTAGTCTGGTCACTTGCTTGTCCATGAGTGTCTGTTTATATGGCATAAACTATCTCTTACATCCTGTTGATGAACTCATCGTAGCATTTTCGATTTGTACAGTAGCATGCAGTCACATAATTTCGGTGTGTGTCACGGGATTATGGTTCAACAACACAATACAGAGGGGGTAGTAGAGTACTAGATCAAAGTCGGAGGACAATAAAAAATAATTTCATTCATAATCATTTCCTCACACTGATAAATCATACTTTGATGATATCCAGATTTTTCACTAAGTGCCACCATCTGGTAAAATTTCAAGGTGCCAATACTTTTATTTGTAACCAAAAAATGAATGACATTCCCATCAGCCTCAGCTGTACTTTGCTATTTAGCAATTGCTAATGCTAATTGCTAATGTTAGCATACTAAACTAAGATGGTGAACATTAGTATATATCAGCTTAACATTAGCATATTAGCATTGTCATTGTAAATGGACTGTACTTCTATAGTGCCTTTTAGTCTTTCTGACCACTCAAGGCACTTTAACACTACATATCACATTCATCCATTCACACACACTTTCATGCACTGATGGCATTGGCTACCATGCGTAATGCCAACTGCTTACCAGCTAACCATTCATACGGTTCAGTATTGTGTTCAAGCACAGTTCGACATGCAAAATGGAGGAGCCGAGAATCAAACCATCGACCATCTGATTAATTTAATTCAATTTTATTCATATAGCGCCAATTCAAAACAAAAGTTATCTCATGACACTTTATACAGAGCAGGTCTGGACCATACTCTTTATAATATTACCAACAGAGACCCAACAATCCCACCATGAGCAAGCACTTGTCAATGGTTAGTGGACGATCCATTCTACCTCCTGAGAGGCAGCTGCCCAAAGAGTATGTTAGCATGCTGACGCTAACATTTCCCTCTAACAGCCAGAATGCTGATTTGTTGCTTGGAAAATTACTAAAATCTTTCATTGAATTATATACTTTGTAAGAGACTAGGACCCTTAGGAGGGCACAGTCAGTCTTGGCCGACCCAAGTCACCTCATGAACAGCTGCTTCATGTTGTTGCCGTCTGGCCGCAGATTCTGCTCGCCTAATGCAGAACAAGTAACAAAAACTCTTTTGTTGCTGCTGCCATACGCACAATGTGAGGTGTGGTACTCTTGTAGTATGTATTTATTGTGTCTTGTACTGGTCGTTGTTACCTTTGTATATGTGTTATTTATGTTACATCCTGCTGGTGCACAACAAATGGCCCCTCGGGGAGATAATAAAGATTCATTGATCCTTAAATGTATTAATAAATAGTTAATGGTTCTTTGTGGTTTCGCTCTAGTGTTTTTATTAAAGATGGAAAAGTTTGTTTGTTTGTTTTTTCACGCAAAAACCCTAGTAAATGTGAAGCCTGGGAAAGGGACCTGGAAATTGTAATCCTGGATGATGCCTGGGCTAAATGCATCTCCAGCATACACACCTCCTCTATATATATAATGCATGGACTGATATAATTCAAGGTATTTCACAGAGTACATTACTCCAATGACAGGCTAGCTCAAATATACCCATCTATTCTTCCTATCTGTCCCAGATGTGGAAACTCTGTGTCATTGGGTCCCATGTTCTGGTCATGTCCCCGGTTGATTTCTGGTCCTCCACATTTGACTGCCTTTCAGCTTTATGCAACAGATCCCTCAAACCCAATCCACCCACTGTTATATTTGGAGTCACACCCTCGGAAATACAAACCACAAGTACACAAAAGAGAGCAATAGCATTCTGTAGTCCAGTAACACGTAGGGTAATCTTAATGAACTGGAAATCTAATAAATGCCCTTCAGGAGTATGTATGTATATATGTATGTATGTATCCTTATTGCTGTATAACTGAAAATGCCAAAAAAAAAAAGTTCTAAAAAAAATTCTTCTAGGACCAACTCAAATAGAAATAACATAAAGTAATTACAATGAATAATCTTAATGTGGAACATTACCACAGACAGAACTATGAGTTAGACTTTTTTTTTTTTTTTACCTTTTTCTACTCTTGACACCCCCCGCTGTCACTCAGACATATTAGCAGAGGCCCAGCAGACAGGTATCCACAGGGTTTTAAGGGTTTAATATTTGGTATAAAGGCTATATATGGTTTGTTGTTACTGTTTGTGCCAGCAGTACTAGTCCCTGTCTGAGCCCCTTGATGTCTGCTGAGTTCACTAGGGTTGGTACTGGAGGAGAGACTGGGACTGGTGGGGGTGACCACCATGCTGGAGTTCTTACCTCCCAGAGTGTGTGTGTGTGTGTGTGTGTGTGTGTGTGTACAGAATGCCTGGGACTAAACCACATTTGATTTTTATACGCTTGTGGCTAACAGGAGCCAGATGTAGCTGCCTCCAGGGAGCTTACCATCGAAACAGCCATTTATTTCTCTTTTTCACTCTCTTTAATGAGATGTGTGCATGCATGCTTACAAACATACTTGTGTGTGTGCAGATATGTCGTTTAAATTAAAGGCACAATATATTTCTCTATTTGGTTATGAAGCTGATATGATTTTGCTTTCTTGTTCAGCAGCGCCAAAGACAGGATGTGTCCTGTACGGATGACAAGGCATGAGAGTGAAAAGATCCATGATTTCATCACATAAAGATTAATGAGAAACAATAGATCAAGATGTCAGAGCTCTGAGGACTCACAGTTCTTTGGATGCTCGACCTGGCCCGGAGACACACCATGAAGCCTGAGAGAGAGAGAGGCTTCACACTCACACACATGCACACACACACAGACACAACAGGCACTTAGATGGTCAAAAGCCTTCAGACAAATAATCCTGGCATCAGGGCTGTTGTAAATTCATCAGCTAATCACTAGTAACGTCAAATAGGATATTAAATTACTGCACCACAGGTTTTCTGGACATTCTCTTCTGAACATTTACAGAGCAGCGATTGGGAAAGAAGAGAGAGTGTTAATTGAAAGCGAATGTGTCTGCGCTGGCTGCTGGTCAGAGATGGGCCGGGGTCCCAGTTGGCTTTCACTTCAAAGGCACTACCCGCCTGTCTCGGGCGCACCTGCAGCCGGTTAAACCCTGCTCTCATCACTCAGGGCGTGGAAGGACCTCTCCTACAACTTAGAGCCCTCACCACAAAGCCTTTTGCCAAAGGACCGTAATGGCCCGCACTCAAGAATTCAGCCTAAAACACCAGGTAGCCCATACAACCTTCGCTACAGAACTGAACGTCAATCACATGACGTGAGCGCTCACAGAACATCGACGGCAGGCAGTCCATGCAGCCTCAACCTCAAGGTCTATGCCACCCCCATCACAGGCTCATATAACCACCACAATCCGGTCTAAATTCAGGGTTCATAGACCTGCAGATATATACAAATTAGTCACAGGGAGAGCACAGGAAGTGTTTTTCCTCTGTTCTTGTGTTATGTTTTAAAATAAATATAAAAAACTGCACGTGGATCTTTGAGGGGGAGATTTACAGGTAAAAAAAAAATATTCAGTTGTGTTCTTACATGATGAATTTAAATAAGTCATTCTTCTTATCAAGACATATTGATATTATGTCAACTCCAATAACAATGCTTCTCTCCCGAGATGCAAATAAACATATACTTCACTTTCATAATGTCTCCATTCAGCCAGGTCAATAACCAGTCAGGTTTTTTATGACAGATCATAATTTAGATGTGCTGCAGTTTGGATTTTCTCATTTAAGCTCAGTGTTATTCACAGAGATGAGAAAGGGGTCCATTGTGGCAAAGTATATCTGAGCATCACTTGAGGAGGCTGGATTCTCATTGGACCAGGCAGAATCAACTGCTCTTAATTTTTCTCACGCTCGTCTTGTGCAACATGCACAAACTCCACTGAGTCTGCCTTAATATAGCAAAAGGAGAAAAATGTGAAAGTAAAGTTTGAGACTAAACAAACACCAAAGAAGCTTAGCACTTAATCTGGACCACAGTTTCTTGTACTTCTTCTTGTGTGCTATGTACAGTCATCAAAGCACAAACATGCACAAGCAGACAAAACCAATATCAGCACTTAAGTCCTGTGCCTTAAGCTCTCTTTGACAAGTTAGCCAACAAGATTCCTTCATTGTTTTCACAATCTGGACACAAGTTAAACATTTTTTGTGTTTGATGTTTTGCCGTATTTTTAAAAGATTTTGGTTAAACCGGCATTAATTGACTCTTTTTGACGACTTTGGTACAGTGTAATAAGTTGTTAAAAAAAGAGTGACAAAGCAAACCGTTGAATATTTACACATCAAGCAGACATGGTGCAACATTAACGTTCATGTTCTCTGCTGGGGGAAATGTCTGGCTCTCTGTCCGTGTTTGGTGCTGGCGAGGTGTTTACTGGGTTTATCAGAGCTTTTCTTTTCTTTTCTTTTTTTTTTAAACAGGCTGATGTAAGACTAAAACCAAAACAGTACAGTTTCAGACTGTAAAAACAATTAGGTAAAAGATGCTAAAAGGTTGTGTAGATATTATGGGAACTGCAGTCCAATCACCGTTCTGTTAGCTTTGTCAAAATAAAGACATTTATTACATTTTCGCCATCTTGCTTCGTCTTGGCTCAACTCGAAGGGCTTTTTGGATTTTTATTTTTACGCAGGATTCTTAGCCAATAGTCAGAGCAACTCCATGACACTGCCACGATCGTCAATGCAACTAAAGGCTCTAAGCGTGTCCAGTCGAACTGTACCATGCATAGAAATTAGGCAATTGTCTTCTGCTTCTGATTTTCAATAGAAAGAAAATTGGGGAGTAAATCCAAAGTAAATATATAGATAAGATTAGAATTAGAAAAAAAAACGACACATGTTCTGCTTCGATTACGGTCCATGTTCTTGTGCAACCTACATGTGAAACACACCTAGCATGGACTAATTATAATCATTGTATTACCCTTTTTTTCACTCAACTCCTGAATAACTAAATGAAAAACACAAGCTGCCGTCTATAAAAACATAGGTAGCTGTGATTAATTTCAGTTTTGGTTTACAGGGAGACTCCATTGTCTTTTTAAAAAAAAAAAAGTAGACAGATTTCACTGTTTCAGAGTTCAGTTCACTGATTCACTGTTCACTCACTGTTACCTCAGACAGCCACCATGTGACCAGCTGCCCATGAACTGCAGTGTACGTCACACAGACAGTTCCCTACTAAAACAGGAAACTACTCAGCACAAACTCAGTTCCACCAAGAGGGAGCAAGGAGAAACTGTGCTGTAAAAATGACCAGCATCCATAAAGGTAAATCTAAAATTAAAACATTTCAGTCTTTAACAGTTAAATGTTTTATGTAAAGGAGAATCAAAGCAGTTGGATTAAAGTTTATCCCTTCAGATATGGACAATGTACGCTCGATTGTAGCTGAGACCGTTTGCATCGTTGTCTATGTATTGCCAAGTAAGCCTGTTTCTGTGTGTGAGATGTCTTAAACATCAAAGAGGCCATGCTACCCTGTATATCCCTTTGATGTCATCTGTATCACCTGCTCTGCAGAGTGTGTGTATGCGCGTTCATGTGTGTGCATGTGCCAAATTTGTCCAGCGTGACAGCATCCTTCGGCGACCAAGCAAACATTCTATTATAGAGTTATCACCGTCACATCTACAGATACTTAGTGTGTTCACAAGAGCTATAAAATCTATTAATGACAGGCTATCCTGGGGGTAAAGAAAGAAAGCTTAGCCCTGTGGAGGCCAGCCGTGATGTAACGTAAGGGCACATACTGTAACGTACCGTTATGGATGCGTGTGTTGCATCGGCGCAAGCACAAACTTTCTCTGAATGTACATGCCTCTCGTTGCACCCTTGCATCAGGAGAAAGTGGATGACAACAGCCCCTGACACCTACTGGGAGCGCCAGCCAAATGTTTCAGAAGCTTTCGGAGTTCCAGCGCCGCTGTGTTTGTTCAAGACAGTTCATCTCTGTCGGCAGATCTAAATTTACAGGACAATAAATTATCACAGGGCTGGTTCTCTGGCTTGCACTCGTGTAGGTGCACGCACATGCACGCACACAGTGTGGCTTGTCTGTCCCTGGAAGACGGTGTATTTTTAGGGTCCGTGTTGTATTCTGACCTTTCATTAGCTTTATAGATAATGCTCTTGGATTTTCAGCTGATTATTATCTAAACAGCCACTCAGGTCTGGTCCTTTTATCCTCACTGGCTCACTTAACATGCAGAAATTATAACGGTATCAAATCCTGCAATAAGTCATCCTGCAAGAACTTAAATAAAATATTTATAATGGACATTGCCCATCAGAAACATGATGTCATTATTCATGACCTGCGTTTACGTTTTCCACATAAAGGACCTCTTGTGGTCATGCGAGTAATGACAGTTGTCTCTGAGAAGCAAAGATGGAAGTAAGCTGACATCACAGTGCTGCAAAACCTTGTATGGAGGACACTGGGATGGATGGTTGGGCGTACAAAGTGTCCAACTTCTACACGGGACATTCTGCATCGTCTCCCACCAACAGTCAACCCTAGTTTCTTTCGACTGTGACCCCGATCTTCATCTGACCTTCATCGTCTGACCAAGTAGTTTTAGTTACCTTAAACTAGGCAGGGATCCAGACTGAAAACAGCCATGATTTAAGACAGCACGGTTGGGGGGGGTGCATTGGTGGGTACGTATTGTTTAAGGTTCCATTAAGACATGAAATATGATCTATGTGGTCCACTTTGAGTAACAGATGAATGCATTAAAGGATTATCAGGCAGCAAAATACAGTGCAACAGTTTATAATAATCGCAGAAAGGATTTAACAACTCTGGAAAGTTAGCCCTGCAGTCGTGATGACGGCGAGGCAAACGACAGAAGTACAGTGATCACCTTACAAAGAAAAGTACCAGGAACACACAGTTGCATGTATGAGATTGTGAGATGAGATCCAGGGCTGTCGATAAAGTTAAATTGGTTGAATCTGATTAAATTTCTTTGTCGATTGACCCTGTTTCTTTTGCTGGTGCTGGCATCTCGCCGCTCTCTGACTGGCTCTACGTTAAGGGCTAAAGTCAGTCTGAATGTGGCCTTAGATGCGACACATGAGCAAATCGTCATATAAATCATTTATTGGAAGGCCATAACCGACAATGTTGTCCTGCTGATAGGAGAACCAGATCAGAAAAACACTCATAATCGAATGCAATGACAAGTTGCACAATAGTTTTTTTTTGTTGTTTAGGCTGGAGCGATTGTTATTACTACGAGATAGTCAACTCAAGTAAACACCCTCTGTCCTTTAGGAATGATGTTAGTTACAGCAACACTCCACGTCTTTTCCTAACTTGCTTCAGTTGATCTTTTTGTCTTTGCCCTTCTTCCACCTGTCCCTTGTTCATATTTCCTCGGACCTGCCTTGTGTTGAGTTTGCCCCAGTGTGTCCCATCAGTATGGGAACTCTGCGAGGTCTGACGACAGGCTGCCCTCCCAGATCCAGCCTGCCAGGGGATGGGAATACATGCTGAGCTCATCCCTGGACTGACTGACTTGTGACAGCCCACAGCGTAATCCCCACAGGGGACACATTACTGGGCCATTAGTCCAACTCTTCCACCTTCAGTGCGTGTATCTGGCTTGCCCTTGGTTCATTAAGCCCATTCCCTTTTCTCCCAGCAACTTTCCTTTCAGAAGTAATCCTGTGTGATTATAATCTATCAACACAGAAATCAATTGGATTAGTCCAAAACCTCTGCCTCTGTAAATCTCACCTTTATCCCTTCTTCACCCCAGTGCAGCGTTTAAACATAGCAACCCCCGTCAGTACTTTTCCTCTGAGGAGATGGTTGCCAGATTGGACCTCGTACATCAGGGCAAACTTTTCCTCCAACTGACAAGAAGGCGCTTGACTCTGTTATTGTTTATGAGGAGAAAGCTGGGGTCAAGTTCACAGGCTGGGGGAGAGACGGAGAGAGAAAGAGAGAGAGCGAAAGTCTGTTCCAACTCTAGCCCCATGAGAGAGAGCATAACTCAGCCGTGTTTGTGCTTCCCTAATTCCTTTTGATTTAGCAGAAAATTGTGAGCTAAGCTGCAGCGCACAAATATTCACCAGGGCTTAGCTTCTCTGCCTCGCCTCGCAGCCTCTCACAAACCTGTACCCACCGCTCGTCTGTGAGTTTGTGCATGTGCCTGTGTCTGAAAACACATATAGAAAAAAAGAGTGTGTTCGCGTTTGTGTGTGTCCCGCAGCTTGCCTGCTGAGCTCTAAGCAGAAATACAAATTTCTCTAAAAGGAGCTTAGCTTTAATGGCAGCTTTGGCATAAACACTGGAACTGTTTTCTGAAGCTTTTGATGAAATAGCGGTTTGCGACAGCGATAGCTAATTCTAATAGTTTCAATTCCGTTAGGGATTTTCCTGATGTGTTTACTTGTTTGTTAGTATTACTGGGTCAGCTGAATCAACTGTGGTAATGTTAATCCAATATCACAAACACCCCGGAGAAGTTCAAGTCTACGCTGATACAAAACTATGTAAATTGGTGTCTGCAAACCGGTCAAGTGGTCCTTTTTTTTTTCCCTTCTGAGTTTCTGAAAAGGTCTTTGGATGCTTAAAAGTACGTTTTAATCTGTCAGGAGCCATTTGAGGACAAAGAGAAATCAGAGATTTGATGATGGATGACAGCTTCCTGCCAAAGCTGAAGACAACCTGACGACGCACACACACACACATACACACGAGCATTGGAAGAAAGGTAAGGATGGTCGCTCTCTAGGGACAATGTGCACTTGTGTGAGTGTGTGAATGTGTGTGCATGCTTTATTCAAGCGCTGTCTCAGCACTCTCTCTCTCCTACACATGTGGTTCATATTTAAGCCATAGTGCTGTTCCACTGGACGATTTTGGCTCTGTTCTCCCAATCCAACATTCCCTACTTTTTTCTCTGACTTTCATTTCTGCTTTGCTTCGGGCGGTGCGTGGTTACAAGGATGACAAGTATTTGTTAATAACAATAATTTAAGCGATGTCCGAGATTTACTTACTTTAATTTTTTTTATCTTCCAGCATATATTAATGAATATTAATATGACGTAAATGTGCCAGATTAAACCAAAAAGTTTATTCTTGTCAAGAGTCCCTTGGCAGGTTGATATTAAGGTTTATGTTATGCCGATAAAGTCCAATTATACGCAGTGAATAGGCAGTGTTAATACTAATTATAAATAATCAATAGTAACAAAAGATGTTAAATAAAATATAATAAAAGTGTTCATTAACTATACCTGAACCTGCAATTATTAATTGCTAGCATATTGGTGTAAGTGGGGCATTCACTCTCTAATTATGTTTCTAATTTTGCAGCACTACATTACATTACGTTTGACAAAAATGTCCTTAAATATTTAAAAAAAAAATCTTCTTTTTTCCTCCGATGTGATTTAATTATCCAGTTTTAGTGCGCTGTAAAATGAAGGCGCCATCAGTGGTTACAATCATTTCTCTCTGTGGTTACAGATGAACTCCTCACATTAGGACCGTCTCGACCTCCACAGCATCGTCACCCACACCAACACACACACACACGAACGCACCTCTCTCCATCCATCCCTCCATAATATCTCCTTCCTAAGTCAAACTCTGTAACCCCAGCATCTGCCCAATGGGCGAGAGGAGCTGTCAGCAGCGAGCCCTCCCTCATCTCTCTCTCTCTCTCTCCCTCTCCCTCTCTCTCTTAGCTCGGACTCTGTCCGCGGCGCACTGATAAAGGAGAGGTCTGGTGCGAGCATCCGACCCAGCACAGAGTCACACAGCCGACAGAACTGCAGCGAGTTTCGCGTCTGCAAACATTTGGCTCCAGCTGTGATTCGGATCTTATTTCTGCCTCTGCACCAAGCAAAAGAAAGCAAGGATAGGTGCTTGAGGAGCTGACTGGAGAGGTGAAATAGCCCACACTTGTTGCTCGTCTCGTCAGGTAAACCTCCTGCCGGCAGCCACTGGAGAGTCTGGTGCGCACATGGCACCGAAAACGCGCTCCTCACACTCCTGACAGTCGCGCTATTAAAAATGGAGCCACACACTGGATAATGAGGCCTACCTACTGAATGGTTGCTACTTCACACCAAACCTTGTCTTGTTAAAGTTGGGCATTTTCTTCTGAAACCTATTTTTTGTTTGGTGGTCACACACACACACACACACACACACACAAAGCGCAGAGCCATGCTGGGTTTAAACAGGATTCTCAGCCTCCGGACAGCCCGCATTCGGAGCTGTGGTTCACCGGCGGTCAAGCTTTCATCCCGGTCTCCTTCGTGCCAAAACACCGGTGCCAGTTCGAGGATTTACTGTGCGTGTCTGTTGCTGCTGCTGCTGGTGACGCCTCGGGCGGACTCTTCATGGTGGTGAGTACAGCCTGCATCCATCACACCTATACAGGCCTACCTGCCAACAAGATTTATGGGTGCTTGAATTTGTATATTTCCTCTAGGAAGAAACGATTAATTAAACAGGTAAATTCTCGATTATTATTATTATTATTATTATTATTAACTAAATTAAATCGAGAGACTAACTGTGAATGGATGGTAAGGAACTTGAACATTCATCATTGATCTTAATCATTTGAAACGGAGCTGGGAGCACTGCCTAGATTCGGGTCTTTCTTTAGAAACTTAAGGGATTCAAACTGCCAACGAGTTTAACTTATGATGACTATTTTAATAACCACTTTCCAAAACGCAAAGACCCGTTCCAATTAATTCAGAGAAGTGATTCCCCCCCCCCCCCCGACAGACAAGGCCATTATGAGGGCTGAGGGTTTGTATCAGTTAATTTACTGTCGCGGTCTCGCTTTTCTCATCAGCGCAACATTTTTATCATTCTTGTTCTTGTTTGTACATTTTTATGCTGCAAATAATCTAAACGCACTGGGGTTTATTAGAAAGGGTTTATAGGCTATTATTTGTCACGAATGGGTGCATTGCCTTGTAATTTTTATGGGGGGAAATGACTGCAAAGAAAAACTCGAAATGTGTTTTTCTGTCATCATTTACTGTAATTTAAGTCAAAATGATTTTCTGCAAAAAAAAAAAAAGAGAGGCAGAGAAAATATGGAACATTTATAGTAAAAATAACCTAAATTACGAGTTAGTGAGTACATTCAAGCCTCTTTAGGATTTTGTTTCTAAAACGCATTTTCTTCATGTCAGTTTGTTGGCCTGCCATATAGAGCAATAATAATAGAGCGATAAATGTAATTTATGTTGGCGCTGTTGGCTGAGCGCGTGTTCAGCTCAGCTGGAGCCTGTATTAGACAAGGCAGAGCAGTCATTAATTCACCAGGTAACGCACACACACACACACACACACACACACACACGCACGCACAGAAATTACTTCACTAAAATACCCCAAAACCAGCCATCTAGAGCATAGGTGAGGGGTGAAAAAATATCTCATTCCCTGCGCAATAACATACGTGAAAATGTCCATGTGTGTGAATGTGTTTATAGGAGAAGTGTCTGTGTGTGGGCGGGTATGGGGGTGATGGAATGCCTAATAGTTTGTGTAGATTAAAAGCAGTTATGGGGAGTAGTGGGAAGAGTGTGTGTAGAGGCTTTAGCTAGGCATTATTGGCTTTGGAGGGGAATTTAGTGTGTGAGATATAGCATTTAACTGTTTATCAGATTTCTGTGGGGGTACAGTAAGTGGTGATATGGACCAATCTGAGGATTTAACACCCAAGCGGGGTAGAAAAAAAAAAAAAAAGGGGTTGCAAAAATGACTGTGGCATGTTCCAACCATTTCAGAAATGTGGAAAAAAAAAGAATGCGTAATGTAATCACAATTAATCTACTTTTATCACTTTGTGAAATATAAAGAACACCCACATTTTACATGAACACGCATGAACAAGAATGTGCATGCGTTTGACTTGCGTTACAGACTTTGATGAGCACCGAGTTCTTATTTGCTGCGTCATTTGCAAATGTCTCTGGGAATCCCCAGAATGAAGTGATTTCTTATAAATCACTGATATAGGAGGAATTGCGGTTGTGTCATCAAAAGTCAATAGAAGTCTTCCCTATTTGTTTCCCACTTGTCTTTCCCCTGTGATTCACAGTAGAGTTGCAGGGCTTTACAGCATGTTGGTTTAGACCTGTGGATAATGATTTATTATCCTATAAAATCCACAACTCCTCTTGACTCTCAGAGAGAATGAAAAAAGAGAGAGAGAGAGAAAATTAAGTGTGAATAGCCGCCCTGGCTCTTTCCTTTGATGAGCACTCTGTTCTTATACCTCCTCTCTAATCCCACTCTGGGGAGCAGAGAGCCTCCAGTCTCCAGCCTCTTGCCCGGCCTCGTAAAACACGACCACACAGCTACACGCTCCCTGACCTCCTCCCGCTGACCCGCCAAAGCCCTGCAGCCACCGAGCCGCAATAGCGGACGAACACACATTGGGCACACCTCTTGTCGAGCTGTAGAGTTTAATTTTGGGCAAGCTCGATGCAGAATTTATCGTGAAAGGATACTGTAAGAGTCTGATTTATTAGGGCAGGGAGTAAGATTAAAATGAACATTAAGGAGAACTGTGAGTGAGATGAGAGCGAAAGAGCAGGCAGAAGGCAGAGAGGAGTAAAGTGAGTAAATGGAGTCTTAGTTTGACAGGGTTATTGGAGGCCCCCAGACTTTGTGCTCTGATTTGTGACGACATGATTTCAACTATCCCATTGGGAAACATTTAAACACCCATACACACGCAGGTCTTGTGGGGAGAGGTTAAGTGCTTATTTATTTGGAGAGCAGAGTAAATGGTTTCCACTCCCCTCCTTCTAGCAAACCTTAAACTGTTAAGTGTAGTGAACTCTGACTCACAGAGGACTGTTACTGCAGCTCTCCTTCATGCCACTCACCACCTTTGAGTGTGTGTGTGTGTATCCACATATATACACCCACCATATGAGGGCAGCTACGTGTACCAATCAATTGCAGTATCCCATCAATAACTGCTTTATATTGCACGCATTAATTCTTCTAAATGACGCACGTTTGCCCCAGTTTCAGTCTCAGTTCAAACTGCCTAGAAGTTTCTTGTGTTTCTTTTAAATCTTCAGGTACATCGGTGCCCTGGGGGCCCGTGTGATCTGCGATAACATCCCCGGTTTGGTGAACAAGCAGCGGCAGCTCTGCCAACGCCACCCAGACATCATGCAGGCCATAGGTGAGGGCACCAAGGAGTGGATCAGAGAGTGCCAGCACCAGTTCAGACACCATCGCTGGAACTGCAGCACACTGGACCGCGACCACACTGTGTTTGGACGTGTCTTGCTACGGAGTAAGTCCATGTGTGTGTACGCCCCGTCTGATTACCGACTCTGTGGCCAAAGAGTGTAAATATTGAACCAGATCCCGAGCCCCTGCTGCTACTATCTCACTCCTCGTTCTCACCCTTCTTCTTCACTTTTACTGCCTTATCTCTCCCTTCCTCTGTCTGCCCTTCTCCCTTCGCTCTGTTCTTTCTCCGATCCTTCCTTCTCATACTTACGCATGCTGGTGCTCCGTGTTTATAGTCGCTAATGGACTGTTGCAATGCCTTACGCCTCGTCAATAAACACGCGGGCTTCGAGGCATGAGCTTGTCGTCATTTTGTTTTTCCACTCCTGCCAGACCTCTCTGCTTTCTAACAGATTCATGGTTACACACATATGCACACAGACGTATATGCATGTTAAAATGCAGATTTTCCAACTCTCTGTGTATCTGTATAACTCCTCCTCATGACAGGTTTTATAACTGCTGACAGTCTGAATCATGAATATTTGTTATATAAGAAAGAGACTCCTCAGTACCCGATAGCCAAGCTACATTGGTGTCTCAAAGTCAGACGGTTATTTTGCATGAAACATTACATGATGACTGTTCTATAAGCTGTCCATCAGACATTGTTTTGCAATGATACCGCAGTAGCCATAATAGATCATCACGGCTGCTTTCTGAATGCAGAGCATGGCTGCAATGACGCACCTGTGACTCCCCGTTGCATGCAGTGCAACCATTAAAAAGAGTCAATGCTCTGCACACTCGACTTGACATTGTGTAGAACAGCTCACTCTATCTGAACAGACTATGCATTGGACGTCACTGGCTCTCCTTGGGTTGTTACTGTCCCTCTTCCAGCCATGCTAAGCATGTGTGGCGGCCAACGATGCATGGAAAAAAGTAGCAGATATGGAGATAGAGGCTGCGTGTGTGTGTGTGTGCGTGTGTGGTGGAAAGGAATAAACAGTAATGTAGATGTAAATATTTAGAGAGATATTCTCACTGTCAGACAAACAGCGAAGGTTTGAATGATGACCAGCAATGCCCTCCTCCATCCTCCCCCACATACACCCCCTCAACAGCACCCACTGCCCCCTTCTCCTCAGCCCAGAGATGGGATGGGACATTCCAGTGAATACAGAGCAAGCAGGATGGATCACACAAACTCTTCTGGCCCGGGCTGGTTCAAATAGGTTTACGGGCTGAACATATATCTTGTTTTCATGTCCTAAAGTGTCCCATGCATAGCCATTTATAATCAGTGCCATATGAGTTAGTTTTGTGATGTTATTTTGAAGTGCTGGTACTTGAGTAGTTCCATTTCTTGAAACTTCCACTCAGCGTTTCAGAAGGAAATATTGCTTCATATGTATTTGCATGTCTCTTTGCAGGACTGTTTTAAATTCATAACAAAATTCATTAATGTAGATAAATGTAATGCATTATTATTTACCTTAGTCTGCATGTCTTGGAATACTTCGCTAAACTATTTAAATCGTCTTACACCTTGAGGTTGTGATCAAATTAAAACAGTTATGTGTATGAGCATGGATAGAAACAGAGACAGTTCAATAGACCAAAGAAACAAATGTCCTACGCACCTTTTGTTAATATGCAACTGCGAGCCAACCTAATATAAAACAAGATTAAAAGTCGTACATCCTGTTTACACAGGCAGCATGATGAAAGCTGTGTGTACAGCAAAGTAGTTACGGCCTCTGTCAGTGTCTATGGAGGACTGAAGCAAGAATACACGTAGTCACAGTGCTGCTACATGGTCACACATGTTTTGGCAGTGCTCAGAGACCAATACATAAACACACAGTTATGAGTCTGAAGCACAAGTGAAACATGAGCTTATTGTGCGGCATGTGTTAGTTAACAATGAAATCTTTTTTTTTTAAACTTTGGGGACTTTGACAACTGCCTGCATGAGCAGTGCATGACTGCTACCTTGCTGAACTTCTACAACTCGCTTGCCTCCGGCTTGCAACATTTTCTGGTGCTGCACAGCAACTTCCAGCAACTTCTATCTCATTATATTATTAGATTATTTTATTTTTTTAATATATTCATATTTTTGCCATGTGTGTCACGTACAGATACAGACATTGAAACTGAGGTGAAAGTTGATATGTTGCTGGTACAGTGTTGATATGATTAAGAACAGACTCTTTTCACGGTCTATTGTGGCCAAGAAACGCATTCAGCGTGCAAAAAAAGGTAAATAAAAAAGAGGTGTCTTTGTAAAGTGTTGCTATGAAAAAGACTGTGTGGCTGCTGTGACCTGCACGGGCAACAAAATAAAAAGCAAGATGTCCGTGCTGTGAGGGCTGTGCTAAAGGAAAGCTCAAGTATGGTCCAAAAAAGAAAAAGTGAATTCTCTAGGGAGCATGAATATTCTAAACACATTTTACAGCAATCTTTATTTAGTTATTTATTCAAGATAAGATTGTTTTTTATTCCTTTTTGATGACGATGCTTCTTGTGTGCGAGTAAACAAATTGGCTTGGCGCAAGATGAAAGATGAAAAGGTGGCAAGGTCATGAAAAACATCAGGATTAATTCACTGGAAACCTGCACAGCAGATTTAACAGAAATCCAGCCACAGTTTCGACAGCATTGGTTCCAGATGGTCATGAACGAAGTCATTAAAAAGTTTGTCTCTGTGACTAGAGATATAACATTAACAACAACACAGCAGATTTACTATTGATGTTATATATAAAAAAAACACTTATGTCTCTTAGGTTGACCAAGTGGACAAGTTCTCTTGCTGCCATGTTGGGTTTTGGGGCATTTATTCCCACAGGCGCTGCAGAAAGCAACTGTGACCAAACACTATGTCTAATTCTCTATGTATCTTTGGCCACACAATAGATGAGTCATATTCTAAGGAACTAAGGAGACCAGAAGAGTACAGCAATGGTAGAAAATGCTGTCATGACATCACCCTGGCGCTGATTAATGGGGTATCACTGTGTCTGTATTTAAACAATTTATGTGAGCAGAGGAGAGCCCCGCAGCTAGGATTATTTCCATGATAATATTTAAACAGAGCTGTCCTATACTCCGTTTTAAGCCTGATATGCCCCCGTCAGCTGCACCTTCATGTCCTGATGGCTCACGCCCAGGTCTGGTCATGGCATTATCTGTATCTGTGTATGCATGTTAACGTTTAGGCTGCACAGTTTTAAGTCTTTTGGTCTTTGAGAATGTACTGTATTGCATGATATGAGTAACTGTCTGACCTCTCTGGGTTTTTTTTCTTTCATGCTTTCTGTCTCTGTCTGTCTTTCTCAGGCAGTCGTGAAGCAGCATTTGTCTATGCCATCTCCTCAGCGGGAGTGGTGTATGCGCTCACTCGGGCCTGTAGCCAGGGGGAGCTGAAGACGTGTAACTGCGACCCTCACAAGCGCGGGCGGGCTAGCGACGAGAGAGGAGAGTTTGACTGGGGAGGCTGTAGTGACAATATCAACTATGGGATAAAGTTTGCCAAAGCCTTCATAGACGCCAAAGAGAGGACAGTCAGAGATGCACGAGCGCTCATGAACCTACACAACAACCGCTGTGGCAGAACAGTAAGTGTGTGATTACAGCAGCATCAATTTATCCAAATATATCTAGTGGTATATCTGTCTAGTCTGTCTAATGTAGATTAGGTGGACAATGATCATTTACACCTGGTATGATAAGTAGGTAATGTGCAAATCAGGTAGGTGGAGCAAGCAAACTGGCCGCCCCAAAAGAATTCCCAATTGAAATGCATTCTGAGTGCATTTCAAATTCAAGCTGCCATTCAAGTGTGGGAAAATATTAAATATTCAATTTAGAATTATCTCTTCGGGCCACACAATTGTCACTGAATAAGTGTTGAATCTCAAAACCTTGAAAGATAAAACCAAAAATTTAGTTGCACCATGCCTTTAAGAAACATTCCTGCCTTAGCACTACCTTTTTTGAACAAAACTGAAGTTCAAGAAGGCTAAAACATATCTCCACATCTTTCTGTTCACTCAGGCAGTGAAGCGATTCATGAAGCTGGAGTGTAAATGTCACGGCGTGAGCGGCTCTTGCACGCTGCGGACATGTTGGATGGCCATGTCAGATTTCAGGAAGACCGGTGACTACCTGAGGAGAAAATACAATGGGGCCATCGAGGTGACAATGAATCAGGATGGGACAGGCTTCACTGTGGCTAACAAAGCCTTCAGGAAGGCCACCAAGAACGACCTGGTCTACTTCGAGAACTCTCCAGATTACTGCCTGCAAGACAAATCAGCAGGTAAGGTGGCAAGAGGAGAGAAGAAGGTGGACTGGACTGAAAGATGCAGAAAAGCAGTTTCTCATGGGTGTTGATGGATTGCCCCGACTGTGTTATGTTTTAAGGGTGTTATGTGTGTGTTGTGTATATGTTAATGCATGACTAGTGTGTCTGTGTGTGTGTGAATGTCAGTGTGTGTGCATTGGTAGTCAGATAACACAGCAGGCCTCCCCTGTGATGTCTGTGGAAGCTAATATCCTTGTACCCTGGGGACATGGTCGTTCTGTGACCACCTGACCTCTATCAGTCTCTGTCAACACACACACACACACACACACATATACAAACACAGATACACAACCCCATGGTCAGAGGAAGTGTTGATCAACCTTTACACAATTCACTGAGTTATGACGTTTCTGATTGGCTGATTGATGGATGAAACACTCTCAGGCAAAGATTATTGACATCAACACCGTCATCACTCAGAAGCCCTGTCCAGTTCTTTCTCATCCCTGCTCCCTTTGTCCGCCTCTCTCTTCATCCCTTCGTCCATCCTCCCCCTCTTTCTCACCTTCCCAGTGGAATCCACAGCCTAGGGACACAAGCAACTAATTTAAAAAAAAAAAAAAAAAAATCACTTCTTTCTGTCTGTCACAGTCTCTCCCTCTCTGTCTGAACTAAGCATAGCTGGAGGGCAGAGTGGGCCTCAGAGTGTGAGAGCCTGTCTGTCTGTCACGCTCCACTGTCCATTTAACCCTCACACACATACACACACACTCACACACGCACACACATAGAGTGGCTTCAAAGGGAGCAGTGGCTTGGGAAAGGCAGTGTAACTATAGGCCACTCTACCAACACTGCATAGTTGTGTGTGTGGGTCTGTTGTTCTATGGGCAGCTTGTTGTGATAGGTAGCGGTTCAAACAGGGAGCTTCTCACACGAAGCACCAACACTAATCTCTGTGGGGATGACATTCACATAAGACACAGACAATATGCCACTGCATTAGGTAATAGCCAGACGGCCAAACACTCTGATACACTCAATCGCTATGACTAGTACGCAACTGCAGCTCAAATATTGACCCAAACAGAGAGCTAAAGTGAAGCCAAAACTATTGGGTCCTGTTCCAAACCTCAATTGACATTTGCAATAATGAAAATTACTAAAGATCCGGCCCTGGAACATAAACTTCTTTACACCATTTCCTGTGGTTCACTCCATTTGTCTAGACAAAAATGGTATTAGTATTTCTGTTTGTAGTCGCTTCTAACAAACACCAAGCCTGAGACAGTAATGGGTTAATGACGTGTTCACATTAAAACTGTAAAATTAGTAGCCAAGTCAGAAAAAACAGTCTCCAAGCTGAAATTCTGAGCGATATTGTGAATTCCTGACTGCTATGATATCTTTTGTTTTGTGAAAACAACAGAATTGCCAATATACCGCTGGCAAAATGGCTGCAAAGTCACCATCACTGCACACACACCATCACCCAAACAAAATCTTATATAATATTAAGACTAATAAAATTAATTCAGCTCATTTAAAATGGTCTGTACACAGTCAACATTGCCTCAATGTAGCATAAATGTCAAGAGTAAAATGGCAGGCTATATACGATACAGCTTTAATCCCGTGCCTATGTACTGTCTTATAACATTAGTACATTTTTATTTTTTCTAACCCTATGCACTGTTAGTAAATGTGCCCTGATGATAAGATCATCTCTCCTTGGCCAGGCTTGGGACAGGATGCAGCTAGGTTCAGCCTTGATTGGATACACCAAGTCCATGGCACAGGAAATACAAGGCATCTTAAAGCAGGAAGCAGGCACAAACACAGATACAGCCGCTGAGATGAAAATACAAAACTCTCCTCAGTCTCTTCAATCAAAACAATCTCTTTCATGTGAAACTTCTTTACAATCACTCTTTTGATGGATTAGGCCACTCACGATTCATCTTTCTCTACAACCAAGTCTACAATCCCAAAAAGAGCCCTCAACATCCCAGAAGTGGTCTTTTCATAGTCACGGGGGGCCCATATCACTAGATAAGATAAAATGGCAGGCTATGAAAATGGGCATGGAGGGTAAAATGGGCTTGTAACTCAGAAATACATTTCACTTTTTCATAAAAACCTAAGAAAGTAATCCTAAATTAAAGATTGCATTCAGTTACAGAGGCTGTTGGAGCAGCAGCTAGTTTCTATGTGATTTTAAGACCAAAGTTGCGACTAAGGAGTGTTGACCTGCCGCCAAATATCATGTAAAGTACAAACTTTAGTTAACTTTGGACTCTTTTGTACTCTTGTGCAGGCTCCCTGGGCACAGCTGGGCGGGTCTGCAATAAAACATCACGCGGTACAGATGGCTGTGAGGTCATGTGCTGTGGGCGGGGCTACGACACCACGAGAGTCAAGCAAATCACTAAGTGTGAGTGCAAGTTCAAATGGTGCTGCGCCGTGGAGTGTAAGGACTGTGAGGAAGCTGTGGACATACATACGTGCAAAGCCCCCAAACGAGCTGAATGGTTGGACCAGACCTGAGGACACGCCCTATCTGCCCCCCTGTAATGCAACCCCACCCCTTTCCCCTTTACAGGACATCCTGTGGAACATGGCATTCTGGGAAAGTTTGTCCAAAAGTGCTCTGCATCTCCGCCCTCCCCTGCCCCCACCTTGGGTGCATCATTGCATGGCTTTTCTACCTGTCTCTGTGAAAGCACTAGAATTCAGTACCCCATCAATATGAATTAATACCCATTAGCCCCTGTTTGTGAATGGCCCTGTGACTGAACTGCTGGTATCAGATGATGAACGGTGAAACCAGTGAACACTTTGGAGTTTGGGTGGATCGGGCTTTTATCAAAGATTCAGTCCAGACAGCCTTTTTTTCTAGCGTGTGGTTCTGGGTTAAAAATGGTTTGCTGCTTTCATGATGCTTTAAAGACACATTGTTACATTAACTGAGCCTTCAGACATATCCAGTATTATTACAACATCATATACTCACATAATTTTATTTCTTTTTTGGGGGGTGGGGGGGTGGGGGTACACTTTTATCTACCAAAAACAAATGCTTGGTTTGACTTTGGGAAGTAGCTTGACAAGTGCACTTTGAGAAAGTGGACATCTAAGCCTAAGTTTGGCTCTGTGTGGCCAAACAGAAGTCCAGGCAGAGGACTACAAGGGAGGACAGGGAGATGGACACCAGATGAATAAATGGACGGATGCGTCATTGGAACTTTGAATGCAACTGTAAAAAGAAAAGAGGAGAAAAAAAGCTGTTTAAAGTGATTTATTTAAATTGTAAAGTGTTGTTTCATTTCTCATCTGCGGATGAGACTGCACTACATTGGCTGACATGAGAAGAGAGAAGAGCACTCCCATTATTATGATTATACAGTGTACTCTAGTTTTCAGTGTGTAAGAAGAAGAAGAAGAAGAAGAAGAAGAAGAAGAAGAAGAAGAAGAAGAAAGAGAAGAGGAAGGCCTGGATGGTCATTCAGTCACACATAACCACAACATCAGACAGATTTCACTTCTCTGCTCTCCAGCTTGCTTGTATAACATTGTGTATATTGCCTTATCTAAACAGATGTTCATATGAAATATATGGTGCATTAGTATGACACTGGAATCTTTGTTTTTTGTTCAGACAGACGAACACAGAGGTTGAAGGCAAGAAAGAGACTAGATAATGCCGACAGAGCAGAACTAATCAGTGTGACTGAGCAGGATAGTGAGTAAGTTCTGTTGGACTGCTGTCATAACCTGCTGTGTTATTTCCATCACACACATACACACACGCGCGCACACACAATCACTGCTCCTCACCGGCCTCAGTTGAGAGACACTGGGGCAGTAATAATACAATCTATGTTAGTAACAAAGGCTGCTTCAGTGTGAGTAGGGGTTGGGTGTGTTATATCAGTAAAGGGGAGGGAAGTGTTTGATTAAAGGCCCAACCTAAACCCCAACCCCTGCTGGCCTCATCCCACCCTATGTGGAATTCCAGGTGGGTCCCAGGCTAATGACTAGATGGCTGTAATTACCCAGGGCTGTTGATAGCTGGTGATTGGACATGGTCGTGCCACAGAGGACCTAGTGTAGGCTCCTGCTGAGACCACATTTAATCAAAGGCTTCTTGGCCGGCTTATCAAAGGGAATACTTTCCCGCAATCTTCTCTACCTCAGCCCCCTCCTGCTCCCCAGACTCTCAGTCCAGTTCAGTCTCTGTTACATTAGAGCTCAGAGACTCCTGATAACATGAATTCAAAAAGATATCACACATAAATGCAAACTTGAGACAAAAGCAGTGTGTAAGCTCAACTCAGTGGATGCTTTTTTGAATAGGCCAAACGATACAGCTTTAATCCCGTGCCTATGTACTGTCTTATAACATTAGTACATTTTTATTTTTTCTAACCCTATGCACTGTTAGTAAATGTGCCCTGATGATAAGATCATCTCTCCTTGGCCAGGCTTGGGACAGGATGCAGCCAGGTTCAGCCTTGATTGGATACACCAAGTCCATGGCACAGGAAATACAAGGCATCTTAAAGCAGGAAGCAGGCACAAACACAGATACAGCCGCTGAGATGAAAATACAAAACTACTCTCCTCAGTCTCTTCAATCAAAACAATCTCTTTCATGTGAAACTTCTTTACAATCACTCTTTTGATGGATTAGGCCACTCACGATTCATCTTTCTCTACAACCAAGTCTACAATCCCAAAAAGAGCCCTCAACATCCCAGAAGTGGTCTTTTCATAGTCATGGGGGGCCCATATCACTAGATAAGATAAGCTTTATTGTCCCTCAGGGTAATATTATCAAGTAATTCCAGTCATTGAGACTATTCTCGTGTAAGCTTCCTGTGGCAGATCTATCTGTGTCCTGGATGCCAGGCTGAGAGCATTCCTGCTGCAGAAGTATCACAGGCAAACCATTAGTCTTCACAGCTGGCAGGCAGCGCTGTGGGCGAGGAAGACTGAGGGCACAGAAATGGCATCAAGCAACACAGGGGGTTTCAAGGACAATTCCAGTTTAGCAGAACTTGAATACTTTTGGCCAGTAGCTCTATTTGTTATGATAACATCGTACTCATCAAGTTAAGTAATAAGATCTAGGAATAGGATTGGCGGCATTACAGGTCAAGAAACACAAGCAATCAGGCAATCGTGCACGTTTTAAACAGACCCTTTGGTGAGCTCAAATTATTAGAAGAATTCATCTGTGCAAACACTAAAATGATCACCCAACCTTTGTAAACATTACAGGCTGACTGTGGTTCATCTTTGACCTCCAGTATTTGTGGTAGTTGTGCATGCACAGAGCTTTTCCAGCACAATGAGGGATTATTATGTAATTATGGACATTGCAGCTGTGCACACTTGGTTTTAGCTCCAAATAAAGTGGTTTAGATAATCTGTTGCTGTGGGCACAACCTGTTAAAACATCTTGAATGCTCAAGATTAATTTCTCCATTGTGCGATGTTAACATGTTTTTAGATCTCAGCAATTAACTTAACATAACCAACAGAAACGACGACCAAAGCTACAAAATAAGACCTAAGGTGTAATTAATCACCAGATATCGGACAGGAGGCACAAGTTCAGATCAAACTGTGGTTAAGTTGAATTTTCTATATTTTCTGTTGAGTAAAAGTTCCCTATTTATATAATAATGTCTCTGTACAAACCTGTACACTGACACATGATGCATTATAGACAACACACATGGGCCAAATCATTTATTTAACATCATCAGAGTTATTCTCAACTGTGTGTCTCTCCCCCTATGTCTCACCCCTGACAGTTACGTAGATCTATCAACCTTGTGTCCAGACTGTAATGCATCTCTGAGCTCTGGCTGCCAAATGACAACAGAATTGACTTCACTCCGACGCGACTGGGCACAACTCCATCGTCCGGCTTTGATTGAGACAGAAAATAAATGAGAGGTGTGAGACAGAAAGAAGGAAGACAGTGAGTCAAATGGATGGATGAAGGTAAGAGAGAAATGTCTAGGGTTACTTAGAGACCTAGCAGGCATGTTTATCAGCAGATCTTAATCTGAGCAGAAAGAACCGCGTTCCCCACAATTCATCATCATTACTTGGCCCACCTGCCACCTCCCTCCTGACGGCCTCCCTCCACCTCCCTTTTGCTCTTTGCCTCTGATACAGCACTCTGTCTGCAGGAGATCTAGACGGAGACCCCTCTAACAATTTCCTAATAACTTTCACATTGGGGTGGTCCCGGGTGTCAGCCATGCGATCTGTTTCGTACACACATTCACATGTACATACCTGCAGGCTAGGATAGGACCTCTTTGGTGCCTCCTGAGCTCACCTATCACCTGTGTGGTAAAACCCCCAGTATGTTAGCAAGCCTTTCTATGCTGTCACTCACTGTTTGTGACCAGAAGGTGCATGCAAACATACAAGTGTGTGTATGTGTGTGTGTGTGTGTGTTGGGATGAGTTTTTCCCTCAGGGCCGGTAGATCCTGGGTCATTTTTTTTCCGGAGGTTGAAGGGGGGGGGGAGTCTGGTGAGGTCAAGGGTCATAAGGTTTAAGTGTATCAACAGAGAACCTTCAGCACTATGAACAACCACCACAGATCTGTCGCCTGTTGACACCTCCTAAACATTAACAGCTTTGCTCATGTAAATATGTTCTCGTCTGACTGGCCAGCAAAGAGGTGAACTTATTCAGACGAACACCTGCTCTGCTGGATTAAAATCTGGCCTACAGTGTAGCTGCCTACAGTGTCAACTCCTCCATTCATCTTTCATCCTTTATCTGATGGGTGGGTGTCAGCCATTAGGTATTAGGTGGTGCGGCTTTGTTGGGGAACAGGTTTGAGTTGGGAGGCTGTGGGAGCAGTAGGAGGTGCAGATTTATTAGGGAGCTCAGACTAATATTTACATGACCTGCCAGGACCCGAGGAGTGTAAAGACAGAGAACGAGAGAAAGTGTGGGTATGAATTGCAGCGTCTGCGCTGAGGGAAAAAGGGGATTACGACACAAAACACTTATCTCCTGAGACCCACAGCACAAAATGTCCACCCCTAACCAGCCCCAACTCTTTCCCCCTCAGTCTGTCAACCTAACACTAACACTTTTACTCTGTTATTTCCTATGAAGGTTCACATTTTGATGGCCATTATAATGGTACCCCTATAATATCATTGAAACTACGGCAGTTCTCTCAACTCAAAATATTGACATGCCAAGTGAATTCTTTGAAATGGCAAATAATAAAACTGGAATTTTCCTAATAATTCCTCTCCTTGGCAAAGCAGTATTTCAGCATTCACCCACCGTTGCATATAAAACATTTCCGGTGCTTCTAAAATTGCTCCAACCACTGACACGTACAACCACATGCAGGCTGACCTCAATGAATTTTCCGTGAGCAGAAAGCCTGTGTGACCTGACACAGCACCAATTTGTCATCCCTAATTTATCTGTGATATAACTCACTTGCTGCTAGGCCAGAAGTCAAGCTTAGTGTTGGATAGCAGAATATCCTGCAGGTTTGGCTCACAGACAGCCACCGTGACAGCTAAAGGACAAAGAGTGTCTGTGCTGAACCCGAGTCGGACATTTAGACAGTTAGCTGCAAGTGGATTCTTCACCGTACACGGTGTGGACTGCCATGTGATGAGGTTTGTATATGTGTGTGACAGTGTGAGTGTGTTTATCTCCCTCCCTGTGTGGGAATTTACAGGCACACCTCGCAAGGCACAAACAACAGTGACCTGGAAAAATAGTCGAAATTCCACCAACATACCAGGGAATCTGGGGGTTTGGGCTGACAATACACACTGACACACACAGACAACGAGAGACAGAGGTGTGGGAAACAGGAGAGATACAGGGTCAGGGTCAAATTGTGTAGGCCTCACAGACATAGATACCAGTGAGTGATACCAGCTGACACAAACTGATGCTGACACTAACAATGATACCATGGCTACCTGAGTGACATTGATAGATAGTGTTGGGCCATCCCAGCGTGCACACACACACACACACACACACACACACACACACACACACACACACACATACACATGATCAAACCAAAACTCAGCTCATCTCGGTGACTTAATCAGGACATACTGTGGCGCAGGGAAACTGTGCACCAGACAGCTTTATAGGGTCTAAACACTGAACAAAAAATAACAGGGCTTAAGTGGCAAATGGGTGAAAGGTGAACTCATCTCCTGGAGTGTCTACCTGTACTCAAACATGTTCACAACTGTGTGTTTATTGTTGCTTAGAGTGGAGTAGATGTGTTTACCACATCACTGGAGGCAATGTCCCACTCGCAGTCTCCAAGACTCCTCACCTTTAAAAACACAAACCACTGAAGATACACATAAATTCACTCGTATCGAATCCCAAACTAACACCACACAAACAAACACTCTGTATGTGGAATGTAGGAGACCGTCTTGTTTGTGTTTGGAGGTGCAGCCTTCTCCAATTTTCATTTTCCTGCTCATCGTCCTGTAATATACTGTATATTCCTGTTGGCCCAGACGTAGAATTATAGAAACTTGGCATTATCTTTAGTTTCATGTGTGTGTTTTTTTTTCAGCCTGCTGAGTAACAAGTCTCCACACTACCCAGGACTAGGCTTCACCTTCTACCAGCACTGAGACAGCTGATCAAGAGCAAGGACACAGTACAGTAGCCTCAGTCGCTCAGTAAACAGTGGTAAACAGAGCAAGCGCCCTGCATTAAATGGAGGAATACAGCGCACAAAACATTTACACAGAGCTGCCACGGGAACAATATCATTTCAGTTTTACAATAAAGTGCTGGTATAACAAAAACAGAGGGAATCTCATCTGTCCCTCTCTCCATTCAGTGTTGTTTATGCTTCAGTCTCCTGCTCTCTGTAAGGAGATAATTCAATCAAGTATAATAGAACTTTCACACAGTTTAAACCAGCGTTAATCCTATAAGACCTACTGTACAGCTGGAGGCTGATCTGAAATATCTAGTCAATAGACCACCAACACATGATTTGACCTTCCATTTTGAAATCCAAGGTAAATCTGGCTACCTACACTTGGAGAAAGCAACATACACATTATGCAAGGGTAAAGCAAAATTGATTTTAATTACAGGCCACAGCTCAGGAGAGAAGGGAAGCAGTCACACCATACTTATGTCCCAATGACTAAAGGAAATGTGGAATTTTAATTGTACCCACTGTCAGCCAGGGAGGCTGGGACACACCACACTTTATTTTGGCACTACCGCGTCCCCATCCTCCTCCAGCAACCAAAAGCCATCTACTGACTGACTCACCTCACACACCTTACCTGAAGCTGCTCCTCTCATGCGGAGGTGCTAACATCACTGTACTACATGTACATCATACACCCAACACACAAACATAATTTTTAAACTATACTTACGTATACACCCATTAACTTGTGCAGGGATAAGCTAATTTTAAGCTTGTGGCCAGAAAGATGTTCAAAATTATATGAGAGACTTAGAAAATGGTTTTCAGCTGGTTACCAGCTACCTGGTACCGCTAAATGTAAAAAAAAATATACATAATGTAAAGGCATTTTATGCATCCACTACAACGATGCTTATGCCTCCATTATTGGCTTAGAGCTCCATTTCTATGAAGTGTTTGAACTGGGATAGTTTAGGGGAGAGTAAACAACAGTCTAATGTGTTTATCAAACACTAAAGCACACACCAACAGCTGTTTACCACACAGAGAGCCAAGCCGCATACAACAACAACAGCACGAGGAACATGTAATCTGATGGAGTAACGTGCTGTAAGGGAAGGTGATGTTGATGGGGGTTTGTGTCTTGGATTAGTTGGGGGAATCTGACAATATGGCCACCCGGCACAGGAAAATCCAGCTGCTGCGACACACTCTCCCTCACTCTATAGTTTAGAGTCAGTGAAAGCTGTTTATGCTTGAGAAGCCTCCCGCTCTTGGTAAACAAATCAATAAACATGATTCCAGTTCACAACAATGCAACCACGCCAGACTAAACTACATGCAGTTATACACGCAGGAAAACGTACAGAAATAATTAGCCACCGTGAATATGCATGCAAGGATGTCATCGCCCGGACTAAAGTTTGGACCCTGACTAAAATTAAACTGATTATCAGCTTAGGTATGGTAACGTTAGGTAATGTTGGTAATCTAGCTCTTTCCCCTCATGAAAAGAAACGCAAGTAAGAGATCATTTGCAGGGATTATACTTTACATGAGGATGAATACAACATAAAAAATATAACTGTAAGCAACTATGCACAAGGTCCTTGGCATAAATAGAGAAACTGCTGCAACCTGGCTATTTAATCTCACACAGAAACAGCAAGGAACTTTACCAAACGCTGTCTTATGCACTTTGCAAAGTACATGGGCTAGTTCACATCTTCACTGACAACACTGTTTGTGTGTCTCGGCCAAATGTCCATCAAAACGCTCTGGAATGGTCTCCACATTTCTTTGTTGTCCAGGTCATGATGTGATTGTTAATAAATTCTTTGATGTTTTGGGAAACACCCGTATTCACTTTTTTGTTAAGAGTTAAAGCAACTACAGGTAACTTTAATCCTGTGTTGATTTTGGCGCCCCCTGTGGACAAAAGTGGCACTGTTTGCCATGAGTACCACCAGCTCGTGTTGAAGTGAGCGTGCACATTTGTTTTGGGAGCGAGTGAAAGAAAGGTACAACCTATTTCTAATATTATATTTCTTTTCAAGATATATAGCAATGAGGTAATGTATCTATTTGTGGCTATGTAAAACTAAAATGTAATATGACAATGGTGAAATAAATTCTGAATCCATGGATGGATGAGTGGAAAATCTCTTGCTTTCTTTTGACTGGCTAACATAATACTCACGATATATAATTACTACAGCATAATATTAAACTTATATTGATTTTTTAAGATGGTTAGGGTTAGGGCTAAAACACATTTCTCTGCTGACCCTGTCCACTGCAGTGCTTCACTCTGCTTTCATACCAGGATATCTGTCTGCTTCTCCAAACTGCTGAGCATTAAGTACCTCATACAACTCCACTTACTCATACAAACCTGAACTATCCCTTTAAGTGTAAAACGACATGTTGTGGTTTTTATGGAGGTTCACTGTAAGGACTGTTGCTTAGGTGGGTTTTGTAACTAGTAAGAGTCTTGGCTGACTGCTTGGCAATATCATGGTGACCCCCCAGACCCCCCCTTAAAACCATGTAATGTTTTTACACTTTGGTTTTTGTTCAGATTAAACAAACGAGATAAAATATCATTGATGTGCTATTTATTCTTGTTTGTTTAATCTGATATACTTGTGTTTAGTGCTTGTATATAGTATGTGTGTGTGTGTGCATGTGTGCATAGTGAAGCTGGACAGTTGCAGTGTTTTAAACATCTATTTGTGGTGGTAGACCTCACGCATTGCTGCTTGCGGATGTATTTTTTCATTGTTGTTTTCATCCTCATGTCAAGTATGTAATTCCTCCAGTCGAACTCTCTTTTGTAGTTTAGATCGTTTTTTACTGAGCATGTGTGTAGCACAGTGGAGCTTATGGAGGCCCTGTAGGATCATGATGGGATTTGAGCTACTTTTGCGTAACCTCAAATCAAATTTTGTGTTCCCTAACAACAGTGTGTTGGGCCAGACCAGTTATAACACTGCCAGTTTAGGGAAACACTCCACAGATACTACAGAAAGAAGGAGGAGCATCTATTGTTCAGTAGGTTCAAAAGGCAGAGCTCTGACAGCTTACAGCCACAGGCAGTGAGCACAGCTGGAGCTGCTCTGTCTGGCTGTGGTGGTTGAAGCTGTGGCTGTGGATATAGTTAATGCTCAGGCTATGCTGCAGTTTTGGTTGTATACATGGTACTATGGATATGACTACAGTAGCTGCACAATGATAGTTATTTACTGGTTCTATTAGCATAAGCCAAGAAAGCACCACCAACATGATTGAATCTGCAGATGTGTTTATATGACAGATGTGTCAATAAAACACAAGAGCACAGTAGCTTCACTGCGAGACTCTGACAACCATGTCATTTCACTGCACACACACAACCCCTGCATGTAGTTAGCATCACAGTTCATAAAAACAGCCATAATCACACCGCTACACAGTCATAGCTGCATCCACAATCAGTGACAGCAAAAGATGCATCCTGGCTGTAACCACAATCACAAGAGTCCGCCAGAATCAGCCATGGCAACAGCAGGGTATAACAACACAGTGTTAAGAGCTTGGTTAATTAGCTCTGCTAATTATCTACCTAGCTGCAATGATACAGCCACAGCTGGGGGGTGCAGTCAGTCATGCTTTTCAAAGGGCATCCCAGAAGCTCACCTGGCAGAGCATGTACCCATGTACTAAGGCCAGGTTTGATTTCAACCTCTCCATATCTCCAGCTTCCTGTCTGTCTGTCAGCTCACTTTAGATCCTCAGTTTGAATAAGAAAATATGCACAGAGTGCAGTTTGTTGATGATTGAAAAAATCTGTTATTTATAGTTCAATAACACACAATGTGATGGTTAATCGTTAGGTGACATAACCTCAAATTTCTTTGGTAACCGGACACTACAGCTGAGCTGAAAATGAAGGGTATGAACCCAATTTGAAGCAACAGTAAGCAATAACCTTACCGACAAAACAGCATACATACATCACCTTATCTGATAACATTAAGGAAAAAGAAGATGCATTAAATGAGAATAATGAATTTTTATAGTGTTTTATAGTATTTTATAAGTGTGATATGGTATGTTGCAGTTTTGATCACTAAACAGAACATGCTATAACTAAAGAATATTAAACAGCAGCTAGATGGTATAAAGTAGATTAAGCCATCTCTGTGTAGTTATACTCTACACCATTACAACTGATAGTGGTACAGCATGTGCACGTGCTCTGACCACTCTGTATTTCCTTAAGTACCCCTCCACTTAAAAATGTGTTTAGCTTATTTCAATATATTTGGGAGCAATGTCCCTGCTTCAAATCCTCCCCTGGACCTTTGCTGCAGCTCTCGCTCCCTTATTTCCTTCCATCACTCCACTGTGGTTATCTTTAAATGTGAAGATTGGTAGCAAACACTCAAGTTTTATGTCTCACTTCCTGATTGTGTGTCTTGAGTGTCACCTCAGAATTAGCAGTATGTTTAGCGGTAGCATCAATATTTCTGTCAACATCATCACCATCGCCATCAACTGTCCTCACGCAGACCTCACACACACAAGATCATTACCTTGAGTATCATGCAGCACTCTGCCGACTTCAAGGAGGACGTGTGGTTGAGGGGCTGTAAAGTGTGAGACAGAGCCCAGTAGAGAGAGGCCTCTCTGGTGTGAAGAGAGCGGGATGAGTGTGGCGCTTCAGCCCTGTCTGGATCCAGGGAAGAGTGAGATGCAAGGAGGGATGGTCGGAGATAAGTCCACTTCAGGAAACTCAATGGGACACTTCAGCACAGGCACGGCACTCACCCTGAGAACTGTCTGTGTGCCTGTCATGACAGAGAGACAGAGAGACTTTGATAAATTCAACTTGGACCTTGGAAGATTTTTAAATTTGATTACAACAACTGAAAAACTCACTTTAGTCCCTCATTACTGTAATTTTTGGCATGGCTTGCATCAAATACATAATAAAGTGGCACTGGGGCAATATCACTATCTAATGAAGGTAACGTCACTGTGAGTGTATGTGTGTGTGTGTGTGTGTGTGTGTGTGTGCAGGCTGCAAACACAGTGACAGAGACAGATTGGGTGTCTGAGAGGGACAGATAGCCTTACAGCCAACCTCCACTCACTCATTGAGTGAGATAAAGAGGAACATTCATTCACACACACATACATACACACACACACACACACACACACACACACTCACACACTCACACACACACTCCTCCTCTGGCATCCACCCAATCATGTTAAGAAATAACTCACACTCTTAACATGGACAAATAGGTGTGGGCCTGCGTTGGGTCCACAGAAAATTGCCGATTCATCACAAATTTCAAACAAACAGATTAGAAGAAGACTGTTGCGGTATTCAAATGGACTTATAGGATTTGTCCATGTATACACTCCACCGTGCTGTGTGAGACTTGGGAGGGTATGCGAGTACGAGAGTGTGTGAGGGTGCCAAAACAGTGACAGGCCATTCTTCTATTAACAGCTTTTCAACAAGCTCTTATCTCTCTTCTGCTCTCTCCTCATCCATTCCCTTGTTTCTTCCTCTCCTGGGAGAAACGCACCTTTGATTATATTTCCATCACAAATAGGCTATGCTTCCTTACATGCAGCCCATCTGTCAGAAAAGCACTGTTATAATATGGAAGAGGCTTTAACCTGATATGCAATGCATCGCCAGAAAACTGTTAACACAGTTAAGGTGAGAAAAGCAGAGTTACGGGTTTGCATTGTGTGTGTGTGTGTGTGTGAGCGTGTGTGTGGGAGGGGTGGTCCTATGTTTCCGGGTGACCTCAGTGGCCCAGGCTGTCTGTCTATTAGAGCAGGGGCTATTAGACCATCAGAAAGTGGGAGCATCCCCTCTCGCCATGGTGATAAGATCAAGGCATTCCGACGGCCAGAGCGGTCATTACCCTGCTCTCTAGCCCATAATGTCCCTCCATTAAAACACCCTGTTGCCATGGAAATGCAGCTGCGGCCGTTTAAGTCATTTCTTGGCCATTGCTGTCTCTCTGGGTCATTGACACACACGCACACGAACACACAATGTATCGACAAATCATCTGATAAACAGTTACACATGCACACTGCTATCATTATCGCGCTGTCTCACACACAAGCTCCGCCGTCTGGGTGTGATTCTGACTCATGTGGGGTCATAGCCGACAGGACAGCGAGATGATCACTGCGTTACTGTCGACACAGCAGGCACTGATGACAGATCAGTACAGTAAGACAATCTGGACGGCTGAGTCATCGCGCACTCTTCAAACACAAACATGGATAGGCAGACAGATAGGAGGCTGACAGAAACACACACACAAACAGACACATGTACAGCACTAACACTAATCAGGATAAACAAACACCTCTGGTTGTTCTGAAGATTTTGTGTCAAACAAACCCCCCCCCCCCGTTCCCCTAATCCTCATTTGGCCACTTCCAACTTTCTTCAGTCATCAGCAGACACCTCCTACGCTCAGATACACACACGCACAAACTAAACCCTCCTAAACTGCAAAATGTACAACCAGCATTAAGTTTTACCAAACCCTCCATTGCTCCTGAGGAACTTTTGCACATATTGTTATACCTAGGCATGCACGTACTTACAAAAAGCTGCACACTTGTTTGATTGATGATTTTGTGCAGTGACAATCAAGAAATCTTGAATCTTGAGATATGAGCTAAACACTTCAATAAAGTAACAGTAACAGTAAGTAATAAAATAATTATTTTAATAGTCCTTCCTGGTCTGATCCCTCTTACTGCTTACTGTTTAATGTCACAACATGATGTTAATGTCACAAAAAAAACAAAACAATAAAAGTTACATGCAAATGCACTGGTCTCTAGCAATTTTGTTTTTCATTGTCACAATTATCTTCTTCTTTTCTTTATGACAATGTAACCAAATCTGAACCAATCAGGCGTGAACAAATCTCAACCCAAAAAGCCAAATCTTCCAGCCATACAGTATCTGGCAATCCTAGCAGGACATAAATAATATGTTAAATGAAGGCCGCATGAAATCCGACCGCCGGCCGTGATTGGCCCCCGGACCGTACTTTGGACATGCCTCTCTTGAAGTGTGTGCTTGAGCTAAAATAAGCCTGCGTTGCCCTCTAGTGGGCAAGGATCTGAAACTTGAGTCAAACCAAAGATGACAGTGTTTGGTCAATGGGTCAAACATAAACCAGCTGTGACAGAGTCATTGGACATCATAGTTCAACCTGTTCTGTGTCACCAGGTAGTACAGTTTACGCATGAACTTTCTTGTGGCGTCTCACAGAATAACATAACATGAGTTAAGGTCATGGTTAAAATATCCTTTTAGTTTCTGTGGTCGAAAGACAAGGCCTTCAGCTGAAAGGAGTATCTCAAAAAGACACAAACAAACATAAACTCAATCTACATTTTTTGCGTTAACAGTCTGTTTATGCGAGAACTATGGTAGAACTACAAAACACCGCCCTGTTTGTAGTTCTGCACATTCAAAAACTTTCCAACTCATACAAATATTGAATATACCAACCTCGGAGTATGACTTTAAAGTGTTTTGGTGAAGCTTTCTGTGACAAACATCTTCCAGTTTTAAGGCGGTATCCTTGTTTGAAAGTGACGGCGTCGTAATTTGTTGTCGTAATTATTTAGTCGAAGACGTTGGTCCACTACCGTTGGTCCGCTCTCTCCCACGCATGCGCGGGACAATTAGGCCACAATCCTTCAGGAGTACTTTGAAAACCACCGGTTTGTGTTTACTCTGTGGTTTTTCCTCACCAAACCAATCACACCCAAAAGTAGCCAGTCCTCTCTGCTCTCCTAACCATAAACTAGCTTAATTCTTAACCCCTAAACACAGTGCAACGCTACGGGGAAACCGCTCATAAGGGGACATAATTTGCAGGGGAAACACATTTCGACATAACACCTGACGAAACTAGGCAAACCGCATCACTCTTTGTAGCTAGGATACTAGCACACTTATGCTGGAAATATGTTTGTCTTCAAAACAAAACTTACATTTAGATTCAGCCTAGTCTCCCATGCTGCCACGTGTCAGCTAAAAAGTAAGTTAAATTACTGTATATATTTGTTAAATGCTATATATATTTAATTAGCAAAACAATACTATACTGTCGTTTGTTGTGCTTGAGATCAAGTTTAGCTAGCACATTTAACATGATATCTTTTTTATTGTTGTTGTTTTACACATATCACCTGACTAGATGTTAAATTTAAACTGTTGAAAATAAAACACTGCCTACACTAAACAGTTAGAGATACAACCAGTTATTTTATGCTTTTTATTAGTCAGCAGTTACTACACCTAGTGGATAAATGTAGCAACAACTTACCAGCTAGCTTACTACTTGACATTAATTGTTGGTTGTGACATGTTACAACCACTTGCAATAATTCCATTACTGTTTTGCCATTCAATTATATAAGGGGTTAAAACATTAATAAAAATGGACAAAGCTAAAGCTTTAACTTTGTTTAATAATGTTGTATTCCCTGTCATAGGGTTAAAGGTAGGATAGGAGATTTTTTCTGGAGCATTTGTTACCATATTGCTTGAAAACCTCTTCACGACCCCATTGCAGCCAGTAAAATAGAAGGTTTGTCAAAAAAAATAAATGTTTTAGTCCAGTCTAGAGGGTGAAATCATGGGGAAACACCATCCAATCACATTGATGAGGGTGCGCATTATGATTGGATCCTCACACGTCCATCAAACTAAAGTCCGCTTCTACCTCCCCCTCTGCGCATTCACCCATTCGTGAACGAATAGAGACCCTTCCATTACTTTGAAGGTGTGGTTTTGAGGGGAGGTCTGAAAAAAAAGGCAATGTTCAATTTTCAAATTTTCAAAAAATAGCTTGCTGGAACCGTTTTCTGAAGATCTCCTACCCCACCTTTAAGTGTACTGACAGCAAGGTGAGACCTTGTTGCTTGCAGTTGTGTTAGTAGTAGTGTAGCAGTGTTTTGATAGTAGGTTTGACATCACCATGACATCCTTGCAAATGGCTTAGGGATTTTGCTATAGTCAGAACTCTTATACTTAAGACAGTGAGTTTATGAACATTACTGGTTCTTTTTTTTTTCAGCACAATCGGGACCAAATAAGTTTACTCCACCAGCAGTGACAGCAGCCAGAGACGATGCCTGCAGTACGAAAATCTGGTCGCCTGAACAGGCCACGAAATACAGTCAGTGGTGAAGAACGGATGGCTCAGCAGAACCTCCAAAAGATTGGAGCGCATTCAGAAATGGCAACGTTATTCCAGCAATACAGGTAAGAGAGCCTTCAATTAGACCTCTGAAGCTCAGACAGACTTTGATTTTGACTTGTATTTACTGATATTTAAGGTATTTAAATATTTAATATTTAAATACTAAAATGCTTATTTAAATGTATTTATTATTTGAGAATAATAAATACATTTACTTCTGTTCAGATAGTCACACAGCACACAACACAGAAATTATGTACATTTCAAAGTATGAGAGATAAAAATCATCTAGACAAGTTGCCTGTTGGCCCATTTCTACTATCTTCTCTGCCTGAAAGCATTTTGCTTATTATACAGCAGAGATGAGTTATTTTTCACATAGAACAGGATTTTTAAAAACATTTTTGTTCATATTCAAATGCCTAGTATTAAGTTACTAACTGCTCTAAGTAACTGCTCATAACTTGGGGTTTTCCTAACAACTGTGACAGACACATTAAGCATAAATACTGCAAAGCCTGCAAACCTAACCAGCCTAACCAACCTCCCTATGATGTGGTGGGCTGTGAAGACAGGTGCCATCCTTCATTGTGCATCTGCTTGTCTTCTCTCTGTTGGCTGGCATCTACATTGCTTCAGACGGCAGGCTGTTTTTCTTTAGCTGATCTTGGTTTATATAACCATAAATTTATATAACCATAAATTCTGAAGTGTAATCAATCAGAAGTATCATACCTGTTTGGAAAATCATTGTATGTATAATGTAATTTCAAGCAAGCCTTGTATTACTTGTCTTGTATCTTGTCCTCTCTGCTACAGGACTCAGCTAATCCCCAATATATATGATATCACAGTCACCTCAGACCCTGTGTCAATAGAGGAGAAGATCTGCCTCACTGTGTCTGAAAACAAGGTGAGACTATGAGGCCTAGGACTAGTCAACTGTGGTTGTTGATGACCAACCAGGATCCTGTGAGACTATTAATGATACTAATAATGCCATAATGTTGTGCACTTGCATTAAGTATGAGTAAAAGCACATAATGTAGAATAATTAAATCTTTGTTTGTCAAATATTTAGGTCTCATCATTGCAAACACAAGTTTATCAGCTATCATGACTTATTGAACAAATATCAGCATACACACCCCAGTGAAACCATTCTTATTCCTATCTAGGTAAATTTCGCAAAGCAGGGTTTGTAATAGCTCCATTAGCATACTATATGTGTATGTGTGATGGTGAGTTGTGTGTGTGTGTGCGTGCTTGTGTGTGTGTTTGGATATGCATATGCCTCTAGCTGCCGTGATAATACTGACAGTATACATATAACATGTTTCCTGCCCAACAGAAAGTTGTGCCATTCACTGTGAAGAACTCTGGTGTCACAACGGTTTATTTTACTTTTTGGACAACTGACCTCATAAAGAACATTTTCACTGTGAAAGACTATCATGGAAACATTGTCAAGACTGTCAAGCGACATGTTCTCGCACCAGGTATGGAGAAGACACACACAATCTGCAAGAGGGTCTATGTTGGTTTTCAGTGGTCGTTGTTGTTGCTATAACAGTATCAAATAGGTAATTTCCAGAATTGTGTACATCATTCTTAATTTCTGATTCACAGGGAGAAAAAACACAAACGGGGAGTGACTGCGCATAGTATTTCTTGATTTGGGGATTTAGTGAAACCCAAAAGACAAAGGCTCACCCAACACACATAGTACACGTAAAACACACAAAAACGGAATTCAAAACTTCAAACGGCAAAGAGGCTTGTTGCCTCTTTGCATAATTAAGTATGTGTCATATTCTGTCAAGTTGAAACAAGTTACCATTCATAATCCTTTTGCAAATTCCTCCAGGCATTCATTACGTTAGGTCAGGCACAGCACGGGGGTATAAGCCGTTTAACAATGTAGACACAGAAAACAAGTTATTGTGTGTCATGTGGTGTATAATAAATGTGTTTTATTTTTAGAAATGACAAAAAACAAGTTTTTGGAACATCTCCAGCTTTGAAATATCTGTTTTAAACTACTTTTCACAAGGTGACGTAAATTTAATTAAATGTACTCTTTTTTTCCTCCCATGTTCTTTCTAGGAGACGCATATAAAATCATGGTCCATTTCTACTCTGACCATGCTGGCGTCTATGAAAAGTTGATGATGTTTAAATTTGAAACATGCCAGCAGTCCTCAAATAAATTTCAGATCATGCGCCTCTTGGAAGTCACACATCGGACATTGGTTAGTGAAGAGCCCTGCCCCAAATCCACAGACTCATCGTGTGACCTGGGGATGGTCCCCAGTGGAGGGTATGACAAGTTAATATTGTGTAATTTTCATGTTATCCATGTAAATGTAATGATTATGCTGTGCATTATTACTTCTGGTATCATCGCATACTGTACTTTTGGTTATTTATTACAAAATTGAGATTCTTTGGCAAATACCTTCTCTAATGGCAGAAATTTCCATGACTGTGAAACAGTTCCCGGAATGACAGAATATCATTTATATTGTCTTTTGGTTCCCCTCTGACGGTCTTCACTCGCATGGAACACTGTATCACCCATCCCAATTTATATACTGCAGATGTTCAGTGTTGGTTAGTAGTATTGTTAGTCATCTAACTTTATCATTGTCCTTTGTTCTGACTTTGTTTTTCCACTCCAGACCTCTGGTACTCCTTAAGTTTGTGGTGCCTTTGAAGAATTATCCGTTGCCCAGACATATAAAAAACAAGACGTATGTACTGTCACATGCACACACAAAAACATACCAGGTGATTTAATTTATTGCATTGAGGTAATCCAATTCAGGTTTTTATCCAGTAAATATGAAACTTCATTAACAGTCAAATACATGTCAGGGAAATATATTATATGAGATATTCCTAACTTCTCATGTAAAGAAAAAATGTTTATTATTAAATATTGACTTATATTTGTCTTGTCTAATAGTCTTGTTCTAAACAACAGTTCTCCAACATTTTTTTTTATTGTGACAAGCGGTTTTTATTGACCTGAAAAAGGCCAGTGTGTTAAGGATACCAGTTTGAAGGGTATATGTGAGATTATATACACGAATGGAGAAGAGTCAATCTGACTAGGCTGATCTGCAGTAACTAAATAGCCACAAAGAGCCATACATTTAGGACATGAAACATGTTGCCGTAATTTTATAACTTTACACATCTGCCACACCTGTAGAATTGGTCCAGTTTTCAATGATACCAGGATCTCTTTAGGTTGTTGGATGAACCTCTGGACTCGAAAAACTATTCCAAGAAGTTCCAAATACTGCTTCATCTCGAGGAGCGCCAGATGAAGAACGAGATTAAGAAATTCGACCAGAATAATGTGCCCTTGTGCAGACATATAAACAACCCAAGCATTTTCATTATGCAGGTAATGCATCTCACTGACACACACACAGTATAATATAAAAACTTAGGACGGCCTTTGCATTGGCTGGAAAACTGGAAAACAGTTGCACATAAACATTTTGTGTCATCAGATTTCAGATGGCTGTACAGAATCGCCGATGAGACTGCCCAAGAACGACGTGCATGTCTTTTTTTTAAACCAGTTAGGAGGTAGTAAAAATACAATATACAAAGGCTATGTCCTGCATGCGGATCCGAAGCATGTCTACATGCAATTCAAAGAATGGTAAGAACAGATACCAGGGGTTGCACCACTGGACCTACAATTTAGCAGGCAGGCTCTGGCATAAAAGAGGCAGAGATACAAATTCTTTCACAGTCAGTTGTCTGAAAACCTCTAACTAGTGTTTGTCAGGCTCAACAGAAATACGTTCATACGTTGTCTCTGTGGTTCTGACAAATGTCGTGGAAAAAAAAGATACAGATTACAATGACCAATGATCCCTCTCTGGTTCTTATTACTCTAAAGACAGTGTACTAAAATGCTTGGTTTGGTTTCAGTGTTCATTCTCTCTTTTTCTCACCCTATGCTCAGCAATCTGTTAAGTTGTTCAGTCCATAATACTAAACATGTGATTGTGAATGCAGTTTCACTGATCGCTTCAAGGACGGCATGAGGTTCAGGGTTAACTTCGTTGTCAACCGTGTAACCCTGCGTATGCAGCATAGAGCAGCAGGGCAATTACCTCACACACACAAACTGAGGGATGTGCTCTTCCCTACTGAAAAACCTTCCTCTCACCAGTCACCAGTATACAGGTCAGAACCAGGAAAAACATTCAAAACATGTGATACAGACAAGGTCCTACTTACTTACTAGCAGTGTGCCTTATATCCCACCTGTGCCCTCATGTTTTCATGACAGCCTTAACTGTGACTCAGCTCTGATATTATTCCTGTGCACTTGTCTCTCTGTCATCAGGCTGTCAAAGCTCAAGGTCAACACAGAGCAGCGCATTGCTATTCAACACATTGTAGATGCTTCTGCAAAACCTGCCCCTTATGTGGTATTTGGTCCACCTGGTACAGGTACTATACATAAATGTGTATGTGAATGCCACCTGATGCTTAAGTATTCATTTTATTAACATTCAGAATAATGTATTTTCCATGTGTTGGTCAGGAAAAACAATGACTTTGGTGAATGCCATCAAGCAGATAGTGGAAACTCAGGCATCGTGCAAAATCCTGGCTTGCGCTCCTTCCAACAGTGCAAGTGATCATCTCTTTGAGAAGATTCTGGAAAAATTCAAGAATAAATCTGAAGAATACCAGGCGTATCGCTTGTACGCCCTGAGCGCGCCTCTGAGAGATATACCTCAAAAGATAGAGGTCTGGATTATTTCTTCTTTTTTTTGACCCATTTCCTCAAAAAACAAAGGCATTGGCATGAAGACATCACAAATATTTGGCAAGAAATCACATATGCCAGGGTTTCTAACAAGGGTTGTTTATGAAGATCCAGAACTACATACCAGTACATAACAGATTCATGAACAGTGCTCTCTGATATCCTATTGTTCTAAATTTTTAAGTCCTACCCCAACATGTATGTTTAACTATGCAACAGGGAATTAATTAGAGAGGCAATATCGTCTAGTCAGCTCCGGCCTCTGCATATCTAAGTGTACTGTATGTGTTTTGTGTTTTTCTATAGTGGGACTGCAACCTGAACCCTAATAAACGAACATTTCTAATTCCCCCTAAACGGGAGCTGATGAAATATAAGATCATGGTCACCACCCTGTTTACTGCGGGCAGGTACAGTATTTTATGCAGTGGATTACTATTTTTAAATTGTACGGTTACATTTACAACAAAAATATGTCTATGTTTCTTATTATTCTCTTTAAATAGTACATAAAATAAAAATATTTTGTCAAAGCAGGAAAAACACCATTCCATGTGGGTGTGCCGGTTGCTTGAAGTTCCTTGGTTAATACATGCAAACACTGAGCGGTAGCCAACACCTGTAAAAATTTAATTTCAGCATTATTTTCAGTATCATTTTATACATTACATCTTTTCCAAATTACATCTTCAAATCCACTTTAATGGTCAAGTCAGTGCAACTTTATTTGAATCTATAAAGCAAATGTTCACAGAGCAATATGACATGGTATTCTCTATTTTACACTCTCACAGTTACAGACGTTAACGTCTGGGACACCCACAGTGCTCACACTGTCCTGTAACATGTAGTTGTCATTGGAGCTTTGTTTCTAAGTCTTCAATACAAGAAAGTTATGAAACCCTGATGTCAAAAAGCACCTGTTACTACAATTTGAAGTCATTTACACACAAGGATTATCGCTCTCTTTTCAGGCTGGTGTCAGGAGGGATTCCACCAGGTCATTACACTTATATCTTTGTGGACGAGGCAGGCCAGGCTTCAGAACCAGAGTGTATCATCCCCATATCAGGTGACAAAGCAAGGTTTCGTATTATTACTGTATTATATACAGTATTTGATTTTCTATATTCCCTTAACCCTTGCTGTGTTTGCTCCACAGGTTTAATGGAACCAAAGTTGTGCCAGGTAGTGCTAGCTGGAGACCCTAAACAATTAGGCCCCATCATTGCATCCAAAGAAGCAGAGGAACATGGCTTGGGTGAGCTCTGTGTACATTTTAAATGTGTACAACTATATTAAAGTGTACAACGTTTCTAAACAGTCTAACAGTTGTAAAATATATACATACACCAGCGTTTGATATATCAAGGGTTTTTTTAACACAAAGTCTGAAAATTATAGTGAAAGTTGAAGATCTGTTGAGCTCAGCAAAGATTGAACTTTAACTTTAATGCTGTCCAAATGCAGTGTATTATTTTCTGTACCTCAGGTGTGTCGCTGTTGGAGCGTCTGATGAGCGACAACAGCCTTTACGAGTCACATGAGACATGCGGCTTCAACAATCGCTATGTCACCAAATTACTCAGGAACTACAGGTGCAGTAATGGTGATGCTTAAATTTGTTGCTTTATCTTTTCACAAATTGTTTCAAATCACTCTTTGATATTTCCGTCCACTTGTCCATGCTTTGTCTTAACTTGTTCCTGGTTTACAGTTTTCCTTGATATTTTTGATCTCTTTACTCTCTCTCAGGTCCCATCCTGCGATTCTGAAAATTCCCAACGAGCTGTTTTATGAAGGAGAACTTCAGAATTATGTTCAAAAAGAGAAGTCCAATTTATACTGCAAATGGGAATGCCTGCCCAAGGAAGTAATGTAGACACACACACAAGATTCTCGTTCTCTCTCTCTCCATCACAATTCTAATTTCTCTTTCCATTTCTCAGGATTTCCCTTTGATCTTCCACGGAGTGACGGGTATTAATGAGCGCGAGGACCAGTGTCCCTCTTTTTTCAACATGGCAGAGGTGGAGGTGTTGATGGAATACTTAAAAGCAATTATTAAACATCTTCACAAAAATAATAGAAAGGAAATTAAACCAAAGGAAATTGGCATCATTTCCCCATACAGAAAACAAGTGAGTATATCATTAAAATAATCCATGCAAACATCCAAACATATTAATAGATACAGTAATACAAAACAGCTTTGCTGCCATGTCTTCCTAGAGGCCCAGCGCCATACTAAAACACAACTTTAAAACACCTCAAATGACAAATAAGGCCACTTACTTTTTGTATTAAAACATCTATGTGCAATATTTGTAAGATGATAGATGACTTGGCTTCTTCTGGGCGGGCAACTGTCATTCAGTTGAATGGGTGTCATCTTGGAGAAAAGTATTTAGTTCCCATAAAATAAATATTTAATTACATTTATTTATTCATGGCAGTTAAGGACAATCCACATTAATTAACAATTCTGTAAAAGTGTCAGTGTTAGCCAGCTGGCTAATATTCAACTCCAGTTTTTTTGGGGAGATGTTCCAAAACCAACAAGGTGATGATCACAATTTACAGACGAACACAAGATGCCATGAAGACAACAACAGCAAGCGTTAAGAGATATGCTTATAAATGACTTGTAAATATTTCATTCATCCACAGCAAAGCTGACCATCACGGCAGAGGTTAGCAGTTAAGATTAGATTATAAAATAACCTTAGAAATGTATTTTATAGATATCAAAAGCCGGGCATTCAGACCTGTGCTAGGTGCCGTAGCTTCATGCAGTTTACCTCTCACACCTTTCCTCTCTTCTTCCGCTGTATTATTATTTGGAACATCCACGCAACCTTTCACTTTAGCAGTACAATATTGCTATTGTCAGCATACCACTCTTAACATTGTCATATTTTTATGTGCCAACAGGTAGAGAAAATCAAGAATGCCATTCTAAATGACAGAGATCTCAAGAAGGAAAACCTGAAAAACGTATTGGTATGGAAATACAAATTGATTGCTGCAATACGTGTTTGAGAGAGCCTTTTGAACTGCCTTGCTGGTCCTGACGTTTATATTTTTCATAGGTTGGCTCAGTGGAGCAGTTTCAGGGTAAAGAGTACAACGTGATTCTCGTGTCTACAGTGCGCAGCGCTCCAAAACTGACTTCGCAAGATCAACGATTCACTCTAGGCTTTGTTGATAACGAGAAGGTGAGAAACATTACAAAGCCACACAATAACATAAGAAAAAAATATATTTCATTCTGTCATTTTATAATTCTGAGAACCTCTCTGCAGATTACTGAGAAGAAAGTGATTTCCATGAAACATTTTATATGCACACTAACTGAAACTGTGCCCACAGAGGTTCAACGTGGCAATGACGAGAGCACAAGCCTTACTGATTGTCGTCGGAGACCCGCGAGTTTTGAAAACTGATGAAGTCTGGAACAAGTAAAGCTTCATCAGTCTAATTCTCTTTCAGTGAAGACAGGTAGATTCACATATAGCTTACTTTTACACTGAGCTCTCTTTTCAGATTTATACATTACTGCTACAAAGAAGGGGGTTACCGAGGCATTACTGTCTTTGATGAAGAGGAAGATACACTGTCTGTGTACTCACCGTACCTCTGGTAATGTGCACATTCACACACACACACACACTCTTCTCGCTGTATATTTTTTTCTTTGTCCAAAAATCTTTGAATAATCTTGAAGACTAAAGGATGTTTGGGTTCTCTGTCCATCTTTGATCTACACCCCACAGTGAAGAGTGATTCAGCAACAGATGGACCCATGGTGAAGATACTGACACACTCATCTTTAGGTCCAGTGCTGAATATTAAAAAGCAAGAATAAAGAACAAAATAAGAAACTGAGAAGGGTGCAGTTTTCACTCAGGACAGGCGCACAGCAGACCTATCTATGAAAAAAAAGCATATCAGTTGTTTTATTCAAATTCTACAAACATTTTTACAGTAAATCAGATCAGAGGTTTCTAAATCATATAATGTGTGCGTGTTTATATTTCTTACATGTCTTGTGCGCACTTCCCTTTATTAACATTTTTGCTTAGGCTAGCAGGGAGAGGTAAAGTCCAACTTCATGTATAGATACAGTAGAGGAAGTTCAGGTCAGGGAGGTCAAGGGATCTTCTGCTGTCAAAGCTCTTCGAGGAGCCTTTGTCTCTGTAACCCCTCTTGTGTATTGCACTGTTAAACGCTCCTTGCACAAGAATAATAAATTCAACCTCGAATCAAGTCTTCCTTATTGAAGGGTAATTTGAAAATTCTTTTAACAATATCTAACAAATGCATAACGTTAAATACAGTTGAACAGTTGAGCTTTTGTAACACGCTGAGTTACTTGCTTAGGCTGCGCTATAGAGATAAATCTTATTATATTCAGACTAACCTAATGACTGACTCACCAACAGTCTTTGGTCTTGGGAGATCCGAAGACCAAAGACTGTTCGACTGTAATCATTTCTTAGTTTGAATTTCTGAGAAAAGATCCGAAGACCAAAGACTGTTTGACGGTAATAATCAGTGACACCTGCTGATAACTGACAAGCATGAAAATATCACTCACTTTATGGTTTGCTAGTAAATGATGCGGAGCGAGAAATGAGAGGGAAAGAGGTGCCATTAGGAAACCATGTACAGTCAAGTGGATAGTTTCATTTTACAACCCTAAACACTGAGATAACTCTACAAATTGTGGTTCAGTCAATACACATTTGTAAAACAAACTCTCTAAAACTGTAGTATTCCAAAACTTTTATTTGTTTTATACCCACATCATTTTTGGAATAATCACAAAGAGAGGATTGTAAGTCTGCTAATGACATTAGGCCTTAGCCCTCTCCGCAACTATCTTGGCACAAAGCCTAAGAATAAATCATGTCTCTGGAAAAGGGAGAGGATGAGTGATAGCCAGAGCCTAGCCTTCTGGCTGGCCTGCACTACAATCCAGACAGAGCCCTTCATCAACCCCTGTTCTCAGTGGGACACAGCCATGGACAGCTGTCAAATGGTGAACTAGCAACAAACCTCCTCCAACAAGTGTCCGAGTGTACAATGTGAGAGCAGGTTTTCACCACTGCTGCAGAACCCAAGAGCTTTATCAGATGACCTGGGTAACCCCTCATCCTCACACAGCAAGGTAAGGAGTAAAAGGAAAGCCAGTGACTGGGCCTTGAACTCCCATTTTTAATTATTTTGCCATTAAAGATGTAAAAGGCATGAGCTCTAAGAACACAAATACACAGCTCTGCCAGGGTTATGGTCATGTAGATAAACCAACTGTGCAAAACATGCACACAGGGATGAATGATATTGTGAAATAGCAATCAGAAGTACTGAAACAAGACTGATCTATCAAACACACACAGCTCTTTGAATACAAGGACTGATGTTGTGAGTGGCCATTTATCACCAGTCAGGAGAGGATTGTTGGCACTGAACACAGTGTTATGAAAAACATGTACCTCTTTTTCTTGCACTTTATTGACTGTTTAAACTTTGTCAGGGTCATCTTATTCACGTCATGTGTATTGTACTTCCTGCACCTGTTCCCTCTGCCAGAGACAAGAGACAAGAGGAATCAAAACAAGACAGCAAGACATAACACAACATGCCAGAAAGGGTCAGTGTCCGCCTGTAGAGAATTTAAAATATGAGGAACCACCACCCTGCATACCAGCCTGTGAGGTTTCAACATCTTCACCAGTCCAGGTCACTATCCACTCCTGGAGTTTGCTGGTTAGTAAATTTTATTTTTCAGAATTCTCCAAGGCTCCTGGGATTTATCTTTGTCTTACCTTTGTTTTATTCTTCGTCAAGTCATATTCTTGTGTTTCTTTTATACTTTGTGTCTTTTCTGTGCTTTTTTATGTCTTATGTAGAGCACAAATGTCCTTGTTGTTCAGAGGTTACATGCCTCACCTCCCGTGTAATAAGTCAGTCATGTGTTGTTGTTTTTTTTTACATAATCTGTGTCAGCCCCCCCCCCCCCCCCCCCCCCTTTTTTTAAAGACGTCATCAGGCTATCATCATTGTGGATGATAAGCCTATCCCAGCCCTTTATCTGTAATGAGGGAAACAAAACTCAAGTAAATGAAACCAATTTAAAGAGTTTTACACTTTGAACTTTATATATTTATATTGTCTTCTCCCCCTTGTGCACAGGAGCTTCTATAGGATCATTAAAGTCTAACTTCCTTTATCTTAAGCTCTGTATTTGTTGCTGATGAGGATGACTCTTACTTGGGGGCTGTCCTTAAAAGCAGCAGGAGGTTGATCATGTATCCCTTATTTGTTTGTTCAGTTATTTTTCTCTTGTCTGAGACCTCCTCTGTGAACGAGAACAGCACAGTATATTTTGATATCCACCCCGGATGTGTGACTGACTCATCAAAAGCAGGTGTTTGCTCTCTTGTTATGGCATTTGTTTGCAGTTTCGTTTCGCTCATTCAACTCAAGTTTCGTTTCTCGGGGTTGACAGACGGTGTGGGTGTGCCTGCTTTATTCACCGGAGCTTGACTCGACTGCGCTGTTGCGGCTTCGTATCATGGCAGCCAGAGTGTCACCGCCCGCGCGGACTGTGCTGGAATAGAAAAGGAATCGCAGTCCCACGGCTTTCCTCTTGACAAATAAAACGCCTATGTTTATAAGCTGCCGTGAATATCAGACGAACCATTCGGACATTTTCTGTTTGATTAACTTCGATCGTAGAAATATTTGATCATGGTTAACCAGGTGATAATTTCACGCATTCAGATTGGACTGGACTTCTTTGAGTTTTTGAAGGAGACTAATCGAGCATCCATCAAAGACAGACTTGAACTGAGAGAAATTTACAACACAGAGTTCAGGCGCAGGTGAGTTGTTTTTTCGTCGTGGGAGATATAATAGAGGATCTGTGTGTATCTTTGACATAAACACATACATGTGTCTTATCAATTCATGCCTTTGTGTTTATTTTAGGACTCCGGGGACCAAAGATCCAAACTTTGGGTCAGTCCTCCATGCCCTGAAAGTGAACGGAAAAATAAGACGACGAGGAGACAATATTCGCTTCAACGCCAACGTATGCATGTCTGCATTTGTGTTTCAGCGTGACCTCAGTGTTATGCAATAGTAATTGTATTTACAGCTCCTGATGTTTGATGATGCAGAGGTGGCGTGAACTCTTACAGCTGTTTTATCGAGGGCAGTGTCACTGTAATGACGCTTTAAACCCGGATGGAATGTGTTTTGTAACATCAATTATAGCTCATTAATTATAATGATTAGTTTTATCACTTTATTTAAAGTCACTTGACTGTGTAAGTTGCTTAGTGGCACAGTTCTCACAGTATTTTATTACTGTGGTATTTAATGGAAAAACCCTATTGCCCTGCTAATTACCTGTTGTCATTACATGAAACAGTTTCTGTAGGGCGGGTGCAGCCGGAATGTCTTTTTCAATAGAACTGTTTAGTTTAATTGCTCCAAACTGCAGGTTAAAGTCCATTAGACATCTGTACTGTAATTTATTGTAGATACTTGTGGTGTGCTCAGGAGCCTGTTGGACTGGCAAACACAGCTGATGTCACTTTACAGCACTGGTCAGTGCTACTGTATGGTGTAAAATATAAACGCCCTTATACACACCGGTTTGTGTTGGTTCCACAAACCGGTGGATCCGTTATTCATTTGTTATTCTATAAATATTTAATGTTATGGAAAAAATATCTTAAAGTTTTGAAGCTAAGTCTAAAAAAGATGAAATGTTCTAAACCAACAACAGAAATGTTTCCAGTGACTTGCAAAATCATTGTCTGTGTTACAAGGCGGTGTCACTTTTTAGAAACCAAACTTCCTGTCTCAGAAAAACATGACGTGTTTGAAGACACAGCTTGCGGTTCATTTATGTATATTTTATTTTTGGTATATGCAATATGTGCATTATTCTTGCCAATAAATCACAGGATGATTTGATCTTCTGCACAGGTCACATCTCTTTATCAAGACCAGTGGCATTCACACAGGCGGCATCAGCCAGAGCCTTTACAGAATGTAGCTGCCAGTCCGATACGGGCCTTCTCCTCTGGAGACGAAGCAGTGACGGGAGTTCGAGCCCGGAGGCAACTGGCCGGTCTTCTGATGACCAGTCTGAAGAAAGACAGGTACTGACTGTGCCGTCAAGTCAAACATGTTTCATTTAATTATTAGTAATTATTTTTGTTGGCAGCTCTCGACTGAATTTGATGCAGTGTGTCATAACCTTCGCCCTTTTTGCACCCGCAGGGCTCAGTTCATCTCTGACAAACATGGTATCCGCATCGTCTCTGACGACTATGCGATTGAGAACGGGAAACTTTCCTTGCATGTGGACGATTGTGAGGTATTAATGTTATGAAACCGCAGCACTCTCTGGTAATCATCTGGTGAATCACCAGTTTTTGGTCTTCGTACAAATGTGAAGTTGTTTTTTCATTTTGAAACAGTGTGTGGTGAATCTGAAAGTGGAAAACACTGGAACTGACCCTGTATATTTCACCTACTACACCCCACTGCACTGGCTCAAGTATTTCTCCCTGACGGACGAGCACAAAGTGACCAAGACAAACCCTCTGTGTCTACAACCAGGTAATGTAAATTTCATGATGCCATATTTACTTCACTGACTTTATGAACACAATAAAAAAATATTACCTGCCATGCTCTTTTCTCAGGTGACAGCTATGAGATCCACGTCCACTTTCACTGCACTTCAGTTGGATTCTATCCAGCTACACTGGCCTTTGAGTTCAAACCAGACCCGCAATCTGCTGCGTTCCACATTGTGCGCTTTATTGAGGCTCACTATATAACTGCCTTAGGACGGGAGCTGGCACCTATAGCGCCCTACAAACCTCGCTGCATCCCTGCCTGGACCCCTGAAGTTGATTACACGATCGTGGATGGACTACGACCTGAAGGGTAACACAGTTGAATCCACACACTGTTAAAGGTCCGGTGTGTATGATTTAGGGGCAGATTTTTGATCCCACTTTTCTTGGGTTAAAGACATAAGACTTCCTCCATGCACAGAAAAAGATTTACTTCTTTTGTTCACATATTTGTTATAATCTGTGTTAGTAAGCACTTCTTCTTTCCCAAGATAATCCATCCACTTGACAGATGTGTCATATCACTGTGACACAGGCGTGCCTTGGACTGGTCACAATAAAAGGTCACTCTAAAATAGAACTATACAATTTTTCCCCAGCGGCAGTGTAGAGCAGGTCATGACTTTGTCATCCTGGGGAGAAAAAAAACTTCTATTTGTAACCCGACTTGAAATATCCATTGCTGAGTTCCTAATAAATGCCTTTTTCAAGATACACATTTTAGACCTTTTACTGTGACTGGTCCAAAGGTACGCCTGTGTCCTAGTCATGCTGTTTAATCAGTATCTTTATATGACTCACCTATGGACTGATTGATTATCTCGGCAAAGGAGAAATACTCACAAATATTAAACATTTCAACAAATTTGTGAATACAATTTGAGGGAAATGAACCTTTTTGTGAATAGAAGAAGTCTTAAATGTCGCTAAAAGTTGAAATGTTGAAGTGAATTTTATTTTTGTTGAGTTTGATTGAATTTTTCATTGATGCATAATCATCTAAACATAAAAATCATCATACTTACCTTAGAATAGGACCTTTATGTCTTAATGGTCCTTTTCCATGGAGTTCGACATGTTGCAGCATTGGGTTTCTACAGTAGTCCTGATCGAACAAACCAAACACTGCCTCTTTATAGGGCCTTTTGTGTCTTTCGTAAATTTTGTGGCGACCGTAGGTTCACCTGCGTCTTCGGAAAAGCAGGGTAAGGCAAGGGGTATTAAGTTGGTTGCGGTCTGCAAGCTCATTGCTTGTTGCAACTAAATCTCACACACAGGACCTTTAAGTATTCATCAAATGTAAAACCAGAAATGCAGAATGTGTCCGAGTGATGTTGCCAACCTTTTCCATTTTGTCTCTTCTTACCAGATTGTCAGTGATGCGGCTACAAAATGTGGTTGAGCTAAAACTGTATCGAATGCCAGCCTATATAACCCAGCTCGTCGAGTCACTGAAATGTTCTTATTCCTCTGATACACGGTAAATTCAGTTCACTCTTTCCAGCTATAGGTCAGTAGTTAAAGGGCTGGTGTAAAGGCTATGGAAAGCTTAACCTCACTGATGTGTTTTTCATATGATATCAGTATGTTTGGTGGCCTGGTTAGAACACCATTGTCTTGGTTTAATACATGATTATTACTTAACTCAGAGTTTTAAATCAAGCTATATCAGCCATAACCAGAGTTAAAAATAAAAATGGTTTCATTCACATTCATTCAAGTCTCTGAACATTATCTAGGCAGCAAGTAATGTATGTTTGATAGCACAACATAATTAGGAAGACTGTTTTTGGGTGAACACAGACATTGTTCTATACACTGCCGTACAATTTGTGTTTTTTCCCCTTTGGCCTGTTCAGAAGGGCCTTGCTGGAAAGTCCCTTGTGCTGGGAGAACTACTCCAAGAAGTTTGAACTGTTGCTCTATCTGGAGGAGCAACAGATGGAGGTGGACATCAAGAGATACAACATCCCCAACAATGAAACAGAAAAAGCTATCATGAAGAGAGACCCTGTCAACAAGAAACTTCTTATTCTGGAGGTGCTCGCTAATTCACCCACAAAATCATTTATTCCCTCACCTGTTCATTCCCTCTCACATTTGAAGATTCATCATCTTTAGTGCTTATCATTAATATACACCATCAGAGTGCAGAGAACAGTAGTTGAAGCCATTTAAAGCGAACATTAAATCATTGCTGACAGCAGTTTGTCATGTAGTATGGTGAAGAAAACAAAAAAAATATATGTATAAATATAAAATAAAATATAAATAAATGATGTCTGATATATTTTAAACAATTTTTAATAACTGCAACATATTCCCCTGCCAGGTGCCTGGTGTGTCTGAGAACCGCCCATCTGTGCTACGAGGGGATTCACTGCTGGCACGTCCTGTAGGAGAAGATAAAAAAGTGAAGTACCGTGGCTACGTCCACAGTGTGCAGCTCGACAGCGTCAAACTCGGCTTCAGCTCAGAGTAAGATCAAGACCTTACAGTTACACACAGTTATTAAAAAAAAATGGATTCCTTTTGACTTATTTGTTAGTATTCCAAAATTCACACAGTTTGTCTGGGAATTTGTTTGCAGATTGCTGAGTCGCTTTGTAGATGGCATGAACTTCAGTGTGGAGTTCACTGTCAACAAACTGACTTTGCGTGTCCAGCACAGAGCAGCAGAGCTGGCAGTTACGTACGGACTGGGAGAGGTCTTGTTCCCTGCTGCACCTGCCTTTCCCTCTCTGCAAACTGAGCTTCCCAGACTCAGGTAAGGCATATTCCTGAATGAAATTGAGAAAGAAAGATGGGACCTGAACAAATATTTTCGAGAGAGAGCTTGTTAACTTCCTGGAAAATCATGATCTAGACAGGACAGAAAATCCTGCTTGCCTCCTAGTTATCTGATGTATGCTTAATCAAAATTCAGGCATTCAAAAGAGATTTTTCATAGACTCATTACAAGATAAAAAGTGAATGAAAAGTGTTATTTGTTGGGCTTGCAGCTGAACGAATGAAGAAATATACGCACTGGAAGAATACATCTAAGCAGCACAGCACTGCAAAAATGAATTATAGTCAGATCAACTCATGCCCTAATGATGGAGCAGTGATACAATTATTATAAACCAACTAATTTATGCATTTACACACATTTTTTTAGCTGTCTGGATTATGTGTTTAACTTATTCATATTTGTCTAATATTCTAGCTCTTCATTTGTAGACCTTTAGACTCATCGATGCTCGTGGTTGGTTTAACTTATGTGGCTGATGTGTGACAGCTTGATTGTGGCGTATGCGATTCACTGTGCTTGTAAACATAAAGGTTGACTGCGACTGACATCTCGCGTCTGATTCTCTCGATAGGCTGTTTGACTCAAAGCTGGAGAGGAACACAGAGCAGTATCAAGCCGTACAACACATTGTAGCTGGCTCGTCCAAACCTGCCCCTTACCTGGTGTTTGGCCCGCCTGGAACAGGTACGGCAATTTAGACCTGTCATTTTACCAACTGCCTCACAAAGAAATGAAATTCACTTGACTTTTTTGATGTTTTTTTTTTTTTTGTCTCTTCAGGCAAAACTGTGACGCTCGTAGAGGCCATCAAGCAGATAGAGAAGAGCCAGGCCTCCTGCCATATCCTGGCCTGCGCCCCATCCAACAGCGCTGCTGATCTGCTCTGCAGGAAGATTCTGGAACACGTGGAGGAGCGTAAAGTGTACCGCATGTACGCCACTAGCCGGGACCCACAATGTGTCCCTGAAGAACTAAAGGTCAGCGCTGGTGCAGTCCATGCACAATGTTTTAGACGTGAAGCTTTTCTTTGACGCAGAAAGTAACTGACACTCCTTCAGCTGGTCACACTTAGATTATCTATCCCTGTTCACTTTGCTTTCCTTTGCGCTACAGTTTTACAGTTGTTGTTGTTTTTTAGGCCTCTATGTTTGTGTTGTGGACAAAACGAGACATTTTATTAACAAACCACTAATCAATTATTGATAAAATGATAGAAGAATTGATCATTAAAGAAATTGTTAGTGATAGCCCTAACACTGACACCGTGGTACCTTCACAGGCATGCTCTAACCTGGAAGGGGAGTGTTATGTTTTTCCCCCTAAAGAGAAGCTGATGGAGTATAAGATCATGGTCACCACCCTGATAAGCGCTGGAAGGTAGTGAATGACTCTGACAGTGCGGTTTGCTCACCTGCATGACACTATAAAAGTTCTCTGCTATTCAAAATACTAACGGTCAACTCTGCAGATGAATTTCTCCTGTTTGCTAACATGTCTGCACTCTGATCCCTGCAGGCTGGTCTCAGGAGACATCCCTAAAGGTCATTTCACTCACGTGTTTGTGGACGAGGCGGGACACGCCGTGGAGACCGAGTGTTTGATCCCACTGGCAGGTAAAGAAGACAAATGATTTGTTTTCTGTAATTGTATTGAACTTGTTTTATGCGTTGGTTGAGTTTTGTTTTCTGTGGAACAAAGGGCTGCTGGATGTAGCGTCCGGACAGGTTGTTCTGGCTGGAGACCCCAAGCAGCTTGGACCCATTCTCAGGTCCCCCTTTGCGATAAAATACGGCATGGGTAAGTAAAGACACAATGAGGATACTTAGAACTGAAGTTTTGGATACGCAGACTTTAACTTCACAGTCTTGCTCTACTTGTGTGTATATTTCGGGAGTGTCTGGATATAAAAGACTCTGCTGTCTACAGGAGAGTCCCTCTTGGAGCGCTTGATGAATGATTTCCCTCTGTACCTGAAGAACGAGGGCGTGTTCAACAGTCGCTTTGTCACCAAGCTGCTGAAGAACTACAGGTGTGCTAGTTGAGATACTTATAGGTCATCTTCACATCGTCACATCCACTCATCTTTTTTTCGTTTGTGTTTGTCTTTAGGTCCCACCCTGCCATCCTGAAGATTCCCAACGAGCTCTTCTATGACGGAGAGCTGCAGGCTTGCGCGGATGAAGTTTTCTCCTACTCCTACTGCGGATGGGAATACCTCCCGAAGAAGGTAACGATTCTTCTGTCAGCACACATAAACTGTGAGGTTTAAGGGTAAACTGATCATTAACACATCATGTCTGAACTATTTATGTCTTCTCAATTCTCAATCAATAAGTTAAATAATCTATTAGTCGATTGACAGAAAATTCATTGCCAGCTATTTTGATAAACATTTAACTTCCTCTGTTTTACGTCATTATAAGTTAAAAATTTTAATTTTTTATTTATTTTTTGATACATACATTTCCTTTAATAATATTTACATTCTGAAATTTCTCGCCCTCTCTCTCAGGGCTTCCCAGTGATCTTCCATGGAGTGACTGGTGTTGATGCGCGCGAGGCCTGTAGCCCTTCATTCTTTAATGTATCAGAGGTGGAAGTGCTGATGGACTACGTGAGGAAACTGCTGCAGACACACCGCAAGAAAGGCCTGGCTACCATCTCACCCAAAGACATTGGCATCATCGCCCCCTACAGGAGACAGGTCAGAACGAATTCAAGTTACAGAATACAACATCTTATTGATATTCTAGATTACTTTGGTCAAATGAACATGTGTTGAAGGGGAAACATGTAATCTAATGCAGGGCTGTTTTTTGGGGCGTCACACAGGTGCAGAAAATCCGAAGGGCTCTTGAAAAACTTGAGAAAGAGGATAATGTTATGTTTAAGAACATAGGTGCCCTCAAGGTAAGTAAATATTTCATGCTTGAGTCATGTGAAATACACAGCAGAAGCAGTGTTTATATGTATGTATGTGTGTCTGTGTATCAGGTTGGATCGGTGGAGGAGTTCCAGGGTCAGGAGAGGAGAGTGATCATGGTGTCAGCTGTTCGGAGCAGCCCTGACTTTGTAGAGATTGATAAACAGTTCAACCTTGGCTTTGTCAAGAATAAGAAGGTACACGTCACAAACAGACGCACTAACTCTGTGTGTGTACACGCAGAACATCAATCTGACCAACTTGTTTCTTGTTCAGCGATTCAACGTGGCTGTGACTCGAGCTAAAGCCCTGCTGATTGTGGTGGGAAACCCCAGAGTGCTGAAGACAGACGATACCTGGGCCAAGTACGTGTCACATGGCTACTTCTGGTCTCTGCTGTCTGTGTGCTGTATTAACATATCGCCCTCCCTGCTCGTCTGCAGGTTCATCCAGTACTGTCAGGATGAAGGAGGCTACACTGGCTTCATCGAAGCAGAGGAAGACGAGGATGTGGTGATGAGACTCTCTGCCCTCTACATTGACATTCAGGCTAAAGGTGACAGATGCATAACTTTATTTCCATCAGTATTGCCCTCAAAATTAATATTTTAAATAGATGCTAAAATTGTCCACCTTTGTTTCTTTCTGTGAATCTTTTCAGTGACCATAAACTCTGACACCGCAGAGAGTGCCGTTCAGCAGCTCCTGGACCCCGAGTGGAGGAACGACCTGTGAGGGAGAGGAGAGCCAAAAAAACTTTGAAGGGATTCATTTTGATTGTAGTCAGATGAAACAAAAAGTTACAAAGAAAAGTTCAGGTTTTTACATTTGCACTCAATTTCTCAGGCCAAAAGGCCTCATTGTACACATTAAAGACACACAGCCACTATTCTCAAGATAAAAATAAATATGTCAGCCATAAGAACCAAAGACCACAAAGGACAGGGAGATTCATGTGTAGAGCAGTCTGTCTTCAGCTATTTCAGTGGGCTGTAACACTTTTAAAAGTGCTTTCACTGGAAAGAGCTGCAAAAGCTGCTTTCACCCAGTAAATATCACAACACATGGTTTGGATGAAATTAATTTATATTGTTATTTAAAATGAATTTTAACACCCAGATGCCTCAGGTTTGTAATATCTTTTTTTTTTTGCTCAATGAACAAAATGTTCAAGAATCAGGATGTTTTATTTTCCATATATGAAGTATTCAATCTATTTTTAAGTCATAATGATTCAATGCAAATATTTTTATTGCTATTAATTAAATAAAATGTTAAATGGTCTATTTTAAACAGTGTCGTATTTTCTTAATTAAAAAAAAACAAGCTGAGTGAAATGGAAGTCTAGTAAATGTAAAAATTAAATTGGATCCGATCCTGAGCTGGAAATCATTTGGATGTCAGTGGGATTGTTAGTTTTATATTTATGTAATAAGGAAATGAATGTCGAACTGTTGCCTGAAACACTGGGGAAATATAAATCTTTGGAAATAGTATTAATTACACTGTTTAGCTTTTGCAAAATCAGTTTGTATTTAAAAAATGACTCAGTTAAGATTACATAGTATTTCAAAAATACTTTATTAACATGTTTGTCCCATCCAAACAATAAACACATCCCACTCCTGTTTGTAAAGCATCATCACAATCAACATTTTCTCTTGAACTACGGTGTTTGACATTACAGACATAGAGGCACTGTCCAGAAATTAGCCCAAGCCCTCAGCATTCTGATCTCTATGGATCTGAATGAACCGGATAAAAAGGGGAAGATCGTCACAGTTGTAGCTCGTGGTGGTGGTAACCATTAAATGCACTTGCATACAATGTGTTCAGGCCTCTTTCATGACAGGATCTGTTATGTAATATATAAAGTGAATTTCTTTGCTACAGCCGTGACTCAGAATGGTATCAGAGGATGCCCGTAAGACAACAAGGTGGTTTGATGAGTCACACGGTGATGAGAGGATGCAACCACTGACAGAGTTTGCTTTCTATCCCAATTCTGTTGCAATTTCTTATCCAAATATCCTGTAAACAAAACCAAAACTCAAATTTATTATTTCAGCTCTGAGCCTAAACACACCACCATTGTTCCCAGACATTATACGGCCTCTGTTTGTCAGCTGGTCCCATTTCATATCACCTTTAAAGGCTACTTTTGATCAGCCACTGGCTACTGTACTATGAAATCAAATATCAAGAAATGTGTGTGTGTAGCAAACAGCAAAGCCCTAATTTCAAAGAGTCCATACAGTTACTGATCTGGTGAGCCAAACTGAGGAGATGGCACGTTGGCAATAACAATGTCTGAGCTGTCGTGTTGTCAGCTGGAAATTTTATTAAAACTTTTATACACAGAATGGGCCTGTAATCTGTCCAAATATCAATATGGCTGTATACAGTGTGCACCCATTATCCATCCTGGAGATTACAGTGTGCACTTATCCTCAGAAAATCCAGTGCACAGTGATGCATAAATCACTGTGTACTGGATGTGAACCAGCAGTACAGAGTTCAGACAGGAGGCTTGTTTGGGGGAAGGCGTTGGTGACGTCTTTGTAGAGCCAAGTCTGTCAGAGCCAGTGTGAGCGTGACTGAGCGTATTGTGTCCGTGACAATAGACCACTGTCTCCAGTGCTGGTTTAAGCTATCGCCATGGAAGAGAGGGAGAGCAAGGTGCAGTGCAGAACCTCTCCGCACAAATAGTCGCTGCTGCTTCACTTTATGTAGGTTTCACTGGATTAATGCAGTGTGAACACACTCTAAATTTAGTCCTTTATGTCAGAAGAGAAAGCTGGGGGAAAAACAGAGCTCTGCCGGCTCAGCACTTGGTGAAATAGGACATTTAAGTGTAAAATTAATAGTGGTATGACAAATGGGTGCATCGTGAAGGAGACGGAGTGGTGCATGCGGGTTCAAGAGGAGCGGGGGTTTCACACTAATTAAAGCAAAACTAAAACTGTCTGCAACTTGCAGCTTGTGAGAGCGAGACAGTCAGTGGGCACGTGAGCGACAAGACCCTTCTCTGTAAACAACCATAGCACAGAGGCAGACGCATGATATATTTGTAAAGTATATGCACATAAATACAAACATACATTCATATAGGAGGAAGGGAGCGGGTCCTTCACACAAACAGGCTGGTGGAGGAACAGACAGAAACAAACAGACTGACAGTGTGAGTAGCAGAGGGTTAAAAAAAAAGAAAGAAAAAAAGGCTGATTTGTTTTGCTTTTAAACAGGTGTGTCAGTCTTTCATATTCCTCTGTGGCATATCTGCATCTGTGAAGTAAGTATAGTCCACGGAAGCCATTGATTTAAGGTTTCTCTATGTGTAAAGGGGGGCGGGAGTCCTCCCTCAGGTGCTGATTGGCCAACAAACTCCATCCCTTCACAGTAGCTGGCAGGCTCCCCTCCTCTTGCGCTTGCGAACTTGCAGTGCTGCTCTGGTGGCCATCTCAAACACCTCCCGCACGCCGTCCTTGGTCTTGGCGGAGCACTCCAGGTAGCCAAAGGCGCTGATGCGGTTGGCCATGTCTCTCCCCTCCTCAGACTTAACCGGCTCCTGGAGGTTACAGGTTACAGACAGTGGGTTACAATGATGCTTAAGGAGGGATATTTTGTTGCCATAAGACAAATGAATACACACCTGTTTCATCTTGGCCAGCTCCCTGCGTGTGTGTTCATCATTCCTAAGGTCTTTCTTGTTACCCACGAGAATGATCGGGACGTTGGGACAAAAGTGTTTCACCTCGGGCGTCCATTTCTCAGGAATGTTCTCTACAAGAATGGGAAAAAAAAAAAAAAGCTCACGTCATGGCACAGTAAATTCCAGACGTTTCTCCCTACAAGGACAGTTGGGAGAGGCCTTGTCGTTTCCCTTGTGACTGTAGACATAAACATCAAGAGGTTGTTGACCCCTCCCTGATAGATGGGCGAGTCTGGTAGCCAAAATGTGTGCCGTCTAGAAAGAGAGGAGATGCCATGCTGTGATAAGAGTAGGCGCACCATCTGTGGCACTGGCTATGTCAAAACACTGTGGGAGAAAGCCCCGGGGCTGACGTCTGACTAAACAAGACATTTTCTTCATCTGTTTTGAAGGCAAAGAACACTCAGATCCGAGTCTCAAGTACAGCACAGATTCCAGGGGAAAAAAATTGGGGCGCTGTGTAAAACAGAATGGACTGCATTTAAACCAGCATGACTGCGTAACAGATATTACTGCATGGACTCACTTCAGGAAACTGCAAAACAGTTTGTCACTGCTTCTATAATGCAAGTTGAGACTTAACAACAAAATCCAGAAACCGTTGACTTCTCTGGGCTGAGCTCAGAGACGGACTCGCATGTAGTGGAAAAATGCGCTGTGGTCTGACAAGTCCTCGTTTCAAATTTTTTGAAATCGTGGCCGTGTCCTCTGGGCTACAGAGGGAAAGCACCGGCATCTGTGATGGTACGTGGGGTGTTGTTAGTGCCCACGGCGTGATGGATACCATTTGTAAAGGCACCATTAATTCTGATAGGTACACTGGTTTGTTTTGGAGCAACATATGTTGCCATCCAGATGATGTCTTTCAGGGACGTCCTGCTCATTTCAGCAAGACGGTACCAAACCACATTCTGAACATGTTAACAACAGACTTCATAGTAAAAGGAGTGCAGGTAACTAAGGTAGTCTGTCCAGACCTGTTGTTGTTGAAAATGCGCGATGCATTGAGTGTGAAATTACAAGAGAGACCCAAACAAGTTCCCAAAACACTTACAGAGTGTGAACAGGCGATGTAAACATGGACCTATACCAACTTTTTGGAACATGTTACAGGCATCAAATTCAGAATAAGTCTGTATTCACAAAAATGTTGTCTTTTTACTGTATTAAATTAAATAGAAGTCTAGAAGTCTCTTTCTAATTTAGGATTTACACAGCGTCTAAACTTTGGTTTGACATGTGATATATAGCCTGAACAAAACTGGATTAAAACCTGTGCATTGATCAGTATGTCAGTACTGACAGTCTCTGCTGTCTTTAGGTTGTTTAATCAACTTTGATCATTTAAAATGCACATTTCCGTGTATTTAAAGTTTTAGCTTGCCAATGATTTATTAAAACCGCTGTAGCTGAGAAACAGTCATGTGTGGAATTACCTAATTTACTGCCTTGCATTGCTAAACCAGAACAGGAAAGCAGACTAACAGCTAACCGTAATAATTTAATCACACTCATGAAGAAACACCATCTGAATAAGCATTACCTTCATTATAAAGCGGATCGTTAAGTGCATGAAGTCTGCACACAAACAGCAAACGGGAAATTGTAATGAAGAGGAAATGAATTACCAGAAGGGAAAAACCTATAAAGAGTATCAGTACTGATCTTACTGCATGACCTACCCCCACATTTTTGGCATTCATTATATGGAAGTATTCCCTTTAACTTAACTACAAAAGGACACAAATCATACAGATTCTTTGTGAATATATATATATGAATCAGGTTCACACACTTCTCTGTTTGTCAAGTCTTGTGAGCTCAGGGTCCCTGAAGCTCGGCTGTGGAGTCAGATTTTTAATTCCAGAAAAATAAAATGTTGTTTACAGTTTTTCTAAGTAGATCATTTGTATCCGACCTTACCTAAACTGTCGGGGCTGTCTATGGAAAAGCACATGAGAATAACATCTGTGTCGGGGTACGACAGAGGCCTCAGTCTGTCATAGTCCTCCTGACCTGCTGTATCCCACAACGCCAACTCCACCTGAGACAGACGAGACGAGGAAGAGCACAACATGAGACATGTTATTAAAATAAGGCAGGACATTTCCACTTCACTGACAGCAGGATGCAGAAGGGGAGAGTGAATAGAGACAAGTATGGATATCAAGAAAAGAAGCAGAATGACTAGAAAGAAGAAGGAAGAAGAGGATTTAAAATCATTCCTCTGCTTTCAGGTCTAAAAAGCAATTCTCCAGAGGTGGTGATGGCTCCTGCAGCCTTTATTGTGCTGTTGACAAGCCCACAGTGCCTGACCTGATCTAGATAAAAACAAAAAGGCCCGACAAATAATCATCTGCTCGAGCTGTAGCACATACTGCAATGCAATGCCAAAGCACCCCACGGGAATGTCTTATTCACAGTAGCTGAGAAGTGCTATTACAACGCATGCATGATGCAGCTTTTGACTGTAGAAGTGTCCTCTACCTGTAGCTGTTGATTTAAGTTAGCAGTTCATCTGGACTCTTCTCAAGTCTCCTTACAAGTCTTTCTGTCTTGCCAAGTCTTGCATGTTGGCTGACAAACTGCTTACTTTGGAACGGCTGGGTAACCACACTGCCTTGAGAGTTATAGTCCGTTTTCCACAGTACATGTGCGAGAGCTGAGACCACCACATGTTCTGTCTGGGGACAGTCAGCAACCCCACCCCATGACAGACCTGTGTCCATTTCTGCTGCCTCTGAATTGTTTTACCACTAGGTGTCTCTCAGGAGTTTATTTCACCACCATGCTGCACGTTAGACTTCTTTTCTTAGTGTATGTAATAAATGATATGAAGGCACCATCTGCAACTTCAACACTGACTTGAGACTTGTGTAGTATTTCACTACAGTTTTTAATGTCTATAGACCACTGTTGAGAGGATTGGTGCTTTGTATTATACAGCACAGGAAACAGGAACAGGAAATGGGACATTAGTCATGATGTATGAGGGATGGGGGGGTTCCAACACTGAACAGGAAGGTGGCACTGATCCGTTTCCTGTTGTTGGCTGGAGGTCTGCTGCTTTATAACAATGAAAAAGACCCAAGGATTTGCTTACAATAAGCACTTATCTCCATCTGTCTTGATGGCACGTTGTTTCCAAGCGGCAGGGCCAACAGGGTCACACACACACACACAACACTACAGCAGCAGTTTCAGTCACAATCTGCTTGATCACAACAAAGTACTCTATTACCCTGAAACTATTATTGCAAGTCCCTTTCACATGAAAAGTTCCTCGTCATTATTGGCTGAAGCCAACCCCAGCTGAGTCACCAGTTTGCGACAGGGACAGAGACACACAACCAGTGGGCAATTTAGAGTCACCAATTAGCCTATTAACTGTATGTCTTCTGGGTGGAAGTACGAGTACCTGGAGATACTGCCCCTATTTGAGAACCACTGATCTAATCAAAGCAAATTAAAAGTTTGATATAAAATCGTACCTGTTTGCCATCCACTTCAATGTCAGCGATGTAGTTCTCAAACACAGTGGGGACGTAGACCTCTGGGAACTGGTCCTTACTGAAGACGATGAGCAGACAGGTTTTTCCACACGCACCATCTCCAACTATCACCAGTTTCTTCCTGATGGCTGCCATCTGCAAACAGAACACACGGTGGTTAGTCTATATATTAAGGATTGGGAAACACAAGAGTGACCAAACGACCAGCACAGTGGTGAAAAACAAGTCTGCAGACAGAGGAGGGAGATGAAACAATGAAACCAGAAATAGTAAGAATGTGAACGAGTGGGGGAAAAAAAAAAGATGATGGGAGTGTGTTTTAGAGCCGCACCCTTTTCCCTTTCCTGGGCTGCATCCTGTGTGTGAGGTGGAAAACAGAGTTGGGCTGAGGGTTGAGCACTGGTCTGGAAAAGCAATGGGAGGGAAGGGAACAGGAGGACAGCCACAGTGCCGGGAATGCTGCAGCCTCGGTACTTTACACACTGCTGCGCATGCATGGCCTCTTGACACAATCGCATTAAAAACGCTCCTTAATATGTCACTTCTTCATCCCTGCGGTCACGTGATCTACAGCTCGCACTGGGTTCTGATGACACCTTCTGTATTGCACACAAATCCTCTCCCAGCCTCGCTGCTTGTATCCTCTGAAAGGTGTGTATATGTGAGCGAATGGTATGGCCCCACACACACACACACACTAACGGATCAATAGCCATCTACCACAAGCTGACAATAATGGAGAGAAGGCAGTAGGTGATGAGACAACGTACTGGCGGCCTGCCAGCAGCATCAGCTTTTTCCCGATCAAAGACTACCTGGACCAAAACAAAGATCTACACCTCAGCGTCCAAATCACAGCTGATGAATGGTGGACAAATACTCTCCATGCATCCATATCCATAGTTTAATTAACAATGGCTTATATACGATTACTTTTATGTGAAAGTAGTGATAAACCCGGAGAAAACGATCACCTGATTCTGCAGTTTTCTTTAGCTTAACAGCTGTATGCCGTCTTCAGCTCATTGTTTCGGTTTCGCAACATTTTATTACAGTTTTGATTCATTCTCAGCGCTCTCGGAGTGTCATTTTCAGCGACAGCAGTTTTCAGTTAAATCTCTTAAAACCAACTGAACGCTACCTGCCCAGCACCGAACAGCAGACAGACACGGTTAGCAGCTAGCTGGTGAACACGGTGGCACATTTAGCAGCTAAAGAGAGTTTCCTTCAGAAGTTGGTAGAAACCAAAAACGGCGCTAAAAGACAGAACATTGGACTGGACTCTGCATGTTTACAAATGAATGATAATTTGCTCCTCATCTATTGGCTGCATAAATAAACATTTGCTTGCATCAAGTCTGCCATATAATCTTAAAAGGTGTTTTAATGTGAGTGTTCACAGCTTGTTATTGCAAGTTTAATGAGACTTTAAATAAAAAAAAAACTTTTAGACTGCATTTAGACACTGTGCTGTGGGGCGGTTTGCACATGTGTGTGCAGCTCTGTTTGGCTCCTCTGAACTGGTCTGTGTGTGGGCTGTTGGTGCAAAATATTCATAGAAACTAAAGCCAATTAACTTCTTACAGGCAGCATGGTGGCTCCTCTATGCAGAATGACCAAAACAATTTATTCTGTCATTTAGGAAAAAACCTGCAGGATACATTATGTTTTCTTCAGACAATGAGCCCTAAAAATAACCGAGAAGACCCAGGTATCTGTGTGTGTGTGAGTGTGTGTTCAAGAATCAAACCTGCACACCCGTCCTTTGAATTCCCTCAGTCATTTTCACCTTCACAAACGATAACAGCGGCTAATATTTTCACCACAAGAATAAAAAGACAATTGTTCAGTTTGCTTTCCTCTCCCACGCATTAAATCAGGCCAGTGTGTTGTCAGTTTGTCTCTGGAGAGAGCCACCTGTTCTCCGTGATAGCAGGCTGCTGCTGCTCCATACATCATACTGTCACTGCCAGGGGGGAGATGCAAACACACACACACACACACGCACTCACATACATACACACTCACACCCGACTGGCAGCTACTGTGCAGCCCCAGAAAGCTTCAGAAAGTGGGTCTGGTCCTGCGAATCCTGTGCTGTGACGAAATAATGCAGCTTATTGACGACGATAGCTCTCACAGCATGCTGCCCACTGTGGCAGTGGCAGCACATGGTGCTTAGTGGGGATAATGGCCACTTCCCTTTTCATTAATGTGGGCACACCAGAGCAGGGACTCCAAGGACTCCTTCCCCAAATAAAAGCTGATTATAAAGATGGAAATAAAATAATTCACTTTGACATTAATCTAACTTGTATTACTTATCAGCCTAGTATTAAGTAATATCTTGTCCAACCATGTTTCTCAAATCTTTGAGAAGTCAGCCAGTTGAGATAAGCAGTCAGCTAATCTCAACTGTTTAAAGTAGTATGAAAAACAGACATCTGAAGACGTTACTGTAGGACGCTGTGATCCGAATTTTTCTGTTGGCTGACAATTTATAAATAAAAAGGAGACAGGCAAGGAAGAGATGGAGTTATGTTTTGTTAGAAACTATTTCATCTTAAACATAAGATTAGGAAAGAAACACACTATTGAACATTTTAGTGCTGAATTCAAGATTCAAGCCTGAATGGAAGAACAGCTCTACTCCAAAACATGCAAGCAGGTCGATTATTAAGTGGCTGGTGTAAAAGTTTCACAATATGCATGTAATTGAGCGAGCTAACAATCTGTTCGTTGCACAAGTTAATCAGTAGCTTTTGACTCACACTCAAGTGACATGAGTGCAAGAGATGTTCCAGACGATATAGCAGAAAGTTTATTCAGTGCATTTATTATTAACTCATGAACTAACTCTCAGTGACACTTCCTGCAGGTGGCTCGCAGTAAAGGCTTTTCAGTGAAGAGAACAGAGCAAGACTTCTTATACAAATCTGCAGGAAGTCCTCGGTTCACCTCAGGTTCACCTAACAATAGAGGATTTGTGGAAAAGTGTGAATATGTGCAGGTGCATTGTGCTTTTATGCATTTCTCTACTGTCCTCATTTGACTTCCTCGCTCCTTTTCTTCGCTTCCTTGTAGGGATCCACGATATGGGGAAAAAATAAATCATCTTGTGATTAGATTGAGATATATATTTCCCATTTACACTGAAAAAACTATTAAAATAATGCTGACGTGACATTTGTTGGAGTCAAATAAATATATTTGTAGGAAAGGGCATCTATACAGCAGTTCATAATATATATATATATATATATATATATATATATATATATTTTTTTTTGATTTTGCTAATATTTCAATTAACCGTGCAGCCCTTCTTCCTCTCAGTCACTTCATGGTAAGATATACACAGCAGTGGGGGAGGAGGGAAAATGAGCAACAGGGAAGACGACTGGAATTCACCCATTTTGTCGTTTTCTCTCGTTCCCCCTCCTCGAGGTTTTCCCCCTCAGGTCACTTCGACTAAGCTTTATTAGCACAAGGAGGAGTCCAACACAACCAGTCGCTCCTTTCCTTTTTCCTCAAGTCGCAGCTCTGAACTAAGTGTAGAATTTTCACATCCATTTTAACAAGCGTCTACTAAAGGAGTTACGGTGTGTTTGAAGACACCCACAGAACAGAGGTTGCAAGATTTTATGTGAATATTACGGCTATCAGAACAATATGAGACACTTTTCCTCCTCGGCCTTCGAGTGAGTAGAACTGTAGCTTAAAACACTTACATTAACCCACTGAAATAAAATTAAATGCACATAGAATAACATTGTTGTACCATTTGCTTTTATATTATGACACTTTTCTTTGTGTTATATTAAAACAATCAATTATTGAGTGTGCCCTGAACTTTATGTTGTGGTAAGTATGACTGTTATTGTTAGGGGAACAATAATAAGGAGAGAAAAACAGTCTAAATTACTCATATATATATTTTTTAAAAAAGATAGTTAGTGGTGTGGTGTAGAAATTGCTCATACAAGCAACAATGAAGTGGGCAGACACGAGGTGTAGTCCCAGACAGTCACATGACACTTACAGCTGCATAAAACTCTGAAAGAACAATGGGAACCCAGAAATGCACTCCAGCCAGAGTGGTGAAGCGTAGTATACATGCAGAAACATACACACGAGCCTCGACGAGACAGGTCGTTTATCTGTGCGGGGTACCGCGCGCTCACGTGTGTCTTGGGATGAATGATCCTGTCTTGCATAATGTTCGTCCCTGTGTGAGGTAGCAAAGGACAAAGTTCTCATTCCTAGCACATGCGGCACAGACACCCATTTCTCCCTGGCAGGTTTTGACTCACCCCTGCAGTAGTAACACATTAGCCAGGCTCGCTCATCAGAAGTGGTTGGGAAAAGAGAACTACTCACTGAGCTCCAGGAGAGGCCGTAAGATAAACTCTCTCTCCTTCAAGTATCAACCAGATTCTAATCACAAGCCATAGACGGTCACATACAAGTTTAACTAAGGCTGAATCATCAAAGCAACATGCTCCAATATTTGTGCAACTCAGTGACAAACCAACAACGACAAACGGAGCTGACGGTTTAGATAGATTAGATATTAGATATATTAGACTTATCTAAATGCTGAAGGGCCTCAAGAGAACAGGCATCCACACAGTTGCTCAGTGTGTTTCACTCATTACATTACGAGGACATTAAGCATGCTGACTTTTTTAAAGGCTCGATGCATTTCCAATTTTTGTCTTGGTTTGTTCTGGGGCGTGCCAGCTGTTGAGAAATGCCCCGCTGTGCTCGGTTAAACAGCTGCTCCAATTAATGATATGTGCAGCGGCAAGCAATGTGATAAGAGCTGCTGTGGATGGGAAAAAAAAAACAGTCTCTGTTTCAGCACAATTTTGCAGGTGAACCACACCTTTGAACTGCTGCTGACTGTTGACACCTACATTTCAATATTTTATTTATGCGTGGGAAGCTGTCCAACCTTCGTGCCACAAATAACACTTCTCTCTTCATAGGCAGCTCAACTTTACAAAACATGAACGAAAGGAAACATGAAGCAAACTGATTTTTGAACTAAATATTACATTTGGTCACACCCACATACCTCATCATCTTAGGCCTGCAGAGAAAAACACAGCCCCCTCATTCAGTTGAATGAAGACTGGCAAAGATGCAGGGTGTTTGACCTGGCTCAACTTTTGCTGCAACTCAACGTGACGTCACCCGGCAAGGCGCTGCTGTGTGTCCAATTAAATACAATGTGCAAGCACACATTCCTAGAGGATTATTCTGTAACATGAACGGCATATTTCTACTGTTTACCTCGTGATCATTGCGACAAAAGAGAAAATAATTTTACAGAGTTTCAAAGAGTATTACAAACTGCTGTGCAGTGTTTTGGTGTGTGACAAGCCTTTGAACTTTGAGACCTGGACTTTGTGTCACTGGAACCTGAAAAAGAGAGCAGCATTTGATTTGAAAGTTTGTAAAATTTTAAGTGGTTTAAATTTGAGCTGTGATGAAAATCTACATAAAGACCCCAATGTGTCACTTTACCTTCCCACCCAGCAAGGAAAAACAGAGAAGCTGGCTGAATATTGATGTGCAAAGAGTCTAAACTCCAATCATGCAGTGCTCTTGTACTGTACTGAATATATTGTCTGGACACATACATGAATAAAGGAGGTTTTTCGTTACCTCAAATTCACCAACAAGCCTTTTTTTCTCGTTTGTCCAAGGGGAAGTACATCTGACCTTGACTAAAGACGCTTCCAGAAGTTACTCAATAAGGACAGAAAGACTGAAAGTCTGATAAACTAACAGGATCTCAGCAGCTCATCAGAGCGGCATCTGACCACGGATGAATAAATATGTCCTCCCTGCTTTCCTTTTCCTTGGAAAGTGACACAAGCAGCTCTGCTGGGAATAATAGTAAATCAAACTAACTTGCAGATGATATCTAAAGAAAATGTGTGGGTTGTCACAAATATTAACTGACTGGCAGTCGTTGATGTACTGATTGGCACACTGAAAATGCATTCCTCGTGATGATTAATAACAGGTCACTGAATGCTCGCACGCACACACACACACACACACACTGACAGACTGTGTACAAATGTGGGAGGACGTAAGCTATGAGGAATGTCTCACCCACTTTCAAAACCCCTCACCCTTTTCTTCTAAACACACAACATCCCTCCCCCATCAGTGTCTCTCCCTTTCTCCTGGATGAAATGTTGACGGGATTATACATGAAGCTCAGTCGACCAGAAAGATACAGCGCATGATGTGTGTTTGAAAGTATTTGTTTAAGCTCATGTACATGTAGCGTGCTGCTCCCAAATTCCCAAACGTTGGTGCTGCTCTGTTAATACGGTACAAAAAAAGCATAATTCCTGCTCTTGTTCGCGCACAAGATAGTATGTTAACATATGTTGTAGAGAGAGTCTGAAGTGTGAATATTTGCTGGTTTTCCTTGTCTTCTGATATTACACTGAATATTTTGGCCTTGGGAAATGTTGCAATTTGAATATGTCAACATGGACATGGGCATTTTATTTTCTTACTCATGTCCTGCATTTAATAGACCAAACGATGAATTGATTAATCAAGTTAAGAACCAACAGAATAATGAATAATGAAAACAATCGTTAGTTGCAGCCCAACAAAACATTACAAGAGCGCTCCATCGATTTAGCACTGTGCTCCTGTAAAGCCTTTAGAATGGATTGGAACAGCGCTGAGAGTTAAAAGGTGAAAGTACACACTTGTATATCCGTGAGGGTCGGGGGTCTGCGCGCACACACAAACACAAACATCATGGTGACTTCCTGATAGCATGGAAAGGAGCTGCTTTGTTCTTTTGTAGTTGGCTACCCAACGAGAACAGGACAAAGAAGATTTAAGGATACAGTACAGATGATTGAATTAATTCACTCACGTGTACCTGGAAACCAATGAACTGGCCTAACACTGTCATACTGAGCACTTTAAAGCAGTCTGACTTAGTTTCAGATTTGTAATCTTCAGCGTCAATCAACGCTGCCTCAAAAGTGACATCACTTTAATCGATTGATCGGATTCTGCACAGCTCCCTCTGGAGCCACAAAAGGTTTTATGAAAGCTTTTTTCACATATACAGTAATACTCCTCAAGACCTGCGGACAAACTTTAATGGATAAAGTTGTTGGACTTCTCCTTTAAAAAGGAGACCATGTAGGGAGATGTAGGCTCAACACAAAGCTCTTTAGCTGACAAACGTTGACCTACTTAAATGCGGAGTTGTATAGTGTCGAGAAAAACAAATTAAATGTATACAAACTGGATCGAACTCTTCAAAACTTGATGAGGACGTACCTATTATCTCCTTACAAAACATGACATCTGGCCTCGGGTTGGATTGGAGAAGTCTTTGTTAGGAAAATGAAGCCAAATTCTCAAGGTTGAATCACACTTGAGACCAGAAGTGGCTGCTCAGGATCCAGGCCAGGCAAGCGGCTAAAGTCAGAGAACCTAGCTTGAGCCCAAAATAGGACAGAGCCATTGAGACTCCCCCAGCCCAATTTATCACAGTGCACACGGCTCGGCTCAGAGCAGAGGACGAAAGAGAGAAATATCACACAGAATTATCCTTTCATCCGCCCCCGAGCCTCTGCTTGCGGTACAAACTGACTGAAGAGTTGGGGTGGATGAAGGGAAGGGAGGAAGGAGAGGCGGGGTGGTCAAAACTAGAACATGAGCGTGTTGGAACATTAGCAACACATGTGGAGAAAACTTGAAAACATACCAAAGTCGGTCTTTGATAAATATTCCGTGAGTGTGAAATTTTAAAAAATGATGAATTAGTCATGGAGTGGATTGGGGATGGAGCTGACCGGGATTTGGTTGGCAATCACATAGTCTGTTTTCCAAATCTGCTGCTACAGACACGCGCACACACAGCATGATAGCTGAACCCTGTGTGTTACTCACTCATTACTTGTTCCTTTAGCGCCCTCTCTTCTATCCATCCTCCTCCAGGCTCTTGTTCTCACTCTGTCCTCATCCCCTCACTTTCTCTCTTGCTCTCGCTCTCTCTCTCTTCCTGTGTTGCAGTGTGATGTCACCATCAGGGAACTAATGTGCCGTATCCTTAGGGTGCTGCATTCCTGCTTTCCGACTCACACAGCACAAATGAAAGCTGACACACATACACGCAGCCTGGGTAGAGTCGCCACCTCCCAACACCTCGACGGCTTCTCTCATCCATCCAGTCCATCTGTGCCTTACAGCTATGTGGAGCGTTAGGGCGTATAGAGATGGGGTTCAATGGAATTTTATCAAATCTTTTCAAATCCCTAATCAAATCGTTGTTTACATTCCAGGATTTGCGGATAACTAAAGGCTAAAATAACAGCAACGCAAGCAAACAGATTAATATTCATAACCTGTACCGACAACCAGGAAATGAGATGAGCAGAATAATATATGAAATGACACATTCAATTCAACAGCTGCAGCCCACCAAATACCGAAGGTCCTGATTCAGAGCTGTGAAGTGGATTTAAATATTTATATGATACGAATACAAGTTTAACTGAGGAGGGGGAGATAAAAAGGTTTCATAAAAGCATCATTAGCGTCTGAGCTTAACAAATCCGCGTGTTTTGCCAACCGGGATCTGGACCCGAAATAGAAACCAGCTATCAGGACTCATCCCTCAGGGCTCTGCTGCTAATGTAGCTCAGAGGAAAATGTTTGGCTTCCTGAATTGTCCTTATAGGGACTTCCTGAAACTGCAAGCACCAAGATCCAAACAGGAAACTCTCCCAGAGATGATTTGTTTTCCCCAGAGGATTTTTCTCTGCTCGCTGTCTGTGCGTGATACACCCCCCCAGCCCACAGACTCAGTTTTCCATGTTTGTCGGTCATCGTCTGATTACTGGGAAACAGAAACAGTCTAAACTCAGCATTTTCCTGTGGTCTCTGTGTGAAGTATGAATGACACTGGCCTCCTTGGAAAACACAGTTCATGTAAAGTTGTCCTGACTAATCTAAGACAGGATACAGTGCAGCATTGTGTTTGAACACCTCGCCTGATAAGCACCTACAATTTAAACAATAGAGTGAGTGTGAGCTAGAAAGATGGAAAACCTGCCATCTGAGCAATCCCCTTATGTCCTTGCACTACTTCCTGAGTCTTCGCCTGGGAGAGCTACTACAAGCGTACTTCGCCATCCCTGAGCCTCGAGCGGACACGTACAATGGGCGAAAAGTAAGACACTCATTGTAGGTCAGCGGTAAGAGCATGCGAAGGGGAACAAAATGAGGTGCAGCGCCGGGGTGAAATGGCCTCTGGCGATTCTGGCTCACATTATATGGAGCTTTTGATCCATAATAGTTTTCCATGATGGCTTTCATACTGACCTACTGAGCTATTCAGCTGTCTTCTGAGATGACCTCAATGCAGCAAGAAGAAAAGAATATGAGCAGACAAGCAAGAGATGGATGCTTCACCATCATGATGTCAGTTCTGTCAATCAGAGACACCGTGTCTTGTTATTCTAATTTGACATTTATATGTAGGGGTGTCCTGATTAAGTTTATTGACCCTTTTATATGTTGATCAAATATCTGAAGCTGTTCCCACCTTATTTTCCTTGACTTGAGGCTCTGATTCAAAACTATAAAGCTGGTAAGTTTAAATTAATGATATGATAGGGACTCATTTGGTGGCACTGCGGGAAACCATGATGGTGCAATGCTGTTATATCAATCAGTTGAGTGAATTGACCTGTGGTTTAGAGCTGAAACCATTAGTCAATAATTGATGAATCAATCAATCAAAGTTAAGTAATTTTTCAATGATCACTCTGGTTCCAACATCTGCAGCGGTAAGGCTGTCGGTCGGACACAACAAGACATCATTTGAAGAAGATACTCCTCAGATCGGGTTATCATCAGCTCTATGGCTGCTTTAACCGAGCTGGTAATCATGTTTACACTACTAAATTTATTTTCTGCATATGTTGTTGTGTTTAAACTGCAATGTTGTTCCATTACTGACAGATTGTTTTCGGTGAGATAGATATTTAATTTCTTATTTACACGCTACATGCTGGGAAAACCTCTCTCAACACGTTTAATTAGTCAGTGTTATGATCAGAGAAATTCAACTTCATCAGTTCTCTAATTAAATTTTGGGGAGAAAAAAAATCCTCTGTGTGCATGAGGGGAGGGATGTCTTTGCATTTTCTGCATTCCAATATATTTAACGGACCCTGGTAGTATTTGTATGTATAAACAATACCACCACCACTACCACTACTGCTGCTACTTTTACAGCCGTAATAAAAGTCCACTTCACCTGGGGCGACTCTGGATTACATCACCTCGAAAGTGACAGTCGAAAGCACACTGACGACGTCAACAGACATCACCACTTCTGCTTTTACATTAACGTAGCCTGGATCGGGGATTTCCACAACACTTCCTTCCACCGCATTGGCACTGATTTGTGCGTCTGTGTACCGCTTCCACTTCTGACCACTACCTGCACGCAGCTTGGTCAGCAACCAGCTTGTTCAGCCACAATGACATCATACTTTCTTCTATGGCAGTCTCACAAACAAACATTTTACACGCACAAACATAAGCTATGGATTGGATATGGATATTTAAATCACTTCTCTCCTCTGAGTGTGTGTGTGTGTGTGTGTGTGCCCTTTAACATCCTGTGTTTGTATGACAGTGTAGAAACACAAATGGGAGTAGTCCAGTTGATGCATGGCGTGAGTTTTTGCAGGTTTTTCGCTTTGATTCAAGCCAGACAGACAGACAGTAGTTTTGTTATGGGGGAACAAGCCAAGACAAGGGAACAAGCCTGTGTGAGATATGTGAGGGTCTGCGCTACAGTAGCCGAGCAGCACAACAAGGGTGTGGTGACTCGGAGAGAGGAATTTCCTCGGGACAGACTAATGCTTTAACAGTGTTTCCAGGACAGACAAGACACTTTTGACCACACGAAAAGGCTCACACTCTCGGTAACCTGAGACTTGATTTTTTTTAATGCTTTCCAAGAACTCCAGAGGAAAAAAAAAACATCTGATACCACCATCATACTGGTCAAACAGGTTTCCACAGAGACAAGAGGCGATAAAGTTTTTACAGTGAGTAAATCTGGGCCGTGCCTGCCTCCACAGCTGAAGTCCGTATAATTAAATTACGTAATGAAGTATATTATGAGTATGGACAGGGCTGGGTTAGGAATGCTGATAGGATCCATATCACCGACAGGGCAATGGCTAGGAGGGAACAGGCAGGGGTGTCTCCAGTTTATGGCACTTTTCTTTAACGTTTCTATCAAACAAACGTCGACACACTTCGTCCATCGAGCTGGAAAACTTCTAAACAAGTAACAGGTTTCAACTCGCCGAGCAGGAGCTGCTATCCGGGCTCATTAACGCGTCTTCGGAGAGAGGTGGTCGTTTTATTTTTAACTACTTCTCCTTCAAACCTCCCACATTTAACAACTCGAGCCGCTAAGAAATCAAACGTCAGTCACCAAAAGGACAATTTGTTCTCTTACCTTGCCCACGGTGTGCTCTCAAATGCCAAAGTCCTCCGTGTTTCCCTCCCCGCTGTGGCCCTTCCCTTGAAGCAGCTGTAATCAGAGTGAAGGGGGCGAGCGAGCGGCCAGCCTGGTACTCTCAAGACCCTCCCATAGCGCTGCGTTCAATGTGCTCACGGAAATTTCAGCTTTAGATTTCCCGTTTTCTCGGTAGGCTGATATTATATGAGCTGAGACGTCCAGGCTTCGTTCCTTACCTTCGTCCACCTCCACAACCATTAACAAGTTTATGTCAAATGTTATTTGTGAAATTGTGATCTTTGGGGTGCAAAAGTCAAAAGTAGTTTCCAGGTCACATCTCCGTTTACTTGCCTATTTTTACTTGCTATATTTACAGCTGCGTGAGGCTGAACAAAGGTCCTTCTATTTGTTACACATGTTACAGAATTGGTCATGAGTATGTTGTATACATCTGTCACACAGAGGGTCAGATTAAAATGTTAGATTCGAAACTCTCCGACTGTAAATGAATGCATCACAGTGTTTCAGATTCCAGCGCCTGCGCGCCATTGGCTGAGAGGATTTAACCGTTACAAGGTGCCCGCCCCTTTACGGTTAGAGAATAATGACATCATTTTTAGAGGCAGTCTGTCATTTAAATTGTCAGCATGAGTTGAGTTTTATTATTATCTCTCAGGCAGTGCTTCAGTGTCATTCAGTGTTTTATAAATCTGAGACGAACAGATCTGCTTATTGTTGTTGTTTTCATTATAGTAATTATCAGTCCTCCTTATGTAAGGAAATGGACTTTGACCCAAAGTCCTTTTCTCAGGCAGCACAACAGGAAGTCACACAACAGGGATTTGAGTTTTTTAAGTTCCCATTTTCTCAGCGAGGTCGTAAGTTCATTCACCCTAGAGTTTAGTACACTGTAAAACACAGCAGCTCCGGGGTAAGAAGAACATTTCATGACCTACAGTAGGCATGTCATTAAACCGCAGTAGCTCCTATCAGACACTTCTTTGTAAAAAAAAAAAAAAAATCAGGGACTTTTATTGTAAAGCCAAAGAAAACACCTAACAGCAAAACTCGGGTGCGTTAGTTTTGCTTCTCACGGGGGGGAAAACCATCAAAACAAAGACTCGGTTGTTGAGAGTCTTGAACCGCAAGCCTCTACAACAAACACTGAGGATGTATCTATATCCTGGCTCTTTGACAGTAATTTGGACAGTTCTCTGCAGTTTCCATGGTAATGCCCACATACTGTAGTTCCAGATAAAACAGTGCACAGTGGCACCTCCCAGTCCCATAGATTACTGATGCTATTTCTGTAAGCTGTCTGGGAGGGGGGAGCTGCTGGCTGATGTGTGTTGACTGGAGAAAAGATGTTTGATGTGCTGCTGCAGCTCAGAGAACATCACCCTGCATATGGATTTATACCACCCCTATACTGTCTACCAAACTGTCCCTCTGTACACTGCCATTTTGACACTGTACTTCGTGATGCTGTAAATTTAGATGGTCGAAATGTTTGGAGACGTCTATGGTGCTGAGAACTTCAGACATTTACTTGAGTCAGTGCACACTCGAGCCTCGGTTAATCAAATCTTTTGACTTTGTCTGGTTTTTGAGTCTCGGGGCCTCGTGAAATCAATTCAGTGATTGGATTTGCTTGCAGAGGTAAAATAAATTTGTGCTGTCATATAGGGTTAAACTTTCACATGTCTGTCATGCCGTTAATCCAATGATAATTCATTTGGACAGTGAAGAAAGAACTGGTCCAAAATAGAGAGCAAGCTATCATATTAGCTGTGTAGCACAATCCAATTTAAAAAAAACCCTGCTCTGCCGGGGTATAAACTGCTTCACAAAAGAAATGTAGCATGGTTTGAAGTCAACTGCGAGACGGGAGTAGATGATACAAATACATTCCCTTGAATTAAAGTAATAATATGATTTCACTATATTATCAAACTTCTAGCAACACCTTCTCTAAAAGGAGGCAGACTGAATTTCAATGTGTTACTTTCCCATCTAGAAAATACTTTTTATCAGAAGAAGAAGAAAGAGAAGAAATAAAAAGATGAATATAACCAACAACACAACATGCTAACATTAACGTCAAGGCTAGAAAAACCTGCTTCACCAAACTCTGCTGGCAGTACCTGCAGGCTGGCATGAGGTGAGTACTTCCTATACCCGAACAGCTGCATGGACCATGAGTGGTATTTCCTGCATTTAGCACCACCGCTGAGACTGAATTTCAGTGCTGCAGTAAAGAGCCTTCACACAGCAGAGAAGCTCCAGATGAAAGAGAAGTAATTCATCACAACATCTTCTATTTTTTATATTGTTAGAGCCGTTGCATCATCATCTACTTGATCCCTCTGGATGGTGATTCAACTATCACTGGTACCTGTGAGGTTATATCAAAGAACACAGTCTGAATTGTTAACATTCGGGGCTGAATAATAATGCAGATGATCGTTTCAAAGTTAAGAGAAATCAATTCAGATTTGTTAAATGAAAATATGAAACGCCAAGTAGTGCATGTTCACGTAGTATTAAAATCTGAGGGGAGAGAGATTATAAAACTATGCAAATGTGCGACAAAACTGTGCATAACAACTGGCCATCCGTGGACAGGCCTGAGGAAACACGGCTTTTGTCTTATTCACCAAAAATGAACTGTAACATTATACAAACAGTGCACATTGCATCTATTTTCTTAGACTTTTAGAAAACTTTGGAATCAGCATCTGTTTTTCTTGATAAATAAGTTTTGCAAGTGTTACGACACCTTCTCGCGTGAGACTGAAGTGTTATGAAAGCAAAAGTGAACTTTTGTTTTTCTGTATATAGTAGTATAGTATCACTTTGAAAGTTGCACATACAATGACCTCAACCTTTTATTGATTTATCAAAGCTCATGCAAGTCAATATTGTGGTTATACAGTACCTTCCCCCTCAGGACACAACATCAAAATATCAATAATATCTCTGTAAAACCCAGATTTGACATTTCTCATCTTTTCCCCACAGTGGTCACTATGGATCAGTGATTACACAAAACAAGAGAACAAGCTGGAGGCTGAGGTGAACTACCGGCTCATGTCCCTGGGGAAGTTTACTCATGAGAGTGGAGGTGGACTACATTGTCCTCAATTCACCCTTCCTCCACTAACAGAGCTAAAATGTGAGGCCACAGTGACACTCAGTGGTGTTACACACATAGTACAACCTGCATGTGCATTGCTGTTTGTGCTGGTTAATCTTAGCCAAAGACGTGGATCAACACATTTTTACACTAACACATCTATAATTGATTAAAAAACAGCCAAACAATGTATGTTAAAATATGTAGAGCACAAAAAGAGTGTTGAAAGAAAAGAAAAAAGCTTATTTACGTGTAGATGAGCAATGCAATTTTTCAACAGGGGAGCTGCAATGCTTGGCTGATTAATTGATTAGTCAATCTACATAAAATTAAGCCGCTGCTATGTTTGATAATGTGATTTAGGCAAACCTCACTAGCTCCAGATTTTCAGATGAATATTTCCTGATTTTCTGCACAGTTTCTTAGTGTTTTATGATGAAGTGAACATATTTGGGTTTTAGACAAAGCAGGGAAATCGAAATGGGAATTCTTCCTCATTTTGTTGACAGCAGCTCGTATACACAAAATGGATAAGAAATCACTCAAAAATAAGAAATATTATGCTGAAGTCATGAAGTCATGCCGGTATTAAAGAGTCTGACAGCCGGTGGAATGAAGGACCTTTGGTATCACAAATACATATCCAAACTCAGACAACTGTCATAACATTGAAGAAAAAGAAATCAAACATCCGCTAATCAAGACAAGGATAATAGAATCAATTATTAAGGAAATACAAAGTAATATTCTAAAACTGTCAGTATTTCAAGTGAAAATATGATGATTTACACAAAATATAAATATTTCAATGCACATATGAATTATACAGATGTAAAATAGTCGCAATAATTGTTTTTCGAAATAAAGACAATATATGAGGCCAAGATTTTATCAGGAAGTCCCAAACAGGAAAATAGTCCTGACTGACAAAGAGCCACCAAAACATGATTTAGTTTTCCTGCACACCTGTCGACCAGATGTGTTTTAATTTAAATCTAACACTCATCATAACAAACACTTTACTTTAACTTTTTCATTAACATGTCATACAACCTTTGATGGGCAATAAAGTCAAGCAGTGCATGCAGACCTGACCACTAGAGGGCCCTAGAATCACACAAATATATAACTTGTCACTTCCCCTCTGTCTGCTATTCTTTCTTTATGATTGCATAATAATTCATTTTCTTTATATAAAGTGGTTTAAGAGACTAATTTTAGAAACACTGGAACCCCATGAACCACACCCTGCCTACTTCTCATGCTCATTCACCCCTTCATAAAATAAGTTTAAGATTTTTAAACTAGGCCAAAACCAAATAAAAAGAATCATATTTCTCCCTGAGATGACATTTATAACCGCCGACCTCGTCTGCCTCCTCCCACTCAGGCTTGGAGCTGATTTTTCTTCAAAATAGTGCTATTAGTAGCTGAGAATGTGGGCTCACTGGTTTTCTTCTCTCGAAAGTGTCTTTTATCTTGGCTCCCTCTGGTGTCTTTTTCCTCAGTAAGCTGGAGTCAGTTGAGCAAAAGACACTGTTGGGAACAGAGAAAGAGTGAGTGAAAATTCCCCCTGCTGCCTCTCATATAAAACGCTCCCAAATCGCAGGCAATGGCCGAGCATGGATTATCATTAATCATGCGTAGGTGTTGTCAACAAGGGAAAATGAGGAGGTCAGAGGAAAGAAGTGTGGGGAAAGGGGGAAGCAGGTGGGACAGGAAGGGTGAGGGAGGGGCGAGATGGATGAATCAATGCAGTGTAGTCCCACTGGCAGCGTATACAAACGGACTGAATTGCTTTCAGTGGCCGTGCTTTGCACAGTGATGTCTCTATGGAGTTATAGACACACATCTGTATGGATGGGATGTTGTCTGGCTATCAGGCAATTTGTCTGAATGTGAATCCAGGCTGGACAGACTTTTGTTTAGCAGACCATGTTCACGGGGACTTTAAAAACAATTGCCTCCTTCTGGTAAAGCTTTACAAGGATGAGCGAGGCGATGTAAACATAAAAAAACAGGAACTGAGGAGAGAGTAAAAGTTGAATCCCATTTCACTTGGGCTACATATCCAGCTGTGCTGCTCAAATATGTAAAGCTAAAGGCGTACATCCGTGCTTGTGTTGTGTCAGACTTTTAATCCAGCTTATGTACACAGAGCAGCAGGGTGTTGGATGCAGGGATGGGTTAAGGGTACAATATCTGCTAATACTTTTCAATGCAAGTGGAAGAACAGGCTCTAAATCTTGGAAAGCTATACACTCTCTGCCTCTCTCTCTCTCTCTGCTCTTTCTCTCTTAACTGTACGATAGTACAATATAAGACCTGACAAATGCATTTGCAGAAAACTTTTTTTCTCTTCAGCCTCCAAATAGAGTCTTTTCTGTCTGATCCCATCCTGATAAGAACTAAAGCTGTTTATGAGATTTAGAGATGGAAAGCGCGAGAGAAAGTCGAGAGAGACAGAGAGAGAGAGAGAGAGAGAGAGAGAGAGAGAAAGACAGTGAAACTGAGAGTGAGAGAGGATTAAAAAAAAAAAAAGAAGAAAGAAAGAAAGGCAGAAGGATTGACAGATATTCCTGTTCCTGAATTGGTAGCATGGAACAACGTAATCCCGGATTTTTATGGCTGTTGTTTTTCCTGAAAAGCTTTTGGATTATGAGTGGCTGTTGTATTATAACGCCTGCATCTCGCTCTGCTCAGGAGATTATAAACATGACCTCATGGCCCTGCTGCTCACACGAGTGGAGCTGAGAGGTCGAGTGATTGGGAGAAAGAAAGGTGAGTCTATATTTTTCTCTTACATACTGACATCTTCTCTGTCGCTCTTTATTGGCCTCCAGTCACTACAAAAGCCATTAAGAAATAGAGCTTTTATTTGCACTGTCCAGGCCAGAATGCCTCGTGAACCTGTGCCATCATCTTCACCACTTCACCACTGAATATTTTAAAAAGCCATGGAAACACGTCTCATGCACCCTCTCTCGTTGCACCGAGAGAGCTTTCCAGCTGGTGTGCATATCATCCTCCATGTATGGGATAACTGACTCCCATCACACATGGACATCTGATAAGTTAAAGGATCATCACTCTGGGCCCTCTTCTTGTTCCAGAGCGACCCATGTGTGACCAAAAAGGTGTCGGTGCATTCCTAAATAACACGTACGGGAGCTCTCTACTCTTCTTGCTTCTGTGATTGATTAAGTTTGGTCAAATTAGATCGCCATCACGATAAAAGGAGATAAAGGTGTCAGAGGTTGACTTCTTTGAAAACATCACACTGGCTCCGGGTTGAAATGGTCAAACAGGCTAACAGGATCTGCTGTTTTATCCCCGCAGAGGTGTAACTGTTGCGCTCCAGCGGTGCCTACGTTAGCGTACAGCCCGACGAAACGCAAGTTGAAGTGACAGAACGTCAAGCAGTGACACGGTTCTCTTCATTTCCTGCTCGTTGGATGTGAGGACGCTGTTGTCATGAATGTCTTCAAGCTTGCGTGTGTCAGCATTGGACCACTGAGCTGATATTTGAAAAGATGATTTGTGGAATTGTCGTCTCTTGGTCTTCTGACATCAACAGTGTGAAAAACAGGAGAAGACAGTGTGTCATCACATGATCATATGAATTGTATTGCAAAAGAAGTGGAGTGACTGGAGTGCAGTGCAGATGACTCGATGGGTGCACGTCTTAAAAAAACTCTGATCTGGCCATCACTACACCTCTCTTTTCTCTTACTTACTGTGTCCTATAGCTACTAACATTTTAGTCCCATCTTGTCCTCAACAAAACAAACATTTCCTCAAAGTTTTTTTATTATCAATGACACATTTTAGGTTGTCATTGTTGCGATATTGTCGTGAACTAAAATAATAAATGCTGCATACTTGAATATGTACTATTTTAGGTATTTTTAAAATTATATTTTTGATTTTATGCTTTTCCTTCTCTTTTCTATATGACTCCAGGGGATAGGGTGGGCTATTTCTGCATGCTTACATGACTTATAAACGTAAAAAAAAAAACAAAAAAAACAATGCACTATCACCCCTGCATTCTCCAGTGGCAACAGGCTAAGAAGAGCATCATATGTTCTTTTCTGAAGCAGCATCCTCCAGCTCTCCCCGGAGGATCACCAGGTGCTGCCATACCAGCTGGGGAATGTTGTCAGTCACTCTGTCATGTTGATCTTAAAGTGTGAGGTTCAACAACTGCCTACAGACACGTGCTAGCATCTACTGGCTTTCCTAGGGGAAAAAGGCTCAGCCTTAAAAAATGAAATGTGTTCTCGTGGTTTGACCGGTCATGATGCAAATGCCAGCATTTACAGAGGATAGGTGTGGAGGAGAGCTAGAGGTGATAATAAAGCTTGAATATCTAGTTACTTCACACCATTTTTTTTGTTCGCACCACTTCATGATTAGAGCAGACAGAGGATAGCAAGTATAACATTCTCGCAGTGTGTATTAACAGTGCATTCTCACCGCACTAATTATTTCAACGCAAGATTAGTCCAGTCATATGAGTAACGGTGATGTTATCCTTCTACATTTACTGCAAAGGGATCATTCAACTCACTTCCACATACTGTAAGTGACATTTAAAGTGAAAGAATTAGACTGAAAGGAGATCAGTTTAAGGTGTGTCTAGGATGTCTGTAATGTAATTTTAATGGAGCTAACTGTAGTGTAGTTACCGCTAATGAGAGTCTCAAGCAAGGCTCATCTAGCTTTCATGCTGCGATGCAAGGCCATCAATTAGCAATGAGGGCGGGGACTGGTCTTTCATGCTCTGAAGGAATTAGTCCGTTTGAACATTTACATCTTTGAGTGAGAGAGAGAGAGAGAGAGCGAGAGAGAGAGAGAGAGAGAGAGAGAGAGAGAGAGAGAGAGAGAGAGAGTTGAGTTGGTAGGTGGCACCCTGCTGCTATCTGAGATAAAGTGTTCTTTGCCGAGGGCAGCTCTGTCTTTCAACTCAACTTACAGCCTGTGATAAGTGATCTAGTGTAACTTTTTTTTTTTTTAAACTGTGACTCGCATTATTCTCAGTTCTAAGCAGCGCTGCTCGAGCTAAAGAAAAAAAAGAGCTTCAAATGAATGCAGAGATTTCCAGATTTGAAGCTATAACTTTTAGGATTTCCTGAAAGTCAGCATATGTTTGAATTTTCATGATAAACAACCCAAGTTTACACCAGCTTTGCCAGAGATGTCTGTAATGACTGTCCAATCTTGACACATGCATGTACTGCATCTCCTTTACATTCCCTGAAGGATGTGATTAGTCATACATGAGTCCTAGAGGGGGGGGGGGGGCATGACTGACAGACCGAAGGAGACACGCAGAAAGACAGGAGGGAGTGCAGCAGTGAATGTTAGTAAGGCGAGGGTTAGCAGGAACAGAGGAGCTGCCATCCAAATGGATAACACAAGCAACAAGCAACAACAGCAGTGACAGCTACACCTTCCAGCTGCTGTCTTTCATATGCTAATGCTGGTATTACTGCCTGCCAACGCAAAACAGAAGACAATGTGTGCGCGCGTGTGTGTGTTTTGTGCGTGCACGTGGGTTTGTGAGTGTTTATTCCAAATGAAGTGATGCACTCGACGCTCTGTGTCACATGGCGTTGGTAATAAGAGTGACCTGGCAAGGCTTTGAAACACATGTGCGCACATAATTCTGTGTATAAAGCTTTCATCTTTACTTTGATGTTTTTACATGAAAATTACATGTTATACCATATTGTACTGAGTAACTTTAGTGATGCCAGTCAGAATAAACTGTGACGGTTGGCAACAAATCTCATGAAAAGACCAAAAACAAACAATTAACTGATCCTACTAACAAATATCGACTGTGGAGCCAACGTCTGATATACTATAGCTCGTTCCTTTGACTTTTGATTGTTGTCTGAAAACTAATAATCCACAGCGTTTGCACTCTCTGACATGTTTCTTCATTACAACGAACATGAGTGCTGTGGTTTATTTTGAGTCAGTCCCACATACACTGTTCTACTGCTGTGAATAGTCAGTCGTGCACTAAACCCACGTCCGAGAATTATCCCCCACAAATACACTATTTCTGTTTGAGTGACATCTGTGCCCACTGCCCAGCTGTTTTAGAAAACGACATAAACTTCTAATGTGACACTTAAAACTGCAGCATCTGATCTTTTCCAGTTGCTTGGAAGCAGAAATTTAGAAACGGCATCCACATATCATCACCATTTAAATCGATATGGCTAACTCGATAGCAAACAGTTACTTATTTCTGCATCCAGCAACATTATAATCGATCTGCCGTGCTCCCGTCCACCTGGTGAGTGTACAATATTCATCCTTTGCTTCACTCAGTTGTATATTTAGTCTTTATATCTGGCTCTTTTGTTGGTAAATGCTCCATCACGTTGACCAGTGAGTCACTAGCTGTACCTGCTGTTAGGTGCTGAGCAGACAGTCGGCAGTGGGTTCGTTCTTCTTCTTTTTTTTTTTTTGTTACCACAAACAGCTACCTGCTGCAGCCAAAAATGACACTATAAGAGCAGTGAGAGGTGACAAAGCAGTAAAGTTGTGGGCCGGACAGGGAGCTGAAACTCGTTATAAAACTCCTACAGCCAAGGGGAGCTGCAGATTCTGGTGATAATTCTCTGTAGGTTCGTGACTACGAGCAATGCCTTTTACATCGTTTTAACGCTGCCATTTGATACATTGCTACTACAAGAATAATGTTTATAGCTGCTTTAAAGATTCACCTTATCGGTAGCAACCAGCGGGCAAAGGCCGAAGAGCCACAGACAGACTGAGGAAGTCATAAAGGATTCAGAGAAGCATTGATGGCTTTTTACTCTTTTATTCCCTTTTCATTTGTGGGCAAAAATATTGGTAGTCTCATCCTTTAAAACCACAAAAAAAAACCCTTTTATTTCTATGCATATGACAGCTGCCTCCGTACATTGCCTATTCTCATTAACAGCTCTGATTATTAATAGTATGTGCAGAACCATGTGGCAAACTCTTCATGACTGCAAGGATTTTCTCACAACAGCATTTCATCTGATTTATTGAGCTGATTCACATCGGTGATTGAAGGGAACATGTATGATTAGACTATTTTGAGCTGCTCTATTAATACATCCACATGTGTATGTATGTGTGTGTGCTGCTCCATGTACACACGACGTGCCTCTCCAGGCCTGTCATGTGGTCTGTAAAGCTTCCCTCTATGGCATTTGGCTATCTACTCTGTGACAGAAATGCACCAGTGTTTTTGATGGGCTCATATTAAATCCACCTCTGTGTCACTGGGAGGCCACCAACTGGAGTGTGTGTGTGTGTGTGTGTGTGGGTGTGTGGGTGAACATGTATGTGTGCAAATGCCACAGATCCCGAAGGAATTGGGTTGATTTTTGAGGGCTTCCAAGCAGCCCTGGGATCTTGCATGCATGTGTGTGTTTCTATTTGTTATCTTGTGGTCCACATGCTGAGTGTAACTGTGCTGCCAGAGAAACGGTGTAGAAGACAAATCCCATGGCTGGGTTATCCGTGATTCACCAGTGTTACTGGAGAGAGAGCGTGTAAGAGAAAAAGAAGGAGGACGCTTTGGTGTATTAAGAAGATAATATGGAGGGATGAAAGAATGAGAAATGAAAACACACAGGTTGGCAAAAGGTGAAAAAAAAGAAGAGAAGAAGCGCATGGACGAGGAGAGGAGAGTGCTGAAGGCTCGAGAAGGAGGGCGGAAAGGAGAGGAGAGATCAGTAATCTGAACTCTTTGTCAGAGTAACAGATTAGCTCACTGGGTGAAATGATATATGACTGGCATCGGGCCTCCCCACATGCACACGCACACAATCACACCCCCACTATGGATCAATTACCCTGTCATCCATGTGTGCAACCATACATCATCACCTCGATTACATCGCACATACACACAAACTCTGGCACTAGCATGCTGACTCCTACATAAATACACACATGCTAGGACACGCAAACACACAACACTTCAGATACGCTTCACCGAGGAGGCCGTTTGTGTGTCTGGTGTTTTACGAGCAAGTTTCTCTACTGCCTGACTTCTGTGGCCTTAATACCTATTACTGTCTATCTGTTTCTGTTGCAGCCATAGGAGAGAGTGCACACCCCGCCCAACACACACACACACACACACAGTCACACACAGTTACACCCCAGAGCCAGTGGGGCTGCTTCCTTAAATGAACTGCACTGGTCAGAGTGACTGAGTCTGGACAAAGTCATTTGTTGTGAGTAAACTTCTTTGGGCAGCTCAGGTCATTTCAGGCAGTGGAAGAGCCTGAGACGCACACACAGAGACACAATCTAATACGCACACACACACACACAGACACACACACACACAGACACACACACAGGTCAGTTTGAGTTTGGTTGGGCATGGTCTCGATCACCCCTCCGTTCCTGTTGGTGTATTCTACTGGGAAATGCCCATAGCTCAGCTAAAGCAAGTTCAATTTAATTTGAACTTCAGGCAGCTGAGAGAGAGAGAGAGAGAGAGAGAGAGAGAGAGAGAGAGAGAGAGAGAGAGATGACATGAGGGAGGGAGGGAGGGAAGAGATGAGGGAGGGAGGGAGGGAGTGTGAAAGCCAATATTGTTTTGTTCTTCTTGAAGTGACACAAACATTTTAGAGCTAGCCCATGTCCAGCATCCTGCCCCCCGAGAGGCATTGCTGACGCATCTGGAGCCGTGTGACTGTGTGTGTGTGTGTGTGTGTGTGTGTTGATACATTAGTCCTCTTTCTGTTTGTCTGCCAGTCTGTGCTGACAAGAGACGACTAATATCATATGTCCAACAGGTCTTGGCGCAGCCCATATGGCCTTCTTCACGTTACTGTACAGTATCATTTACGTTTATTGCATGCGCTTCTCCAGTCAGCTGTTCACTTCCGAGGCCGCTAGGGAGCGCTGCTCCACTTCCCAGCTGACAGTCAGGCAGACAGGCAGGCAGGAGGGCAGGCAGGCAGGCAGGCAGGCAGCGCTCTCCATCTTCCAGGCGGGCTGACAGGAGCGCAACAACAGTCTGCCTGACTCCCCGGCCGCATCGCACCTCTGTCCCGCCACACTGTGCTACTTTCGTCGCTTCCTTTTTTTTTTTTTTAAAGAGGATAAAGAGGGGGGTTCTCTGCGAAATAAACGCCTGAATGGGGAGGTTCAAGTTGGATGTATCCTCCATGTTGGTATGTCTTAACTAAGTTTCCTGTCTCACCCGCTGAGCAAAACAGGAGGAGAGGAGCGGAACTTTCAGGGGACCCTTTTCTTGTAGCGCGCTGGTTTTAACCCAGGAGGTCATCATCTGCCACCGGCTCCGTTTCTCTGTAGCCCGGCTGCGGAGGTGGATGGTATGGTATAACTTTTCCCGCTCCAGTCGAACCCGAGCGGCCGGTGTGAGAGAGGAGCCGTTTTATGGTACTGGAGAGGGGATGCGAGCTTCTCCTGCGTCTCGGATAGCGGAGCGGATATGAGGAGAGAGGTTCACCTGCTGGGCTAACAGAACAAGACCACACTGCACCAACAGGTATGGATCACTGTACACCTGCACAGATCAGCCTGGTGCACCCCGTGGCGTTAATGCCCCTTTTTTGTTAACTGTATGCAAAGTGTGCGTGATAAAGAATAATTAAAAAAAAATAAAATAAAAGTAAAATGAAGTGGCACGCATGAACAGGATTGAAATAGTCCACTGGTCATCTCGTCTTTGAAAACCATTTACGCACAGAATGGATTATCATCTGTTCCATTTTAGGGGAAAGACGAGGATTAAATTTCATGAAGGCATGAGAGTTATGCAGAAAGATTTCTCAGGGTAATGTCCCATCAGCCTGCTCTGCTATGGACTCAGTTTTATTATCACGGTTGTGATTTTATAGCAAAGACAAATGATTGCGGTTGTTTCAGGTGTTGCACAGCCTGTATAGGCTTGCCTCTCTCTCTCTCTCTCTCTCTCTCTCTCTCTCTGTCTCTCTCTCAGACACACGCACACATACACACACAAACACACAGAGACACACACGCACACACACAGACACACACCGGGGCACGCAGGTCTTAGCTGTGCGTCTACGGGCATATGGTGCCGGGTTCTGTGCGCTATTTTAGGCAGAGCTGGTGTTTAGCGGTGGCAAACAGCGGTCTTATCTCATGTTGATTGATGTCTAGTGGTGCTAAACGATAAGTATGTTGTCGCCTTATTTCAGAAAAAGAACAGATAAGGACCCTCCGCACTATTACTTGTCTTCTATTTGAAAACACTTGCACTCAGCAGTGTTTTTTTATTGTCTTTACATGACAGGAACATAATGTGGACTGCTGTTAAATAAATAAATAAATAAATAAATAAATAAATATATATATATATATATATATATATATATATATATATATATATATATATATATATATATATATATATAAATGTGAGCATATGTGAAGAGCATGTAGGGAAACACATCACCCTGAAACCAGTGGTGGGCGTTTTCTGCGCAGCACCATGGATCACCTGATGTACTGTAGATGGTGATGCATAAGATGACCTTTATTGGTGACAGTAGCGCATCAGTTTGGATGCTGTGGGGTGCAGAAGGTGGCTACTTTTACCTCTGGATGTGTTAACAAACACCTTAAGAGTAACACGATGATATCTGTGTCTCCTGATCTTGTTATTTCCTGTCAGTTTATGGTGTTTCCATAACCTTGAGCTGTTTATGAATCCCCGCGTGAGCACAAAAGCCGCTTTGATTTAAACAAATATGGTCATCCCAACTGTGAATATATTTTTGACAGGCTCCTGCTCCATCTGTTTCCGTATCTTCCCTCTGTTTCCACGAGGCTCTCTGAAGAACACAGAGGAGACGAGGCAGAGGAGACGGGTGAGGGAGTTAGAAAAAAATAAATAAATAAATAAATAGATAACTGACAGTGAGACATGACTGACAGGAGAGAAAGATGCAGGGAGATGGCGAGGAGAGCAGGGAGGAAGATTAGTTGTTGGGGTTTATAGGGCGATACAGGAATGCATTAAAAGAAACAAATGTGCGGTCACTGATTAGTTGCTCCTGGACTGGTTCTCAAATGTATTTTTAATATGGCCACAGGCTGAGAAATACCATCATGAAATGTTATAACATCACCAGTTTATTCAATAAACTCGTCGGTTTTTCAGCTCGCATTACTTCCCACAGCTCGATGTGACAAGGAGAGGACACGGAGGGTGAAAAGCTCAAACATTCTGCATGCAATTATGTAAATATATAATTACAAATCTTAAGTTGGTGCCATGTCATTTAGGTAACATTTAGTAACCGCGGCGACAAGCTGCACACCGATAAATAAAACACAACAGATAAAGCACTTTCCTTTTGAATCACCATATTGGCTGAATCACATTATATTTCCTCCAAGATGAGGCATCCAGAGAGCATGACATGACAGATTTGTGTGTGCGCGCGCGCTTCTTTCTTTGTGAGCTCCTAGACTTTTGGATTGAGGACATTTTTGGAAAGTCAGAGGGTTGGTTTTAGGTTCTAGGTTAGATTAGATAAGGCGGGGCGCCCCAGTAGCTGACCTGCTCGAGCGTGGGCCCTGTGTACCAAGGCTGAGTCATTCCTGCAGCGGCCTGGGTTCAATTCCAATCCGCTGCTCTTTGCTGCACGTCATCTCTCCTCAATTTTCCTGCCCGTCTGATCGCTGTCACTATTAAAAAATAAAACAAATAATCATGTATGACTAATGAATGATCAGAACAGGATACATTTTCTCTTTGCAAATATGAAAGGACAAAGGTGTGTGTGCCTAATTGATAATACTGTGGGGATACAGATGTGCTGTTACAGATTTGGGTGGTCCTTACAAGGATATCAGTTACTTTAAGTCAAGACTTGATCAAGACTAGAGTTACTACGTGTGTGTGCGTGTATATGAAGATAAATGTGTATATTGCATAGCGATTGGTGGAAAGATGACAGGAAACAGGGGAGCGAGAGACAGAGAGACAGAGAGAGGCAACAAAGGCCATGGTCTGTGTCTTAATCCTCATGCCACAGAGACGCCTCAGTGTGTTTGCTTTTGGAAAATTAATGACTGTATGAAGAGCAATGTAGGAGATAATGCACTGCTTTGCAAACCAGCAGAGTACTCAAATTACGCTTTTATAATTGTTTTCCAATTGTAATGTTACTCCCTACATTTCGAAATATGACTATTGTTATCACTCTCTCTCTCTCTGTCTCTCTCTCTCTCTCACACACACACACACACAGGAACACACACAGAGTCATACTAAAAAAATACAGCAAGCTTTCATGTCTCCATATCCCACAACTTCTTTATGACTCCCTATGCACCTTTAACACTCTCTCCCCCTTCCTGCATTTCTCTCACTCACTTCCTTTATCCTTCTCTTCTACCAATAAGCCCTCTGGGCCAAGGGAATAATGTCAAAGCTTCTGTCCAGGGAGACAGAGACGGTGAGAGAGAGAGGAGAGAGAGAGAGAGAGAGAAAGAGAGGAGAGAGAGACAAAGACAAAGAGAGCGACCGGGAAGAAATAAAAAGTACAGCACGTGTCCTATAAAAGGTGATCTCTTTTTCATTTTCCACCTCCTGTAGCTGTGCGTGATGAGAACAGAACAGAACAGGAGAGAATGAAAAAAAGAATGAGATACAGGAATGAGAGAGATGGAGATACAGGGGTGAGGACAAAAAAGAAAGAAAGCTACAGGGGATAAATAAAAATAAATAAAAAGCATGTGTCCTATAAAAGGTGTTCTGTATTTCATTGGCCATCTCCAGTAGCTGTGTGTGGTGTGCTGAGGCCCAGGGGGGACGAGTAGCCACTCTAAATGTGTGTAACCCACATAAAGAAATTGTTTCTGGGAGATCGGGCCCCGTAAATTCATTCCTAGCCGCCAGCCCTGTTCTTATCCCACCTCCCAAAGGTGAGCTATAACATCCAAACACATATATTTTTTATTTTTAGATTCCTTCTTTCTCACCACACACACACACACGCCACTCCACCACACATGCAAATATCCAGACCGCCGCATCTTTCCGCAGAATCCCACTTTCTCTGCATGCAATCTCTGCTCGGGATGCACACAAACATATATACGCATTGCTTTGCTACCCAAATGGCTTGTGTGGGACAGTAACAGTGACAGCTACAACAACATCAGTACCTGCTGTGGAACAGAAGAGCGTCGAGAAACAGCAGCAGATGCTGCGCTCACAGCTCTAGGATTACCTTAGCCTGAACAAACTCCATTACTGCCTCTATTACCCAGGTATACACAGCCTGGGAAAAAGCACTTTGCAGAACCACTGTTTACCCAGTGCCTCTGTGCCCCACACACTGTGTCCCCTGACTGCAGAGCAAGGAAGAGGTGAAGACCAGAGGGTGAAGAGAGACGTTGCATAGGGGGGAGAACGTGAAGCTTATCTTTCAGTGAGTCTTTGTCACAGGCAGGGCAGTGTGCAGTGCCCAGACAATTAGTTAGCAGTCAAATGCGAGAAAATTAATGATTAATCAATAAGTTCAATAGGCAGAAAAAAACACACACACACACAGCAGTGATGAGATTTTATTTCTCTGGGGCCGATGGTGCTGTGCAGACAACGACGAGGCAAAAACTGTATAAGGAGTCTGAAAACTACAGGTTAAATGCTTTAAGAAAATCACCACAAATTGAATATTTGTCGTGCACAAAAGCAGTTTTAAGACATTTTGTGGAGTTAATGATGAACCAAAAACAAAAATGATTGTGATATGTGATTAACGAGATCATATAAAAACAAGGAGGGAGACTGCCATAAGTGAAATCACCAGATTCATTAAGAATAAAAATACCCGGTGGTTGCAACCCAAAAATGAATGATCATTTATTCAGCAAAAATACCAAACTTACAGCCAATTTGAAGACATCATGAACTGTTCTTTGTGACAGTTTGAGTGGCAAAATATAAATCAATTTACTGAAATTAATTATAAGTAAGTCATAGATAATGATAATCGTTCGTGGCAAAGAGACAGACAGAGATGACAGGGGAATACTGTGTGTCAGTGCTCTCCTCCTTTGACTAATGAGGGGATGTGATAGGGCAACAGTGAGTGATGCTCCGAGTGTGTGTGCGTGTGTGTGTGTATACATGAGTGTTTTCCAAGGCTATATATGCGATTGCAGTGCCTGAAATACAACTCTTGCGTAAGTAGGATGTGTGGAAGGTTAATAAGAGAGAGAATGAGTGAGAGCATGAGTGAGCGTGAGACTCAATATGTGAAAATGCACCATAATAATGTGTGTGTGTGTGTGTGTGTGTGTGTGTGTGTGTGTGTGTGTGTGTGTGTGTGTGTGCATTTATGTCTGAAGTGAGTGATGAACTGCCATGTATTTGAGTAGAAAGCCATCCATCACCCTCATCAGTGACTCTGGGGTCCTGTCATTACGTGTTTCTCTTCATTTACACTGTTAATGGCCATCTCTCTTGACCAAACTCAGCGCTCTGCTGTGCAGTCTCTCGCTCTTAAGTTCGAATTTCCATTTCAAAACCCAGGCGAACATTTGATTCGTACAGTTTCCTTCAAACATTCGTGCTCACTGGCTCTGTAGTCTGTTTACTTTCATCCCTAAGCTAAGCTCAGCGTGTATAGCATCAGTTCATAAAGCCGTGATGTTCTGCACTGATTCTGACTGTCATCATTTCAGCGGTAACGTTCAGTCTGTTGCTGGCTCAAGCTGTTATATTCAGTTCACTTCAAAACTGGACCTATTCAAGCACTGTGTGTAAGGTTAGCAGCTCAGCAGCTACTTATTTATATATTTATTTCCTGTGGCTTTCACACTATTTTTATGTTTTCAACCAGGAACTAAGGCACTGTGTATCACATCTGAATTGACCCATGTACTCCGCTCCAGTCGGTAACAATGGTGATTCATTAGTTTGTCACTTCTTCACTCACGCCTTTCTGTTTGCTTTACTGGCCTGACTGAAGAGCTAAAGCAGCTGATATATATATGAGTACTACCATAACTGTGAAACACAAAGTGGTTTGTACTTTAAAACATTAATTAACATGAATTCAAAATGGAAAAAACAAAGATAGTTTATTCATGTGATATACTTTAATAGCGAGTACCACAAAGTGCACCGCACCGAGCTCCTTTAAATTCTCTCTCTGGGTTTTCTTTCACACTCCCAGACACACTCAGAAATAGAGAACGGCATGTTATGGCGATGCTGTGGAGCGTCCCCACACCTCTGTCTCTTCGGGACAGATGCTATCTTTACACACAACATACTGACGCAGGCTAGATGGGAATGTGAATAGCTTCCACCTTGCCCAGGCTCTTGTGCTGTTCTGCCTCCATGACAGTCATAATAATTGAAATCTCCATCTAAATATCAATAAACTGCATAGTGTTAAAGCCGGGTGCTGCTTTGCCTTGTAAGCAGTTGTTTGATTTATGTCAAAGCTGCTAAACCTGCAGGTTCATTGAGGTGACAATATTTCAGAAACATTAGATTGCGGTGCATGCTGCAGTACCGTGGCAGCTAAATTCACGCCGTGTAGGTTAAATACAACTAGGGTTGCTATTATAGCAGCCAACTTGCGGAGACACGTTGCTACTTATTAAGAAAGCAGTTTGATTTGTTGATTTTGGCGCGGCTATAGCTTCTGCTAATGAGTCTGCAGTGACAGGACTGTCCACCAGTGTGTGGGCTGGGATGTAGTATCACTTTCAGCAGCAGTTATAAACGGACCAACACAGACACTGTAGCTTTGGCGGTGTCAGGGCTGACTCATTATGGCTGACGGCAAAGAGGAGCTGTTCGCCAGAAGTCAGAGCTCCGCCACACATAGAACCCTCCGGCTCCAGCAGCTTTCTTCATCAACAACAACTACTCAGCAATCACTGTGGTCATTAGGTGGGCATAATTAGGCCCTGCCTTGCGTGTGCGTGTGCCCCATCTCTGCTCTCCTGAGGCATGTGTGCTTGAGTCTTGCCTTCGGCGACGGCGGAGCTTGAGGAGAGGTGGGGAGCAAATAACGTCCTAAAGGCTGTAACATGGGACCCACAGAGAGACTCGGAGCCACTGATCAACTGAACCACTGTTGACAGAGTATAATGAGAGTAGTAAACTCACTCACTCACTCTTTCCTTTAATAATTTCTACTCTACTTGTGTGTGTAGCTCTGGGTCTATCCTACTGGCTGTGTTTGTCTGTGTTTGCCCTTTTATCTTGTAGTCTTTGATTATGTTCTTATAAGTGGGGCCGCTAGCTATTTTATGGCTGCCTCATTAGGTTGTCAGGCAAGCCCACAGCAAATGCAATTATATCTAATTATGCAATTATGAATTCAGTATGAAGCTTTATATACTGTAAATTGGTATGTTTGAGCCGGAGCATATACACGGCAGTAATTAGTGCAGTTTTGTGTGCGGTCGTGGCGCGTGCGGAGTACACACACTCCATTCAAGAGCTCATCCTTGCTGCTTCCTTCATTTAGTCCCTTTTCTAACCAAGCAGAAGGATCCTTGAGAAAACAAAACAAGCCTCGGACTTGGAGGCTTATCTAAATATAAACACTTAAATTTGGTATCAAGGCAGAATGCACTTTAAATTTCTGTTTCTCCTAAACATAATAAAATTGTCACGACTTGCTTGTCACATTTCTGCTTAATGCTCACTGCTTCTGTTACAGCAATTTCAGCATGCAAGAGTGCAGATAAAAAGTGGAAGCAGCCTACGGTTTGGCCGCCACATGACCAGTGGAGCTGAAAACAGCTGACAGCTACATGTAGGTGGATTCTATAGAGGCTGCTGTACAGCCGCTCGATGTAAACAGGTGGAAGTTGACAAAGCTCAAAGTACTGCAATGTGTCGCCCTCATATTAGACACACACATTAGATTTATCTCTTCGAAAGAGCGGCTGAAAGTCTTGATCGGCTACTCAGCCAATCAGTCATGAATCTCATTATTTGATTAGTTTTAAGGTGCTGTCTTTTGTTGTCTTTTGTTTACCCCCATTTTATTTGTTTTAGATAAAGTGGTTGGATCAGGACTAAGCCAGTGTTAAATTAGGGTGCTCTGCATGGATGTGAGGTGCCCGTTAGGAAAGACAGATCAGCATCTTTGCAGTCAATTTAACACTGCATAACTTCACTGGAAGTGATGTCTAACAGAAAGTAAACTACGTTTAAAATAATTTATTAAACTTGCTGACACCGAATTAAGCTTTGTAGGGTGCCGCGTGTTCGCCCTCCATTAACCAGCCGTCACCGGCATCAACGCTGCATTTTTAGACACACTCGCACACAACGCGAGTCAGACACTTTAGTCACCGAGAAGTTTGTCATTTTGGCTTCAACAATAAATGACACAGTCTGCCCAGTAAGAGAGAACACCTTGTTAAGAAGCTCAAGAACGTAGGACTCTGTCTCCTAATCCGTATGCTTCAACCTTCCAACACAGCCGGAGCATTTCTGTTTTTCTACGAGACATGTTTCACACCAGCACTTCAATAGATGAGATAAAAAAACACAGTGGAAGAGGGGAATGAGCTACAGTAGGTGGTGCGCTTCACTGTGTCATGTTTCTCTACAGATCCTATTGAGGAAAGCAGGCGAGGCTGCTAGGCTCCCAGTATGTGTGCGAGACAGGGCTGACAGTAATACAAGCAATATCTGGCACCCCCTCCCAGGGATCACATCCTTAAGAAGGTTTCTCTTACTAATCCCCTCCTAATATGACTAATATTATGACACTGCCATTAGCCACAGCACTCAGAAAAACTGTAGTCATGCACATGTGCATGCACACAAATCGTGGTGTTTTGGTTTTAGGTTTTAAATATTAATCTGCAGTGTTTTCGTACAAATAAACAGCTGTTCTTATGCTCTGTGTACGACTGAACGCAGCATCCATGTAGCCTTTTCGTTTGCAATTTGTCATCTTAAACAGCCGATGCTGGTTTGGTCATTTCCGGAGAAAAACCATTTATTTGGTGGACAGATAACAACGCCATTTATATTTCTGCCAGCAGCCACAGTTTTTCATTACAGGAATGTGTTGCTTAGCTGGACTGTGATAGTTCTCAAGGCTGATGAGACAAAGATATGTGTCAGCGCCTACAGACAATAAGGCCTGATAAACAAATGACGCGGGGAAAAAGCAACCGTGACCACAAAAAGTGATTCTACGTAGGAACTGTAAAATTCAGCAGTTTCCATCAAAGATTATGTTACAACACGAAAAGAGGATTTTACTCATCATCATAGTATTTTTAAGTGTTCACGTTTTTGTACGATTAAAAAAAAAAAGCGTCACGTCCGTCTTGTCAGTAGATAACACAACATTCTCTCAGTTTGAGCCAGGATGAGACTCAGGCTGTGTGGGAGAGACAGAGACAAGCCCTGAATGCAGAACAAGAATTCTAATTTTAAAGCCATGAATTACCAAAAGACTGCTTTCAATTTGATTGAATCCAACTTTATTAGCATTCCGCCTGCCTTTATGTGATGAGGCTGAGCCGGCCTTGTGTCCTCTCCCAGGCTGCAGCTGTGGCAGAGAAGGGCACAAAGAGGAGCTTAATTTGTGATGCCGATAGCTTTAGGGCTTTCGGTCACAAGGAATTACATTGTCAATTATTTTTTGTCAATATGTTTTCAACACTCTTTTTTTTTTTGCTCTTATCTCTCACAGAAATTCTTTGACTTTGACCTATGTCTGTGCCATTATGAAAATAACAGCAGCAAAGTTAACGTTTTTGCCACGGCTCCATAGATGGCAATCTTGGCTCGTTGGTTCAAAGTGGAATATCTCCACAACTGCTGTGCAAGTATTGACGAAACGCTGACAGCCCCCCAACTTTCCTGTAGATCCACCATGAGGTTGACACTTTTGGTTTTAAGTGAAATGAGTCAACAGCTATCGGACAGATGGCCACGAAATGTGGAGCATACATTAACGCTCCTATTGGGACTTTTCATCTCACATCATCATCAGGTAACAACACTATAGATCATGACATTCACATCGCCCTTTGTTCAATGCTAATCAGCAACTGCTAACATGATAAAACACCTAAGACGTGAACGTGGTCAATCTTAAACCTGCTGCAGCTCAGCATGTTACCACCGTTAGCATGCTGGTGTGGTGCAGCTACGTGCTAGTCTTGTTTTTTCAAATGTCCTCAACAATCAGACTTTCGTTGTTAAAGAGCTGTGATTCTTATTTTGTATGTTTTTCTCTTTTCCGAGGAACAAAAGATGTACATGACTGTGCTCTGCAGTACAAGAGAGATTGCTGCAGTGAACTGAGAGTACGAGAATTAAGCGTTAAATCTCATCACCGTGACCATGTTATACCAGCTAGACTTGTTATACACTTTAATCTTGTTAGATAGACTGTCATTAATCTTTCTTGAATTTTCCTAACGGTGGAAAGGAGTCAATAGTGCCTTTAAAAAATGAGACATCATGTAAGATTTCACCATCAATGCTGAAGGAATTACTCTCACGCTGAGCTGTGGGTGTTCTTTACAGTCTCCTTCTAGTTGGGAATACTCTGCACAATATTCATACCCCTACTTCACTAATGAAGCCCGTAAAAGTCGCTGTCTTTTGTCACTCAGACTGCACTCCGTGCAGTAGAGAGCTGTCTGTGGTGCTGAGCAGTGCAGGAGGAGTCGGTGAGGGAGCTGTCCGTGGTGCAGCTACGAACAAACACCAGGCAAACAAAGATGTTACAGCGGTCACTGTAACACTCGCTTGGTATGCATGACGTGAATTCATCAGATCACAGTCATTTCTCACTGTGAATGTGCCACCCACACCACGACAGTGCTGCCCTCTGGTTGCCTGTCTGAGGCGGAGGTAAAGGGGCGCTCGGCTGCTTTAAGGACAGATTTGTTCACAGTCCAGATTTCGCAGCATGGAGAGATGCTGATCTTAACAATCTCCTTGACATAGCCCTGGTTCCTCTCACCCCCAAAGGTGTTAGGAACAGAGGAGATAATGCAATGAGGCATCCATCTCACATGGAGCTGTTTGTTCATGGAGAGAAAGAGGAGACGGGAGGGCAACGGGTCACTGCAAAGCAAGATCAGCTGCTGAAAAAAACTGAAAGGAAAAACAAAAACATGGAGATCTGTGGAGGGAGCACTGTGTACGTTGTGTACTTTGAGTGTCATGTTTTGAAATTACCTGCAGAATGCACAAGACTTTAAGGTTTCTTTTCCAGCTCCCCTTGTGTCATTCTAATTTCAACTTTAAAGCATCCTGTTTAAATATTAAACCACCCCTCTCCAACTTTCTCTTTGTGAATGTGTGTGTGCTCGCCAGTGCAAGTCCTCGCATATGTGCACGCATGTGTGAACTTGTTTATTAATAGATGATAACCCCAGCTGGACAGAGCTGTGGTAATGCACTTGTTGTTCATCTCTCTCGTTTTCTTGTTCTCTCTCCACGTCCATCTCTCTCAGATCAACGACAGCTGCTGTGGACTTGGGAGAGCTGCGAAAAACTGAAATGGGAGTTGGGGGATAGGGTTGATATAAGGATCCGGCGCGTGTGCGTACATGTGTGGGTTGTGTGCTTGCGTGTGCGTGCAGGGTAAGCCTAAGGGTAAGCTTTTAGAGGTCTGAGCAGAAGGGTGTGAGTGAGAAGGAGAGGACAGATTTGAGCAGTTATCTCTCCCAGCAGACCTCCTGTCCTGCCTGCCCACATATCCACAAACACGCACAGAGACACACACACACATACGTACACCATCCCCATCTGTAATCATGTTTAGCGTGGTTCTCTCACACGCGTACACAGTCCAGTTTGAATGAACTATCGCATCCAGCTCGAGCAGAATGCCCATGCAGACAGAGCCTGACTGCTGTGTATTTGTTGTGCAGAAACAGCAAAATCTCTCCACTGTACCTCCTATTGCTCACCAGAAACAAGCCCTGAGCTGCAAGCAGACAGAACATTGCCCGGGATTGTGGGGTTGATGCTATTTTTACAGCTGGTGTGATGAGGGGTGTGCTGAAAGAAAGCTCAGCTCTCTTCCCCTCCCAGACACTTTAATTAGAATGCCTGCAGTTCTTGCTGTCTCACCTGTCTCTTTGTTACCGCAAATGAATACATGTTAGGGAGATACAGGTAAATGGATAGATAAATTGAGTGAGAATACAATTTGCACTTGCTTTGTTTCTTGCGAAAGCAGATTTGCAAAGAAAAAGGTGCTTCCAGGGAGTCGGCGACCGCGTACGCACGAGTGTGTGTGCGTGCGTGTGAGTGTGTGTGTGTGAGCATTGCAGTCGGAGTGGAAATCAATGCAGAGAATATAGTGGCAATTACTACAGCAGCCTGCAAGTGAACCTAGTGGAACAAACTAACTAATACATGAATAAATAAGCACAGTGAAATGGAGATGTGTGTGTGTGTGTGTGTGTGTGTGTGTGTGTGTGTGTGTGTGTGTGTGTGTGTGTGTGTGTGTGTGTGAGTGAGTGTAAACTGGTCTGTAGATCTTGGACGGTCCTTTGCTGTGCCAGCCAATTAACGAAGTGTGTAAACCGAGCTCATTAAAGAAACAGCATTGGCCACACACTAACAAACACTTTCATACACACACACACACACACACACACACACACACACACATATCAAACAGTCTCCTATTTCAAGCATAACATGCAAAGGAAGTGAAAACCTTTCTTCTTTCTCACAACACAGGTCTACTACAAAGTGTCTGCTATTGTCTACTTGTCTGATTCGGTGTGTATGTCCCGTTTCGGGGCCCATGTGTACGTGTCCGTGTGAGTCTGTTTGGACAAGCCGTAAAAGATTGATTCAGAGTTTGTTGCTTTGAACCAGCTGCCAAGTGCAGCCTCACTAACCCTCCGTGTTCAGAGAACAAAAGCTCTTCAAGGTCCCCACCTACTAACCATTCCTCTCTCTTCCTCTCTGTCTGTCTCCCTCTCTCTCTCCCTCTCTCTCTCTCTCCATGACTCGGTGCCTCTTTGCTTCCTTTCTTTCCTTACACTCATCTATTTCAGTCTGGCTTCTCCATTTCTCCGACTCTGCCCTTCTGTTTTCAAGTGGCGTTTGAGTGCAGCACAAATATAAGCTCTTCATTTGCTTAACTGTGTTATAATGTTGAGTCATGGAGACGCCGTTTTGTTGGTATTGTGAGCGAGTGCTCGGTGTCTGTGCCTCGTACTTTCTCTTCTCAATGAGACTGTGAAAAATAAGCAGCCAGGAGACTTAGGTGAAATATTTTCTCGTACTGCGCTTAATAACCATGGTTCATGGAACTGTGTGGAATATGATTAGGGTAACAGAAAGGGAGTGTGAAAACAGAAGTGTGACCAGATCAGACGGTACAGTTTGTTATTCCTTCAGGGTCTGGGTGCTGAAAGACACACACGTCTCTGCTGTTTCTGCGTCACAAGTGTCCCAATTTAAATCAACTCTATTTAGTTTAATTCAATTTAGTGTGTGACTTACTGGCATCGGTGTTAATCAGGAGCGTTTCCCAACCTCCAAAATAAATCGCATATGTGTGAGATTAGAACATTGAAGCATTAAGGATCATCTATTGATTTTATGAGTTAGTTGCCAGGTAAAAATGATGAATATTTGCAGGTTATGGCTTCTGAAATGTGAAAATTTGCTTGCTTGTCTCTTCATATCTTTGTAAATTGAATACCTGATGATTAATCAATAATGAAACTATTATTAGTTGATAAACTATATTAGCGTTTACCCTTTTGCGCATGCGTGTGCGTGTCAGTGTGTGTTGACAGTGGATGAGGTTAATTTGATTCCTATTTGTTCTCACAGGAGCCCAACAGATGTAGATATCTGATGGATTCATGTTTGTTGCTCAACGGTATGCAGCGTTACTTCCTGTGTTTCTGGTTGACTAGCAGAAATTCAAAGGGTTTATATACAGTAGGTACATACAGTCACACAGAGGCTGGGGAGTTAATGCAAAAGACAGATGCATCCTTTAGTTACACCTCATGCAAAGAGATGCGTGTGGGTGTTGGGGAATGGGGGCATAGTGCGGGTCTGTGTACATATCTTTGTTTTGTGTGTGTGTGTGTACAAAGGCTGATAATGTGCTGAGCAAAGGATTTGGAGGGTAGGGAAATGAAGATGCTGTGTCCAAATTTCTGTCACCGAATCTGGTTGGTTATGCAATCCAGTGCAGCCAGTTATGCCTCCGATACCAAATATTATCCTCTTTTTTTTAAAATACAAAACTAAGAAAAGCATTTCTTTTTCTTTTCATCGGCCTCCCGTTGGAGCTAAGCCATAAAAGGTTGACCTCATTCCACATTTAGAGACAAAAAAACAATTCTGCCGCACATATTTACAACAAATAAGTGGACAGCCAAGCCAAAATGCTAAATCCTCATCCAACAGATGGGAGATTTAACTACAAGCCACATGCTATATTGCTGAAGGGGAATCTAAGAATTGTGTCATTTTGAAACGCCTGACTGAAAACTGGTAATCAGACCCAAGAGCAAATCCTCCCCTGAGGCAAACATTCATGTATTCACATACACTTATGCAGCACTATAGCCTGCAGGCCACCCATGGCTCTAACTGTACCCAGCACACAGCAGGACTGATCACGGGAATACAGTAGATGATGTGTTCAAACAGTTTTCTCTAAGAAATGGAGGTTAGGCTGCATGCCCTGTCCATCCATCCATCCATCCCTCCATCCATCCATCCATCCATCCATCCTTTCACAGTTCCTGTTGAACCCTCTCCGACATGACAGTAGGACTTGCCAGATTGGAGGGCTGTGGGCCTTGGTATGATGCCAGCAGAGCCAGGTGGTGGGAATCTGTTGGAGATTAAACTGCTTGGTGACCAGCTACCCAGCTCACCCTGGCCCTAACAGACGTGGCACCCCTGGCTGATTGACCCATGTAGCAGGTGTCATGGGTACGGGTGGCAGGTCAAAGCCTGCCCTTATCCCCCCTCTCCTGGCTGGTGGAGAGCTGTGGATGTGGGAGATTGTATGGCGATGCTGCCCGACGATTAACGCTTGCCATAATCCCAAACCACATCAAAGCAACTAAGACTAAAGACTAAAGTCTTATTACAGTTTTATTCAGGAAGATATTGGACAATTCGGCATAATCCTGGATTACATTTAGTCACATGTTTCTTACACTAAATGCAAACAATTTTCGAAATGGTTCATGGTTGACGGAACAGTTTGACATTTATGGAAATATGTTCACGAGATCGATGCCACTCCCAACTATCCAAGTAGGCAGTTAGCTTAGCACAAGGACTAGAACTAGAACAACACCCCCAAAATGTACTGACAAACTCACATGTCATATCTTGTTTATCTAATGTGTACAAAAACTGAAGTGTAAAAATGACAAGTTGTCGGGCTGCCTTGCAACCTCACAGCGACAAAACTCAAAGAAGACACTAAGCTAATCGGCTTCACATTTAGAGGACAGATAGGCATCGATCTTCTTTTTCTGCTGTCCATTTTACTCTAACTCTAACTCTGAAAGAACTGAACTGTTCTTTTAATGTTGCCTTTGGACATAATTACAAAATAAGAAGTACATTTGTTTATAGCTGTATATTACTGAACAATAGTCACGATGTGAAATAGCTTTAATGTTACATAGCCAATATATTTTAGTGTCTTTCATCCAAACTACTTTGTTCCTGTAGCTTATGAAGAGTAACTTGTAGCTGCAGTTTCAAAGTTTTGCAGCTTTGTCAACACTGGACAGAAGCCGCATGTGCAGCACTGCAGAATTGTCCAGTATAAATATTCTTTATTGGATACTGGGCTACTTATTTTCATAGAGGTGCTGTGTCAATGATGCAATCACACACTGTGTTGTGTTTTATAGAGTAAAGCAACCTGTTCAGTCCATTGAGGATCTTATTCTGTATTTATGAATATAAATTCAAACGAGAGATACTCAGAGTGTCGTACCATTTTAAGCTTTCGCTAATGTCGTCTCATGGGCACAAAGCTCTACTGAGGAAAAATTGGAATCTGAATGAGTGATCTTGAAAAGAAAGAAACAGCAGGAAAACCTACTTTTCTTTGTAGCTAATAGGTTTTTATTCAAGGACTCTCCGTTTGTCCCAGTGATCTATCTCTTTCCTCTCTCTCTCTCTCTTTCTCTTTCTCCTGTGTGCAGTATCAAATCTATGCAAGTCATTAGGGAGCTGTAGACCTTTACCTGCTCTGGTCTGGCTGTGTTAAAGGTCAGATATGAGAGGATCCTATACCCTGGTCTCAGATGTCAACGCGGCCTGCCTCCCACAACTTGGATTAAGAGGCTAGGAAACGATGGCTGCCAGGAAATCACTTGTCCTCCAGCCTGTCAGTAACAGTCTGCATCTCTGTCAGGGGTGGAGTGTGTGTGTGTGTGTGTGCATGCGTGTGTGCGTGAGGGAGAGACAGAGCACAGGTATCTGCATGTGTGTTTGTAATATCAATACCCCACTGATCCTCTTCTCCCTGCTGTGTGTGTTTCTGCACAGCTCTGACTGCCAGATGTGTTTATACAGAGAGTGTGTGCGTGCGTGCACGGATTTATGTTTGTGTAGGTGTGTGACGACCAGGTGTATGTCGGAGTCTCTCGCTCGCAGTGAGAGATTTCTGTGTTGACAGGGCTGATGCTGTTTATTTTGGCAATATGCTGTCAGGGGCGGTGGGACACTGGATGTGTACTTGTGTGGATGCGTGTGTGTGTGCAGAGGAGGCTGTGCTGCCGGTGAGATGGTGTGTGTGTGTGTGTGTGCCGAGCTGCACATCTGAATTGCTGTCACAACCGGAAGACAGCAGTCTGTAATCAGATATAATCACGTGGCGTGAATAGGTGTGCCCACATCCTCTGTATGTTTACTTCATGTGTGTTATTCTATAAGTTCAACAGCAATCAGGTTTAATTACGGACCCACACACACGACCACGAACTCTCCCATCTGTGCGAAAATCGTCCAAACTGTGTCCAGACATTTTGTGTTCGTTAAAAAACAGACTGTGCTCGTAATTCTTGCCTCTATGTGATCACTTAGTTGTTTGTCCGTTGGTGTTTTTGATGTAGCCTTGTCTGCGAGACAGCATCCTACAGCTAACTCCAGCTGCTAGATTGTAAAACTAGTGAGGGGGCAAATGTAGCACTATCATTTATTTACACCACGGGGAATTCCTTTAGGTATCTGGTGTCTAAATTGGGTCCTTTGGCACAAACACAACACATATGGTGTCTCTTTAATCCTTTAAGGAGGGGGTCCATCTAAGATAAAAACTAATTTTTAATTATCATCTAATAATGAAATAATACTGAAACCTTTTCCACTGCTATGTATGTGACAGGCCGGCACTTTGTACTGTATCTACAGTTACTGTGTTCAGCGAGCGAAGGAGAGCAGCAGCACGTTCAGTTGACCAATCATCTGCCGCACAGAATGGGCTGCGAATGAGCTGTGAATATTCATACCTAACGACTGATCACTGATCCCCAGAGTTTACAAGAGTGAGTTTATTCCAGTTTGTGGATCCTCGATATTCATGAAACTGGAAGGGGCAGATTTAGATGCATATTGATGAGATGATGGCAGCTAGAGGAATTATAATAGCCAATAACTTGTGAAGCTAGTTACACTCGGCTAAGTTTAGTTTGACTTTTGAAGGTAATCTAACAGAGTCTCCCGTGGCTTTTCAAGTAAGCTTTAGCTAATGTTTAGGCAACAAACAAGCTGCTCGTGAATGAGGCGGAAGTATTAAAACGACTCAAATGACTCTCAGCTGAGTGTCATCGTCATTATCTGACAACTGACTTCATCTAAAAGAGACTCTAAAAAAGACTGTTAGTCTTCATCTTACTTGCATATTATTTTTAGTTAGCTGTTAGTAAGTCAAAAAGAAAGACTTTCAGGTCATTGTGGTCAAGCATCGATACAAATATGTAAGTATTTTCTTTAACTTTTCATTGTGCTAGTAGTCAAGCCTCTGCATAGTGCTAGCATCCTGCAGGCAGGACAATTCACATCTGTTTTCTAGATGACAGGATTCCCCATGTCAGAGATTCACTGAACTGACGATGAGGTTTTAAAGCAGTTTTTACTTTGTGTTTTCTATTAACTGACATCAGTGATGATGATCCATTCTCTCCCGTTCTCTCTATTCTCTATTTCTGTAACACACATCTGCATGCACCAGATAATTTTCAAAGGGTTTCAACCTGGCTTGAACAACGCCTCCGAGTAAAACAGCTTATATGATTGACTAAAAATGAACCGTTTGAAGTCGGCCTCAAAAATGTACGGCTGTTTGACACTGAGGCTCGCAGCTGTAAGTCTTTGATGAAACATGACTGTGACCTGCAACAAAAGCAGAGAAATAACTAGTTGCTCCAATTACCACACATATCACACAACACAATGTGAAACTAGTGTAACGTTAAGTGCATCTTCAAACGGATTACCAGGCTATATATAGGCGAGCGACTCAACGCTTTAGATTGTGAAAAATCAATCCATGCAAATTTGATTAAAATGATGTGAAAACAAATATTTGAAAAAGAGGGGCTGTGTATGTCAAGTGTGAAGATGAATAACATGAATACATTACGGATCGGGGGGGATTAACGCATTTCAAATAGCCCGTGATGTTTGAGAATTATAGATTTATTTGTTCATCCAATATGCAGATGACAACACAGTCACTTGCAGGAGGTATCATGCTGTCTGGTGCTAATGTATTCCCTGACTGAAGACCACCTCCGATCACAGGTGTGTGTGTGAGAGACAGAGGCAAAGACAGAGAGACTGCACAGTGCATTTATTTGAGCTAGCTTGTTTGTTTGTTTTTTTTTGGAAAGGTGCTTTGTCATTTTCTGTTTTATTTCCGTGTCTGTGCGTGTGTTTGTGTGTTTGGGTTCACAACTTGCCAGTCGGAGTGTGTATGAGTGACACACGTCAAACTTCTAAACCCTGGAGAGGGGAAGCTGTCATGAGAACACAGAAGGAGGAGGAGGAGGGATAGAGGGATGAAGTGGGGATAGAAATAAAGATATAGGCAGAGAAATCCCAAGTGAGAAAGCAGCCTGTTCATTAGTGGCATAGGAATGTGTGTGTGTGTGTGTGTGTGTGTGTGTGTGAGCATCCATGCTGCTGTATGTGTGTGTGTGAGCAGCACGATGCTAACTGGGACACATTTCCCAGAATGAACGAAAGCCAAATTTTTGAACAAAATTCTTCTTAGCTTGGTATTTTTTTTTTACCCCTGCATGAACCGCTTTGTGTGACGCAGAATCCTCCCCATGCAGATCCACCTCGCTGCTACTGAAGTGCTGCGTTGCTTTAATGTGAGCGCTTATGTACTTTGAGTTAGTGCGCTACACCACCGCCTTGCCAATTAGACCATTTCGCGAGTGTTTCGAGCTCAGGAAATAAACTGCAGGACGAGAGGGGCTAACTGAAGTACAACCTGGCAGCCATTTGCTTTTTTTTCTACCCCCCACAATCTTCAAAATGTCGACCTCTGTGCTTTTCCCACTAAATATTACATGTCTCCTTCTCTGTGGTACTTTGTATTTGCTGAAGCTTTTTTTTTTTTCTCGTCTTCTTCTTCTTTGTTTTCAATTTTTCTAAGCCAGCAATTGTTTTATCCGTCCCCAGGCAGAATGCCTCTGCTGGTTCTGGGCAGGACTTCCAAAAGAAAAACTCTTATATATTCATAAGACAGACATACTCACCTCAGATTGTTCCAAATTGCATTCATGTTCTTGGCTGCGCGTTTCAGCGATGGGTTATAAGTTGAAGATTGAATTAGACTCAAGGAAGGAAATCACAAGCAGAGAAAAATAAGGATGACTGTGTGTCTGTGAGTGCGTGTGTGTGTCTGTGTGTGTGTGTGTTTCCCTGATAGTGCGAGGGAGGGATGTGTTCCATTTGAGGAGACCAGTTTTCTGTGATCACAACTCTGATAAGAATTGTGGGAAACCACACTCACAACAAGCCACCCTGGAATACCAACTAGACACACGCGCGCGCAGACACACACGTACTCTTTGTCTGTCTATCTTTCTGACACACACGCACACACGCATACATACACACATGCACTCAAAGGCATACACACACACACACACACACACACACACAGGTGGCAGGAATGTGTTTCCATGTTTCCTCCTTCTCAAGATGTAGCTCTGAATTTGATTAGGTGCCTCGCCTTGGCGATGTAAATGTTTTCTTGTTGTGCATATAACGCATCCATGGAAACAGGATTGCATGTGGATGTGTTTGTGTGTGTGTTTGTGTTTGTGTGTGTGTTTGTCTTGCAGGCCAAGCGGTATAAATGATTTACTCGACTTACAGTGACAGTGCAGGGAAATGTCTGCCCAGATAGAACAGGATGTAGAAAATCAAATCATTCTCAAACTCAGAGGCGAAAACAGTCAAACTCTCTTATTCCTGCTTCTGAAGCACACACACACACACAGTTTAAAGTGGAAAAAAACAAGATCTCTATAATAACAAACGCACAGATGACAACTCTAAAGGGGTCGCTCGTAGTGATGAACCTGAGCTTTATAAGGAGTCAGCCTGAAACTTTGCTGTTTTGGGTCACTGTGACTGCTCTCACAGCACAATTCTTGGCTGCAGCAGGCAGCTGTTTTCTGTGAAAAAAGTTCTAATCGCACAGTACCTGCTCAGCAACAAACAGCAGGCAGACAGAGTTAGCAAGTAGATGGATAACATAGTGGAGCATTTAACAGCTAAATAGCCTGAAATTACCTTCAGACGCTGGTAGAGACCAAAAAACAGTGGTGAATAGTCCACACGAATAAAATGTTAGTCCATAACTGCTAGATGTGTAAATAGGCAACTGTATTGCAGGTTTAACCCTTTATTAGTAGATAAAAAAACTTACATTAGTCTGAGACCTAAGCTTCAACATGTGTAAATACACTCTAATTTGAATAAGGCTTCTTATTAGACCCTTTTCCGTCTTTTTCGTCTCCATGAGTGAGACAGAAACAAAGAGAGATAGATAATTTCACCCACCAGGAAAACTACACTCTCTGTTTGTGCGTCTGTCTGTCTCTGATTCTTGCCAGCACAGCTGCTGATCTGCCTGCCCCAGTGGCTTCAGATCTCCATTATCATGTCTGGTGGAGGGATGTGTGTAGAAGTCAATAGCTCACCCTGATCTGTTGGCAATAATTTGTGATGTGAGTTTCAGTGTGTGTGTGTGTGTGTGTGTGTGTGTCATCGTGTGCCAGAGCTCCACTTCTGCCAGACTACCTGGCAGTGTAAAGAAGGTCCTGCTGAGTCAAATTTGCAATGACAGGATGTATTGTGCTTGAATGTTTAGATACTAATCTGCTTGTCCCCATATGAGCCTGAGCATAAATGCATAATTGGGATGAAGACAAAAGAAGACAATGCTCCCATTCCTGCACACAAACGCGCAGTTATATATATTCTAATTGGTCGCTCTGCTTTTCTTTTTTGTTACTGCGGACCATGATAAACGATACGTGAGACAGTGGCTTTGCACGCCCGTGCGTGGATTTGCATGTGTGTTTGTGTGTGCGCGTAACTGGAGCCCATCTGTCGTTGTGTATGCTGATATGGCAACTGCATCTGTGGGGAGCTGACTAGCACATTAGGAAAGAACACACAAAAACACGCACGCACACACACACACACACACACACACACACTCTGAACCTGCACATACTGGACAGCCAACAGTTCATTTGACACTGTAATTACAGCCAGTGATCATGGATCTATTCATCAGCCCTCTTCCTCAGGGCGTCAACTGACCTCCAACAATATCATCAGGAGACCGGAGAAAGGGAGGGAGGAGAAGATGAGGGATGAAGGCTGGAGGGAAAAGAGAAGCAAGCGTGGAGGGGTGGAAGGAAGAAAAAGGACAGGCAAAAAAAATAAAAAAAAATAATGGGCTGCAAGCAAATATGGGAGAAAGTAGACGGGGAGTGATATAGAGATTGGCCAGGGTACATGTTTATGGGCCTGGAGGTGTGTTTGTTGGATTGATTGATTCATGAGTCTGTTCGTGTGTGTGTGTGTGTGTGTGTGTGTGTGTGTGTGTCCAGGCAGTTTACCTTCCACCACAGTCTCTTGTGTTGACCTTAGCTGCTGCTTCACTGTTGCATCATTAGGATGAGTTATACACCATTACTGCTCTGCTGCTATCTATGCCTGCTGGTTGACCAGCATAACACACACACACACACACACACACACACACACAAGGAACATGCACACAGTCACACACCAAATCATGGAAAACTGTATGGAAACAGCATGCATAAGTTATGTGCAGCAGGCAGGTAGGTGAAACAGGAATGCAACGAGGAAGTCTGGGAAACGCCTGAGACTCCCTGCTTCATTGTCTTTGTTGCTTTTATCAACATAATGTGTGTAATGTGACATCGTTATAATCCATCTGTAGGCATAAATAGATGCATATGCGTATCCATGCACAAACAAACACTCTGCGCTAACAAGCATCTGACACCCTGTGTACCGAGCTCATCACTTACTTATGAAGTTACATAGCGACAACTATAACACACGGGAAGAAATGGAATATGTTAACACTCTGAGTGTGTGCTGTTTAAAATAAAACACGATTTTTACTGTCCCATGAGCAGTTTGTAATATCGATATATTTTCACTGGACGTCTCTGTTATTAAATGTGGCCTCTATTGTATGTCGATACACCAATACACCGAAGTTACGTTACTATAGAAACAGTGACTTCATGGTATCTGTCTGTATCTGATTTTGTGCAGATAAATATTGACAGGTCGTCCTTTCTCTGTAGTATTTCCAGCTTATTACTTGTCTTAAAGGCTTTATCTGTACGGCTCCAGCAGCAGACTCGCGCGGAACAAATGTGCTCTTGATAAAAGACTGTCCTAATTCAGGAAAACCTAAATACAGACTTTGTTCTCACACAGCAACCCACCTTTTAATGTCATGATTCATTGTCTATGCAGGAATCAGCATCTGTTATTGTATTTTTTCTCTCCAGTCTTCCCAAATATCCCGCTGCTCCTTATTATTATTTAACACTGTACATACTGAAACATTAAGATTTGAAGCTGTATGAATTAAAAAAAAAACACACACAAACTGTGATTCCCCTAAAAATTAAATCCTAGGTGCTACATCATTTTGGGGTACTGTTAGCAAAAACTATTTTTGAGCAATGGTGCATGTGGCTTTGTGTGAGTGTGTCAGCCTAAGCCTGATACACATGGGTCTACTGGGACCACCCAAGCAGATGCTTCATTTACAAAATTATGCATTTAGGGCAGAGAAATAGGTCTGAATCGGGGGAGTTTAGGAGAGACTACGGAATGAGACCAGAGAGGACTAAAGACATCAGTGAGACATCCCCGTTGTGATCTCTACATTGTTCTTTAGAAACTCCTGCCCTGCGTGTTAATCTGACAGAGAAAAAGAGACACAGACAGATACAAAAAAAAAAAAAAAAACCCAGAAAGGAAGGCGGAGAAGATGCACCGATGCCCTTTCACCATCTCTCAGGCTCTTTTCCCCTCTTTAAGTATTCATTAATCTGAGGCAAGTTTCTAAGGGCAGCTTGGACACTAATCATTACCTCCTGCCTCTCGTCTACTCACATCACTGATCATCATCTCTTCCCCTCTCCTCCCTGCCAACATTTCTCTCTAAAATGGAAAACACAACAGGGAAAGTGGACTGTTGACTCCTCTAATATTCCCCAACCTCGCCCCATCGCTTTCTCTCTCTCAGCCACATTTTCTTGCTACGTAAACTATAACCAACAGTGTTGGCAGTCCTCCTATGACACATGGCGACAAATCCAGCTCTGGTCGAAGGTTTTCATGCTCAGATCGCACATTCTTGAGGTGCCCAACTGGCAGCTGCTTTTCTTTGAACTCACCCAACAAAATATGGCGCATGAGCCTGCCGAGTGCTCACAACGTGTGCTCTAAAGTGGGTGTATGTTCTCGTCAGTGGCAGGTGTTGGTTCAGACTGTCTAAGTGTGTGTGTGTGTGTGAGCGTGTGTGGTCTTTATAGGCCACTTCAGTTCGTAATCTCGAGGGAGTAACATGAGAGGTTCCCTCTAAGCAGGCCATGTGTTTTTGTGTGTGTGTGTTTAACCTCTGGCATCCATTTGAAGCATTTTCATCAAAAATCACATCGCTGAGTCATAAATCAGTGAAGTAGAAATAGAAATAAAAACAGGAATAACTCACTCACTCGATAGCAACCTCATACATCATGCATACATCACTCGGCAAGCATGAGCAAAAAATACTCATCACTAATGGAAATAAGAAACATGAAAACAAGGCTCAAACATTTGAAAGTGAGCACACCTTTCTCAGAGAACAGAAGAGCGCATGACTCACATTATGCCTTTTCTGAGTAGCTTTACTTATTTTTGAACTTAAAATAGTAAAATATGGCATGGCTATCTAAGACATGCCTTCTGGGATTTATAACCATCGGTTAAAGTGAGCAGAAACACCCTAATGTTCAAAGGGTTAAATGCATTAAACTGTTGCAGTTTTTTGGGCTAAATTTGGGCTGCGACTAATGATCATTTTGATTAATCGTTTTTTTTTTTTTTTCTAACTTGTGATGAAGATCACGGCTGATTTTTAGCGTTGTACTATTGAGTTCACTTCAACGCTGACTTTGCACTTTGCTCATTTTTCCCTAAGCTAAGCTGTCACATCGCTTTTCAAATACACTTCAGTATGTACGATATTACTTGAACGCGTCACCGTTTAGTACCGCCATGGCGTTCAGCACTGAGCCTTCAGTTCAGTAATACATCCAGTCACGCTGTCACATTGAGTTCACTAAGATACTAGCCTATACTATCGCTGCACATGAGGCTATGACTAAGTTATGACATTATGATGTTTCTGTCTTTTATGGCCTTCTAATAAGCTCACAATAAAGAAGAAACGTACAGTATTGTGTATCACAGCACGTTAAGTGCTCTGAATCACCGGGGAGCGGAAAAGCTACTGACTCACTTATTAGCAAAAATGCTGATTCAGTGTAGTCAGTTCAGTTTACATGTGCTTAACACTTATAATCACAAATTGCTAGAAAAATGCTTAAAATGACTAATCCCTCCAACTCTATTATGATGTGAGGGCGGAGTGACCGGCAAAGCATTCACGAGAGGTAGATAGAAATGGAAGGAGAGAAGAGGAAAGACAATTTAAATACAGCAGCTGAGGGTGGTGGAGAGGAGAGAGGAAAAAAAAAAGCCGGTTCCCTGAAAACCACAGTGTGATGAAAAATTAAGTTGGGGAGGCACAGGAGAGGAGAGGAGTGCATGGAGAGAAAGAGAGAGAAGGAGCTGGGGGAGGTGGGAGGGGGAGGGAGAAAGAAAGTGCTTTTACTGCCGGTCACTTTCACCAGTCTGTCTGGGAGATGGACGGAAGAAATCAGACTCCTATTAAAGTGCGCTGGAAAAGTAGAACCTGCATTCTTCCTGCTCCGTATCTTTTTTTTTTTTCAGCCTCTTGTACCTTCGCGGTTATGCTAAAACATCTGAGGCTCAGTATCTCTTTATTATTTTAGACCCTTTGAGGAGACTCTTACTAAACTACCTCAGATCCTAATGTTGCTTCTTCAGCAACATTATTATCAGTTCTTCTTTCACTTTTATCTTTCTCTGCAGAACAACCATTACATTTGTCAACAAGCTTCTAGTACTGGATGGATTTCCACTTTGCTCATCTAGTTTTTAAATAATCCCCGCCAAAGAAAAAAAAAATGGATTGAAATTGAATTAAAGAAGCCATTTCTTCCTCCTGGATTACTTTTTCGTCCGTGCTCTCCCATGCCTGACGCTATCCTCTCTCAGGGACCGCACAGTGGCCATTTGCATTTCGCTTTAATATAATTCCTAAATTCAAAAGCTTCAAGAGATCCCCACTTTGCATTTGTTTATTTAGTTCAAAGTGTTTTTTTTCTGTTATTGCCCAAGAACCTTGCAGAAATTTGAAGTGTAGTCAAAATGTGATAGATAAATATGAAAGTGGTGTGCTTCGTATTCTATGGAGAGAGAGGCTTTGATGTTATTTTTGCAGTGTTAAGCTAGCTTGTAGCTATGGTGTAGCCTGTGCCTGTAGGTTAGGGCTGGCAATTCCCTTTTGCTTTTATTGTCTGATGCTGTTGGACTTGTGGATGATAGAAAGGCTCAGACAACATAACTGCGTTTACCACCTGGATCTGCACTGTCAGCAGACAGACTCTGCAGCCGGTGTGTGTGTGTGTGTGTGTGTTTGTGTTGTAGTTTGACCCGGGGATGTTTTAGGGGTGGTTGTGTCGTGTGCAGACGATGGATTTGTAGTGACATCAGGATCGTACCTAGCGGTGCAACGAGTTCTCCAGGTTAGCACTGTGAGAGGCTAACAGGGACAGAGCAAAAAAAAAAAAGAGAGAAGGAGATAGAGGAAGTGTGACACCTTTGGGTCAAATCAAACTTTCGTTGGGGACACACATGTAGCAGAAGCAGGCAAAAGCTGATCTGAAAGATGAGAATGTCAAGTCTGTGATGTGCACTGTGCTGGAGTCATACCATGCAGTTAACTAGTAGAAAAGAGGTGAGGAGGATTGGAGCCAAAAGCTTCCCACTCCTCATTTTCTTTCCCTGTTCTTTCCATTTTCCTCTCTACTTCCGCCCCAGCACACACACACACACACACACGCACACAGTGTTGAGTTTCCACAATGCTTGTTAAATTGGAGGCTTAATTTGAAGCTGCAGGCTTTCTCCACAGGTCACATGGAGTGAATTTATCCACAAAGGCCAAACTTTGGATTTCATTAATGAAACACATAAAACACACACGCACATGCACACACAGACTCACGAGCGAGTCCTTGGATCAGCGAGGCCTAATCAAACTGAAAATCTCCTGGGGTTGCAATTAGGTTTGGAGAGCCACAGTCCTAACTAAAAAAAAAAACCCTTTCATTAATTCACAAGAATACACATATTTCCTCTGACAAATCATCATCATGCTTTTGTGTTTCATCCATTCACAAGCAGCCATTACAGCCATTACACATGTATTGTACCACTGCAGAAATTAAGTACAAGTGACACACTCGCAACCTTTCATGGCTTCTTTTCTTTTCTTTTTTTTTTCTACTACAGCAAGTGTCTTCTTATTCAAGTTATCTGAGGTTTTGACCTTAAAAACCTTTTCTGTTTTGGCACAGCTAGGTTATGTTTGTGCGAGTGTTGTTTGTCTCACCCCCATCTGAGCTGGGACAAGCCCCAGTCACCTGCGACCTTGCAAAGGATAAGTGGATGGACACATTTAACTTTGCTTAAAAAACATTTATATGTAAGGAACAGGTGCACCCGCAGTTTAACAATACGAACAATTTACAGGGATGCCAGTGACTGGCTGTAACTTTCGTTCAACAATCCAACATTCTCACCCACCTGTGCTGAGGTGGCTTCTCTCTCTAGATTTTTTTTTTTTTTTAACAATTTTTGTCACTTTTTGTGTGAGCAACTGAGTGCAAAACTATAAATGTGTTCCAGAAGACACTACACTGAAAATATGCAGCGTTATACCCATATTTAAACAACGCTGTATCTCTCCCTCTTTTATGACAGCCAGCTTTTCACTTTGCCTTCCAGTGTCACTAGTCAGACGACATGCTGTACAAACACATCCTTAGACACAGCGGTGCTTGGAGCTAAATGCTAACATCAGAATGCTAATATGCTTATGTTTAGCAGGTATGACGATTACAGTTTTTAGCACTTCCGCACTGGCTTCATTTCCCGGCACCGGAGGCTGCGTCTTGGGTACACCCTGGGCGAGTCGCCGGCTCATCACAGTGGAACGGTGAACTTGAAAAAAAATGTGGTAATCATGGCCAATAAATTTCAGTCTGCTCCACTACAAAGTAGTGGAGCAACTGACTGCCTGATATTCCCTAGACCTGTCGGGTAGCTAAAAACAAATCAGCATAAGTCAGCAAAGTATTTTTCTTTGGTTCAGACTAAGCAGCTGCTCGGGTTTCCTCCAGCTCCAAACATTCACATAATGTAAGTTACTGATTGATGAGAAATCCTTTATAGTATTCTAAAATGTTACTGTCAAAATATTCAATACAACCACCAACCAATATGCCAGCCAAATAATTTCTGAACTTATGATATCATTCAACATGTTGTTAAAAAAATGTGATCCTTAATGGCCTTACTGGGGACCTGTTGGGGAATGGGGATTGTTTTCTTTCCTCTCTTTCATCCTTACGCACTGTTGTCTTTTGTTCTTCGCTTGTACTGTATGCACTCGTCTCCTTACCTTTCATCTTTCCTTCCTATCATCTCTGTGTCCTTTCCGTCCCTCTTCGCTGCCTCTATCAGACAATATCCTCCATTTTCTTTTGATACTGTGACTTTGAATAGCACAGCAAGCTACTGTGGGTGTCCTGATGACCTTAGCCACGGTACCACTCCGCTCCACAGGAGGCTGAGACAGTCATCCCTCTGTTAAATTCTCAGGATGAATAATATCCATATCTATTAGTTCCAGTTCATAGTCATGTTGGTTAACTTTGTGCGAGGGAGTGGACGCGTGCATCTCAAGGCACAACATGAAACAAAAAGTTTCACGTTTGAAACGTGAACAAAAAGTTCACGGATTTCACCACTAATTGGTGCACAAGTCTTTTCTCACATTTAATGACAAAATCACACTCAGCACACTACAGCACTGAGAATATTTTAGGGCCTTTCACGCCTCTGGTTTGGTACATTTTGTTTGGGTCAAAGGAATACAAATCTCTCACACAGAAGTTATCACAGATCATAAGCAGCATTTAACGGCAGTTTGTTTGTCTGGTTTCAACTCTTTTCAAGTGGGTTCAGTTTGGATCCGTAAAGTTCATAAGTTCATCTGACAGCTTTCACACCAGACCAAACCCCACTCAAAGGACAAATGCCCCAGAGTTTGTTTTCAAGTGTGAAAGAGCCTCAAATGTAGTTTATACAGATGCAGATTAATACCATTTATCAAAATTAACAACCACCAATTCAGTTTTTCTGGACAAGAAATCATGTAGTGACGCTATATATCTTCTGATAGCAAAACTACTTCATGTTAATTGCTGCAGTAAGTGATGTAGAGTGTTCAGGCATCCATTTTTTTTTCCAAATGGTGGATATCTTAGGGAATGGAATCTCCTTGAATATTAATGTATTTCCACTACATTTTTCTCCGCGACCGCTGGGAGATCAACTCGAGCTCATATGCCCATGAGATGTCTGTCCAGCTTTAGCTAAGATGCATACAAACACACACGCCCACGTGCACACGCGCACAAAATACAGACCGGAGATATAGAAAGGGAAGCTGATCAGCCGCGTGGAGCGGGAGGGCATTCCAATGGGACTAATTAAAGGGATGGAACAGACTGCAGAACTCAGCTGAGACCACCACTCTTTCTCCAGCGCTATCTCTTTCTGCTCTTACTCCTCCTTTCTGCTCTGCTCCTGTGTGTTCCGTTAATGAAAGCTACATCATCCAGGGTTAGAGCATCCAATGCTGCTTTTCTTACTGCTAGTCACACCGGCGAATAAGATCAGAGGAGTTTGTATCTGACGTCTGCAGCGCCTGTAGGGGCTGCTGGTACGTGTACGTGTAAATGGTAATGTCCACATGCGGTTAGCACACAGTATAACAGTATATACAGTATTCAAGAGGCTGTTTGTGAGTCTGTAAATGTGAGTTTGTGTGTGTGTGTGTGTGTGTGCACACGAGTCACCATCGGCGGCTGAGTTTGATACTGATGGAGAGTCAAGCTGTTTAGATGCTATTGATCAGAACCCCGTGTTCCTGAGCAGTCAGGCACACACACACACACACACACACACACACACACACGAACACACACACAGCTTCCTCCCCCTCCTCCTTCCTCTCTCTCTCTCTCTCTCTCTCTCTCTCTCTTTTCCTGCTCCTTTCTGAATCCATTTCTATATTACACACCCACTCATTCTGCGGCAGACAGACCAAACAACCAGCCAAAATGAAGTGGCACTGCATCATCACAAACACTGCTGTGTGTCTAAATGAGCTGGAGAGGAAGCAGGCAGTGTCTCTGCTTTGTTTCCTAATTATTTACTACAAGCAGAGCATAGGTGTGGATAGGAGGAAGGGGGGGGGGTAAGAGAAGGAGGTGGAAGGAGATAGACTAAAGGAGACAAGATGAGATGAATGGGAGAACGGACGAAAAGCGACAATAAATCGTATATGTGTATGATTCTCTGTGGGTGTGTGTATATGTATGTGTATATGTGTGTGTGATGCCCTCTAACCAGAGAAAGCCTTGGCTCAGCCTGTCTGGCTTTTGCAGCTTCTCCCAGCTCTAGAAATGCCTGGCTGCATAGCCAGATGACTCACACACCCAGCTCAGAACTCAAGCCAGGGCTTAACACACACACACGCACGCACTTCCTCATGACAAACACACACATGCACGCAGACATATGCCCAAATACGTGCGCACAAATCAGCACATCAGCATACACAGACACAGCCAGGTGTGTGTGTGTGTGTGTGTGTGTGTGTGTGTGTGTGTGTGTGTGTAATCTCATCTGCACAGACTCTCAAACAAACCTGGAAAGTTTGTTTTTCTTACATCGTCACATATCGTCCCAGAAGTATTTCACAAGATTTTATTTTTCCTGCGCTAAACATTTGCTTGCTCACTAGAAAAGTGAATTAACTATGAAAAGTAAAGCGTAACTTGACAGCGTTAGGAAATTACGTGCACATCACTTTATTTTACTGCAAGTTGATTCTAGTTCCAGTCTTCAGTGTTCATCCTAATTTCCCAGAAAACAGAAAATAAATAAATAATTCTGTACTTAAGATGAAGAAAAAGAAAACACAAGGCAACATCGTGTTTACTGCAATCTGAGTAAAAGCTTCTATGTCAAAAAATGTAAAGGCGAAAATCGACTCCTTGAGGTGTGGACTTGCAAAGAGGTCAAGAGTGTACAAACAAGAGTGGTAGTAGTTTACAGAGTTTAAGTGTTTGAGGCAAACCACCCACGTCCACCTATCAACATCATGCGTTCACAGTAAAATGGGCTGTCAGGGTTTTTCTTCATGTTATGTCATAGTCTTATGCTTCGCTCGCCTCCCTGCACTTATCCATTCACACACACGTATACGAGCCTACTTACAAAACACAGTTTTCCTGGTGGAGAAAGAGAGTTTGTCTGTCCGTTGTGGAAGTTTCTGTGCTGCTTGGTGCTCAGAATATAAAGTACTTTAATCATATGCGTCCCCGCTCACCACTTCAATGTAAACACCTGTCAGCATTTGGACAGACACACACTCACACGTCAAGATTTTGTGCGTTTTGGAGTGTTTACTCTTTCTTCTGCATTCTACCCAGGACAGAAAAAAAATTAAAGAATAATAAACTATTATCAAAGTTTTATGACTGATTAAGAAAAGCTTGTGGTTGTTTTCGGTTTCTATTCGACTTGTATTTGCTTTTTAGAACATTTTCATTGTTGTCCTGTAGAAGCTTTTATCACTTTGTTTTTTTGAGTTTGTGTGTGAATGTTCAATAGATAATTTGTCGGACCTGAGTAGGCTGGAAAAGCTTTGGACTGCTTTGGATTACAATACTCTTCACACAGCAACAACAGATGTCTTCTATTTGCAGCCATCCAAATTCACAAAAACATACACAGTAGTTAATCGCTGGGCAGCGACGATGTAGACGGCATTAACAGAACTTGGCACATTACTGTTTTTGACGTTTTCTTGTCGGCTGCCAAAATGCTGAATTAACAGAGTTAATTGTGAGTTTACAAATAATAATAGTCTGTGTACTTCTGTCTTTCACTCACCATTCCCCTTCTGGTTGAATGTATTCGCAGTAAACAATAATTTTCCCATTAGGTTTTTTTTAAAGAGGTACTGTAGGTTGTGTGCGAAACTCAGTTGTGTCTATATGTTCTAGACATATTGTACATGTGTGTTTTTATTAAGACTATTACTGTGTAAGGCTGTTGTGCGCCAACCAGAAATGACATTTGCAACATTATGCCGCTTAATCTTCTCCTGCAACCAGGCCTAGCACAAGCCCCAGCATTTGACCGCCAAAATACAATTTATAAACATATGGGCAACTTACATTTATATATTGTGCTATTCACCACGGCCACTTCGGCTCCAGCAGCTTCCTTGGCTGCATTTTTCACAATGCTACGTAGCCAAAAGCAGAAGGGGAGCGAAAAGCGTAGCGACCACTGAGGACAAGAAGTGTCCAGTGTTCCACATTCAACTCTTTGACAGTTGTGAGTGCACCATCTGGGTACTCACAGTTCACTGCATTTTTGCCATAACTGACAGTGTCAATGCACTTATGCACTCAAAATAGCAAGTGTAGATTTGGAAGTACACGACTGAGACTCAGCGTAAAGGTCTACAACCAGGCTCACAATGATAACTGAATCCAGTGTGTTCGCATGCAAAATAGGTCCAGCAAAGTATGGGAAACGTGAATTTTGATGGAGTCAGAGATCACCAAAATAATGTCAGCTTAATCTGAAGGGAACATAAAGGTCTGGCCCAAATCGTCATGGCAATCCATCTTATAGTTGTTGAGATTTGTGGCTTTGACAGGCTATGCCACCTTTTGGTGGCCTGGGGTTCTGGGAACCATGAATATCAGTGGAAAGGTTTGGCCCACTCCATGAGATAGATTGAGATTTCACTAGATATGTGCAGATCTATGGTACTACTGGTGCAGGAAAAATCAATGTATCCCAAATATCATCAGGATTTGCCTTCTGGGGACCACAAATGTTTGTAAAAAAAAAAAGTAAATTGTAGTTTTATGTGTATTCTCTGTGTTTTTCTTTCTTTCTGCAGAATGCGGGAACGGGGTCCTTGCATTTGTGGAGTAGGTCTGTGGAGTCTACTGCTGTCCCTCTGTCTGGCCTCCCTCACACATGCACACAGGAGCCACACAGGTAGGTAGACGTATGTGTTTACGTCCGTTCATGTGTGCATACGCTGTATATTTCCGTGTGTATTCCTGTCAGTGTCTGTGTACAAAATTGACTGTATTGGATCTATTGTGGATTACACTGCAGGCAGCCTCTGCAGCCAATTTCTTTTTACATGTTGTAAAGTTGGAGTGAATAGGGCGTGTGCCACCCGAGGGAATGCAGAGGTCGGATCCACAATGAAATACGAGACTATGGAGGCTGGTTGCCAAGAAGAACACACAAAAAAAAGTTGTTTAAAAAAGGGAAGGAGAACAGTAATGTAACAAGAAAGGTCTTTTCAGTTCAGGAGCTGCACGTCTTTGCAGTCCCATCAGAGTGAGGCGACACTCCAAAATGCCTGTAGGTTACAGTATAGACAGTGAGCAGTGAGCATTATGGATTAGAAATCCCTGGATGCGCGATACCCCTCCCATGTGAGCCAAGTGGCTGAGTCACTAGCATGATTGAGCCCTGAGGACTCTTACTACTTTCCAGTTCATTTCTCATGTGAAGGTTGGGTATCATCGGCTCTGTAGTTCACAATGATCAGCTGTGTGTGACACAGAAGATTACCTACCTTCAGGAAGAAAAAGCTTTAATAGAGAGCGAATTGCACCTGCTACTGTAGCAGTATACGAGTAAGAGCTTTCCGTGCCTGAGGTCATGCTGTTCACTTAAATACACTCATGGGCTGGAAATATGAATATGAACTCCTCTGTGTATCTTTGTGAAGCTTTCAATGTGTAGATTTTATTGGCTGTAGCTACATTCAATGCAACAAACCTCTAAATTCGCCCAATGCTGCATCAGGTTACACCTGCAATAAAATCTGATTTTATGATGCTTACAATGTCCATTTTTTTGACACTGTCATAGAGATGTTCATTGCTTAAATTTATACAACTCAAATAGACACGGAAATAAACAAATCAAAGCAAGTAGGTTCAAGCTTTTGCTTATTACATCTGCCCTTTTTTATGTTAATTGTTATGTATAGATCTATTTATTTATACACTGAACATCATACATTATATGCAGGAGTTAAAGTGAGATTTGTGAGGGAACACTAAGATCTGGTGTAAGAGCCACGGTGCGTTTCCTGCTGTGACAATTAGCTGCTTTTATCTATTTTGTATCTTAAAGTCAATGTTTTACACCATTGGTAAGAAAGTAATATGAAGATGTCTGTGGAGCCCAAAAAAACTAAAAGGTTAGACAAGTCAAACAAAATACATTCATAAGTAATAGTTAAATGTTTCAAATTAAACTGTAAAATGAACTTTTCCTTTAAGCTCTGATCAGCAAAAAGAGTTTAATTTACTTTCCTACCAAAAAAAAAACAGTTAAACAAATTAAAACAAAATTAATTTATCCCTAAATCTTATTTTTGACTCCTTAACTCTTATTTATTCTGTCTTGGTACATTTTTAATCAACTATGTATTTCTCCCACTCACCATTTATCATTTTGCTCTTCACATTTCATCACACTCGTGAGAACTTTAATGAAAACACTGAGCGCCAGTCATTTCAGCTAGCTACCTCGCTGAAGCTACCCTCTGTGATAAAACGACACCAGACAGTGCAGATAATGTTAAATATTCATAGACACACACCTTTACATAAAAGAGTAGTTCATGGAGTGTTTTCAGTTGTCGGGTCTGTTAGAGAGGTGCTGATCATTTTGATAGTAATTGTAATAATAATTACAGTAATAATTGTTGATTTCACGCTGATTGTTACAAATAAAGTGAGTGTTTAGAGACTTAAATGAGAGTTTGGAGCAGTTTGATGATGTTTGAGATGGGAACAGAGCAGATACTGGATAGTCTGCGTGGTCAACAGAGTATGGTGGAAGAGAAGGTTTGTGACGTGGAAATGGGCTGCAGAGAAGGCGTTTGAAACTGTTGTGGTAGAGGGATTACATTACGCTAAAATAATTTGGTGGCGTGAACAAAGATGCAAATCTTTGCGCTCCAGGGGTTGCAAGAAGTCACACTGCAAGTTTAAAAGGTTGATGCTGCCGTTACAGATATGATCATTAAGACAGCAGTTTTTTATTTTACGCCTCCAGACTTTTGGGTTGACAATTGACAAGGATAAAACCAAGAAGAGATGATGGAGTCAAGGTTCTGTATTTCGTTTGACTTCATATGATGGGCACTGATGGCTTTAAAATGTTAATCTCTGCTGTGATAAAGTGGCAGTCACCAGCTGCCCTTCATCTGAACTGATTGCCGTTGTTTGCCAGCGTTGTTACTGGCTGTCTAACGTCACTGAAGCTAAAGATATTTATACTGCAGTCAGCATACTGTATGTCTCAACATCTGCCGTGCACGGATGTTCCATTAGGGGATGACTGAAAGAGAAAATGATTGATGAGTCTGAATCTTTTCTTAAATTCTGTGAAAAGGACGCAGCACCTTCGACTGATATTACATTAGTCCGTTGGCCTTCTGTGTGGAAATTTCTCACACTGTTACCACTTCCCAGAAACTAGAAGGTTCTTTGTGTGCGTAATGTGTGTGTGTGTGTGTACAGTAAGTGTGTCTCCCTTGTGTGTGTCCTTGCTGGAATGCGAGTACCTATAATCACGGGTTGTGTGTGTGTGTGTGCGTGTTGTTTCTGTTTGCGTGTAAGATTGACTCTGCTATTCTCAGGCTGCCAGCCATTCTTGACAAGGCAAGGGCAAACATTTTCATAAATGGAAGGGTGGTGAAAAGACATGGAGAAAGGACGGAGATGCTCTCTTATTGTGGAGCATCAGCGGGCTTTCAGTGAAGTGCTGATGTCTGCACAACGCCACGAAAAACACTGAAAACAGTGAGGGGAGAGAGATACAACGAAAAGACACAAGAGAAGAGAAGTTTAGTACTTCAGATTCTGCCATGGCTATTTTTTCATAATATCCCCTAAAATAGTGGTGCTGTCGGTATTGACACAGAGCGTGTGTTTGTGTGTGTGTGCCGTGCCGTGCACTCCTGTTAATGGGTGATTGATTGTGGAGTAAGTTGTAATCAGGGAGTTACAGCGTTATCCAGTTGCAGGTTGTCTGAGTGGGGGGAAAAAAAGACGAGTAATCAGATAATTACTGAATACAATCCCTTAGGTCACTTCAAGGTCGACACTTGCGCACATACATTACACGCACATGCTGTCTCTTCCTCTTACGCTCATACATATGTTTACATGTAATGAAAATCTGATTGTGATATTACTGGGTCGAGGGAGGGACTGAATCCATCATGGTACCCCCCGCTGCATGATGGCTGCTGTGATTACATGCTCCTCGCCTCCTTTCCTTCCTATAGCTTAACTGTGTTTGTGGCAGAGGTTATGACAAAGATGCATGTGTGTTAGGCCTGGATGATATACGGAAATGATTCAATTCAAATTTTTGTTTTTGCACGATATGTAAAATGTCTGCATCTTACAAAGTTATTACAGCGTGCTCACTATTTAAATTCTAAATCCAAAATTGATCAAAATGATCAATTTCTGATCATCAGAATTAAAAGCAGGATTGACAATTCGCCCAGCGTTTTTATGTTTTTACTCCACCCCCGTGTGCACCTTCAGGCTCACACCTGAATAAAAAAAAACCACACATCAAAGACGACATAGCTTGCAGCTACAGTTTTCATCTTGACACCATGGACACTCCCGGCGTCACACGTGAAATGCAATTCTTTGTTTGACCCTTGATGTCCACTGTTACTACAGTTATCTACACTAGCTGCTTCGGTGTGGTAGTAGTTATCCGTGGTGATAATTTGTTTCACTCGGCTCTGCTGTGAGAATACAGGAGGAAGCTGTGGCGAGAAGCGTTGCAATTATCTTCTGTGACAACACAACCTTATTATGCTGATCTAGCCCCGTTACAGCTGACTAAAATAACATTATAGCACTTTTCTGTGATTGCGACGATGTGCTGGCACCGGGAGAGACTCACTTCTCACAACAAACCCACCAGTCTACACCACATTAGGCTTCAGGTTACCGACAAGGCCATCTTTCTTAAAGGGTGGCTTGTGGCCTTTTTTCGCAGGTGAGGAAGCTGCAAGCTGGTGTTGCAAAGTACCCTTCTGCCCACTAGTGACCCAGCTGACCACACAACATTACATATCTTAACTCCAGCAGTCTAATTAGCTCCGGTCATGTTCAAGTGAGTTTAACAGTTGAGTCAGTGACAGGAATAGAATGACAACAGACAGTGATCTGAGGTCAGTTTGTGTTTGTTCGACCAGGTCTTATCTTTTGTTACAAGGTGTGAAGCTATGGGCGCCGACAGATGTTTGCTAACGTTAGCCAGCTGTCTGCAGATATCAGATGATGTTAAGGAACTCAGGAGCAAATCAATTAATGTGTGGACTTCTGGACTTTAAAAAAACCCTGATAATTAAAGTCCATCCCGTGTCCTTTCCAGCACCTGGTTCTGACAGCTTGTAGCTGACCTGTATTTTTGGATCTTGCAGATGGTGCAAGTCTTTTATTATTCCTATTTCACCCTCTTGCACATTTTGCAGGGAAACAAAATTGATTAAAATTATTAATCTCCCCTAAACTTGAGATGAAAGGGGGGGGGGGAAAATCCAGATTTTATTTTTTGGCTATATCTCGCAGGCCTAGTGTGTGTACTTATGTTCTTGCCACCAGCTCAAGAGGCATGTGCTGACAAGACAAGTTGTGGCGACCTCAGGAGAAAAGTTGAGGTGGCAAAAGAAATCTCAGCATGCTTGTGTGTGTGTGTGTCTTTCTGCCTAGCTTCTGTTCACCTTTTATTCTGCAGATTTTTATCTCTCAGGCCAGAAAAGAAAAAGATGCCTCTTCTTTAACATCGATGCCTCTCCATCTGTTAAACCATCCATCCTTCTGCCTTTTCCTCTTATTCTCATGTTTTAGTACACACACACACACGTGTGGCTTTATAACCAGACCGCAGACCTCTTACACGCTTAGTGGAGTACAGATCTCTTGCAATGAAGAGATCTTATTTGTGGACAACATCTAGGCCTTGGTTAAATGTCTCAGTGACTTTGCCAATAGTCTTGGAGAAACAGCTTGGCTTGGATTTTGAAGTAAAGCGAAACAGCGATAATGCTGATCACTTCACCACACACCGTCGAGTCATTGATTCTCAGTCTATAGGCTGCAATCTCCATACATCGCCACTGATTACAGGCTACTAAGAATTTAACTTATTCTGAAAGGAATCCTGTCTGCCAGGAAGGGGAAACAGAGACGTACGGACAAAGATGTATAGGGACGCTCAGATGCATGTGTTAAACCACTCTCACACAAGCTCAGAGGGACATGTGCATTCAGTCAGGCACGTAGACAGGCCTGCAGTAAATGCACATGGAAATACACACACACAAACACATATGCACACACACACACACACTACATGCATGCACATTTAAAGAGGCTCCCTAATGTGATGTGCAGAGACAGGCTGTCTGCCCTCCTTAGAGGCTGCTTCACAGTAAAGTTGCACTCCATGCCTGATCTACAGCATGGCTCCATATGGCTTGTGAAAAATTCAGGCTGAACATTATAAATGTGAAATTTTTCATACTGACAAACGTCCCAGCATTCCCTACCACTTTTGATTCACTGGTCAGAGAGTGTGTTTATGTCCTTTTATGTGAGAGCGAGGGAGTGAACCAGAGGTCAAATTCATTAAATCAACTAATTGGAAAATCAATTGATTGGGGCAGATAATCAAGATCGCTATTTATTGCCATTCAGTCTCTTGTAATACACTTTACAGATAAACCAACCCAGGATCTCTGGAACTGTGTTCACATTGCACCTCGTGATTTACATAAAATACAATTTTAAGCATCAATGCAGCACGTAGCGGGGCCCTTTATGCAGTGAATGGAAAATTAAGGAAGATCAACGTGGTGGATGAGCGTGCAGCATGTCCGACTTTCATTTAAGAGACTGCAGTTAATCTCACCTTTTTATTTATATTAATCCAACAGCATTTCTTGATATTGACAAAAGCAACGGTTATCAAAACTTTGGCATTAGATGTAAAATTAACAAACAAAACAGCAGTTCATGGGTGTTTGAATCATGACACACATGACACACATCTCTGTTGCTGGCAGCGGATACATTTGGTATATAACTGAATCCTGCTTTTAAAAAAACAATATCAATTTACTATTTGGATATTCTATCTGATTCACACACAGTATAAAGCAGTTTATACAAACAAATAGAACAGAAATTGCCTTAAATTATATTTTGCTTCATATTTATGATATGTTGCAGCGGTTCCCGTAGTCCATGCACCCTTGGCCTGCCTTCGAGGCACCCTCTTGGAAAGATTTGTTTATTTCATTGATCATTTATGGTGCACTTTTAATAACTTTTTCAGCATGTTAAAAAAACAAGGCAACGCTTGCTGTTTTCTTACATTTAATACATTTCATATTGCATTTTTATCAGAACACAAGAGCTAAGAAATATATAATAACACTGCCAAATTATAAACAGTTACATATATGACTGTTGTAGCCCTTCTGCTGATTTGTTCCACTTCCAATTCCTCCAGACTGTGAGCGTGTTAACCGATACTTTAGGTATATTTTTGCTAATAACAATTTTGTACTTTGACTTAAGTAGTATTCTGAATGCAGGGCTAACTTGTACTCGAGTAGTTTTACATTGTTATATTCGTAATTGCATTTACAGTAAGCAAAGGATCTACGTACTTCTTTCATCAGTGCTGTTATGGTTTAAATATGTTTTTATTTAATTTCTCATTATCGCGCTGCAATTGTCTGAAGACTTCATGATCTCTATTACATTGGTTTACAACAACCAAGATACCTGTTAATTATGATCTATCCATTTGTTCATCATTAGGGGTGTTATATATCCCTTGGCTCTCTCTCTTCTTTTCTCCCTTGCTCCACTTCAATTGGTGTTGACAAATTCCAAGGAACTACATTTGCATATACTAACCTTCGCCAATCAGTGTGTCCTTGGTAACGCATGTGTTGTTTTAACCATGATGTATTCAGTTATTAAGGTGCTAGGAGTGTATTTGATAACTGGCTACAGGCACTCTGGCCTTTTGTAGTCTAACAGAGGATAATCTTCTGTGTTTATTCCTACTCAGATATGATGCCATCGAATATTCAAGGGATGAGAAATAACATTTTCTAATGTCTGTCAAGCAGACTGCCTGTTTGCTGAAGTATTGAACAAGAGGGTCACAAAGCAGCCAAAATGGCTTTTCTACCGGGGGGGAAGTGTGTTTATAGCTGTTATTTTCTACCAAGTGCAGAAAATGAATATCTATGAAAGTAGAAAGGTGATGCCAGACAGCGAGATGCACTCTGCTAGGAGGCAGAGTGATTCATGGCCTATGCCTCAAGAACCAGGTCGACAGATAAACAAAAGCGGACTGTGAGGGTGTGATTGGGTTACTAAGGACCAGCCATGTGCTCTGCATATGCAGTATCTAACTATGTAAATGTGTCTCCTGCCTTTGCCATTTCTTTCGGTTTCTCCACTTTAGGGCAGTGATTCTAGACGACACATACGTTTGCCAGGAATCTAGGAATGTGAAGGAAATGTGACGTTTAATAAAAGACGATAATCAACAGCAGTTTAGTAGGTACAGTATAACGTTTAACATATTTAACATTTTGGTTATGTGTGTTAGCAAAAAGCACAAATTACAGTGGAGGATGAGGCGACAGTCTTTGGTTTTGCGAGTATTCAGTCATAAAACAGTATTTTTTAAACCGATGATGCGAGAATAAAAGTCAGAGTATCATCAAAGTGAGAAGGATTCATCATGTGGAAACTGTGAATGTCATTTTGCGGCATGGCATGGAAATATTTCACAGGTTAAGTGAAAACTTTGACTTTTTGGTGGCACTAGATAAAAAGTCAATGGATCAAGTTATTACAATTTATCCTGAGGGGAACATGAATGTCTTTTCAGTTCATTTGAGGCTGGAAAAAAAAAACAAAAATGTCAAACTTATGCTGGATCTAGACAATGAATCACTAAGAAATATTTCAGTCTGGACAACACCGGTGGATTGACTGACTGACACGGCATCGCTAAAAATGTGTTGCTGTCAAATGAAATGCTCCTGTGGAAAAAAAAGAAGAAAGTAAAACATGCTGTGAGCCAAGCTAAAGTCGTCCATGGCCACGGTTGTATAAAAATCCTGAGAGACGGGTATTTCTATAAAACTACCAACAGGTCAAGCGATAAAGAAAGAGTCTGACTCAGAAACACGCCACTACAACATTTTATTGACAAACGCACCAACAGAGAACCTGAGATAGATCCTGAGGAAGTTGCAGAAAAAGGGATTCATGCTGTGCTCCCACACAAAAAGTTGAATCCACAGAGTTAACAATAAAAGCATTTACAGTACGTGTCTGGGTGCTGTAGTCACTGTCTGACTATGTGTTTGCACTAATTCGTGTAAATGGAAAAGCTTCCTCTGGCAGCACTGTGAGATTACCTCATTGGGGCCCTCTCATCGCATTCATTAGTGCTAATCGTTACCTGTTAGTTCACCAGCCAACCTCACATAGACCCAGCCTGGTACATCTGTATGGTTTCTTAAGCAAAACTAAAGCCTCTATTGACTCCCTGCCTTTGGTTAAGCCACTATGTGAAACTTGGACTGTAACAGCAGTGCTGTGGATTAACATTTTGGCAAGAGAAGTACAGGGAGACACGTTTAAAAGATGACTAATTAGCCTTGATTGCAGTTTTTACAAGTCATAAAGTAATTCACTTTCCATTAAATCCATGTGTCTTTTGATCTTTGAGTTTCCAAGTCTCCCTCCTTGTCCTTCTCCGTTCCGCTTCCACTTCATTCCTCTCTTTTGCCCTCTGTTTCATATCCTCTCTTTCCTCCTCTTCCCAACTTTTACTTTATTTCACAGCTATTAAACCAGGAAATTTCAATCAGGTAGCACAGCGTGAATTTCTGCAGGGGCAGGAGAGAAAGACTGAACTTTTATTTAATGCAGTCGTTCTTTCTTTTCTCCTCTCCACCTCCATCACGTCTCTCTTTTCTTCCGCAGCTGAACTCAACCTTGGCTCTTTATAGTTTATGATTCAATTTCCAATTTGTCCTCCAGAAGTATTTGCCTGGTGGGTGGCGCAGTGGTTTTGTTCTTATGTGTTTGTACAATGCTCGCCTTTGGTATTCATAGAAACACGGTCTTTCGGATACATGCATTTGAATTTCCAGTTCTGTGTCGGCATATCGGTTGGCTTTATTTTACATGAAAGTCACATTGAGAGGAGAATCGCTGTTTCAAGTAAGCTCTTGGCGAACGAGGGGAGATGCTTTGAAATATGTATTACCAATACCATTTCCTTTTATTAGAATCAAAGATGACCAGAGGAGCAAGCTTTGGGACTTGAAGGTTGTTGGATAATCACACTCCTCAGACAGAAAACTATACATTGAAGCAATAGTGTTGTCCTCAAGCTACCGAGGGAAGTACCTTCCTGTCTACAGGGTGCAAAGTTAGAGAGGAGGAAATACAATTGAAAGGGATCATACAAAATCTTTTAAAGACAAAAAAATATAAACCGTGAGCTATCATCTTATAACTGGTGAGATTATTTCACACTGTGTTAAATGCTTTTCCCAGAGTTGTGAATTTAATACATGATGCTCGGTTGTAAATTTGCTGTATTATAGTTCTCCACAGTTCGTCATCTCACTGTGGTTGCTTGGCATTTTATGAGCATACTAGTATAATTATGGGTATAATAAAAATAGTGAGCAGTCTTTTGTTTCATATTCACAGTCTCAGTCTGATATCAGTATTCTCTAAGTAAAATGAAAACGGTTTCATGTCAAGAGTATTTATTTTTATTTGAATCTATTTATCTGTCATAGGTTATATTGTTGTCGTCTTCCTTAGTATTATTATATTCCTCTGTGTTCTCCTGGAGTTCTGAGCCCCAATATTTGGGAATGTGAAGATACACACAGACATTTTAAGAGTACTATTCAATATTCACGGGGAACTATTAGAGAACTGTTGAAGGCTGTATATAAGCTATGTTTACCTGTATTACCTTTTCTAGATTTTCACACAGAAACAATAGTCTTGCATTGCTACAGTTAGCGCCACATTTTGTTTTAGCGCAATGCCAGCGTTTGAGATCCTGAAAAGAAGCATAGTTGAGAGCACGCTGATTTCTTTAAAATAGTTAGACTAAACTAGCTTTAGTGGTCCGGACTGCTGCTGATAAATGGTAGTGAGATGTTTCAGATGCATTAATAAGGAGGAACTTTCCTGCAACAACACACAATCTTCTTTCCCTCATTCACAAAAGAGCCAAGCTAAACATGCCAGATGTTTTATTGGCACCCAGTATAGCGGCATAAACCACTCAATTTACTTTTTTTAAAAATTAAATATAATGAAATTTAATAACAGATACTGTGATGATATTTGAAAATTCAAATTCATGACCCATCCCTAATATGTACAGGTCAAGGGTTGTCGGTGGCTGGAGCCTACCTCATTAATATTTTTATACCAATATCACAAATTTTCCTCAAGGAGCTTTACAATCTGTACAGGGCATGAGATGGGGTGTACCCTGTATCTGCCAGTCTATTACAAACTAATTACAAACTATTACAAACTAAACTAAACATTAATATTCAGATTCACAACGACTGGCAGTTTTTTCAGATTCACCCCATCCATCCCTAATCTCCATTAATTTGAACTGTGAGAATAAACGGGAGCACATTATAAAATTTGTATGTGTATATTTCATTAAGTGAGTTATTGTTTATTATTTGTATACTTAAGAAATTGAAAAAAAGAAATGACTCCCTGAATGTTATTGTATAATTTAACAGTCAGCTCTAAACACATCAAAGCGCTTTGCTCTGTCTCCTTGGAGGCCCATTTGCCCTCGTTTCCTTCCCCATTTATTCCCCATGTACACAGGTTCTGATTTACATTCTCAGGAGAGTCTACAAATGACCAGATGTTGGGCAAGGAAACAAACGGCTGGATGTTACCTTTTGAACCGTTTAGAGAGCCAGGAATCCATCCAAAGCGTTTGATTTCCCGGCCATGTGTATATTTGTACGGATTAGTGCAATTACATTGTCTACCATAACCCAACAACAACCTCTTAGCTTCTTGGGTTACGTGTTTATGGTTCCTAAAGTGTTGCTTGTCATCTGTTAGCTGACTGTAAAGTAGAATAGCTTTTTTTTCCCCCCAGCGTTTTCCCAGTAGATCTGGCACGCTTGAAGTTATGTGAATAATGAATGGAACATACTTATCCTATAGGAGCTCCGTATATGTGGGCAGGATATATGTAAACATACCGTATAAGTTCATATTTTCATTTCCCGAACTATTCATTAAAAGCAGACTTTCAGAAGTGTTTGTTAGGCTGTGTTTGTTAGACCGAGCTGCGATAATGGACCACCGCTGTTAACAAATAGCACCAATTTGTAAAAGTTTGTAAAAAGAAAAGATTAATTGTGGATAAATCAATAGTTGATGAACAAGTGCAAAAGTAACTAAATGAGAACAATCGCAGGACGCAGAATAGCTTGATGTAAATTTGGCCCCAGTCATGATTGCTTGAATAAAAATATGATTGGGGAAATTTAGGTATTTTGGTTAAACACTGTGAACCCCAGTATGTTGTCTCAAAAGCCACCATTTTGGTGAGTTTAATGCTAAAGGTGGATATTGTTAACAGTGTGCATATGATTTTGCTTCTTCTGCGTGTGTGCTGTGGAGAGCAGCTTTAGTATTCTTTAAAGCAGCTCTGAAGCCATGCACTGATGGATGGTGTGCTCTTTACTTTACTGATGTACTGTGATCAATGCTGATGCGAGAGAGAGAGAGAGAGAGAGAGAGAGAGAGAGAGAGAGAGAGAATATGCTACCTCTGCATATCCTCTCTCTCTCTCTCTCTCTCTCAGTCTTTTTGCATTAATCCTCTCCCTCTCTCGTTGAGTTTCCCACTCTGTTGATCCTGCCAGTATCTGCATATGCTGCACTCTCACCAACATCATCGCCTTAACAGATATGACACAGTGTTTCTTTGGCGTAGCATATGCTGCACGGGGCAACTTTCAGCAGATTACTAGATTATAGATTAAGTACAGGAAGTAGTGAGTGTGTGAGAAAATGTGTGTGTGTGTGTGTGTGATTTCCAGCACAGGTCTTTAAAGAGGACACAAACATTTGTCTAACTGTCCTGCTTGGCCTCTCATGTTGCCTAAATGTGGTTAAGAGGCTTTTATTTTTAGTTTTTTGCTGTTGTGAGTTAAATAAAACAGCAGTAATGCAGCTTCACTAATCCTCTCACACAACTAATCCTAGCAGAACACCACTGTAAATACTCCATGGGCTTCACTAAAGCACAAATCACTCAATCCCTCACTGTGTTTTATGCTTATTTTGGTTCAGATTAATAGAAATTCTTCCATTTTTCATCTGAGAGCGAGATATCCCGGAAATAACTGGGCTTCCTCTTTGACGTTCTTGAATTTCCCTGCATGGCTGTTGTGTGCGCACGTGTGCATAGCAAAGCTGTCTTGTATTTTTCAAAGCATCTCTGTACTGAAGTGCACTTCTGCCAGAACATACAGTACTCACTCTGAGAATCAATAAAAGACTCTGCATGCTCCAGACAGACAGACAGTCATGCAGAGAGATGCTTCTGAGAAGACCTGTACGGCTACCTCTCTAAGGTCACGATACTGCCGGTGTCATTCATTTGAGGATTGTCTGCTTTAAATTGTACGATATATCATCAAGCAAAATAATCCATCAATGCAATTCATCCAAAGTCATTTGGTCTCCATGTGCTCTTCAGATCCTCACCTGGTTTTACCAGTCCTAACCGTTTATTTAAATGGATTTGTACTTTGTTGCACTGGATCTTCTCTCTCCAAGTGTACATCATTATCCCACTAACACTGTCCTGAAATACGAGAGCAGTCTGAATTTCTACTTGATTCAGCAACATTTAAACTCAAGTTGGGTTGTTTGCCAACTGTGTGCAAAAATTTAATTACAAGGGCACGCGAAGTGCAAGGTAATCTAATTAATCAGAAAATGCCTCCCTGATAATTAAGAAAAAAAGTTGCCTCTTCAATAATTTAATCAACAGATTGCTCTTGAGGAATTTAAATTGGAGATACCTTCACAAATGATGGAGTTTTAAGTGATGCTCACAAATAACCAAAATCTTGAGCTCTCACAACGCTGACTTTGTTTTATGTGTAAAAAAAGGTGTGGCCCAGGGAAGACTAAAGATAAATATACAGTTGCTTTCATATGACTGAATAATATGTACGCAATGCAGCTTTTCTTGGCTCTCCAGTTGTTTGCAGATTGTATCTTCCTAGAAAATAATACAAATGATGCTGTTAAGAAAACTGAAGAAACAGTGAAATGGGTATCAAATAAATGAGCGTTTGTATTTTTTCTTCTCGAACTAAAACTCCGCCACTGAGTTCTTTAATATCTCCCCTGGTGGGTGTGAAGTGAATTATACAAGCTGCCTCAAGCAAATACAGAATATTTGCTGTGCTACAACAACTTTGGTGTGATTTGCTTTAACAAAAAAAAAAATGTTTCCGTCCTCCGATGTTGCGAGGCTGTGAGAGCCAAAGGGAAATGCAAAAAGGAAAAACCACTTGGGCGACATCCTGCCTCTGTTAAAGGCTGCGCACGCCCACGCAGGTGTTAGCAGTCTGCTGACTAGCCCTCTGCTCGGCTTAAGTTTGGGTGGAGCTACACTGGAAATACAAAGTTGTCTCACCTTAAGGTGCAAGAGGAGATCAAGCGTGATCTATACGTGCCCACACAGTCCTGAGGAGAGATCTAATCAGACACAAGTAAGTGAAAAAACTGTAGGTGTCCAATGGGCCCTGCACGCCCACAGGTGTTTTCAATTACCCTGATTGCTTAGACTTCTTGCCAGGTCGAAGTTGGGCAGAGCCATGCTGAGTATTATGTGAAGTCACCCATGTCCATCCATCCATCCGTCCATCCAGCCAGCCATCCATTATCTGTAACCACTTATCCGCCTCAGGGTCATGCTGGGGCTGGAGCCTGTATCACCCATATTTACAGCCTAATAAACATAATATATTCTTCCCAATTAGACCTTTTTCATGGCAGACATGTAATATTTTGTTAGTGATGCCTCCTTTTATAAATTCTCTCAGCAAGCCAGGCTAGTGAACCAGGATACCAGGACATTGCCAGGACTGGAGTTGGACCTATAGCTCACCTAAATAGAGGGTACCTGTGCTTTTCCTGCTATAACTAGTGACGTTCCTGATAGTCAACTAATCTAAAAGTAAGGAGATGCTCAGAACGCAGTGAAAATTTAGCAAAGATTAAAGATTCACGAAATGCACATACACTGCAGGGCTTCAGGTTACCCTGTTAAGTTATCCTGGCATCCTGTTACGCACATTTGATACGAGGTCAGTTTGTTACATAAACAGTATTCGGTACACACTGCGATACTGAAATGGTAAAAAAAAAAAAAGGGGACAATGTGTTGGTCATGAATGATTCTAAAGAAAACGAAGGCGCTGTGTGTTATAGAAGAAGAGAGAGATAACTCTCATGCCTGCTTGATCGTTCACCTCTGGCTAGATCATGATGAACAACAAGTAGACGACATGGCATTAGTGATGATGTTGTAGCCTTCAGTGAAAAGTTTAGCTGAAGCTGTCCTATGTTAGTTAACATCGCCTGTCAGTGAGCACATACAGCGAGGCTGACGGATATTCTATAATGCAATTGCTCGTTTTTACTCATACTGTGGATATTTTCTTTTCAGTCCCACCTTCCTCTTTCTCTGGATAGAACCATCTGAAACAGATTTGCGGCAAGGGGGTGTTCTGGCCTGTCAGTGGATTGCAAACATCTTAGGCCCAACAGTTAGTCTGTGTTGTACATTAATAAAATATTTAATTAGTTAAACCGACTAGTATTTCTGGTGTCCACTAGCGAGGGTAGCAATGTTTAATTGACAAGATGACTGATCACGCACAATCGTAGCTCTGACATACGAAAATGCCTGCTGTGAGACAGGTCTGTAGGTGCAACAAGACCAACTGGAAACTGAAGGAGATGTCAATCAATCACAATTGAAAAAGGCATGTAATTAGGCAACATATGTGAGAACACCTGTGCAGGTGGATTGTGGGTAAGAGGAGGTTTCAAGCCAATAGGAAGAAGAAGCTGCTTGATGGACAGACCAAGCCAATCACTGAAATGCAAGAGACACTTTTGGACAATGTTTACAACGTAACCACAGAGAAAACACAATGTTAGGTGAGGGCAGGCCAGATTTCATGTGGTGAAAATCAGGACAGGCCAGGAAAGTTAGGGCTGTAAATCTACGCTGTGGGAGACAGCACAGCCAGTGTGCCAACACAACAGCACTCCACAAAGTCATACAGAAAATAAATGAACTGGGTTTAAAAGCTGAACATGCAATAAGCCCAATGAGAGGAGACCCAACTGTAGAAAATAGCACTGAGAAATCAGCAGGAACTTCTCTAGACTCGATGTTTTCAGTGTGATTTTGAGTCACTGCGGACTTAGAGCTTAAGTTTTATCATGCTGTGTACTAATAGCCCATCTATGCTGGTTCTTCAGTTTCCTTCCCACAGAGTGGTAACAGAGACCAATCATCCCTTCAACACAAACTGTCCTCTTCTCTCACGCCATACAGTCAGAGCAAGCTGAGCTTTCTTCCCTTCTCTCCCTCTTTTTTTTTCACTCCCTCTCTTCGCCTTCATCTCCCTTCCCTCTCTCCTCTCATCTTTCCACCTCTGGCTCTGCTGCCAGCCAGCCTCAGACACACCAGGGTTTCCCTTTCATTTGGTAGTGAGGGATGGGATGAGAGACAGAGGGAGGCAAGAGAGGAGAGGAGTGGAAGGATGTAATGATCGGTCCTGATGAATGCAGTTAGGGAAAAAGTGCTGACGCAATGGAAGAGAGGCTTTAAGAAGAGATGGGCTTCATGCACCAGTCGCTACCAGAGCTCATCAGATCGGCTGTTAATGGCCAATGACGGCGTTTGAAGTGTGAAATAACTTTATTTTAAAAGAATTCATATAATTATGTTCCAGCATCATTAAGGATTAGCATTTGTTGTGTTCTTATGTTGCTGCTTTGAGGTATAAACGTTTGGTGAATAGAGAGATGAAATTAGTTTTATTAATGCCGAGGCCATCAGATGAGCACAGTCTAAACATTAGGGGAATTGGCAGGAACCTCACTGTACAACACTACTGTTCATTGATTCTTATGGGGCTGATTCAATACACCACAATTTATCTAATTACATGTATTTTAACGCTAATCATCTTTTTTTTAGGGGGAGAGGAATGAAAATGGGTAGCAAGCTCCAAAATAAAATAACAAAATCCGTATTAACTTGGTCATTAATGAGTAATCGATGATGGATTAAGAGGACCATGTGCGATGGAGCATCGTCCCTGCTTTGAATTGAGCTGGGGAAGAATTGGAGCAGCACCGTCCTCGAGGCTGTTGTCAACAGGTGGTTAGACGAAGCCTGCAGCTCTTTGTCTAAACGCAGCCACGAAATGCGACTTTGCAAATTTAATTTTGCCTCCATCCTTTAAAAATCCCCACCAGTGTATCATTACCCTCCATCCCGTGTGCTCACACACAGACGAAGGAATCAGCACACTTTATGCATTGCTTCACTCATTAACCACAGTGTAAAAAATCATGATGATAATTTGCCCTCTAAAAAGCATTACTGGGAATAATTATTTCTAATTTAAAACATTTGTAACTTCTCAACCTCCCAAAGCTGTTAGAATCGCTAACATTAGATCTACAAGGTTTGAAGACGACAGCGGCATGGTGCGCCCCGGGTTGACTGGTGGTGTGTGGTGTAACATATGGGACTGTCCAGTCTTTCACAGAGAGTAAACAGGGTGATAGCAGCCCATTTATCTAGATCTGTGAAACGACACCACTACAACGGTAGTGACATAAACAACAACCATAACTCGCACACTCGCGCACGCGCTCACGTACACAACGCACACGGCAACCTGTTAAAGTGAAATACGCACAGCTTGACGTTTACGAGTGTCCGGCCTCATTCCTTTGACAGGAAGAGAATTCAGACAGAATGAAATCATCATCAACATGGCTGCCGTGCTATAGATCTCTCCTCTCGACTCTGTTCACTGACTGACAGAGGAGAAAACTGGGTGTGGGGGGGTTCGGACTGAACGCAATCATTGTGCTTCTGTCTCTATACTGGTCTTGCCAGAATGACACAGAGAAGGAGAAAGAGAAGGCAGAGAAAGAAGAGAGACGCCAGCTTCAGTCAAAGAAATGAAAAGAGGCTGGCATGGCTCTGAGCTCCCCCACAACAATGCAGATTAGAAACTAGCTGGAGGAGGAGAAAAACGATGCAAATGCTCCCGTACGCTGGATAGGTTTCTAACTTGAGAGAGAGAGAGAGAGAGAGAGTGGGAGGGGAAGGAGGAAGACAGAAATACAGATGAGTAAGGAGACTTGGACATTCCCCAAGGGCTCGTGAAAAGTCACCTCCAGTCAGCAGTTAACAATTAACACAGGGTTTAAAACATGAGGGCCTTGTGCATACACACACACACATACACATGCTGCCACAGGTTAATGGCTGAGTGGTAATGCTATGTTAATACATGTGAGCATATTAACAATTTATACTCAATTCACCGCGTTAATATCTTGCCGGAAGCACAAATTAGTACAAATCATCTGCTGCGGGGTGGTAGCAATGGTGGCGGCGGAGGAGGGCTGCTAGTGTGTGAGGACACGGCATGTGTCACCAGGCCTGCCCTGTCTCATGAGCTAATGTCTTGTATGACGTTGTGGGAAAACGGGACTGGTGGCGCGCGGAGCTAACTCGCTTGTCTGCGCTACATTAAAACTGCATGGAGATCAGTGACAGAGAACCAGAGGCGTGGTTTGGGGGAAGTAGGAGACAATGTGGCACAAGCTGTTGTCATATCAGTGAGGATGATTATCGCAGGGATGGGTGGGTAAGGTGGTGGAGGCAGCGTGTTACAGATGGAGAGGGGTCACCGTGCAGCTTGTTGTGTTTGTTAGGGTGAAAGTTCACGGGTTGACGAGTATATCTAAATGGGTTGCAAGATTTTTGGCGAGGTACTCTTTGTGACATGGGATGTGTGGACCTCCACACCATTTCCTTTCTTTCCTTTTCAAATCTAAATTCCAAGTGTTTCTTCCTCTCTCTTTTTCTCTCTCTATTTTTGTCACATCGTGAGCAGGAACTGCCACTGTGAGCAAACACTTTCCAATTGTGGTCACTCGCTTACTCGGGGATGCTGAGCTGAGGGATGGTGTGCGATAGAAGAGTGTGTGTGAATGTTGTGTAGAGCAGCTTTGGCTTGCAGCCTGCACTTAATGTAGTGTTTTTCTAAGCAGAGGTGAGTTTTGTGGCTAATGTTTTAAGTCAGTATACCCAAATGCTACATGTCACATTATTCAGATTTCATCCCTTCTAATGCATCCTGCTTTATCGTGGTTGTTTTGTTGCTGACACTTAAAAACAGAATTTTAGTGAATAATACATTTATTTTAACTCTTTCAGTGGTCTTGGTGTTAAAAACAGCAGCATTAAATCAAAGGTTAAAACATATATTTAAGTAATAAAGCCCTCTACTGACATTCAGTGTTGCTTTAAGTATCTTCCTCGTCCAAGTGGCTATTACTTTAACCATTATAGAAAATCTTACAATACCAACGTGTCAGATTACAATGTCAAAGGAGTTGTTTATAGTGCTGAACCCCCCGAGAATTATCACATGAATCTGCAGCTCTCCTAGGCTCATTGTTTAGCTGTCAGATCCACAACTTTACTGTTTTTGTTCACTCTCACCTCTCTCATAGCGTTGTTTTCCGTCACAGCAGGCAGCTGTTTTTCGGCGAAATAGCTCTAAAAACCCACTGAACACTATCTGCTCAGCACGAACCAGCAGACAGAAACATTTAGCGACTAGCTGGTGAACATGCTGCAGCATTTAACAGCTAAAGAGGTAGATATTTTCCTCAGGAGCTGGTAGAGATCAAAAAAAAAAAAAAAAAAAAAAAAAAACCTGAGATAAAAGTGAGTGATACCAGGTGACCAGAAATGAAACATTAAATATAATATGATAATGTTGTTCGGCTAATTGCTGGATGTGTAAAAAAAAAAAGTCAACTTTAAAAGAGTCAATGTGTTCACAAGATGTTTGCATGTTTTGTCAGTAAAGGTTTAATGAAGTATCAACTGTGATAGTTGATAGAGTTTTAGTGCCTAAACTTATTACACACACAAATCACATTATTATTATTATTTTTATTTTTAGGTGAAGAGCCGAATAAGAAGACCTTCGTATATGGGGCTATATGTATTAGGTGCTACCACAAGGCCCCAGAGGAATTATTTATGTCATCTGTGAAATGAAGTCAGTACAGTGTTAGACATTAGAAAAGACATTTAGTATGACAGCACTGGCATTTATAAAAAATGGATGACCTACTCAATTGAGTTCACTATTTTTAAGTTTCAGCTGTTTCAAGCTGTCTGCCTGTTTATTTAATTGGACAAAACGTAAATAAATATATAAATAAAAATCGGCTACGTGATGTTGATGTGTTGCTGTGATTCTGCTGGCTGTGTCTTTGGGAGTTAACGTCATTGTATTCTGATGTGCATTAGCAACGAGGGAACATTAATTTGTCTGTGTGAGAACATAAAGCATAAAGCTGTTGATGGTTTCAGTTGTTGGTCATTTGTTGGCAGTCCTTCACAGAGCAGAACTTGATTTCACGCAGTTCTGTCTTCTGTCAGTTCATTGTTTTTAATTCTGTTATGCCAAAGAGATATTTATAAAATGCTGGTTAGTCAAAAATATCGCTGAAATTGTTCCTTTTTGTCAAGCCAAGCAAACAAAACCAAAACAAAGATAATGTGATCTATCTATATCTGTATCTATATCTCCCAAAGACATACTGTTCAGTCCAGTCTTAGATGTACTGAGCTTGAAATAAACCAGGATGTTAAAAATGCCCACGTGTGCTGGCCCAGGACGATGTTTCATGTTGCTCTTCCTCTCCCTTCAGCCTTTTTTTCTCAGGGGTTATGATAGGGAGGGACATTAGCGTGTGAGAGGAGTCAAGCTCCTCAAGGGGGTTGCCATTGATCAGACTAGTCGTGTAATCATGCACACATCAACACACACAATGTGAGACACAGATAGTGATGTTAGCTCCACATCTAAAAGGGATTCTGCTTTTAGCTTGTGCGTTTATCTCCTGTACTTGTTATGTCCTGTTTTTTAACCTTCAGGTAATGGAAATGGTTAGAAGTGCTGTGGCAGTAGGTGAGAACAGAGGTGGGACGCTGCCGTAGACGGCAGAAAGAATTCAGACACGGGAGAGAGCGGAAAACAGGGCTGAGGAAAGAGAAGACAGTAGTGGTCGAGTGTGCGTGCCTCCTATTCTCTCAGTGCTAATTTTCTTGGCAGCCTCTTAAACAGAATTTTAATTTGCTACGTGTTTACGATTCATAACAAATGGTTCCATCTCAGAGGCCAATGTAATCTAATTATTAACACAAACGCATAGAGGTACACGCACTGATGGGCACACACATGCACAAAGAAATGTACGTTGTAATCTAATTAACTTGGCAAGCATTTTACATTTAAAAATATGCTCTTTGTGAATAGAACACTATGGGCCTTAGGGAATTACTTAAATATTTATAGATACTAAATATGTGATTTATATAGTGTATATGCTGTATATGCGCCGTGGATACATTTACTAATTTGAAGCAGAATTTTCACTGTGTCAGTTATTCACGGGCTGGTCCTCAGGTCAGTTTTTAAAAAGTCTATACTGTATATTTACACCACACAACTAAAAGTGCCTGATAAACAAAAAAAGAACATTTATATTTCTTCTTCAAAAGTATGAATGAGGCTTTTCTGTCATAAACACCTATAGTACAAACATAAACTCACTGCTAAGGTCCTCCATTCTTATAGCAGGCCTGATGAGGATCGTCTGTTCCTGTTTTGCCAGCACACTCTCTTGTTGTTGAGCACGCAAAGATTGTTTGCGTTTTTGAAGAAATCATAAACACAGTGTTTGGAAACTGTCAGTCTGGCAGTCACACAAGAGCTGCTTTTGTTTGCAGAGTAGTAAATTTAGGTACATACAATGCATAGCGCTGGAATGAATCAAATGATGAACGCGGTGGCTCATTCAATCTAATGAGAGATGATGAAAAAGTTTGTCCACATTCCTGCAATGTGCACCTGTAATACATTCACATTAACATCTGTCCCTGGCTAACTGACCAGAAAAAGTCTCCAGTGCTAGTCTTACACAGTTTTTGGATTTCTTACTATACGGCTGAGTCCCATCCAACTTGCGGTCTAAAACGCAACAAGGAGAAGAGTGGGCTTCTGTCCGAGCTGAGAACCAAATATAGACTTAATACCTGGTCAGACTAGCAAATTCATGCACACCCTCACAAAAGGGGAGGTAGTTTAACCTTGGTGACACGGTACCATTGTTTGCGGCAAAATGGATGAAGCCAGCTCTACTGGCAGAGGAGGGTTATTTTATTGTAAAAATAGATCATGAAACAACGGCCTCTGGTTTGTTCCACTTCCACAAACATCAGCACTGAAAAGTTTAACTCTTAACACACTGCATGGACCAGTTCAATGGAAAGCAACTGATTTGTGAAACAACTTACCACTGACTGAGAGTAAATTTGTTCCAATTTTGAATGCAATATTATTTTTGTGCTGGTCTTTAATACTGAATGTGTGTGTCTATATGTGTGTGTGTGTGAGAGAGAGAAGAAAAAAAGAGAGAGGCCCCCAGTGGTAAGAATGACATTTGAAAGAAGTACCCCGCTGGGACCACGAGAGCTATCTCGGTGCTTCGTGTGTGTCTGTGAAACCACACACGCGCACACACACATATCCTGGTTGTTCAGAGTCAGGGCAATCTGTCCATCTGTTAGTCTGTCAGTAGCATGTCGTCCTTAGTAAATGGGGTTAACAGCCACCGCTGTGTTAAGAGAGGCAGGGATAACAAGCCCTCATGCCATATAGTGAGATGGGAGGGGGCTTAGGGAAGGAGAGAGAGACATCGACAGAGAGAGAGGAAGAGACAAGGTGAGAGAGGGAGAACATATTATAGAAAGTGTAAAAAAAAAATTCTCAGACTTAGGGCCCGTGATTGAGGATAATGGTTTGCTGCCCTGCTGAGTTTGCTGTGCAAAGCTGTGAGCAAAAGAGAGCGCAGGAAAAATGGGGTGCTGTACTTGCTTACAGAGATTGAGAAAAGGAGGGGTCATTTATGAAATAGCAGTAGGATGAGGTGAGATAGATGAAGAAAATGAGGAGGAGGAGAGCAGAAATGGATAGATGAAGTGGGAAAGAGATTGCAAAGAAAAAAAGTACGCACCATTTAGGATAAAGAGGAGGGTTGCATTCGCACCTAATACGTTTTTTCGTATATTTTTGTATTAGTACACACACACACACACTATATATATATATGTACACCATGCGGAAGTGCATAGTGAATGTCTCTGGAGACCTTTCTCAGTGTTTACACCTGCTTCCCATTTTAGCAGGGGACACACACTGAGATAAAATAACTTCTTTGTGAGTGTGTGTGTTCTCTGCGTATATGTCATCTAGTGAGTAGTGCCTAATTTAGCTTAATATTTACCAGAGGTTATTGGAGTCTGTGGCCCGTTGCCTGACTCACTAGCTGGCAGATTGGCAATTATTAACATCTCAGCAGAACACAGCGTCAAAGTGTTGACACCTGCAGCTGTATTACGGAGCTCGAGAGAGCGCACTAAACCCCGTACGCACATATGCTTTTCAATGCCGTTTCCCTTTTCTTATACAGTTTGATGAATATTGCACTTGGAGGCATGTATAAAAATGCAGTCCAATAAAAATCATATGATCGTAGATACTGAGGCCAACATCTGCCACCATATAAAGCCTGCAGGTCCATCAAGCTAACCATTGATAGCAGCAGTAATGTGTAACAGGTGTATATTCGGGTGTCAGTTTGCAACAACAATGCCAGCATCAGCAGCAAGCAGCTCTCTGCACTGTGAGAAGAATACGGGGTGTCACATCCTGACTATGGCATGATGCCGGGAAAAGCACATCCTCCCTCTTTTTTCCACTTTCTCTGTAAGTGAGAATGACGCGGGGGGCGAATGGTTGCCAACAAAAAGAGTCGAGATCAAACATCAGGTGTCCTGCTTACTTTTTTAATATCAAATCAGATCCCCTCCTGATGTTAAGTTTTACTCCTACATGCCGTTGTGGTAACATGTCAGACCAAGGAAGAAAATTACACTTTGAAATTATGCGCTGTCTCCATTAAGCCTTCCATTATGTCTTTGCAAATCGTGAGTGGTTTGAAAAAAAAAAAAAAATCCTCAAAATGCATAAAATGCTCCATCTAAAACATTCAACACATTCAGCATAAATCCAGCAGAAACAGTCGTGTTTTGACTATAAGATTAATGTTGAGACAGCGTGAGCCTAATCGAGGATTGCATAGTGTGAGTCAAATAAGAAAGCTGCCAGTTTCCATTTGATTAAATGTTACAGCAGTACTGTTAACACAACGCGTTTTAATTGTTAATTTTTTGACATTCAGTACAGCATCCCTTAAAAAAAATAGCCCAATAAACAAGATGTGTTTGAACGGCTTCATTTTTTAAATGACCTCCAACAGGATGACTACTACTGTCTGCATTTTATTAAAAAAAACAAAAACAAAACATGAATGGCAGCAATCAAAACAATTATAATAATCAAACAATTTTCGTCAGCAGGGATCCAGAGCTCAGTTTCCCATGTCTTCATTTTTGTTGTCTCTACAGCACGCAGTCAGTGTTTTTAGTATTTTTGTAGTCTGTGAGTTTAAAACTGCCACCTAGCAGCGGTAATGGTTTATACGTTGTCGGAGTCACTGAGCAGGCAACTTTTCAGCTGCAAATTAGTGGACGTGTAAAATAAAGCTAGACGGTCTGTTATAGACACGTGTATCAAGCAGCAGCGCCAAAGTAATCATTCAACTATTCAGACGTACGACTCCGGCTCATATGTGTTTTGCCACATGGTCCATACTTAAGAAATGAACTGCCGTCTATTAACATTAATATGTTTAATCAAGCCTCATTGAACTTTTGCATTCCTCTAGTGAAGTCCTCACCTCCGCCTCCTCATTACTCCTCTATGCTTGGATTAGTGCACCATCACTCTTACTAATGCTGAGTCAATTACCGCTGCAGGTGCTGAGCCTAAAAATGAGCCAAGGGGTGTGTGTGCCTGTGGGGGGTTGGGTAAAGGTGTTTACTCTGTGTGTGTGTTGATTTTCATGAGCCGTGTATCAGCCAACAGACTTGTCAAGCCTATAAGACAAAAAAGAAAGCGAGCCAATTAGAGTGGTGCATAGAGAAAGAGGGAGAGAGAGAGAGAAAGCAAAATGAGAGGTTAGCAACAAAACTAAAACGCTAAAGCTCACCAACAATTACTGAAGGCTGCAAAGTTAAGGATAGGCTAGAGTATGGGAGTGCTGGATGACACACTGCTGATTGGGATTTGAAGAAAAAAAAAATCTCAAAAATCCCCACATTCAAGAAGGTTCCTACTCCTGGGAAGCATAAAAGTAATCAGCTTACTACATTTTCAATATGTACTGCACAGGCAGGTATAACAAAGTCAATATAATTCATCCTCTGGGGGTTGTTTTGTGTACAAACTTGATCATTTGGCCTGGTTTGAGAAAAAGGTCATGTAATAACCAAAATGGACAGAGACCATAAAAGTGTGGCCTGAATGTGGGATTAGAGAAAAGGTCGAGGGGTCAACAAATTTAGAGAGTCGGAGAGGATTGTCCTCTGGAGAGCATTAACGTCCACAACTAATTTCATAACATTCCAGCCAGGAAATACAACACTGCGAATAATTCACCGTTTGAGCTGAGGCAGACGGAGAGAAGCTCGGCTCACATGTGGATATTCCTTGTAAACAACTCTCTGCCTGGTTCTGATAATAAACCGAAGGTCAGGGGATCACCAAAATACACCGGGAATTATTGTCTTGGAGCAATGAATATTGACAACAAATTGTGTGCAATATGTGTGCAATAAGTGTTGGACTGACGGGCAGACAGATGGACAGATCAATCAATCAATATGACTATCATTTGGCCGCACTGCTGTCGGAGCAAAAGGAGAAACCAAAGGACATGAAAGGAGGATGAGAGGCAGACTCACAGTGGGCGAGATAGCAGAGTGTGCTTTTCACAGAGATATTAATTGGACTGGGCTTTGCAGGATTTCTGCTTTGTCTTTTTCTCATTAACGGAGCAAATTAAGAACTTTTCAAATCTCTGTTAGTCTGTTAAACATATTCATACTTGCTCTTTCAGTTCGGCTTGCCTCACTTTTAAATACTCTTCAGACAGAACAGAGTCATTGTTTGCTGCTTTGGTTTTCATTGCCACGCCGTGTGCACCCTTTGTTGCGATGTGGGCGGACTCTTTTGTAATGGAAATGGCACTAACTTCCAACAACTGTGCGATAAGCCAAAAGGCGCAGACTTTGACTTCCACTGCCATTAGGTTACACATGCGTGCACATGTACCCTCACACACGACATACACAAAGGCATACCTGAAGACAATATGTAGGTATGCACACGGTCACAAACAGGCGCTGCGATCTTTCACACATTACTCGTGACAAGGCTTTTTGTTTGTCCTTGACATTTTCATGTATTTGATGAAAGGCTGGTATCAAAGGACCATGTGTTGACATCACAAATCTTCAAATATGGAGTGATTTCTTTGTTCCCTCGCACTTAGCTGACTCAAGGGACTTCTGTGCTCGGGGTGGACTTGTTGTTAATTAACCACACGGCTGTCTGATTAAAGTGTGTGCGCGTATAGACGTGCACACACAGTGGTAGCTATAGAAGAAGCGAAGGGGCTTACCGCATTCACCCATCATTGTTACAGCAGCTAATATTATCTCGTGATGCAATGCCATACAATCATATTAGTAGAATTGAACACAAAGACTTGTCTGCAAGAGACTTAACACGAATTCTCTTCACACTTAGTGAATGAGCAGCTGTGGATCAGCACCTATGCAGTAGAAACACTTTTAAATGTGCTGTATTTATAAGCCTCTACTGTATTTATTGAGTGTCTGTCTGCCAGACGTGTTTAAGATTTTGCTTGCACGCACACCAGTGCATTAATAAAGAATAACAAGTCACAAAATGCTTAATTTCGTAGTTGTGATTATAAACTGCTCTTAGCTATCCGAAAATAGTTTCATAATCACACTGAATTGCTCTTCTCACTTGTTCATTTTTTATATGGTGAAGGGTGGTTATTTCATCCTTGTCTTGTGGCAGTGACTGACATATCCGTCAAGTCAGTGTTATCCTTTCTGTAGGTTCAGTTACAGCAACCTGTATTAATCTGATCTGTGCTTGTCATTTTTGTGGCAATTTTTCTGCTGGTGTCGGATGGATCAGGCACGGGTAGATGACATCCTCGTTCTTAATACCACCAACAAAGTTTTGATTGATACAGTTATTTTTTTTCAGTGTGTGTAAACAGCAGCCAGTGAGCACAGTACAAGACCTAGTTGAAATGCTAAAAAAAAACTTGGGCACCAATTCATTGGTCTGGAACCAGACAAATGTCATAACAAAATGTCGCACTTACTTGTTAATGTTTCATATTTGATCACACGTTGAATAAAACATTTTGTAAAATGTCTGATACTCAGAGCTCGGTATACTGAACACTGTGTGTTTGTGTGTGTGTGTCTCTCTCTCTGTTTCCCAGTGCATGTGAAGGCAGGGACGTGTGAGGTGATCGCTGCCCATCGCTGCTGCAACAAGAATAAGATCGAGGAGAGATCTCAGACTGTCAAATGTTCATGCTTCCCTGGACAGGTTGCTGGCACCACCCGGGCCATGCCCTCCTGTGTTGATGGTATGTACTGGTAGGGTTGGAAAATTCTGGGAATTTTCAACGTTGGAAAGTTTCCATGGGAATTAACAAGAATACACATAGTCACACATTTGAGCCCGTGGCATACATAAAGCGGAGTAAGTGCACACAGAAAATGAAAATGTATTCATACAGTAGATAGCTAGCTGGTAAGTTAGATTCTGAATAAGCTAGCATCATTCATCATTGACAATTTATGATCTTATCATGATGCTAGCCTACCCCAATTATTTAGGTAATTCCCATAAATTCCCATAAGTTTCTGATTTGGAATATTTCCAAAAATCTTCCCATGGCAAGTTTCTGGAAATTTGTTTGGATAGTAATTAGCTGTTTGGCTACCAGTTGACTAAGTAAGACAATGACACTGCATGACACTGAACTGGTAAGCAGGTATGGACTGTATTGTATAAATGTGTGAAAAGCACTTTGGTTGATCAATAGACTACAAAAGTATTATATATGTGTATAAACACAGTTCATTTACCATCTACATGTATGTGTTTGTCAGGGTTTGGGGTGTTTCAGCATGAGTGTCGAAGCTGCTTGAACTGTTTGAGAGCTTCCTCAAAGAGCAGAGCATTTTCTGTCAAGTCTAACAGCACAACCATTTTCTATAAATGGCAAATTAACTGACACAAGTGTCTCAAACTGAAATACAGTTAATACTCTCTGGCCGGTCCTGATGCAGTGATCCTCACAAATGTGGCAGTCAAAAATGTAGTTAAGTGTTATTTGACCCAGAGTTATTTTAAACGTGCTGCTATCTTCTGAAAACTGATATGAAAATGAAGATGTATGAATGAAGTACACTTTGACAGTCAAGACATAGATGTCAATGCTTTTTGTGTGCCGGTAGCCACAATACTGTAGGTGTCCTTGGAACATCAGACAAACCTGAGGCCTGAACCTGAATTTTTTGTCTAATTTTGTTTCCTGCCGATAACTTCAGGTGCGTGATCAATTACAGTACAAACCCGACCTCCATCAATTATACATTTGAGATGAATTCAGAGGAATTGCAAAGATAAGGGATGACATAAGGTTACATTGCACAGAAGCAATTCAAAAATAATGAAAGGCCTCCTACGGCTATCACCCAAATAAACTGTAAAGGTAAAAGAAGCAGAAAAAAAACAGCAATCTGTGCTTCACAACCAAGTAAATAATTCCAATGTTACACATAAAAATTGAATATAACAAATTCTAATATAACATAACGGCTTCTTAACTCTGAGGCAGAATAGAGAAAATGCTCCATGAAGAAGATTTCAGGAGCTCCTGCTATTATACTGAGCACTTCAGTCAATGTTATGTGAACATAAAAGGACTCGTAACATGAATCTTTATAGACAAATATTATAATCCGCAGAAAGTGTTATTTTTCTGGGCTTACTTTGTTGACAACGAATGAAAGGTTGATTCTGTGGATGTTTATCTGGGCTTTTACACATAAATGAGCTTTTGTTTTTGCAATAGTGCTGACAACTCTAAAGTAGAAAATGTACCCATATATCCAGAAAATCCCCCGGGCTATTGTTTCTGTGTCCACAAAATCAGTGTACTGCACCCCCTGCAGCTATGAAAAGTGGCACTTGATGAAATCACAGACTGCAGTCTCTGCAGCTATGCTGGTCCTTTCTTTGGAACTTCTATTAAAAACCCTAAATCATTAGTATACATGTTTTTTTTTTTTAAGAATTCAATATGTGTGGGGCGGTGTTTAGCTCAGTCAGTAGAGCAACTGCCCCATATGCGAAGTTTCGCTGCAGGGGCCCAGGTTCGAATCCTGACCTGTGCGGCCCTTTCCTGCATGTCATTCCCCATCTCTCTCTCTCTCTCCCCACATTTGCTGTCTCCATCAATAAAAGCGAAAAAAGGCCAAAGAAATAATATAGAAAAAAAGAATGTGTGTATTTGTAACAATTACTTTTACTATTACTATTTTTTCTTTTATTTGTGATGATATTTAATCAGCTACTTGTTCTAGGTGTGTCAGGTCTTTGTAAAGCCCTTTCTCTTTATGTTTGCTGAAGGTGCCTCATCAATTAATTTTAATCCTATTGATGTGTTGTGAACAAACCTACTCTAAACCCTAAATGATCACATCATATCCCCTCAAGGGATAACACCTGCATAAGAGATAAGAGATTTTTTTTTCCAACTTTCAAATTTTATTTTTTAGTAAAACTGCCACAAAAAAACCAACCTCACTGAAAACAGTTTGCACTCATTGTGTGTGTGTGTGATGTAATTGTGAAACTGTGATTTTTCATCACATTATAATCGTACCATTAAAATCTCCAATAATTTATTCTATGATAAATTATCACCTCCTCACCTTTTTTGGAACTTATGGCACCCGACTGGAGAATAAGTGCTAACAACAGTTTCACCTGACGCACACAACTTCTGAACTTCGCACATGAATTCACATTTTCTTTTGCAGATTTGATGGAATGATGGAAACTTGGCTAGGCTCGGGATTCAAAAATACACGGTTGAAAACACACTCAAACTCAAACTCGACTCGACTCAAACACTGCGTCGTGTCTTTACCAAATTAAACACCTTCCGCCCTCTTCTCTCCTCCTCCAGCCTCCATTGTAGCCCAGAAGTGGTGGTGTCAGATGCAGCCATGTATGGAAGGTGAGGAGTGTAAGGTTCTCCCAGACCTCACAGGATGGAGCTGCAGCACAGGCAACAAAGTCAAGACCACAAAGGTTGGTATGCATATCTTTCTCTCTTCAGCATCTCTTTTCCCCACTCTCTTACACAAACACTCATCGCTCACACTCTCATCCCTTTTACACTTACATATATGCACGCACGTGGTCAGACCCACCACTGATCCACCTCTCATTTTTCTTTCATATTATATCTACATCCTCTCTTTTTCTCCTTAATGTCTTATCTGTCTCCCCTACTTCTTTCTTTTCCCCCTTCGTACCGCATCATTCTTTTTCTTCCTTTACTTTCTCCTCCCGCCCAGCTTGGATCTAACATCAAACAAGAAAAACAAGGCCAACAGGAACAAGGCAAATAACACACATGCACGCACACACATGCGCACACACACACACACACACACACACAGGGAGAGAGAACATCACAATTCCCTTCACTCCCACTTGCTCTGCTTCCCTGCGTCTGACTGGCATACCATCTGACTCGATGCAAAAACAACTCACCACATCAGATACACCAGAGTGGTAATTGTCCTCAGATAGTTTTTATGCTCCAATTCACCCATAATACAGTATGTGTGTGTGTGTGTGTGTGTGTGTGTGTGTGTGTCTTTTCCTTGATTTTCATGTACTGTCCATTTGTCTGTGTCTTTATGTGTGTGTAGGTGTGGATGTACATTGTGCATGTTACAGCGGAGCCCTCACTGGCACCTGTTAGCTTCTCTTCAGTGGCTTGACCTGAGCAGGCTCTTAGCTGTCTGTCATAGGAGGAAATTTGTGCGAGACTCACCTCTTGTCACTGTATGCTTCTATTTCTAACCTGCATCCTTCTCTCTGCCTTCTCACCTTCCATTATTCATGGCTGGGTGCAGACCTTTGTTTTCTGCCTAAATAATTGATTGAAGGCGTGGTCAGAGGAAGAAGAGTGCATCTCCTTGGGTAGCAGAGAGAGAGGGAGAAAAGCTAAAGACACACATGGTCTCCTCTCTTTTTTCCCGTTCTTTCTTTCTTTAAAACACTTGGAGAATGTCTCTTATACACTGGGCTGATTAAAAATTCCTTCCTTACTTTTTCTTCTGCTCACCTCTCACCTAGCAAAGTGGATCTCGCCCCCTCAAGTTACACTCTTTCCTTCTCAACAGCCTCTCCTCTTATTCTCACCCTGAAATAGTTTTCTGCTTTGCTGGCCCGAGCGCAAATTTGTTTTACGCCGTACATAAGTGTAACTGAACTTTTCAAATTCTCTGCTCACATCACAGAGAAGATAAGAGACAAAGAGAGAGAGAGAGAGGAATAGAAAATGACAGAGTGGTCTTGCAGTATGTAACGGGCATAACTGAAGAGAGAGAGAGACACACACACATACCAGGATTGATCAGATATGAAGATGATGCAATTTCTGGATATGTGAGTGCCGTTCGGAAGTCACTTCATATATCTGATCTCATGCGTTTAGTTTTATCAACCCCCAAAGTGCACGTTTATAATTTCCTGACCGAGATCACAGCGAACCGGTTTCAGCCGGACCCCCGCTTTATCATCGACTGTGTCGTAGTTTGAAAGTGGACAAATATTTTCTGTCTCTTGCATTCAGGTCTTTGATCAATGATCTGTGTGTGTTTGCGTGTGTGTGTACACTATCCGAACGTGTTGGCTGATGTGTTTGCCTGATGATGAAAAGAATGATTTTTTTTTTCCTCCTCTGGTGTGGTATGCCGAGGTCAGGATGCGCAGGCATCCAGATCAATAGCATCGAACGTTCTCTCATAGTCCCATTAAGACCCGCTCGTAAATTGAAATTGACGATGGAGTGAGAGAGAGAGGGAGAGACATGGAGAGCAGCAAAAAACAAGAAAGAGGCAAGGGGAGATGGATGAGGAAAGTCTGAAGGCAGAGGTGAGGGGTAGATAAAAGAATAAAGAAAACACTTGAAAACAACAATGCTGGAACTGGTCAGCCGACAAGGAGCTTATGCTTGTGTCTGGGTACACAGAGCAGGCAAGACCACAAAAGACCCTCCATCCATCCCTGGCTGGGAGCAGAGGAAAGGAGGAGAGGAGGAGGGCCGAGGGAGGAGAGAGGGAGGGGATAGAAGACAGCTCGATCAATGCCAAATAATATCATATGGATGAACAGACAGACGCGGACGGGCTGCCAAGCCGCTGAGCTGTCGTAGACTGCAAGGCAAGCGCGTGCGCATTTGTGTGGATGCACGCATACACGCATTAACAAACAAACGACAAGGTGTCAGCAGTGCGTGTACAGTATGTTGCACTTCTTACAGCTTACATCAACACTAAATGGATGAGGCAGTCTGCAAGCGCCATCAACCTCTTTAAGCAACATATTCTGAGAGCACTTTGGAACAATACAAGCTGTGTAATGTGATCTGAAGCAGCTTTAGATTATCATAGAATAGGAAAAAGACAAATCAAGTTTAAACAATTTAAATAATGGCTTCTGATAATTTACTCCTGTGTGCCATAAAGAGTGTGTATAATATAGAAGTGAAGGGGACATCTGCTTTGTGGCCATCTGAGTGGCCACTGGTGTAGAGAATTAAAGCTTGTGAAATAAGTAATAGAAAATGTGGCACTCACTGGCCTAAAAAAGCCCCGCAGAGCTGACACTTGAGCACTGATTGTGTTCTTTTAAATTGAGATCTAACTACCTAAATCCGTTTTCTAATAGGGCACACAAACTGGCACCTACAGGAATATCTAAACAGGCTGGGGGATGAACACCTAAAGGGACCTTAAAGCAGAGCAGGCACAGAGACGCAGCGGTGTGCGTGTATAGTGAACTGGCGTGACAACAAACACCTGCAGGCTCTTTGATCAGGCACAGGAGTAGATGCCTGAAGGCAATGGGAACGGGCCCAGAAAAGGTGGCCTGGAGCCATCGAGAGCAGATACAGTAGAACAGTTTCAGCTGCCAGCTTGGAGGAAATGCTCCTCTGAGCTCTCGCAGTGATGGCTGGCCTTCACACTTTGTTAACTGGCACCTGAGTCTGACAAAAGACTGAAGTCCCTCAAGAGGAAATACAGGGGGGACAGCATGTGCTGGGGTAAGAGGGGAAGCCACTGGGAAACTCTGAAAGAGGAAGGCATGCAGGGAAACAGAAGAAAAGTCTTGGAGAGGCTGGTCTATTACATGCCCAAGCGCTGGCAGTTTTACAGCAATTTGTGTCTGGTTGGTCATTGGCAGGTTGAAAATGTCTCCTAATAGCTTGAAATAAACCGAAAAAAAAGGAGTGCATGAGCAAAGAAAATGGAAAGATGGATGGACGAGATAAAGACACCGTTTGATTAAAGCAGCCGTTTCGACAAACAGACGAAATGACATGGCAGTGGGCCAGGCACTGAGAGTGAGGCATTGTGGGCTGACTGCCATGACTCAAGCTGTGTCTTGTTTAGTCTCCTGCCAGAAGAGACAGAGACCGCGCTACCCACGTTGTTGGTTCTCCACCATCAGCAATCACTTCCCGTTATTTTCAAGTGGCGCACTGTACTCTGTGGCATCATTTAAAAACTTTGCGTCGTTGACATGTTGGGGGCAGCAGTGGCTCAGGAGGTGGAGTGGGTCGTCCACTCATCAGATGATCGACGGTTCGGTTCCTCCAGTCTGCATGTCGAAATGTCCTCAGGCAAGATACCGAACCTTGCCCCCCAGAGTCTGCGCCATTGGTGTGTGAATGCGTATGAATGGTTAGCTACTAAAAGTGATGAGCAGCTGGCACATTGCATGGCAGCCAATGCCATCAGCGTACAGTATGAATGGGTGTATGAGATATGAAAGCGCTTTGAGTGGTCAGAAGAGTAGAAAGACGCTATAGAATATACCATGTTCTACGAGAGTTAGCTTCCTACTCGGCTACATCCTTACTTTTTTGGGACTACTTTCAGTGACCCAGCTCTTCTTTTCTCCATGTTTCAGGTGACCCGATAGTCATGCCCGTCTCAAGAGGAGCAGAACAAAATGGTGGTGGAGTCACTTACACAGCACAATGGACCAATGGTGAGGAAACACACTCAGATGGACTTCTATGAGGAACCAGTAAATGTTTCTTTTTTTTTTTTCGAAGATACGGTGGCTGAAGAGACAGGACTCTTACACTGTCTTCCATTACCTTAAACACAACTGCGAGTCCTTGGTCCTTTACTGCAGTGGACTGCATCACCCACAATCCTTTACTGCTACTACAAACAGCAACAACAACAACGTCAACAAAGTGAACTATGAAACAGCACTGGATTAAATGACAAAAAACAAGTTTCTTTACAACAATCTGTATTCTTCATCTCTCTTCTATGGCTTAGTTGTGTTCCATACGCATACTTGGAATAAAGGGGATCTGGATTTTAAAACTATCCTACATTACAAACGTCTACTACAAGAAAAAAAAAATAACTTAAAAAAAAGGAGAGGATCCAGAATGGCTTTCTCATGTAGTCTGGATGACACGTTTAAAATTAACTGTGCCACATATGAAACACTTGATGCTGTCAAAACATTTCTCAGATCTGAAACCGAACCTTTTCTTTTATCAGATTTCACCTCCATAACGATATTTTACCTTGAATAGTTTGTGGCTTACCACATGCCATTTTTTAAAATGGGGAGACAGTTTGTCGGTCTTCTTTTTTCTTTTGTTTTTTGACAAAAGGACAAACTCCTTTCAGGGGCGAGGTTAGACTAATACCAAGTAGATGTTACGGTATCTTGAAACATGTAAACGTGTAAAAAATGGTCCATGGAATCAATGGGGCTAAAAATAAATTGACGGTCTAATGGTTTTAATATCTGTGTTTTTAAACGCCTGTTAACCGCTATTGAGTACATGTGTCAGTATTATATGAAATGAATAAAACCTTTCAAAAGAAAAGACACATCTCTGCCTTTTGTTTCAGCCCTACAAACAAAGGGTGACACCGAAGGACTGCATTGTTTCACACTGGGTGTATTGAGCTATTAGCATCGTTGATAAGATCAGTTTAAATCAATTTCTCAAGAAACCATGGAGAAAAACAGGAAACTCACAATCATAAACTGGTAACTACTGTGTTGTGTTGTCTCCAAGAAATGTCATTAATAACTGTTAATTGCTTTCCAGTTCATTTTTATCATATCATTTATTTCCTGAAACAAACAGCTCTGAACAATGAAAGCTACAAAGACAGAATACTGTTATTCCACGGCCATCTCCTGTGATAGATCATTAATCATTAGAGTTAAGAGAACAGCATTTGCTGACCTTTGTCTATCAACAATGGAGGAACTGGGAAAAAATCTGTACATTTTGGCTGCAGTTTTATGCACAGAAATCCAAGCAGGTGCGGAAGAAAATGGCTTTTTTCACATTTTGTTCAAAGAGGTGAGTTTTTTAACACTGATGTGAACTGGTGGTTTATTACATTTATGGTGTTGTTGGGTTCAAAAAATTTGGAACATGATATAATAGCTGGTCTAACATCTCAGGTGCAGTCATACCTGCCTCAAACACACAGTTTTGTTCTTGTTGCAGAAGCCTTTCGCCACCTGTATTTGATGCTCTGTGGTGGCTGTGGTGACTTTGTTGTTCAGGTGTCATACAACAATCATATTCTTATTCAATCATACTGAGGTATACATCAGGCAGATAAGATATTTGAATTCAAGACATATTGGCATTACATATCATTTCCCTCCCGCAAAACTGATTGAGCGCAGGCGGTAAGCCTAATATTATATTTCATAAAAATTGAATACTTTCTTGGGACGCTGGCAGTCTTTATTTCAGGCAAAGCAGAACGCTTCCACCATAAATCTCTCTGGGAAACCCTGCATAATTTATCCACCAGAGAGCACTCACAAGTTTATTTGTCAACTGTAAAATGTTCCTCTCACTGCATATCTTTCCCCAATCCCCTGATAACCCTATTTTAGGGATCCATTTCAAAGTGCTTATGTTATTTGCTTATGGTGAAGGGGAAAAAAGAATGAACATTGCATATATAATATCAGTGATCTCTGAAATATTGAAACTATATTGGCGTAAATAAATCCAGATTTTGGGGGTTTTAATGTGCACCCATATGCAGATTGAGGAAACAAGACCATAAAATATGGAATGTGGAATAAAATACCCGCATGAGTCCAAATTGGTCACACTGCATTGAATAAATATGGTTCCTTGTCAGAGCAAATATCCTCAAGTCCGCGTCCACTGGACCAAACATGTACACAAACCTGCCGTGGCTGTACCACAGCTCTCAGTCACTGTCAGCAGTATGATAGATCAACGTCGAATAATCACATAACTAGTGCTTACAATGAAGTGTTGAGTCAAGCGCACCATGTACTGTACTGTATGTCTGCTCTCCAGTCAGCTTGTGCACGGTATACATCCTGCCCTCCATTCCTCAATTTCCCACTCCTGCTATCTATGTCAGCCATCAAGTTTGACAGGTAAATGAGAAATTCCACTTAGAAAGAGCCCAGGAGAGAGTATTAATAAGTATTACAGTAAGACAAAGTAGATGTAAAATTAAATATAGAACCATTCGAAGATATTACCGTATGCTGTGGTAAATAGAATCAAAAGAGCATCTCTCAGTGATAGATGTAGATACTGAGTGGCACAATGCCTCTGTTATGAACCTAATGATGAAGGAGATGAAACAAGAGTGCTCCGATTGAAAATGTTACAAACAAAATGTTGAGTTTGAGGCTGTGGACATCTATCTCTCCTTTTCATGAAACACACACACACACATACTCTATCTGTGTTATGTTGCATTAAAGCTGCCTTTCTCTAAAACGCTTTTCTGATTTGGCTAATCTCCCAGTGGATCCTCTCAGGGGCTGCGGCCTTCCACTGAGGCTCAGCCATTTTGTGTGTGTGTGTGTGTTTCATGGCCTGGGCTCTTTCTGAGCTTCAACGCGTCGTTAGTGCATGTCATTAAAAGATTACAGAGAATAAACACACATACAGATTCTCACACGTACACACACAACAGGCGAGAAATAGGAACTGAGCATGGAATAGGCTGCTATAATTAGAGAGAAAAATGTGTTTTGACATCGGAATATGAATATTTTTTGAGTATTCCTCTTAACCACTTGCAAGGTTTTACTCGAGCTACGCGTGAATCCAATCATGAGGCAGCCATGTAAGGCTCGTTGAAATTCTTTCACGGCACCCCTAATGCCAACCCACTCTCATCTAGTTACACAAAACATTTAACACTGGTGCTGATTTGACATATCAGGTGCGGCCCGACAATCTCCCCCCGTCTGCCTGACAGTTCTGATCAACACTGCCGCTAAGCATTAATCTTGTCCGTTGTGACTACGCTCTGAATATCTCGTCAGTATGCTCTCTGTTTAGCGCTGGGGATGAAGTAGTCTCTGCTAACAACAGATGCCAGAGCAGATGCTGGAGCCGGCCAAACGATGAGATGGGCTACCCTAGCTGCTGATACGTCACTACTAGGACAATGATTAGAGGAAGGGTTGAATGCACAGTCATGCTTAGCTAAGCCTGTATGACTGATAAAGAGCTAAAGTGAAACCAGAGCTTCCGGATTATGTTCCAGAAATGAGAAAACCTTCAATCAAACCTTCACTCATTTATTGTCATTGTTTATTTGATATTTCTGCTTCTTAGGTTTCCCATAACCATTGGAGGCTAAATAACATTGCTTTACAAACAAGGGGCCAGTCCATGAGGGAGTCTAGCTCCACCTCATACGTGTGTGATCGCAGGACAAAGGGGAGCCAACACGTTAGAACATTTGTCGAAAACATTAGATAGGTGGTAGTTTAGGGGCTCTACCATAATGCCTCTGTGTAAGGTGGCAAAATGAGTTTATTGTCTTGACCCATTTTGTTGTCACATTCGTCCTGCACTTTTTACATATTACCATGGAGCCAGTGGCAATGTTACTTTAACTTTCAGCCATGCTTGTTGGTGCTAGGCATAGCAGTATGACCTCATTATGTCAAGCGGGGAACTTTGCTATCATCATGATATGGATTTTTTTCTCATCATATCAAAAAATTATACTCGTATATCTCGTATTATTGTGAACTATATGATATGGCACGCCCCTAGTCAGTTTTATAGATATGGATGAAACCAAGTTACGGTGACGCAAATTGAAGCGCTGCCTCATTTTCATGGGAGTTGTAGTTTTTTAAATAGTAATGTTCATGTAAAGACTTCAGCTAAAAGTATCTGTCTTTTGTGTAACCTGCTCAATTATATGTGAAATTGGTTTATTTCTTTGGAGAGTTATATTATCATTTGCTTGTAACAGGTTACTGTTAATATAAATTACTATACTTATTATACTTACATTGGAATGAGTCTTGATGGTTTGATTTGGCAATATATATAGTACACACAGTAGATTTTTGTCCTAATACTGTCAGGATGCCAGCAGCTAATGGTAATTTATTTGTTATATCTGATTGGTGACAATACTGAGTACGCTGTGCCAATGTACAGTTCAGGGTAGAATGACATCTCCTCATCGTCCGGACCGACACAACCATTCTGTTCACTGTAAAAACCTAGACAGCACCACTTCCTTACCTCACAAACAGTATTAATAAACCTCTGCATTATTTAGAGACAATTAAAAGGACAGGCATGTCATTTATTAAATAAAAATACATACATAATGTTTGTTACATGGTTGACAAGCATGACTATTAAGCTCACTGATTTATTTCAAGTGTGATGCATCGTGTGCCAACAGTGTTGCCACTCACAGTATCCAGCACAGTGCCAGGTGACACAAATGAGAAAAACGAACAGCTGTCTTTCTTAATTATTCCCCTGGTGCAACACAAATCAGAGACTCTTTTTAAAACTGCAAGGATGCTGCTACCTCTGAGACAACTTTGAAAGAAATTCATCACGCAAGTATTGAAGCTGATATTTAGCTTGCTTACGTCGCTGCTAGCTGTTCATACCTGACTTTGGTGAACCCATTTTCATCCGTTAAATCAACAGGTGAAGTCAGCGGCAGCTTCACGCATCATTGACAAGAAGACCTAGGAAAGGAATAATGAGTATTACTAGACAAATAAGATCAGCAGTTGCAGTTGTGACAACAGTTAGGTTTACATGCACAGATTTATGGATTTGATAGTCGTCCAGTTTAAGTGAGAGAGTAAGCAGTCAAGATGTCACCAATAAGAAATATCTAGTGAAAACAAAATAAATTATAACCAACGTTCAAAAGAGCAGTGCTGTCCAATAATACAATGTTTTTAATGTTTCTGATCGATGATAGAGCTTGATAGATGTGTTTGTGTTACAGTATGGTATGGTTACAGTTACAGTTTGGCTACTGTCTACCAACAGCTGTCAATGCAAATGGCAGTGCATTTATATGACCCTTTAATCTGTGTGTAAGTGCTTTGCCTTTCAATCCTTACATTCACTCACACTGATAGCATTGAGCTACAATGCAACGTGCTGATCATTTGGATCACTTTGGGATTCAGTGTTTTGCCCAAGGACGCTGCACCATGTGGATGCAGAGGAGTTGGAACTGACAACCCAGCGATCCTCCTGAGCCACAGCTGTGACCTGTGCTATGTACCTGCTAAGGGTGTCAAGCAAAGCTACTGTCTGCATCTGTAAATACAAAACCCTACGCTTGACCTTTAAATTATAAAGATGCTGATGAAATAATAAAATCTATGGAGAAACCAAAGGGAAGTGGCAGGAAAGTCTCCATGCTATGCTTGTCAAGACTGAAATGGTGACACATCTTTGCTTTGTGAGAGGGGCAACGACAACAAGTGAAAAGATACACACAGCACATATGCCTAGTATCTTTAAGATAAAAATATCATTCCTGAAACATCGCTGGAATTCAACAAACCATGCAAATAAACCTCTTGTCTTATTCCTCTGATTCTGACGCACAATGAAGACATGAGAGGATGACGAGGAAACAGAGAGGAGAAATGGAAAGACAGAAATAATGGAGGGGCAGTCCTGTGATGCTAGTTCGAAGTGATTGTCTAAAAGTAATATGGCTTCTGTCGTGAGAGTTGGAGAACGGAGCAGATCTGAGCAGGTTACAAATGAACTCAACAGATCAGCGTGACATATAATTCAGCCGAGGGTGTGTGTCTTTTTGTGTGCAAGGTGGATAGCATGCAAGGAAGAAAGAGTGTGTGTGTGTGGGACTGATAAGCGACAGAGGCCCAAAGGGTTTCCTACATGGCAGTCTGAACCTGTCACTTTCCTTAAACACACTTCCTGATATCCACACACGCACACACACACAAAGACAGATAACCTAAACCCTGACAGTGTCATTCACGTCAAAGGGATGCATGAAAGGAGGTGCATGCTCCCTTTCTATTCCCAATGAGACGCAATGAGTCACAATGATTAAAGTTGCACTGATGACTCACAGCTAAGATGACCTCTCATCTGTACTTGCAGCGTAATGTGTGTGCGTTTGTGTCTGCTAATCTGTATGTGTGGTCTTTTCATTTCCATGACATCTCGACTCACTAGCAGGCTGTTGACACATACTGTCCACAGAGACACAAACATAGCTTTGCAAAGCGAACCCACACATTTCATTTATTGTGGTCAGGCAGGGCTCAAGAGGCTTTTCCGAGGGACAGGCAACTGTCACCTAAATAAAGACATTGACATGAACCCTACCTACACCTGCAGAATGCACCCCTGACTGTCATTAGTCAACATAGTTGCATGTGTTTATTATAGACTCTACAAAACATGAATTTAATACTCATTTTAAGACTCATTTTTGGGTTGCTCTGGCTGTGGCCATTTTGACAGTCCAGCTTCCGGCTGGCTCCACACTAATACAAAAAAAGCCATGCTTTTATGCATAACCTTAAGCCTTAATATAATTTGAAAGGGTGAGTTTTATATAAAATAAAAAATCACCCTCAGAAATTAGCTTAAGAAACCATCTTTTTTTATACCGGGCTGCAAACATGCTAGTTTCTGCTGTGAAGTTGGGGATTTTAATAAAGGGGCTTATGGAGATTGACACGATTTGTGGCCAGCCTCAAGTGGACGTTCAAGGAACTGCAGTTTTGGCACTTCCTGCGTTGGCTTCACTTCACACCCACAGAGGTTGCCGTTTGGTTTTTATCCAGCAATATTGTTTTTGCATACTGTTGAGATGAGAAGTAGGCCATGCAGCTGGTGAATGAGTTACTCAGCCAGTTTAATACCCTAGATACCCAGCTGCTCACAACATCCACTGCATGCTTTTTGGATTGGTTTGCATTTTCACTGATCAAGCTTTGGACAAATATCTACCAAAACCTAAACTCGTAAGATTCAGACAGTGAACTAATTGTTATATAGGATACAACCTGAATTTACCCATAATCTCTACACTGCCTTGCTAAAAATAATCTATTGTTCATGGAGGAGCATCTAACCCTTTTATACCTTGGAAACAGATCTGAAACACAGAGCTAGGCTCTCCTTAATGAGTGAGCAATTTATGCTTTATATCAATAAGGTCTTGTGACATTCTCTCATCAATTAATTGCACTGGTAAGCACGGAGCGGACCATCTTCTCTCTCTTGAAGGACTCATGTTTTGTTTCATTCTTTGCAGTGATTGACTGTTGGCAAATTGAACAAACGCTGCATATTTATTCATTTCTTGCGGCTGCCATGTCTTCAATTTGGAAAGACAATGCCTCTTTGGTAAAAAGAAGAATTCTTTAGGGGTAGTGACACCCACCAATTAAACTTGTAACGACACTGATAAAGCTGTTCAACAGTTCTAAAATAACTAAAGGGCCACACCAAATGGTTTCAATACAGGTTACATAAGGCCTGCTGGTCATAGTTTGGACGCCTCTTCTTCTGTCACCTTCTCAGATTAAGTCTGACAGACAGGCCTTTGTCCTGTATTCCTCGGGAGAGCTCAGCAGGTTACCACTAAATCCCCAGCTGAGAGTTGAGTTTGCTGCGCCAGCTTATGTGATGAATTATGACCATAATGGCAGGCTTGATAGAGAACTGGTCATGTTGATCATTGACGGGAAAATGTTCCTTTTTCTTCAATAATCTGTCCATATGTGAAATATCTGTGCTGTTATTTAATTTGCAGTTCTGCGCTTTGCATGTCTTTTGTGTTTTAAATGTAGGCTCAAAGTGTAGCTGTAGTTAAAGATTTTAAAACCACTGAGAGCGATTATAAATTACCGTTAGGGAAAATGCGCTACACACCTTGAAATGAAGTAAACAAGGAGAAATAGCTCTTTGAATCATTGGGAGGGTGGAGAAGCAGAATAATGCAGGAAATTACTATTCTAATATTGGTAATTGGTAATATTCAAATCTGCTGCTAATCAGTCTGTGGAGGGAGAGAGAAAAATTCCCCTGTCTGGGATGAGATTTGGAGAAACAGAGGGGAGGGGTGTCAGCGTTGTGATGAATATTCAGTTGTTGACATTTAGTGTGGAGCACTGAGGACGTGAGGGTGGGATGATGCCAAGTTAAATAAGAGCATTACAGAACACGGATGAGATAGGGGGATGAGGAGAAGTAGAGGAGATTAGAGGGAGACAGGGACACCGATTGAGAGAGATATCTCCACACACACACCCAGCAGACACACGGGAGTTCATTTGGGCTGATTTTGAGAATGGAGACCATGAGTGTCGCCACTGTAATTAATGAGAATTGTTGTTGATGATCATTATTGTCAGTTTGGTTTTTGTAGGGAGCTTAGTGACAGTCTAGAAACTAGATCTGGGTCACACTACCATAGTCTACTCATTAAACCCATTCAGCTCCCTCGCTGCGCCATCAGCTGTTTATTCAGCTACAGAGATAGTGCGGATGTTTTCTTCTCTTGACTTCAGACGCTTCTTTCAAATTCACGCTCATCAAGACTAAAAGGCCCCTATGTTAAATTTGGAGAGAAATATAGGGAGAGAAATAATGGATAGAGTGAAAAAGAGGGTGAACCGAGAGAGAGAAGAAACGGAGCAGGAAGCAGGAACCCGCGTCTTTGTGCCGTTGTTTACGCACAATGTTTATTAAGTTAATGACCGCTTTTGCATAATTACAGTCACACACGGTCTGTGCTGGGTCCAAAACTCAGGAGAGTTTCTGTTCTAAACATAGGCCCGAGCAAAGAACATGTCTGTGTTTGTCAGTGACACAGTATTTATTGAGTGAACCGAGTAAGGACGCAGACAGACGCGTGCAGCCTTTATGCTCTAAGTCAGCTTATTAACACCAAAGCTAACATGCACCCGCTCAAAAACAGAAGCAACAGAGATACCATCTGGAGGCCCCCCAACATCTGTGAGATGCTCCACATTTTTCCCATGTGGAATAGAGTCGTAGTCATAGTAACTAACAGAGCTATATCCCGGGTCAGATGTGTGTGTGTGTGTTTGAAACTCGGTTTCAGTTTCGGTTTCCTAATAATGCGCTGGGGGTCTAATTTGTTCATTTGTCCTTCCCTCCACGTCCTCCTGACCTAACAACACAGGTGAGGAAGGTGTAGGTGGGTTGACGGCCCATCCTCTCCAGCTCTACTAAACTGTGATTATACTCCACCCACATGATTCATTTAACTTGTAATTACGTCACATGGGAACCTTAACGCATTTTTTTCTGTGACACTAAGAGTTAAATCTGAAGAACACAGTTGTTCTTTGTATGAAAACAGGTGCACACACACACACACACACACACCGTTGAATGTATTGTAAACTGGCACCTATTAAAAAAAGGTAGCATGTAGAATTGTACACACTTGAGTAGCCCTCAATGAACACTCTCACGGCTCTACACGGAGACTAATGAATACATTCCACAACACTTTAGAGTCACTGCAGATAATGAAGTCTATTTGCATAATTAAAGGGGATGAATCAAAAGGTAATTTACAGTACACTCTTGTCCCCTGCTAAAACGTAGGTTGAAAAGGAGGAAGGGAAGGAGGCTGGGAGGTGTTGCATACACTTACATCCTCACCCTGGGGAGCCTTTTTGAAGTCGTGAGCAAGGTGGGGTTTTCAAAACAGGCATTAGACGAAAATGAACCTTTTGTACCTCAGCGTGTCATGCACAATATCGATGGCATCACCCAAGGAGCGTTCGCCAACACACACACACCTGCGCAGGCGTGCAGGATCTCGGGGAAGCAGCGTGGCGCAATTCTTCAAACGTATGAACACAAAAACAGTCCACCATTTTTGCTTCAATCAATTTTTACCACCTTTCCACCTACCTCCCCTTTCATTTCTCTCTCCATCCATCCATTTCTCCATCCATCCCCCTCCAAAGCCTCCAGTCAGCAGTCAGCTATAGAATTCCATTACAGTCTAGTGATGCAGCACTTCAAAGGATGGAGAGCTCCACGTGTGTGTGGCTATGGTGTGTACGCGTGCAATACAGTGTAAGCGAGATATCTTTTTTTTTTTTTTTTTTTTTTTGCTATGTGCAGGGAATCTCATCATCAGGCACACAACAGCGATGTCCCCAGCCAATATTTATATTGCAGTATGTGCAAACATTTTTTTTTCTTTTTTTCTTAATCTGGAATGTGCTGTCAGCAACAAAAGTGTGATGTCTTGCGAAGATGTTTGCTTGGGCTTGTTAGCCGCAGGAGTATCCCCATACGAATAAAAGTAGTAAGTACACATCAAATTAACCAATCACCTGTAATTCCACTACCTAATCTATCATGTTTTTTCTCTCTATGAGCCTAAGATTTCTATGTTTTTACTATTTGGGCTCTCAGATGGGGGAGAAATACAATCTGGCAGCAGTATGGTGAAGCAGCATCTGTGCCGGAAATAATAAAGCACAACCAGCTCTCCCTATGTGACTGTTTATTCAAATATTTGGTTTGGTTAAATTTGTCTTTTTGAGCATCTTATTTTTATTAATAAACCACCATCGCTGGCTGTTTTCTGCAATATTTTGGCATAATTTCTGTCACATTTCTCTTATGACTGATTTGCTATCGTGGAGATGTGAATTGAAGTCCATGAAAAATCAGCAGTTAAATCTCAACCTTCCTTCAAAAAAAAGTCTAAATCGGCTGCATACCCATCATTCCAAAATAACAAAGACGGAGATTGCTTGACGTCTTTCTGGTAGCTCGTCAAATTACAAGATTTAGAACTCATCAGAGGTGTGAGAATCAACATATCTCCTACTTTTTAAAACATTTTTATTGCACACCAGTGTGGGACAAATGTTAACTGTGTTCGACAACATTTGCCTCGTACGCTTTCAGACTGCGTTAGTGACACAAACAACCGGAGAAGCAGCCGCATCCTTACTGAAACTACAAATTTAAGGATAGCATTCTGATATGTTACTCACAGAGGAGAAGTCATTAACGTCGTGGTAATTGCAGACAGCTGCAGACGGCGAGGTTTGAGAATACAAAACAACAGACAATGCCAACAGAGTCTAACTGCATCAAATGATACGAATTTATTTTTTAAGAAAAAAAAAAAAGAAGAAGCAGAGTTTCATCTCCAATAAAGTTCTCTTCCCTTCAATTAGATTGTTCCTGCATTTCCACTGGTAAATAATTCACACGGAGAACCATCAGCAGACAGGCATGGCGGTATAAATGTTTTAGTGTATGCGTGGGAAGGGCCGTGAGTGACGTTGAAGATGATGGTGTGGGGTCTAACGATGGAAATAGTTTTTAGTGGCGTTTCCTGTGCTTTCAAACATTTCCTGCTGTCTGTCGACCTGTCTGTCTCTCTCCCTCACTTGGATGGACTAAATGAGGTAGATGAGGCTCTCCTTCCATGTTTTCCTGAATGTAAATGGAAGAAGTCAGCTCCAATGCATGTCAACTAAAAAGAGCAGAAAACAGGCGGTTGAAAATAGCTGCAATGTGGGTTGGACATCTGTAAGACAAGAAAGGACCTGTGAGAAACCCAGCGTTTCTCTGCTGTTCACTTTAAATTTTTATTCACCTTATGTTAGAAGAACATTTGGTGTGTGTGTGTGTGTGTTTGTGAGAAATGACCTAATTTATTGACTTGTAGGGACATATAGGGCTTAAGAATATGGCAAAAATAATTATAATAAAATGTAACAATTATCTTTTTTATATATATAAAAGTAATATATATTGATCCAGGTGGTTCAGTGGTTAGCACTGTCCCCTCACAGCAAGAAGGGTCCTAGTTCAAACCTCGGCCGGGGCCTTTCCGTGTGGAGGTTGCATGTTCTCCACGTGTCTGCGTGGGTTCTCCCCGGGTACTTCACCTTCCTCCCACAGTCCAAAGACATGCACTTAATGGGTTAATCTGTGACTTTAAATTGGCCGTAGATGTGAATGGTTGTTTGTCTCTATGTGGCCTGTGATAAGCCAGCGACTCGTCCAGGGTGTACCTCTCGTTTTGATGCTACACTAACTTGTAATAGGGCGAATGCTGTCTCGCTATTACAGTTTTCAGTGGGTGTGTTCCTCTAAGTTACAGCTACCTGTTCCTGGGGATATGTTTAATTTCTGGTGTAAGTGTAAGCGATTGCACTCTGCGTGTATAATCAGATGGCGCTGCTTCAGGTGATTAACTTCTAATTATTTATCATTTATTTATATATATATAATTACTTCCCATCTTTGTTGTCACAGGTTTTCTGCTTCATTAACAGCACACATCACACATCTATCTATTTGTGGCAGACAAGTGATATTAGCCTCACCCTGTCTGGTACTGCATCATGCACCTTGAGGCCAAACAGAGCTTTACGTATCCATAACATCGTCACACTTCAGATGCCGATTTATGTTGTTATGCACAGCAGCTCTTTACATTTGAGGTTGTTGTGACTGCTGATCTGTCACTTTCTGTGCTGACATGAAAAGGTTTCCTCAATCCCCCCGCCACACGGGTGAAACAACTCATGTGTCTCCTTTTCTCTGGACTATTCAATTTGGTTGTGATTAATTTTCTGATGTCACGTTTGTTATGTAAATGTCAGTGAAACATTTGATCAAATGAATGCTTGTGAAACCTTAATTTATCAATCTAAAATGTGTGAAATATGTATCCACAACAGTTTAATTTAAGTCATTCATCAAGCAAAAATGCTAAACATGCATTGGTTTCAGCCTCTCACGCTGCATATGGGGGATATATTCTCCATATGACTGAATTATTGAATACCTTTGCATGACAAAACAAATTGAAACTTTGAGATCTGATACTCTTTTTTTTTTTTTTACATTTTAAATATTTTATACATGTGTGTATGAGTCTATACGTGCACATTACAGTGTGCGTTTTGTTTGCTACGTGCCAGGAATCTCATCATCGGGAAGTCAACAGCGCTGACCGTGTGTGCAAACTGTTTTTCTTCATCTGGAACGATTTCTTCTTTTAATCTGGGACATTTTCTAAACACAGTAATTGACTGATCGGATAAAGAGATAGCTAAACTATCAAACATGAGTTGAAGCCGTAGATCAAATCATATCAGAGTGGTCAAAAGTCTTCCATCACCACTGCTGTATGCTTCAGTCAAGCAGTATAAAAAACAAAACAAAAAAAACAAAAAAAAAAAAACAAAGAGAAAGTGACAGTGAGAAATTGAGACTGTGAGCAAAAATGGCTGACCGAATACTGCTCTACTTGTGAGGCCAGAAGGCAGATAAGCCAAGACCAGTGTTTGGCTGTAAACTGGGTCTGATTCACGCATTGACAGGAACAACATTAGCCAACACCATTCTTGTGGGCTGTAGCCATAGGAACCTCACAAGGGGAAGTTTTCTGAAGTTTCCAAGGAAACACAGATATAGGTTTGACTGGATCTCATCAAACCACACTATAGGAGATGTTTACATCTTTTGAAATCACAACATCAGATTCATGATTTATCGGTCCGGACTTCTGTTAACCTCATCAACCATGAATCTGGCTTTACATTAGATTCCAAATTTTGTCCCTCATCATCTCAAAATCTAGAAAAGTTGGTATAATCAGCGGTGGGAACACTGTACATTTGAACCTCTAATAGTTTAATATGTGCCAATCTTGTACCAATTCTGAATTTAATGAATTGTGATGAAATATATAGTATATAGAGTGTGGACCCACTACAATATGTCATTGCAGATCCCAAATTGACTGTCATGCTGGATAGATAAACTACTGGATAGCAAAGTGAACAGCCAATGTACTGCATGAACATTACATGCTCGTATATTGCCAGTGAAAAGAGTATGTTAATTTAGTTTGTATTGACGTTGTACCCAACCATGATCAATCTCTGCGCTCTGCAGCCTGACTGACACCTGCCCAGCGCCCTGGTTGTTTGAGACACAGCTATTTGTTTCAGCTGACAGGGGCCCAGGGCGGCAGAGACAGAGCGGAGGGGGGTGGTGGAGAAAGAGGAAATAGAACAGAGAGTGAAAAGGGAAAGGACAGAGAGGGAGTAAAGGACAAGGCAGATTCCACGCACATCAGACGCAAAATTCACACATTTACCCGTAATTTACGTGAATGGAGGTTGGCAGAAAAATTAGAAAGAAAACCGCCTGCTGCAAGTCTGTTGCGTTAATACAACACCGGCACAACCAATCTCTCAGACAAGCAGATAGTAAAGTCAGCCTGTGTATCGATGCAGTGTAATTAGAGGAGACAGTTAACAGGTTCAAGTTTGATTAGTCAGAAGCATGAGATGGAGGCACAAACGACTGCAATTTGCCATTTTCCTCCCCATGAATTCAACATTTTAATGCCAGCTATTAAAAGAATAACAATAAACCAGGCTATGAAAAAAAGATTTTAGTCCTTTTTAATTGCTTTGTCATAAGTTATCATTATGGCTAACTATCATAGCTTTTCAAGAACTAAAGGATGTGTGCAGAGTCAATCTCCTAAACATTAATTGTGACAGATGGTTGATGCAGTGGAAGGCGGGAGGGGGGACAGACAGTTTGATTTTAATTGTAAATTTTTGTCTTGTAAAAAAAAACAAAAAAAAAAAACAGTTAATCAAGAAGGATAGGTCCGCGAGTGTGTTAGTAACTGTCAGTGTGTGTAGATCGAAGACATTGATCGAAGCAGCTATCTCACCTCACTGCACGTCAGCTGCCTGTCAAATGGAGATGGAGGGTATCTGATACAGTACCGAATGAATGAGAGACCAGTTTAACGTGTGCACACACACACACACATATATATGCTCAAGAGACAGACAATCAGCTCTTGTACTGTACACCTACTTGTCTCGTTTCACTCTCAAGTCATCATATCCGACATGTAATTATTTTCTATAGAGGACACATTGAGCAGTGCTGTTTCCCTCCTGTGTATTTATATCATACACGGGTCCAACATTTACTTTTTGGACTATGTGCCAATGGTTGGCAAACTGAAAAAATCTACCAGCCATTTTTCAACTGTTTTTGGAGTACCTGCGACAAACTCTTGATTTGCTGTCATAGAGAAGTCAATCCCTCCTCTCACCCTAGCATTTATTTTTTTCCGTACTTCCACCCTACTAGCGCAAAATTCTCCTAACAGGTAATCATGTCGAGTACGTAGATCGATATAGTAAATGTAACCATAGCGATGGTGGACAGCAAGAGTCTATCAAAGAACTAAAGTCAGATCAATATGGGATTTTTGCGGCTGATACCGATCAATGGGGACACCAAAAACTGGAGCTCCTCGACTGGTCTGACTTGAGGCTGGCTACAGAACAACTCAACCTCCATAAGGCCCATATTAAAATGTCCAACACAGCACCAATAAACATGTTTACAGCCTGGTACAAAAACAGTTTTGGTCTCTGTAGCTAATTTCCCCTGTTCATGACAACTGTACAAGTCTGAATTTCTATAGAACGTACCTGTTCAAATCATAATAAGGCTTCAAGTTGTGTACAATATACAGTGTGGCTGCTTTGATTGACAGGTGGCATGTATGAGCACCCAGGTGTCATTCAGCCCATGTCATGTCTCCTGACAATCCACGTCCATTTCTACATAAACCGGGAGCTGGCAGAGTCGGGACTGCCAACATGGCAGCAGCCAGAGCTTCAAAATGTCTCTTCAGAATCCCGTGGGTGACGTCACAGATATGCTGTCCACGCTTTATACCGTCAGTGATACCGATATAGAATTTAAAGTTGAAAGATTGACTGATTATTCTCCGATAGGCTAATATTGACGGTCCCTGTATATCGTTCGTGCTCTACAAAGTGACACATTTATTAGTTACGAACATGGTCAATCAACTTATGTGCAGTGATGGGTTGTTTTGAGTGGGAGATAATTTTGTACCCTGTAGTACTGGATGCGTGTTAGTTGCTTCTTTTATTTTTGTTCCATATTGGCCTCATCCTCATCTTGTTGACATCTCATTTTCACCCATCAGTTTTTCCCTCGCTGATTGAACACAGCTGTCAGACGTGCCGCTCAACACTTCACAAACATTTGTCCTTCATACGCAGCAACCTTGAGATGGGCTGAATCTGTCCCTGTCTACTGACAGCTGAAGAAGTTTCTGTCCTCCTTTCTCCCGCCTCTCACACAAACGTGCACAGATATGGTCAGGCGTGCAAGCATATACACACAAACACAAACTCACAGGCATCTGTCTGGCTCCTCACTCTCAACTTGTGATCTGTGCTAAAGCCCCAGGGGTGGTAGGTGAGGTGTCAGCAGTGATCTGATAGCACTGAGGTGGTCCAAATGCATGATTCCTCTTAACCCTGATCCTCTCACTGCATCCATCTTGAAAATCCTTCCCTGTGTCGTCCCTGCAGCTGTAGGAGGATGAACTTAGGCCAGGGACTTAAATGCATTATTTATTTATTCATTTTTTTTTTTTTTACATTTAAGTAATTTAGCAATTTGTGGCTAGCTGGCATAACTTTAAATACACCTGTTGCACTAGAAGACCTTGTGGAAATAAGTTTTAAAAACTTCAATTAATTCTAATTATCGTTCTTGCTGGGAAATGATCGCCCGGGTCGGCCAGAGTCTGCCTCCGGGCGCGGTCTGTTAGGCCTGAAGAATGTTTAGGATGTTGGGAACAGAGCGGTAGCCTGTCAGGTGAACTCTGAGATGTCGCCGCTGTACGTTTTAATGAAGAGGTAATCATGCGGAAATTACAGATGAGCAACCATTGATTAATAACTACATGTTTTACAAGGAGGTCAGGGATTGGTGAGGTTACAGTGGATCTCTCAGATTAACCGCTTTGATTGGTTCGGTAAAAACCCAGCCGGCCGAGTGTGCAATGACTGGAGTTAGATAAATGGGCTCATAACTTCCCTAAAGTTCCTTTTTTTCTCCACCCCCCCTCAACCCCTTTTCTTCATTTGTATGCAAAGTCCAATCCCTTAGGCTCCCTTTCCTTCTCTTTAATTTTCAGCCATCTTTTTTTAATCAATTTTCTTTTATCTTGGGGAAGTTATTTTAATACTCCTACATCTTATTTCATTCTCAGCAAGACTGTGTGGGGATATCAATTATTCAATGGAGAGGGAGCTGAGGAATATGTTAATATTGATTAAGCTTTCGCCACACCTAAGAAGATTACACTCTCTTATCACTATGCTAGAGTGCTGCATTAGCCAGGCAAATTAAAGGATACATAGATACACTGTGTTAGATATACAGTGATGTAAGAACATTTGTGTGTCTTCCATGTTTGGATCAGAGATTAAAAGCCTATTTACGCTACATGACAAGCAGTGAAAGGAAGACATGCCCTGCATTCATAATGACTCACACAATGCTTTGAAGCTTAACCTCTTAATTGTACCAAAGAAATAAACTTACAGATTAGCCTCGAGGGCAGAGGAAGTTAAATACGTCGTAGCAGGTTAAATGAGAGCGTTAGAGTACATGCATTGCCTTCATTTCTGCTGTGTGCTCAGATTCATCTTGGTTTGTTGTTTTATCCAAACCATTGTGGTGTCGGTGTCCTAGCTGCTGTTTTATTGCCAGGGGCTACAGCACTGGTTTTGAGCAGTGATACCGCAGATACTGTGGCATTTGTATCTCATTTCCCCAGAGCCCTGTAGGGCAGCCAGGAGCTGTATATCTGTCGCAGTACAAAGCAGCCAGTCAGAGGGCCTAGGGAAAAGGGAATGGAACAGAGGTGGGCGTTAAGGGGACAGGATGTCATTGTGTGGTCCAACAGGGCTGTGAGATATGCAAGTGTTTAAGACACAGCTGAAGGAAGCTTTAGAAGTCAAAGGGGTGTTTGTGATTCATGAATGCATACATAAAGGTACACATTGGAAAGTGTTTTCATCCACACCGACGTACAATTTGTGTACATATTTGTGCGCGCGGCCAGCATGAATAACAATAAGTTTACCCGTCACCACTTTGCAATAACCCCTTCTCCCGAACCTTTTCCCTCTCGCTCGTCCAGCCTGCACATTTTTATTTATTTAGCAAAACTTGTGCTGCGTGTGCAGACCTCTCATTTGTTCCCCCTTCTCCCGGCCATGTGCGCACACATAAACAGACAAACACGAACCTGCACAGACAGACACCAACAGGGTGGACATTTGACTGCTCTGCTGCAGTGTAGCCTCCTCCGGCGCGTTCCCCAGGCCATTAGTCTGCTTAGTCATTAAATGTGTGTATTAATGTGGCTGTGTGTGAGCTGAATGAAGAAACACCTGTTTTTCTGATAGTCATTACACTAAATGTGAGAGATGTGCGCTATTCGCTAACAAAAAAAAAAAAAATAATCCAACAAGGACTGTCGCTGAGACCATCAATCTGCTGGCCGTGTGCTTCAACAGCCTGTCTGCAGACTGCGTGCAGATGTTGTTTTGTTGTTTTCAACAAAAAGAACGAGAGGGGAAAGGAGAGAGGGAAGATGAGAGGGGAGGAGAAGGACATGAGAGAGACAGATAAGTAAAGATTGAGACAGGAGAGGGGGGGATGGAGGGGAAGAGAGCCCCCCCTGCTCTGCATTAATTCTCTGTTTGCCAGTCAGAGCATGCTCTTTCCTATGAGATTAGACTGATAAAATGCATGTGTGTATGGGCACGTGCATGTCCGCACACACTCTTTTGTGTGCATGTTTGCATGTGTGTCTGTTTCGGTGTGTATGTCCGCGCGCCTGTGTATATACACTCACACCCTCCCTTGTGAGATTAGGCTGATTTGTCAGTGATGCAGGAGTTCATCCATGATTAATAGCCCAGCGTGCTGGAAACAATGTTATTCTGCATTAGCTACCTGTGGGACGCCCCGCACAACTGCATGTGTGTTTCATTGTGTGCGCGTGTGTGCGCGCGAAACAGCATGAATATCAACACTGACATCTTGTACCAGATGTGTTGATGTTGTAAGTATGTTGGTACACAAGTCAGCTATGTGTCAGTACAGCTTTGTGTTGTGTACAACCTTGTCTCGTATGTATTATTCATGAGTAACCCCACCCAGTTATGTGACTCTGACAGGACTGACAAACCTCTCTGAAAATTTGTAAGTTTTGCTTTTTGGGATGGTGGGAGACTATCTTGAGCAAATGCCTTTTATAGCACTGTTACCATGTTAACAGGGGTCCAATGTGTTTTTCTGCTGACGTCACTAGTAGGGATGAGATGTTAAGTAGTTTCAATATTGAAGTGCTCACACATACTTGCCAAAAAAGATATATATAAGTTACGGTGGGCTTAAGGTTATCCTACCTTTCTGCTTTGCACAGACTATAGAGATTAGATGACATAAACACATATCCACAAACATTAAAGTCTGTGTAAAAGCAATTCTGAGATTTCTTACAAAATACATTAAATGTGTTGAAGAATAATTGCTGAAAACACATGAAAAGGCGATGATATATGACTGAAATGTGGCGTTAGAGGTTAGAACTGTTTTTCCATCAGTTTTCAGATTTTTTGGGTGGTGCTAAAGGGTGGCTCGATGACACACTGAGGCCACCCTGAGCATACCCCTGCACCCCCAGCAGAGAGACAGAGATTAAATTATCTCGCTCAGTGTTTCAAAGTTAGTCCTGCCGTTTTCTGTACTCATCTGACACGTTTCAGTCGCTTCAAAATTGCTGCTTGACCTCTCCCATGAGTGGGCGTGGCTACAGCAGACACGCTTTTGACACATCATTTCATAAACTTGTGGATATTTTTAATTATTGAAATCTGGCTGGGTGGTTAATAGCACTTTCTTCTTTGGTCTGACAAACTCTTTATATTTATTCTATATAGAAAAGTTGTGGCTGCTCTGCTTTTTTCATCTGTAGTCACTGTGGCCCCTAGGCTATACCTAAACACTTAATTTCGTTCCGCACTTTGCACTATCTCCACTCACCATTTTTGTAATGAGCCAGTGAATCTTCTCTGCCCTGATAGCATCACAACAGCGCTTGCTAACACCGCTAAACATTAGCAAATCAGTTTTTTTCCTCCTAGTGCTTAATCCACAAATGGTATAATCGAACTGGTTGCTCTGTGATACACACGTTTCGTGTTACTGGTGTTACTGAACAAAAGAAGCTACATAAAAAGAAAAAGGGGGATACAGAATTTCAATAAAAACAATAAAAAAAACATTTCTATCACACATCATACAGGTAAAATTTCAACCATATGTTATGTGATTTTTAAATGTAGAATTGATGAGCATTGATTAACATTGTTTAATTAAATGTTATTAGCTGGCTGAGTCATTTTCAATTTATTTTCATAAGATTCACCCACTGCAGTCATGCTGCCTCACCGTCGACTTGGCTGCTTGCCCACTATACGTTATAGTAAGTGATGGCAGTAGCTATACTCCCACTTGCTAAATTATACTTCTAAAGATTGTATGAATGATTCAATGTATTTCTTTCAGAAAGAAACTGTGAAACCTTTGTTTGTTTCAACTTTTGATTTTACAATGAAATGGCAAAGTAGAGTGATTAGACAAAACTGAAAGAAAGAAAATACCTACACGATTGTCTGTGACAGTTTCTGCCCAGTTTAATTTCCAAAGGCTTTAACATGAGACTTCATAAAGAGGCACTATTTAAGTGTTTGTGCTCTCCGGGGTGGGTGTGCTTATGTGTGTGTGTGTGTGTGAGGCCAACTGATAGAGACACCAGCAGTAGATGGGATAACTATGGGAAGCAGAGTCTGTGAAGCCAAGGAAAGAGGATCAATACAAAATGTACTTTGTGGAGACTGAGAGCCAAGAAACTCTGCAGCCAATTAAACACAAAGATGAGAGAGAGGGGGGTGAGCGAGAGAGAGAGAGTAGTGGTAGTAGTAGTAGTAGTAGAGACCCTCTCAATATTATAACAATGAACTGATCCGAGCACGGCCTGTCTCACCCTGTTGTTTCTGTGAGTGTGGTGTGTGAACTGTTTCACCCCGAGGACTCCCGAGGTCAAATGTGGCAGAATCTCATCTCTCAATTATTAATGCAGTTATAATACAGACTCAGCAAATCTTTAGATGTCATTCATCCATTCATTCAATCTCTTAGAAGGCTGTGACTCTATTCTTTGAGCCTAATTTGCTTAAAAACGCATGTTCCTGTAATTTTCTCATGCCATCGCATGCAAATGTTACACATGTGCGCATACACACATTCAAAAACGTATGCAACTGTGCATACGGACACATTCACTCTCTCCTCCACCGCTGAGTGCCGTCACGTCATCCACATTTCCTGAAGCTACGGCTTGACTCAAAGCCCTCTGTCACTTTCATCATAAGAGAGTATCTTGCGAAACGACTAACTTCTCTCTTCAACTTGTGCTCCTTTCGGCAGATGCATTCATTTTTCAGAGCCGGGCATGAATATTTCAGGGCTGAGTGACAGATCCAGTGAAGAATGAAAAGAGAGAAGGAGTAGCGGGGAGTGGGGAGGGAGGTCCAGGGAGGTCCGGGGAGGTATGGGTAATCACATTTGGTTTTGCAGATCTCATAAATGACTTAAGCCCCACAGATTTCAATCAGACTACCTTAGTCTTCGTCATCTTCATCGATTTCCATCAGCGATTGCTCTCTCTCTCTGCATTTTCCTCTCCCCTCTTGTCAGTGTGGTACCTTACAAGTACTGTACGTGATGAACCAGGAAGAAACTTTAATGTTGGCTGGGCCCAACTTCACTGTGCCCCAGTGGGTGTGCTTGGGTAGAAAGCAGGATAAGTGAAGTCTGAGCTGCACAGGGTCTTTCATCCCACAGCTATCATATTATCACCAAACTGGGATCAGCATTTCAAAACTTTCCACAACACGTGAAGGCATGCAAAATTGAACTTAATTCAGAAGCGTAGTCAATAGAAAGATGTGAATTTCCTCCAGTAACTTATCTGTCTAAATGCAAATTATATACTGTATTTCTTTTTTTACTTGCTGGGAGATTGGGTTCAAAGACACTGATAACCAATCATGAAAGATCTGGGAACAAGGTTAAAAAAAAATCTATCTTCACAAGTGGCAGGAAACATGGCGCGTTCATGTTTCTTTATTCTTCTTTTGCACTTTAATTGATTTATTCCATCGGAGATATACCAGCTGTAACAGGAAAAACATGTTCCTGAAGCAGGCAGGTAGGAAATCTGAGAAGTAACCTATATTGTTGAGCTTTTACAAATACAGTCAAGGAGATAAGAGTAATACCCCCTGCTTTCTTGGAAATGGAGGCCTGATTTACAAACACACAACTGATATAAAATCCATTTCCCTGGAAAAAGAGGAAATAATCTCTCCCCTTTAATGCTGCAATGAAGGAAGCTGTGTCTGGGGGAAGGCAAATAGAATTGTTTGTTGGCTGTTGTATAATGGTTGTGTACGTGTTTGAGAGTGCGATGTGTGGCCCCAGAGAATTTCACAGATATTTGGCCCTGGAGAATCTCATAGTGGAACACAACTGCTAGGCTGATATACACATCCACTTATACAGAAAAATACATACAGAGACTTCTCTGTACCCATTAGTCGAGTCTTTTGGGTCTCTGTTAACCAAAGACACTGCCAGTGCTCCACTTGACATACAACAGCCGGAACTTCAGGGATCTGCTGAGTAAGTCTGAAGCTAACTCTGCCTAAACTACCTTTCACTGAAACATTTTTTTTTTGTTCTTCATGGCTCTAAGGGTGGAAATGACAAGCTGTCAGGTGGTTTGTTCAGCACTTTGGTCCAGACTGAAATATCGCAATGACAATTATCTGAACTGCCATTAAGTTTTATAAAGACATTGATAGTCCCCAGAGGATGAACTGCTGACTTTACTCTTCCTTTAGTTGATATTTTTGATTTTAAGTCACATTTCTTAACAAACAGTTAAGAAGGCAATGCCATTAGGGACAGTGCAGAGAAATCCTGACCTTTCATCTAGCCATCATGAGTCATCTTTTTTTTTTTTTTAATGTGTCCAGGACTTTGTTTGTTTGATCTGCGATCAAATACAGACAATACCTCCCACCTTGCCACCATCTCATAGACCCAACCACTGCATGAGGCTTGTTTGCACAGCTCCTGAAGGTTTGAGGCTGTTGTATGCTGTACATGCCTTGAGACAACTTTGTGATTTGTGATATTGGGCTATATAAATACAATCTGACTTGACTTGTCTGTGTTACTATTCTCACAGGCACCTCATCCTCACCTTCCGGAAGAGGACGGAAGACTAGGATTGTCACTTTTTATTCGAAGTTCGATCATTTGTTCAAAAGTGGGTAATAATTGAATTGTAGTGACGTGTTTGAATTTATTGGAAAGAATTGTGTGTCATTTTGTCTGAACTTGATTTTTGAGAGATAGGCGCAGGACTCTGGATCCAGGATCTTAGACTTGTTCTGCTAAATGTGTTCCAGTGGAACTGCTCAGTGGCTATTTTTTAATGAAGTGATGGAACTAGAGGCGGTCACGGTGATTGGTGGCAAACAAAGACTTTGATACTGAATCCTCGGATTTGTAACCCAAGTACTGCACGAGGCTACTGCGCATACTCTGGTTAAGGTTAGACAAAGTGTAATGTCTAAGCACATAATTTCTCAATATTTAACAAGGATTGCTTTAGTTGCCACTGGCTGACACTGTAAACAAACACATGACATATGTACACATTATGTATAACCATTATGCAACTTGGCAGGTACAGTAATTAAAAAACTTTACTAATTAGGTTGATGAAAAACAATTCAGGTGGTGTTACTTGTCTGTCAAAATGTATTCCCTCATACTGAGTAACATCAACACTAGTCCATGATGACTCATACTGTATTTTAATCAGCTATTTAAATATATGTGCATGCTAGAAACCGCCTCTAATCAGTTTAACTGCAGCTCGTCACCATAACAAAGTACTTTCTTTGGATTAACCTGTCACTGTGATCTGATAACGCAGTTGTACAAAAAGCACGGAACCTGCACAACCATCCTAAGATACTATTTTCTCTGCAGAAAGAGACGAGTCCTCAAATTATCACTTTTATTCAATTCTGTTTCCTTTGATAGAAATTAGAGATCTGAGTAAAGAAACAGCTTACAAATCAAATTAAATATCGGATGAAAGGTGCTGCGTTTGTCATTTCATAGCTCTAATATCTAAAAGCATGTCTTGCTGAGCTTTGAGTACTTCAATTTAGATAAGAAAATATTTTGGTGGTTCTGACAGCTTTTCCGGTCCGCTCAATTTAAAAGATTGCTACTTCCAATGACCACTTTTAATGAGTTTCTTGTCTAGTAGTTGTAGGAATCTAAGTACTTTTTATAAGAGAGAAAATGAATCTGAAGTATGAACTGTGCCTGTATCCTATCTTTGCAGCTCTCAGGGATAGAAACCCGGCAGCACTGCGCAAGCAATTCAGCGATACTGATCAGAAATCATGTAAAGTAAAGAGTCATTGTGTCAGAGACAGAACGTGTCTAAGTGACACATTGCGCCACCTCGGGTAAATTTGTGTCTAATCACGTAGACTATGCATAGACTTTTATAAATTTCTATTTTATGATTATGATTCTTGACTTTAGTTTACTTAACAAAATAAGTCATACACTCTCCTGCACCAAAACACGGAGAGAAACAATTCCTTTTTATTGTGAAAATCTACTTGGCAATAAACATGTTTCAGACACATCAGCAAAGGGAATTTGGGCGCTTGGTTAAAAGATATTTGACAATATTTGCTGACAAAGATTGACTCAAACAATGCCAGTTAAACTTCTATATATCTGCAGCAGTAGCAGGAGCTACTATGGGAGCAAGAAGCAATTCTGATTTAAATTATGAGCTTGAATATATCTGAAATTGATCCAACGGATTCATGACATTTCTGCTATAAAGCTGAAGATCAATGATCAACATGAAACAACTGAGATGAGAGACGCTGTCTTTAAATGTAAAATGCTTTTCAATTGAACAGCAGAAAGGGACCAAATCAATGGAGATAACATTGATAACTGTGCCAGAGCTGTTGAGAAACAGACAAGAATTAGCAGTGCTGTCTCCATGGTAACTGCTGCATAGAGCTGCCAGTGTTTTCACCTACCAAAGACCTGCCTTTGACATCATGCCCTATGTAGTTAACCCTTGATCTTAGAAACACACACAGAGCCACATTCAGATGTATAATCACACCACCGCTCTCTCACACAAACACACACGCACGTGCAGCCCACGTGCACATGCAGTCCATGCGCATTCACACTGAGTGAGGTGGAGCTGAGGTGGAGTTGACTGTGAGCCATCATTAAGCCTCTGACATGTACCATACAGCACTCTAGTATCCCCCAAGGCCCCGACTGAGGTTAACCAGGCTTTTCACACTCAGCCTCAGCCTCACAGAGAGGGGTAAAAGAAAAGTCTAGTGGTGCAGGAATATTCGGCTCTGGTGAATATGCCCAAATTCAGTGTACAAAGGGAAAAAGTCCTGCTTTAGAGAAGTAAAATTGAGGATTGTTTTATTGGCTTGAACGCCAATGAAATGCACACAGATATAAAAAAAAAAAACAGATACTCCTCACTCTTTACCTGCTCTGAAGTCTCATCAGGGATTTTCACACTTTTATACATTTAGAGGGTGTGGTGGAAAAATCAAGCGTGCACAGCAGGAGCTGTTCTGAAGGCTGAATGTGTCCCTGCACACATCATCTTCTCCAAAAAGACTTTTATCCTGAGCTGCAGTGGCTGAGTGACGAGAGAAAGGTTACCTCCAGCCTTTTGTTCTAGCTGAGCTCATTGGCTAAAAGTGGCATGTAAATTCAGAGTGGATTAGCATATATTAGCATGCGGTTATGGACTTGCCCAGGGATTGGTACAAACTTGGAGTGTAGAGGGAGAGGGATCCAACTATGTGAAGTGGCAGGCAGGTACGATGATATAGGTATTATATTATATAATATTGTACCTCAACAGTAGTATGTCTACGCTGTTGTTGTCTCTTAAATTTGAAGGTGAATGAGTTGAATATTTGTTGGATACTAAGACATCCTCCAATGTTGCAGTTGCGGCATTGCACCATTTTTTGCTTCGGTTGGTTACTAATTCATAACAACAGTTAATAACATACAAAGGCACGAGGCACGAAACAAATTGTGTTGTCATGGTAATCGGATTTCCCTGTTGTTTTCCAGCTGTCGCCGTGCTTACATGTTCCAAAATGTGGTTAGTGCCACACTGGATTTCCATGTGTTATACTTCATCAACTGCAGAGTAAGCCTGTCCAAAATTAGATTCAGCTTAAAAGTTTCAGTCTTTAATGTGTTATGAGTGGTCGCATGCAGAATATGTTTGTGTTTGTGTTTAGAAATCGCTCTGACGTTGCTAAGAAGCTCATACAGCGATACAGAAAATGACAATCGATCCCCTGCATGATACATCAAATTGCACACCCCTGCAATAAGGCCTCCGTGCTCACTCTAAAAATCAGTCTGATCTTCTACCTTTTTTCTCAGTAAAAAGGTCTCTGAAACAGTTTAATAGCATCACCCTCTCCCCCTCACTGTCGTCCCCCGCTCTCTCTCTTACCATCTCCCACATATTTAGACACGCTGTCAGGCAAAATTTTAGTCAAAGTCCATCTTCATGTCAACACTATTATGTGTTAGAAGGCTGATGAGCCATTAATAATGTCTCACTACTGCAATGAAAGCTTTGGTGGACTTTGCTGTATTATACTGTGGGCACTGAAGTGACAGCCGGCGACGTTTGTGAGCTGCCAGTCAGGCCTGCTGTTTTGGGCTAATCTACTGGGAATTTCAGCTGGAGCTCAATTTAGCTAAAGAACTACAGTCAGGCAACTCAAGTGCCTCCAACTCCCAGCGTCCCCCAAGGCGTTCCAAGGAGAATAGCGTATGAACTGGGTTTCTCTGGGGAAGATGAGGAAGACTTCTCTCTTTTACTTTCTGGCTGCCTGTCTCATTCTGTCCCATTAGTAATCTGCATTCAGAGGAGGGTAAGCTCCGATCTCAGGCAGCTGTGGACTGGGAGCATGCAAAATCTATCACAGGCAACACATGTCTGTGTTAAATTGCAATGACATGATTCCTATTTTTTTCTTCTTCTTTTGACTGCTAAAGTGCAAGTCACAGTACACAGTGCTATGGTGTAACTGCAAGAGGAGACCAAGCTGAACTACTACTCTGATGACATTTTGTCCTCATCCTGGTTTAAAGTGGGGAAGAGAAGAGAGGAGAGGCACTAAACACCCGAGTTGGCCTTACAAACTAGTGGAATAATTACTAAATAAGACAGCTCTAAATGTATTCACACTCTTTCATGCTTTTTTATTGCATATTAATCTACCACATGCTATTACTGTAACTGTTATATTATTATCATCATCATAAACTCTGATCCACATGCAGCGGAGAGACTCAGCCTGCAGTTAAAATACTCTATATACCACCTTACTAAGCTCCCCATAAAAGACTTAATCTTTGGAACCACACACACACGCGCGTGCATTTGTGTGTTGTGTTCTTGGGGAAGAACACAACACACACACACACACAGAGCTTTTATGCGGTGAGCATCCATCATTAACAGTTTTACCACTATTGAGCGGTCCAGACATCCGGGGAGAACAAGGGGGTTAAACCTGGAACTTTCCCCGCCGAGAGAGCGAGTCTCTGGGGAAGAATGGTGGAAATGTGGGGTAAAATGTGGGTCATGGAAGGTGCATTAGTGCATCTGTTCAAATGTGTCGGTGTGGGTAGAGAGTATTACCAGAGCACAGACATCTCTTGAATGCTGTAAACCAGAGAGAAGGTTAAAAGAAAAAAAATTTCAATTAAAAAGCGCAATTAACGTCTGTCAGTCAGCAGGTCTTCGTGTGGCAATAATACCCGACGTAAATGTCATGACCAAGCCACATGGCTGCGCAAATACACGCACACACACTTACAAAAGGGAGTAAATTCTCTCTGGGTGGGTAATATTCAGCTGACAACTTTATCACTGCACAACCTCCGAGGATGGGCTTATAATTCTGGAGAGGAGCCAAGACGGCGAAAATTCCCACAACACCTTCTTATTAAAGGGTGTAACTCAAAAGCCTCATAAGAGCAGCGCGCATCAGCATGGTGTCGGACAAACAGACACACACACGCACGCACGTGCGCGTGCAAACACGCATAAAAGATACTACAGTAAATATGTATGGGGAGACTTATGAGATCATTAAAGGCAGGGGTTTAGAGGACAAGGTGAAAAAAGCAACAACATTTTGGTTCAGCATAATGACGCTAAATCAAGCTGCATGACCCGAGTTCACAATCTCACAGCTTCGAGTCCCTGTGTTTGTCTCAAGTGAGTCATGATACGAGCCTCAGCTAAATGCCCCAAAATGTGAAATGGTAATGCGCCTTGAGAACTTCTTTCTTCCCAGAGTGCAACTACAGTATTTTCTTTAGACCCTGCTGTGTGTGCAGTAGTGTGTGCGTGCGCGTGTGTGTGGCCTGTATAGGTGTGTGTGCGTGTGTGTGTGTAATTGTTTCTCCCAGTCATCAGCATTGTTTCTGCAAGTCATCTGTCTGCCTTAGATAACTAACTCTTTATTGGGTCAACCTTTTAGCACCCCGTTATCTGCCACCATTCTGAAAGGACTTTAAAAGGTCGCTCTCGCCGTTAAAAAGATTTATTTAAACGATGCATCAGGCGTCGTCCTTACTTAAAACCGAAAGATACTGAACTCTGGACACTTCTGCAAACACGTCATTGACACAAACAACATGAATGTCACATTCTATGGAAAGAAATCAAATTAGTGTAAATTACCCCCAATGATAACACACAAAAAAATAAAGATAATCGAACGTAGAAAAATAACTGTAATGCACAGACTTTCATACATCATTCCATTTGAGCTTTAGTCATATATTTTTGACACTTGCTGCACTAACTTTTTGATGTGTATGACAAAACAAACACGGCCTGGCACTGGTGATGAGGCACAGATGATTACAGCAGGTCAGCTAATGCCATGTTGGCTAACTAAGCATCGCCTGTCACATCACAAGTATTTTGTAACGTGATTGCTAGTTTTTCAGTCTCATCGTAACTGACCTCTCCTCTGGGTGTTTACTTTCCCGTCCAGCCACCCATTTTCCCGGATACAGCCACCTCAAACAGATTTGTTGTGTTAGATTAGATGTTATGATATAACATAACCTCTAAAGCGGGACAAAAATTACACCTCAGAAAACCGCTGCACTCCAGTTTATGTTTTCAGAGGTAAATAATATCGGCAACATCTTTTCTAACCTCTTTAGCAGCGACCACTGGCATTTCTGAGTGAACTGTCACGTCTTACACACATCGTCACACACATCTAGTGCTGAACCACGGCCGGAGCTCATGCGGTAGCTGCCAGCATAGCTTGAAACCTGGCAAGGCTGTTTCTTCTGTGATCTCTCAAGTCCAGCTGCCTAGCTAGTGCTATAAGAGCAGCGCAGCTCCCTTGGGGAATAGGGCTGCGCGTAAGGTGTGTGCTTGGTGTGTGAGTGTGTGTGTTGTGAAGTGAGAGTGAGTGAGCCACAGCCAAGCAGGAGCAACGAGCAAGTAAAATGTGTGTGTAAGCAAGTTAGCAGCAGAGGTTTAGTCAGCAACAAATGTACAGTGTTGGCTGCAGGTCATGGTAAATAAAAGCTACGCCATCTCAAGACAAACAGGGCTCCCGTGTATTACTTCCTGATTGCTGGGAAGAAGTGTAAGGGAGTTAACCCCAAAGTTAGTATCAATTTTGGAGGAAAACATCTCCCTGTGTTTCTAGACTATGGTCTGGAACAGTTAAGACTAGGTTCAACCTGTCAACCAGAAGTTCAAACAGCATGCCAACTCATGTCATGTCTGTTTTTGATGTGCTAATGTTTTTGTTTTAGGAAAGCATCGCTTAATTTTCTTTTATTTGATGCATGCTTGATTTCACTTGAAGAAACAAAGCAGTAACCACGGCATACTACCTCCACAGACCGTATTGTACGCTCTTTCAAGAGTTTTAACATGGATTCAGGCTTTATGTGAATTCAGTAGGGACTAGCGAGGAGATAAATGATAAATCGAAGCTTCTGGCGCTATGTACAGTCATACTGAACACCCCCACTGTCAGGAACCGGGTTATGCACGGCTGAGTCACAGCCCTGGGACACATATGAAGTACAGCAAAAGTTAAAATATGTATGTGCATCGTTTGTGGACAGACTTCACGCGACAGAAAGTATTCGAACAGCATCTGGCACTGAGGCTGACGGCAAGGAAAGGTGACAAAGCCGTCCTCTTCCCCTGCCCTTAACATTCATTATCTGTGGGAGAAACAACTTCAATGGTTTTGCCAGTTTCTTCCATCTGTTCATTTTGAGACAAAGGCAGCACATTACTGTACCCTTTCACATGCACAAACAGACACTGTATTAGAGAGTCTGCAATAGCTATAGAAAAGCCGATGTGTTTCTCGGACTATGGTAGCAACAATTGGTTTCAACAGTTTCAATTGTTAAATTGAAGCACAAATAATCAAATAAAATATTTCATGTCACTGCAGATGTGAAGATCTAGAAAACATACAGATAGTATACAGTAGCAGTTTCCAACTTTTATTTTGACACCTTAAAACAAACAAACAGCTCCTTGTGGCAGGTTGTGAGCAGTTCTGTCAAAGGGAGAACGTCTCTTTTCTCTTCTCAGATTGTACTTTTTATAGGCCTGCTGAGATAAAATTGTATAGTAATTAAAAAGGTCTGAAAAATAACCATGTAGTACATCAGATGCCAATCATAAGGTGTGGGATGCTGTGACGTAACGGGCATCCATCCACTGAGAGTTGTTACATTCATTGATTGCTCTGTGTAATCAGAAATACTCTGTGGAACAAACAACCCACCCTCAGAATTATAATTCAAAGGTAACACACACACACACACCTCTATCCACTGTAAGAGTAATTGAACAGAGCTTCATGAATACGAGTGAAAAGTGAAGTGAAATGTCCTCAGAGGGCTCCATAATTACTAGATGTAAATACTACACCTTCATGGGATGTCCTGGGGTAAAAATAAAATGATCACTTTGTCTACGTTTCTGGGTCCAGAACATAAACTGTGTTTCGGAACTGTACAGGAGCGTCAAAGTTTAACAGCCCCAACTGGAAACACAGAGTCTTGTAGTGTTGTAGCTAAACTAATGGCCGAGCTGTAACCTATATGGCAGTGAAGCAAAGCCAGCGCAGAAGTGTGACTTGAGGCTGGCTAGATCATCATCATCATCATTGTCAAAGGAAAACCATGCAGTCCGGTGGTGCTTGTACAGCCATCAAAAACAGTTCAGAGTGAGTAAAAACAGCAGATGGCATTTACAATTTCTAGTGACAAAAAAACTTTTTTAAGCAATTTGGTGAGATGTCAATATTAACACGATCTGTCTGACGGAAGCTTAAATTCGAGAAACTGTGAGGAGTCTGTGTGTTAGTTCTCTAAAAAGATGTGTTGTAGATAACTGAGTGCAGCTCGTCTGTCTGAATGACTAACTGCTGCAAGCTTCATTAGCCACATCAACGGCGACAGATGTGCATGAGTGTACCTCTATGTCAGAATCCAACCATATACAGGACGGAGGGGATTTTGCATCTAAGCATGTGTAAAAAAAACATACACTTCACGCTGCTGGAAAATCGTTGGATAACGCTTTAGCAACTTCTGAAATGTGTGTTCATTACAGTGGCACAGTATTGATTAAAGAGCCTGAAAGCTCTCCTGGTTGCACATGTATTGATGTTGCTGGGAGAAGAAAGATGTCCTGTGTTTTCTTTGAGTTACTGCAAACTAAGAACTGTGACCCTGTGGTTTGGATTCAGGGGGGGGGTGCTCCTGTAAGATCTTGTTGCTTATAGCGAATCCTACTGTATCGCAGAAACGTTCAAACGCTGCGAACAAGTGGGAAGCAGAAAAATTATGCCTATGCTTATATTATCATGCTTAGAATTACAGTCTGATTGTAATGTGCAGGTCTGAGCGTGCATGTGCGTCTTTGTGAACCCTCCAAACAATTTCACTGCGTGATGTATGATATGAACTCTGCTGCTTTCCGTGTCACGCTGTTTATACTCTCTCTGTTCTCTTTTTTTTTTTTTTTCTTACCAAGCAGCACGTGCTTCAAAATGAAAACATCTAGGAGCACACAGAAATGTAGGAGCACAGTTCAAATAACAGAGTTTATTAACAAACAATTTCTTCCATACATATTTATACTGTGTATGTTCTGTGCTCCCTCTTCTCGTGTGCAATTACGATGCGCCAATCTGTGGATGTGGAACATGGGCTTTTTAAAACACTGAAACAGCTTTCTGAAAAAAATATGACACACTGAAAACAGCTTTTAAAACATTGACACAGCTTTTTAAAACAGTCATCGCTCATCAGAAGTGATGAGTCATCACAGAAAATTCTACAGTGATTGGTGCGTTGCAGTTTGTGGAAAGCGCCAGCACCATCCACATAATCCATACCACGCTTTCTGTAGAGAATATTAACACCTCAACAGCGTTATGGTCGGTTCTTCACGCAGCTTCAAATCCTACCAGCGTTTCGGGAGCAGAGCCCACCAGGCTCGGTCAACTTGGTCAGCTGTACTTGGTTTACGTGCTTCTACCATGAGTAAATATATCAGAAGTTTGCACAGGTTGTTTAATTTTGACAACAGACTGGATTCTCCATGCCATTTGTGCGCTGAAAACAGAACAGCTGATTATTCTCCACAGAGCAGAGCAGAGCAGAGAGACGCTTTTAGGACACTTCAGAAACAACTGCGCTTCTGGTGGGGTTACAAATGTAGTCCAGAATAGCCTTGATCAGGTCCAGCAGGTGTGGCACACCTGGAACACATCACAGCCGTGCCCGGTGGAAGTCAGCGGTAACTTTAGTGAAACAGATGTAAAACAGAACAATGGGAATGCGTTGCTTTTGGAGGTGGTTGGCTGGAAGGCACACATATTGGCACAGTGACATCCTGACTCTGACTTGCACTACATCTGGCTACAGCAGATGCATTATCCACAACCTGCATGACTTACACCTGAGTGTATTAATATAATACTACTAAGAAGTGTGTGTGATGAGTCTCTAATTTTTTAATGCTAAGTACCAAATAGTTAATAATCATAAGCATTTATGCATAAGAATTAGTTCAACATTTTGAAAGATTACTGTATCGTGTTTTTTTCCTGTTCATGAAAAGTTAGATACAGCTAGACAGGCAGCCAAACTTTGCTTATCTTATTCCTCGTGTCTTCTGTGTTACAGCCAATCTCTGAACCCATCGGCTATCATCTGACGACAGTTTTGCCTCTGGGCACAACAAGCCAACGTAGCCAGCGGACATCCAGAAAACAGATAAACGATATTCAAGCCAGGACATCCTCTGCAATCCAATTAGCAACTTGATGCGCAGGAATGATGAGAAAGACAGACTTCAGACATCTGCTTATGAATGCCGATAACTTAAAAAAAAAAAAAAAACGTGATTTCGGAATATACGTCCCGCCTCGCTTCCTCTCTGCACAGACTATTGCAACCAAGGCCCTTAAACATAACTGGTTAATGCTACTCAGGCTACAAACGGAAATCAGAACAATTCCGGTGCCAAAACCTCGTCCTGGTCCGCCTACTGATTCTGTATTTATGAGCAGATATCGTAGAAAACAGTTGAATCGCTCTTGAGGATCTTGTGGAGGAGGATGTTGAAGATTACAGTAGGTTTTTAATCTTTACTTGCACACTGTGCTTGTAAATATATATACTTTTTTTTTTTTTCTGGTTTGCATGTGTCTATTTTTAGATTGCAAATGCAAGAGAAGCGCTTGCAGTGTACGGCCCTGATTCTTCTTATCAATCATATATTGCTGCGGGCACGCATTGACGAGGAGAGGGTGATGAAAGGGAAGGAAAGATGATGGTGATGAAAAGAATAGTGTAGATTATGACCCTTTGCCCTTAATGCAGCTGTGTGATTACTTTTTTTTTTTTTTGGTAACCCCAGGATACATAAAAACACATCAACCCTCTGACGATCTGTACAAAGAAAGCTTAAGTGTTGTGAAGTATGATCTGAATGGGATGTAAAGCACTGATGGATATGAAATCAGAACGTTTTCATGCACAAAAATTCAGCGAGACATACTGTACATAATAATGATGTGCCAACATTCACATGCAGTAAACACTTTTGGATGAATTGTGGGGCTGGAGTGCAGAGATTTGACCACCCACTGAAGCAAGAGAGGCGAGAAGAGACAAGAATGACCTTTTTTAGAACAAGAGAAATGGAAGACTTGGCAGACAGTGTGTGTGTTCGTGTGTGTGTGTGTCTGCATGTTGTTTTGTGAGTGAGGCCTCTTAGCATCAGTTAGTCGCCTGGTGCTGACAGCGCTCTACAGCCCAGCCACAGCCGAGAGATCTGGGACCTGCTTTGACATTTTCAACTTGATTCATTAATTTACGGTTGGCAGCCCTGGTGACATGCACACTTAAACGAGCTATACACCCTGGCTGTGCATCCACTTGCAATGCACGTTCTGTGAACTCATTCACAAAGGCCGGAAGTGTACGGTGTACTCGTCTGGTTCCACGATGCCAAGCTTGACCGTAAACTACTGGTCATAAATACAGTGCAGCGTCCTCCTCTTTTTATCCCCTCTCAAAGGAGATTACTTATGATGAGACCCTGTTATTGAGACGCTCAGACAATCTTTCATAATCTTAAATGAAAAAATAAATCCCTCTGAATATGAATATGATTGAGATGAGCGTGCGCTTCCTGTGTCGGTAATATTCCTGGGGCAGTTGCGTTGGTGCTAAATCCAGATTTGTCCCAGGGGCTCCTCTTTCTGAGCCCTTGGAGTGATGCTGGTGGGGCGGGGTGGGCTTCTTGAGGATGCTGCTCTGATTACAATAGTATTATCAGAGTCTGTATATGCCACAGGCTAGATTCAGTGTTTGTGATTAACAAAGGGGAGGCAGCTCATTTTCAAGCTGATGACATGGTAAAGATAGACTTTATCACCCTTCCCTTTCAATCCAACGCCGTCTTCTAGAAACGACATTTACTAACCGCAAATATGTTTTGAATCAGATGCAATGCCGTCCAGATTACCGCTTTTATTAACACAATGAAGGAATGTTAATTAACATCTGGCGTATCGCAAAGATTTTCAATGGCAATCAGTTGTTTTTCCTGTGCTGCTATAAAACATCCACTCCACTGAGTACTGTATTATTTAACTGGCGCTCACATCACTTGGTTGAGGTTCAGGAAAGATCATGGTTTGTTTAATACAGGAAGGTTGTGAAAACACACTTTTCTCCTTTCATTTGAATCAGAATCAGAAAAAAAAACGTTTATTGCCACGTAGGTTTTATGCCAGGAATTTGTCTCGGTGTTACTGGACAATAACAAACATCGAGTTAAAAATACAAGATTAAAAACACCATGTATTAAAAAAATATAAGCAATATAAATATATGTTCTAAAAGAGCTGAGCAGTTGTGTAGAAATATACAAAGTATTTGACAGCTACTGTGCAAATGCAGAATATTTATGCAAAAGGGAGACAAATCGATGTTGATGAATGGCGGTATCCAAGCCAAACACATCACTGAGACTAAATACATAGATGAATTTAAGACGAGAAGAAGAAGAAGTTGCCTGTGAACATACAGCAATTCAGACAGTGACTACTTTTGGCAGCACACCTCAGTTGCCAATTTGCTGAATTGTATTGCATAATACTGACAGGTGTTTCTATTTTTTGTTCATTACATTTATATCAATGAGGGTGGACGATATAACAGAAACACCTCTCTCTCTCTCTCGCTCCCTCGCAGTGTTTATGATGCAATTCAGTTCAACAGCACCACAAACTAAATTGTCCAAAACAATCATACAAAAACAAAAACTTCACGAGGGTTGCGGCAGAACTGTTGAATTAGACGACACTGCTTTTCGCTCCATTGCTACATGTGTCAACGGAATTTCTAGGAGACGGGGTTGCTTCAGTCATAACATGGTTGCCAAACAAATAAGTCACATTACGTAAACGGACACTCCAAGAATTGTGGGCTGTGAAATCGTGCAATCAAACTACACACAGAAGAAAGCATTTACATATCTCTGGGTAGTCACTATCCATCACTGTTCATACAGTCTTTGCTGAAGCTTTCTCAATTTGGGTACATTAGTGCAGCTCAGTATGTTCTGTGCATATATCTTTTATGTAATAACATGAGAACACAGACACATGCAGTCTTTGTGTGTGGTGCTCAGAGTTTTGAATCCAAAAGTGATTGCGGCGACAAGAGTCATAAATCTACGTCCCCTGGGTCCGACCTCAAAGAGACATATACAACCACAGGCCATTACATCATGTGTGTGTGTGTCTGTGTATTTGTGTTTCACGTATTTGCACCGTTTGTATGTTTACGCATGTGTGTGTATGTCTGGTTGGAGAATATACAGCTCAGTTTTAAAAGTTCTTACTGAGCGAGCTGCGGGTGGCTTCCCCAGATTGTTCTCTGACAGTTGGAGAGACAGACAATGATAATTGCATACATTATATTATCGTGTGAATGTGTATGAGCAGAGTGGACATCTTCAGGTGGATAAAGTAAGCAAGAAACTCGGAGTCAACATGCGTTCATGCGTGCATAAATATGCAGAACTCATCTTCTGCTCAGGTAAAAAAGATGTTTACCATCGCTGTACAGACTAATGCATCCAATCCATTCCCTTTCACTTGGTTGGCTAATTGACTAAGAGGATAGACATGATGTAGCCAAATGTCACCTCGGTGCTGCTTCCAATCCCATCAAATGAAGGAAGTAATTAAGCAATGCTCTCTCCGCCATTAGCCAATTACCTCACTGGTAGTCAGTCATCGGGATGTTACCGTCCAGCAGTACAAGTCCATAAGGGTGAGAGCCATCAGCAACATGTACATGGCCCTGAGATACAAAGTGGTTACAACGCTAATAGCAGCTTTCAGCTTTATATATGACAGCATGCGAGTGGGACCTCTGACAGGTCTTGGGTCAAAAAAGTCAACTACATATATAGCTTCTTTCTTTATAGATCTTCTTTCACCACTTAGGAGAGATGCTGCAGCAAAACAGAGCCAGTCCAGCACCACAGAGAAAAACCTATAATAGAGTTTCAGGAGCGTGGATGAAGCTCTGCGTTTTGTCAGTTTAGAAAGACGATCCAGAACCACGAGTATGGCATTTAAAAAGATTGTGACTGTGGAAAAAGGAAGATCTTTGAGGTCTAAATCACCCTGTAATTTGTGTTTTCCTGCTGAAATCAAATTATCTTAATGTAATATGGTCATGATACTGTATTTATTGTGTGCTGCAGAGTAATTTTTTGACTGTGGTTGCGTCCTGTATATATTAACGGGTACTGTACTGGAAAAATGGATATTAATTTGGTGTAAATTAGATTATGATACATTGATTTACCTCAATGGCAGAGAGAACTAGGATTTTATTTATTTCTTATTTAATTTGCTTCTAAGTTAATGTAAACTCCTCCATGATTACCTTTTGCCTTGATAAATTTCAATAAAAATTCTCTCTAAAAAATCAGTGCAACTGGTGAGTCGCACTCCCCTTTTGTTTCATTGAGAAATGCCGTTTTCACTCCTTTCCGTTTTCACATTTATCCCCACCAATGCCAGGCTACACATTTCTCACATTAAATGTATCTTGCTATAGATAGTTATTCAGGAAGTCTTTCATTTCATCAAATTGAAAAAGATGGAACTCATAGGAGGACGTAACAGGTAACTGTATTAAACTACTCAGAGTAGTAAATATGCCCTGATTATGTTGCAGTGGGCTAAAGGTATTTTCACCCCACTCATTGTTTATCTGTTTGTAGCAACCATCCTCATTTGTCCATGTTGAAACTCATAGATAACAGAAGATTTACAGGCTACAGTAGATCCAACTTTGTCATTGCACACAATAAGTGCATATGGACATAAAGATATAATAAAGGTGAACTAATATACAGAATAAATAAAAGTGCAGTAAGATTGTGATAGGTAAGGTAACTAGGGTTGTAACAATGGTGCAGTGTAAAGAAAACTGCACAATTTACCTTTTCAAAATAAAGTAAAGTAAGTAAATATGTAACTATTATAGGAAGTGTTGAAGAGAACATAGATGTAGGACAAAATAAAACAGCATTAAACTATAAGGAAGGTTTTGGGGCATTTATACTGTAATTTCTATTTCTCACATATCCCCGACAGTAGTCAGTGAGTCTCCATTTTTGAGTTCTCTCATTTTTCTTTCTGAGAATCGCTAGAAGTCTCTCTCTGTAATCATTTACTTCCATCCTAATCTTGCCAAACTGAAGTGAGTGAAAGTGTCAGTCAGAGGAGTTCTTCAATAACGCCGTGGAAGTCGAGTGCAGCATCTAATCATCCCGATCTAATTTCGATGTGTTTGCCATCTCCATCGCTATCTTTAACCAGACCTTCAGGCCACGCACACAGTCTGCATTGAGCAGGGAACAGAGAAATCAAGGCCCTCCCGTTTGCTCCTGATGTGTGTCAGGAGGGGGTTATTTTCATAATCTGAGCCTTTTTCATTACTGTGCAAGCTGGATGTGAGGAAGAACTTCTGCCCTTTGGATCATATAATCAGATAGATGATGGCAGGAGAATACGATTTAAGAATCACCCTGCTGACAGACATAGGCATACACACACACACACAAACACTGGTGTGCACACTGCAGGCATAAATGTATGCACAGTCAAGGACACGTGCACATACTTCATAAAGCCTTATTAAAAGCACCCCCGAGTTAAACATGTGTACATGCAAGCGAGGAGACATAGACATGTTATGCACGTACACACACCTATGGAATAGACACACACACACACATCCTGACAGGGAAACGTGATAACTTTTATCACATTTCCCCGTCAGGAATCAATCAAGCCAGATGAAGAATGAATTTCTGCCCATATAAGGACAAAAATGTCTAGTTCAATAACGTAGTCTGCAGAACGGGGACTGCTGAGGCTAGCAGGGGGATGTTTGGCAGTAATTACTGGAGTATGGACACAAATACAGACTTCCTAAAAGACACACACTGGAAAACACTGTCACACACATGCATGCGACCGAGTATTAATGGGCTTCCTGTTCAATGAAAACAGCAGGGGGAAAAAAAAGAACCAAGAAATTACTTAGAAGGAGACAGCTAATATCTGGCTCAGGGTAGCTACGGCAGATCTAGGTTTGATAGCTAAGGTTACAGGTAGCCGCACTTTCTGTCAACCCATATTTTAAAAAATGGTAAAAAGTTTGATGAGGGAAAGAGCGGACAGAGAGAGGCAAAGAGTGGAAAGAGGGGTGTTCTTTTCAGGTCAGCTCTCAGTTGCCAGCAGGTTCCTGCATTAATTAGACAGGGTTTTGTGTGTTTCTGTGTGTGTGTATGAGAGAGGGAGTGTGCGAATGAGAAAGACAAAAAAAGAAACAGACAGAGAGAATGTGTTATTGCATATGTGGATAGTTGTAGGAGTGTGTATGTGAGCGTGCTAAAGTGTGTAGTTAATTGGACAAAGAAGCCGTGTATGCAGAGGGCAGAATGAGGCCTTCCCTCCTCACACATCCCCTCACTGCCAGCCTATTGTCATAAATCCAGATAAGGGTTTACTTGACAACAGCAATTGACCTTTTCTTTCATTTAGTCCACTCTATATCACAGCTGAATACTGAGAGGAGCCTACAGGCAACTATGAAGACACACAGAAAAGATAGATAGATAGATAGATAGATAGATAGATAGATAGATAGATAGATAGATAGATAGATAGATAGATAGATAGATAGATAGATAGATAGATAGATAGATAGATAGATAGATAGATGGATAGATGTGTATTTATAATCCTGATATCAATGGGGAGTTCATTACACCATTGTGGAGCCAGGACAGCAAACACTATGGATTTTGTTAAGCGATAGGTGGTCCGTCTTCTTAGTAAGGGAGTGGCAAGCCATTTGGCAGTAGCACAGTGTAGTGAACAGGTGGTGTATGATTTGTCCAGCACGGTAGGCAAGTGCCAATGTCTTGAATCCGATTCACACAGCCGCCAGTAGACAGTGCGAGGTGCACCTCCAAAAATAAAACCATTTTCAACTCAATTAACTAATATTCTCTTGGAGGGACGACCACAGGTAGATCATTGGAGTTTGTCATTATTACAATTCACACAAGAGCTACATAGTATGATAAAATATACAAGAAAAAAAAATGTACCCTGAAAGGGTGATTTCAACTCTCAGGTTGCTTTCATAGATAAATCATAGTATAATAATAATGTTAGCCCAGATTAGTTAATCCACATCTGGAGAACATACGGTAGATGAGTAGTCTCTCTAACCAACCTGCAACTCCAGCAACCGACCGAAGGCTCCCACGTTAACGTGGTTCGTGTTTTTCACTTGTGACACATTCTGACAAGCAGTATATCTCTGTAAACTCTTTAGTTGATTCAATACGGTGCAAATATCACAGAGAGTGGAAAGAAAAGTGGAGAAATATTGTTACACATACTACTTCCATACAATTTACAAGCACTTATCTCTGTGTGCCTTGGGCACCTAGTTGTTTGAAATGTTTAAAAAGATGCGTTGAGTAAAGTGCCAACAAAGTATCCGACCTTGTGTTTTCCATTTCCCTCATCTCAACATACAGGTGGGTGCTGCTTTACAGAATTTACAACAAATGGAAATCACATGCCGCTGATGACAAATCAAGGCTTTTAAATTTAACAATTTTTTTTTTTTTTTTTTAGAAACTCAGGCAAACAAACAAATCAACCCTGTTTTGTTAGAGGGCCATTATCTTGTTCACACAAATGGGGGAGCGAGTGTGAATGTGTGCAGACAGAGAATGAGGGGAAGTATTGATCTAGTCACAGAGATGGAGTTGTGTTTACCTTCACAAGAGCTGACGCAGATATGCATATACACTGGAGATGTACTGAGACAAAGGACCACATATCCTCCCCACTCTGGACTCAGAATCAATGCCTTGTGTGTAAAGGAGTGTGTGTGTGTGTGTGTGTGAGGGGTAGAGAGAGGTAGAAAGAGGCAGAGAGAGAGAGAGAGAAGCTGGCAGGGAGCATCTGGCACCAGTTTCTCACCCAGCCTCAAATTAATCTGATTTTATGGCACCTCATTACACTGCCTATCATTGATAATCAAAACCAGTGTGATGGGTTACGCATACACACACACACACACACCTATGAACGCAGGCAGACGCAGTACTGAAGGTGGACGGAGATGGATCATCAGATGAGAAAAACAGAAACAGAGTTTGAGGAAAATGAAACACCTGTATTTCCTCAGTGTTTGCAACATCATTAATCTAAGTCATTTATGCTTGTCAGCTTCTCATAGAAAGTGTGTGTCCATGTTTGAGTGTGTGTGTGTCCAGTCCCAGACGCCGCTGCCATTACCGAGTCCCATCAGTGCTTGAATGCCTCCCAATATTCCATCCAGATTCTGCATAGTAATAATATTCAAAACATGCATTATTCCATCTATCTGCCCTCCCCAAGGATCACCCCTCTCTGCTGCCAACACAAACACACACACACACAAGCACACACCGCACTCACACATATCTACCTCATAGCAGTAAATAGGATGGTATTGAGACATTAGTTAGAGTTATGGGGGGCACCTGGCCACAGCAGCACCGTGTGAAATGTTATAGGGCCCATAGGCTGATGATACCACTGTCTCCCTATCAGTGATGCAGTCCTGGACACACACACACACACACACACACACACACGCACGCACACACAAATAGGACCATTAGCCCTTGCTGCATCACCTCACTAAGCAAAGAGCGGAAACGAATGGCAGACCATTAGAGTTTCATTACGGGGAGTTGGCTCGAGTGGAAGGTGGAACAGAGTGAAAGGGTAGGGGAGAGAGAGAGAGAGATATAAAGAGAAACCTGATGAGAAGAGGGGAAGAGAGGGATAGCATGCGTGTGTGTTTGTGAAACAAGAGAGAAAACAGACCGGGAGACAGAGAGAAAAGTGAGAGGATGGCGAGCTATTTAGTATGGCACGAGGTCTGTGGATATGAGAGCTGTTGTCCATGACCTCCTCCCCTTATTTGCAGAGCAACAGTCAATTCAATTGCCTACGGCTGTTTTAATATGTCCCACCTGTTTACACACACACACACACACACACAAGTGGAAACACACGAACACATGCATAGACATATCTCTGAACAAACTCTTCTTTAATCCGTCTCACTTTCTTTCACACATACACACGCAGAAATGTGCAACCGATGCATATGCGCGCACACACACACACACTGTCTCACTCCCTCTCTCTAGCTAGAGCTCACTCTTCAGCACGCACACACACACACACACACATACAGTACGCACACACGCTGAGAAACACACACAAACACACCTCCAAGGTTAATAGTAGCTGTCATGGGCAGGGTGAGCAGTAATGGAACACACAAATGCCCCGGGGAGAAAGCAGTCTGTGGATAGACAGAATGTGGGAATGAGGAGGAGAAGGACTAAGAGGAGAAAGAGAGGATGAAGGGATGGAGGAGAGGAAGGGAGGTGTAAAAGTACAGGGGGATGAGGTGGGAGGAATTATTCCCGTGAATCAATTACCCCCAATGCAGATGAGGAGATTATTTATCTCTCCATTAGCACTAAATTATTCACACTCTCGCCGCGTTTGTGTGTATTCGTGTACTTTCGGACCGCTGATTGCTGTGGGAGGAGGGGATAAACCTGCATGGACAAAGTGTGTCAGCAAATTGAACAACAAGCTATTTACATCTTTCATCAGCCATGCTTGTTCCTCATTAGTTAACACTTTTAAATCAATATGCCCACCCACCCCCCCCTCTCCCTTTCTCTCTCTCTCTCTCTCTCTCTCACTCCTGTGATCTCCATTTTGTCTCACACCTCTATTTTTGTGTGCCGTCACTGTCAGCGGGGACTTTAGGAACGGAAAGTGACAGAACAAGAACATCACAGAAGGTGTAGCCATCTCAGCCTGGCTCTAACAGCGACAGTGCAATGCATGTATGGGCAATTTAGCAAACACTGGTGTGGATCTGTGGTTCTTTACTGCTAAAGCATGCAACAGATCGACTTTTGCTTGTTTTTTTTGTTTTATGTTTGTTTTTTTTTTGTTTTTTTATGAAATACTACCAAAAAGAGGTCACAAGGAATGATCTGAACACAAATGGTTATTCCAAAGGCATTATTTGGTTGCTGTCAAGTCTTACAAGAAAGAAGCTGTTCTACCGCTACAAAGAAAGAACTGCAGTAAAATATGCAGATAAAATGGGACTTTGTTGTTGGACTACTTACTGTGGAGAAAGTACCTCATATACCCAGCCCCATCAAGCCTGTCTCTGATCTAAATGTAGTCTTTGTATCCTCATTTACACCTGTCTGACTGAGTTGCCTCACCTTGCCCTGCGTGCATTCCACCCCTCTGGAGGCCAAACCGCGCTATTATATAAACTGCTGTTTATCCTGACTTTTAAATGAGTTTGTCTGGAAGGTTAAAAGTTGCCTAAATTGTGCAAATTCTTTTCTGTGTTATTATGTAGAAAGGAAAAGGAGGAAGACACAAAAGGAATATAATGGTCATGAAATGTTACTGAAGTGAATTGTGAATGTATACAGCAGGCTGTTAAGAAGTAATGCGAGTAGCAGTACCCTGTCCGGTGAGGTTTCGGGGTTAGGCTTGTCACATTTTCAAAAAGTCATGTTTCTGAATTTAAAGTGACTTGTAATTCTTTTGAATTAGTTTGAACACATACAATATTACTAGCTTAGTTTACTGATAGGTCAACGGGCCATGACATAGGTCAAGCTGGTAGTGGAGCTCTCTTAAATGTTCCAATTGCAAGTAAAAAGTGACAGCCTCAGTGCATAGGTTATGTAAAACTTCTACAGATACAGTTACTGAAGGAGTGGAGGAAGAGGTGGCCAATGAGCAGACGAGCAACAAAGAAGTGATTTCTGTGTGTTTTTGTTAGATGAAATGCTAGTAGACGTAGTAAACATTCTACATGTTCACATTTTTAAATCTCACCTATTTTAAAACTCCATTTGACAACCAACTAAGAAGACAAAAACCTGAAATGGAAGAGCCTCCACAGAGAGGAATCCCTGTTCAGGCCTGCTAAGTGTGGGTAAAGATTGACTGCTGATAACACAATGGAACAAAAAAAGCAATCACACCGAGATCGAGCAGAGTTTTGTTGTGACTACTGCACCTGAAAATGATTTTGCAGTATCTTTTCTGGTTGTTTAGCAGATAGATTCGTCTTGAATGGTATTGTTTACCGCATCATTTGGCACCATGGCCTTATCTTCAAGGTTAGCTTTAGTTTTTAAACAGTTTCAGAGTTACGATTTATAAAATGAATGCGGTGAGCCTCGCTGGTGTGCATAAACCTGCGTGTGTCTGTTTACATCAACATCTGTTCAGTTTGTCAGGCACTGTCCCTGTGAAATATTCCTGTGCAGCCTACAGCTAGTGTTGCCACTACCACATGCTGCTCTCCTTTGAACAACTACAAACATTCACCCAATGCCAACCTAACCACAGATCATTAGTATTTTCACAGACCTGCAAAAGGTGCAGCACAAAGGGGTTGTAAGGGTAAAATAATGAACATGATGATAATAACACACTTGATAAAATATCCTTTGCAACAAAAAAGAGATATGTGGGCACGACGAGAGAAAAAAAGGGAAAGGCAGAGGGAGATCAAAACTGAGATATGATGGAAGCAGTGGATAGAGAGTAGCTGAATCAAGAGCTACTGTCTTCTAGGCATCACAGGTAAATATTTCACTATATCCGGAACATCAGACACGGTGCCTTTGATATGCAAAGTAAAAACCATGCCTCTCAACCCAAATAAAAAAAGCCAAGTGCAGATTGGAACAAGCAAAAACCTGGCAAACAATTTTCTTCGATGACTATAATTTATTATTGCCACTTCTCAATTTGACTTTCCAGACAGTGGAATAAAGATGATAGACTTCAAAATGATACTGCCAAAAGTTGTGCGTGTGTGTGACCTTTTTACCAGTTTGCAGTAAAACAGGTCGTCCATAATCACAGGGTTGGCGGTTCAATCCCCACCCCATGTTATCCAGAAGATACTTGCTCAAGGACATTTAACTTTAATGTAACACAGCATGATCACAGTCTAGTAAAAGGAAATTTAACAAGGACTCCTTTGAAAATGAATGCAGGTAAAATAAATTATATATACAGTGAAGATAAAATATCTAGTGCTATCCAGCACTTTACTATTCTTGTACAGTAGGGCTGCTATGGAAGACTGAAAGGTGCATTGTGAACCAAGTATGTGTCAAAGTGTAACTGCAACCCCAAATTCTGCTAGCTCCCTCTCTCCCAGCAAATGCTAAAAATTTAGCAGAGGACTGAAGAGGACATAAGAGGTAGAGCTATAAGAGGTTTGGTCTTGTGGCTACGTACGACCATCGCTAACAGAGCTAACCAAGCTAACTAGTCCTGAGCAGTTGCCGTTAGACTCTTTGTTTTCACGCTGGAGAGTCACAGTCAGCTGGAGATTTGACAGTCAATAGTCACTGCCATTTGTAAACATTTCTAGCTAGAGGCTCAAATACGCTGTCACCGGTAGTGTCCGTACAGCTATATAAAAGGCCACAGTCTGCAGAGTTAGGGCAGGTTTTACAGGGAGTGAACTGGAAAAGGGTGTTGGTTGGTGACAAAAGCTACCACTATATCTGCCTCCAGATAGGCCATTAGTTGAATTCAAGTGCAGTAGTCAGCACAATGCGTAGAATTCAAATACCTTGTACCAAAATATCAATATGTGAACTGATCAACAACACTGCTAAATGTCCATATGGAGTGATTTTAGATGAAAAAATGGCCAGACGGTTTAGTTACAGAATCATTACATTACATTCAGAATCACCGGTGTCAACAACAGCCTGTACCATGTAGGAAGATGACAAAAGTGTTTCATAGCAGCATGCTATGACAACAGATAGTAGCATCCTCGAGCATTCTTAGTCATGTTAGTGTTGTTATGGAGAAATTGCTGAAGTCAAAGGTCAATGACTTTATTGACACTTGGCCAAGGAGAATTAGGATGGTGTCATTGTTAACATATTTTAGTCTGGAGACACAGATGTCTGTTTAAGCAGATTGGAATGTCAATGGCAAGCTATCTATTATGTCTAAGCATGCAGCACTAGATTTCTTCGACCCTGGCCCCCATAGTGTTGAGATAGACTGGCACCTACTGTTGCCAATCAAAGCCAAACAGTTAATGCTGCCGAGGACCTCAAGGCCCACACATGACTTTGTGTAACTTTGTGTAATATGTCTGTATGTCTGTATGTGCTTTTATTATATTCCATTTTAAAGTATATATGTGTCACTCAGAACACTACAAGAGTAGAAAATTCCATAAGTGTCAATACATTGTTGATGCAAAAAATTATAAACAAACAAATAAACTGAGTTCCACACAGGTAGAATTTCTTCTTCATGTACTCACTGGCACCATGTAACTTATTCTTGTCTTGTCTTCTCATTGTTCATTTTTTGATGATATTGTGCACTCTTAGCCTGAAATCTTTGTTTAGTTGTTGTGAAGGTTTACTATTCCATTAGATCTGTGTTTGAATAATTTCCCAGAAACAGGATTTGTGCTTCCACAGCCCTCAACTGAAGGTTTCAACCAGTCTCTAAAAACAAAAAATCAAGGGAAACTTTCTCTGCAGCAGTAGCCAAATCTCTTATTGCTCCGAAAAGCCTAGATCATTAATCATAACACCAATTTCTCTGACCAGTCTTCCCGGCAGTGGCCAACAAACTGTTACTTTATGACTTTATGTTACTCTATGAATATGTGAGAGGGCTGCAGTATTCGTAGAGTCAGCCAACGTTAGTTTCAGCCAAGTAAGGCAAATCCATTCAGTTGATGCTGTGAGACGAAGACCAACCAGCAGCACAGTAAAAGCACCACCCATGTGTTTGATAAAATCAATTAAAGCAGAAATACAGTTCTTGTTACATTAAACATATTAACATATACTACTACTACTATATAGACTTTATTAAGTACTACCATTACTTTTTTTGCAAGTGAAGGAATGAGAGAAGGAGAAAAGTCTTCCTGTGAGGTAAATTTGTGATTTGTGATTTTGGACTGTATAAATACAAGTCACTTGACATGACTTGGGGGACAGGTGTAGCCTGAAGCAGTGTCTGTCCAATGCACAAGATACATTTGAAGTTTTCAGCCTAAGACTGGTTCAAAGCCAAACTCTCGCAGCAGCGATATTTCCCTATAGGTTTGATACTATAGCTCAAATCTGATCCTAACCTTTTTGCAAAATATTTCAGCACTGAAGGGGGAAAATTATATTACAAGTTCACTTGCAGTAGCAATGGCAAAAAAAAGTGACACACATAAAAATTGTGATTTTTATCTTTTATGATTGTTAATCTATTCACAGATTCCAGAAATTGATTTTTGTCCGTTGTTAATAAGATTATGTTGGAACTCATCTGTGACAGCACAGTGCAGCACCCAGACAAAATACAGGCTGGAGTAATTTTGTTGTTCTTTGAAGAAGGAAAGTGTCTGAGCGCGTTTTGGATTTAATAAGTTAGTAATAAGCAAGAAGCTAGCCAGTGAAGTATATTGTAAATCCTTCACCTTGATATTTAAAGACTAATGAAGCAAAGATTAGCAAAGAAGCCACCCAACAAAGACACATCTCTTTACCTCTCTCTATCTCTCTACAAAACGTTAACCAAAATTTGGTCAGAGGAAGAAAATAACTCAATCTGTCGTTGTTAGTTTCATTTCAGAAGTCCAGCACTCTTACAGAGTGGTGGATAATGACAGTTTTCACTGGTAATAGTGCTGCAGTGGAAAGGTTGTTCTCCACTCCCGGAGACTGAATGTTAGTAAGAACAAGACATTTTGAAATATATTTAGCCACAGATGTTGGACAGTAAATCATACTTTCAATTCTTGAAGACAGAAGACTGTAACACTCTTCCAAAACAATGCACTATTTAAAATTTAAAAAAAAAATTTGTGTACTTTCAAGACCAGTTTATTAATGTTTCATATATTGCATTTTAGTTATCTAAGGGTAGGGTATGAGTGAATAATGTGGTACATAGCCAACAGTGTTTCTGTTTATTATTAAGAATCATTATTAAGAATATTATCAAGAATCAATTCTGAATCAAATCGAATCACGAGATTCCCACCCCTACTACTCAATTTGCCATTAAAATGTAGCAGTCCAACATCTCATGGTTATTTTCTTCATTGCACTGCATTGCATGCTGCCCTTGCTGGAGTCTGAGCAACATGCCCAGAGCAAAAACATGTGCCGTAATGTAAATTTGGAGCAAAGTCAAATGAGAATCAGAGTTGGACACAATGTTAACATGAATCTTGGAGTAACTTGTCACCTAACAGTAATGTGATCTGTGTTTTGGAATAAAATGGGACTGCACATGTCGTGAACACAAAGTCACATACGGTCCTCGACACAGGGACAAACGCGCACACAAACACACACATTTCTGACTGCAGTAAGTAAACAGACTTAATGGGGAACCAGGGACCTGATCTAAACAGAGGGTGAACTGAGGAAGTGTTTACTTGTGCAGCAGGAGAGCTGTTGGCCTGTGCTCATCCCCATAGCTCACCATGCTCTGGTGACGCACGGTGGAAATGCAGTCCACTTCCTCCTGCATCATTATCGTAGAAATCGGTAACTTTATAGGCCACTGGGGCACAGTGAGGTGACTGCATTGGTCGAGAATGTTAACTTGGTCCATTAAACCGAGACATTTTCTGTAGGTACAGGTGTTCCTAAACATTATCCGTGACTAGGAAAGGTTTGCAGTGTGTGGTAGCTTAAGGACATTTAGCCTACTTTTAAAGTCATACTGAGATGTACAAAACTGTATAGAGTATAGCACTCTAATGTATAACTTATGCACATATAAAAACCACCTGGATACTGAGCTCATGTCATTCTCTGTGACTACAATAAGATAAGCATGTGAAGGGATGTAAAGAACCCTATAATGTAGCACTTCAAATTCCATGAATATCTTACATTGGCCTTTTTTACCCCCATCAAAGTCTACTTTTTTTCTGCTGGTGTGCTCGACAGCATCCAACAGCTTCAGTCACGTAGCTTGAAAAACAGTGATATGGGGCAATGAATAGGATGAAATTACTGTTTATTACAGCGCAAGCAGGTTTTAAAAAAACCTTCCTTGATTACGTTTAAAAAAACAGAAGAAAAGGTTGGAAAGCTACCATTCAGAGCAGTGCGAAGCCTGAGACTCACAGGGATTATTTTTACATACATTTACCTCATTATGTGAAACTTTAATGTAAACATCAGCCATTGTATATAACAGAAAAGAAGGAAAGCATAATGGATCCCCTTTAACAAAGTGATTACTTTGTCTATTATTAATAATGCAAGAAATGAAAGGGTTAAAAAGAGCCGTATGGAGAAGAAGGATGGAAGTATAGGTCACGGGTAGGCCAAGCACACAGATTACTATGCAGCCCCATAGTGAAACAGTGGAAGTCTGTAGCAAACACAGCTCTTTTTCCACATGGCTGCTCAGCCTGCCGGGGAGGCTGGAAAGGCTTGCTCTGCTTTACTGTCTTTCGCCATGGCCTGCATGAAGACACAGAGCTGTCCCGGCTGGATAGAAAGCACACTGTTCACTCGACCAGAGGTTTCCAAAGTCAGATGCGGGGTCCTCCAGGGGTCCTCGCTACAGGGCTATTGTTTAATTTCATGCATTTTTCACATGCTGGAGGTCAGCACAATGAGAGAATGCATAAGAACTAGGAGCTGGGAATCACACGCTAACTAACGTGGCGTGATATTGTCATGATATGTTACCATTTTTAATGGTTTATCGCAACAAAAGGCAACATATGATATACTGTAGTGCAAAAATATCATCACATAGCAACATCTTAGAGCAGACTTTGAATATAACCTCCAGGGTGACAACTTATTTGATGTGCAACAGTCATCTGAAGTGCATCATGTCATCCTGAAGTAAAGATACAGATACATAAAGTCTGCAGAGGCAGGAGGTTGGATGGGAACTTTGACACAGCAGATACTGTTTGCTTCTTGTTTTCTGACAGTCAACAAGAGTATTTGACCCTGACCAGTGGCGTCAAATCTGATCATCACTTTGGTTTTCCTTTGTCTTCCCTTTGGTAACTTAATATGTTTATTTATTTACCTGTTAATTTCTTTCCTTCCATCCTTCCTTTTTTCCTTCCTTCCTGCTTCTCCTTCAATATTCTATGATGAGAACTATTGGAAGCCACCATTGCTAAGGCCTTTTCTACCCTCCCTAATACTCCCATAACCCTACATAACCCTGCAGCTTGACAGAGAGAGAGCAGGAAATCCTCCCTGTGCTTAACCTGAGCCCACAGACTTTCACCCTCCCCTAAACCGGCTCAGACAGAGGTCTTTATTACGGAGGAGGAGTGGGCACAGAAAAGAGTAGAGGAATGAATGAAGAGGTGGAGGTGACAGCTCTTTGACCTGAGCTGATTGTACAGGTTTCAAGATCCTGTGCTGTGCCAGTTCAATGTAACGCTAACCATTCTAGTCAAAACACTAAACTAATGAATACCTAAAGAAATCAAAATGTTTGTCTCTTGCTGATGGACTTTTGTTGTATTTCTTGGAGTTAAGAAGTGTTCTTCTCCACAAAAGTGCCTATCAAGGCTTTTCATTTTCATCCCACAGATGTTTTTTTTCCCTCACTTCTTTCTTTTTACTTTGTTTTGCATCTGAGGCAGTTTAGAGTTTCAGCAAATCACTACACACTGCAAAGTGACTGCACTATGGTATGAGGAGAGATAAGTGGTGTGTCAGCAGTGATAAAGCTACACTCTTTGGTTTGCTCTTCGTCTTACATGAGGGAACCATCTCCAACTCTTAAGACCAGAGCAACCGGCTAACCATAGTGTATTTTACAGAGCTAATTTAATTTAAGGTGCATTAAATATTCACTCTGCACCTCTTGCACGTGGACATTATTCTCAGCACACTCTATAAAGAGAGACGGGAAAGCAGTGGTACCACCGCTACTGCAAAATTTTTTGCCTGTGTTCAACAAAGTAGCATCTTAGTGGCCTAGGAAATTAAGATAGTGACTATGTAATGATAATATATATCACTCCCTCCCTGTCACTGCTCTCAACAGTACATTGACTAATAAAAAGCGGGGTTAGGGTTAGATGGATAGAGGTTTTGTCATTAAAAAAGCAGTGCTTCAGTCTGAACTGGCTCGTGGCTCACATACAAGGACGTTTATTGCTGGTAGCAAACATTGTGCATCACATTTCTAGTTTGGCTCATGAAAAGCTCCGCAGATGTGACAGAGGGAAAAAAAACTGTGTTAGACTGGGATTGGTATCAGTGTCAGTTTTTTTATTCACAGTGGACAATCATAGTTTTACCCATGAAATTGTTTAGTTGGTGGTAAGCCACCTCAGTCTTGTCACATGATCACTTTAGTTAGCAGACACAAAAGTTAAGCTCTTTAAATATAGAACAAATGGTGTAATTGTGACTCCGCTGTTTTAAGATGGCCTTTGGTTTTTGTTGTTATAGCTGTTATGACGTTAGCGAAAGTAGCCTTTGCCTCTGTGGAAGAACCTGACAAACTAATTAACACTTAACTAATGTAGCTACGCAACCTAACCTACTTTACAGTGAGTTTATCCAATTTAATAATTTACTGTGTTTGTGTGACAAATCTTCAGACAATTTAAGCATACGCGTCAGCAATGCAGCACGGTGCCGTGGTTTGTTTAACCCACACCAAGATGGGAAGTCAGCAATCCTTCATAACAGAGCAGATCATCTTCTCATGAGAAACCCTGACGACTTCTCAGAACAAAGAGAGGTCTATGATGGAGAAAGGAATAGCAATAAAGTGAGAAGTGAGCTAGCTCATGTAATCACTGCTGGCATAATTTTTTTGTACCACCTCTCTTATGCCTCTGCTGGATTCTCCGGCACGGATGTGATCAGCAGAGAGATAAATGGTAATCTCAGTAGGCGTTCACACACACGCAAGCACATGAATAAGTACACGCGTGCAGCCTCATGCATACACATACACACACAAACAGAATCGCAGTTTGATGATAATCCTGAATGCATATGAAAGCGCACGTGAGCACAAGTATGGAAAATAGGTACGAGGGAGGAGAGGAGGGAATGGAAAAAAGAGAGAGAGAGGTCGGAGTAGTGATGGAGTGAGAGGGAGAGGAAGGAGCCAGGCTTTATTTAATCTCAGCAGAAGTGTCGATAGAGCAGAAAGTTCAGCAAGCTGGATCGGTGGTTAAGCCTTGAGTTTTACTTTAACTGTTCAGCTCTTCTGGTAGTGAAGTGTGTGTGTGTGTGACTATGTTTGTGAATGTGTGTGTTTGAAAGACTGTGTTGAAGACATTAAACATAGTGCAAAGAAGCAAGAACAGGGTGCTGCTGGAAGGAATGTATTTAATCAAGTCAGAACAAAGGAGTTGTGTAATTGTCTCCTGAGGGCAGAGAGAACACTGGCTCCCTCTGAAGAGAGTTTTTCAAAGTAACAGAACAATGCTGTTTTATTGCATAATAGAGACATTTTCCCGATCACTTGACAGTATTCTGTTTTTTTCACTCTCTTTTTTTGGGGCCAATTCTGAGAATTTATCAAAGCTGTGCTGATTGTGTTGAACACCCACTTGAGTCCCATTTTAAAACTGGATTGTTTTGTAGATATTACAAAAAGAAAATTGGAGCCATTTTTCATTCATCATTGGCAACGGCAAATAATGGTATCACACAGGGGTATTGAATCTAACACACACCCCACTGCATGAATCTAGAGAGCTAAAAACGTCTGCCTTAATTCATACATGATAGATTTTTGTAAATGCTCATTTACAGCAAAGGACAGCTTTTTCACTGACAATCACTGACAATCAGTGTTTGTTTGTACAAAAATGAACATGGAAATCAAATTTCCAAAATCAACTGTGGTAGGGTTGCAAAATTTATTCATTTACAAAACTGAAGGTTGGCCATTAACAGGGAACTTAAACCTAGTTGGGGAAAATATATTTTAGCATATTCTGGATTAAAACATTCAGATTTCATGCAAGCAGACTTGAATATCTATGCTACTCCTCAATCACAAGTACACTGTTTACTGCAGGGCGAGCTGCAAATGGGAAATGCTGGGAAATGAAGCCAATGCGGAAGAGCTAAAAACTGTAATTCCTCAAGCGTACCCGCTTGAGACAGGCTGCAGAAGTGAGTCAACCTCCATAAGGCTTAAAGTTACGCTTAATTGACAGGTAAGTGCCGTTACAGATGGCTTGTTCGAGTCATTGACTGCTTCAGGTCCGCCAATGATCCACTGCTTTGACGTTATTTAGATTAATCGGGAGGTGAAAGAAGCAGTACATCCAACATGGCGGCATGTTTCATTTCATTGACCAGTCATCATGATGCTAGCTTTACCGTGTTTCCCATTAATTCTCATGAATTTCATGAGAAATTTCGTGAAATTCCCAAGTTACCAATTTGGAATAATTCCAAAATTCCCCAGTGTGACTTCCTATGGAAATTTACCAGAAGTTCCCCACCCCCTTGCAACCCCAGGTAAGATACCAGCATCAGCCAGTCAGTGGAGCACTGTCAGACACCCATTACTGGCTACAGCACTGCAGCTCAGAAGCTAATGACTTCTCAATCTTCTGCTTTCTCTTGCTCACTGTGTCAAATTTAGCTATTAGTTTAGCTATTCCTCTGCCTCCTTTAGATAATGGCACATGTAATAAATGTAATTAATTTACTGTGCTTGATGTAAGGCTCAAAATGGAACTGCAGTTCAGCACTAAATCATTAGCTGCTGTAGTTATCAAACCCCCAGTAGCCGATGTGGCTCTTGGTATGATTTGGCCCTTGAATTATTTCGGGGCTTTGTAGGTTGAAAATCACTCTTAGTTGCAGCTGAGTTAGATTGTGAACTCTCTGCCATCATTACCACACAGTTGCTGGATTATTCACTCACTTCAACCTGACCTACATTTCATTTTTGAATCGATAACAGTGACTCATGTCTGTCATGTAGAGCCCGCTCGAGAATATGCAATATATACAGGTACCAGTATAGAAAAGGCCAGAACATTCACCCTCTCTCTCTCTCTCTCTCTCTCTCTCTCTCTCTCTCTCCTGAGACGTCTGACCAATCAGTGTTGAGGGTCAGCGCATCAGGCCCTCTTGTTCATCACTTGAGCTCCAGAAAATCAAAGACGTGATCTCAGATGTTAGATGACAATTTTCTGAAAAGGGCTTACAAATAGCAACAATAATTAAGACTCTCAGCCAGCTAAAACTGATCCACCTCCATCTATCTACACAGTGCTGAATATTGTACTTGTACAATTATTAGATCTATACAGAGTAATTAACACTTAAGAGCTCAATTATAAACTCAACCCGTGAGTACAATACAATGGACAACTTAAAGTGAGGCCGAGTGTAATGTTTTTTTGCCCCCTCAATACTGAAACGTTTTCGCAGTGTTAGGAAACGTGTGTGCCAACAAGCTTCGAAAAAAACATTCAACCTTCTAAAGCACTACGAATTTTAGTTTTGACATCTAATAACTGAGTTACATAGGTAGTTCAGAGAGTTCTTCTGTAGCACAGACTGTAAGCATCTATAAATTACATCAACAATTCTCTCAACAATCCTCTTCCTACAACTCAGAGGGGAGCTTTTATCACAAGTTAAGGTTTTCGGTTAAAAAAAAAACAACCCTCAAATCACATGCCAATATATCTTTTTTGTGACCCTCACAATATCAAACGCAGCCACGGCGGAGTATGCAAATTGCTGTAATCTACACTCTCTAGACCTCAATAACAGCACGTATTTGATTTTATTTGCATTAAATACCAATTTAAGGTTAATGAGAGCATTTGGAGTGCATTAAAGCAGAGTTTTAATTTCTCAATGGTTAATTTAACAGAATGAGCAAAACAATCTTTATACAGACGGCACTGCTGTCCCCAGAAGACATCCATGCACCGATGTAACAATATCGTTTGTATATTCGGTGAATAAATGAGGATGAGAGAGAGATTTCAACTTACCCTCGCCTACATACCAACGACATGGGCTAAATAATGTCAGAACATCAATCATGAAAGCCTCATTTAACCTCAGTCTTTGCTGAAAATGACACCACAGAACATTTTTTGACTTTGTATTATTCCTTTATTTTGAAAATACTTTACTTTGAAGGAACACCAAGATATACTCTCTTTTACTCTTACCTTTTTCAACATCCATTCTAGACGCACGGCGATACCTGCTGTGAGATCAAATTTGGAGTGCTCTCCAGCTACACTTTAGAGCTGCACCTTAGCCAAGAGTGTACATCATGTGATATAAAAGAGGGTTTGCATGGTTTGTAGTGTAGTGGTAAGAGCAGATGGTGTATGTATTAACGGATCAACTTTTTTTGGCCTGACTCCAGTCTGAGTCCTCTGAAACTGGGCATCAGCCAATATCAAGTCTGATCCAACACTTCCATTTCCTTAAATGTTGATTAAACATGTATCTGGCAGGCTTCTTTGTCAAAATAATGGAAGTCAAGGTTCAAATATATTATGTTTATAAGCTTAAATTATTGATATGATATGAACAAAAGTTTGTAAAAGGAGAATGTGACTCCTGAATGTGACTTAATCCTCTTGAGAGGAGGCGTATCACTGTGCTGGAGTTGTGGGAACAACAGACACTCGTGCAGTCAGTATTTCCCATTGGCTGACAATCAACTTGTGACAGTGGCTGTTGGCAAAGTGGGGAGAAATGATAGAATTTCATCGTGGCCTGTAATGGATCTTGGATTACAGTAATTACTTGTGCTTAAACCACAGCCAGAGATGTAAGTGAACTCCAGCGGAGAAAAAAACTGCTTTACAGATCAGATTAAAAAGCATAAAGTTGTTTTTACAATACCTTTATGCATATATATCGACTTTAGCTTAAGGTTGCATTCGCTGGCTGCCCACTAAAATTTGATAAGGTGATTTTTAAATATATTAAGTGATGTCATTTAAACTTGTGGTTGGACTTTAAATCCTCGCCTTCCTGTGATTCTTAGTGGTAAAGGGGGTCAGGCTTTATCGTTCCACAGTGAGAGGGAAAAAAGATGAGAATGAGTTTCTTGCTGCTGCCTCTGACAAGGTTCAGACATTTTGTTTATGCATGCCAGCCAGTGCCTCTCACAGGAGTGCAGACTGACCTTTTCTAAACTCCTCTGCAGATTATATCTCCTCACAACAGCAATATATGGTAAATATGCACATGACCACATGCATGTGTGTGTGTGTGTGTGCATAAATCTAAACAAGAGACGGAGTGAGAGGCAGGGACAGGAGCATATAAAAAGAACACATGAAGTGACAACTTGTCTCGATGCATCACTATCCTATTATCTGTGTGCTTTCTGTTAGTATGTAACTGACGCTTAAGGCCAAAATATACTCTCTAAGGGCGAGTTCAGACAACGTGTTGTCAACACAGTGCATTTTAACTGTCATAGCGAGGCGATTACAAAGTAGAAGCGGACATAAAGAGATCAATGAAAATACAGGTAACACACATGTGGCTTTATTTCCTGGTGTGTGTTGAGTACTTGCGGCGCAGTGCAATTCTGCCTTCGCTGTTCTTCAGAACTTGATCCCACTTTTGTTTGCACATCTTCTATTTGTCCTCTAAGAGCACACCACTTGACATCACCGCCAACACAGCAGTGATTGGATCAGTTCAGAAGTAAACACAAACAAACAGACGCCGGCTTTCCAAAGTGTTTGGATCTCTGCTTACTTTCACACTGCGGCGAACTCTGACCCTGCAATAGCATTTTAAGAACTGTTCTTTTAATGGTGTCCAAGGGCTGAAAGGAAAAGTCACTCAACTGGAGGTTCCTAGTTAAACACAACTGACTGTTTCGGTTGGGAAGCCAGTGAGGGATCATGTCTTTTGCATTGCACTGGTGATTTTCTGCTCAGTATGCAAAAAAAGAAATGCATGCCTGATGAACCATTACATCCATAATGTACAAGCCTGGGCTGAAACATTTGGTCTATGAATCAATTAGTTAACCAAAATTATTTTGATAAATGCTGATTTTTTTTTTTTTTTTTTTTTTTTAGGAATCAATGTCTCTGGTTCTGCCAATTGAAGCTGAACCAGAGAATGACAAGTTTTCATTTTTTCTGTTTTATCATTTTACACCGAATATCTTTAAGTTTTAGTGTCTTTTTGAGTCTGGAATAGATATATTTAATTATTTTATGTTTTATACACCACATGATTAAACAATGAAATAACTTTCAGATTAATGGCTCATGAAAATAATCATTAGTGGCCTTAATATATAGTCCATTATTCTATCTTTTAGCAAAGCTTTTCGTGTTCATCAGCACTTTGTGTGTCACTTTGGCCAGTATATATCTCACAGCAGTATCACTTTTTTCACTTCTACTGTTAGTGGAAAGAATGAGAGCGAGAGGAAGAAGCAGAGAAAGATAAACAAAGAAAGCAGGAGAGAGGCCAGACCAGGGTGAGAGGCTTAGAGAAGTACTTTAGCCATGGGGGAGACTGGATATTGACTCGACAAGCCTACTCTATTCTTCACTGCACTGTCTCTCTTCTCTATTTTTCCACTCTCTTCTTTCTCTTACCTTCCCTACCGTTACATATTTTAAAATCACCTCTCCTGCTGTCATTCATCCATCACAAAACCTCCTTTGGCTATCTACTTTCAATGGAAGGTAGATGAAGAAGAAGACACACAGACACAAAAATATGCATTCATTCTGAAACGACTCTTTTTTTTTAATATGATCTTTTCAGAAGCTTTATTTGTCATTGACCTATAGACACAAACACAAACCTTCACACACAAAACTCCATGCAGGCTTACATGTATGGATACACACAACGGCTTATGTATACTCTACTCAAAAGAATCATCGAAGGCCATGACCTCACCTTTGTAGAGCCTTCTAATGCACTTTCACTATATTCAGCCTCCCAGTGCTTTTCCTTTTTCTACCTGTCTCCACCAAACAGTCTCTGTATGCCTTTCATTAGAACAGCTTGTATTACATTATTGAATGGCTGCCCTTGTCAGTGATTCTTGTTCGTAAAAGTCAAATGCAGCTGAAAACAAAATAGATATCCAATACTGAATGTTTCTTTCCTAATTAACAGGCTCCTAAGGGTCCTATATTGTTTTGTACTGACTGATAGATTAATTGATTAATAAAAAAATGGCTATGCACCAAGGAAGAACAATATGTTTCTCTGGGTCCAAACTACAAATACTTGTAAATAAATTAGGAGTAGGAAAACATCTTTAACATGATGTTGAGGCAACAGAGAACCTCACTGATGGTCGCCTGGGTAAAACTGAGTGGTCCCGCCCTCTGAGTTTTTGGAGTGATCGAGGCAATATGCTTCTTTAAGCCTCTAGCCTTTATTTTCAGCACACAGAAATAATAAAAAACAAGAACTGCTCTTTTTTTATATTCAAATGTTTTATCTCTTTTTGAGTTGGTGATAACTGGTGATAAACAATCTGCTCATTACTCCAGTTAAATTAAGCTCGCAGTGTGACCCAGTTATCAACATTTCCTAGTCAACGACAAGTCACAAATGGGTCAAATCGAGCCATTCTGTTTTTCCAGAGATGATTTTAACAGACATAACTACTGTACGAACATCTCAGCCTCTTCGGTCAGTCAGTGTACGGCCAATTCGGGCTGTGAACAGCAAACATTTAAACATTTAGTTTTGAGCTAGATTTAGTCGACGACAACTCAGAATATTTTTTTCTGTTAATTTGGCCTAGATCCACAAAGCAGGGGGAGAAAAGAAAAGAACATGCTCTGGACAGCTCCAAGTAGGATCAGCTCCTTGGAGGACTCCGCAGGGCTCAGTCTTGACAACTGTGCCACTTAAATGCATAAAGTTGACGGTATGGGTTCGAGTTGGAGATTAATGGATATATTTACCAGTCTACAGGTACTGCGGGCTCTTCTAAGAGGTTAGATCAGTGTGAGTCTTAAAAAACCCTGCATCGGTGTACCTCAATTTTCTCTTACTTATCATGCTTGATATATATCCCCACTAACATTTTAGTCCAAATGCTGGTGGTTGACAGGTCTAAGATGGCAAAGAAAGCTGACTTGTGTATTGGATACACTGCTGATTAATACTTTACTGCTGATTAATGCAAACCAAATACCTCCCGATGCTGCTTTAAATAAAAAGTCTCTCACCAGCAATACACTGAAGGACTGCTTTGTAACTTTGTCAATATTGATGGTAAAACAGCTTCAGGACGTGCAGCCTCAATCACCAAGGTTAGCAACTGCTAACTCATCATCATCAATATATGGACACTGATCATTGTTTGTTCTCAGTGGATTAGCTAATTGCAAGGGAAGAGAGGTAAAAGAAGAAGCAGTCAGTAAACTCCATTTGCCAGCTGTTTTTTCAACATTTCAGGGGCTAAATTAATAATTGAATTAAAAAATGATCAATGATAAAAAATTAGTTGCAGTCCTAATACTAGCCATATGAACATTAAGCTTAGAAACAAGTAAGTAAGAAACAATTACATTAACTTTAAGCGCGAACAAGAACACACACACACACACTAAAAACAGTCTCATTGCTCCATTTATTCATTATTTTGTACACAAAAACATTGTATTAAGTCCAGCCGACTGATATGGGATTTTTGAGACAGACACCAATACTAATTTAAGAGGGTAGAAACTCTCCAATTACAGATGGTGGCTGATACAGTGATTTTTTTGTGCTGGAATGAAAACAGACCTCATCTATATGGCTACTGTTAAGAAGGCTGTTTTTAAAAAAATAAATAATAACTAATGAATATTAAGTTAACATAATTTTATATATACATCATAGACCAATATTGGAAATTGCTGAGAGCTGCTCTCTTGCTCTGTGCTGCTTGCCACACTATTGTAAATTGTGATGTATTCTGCTGGATAAACTAAATTATTTCCTGCATTATATACGAGGTAAAGAAAAACAGTTTTAAACATTTAGTGTGTAACATTTGAGCGATGTATAGGCAGAAATGGAATATAATAAGCATAACTATGTTTTCATGTGTGTATATTAACCTGAAAGGAAGAATCACTATCACTTTTATATCCACGGAGGGAGCAGGCCCTCTTCCACATGTCCACTATGCTAAACCATCAAGTTACATTGGATCTAGACGGCCATTGTAGTTTAAACGTCATGCTTGGAACAGGAGGGGTTAAGCGAGCCATATTCAGTTGGTTGCAATCTGCAACTTCACCACTAGATGTCACTAAATCACACACACACTACACCTATAATATTGGCGCATATTGGATAACATATGTGCTGATACCAATGCGTCTGTAATAGGCCAATAGGCAGTGTCCCAAACTGTTCCAAAAAATCTAAACTCTGTGGCTCTCTAAGTGAAAATTATCAACATTGGAGCAACAATCCCAATTAACGGTACTTGTCAAGGGTTGGACCCTGAAAATAAACAAATGCATCACAGTTGAATACCTGGATCAGGCACCTGTTGAAGGCCAAACAAACAATACTGCACCTTGGAGAATCACGTGAGAGAAAAACCATATTGAACCATGTCCTTTTTATTTCAGCAAGAGTGTCTTACAATCGATGTTTTCCCTAAACTACTGCTTTAACCTTCACACTATCATGGCTTACACCTTGTCTGTTAAATCATTTAGATGGCCTCATTCAGCACACATCTCCTCCCCAGCCACTATGCCTTCCAGTCACAGGTGTAAATGAGAGTTTGATGTAAACAAACTTCCCAGGTATACGGGGTGAAATATGGTAAGTTAGACCCAGGGTGGCTCGACAAAACACAGAGGCAGCGTGCCCTGTGGGCGTGTGTTAGACTCCAGTAAAACCGAAATGAAAATACATAAATGCAAGGGAAAAGATATATACAGTAATTAGAGTTTATTAAAATGTACAGTGGTGTGCTGGGATGAGTATAGACACAGGAGAACAAGAGCAGAAGTATTTAGTTTGGATGTTTTTAAGGGAGATATTCAGACAATTGATAATACCTTTAGCTACTTCGAAGACTACACTTGAAGCATGTTTCACAGCTGAATTAAGGCCGGTAAATGCACAGCACAGACCAGGGAATGAGGGAATAGATGCGTTATATCTAGTCTGCTTGCGGGGCAATTCATAAAATTATGGCACCATCTTCTTGCAGAAATGGCTGGAGGGGAATACCTAATGAATGTGAAATTAAACAGCAATGGTTCTCAAAAGAGCAACAATCGGGACTTGACCTCGCATTAATTGTGTGCCTGGATTTATAAGCATACATGTGAACACACATATTTTCACACTGCATATTATAGTGGTGTTTACATACACATGCATGTATGCAGCCTTATTATTTCCACATGCACACAGACAGGTACAAGCTTGTAATAACATACATGAAGGCACACAACGGTAAAAAAGGTACCTGACTGCCTCACTGTCATGTACAACAACGTACAATATAACGGAAATGGGAAGTTTGCTGTTGATATATGGGCCAAAAATCATGTTTCTAACACTAACACACGACATAAACAATCTTGTTACTAGGCAGACCATTTTATGTAAAACTATATAGCCTGAGGGTGACATAGTTTCTAAATTGCCTCAAAGCTAATCTGGTATTTCTACAAAGCACTGCAGTCTGTTTCTTGTGGGTCAACATATATGCCGACACAGATGTATCTGAAATCAGCTGATATGGGTCGATGTATCAGCCTGGCCGATTTAACCGTCTAGCCCTGGTGTAGACAAATTGGTTGTGATGCAACAGCCTAAATCAAAAATGTGCGTGTGGTGGTGTTTCTACTCTTCTCGATTGTGGGCCTTTTTTTCGCTCTTCTGAAGCTCCATCCATCAGCAGAGAGCAACGCTGTGAGTGTAACAGTCCCCAGGGAAGGGCCTCCACTGGTGGGGACAAAAGCAGGGCAAAATCCCTCCAGGGGAAACCATACCACACACAGCAAAAGTGGTGTACAAGTGTGCATTCACATAAATGGTACAGTAAATTACAACAGATAAATTCACACAGAGACACTGCGGGCTACATGGAACCATACAAAATTAGATCAAAATGTTTACATGTATTTATCTCCGCAGTGCTAAATCATTCTTATATGAACGACCTGTCATTTTTATGTGTCACTGTCACTCTTTTGTTGCTTCTATCTATCAGGTAAAAGAGTCCGCAGACAGCTGTCCTGCATATGAGCTATATCCTGTCGTCATAATTTAGGAGATGGATGGGCAGAGAGCTTACGTACCATAGAAAAGCCGTCACTGACGTGACACTAAACCTTCCATATACCGGGGTACTACTGTTGATGTTTTGTGTCATTGCGTTGGTTTTTAGCTATCAATTCCATGTCATGTTCACGTATGCTCAGACACGTGAGCGTGGACTACAACACAAATACAATGCTCGCGCCTCCAGTAGGGCTGTCTTGGGACAGATCGACCTCAAACAGCGAGACATGTTCATCTGTCTGCGCTGCACACTAGCATTGGCTCCAAGGTCCACCACATAAATTGAGCAGCACCTTGGAAAAAACCCACATGTACAGTACATGCCGGAATACACATAAGCACACATGCATGCACACACGGACACAACATGTGCTCCACATATCATTTCCTGGGGCTGATAAAGTACGTTCATTACCTTGACAGAGAGAGGAGGTGTAATCACACCAGATTGTGTAATCCTGTGCCAAACCAATCCCTTATAGATGACTATTAGTTGATTAGAACCCATTCTTTACTATCAGAAGCCAACTCTCACAGTGACGGCTTATATTGGATCCCTATAATAAAGTCTCAGAGGAGCACGGTCTATAATATGCACTGGGCTTGGTGAGTGTATATTACACACCATTTCTCTTGATTGTTATTTTACCGGCATCCAATTAGAGAAATTAGGACAGCGCCATGGCTGGCTTATCAGATAGCAACAATGTAAAGTCGACCATGGAGAAGTTCCTAATGGTGGTGTAATAGGGAAATTTTCTATTGCCCGTATTTCATATTTCACACATAATGCGATATCTACTGCAATATTCTGTAGGTGGAAGTTTAAATGTGCAATTTCTCAAGCATAGCCAATTAAGTCTAAAGCCACCATGCAGAACACATTTTACTGATGGAGCTGCCACTGTTTTTAGCATTTTATTAGAAATGGTTAGGATGTAAAATTACACATGTATGAACAATTAATTGTGTTTGCATATATATACATATACTGCCGGTGTGCATTTCTGCACACACATGCAAATTATATGAGGTATAAAAGAAAAACTCCCTGTAATTTCTTAAACGTATGGACACATACTGAGTTAATTTTACGCCTTCAAACACAAACAGTACAAACATGATGGCTCAGTTAATTGTACTTCCAGTGATTGGATCCCTTCTTTCATAACCATTCCGATCCATGTGCTTTTATAAAGATAGAAAGCTGATCGCAATGAAGACAAACAGTAGTAATTGCCGATACTCCCACCTTCGCTGTTTGATGAAAATGCTGTTCTATATGAACATGAGTTACTTTCTCAGAAGCGCTCAGCTCTGCGACAGGCTCTCGATTTAATGTAGTTTATTCATGCCGGCACACTGTCTCTAAAGCAGGAAATTAACATCTTTTAATTTCCCATATTAAATTTCACACGTTCAACCTTGAAGTTAATTAAAAACATTAGACACGAGCGAGCTATCCCACTTGCTGTTGCTGGTGAAGCATTGTGATGGGGCACACTCACAGATTTGATACAGGAGAACAACTGGCAGCATGCTGTTGCTTTAATAATTTCAACCAGGGGCATCATCGAAGCGATAGATTTAAGGGGCTAAGCCTCTACTAGGAAGGTCTGAGTGCTGCTCTCCCAGGAGAAATGTTTCCACAGCCATAAAATGGTTGTTGCCCATGAGTTTTAAAAGTGGCAATAGACCTACAATCAATAAATAATTTGGCTTTTCTGTTGGTATGAATTGTTAATAAGTGAGCGTATGTAGCCATTCTGTACCTTTTTGATACTGAATCATCTTAATATTAAGATTTTAAAGACTGACACACACACACACAGATGAATACAACTCAAATGATAATAAGTTTGTCTGTATTTATATTATGGATTAAAGTTCAAGCACCAAACTCATCAGCAGATAAAAAAAAAACCCTGATGATTAATTTTAATGTCTGAGGGCCAAGTTTTTCTTAGTGTATTAGTGGAGACACACTGAGAGTTTTATTGCTTAAAATGTATGAGATGTTATCACTAAAATAGATACTGCAACTGTAACTCCATTCAAAAACCTTGATCATTTTATTTTTCATCATCACCCTAATAGATTATATATATAAAAAAAACTTTAATCCAACTTCATCACTTCTGTGTTGTGGCGACTCAGCAGTTGAATTTATGTTGTTTTTCAAGGTTGCAACAGTTACTTGAGGAACACAAGTTAATCAAGTCAGGGCTCAGCAAACAAGTGCACAGACATGAATCACTGTTGCACCGAGAGCTGATGATGTGTCTTGACCGCACAAGTTGAATGCGAAGAAAAACACAGAGGGAGCAAAGTCAAAAGAAGAGACAGGCTGTAAATAACACCACAACACTTTTGTGGGCATTTAAATTTAAAGAAACGGTTAGCTAGCCTTGTCACCACAAAGTTTTCTGCTTTTGAGAATCGTCTTGCAGTAGCATATCGGTTTAAAATCACACCTGCTGATGAGAGTTAGTATCTTTTAATTAGTCAGGAGAAAAAAAAATAGCAGACTGGCATAACATTCTGCCAGTAAAATAGCACACATGTATCAATGTGTACTGGCACATGCTGTTGGAACAACACTCAAATATGCTGCCACGATTTAAGAAGACTTTGTTAAGTATATTGTTATTTTTTATTACAGTTCATTACAATTTAAATTAATAATTAGACATTTCTGTCCGGGTGATTACATAGTACTCTGGTTATCAGACAATACTGGTGTCAATTTACTGCCTTTTCAAGCTTTTTTTAAATTTTATTTTATGATAGAGACAGTTGAAGAGTGACAGGAATGTGGGGAGAGAGATGGGGAGAAAGGGCCACAGGTCAGATTCGAACCCTGGGCTGAGCCTTCGCACATGGGGCGGTTGCTCTACCAAGTGAGCTAAACGACAGCCCGGTGTCAATTTACTGCCATCAAACTAAAAGCAACATTGTTCTTACTAAACTCCAATCCATTACCGATACATACGGCACCTTCCTCCAAACTTGACACAATGACCATAGCTGGTACATTACGTTAAGTAATTACCACACTCTGCAGGGGTTAATGCATTAGTGTGTAGCCAGTGAGCTTCCTCTAAATTTCAGTCTCTATTTTATGGTATTAACCTGCGGACCTCTGTAAGCTGTGGGTAATGTGCAACCTCTAGCATGTAATGTGGTGTGTGTGTGTGTGTGTGTGTGTGTGTGTGTGAGAACCCCACTGACCTCCAGTAACAGGTTTATTAATGGCTAATCTCCAGCGGAGGCAGCCGTGAGAGCAGACCTCTGCTAGCAGACCCACCATGAATACTTTGTTAGCAGAAACACACACACACACACACACGCATGCATACATATACACATGGGCTCACGTGCTTATTACACATTAAACATGTAGAATAGCATGCCTATGCACACCGACTCAATTACAATCACAAATACACGCAAGCAGCCTACGCAGCACAAACCCAAACTCCTATCACTCATCATTAGCAGCCATATAAAAACACGCCGTGCCCAAACCCAAGTAATGAGGCATCGCAGCGAAAATGACAGAAGTCTGTAATACAAACAGAGATGCTGTTGTGCGTTGTTTTCACTTCTACACCTGTCTTCTACAAAGGAAGATCTTAGCAAATGTTCACTGGATCACTCTGACTAACAGATTTCTTGATTTAATTGTAAAAACAGCTAAAATGACTTCTCTAGTATTACTGTCATTATTACTGTAAAAACTAGAGCTTATTAAAGACCAGAGCATATTACTGAATATTATTGTGACACTTGAGATGTGACTATCATTTTCCACTAATGACTAATAGCTCATCCCCCATAAAAAGTCCATAAAGATGATTAACTGGCTAAAAATGTCTCTGTCAACTAATGCCCTTACGGCAGATTAGTTGCTTAATCGACTAAGACAGAGCAGCAGCATTAAATTCAAAGCCTCAAAGTCTACAGGTACGTTAACAGACAAGGGAAGAGGGTGGATGTGCTGTATTCACCATCTTTGGCTTTTAGCGTTGCTTTTATTTGACTCTGGCTGAGTGTTATTTGCATAAAGACCTGTGCTCTCCAGAGCAGCAGCAGTCTGGCTTCGGGGCAGCTCATTCCATAAAGACTGCACTCCTGGAAGTCACAGAGGGACTCTACTGAGCTGTGCTGAGAGCTACTTCATTCTCCTCCCTGGTATTCTTCCCACACTGCAGGCTGTTAACCAACAGGGTATGCTCCCGTTTCCTGCAACAAGGATAGCTCAGGGTCTTCATGCTTATGGTACCTCCTGTTGAGGGGGCTGCTGCTTGCAGCCAACACAGAGAGGGTGTCTCTCCACAGCATTAGACCCCTCTATTGGACTCCCTTTAGGATCATCCTTATGTTACCTTTTTTGCCCTTTTTCCATGCAAAAACATTTTAGATCTGTCGTCAGCTCTCACGGTTCATGATCTGTTGCAATTCGGATCACAGTCAACAGTTCCTTTCTTTCATCTGCTCTGACATGCAGGTTAAGGCGTGCTTCTCTTTTTCTCTGGATGATGCCTACACATGGATTTATGCCAGCTGGTTTCTCCTCAGTCTTTGGTAAACCTTGCTGTTATTCCTTCACCGCGCATACTTTCGGTGCTAAGACCTCTTTATTATCAACCCCTTCCGTCCTTCGCTCACTGCCAAAAGCTATAACACGACTCCAGACAGCCAGCTGCCTCATAAGACCGACACCACAGCCAAAGAGCCATCCTGTCAATTTACTTTGTACAACATTTATCGATCCATTTCTCACAAATTCCTTGTCCAAGCTCTTGCCATGTCCTTACTAGACTACTACGGCTCCCTGCATGGTGGAACTCCCAGCATGCTCTTTGCTCGCTACCCAGCACAAATCGGAATGTTGTAAGTGTTGTGAATGTAAAAGTTTAAACACGATTTGGGAGCATGCCAGCAAAGCAGGAACGAGTGAAAGAGACAAAAAGTTAAGGAAGAAAGAAAAAGCAGCATCAGGGACAAAAAGCAAAAAAAGGTTTACATCTATGATCACATCAGTTAAAAGCAAATCAGGATATCAGAACATAAGCCAACACCAGAAAACAAGGTGCAAGAAATCCAAACATCACTGGGACGCTGTGGCTACATGTGATGCCTCAGTTGGCAACAGACGACCAGCTTATCGGCCGACATCTTTTCCATTGTAATTCATCAAGTTGTACGCTACTGGCTGGCTCTGGAACATCACGGTGCAGAGACGAGGCCGATGTGACGTTAACTAAAACATTTGTGAGATAAAGACTGATGAATAATAGATAAACAAAACAGAGTGCTGTCATGCACTGACGCATTCCCCGTAACGCGCGGCACAAGGGCACTTTCAGACAAACACTGTGACTACTCATGCAAAAACACAGGCGTCATGCGTAAGCCCAAACATACATAAAACATGCTTTGGTTTCGGACGAGTTGGATCTGAAAAGGTGGTCCACCTGAGAGCAGCGATAAATCGATATATTATTAAGTTTCCCTCCACCATCTCTGGGCGTCTCACACTCACACACACACACACACACACACACACACACACACACACACACACACACACACACACACGCTGTGCGCTGACATTTCGATGAAGCAATAAAGCCTTGTTCCTCCAGCTGGCATCTGCAAACTCAGTGGGGAGGAGAGGTGTCTCATATCAGTTGTTAAGCCTGATCATATGCATAGCGCGCGCACACACACACACACAGACACACACATCCGCGCAGACAGACGCAGGTACGAGCATGTGCCACACGCATGCAAGGGAGTACAAAGGCGTGAGCGCCTAAGCAGAAACACGACAGTCGTAAAAAATCACACAGTGCTACACAGATAGCCCACTTATGCTGGATATCAGCCAATGTTTTCATCTCACGTCTCCTTGAACTCTCCTACTGTTTTGGAGAAGCATTTTGGAGATGAAGTGAGTATTTTTAGAAAGTCAATGTGCTGCATGTTTGTGTTTTCTCTCCCTGGTGGGTATATTCGCTTTTACTCCAACTATACATATGAAGGATGCTCACAGATGCGAGAATATGTGCATCTCTTAAGTGCACAAACAGACATAAGCGCAGAGGCGCGCGCACGCACACACACGCACACACACACACACACACAGCTAGATAAGCACACAAACACAGCAGGACCCAGCTCAACCTCTCCATCAAGCCATACTACAGGGACATGTAGCTCTTTAGGCAAGGTCACTCATTCATCATCTAATTCTCTCCCCGAGTCACCAACCAACCACTCATTCACTCACTCACACACACACACACACACACACACACACACACACACACACACACACACACACACACACACACACACACACACACACACACACACACACACACACACACCGATAGCCTTTTCCAAGTCTCCGTGTTGTTATAGACTGTTATCTTCATCGGCCCTAAGGTGCAGGGCAGCGTAGAGAAGCTGCTCCAGTCGTTTTTATCCCTGATATCCCCTTGCATGGGTCAACTTTTTTAATCCATTTACTAGAGCGACAGCTGTAGGTTTGAGAACTGAGAGAATAAAAGAAAAAGAAGAGAAAAAAAAAGCACAAAGACTAACCCGTGAGACGGATATTTTTGCCCTAAGGACAGTAATTTCAATTTAAAGTTCACCACAGTAGCAGCATGCTGTATTGTGTTGCAGCTCTTCTCTGGCGGAGCAATTTCTTTTCTCTTTTCAGGTGTCACTTTACTCGCAGTGCCATGATTTCAGTTCAATGTGAGCAATGCTTCAGGAGCTGCACATACGTGGCTCTGAATACACACAAACAAATACATATCTCCATCTAGCATAAAGTGTCTGCTCTTGAAACACAGGAATGACTCAAAGTAACACGGGTCTGTGTTTTGACAGACCTGCAGCTGAGATGAGTGCTAAAAAGAGCTCAGTAAGAGAATTAATTAATGTCTTTAATTGAAAATTAATTACTACTCGTTGGAGTGGTACGAGGCTCCTATTTCTCTCTCGCTCTGTACCATGGAAGCAGAGCAAATTAGATGCCGAATAACAGGGGTTTAGCCATGTCCCCTCCATCGTAATGACAGGATTCATTAAAGCACTCAGCCGTGTGTGTGTGTGTGTGTGTTTGTGCGTATGTATGTGTGTGTAAAAAGGGTGTGTGTCAGAAAAATTGGCCAGCATTATATTCTATTCAGAGTCATTTGCTGCTACGTCCTATTATAAGTCCCTCAAACAATAGAGGGTGATCTCAATTTTTATTGAGGTTATTTATCCATCCATCCACATCATGTGCTATTACCATAATAAGCACTAGAACTATTGATTACATCATTAAAAAAAACGTATTTTTGTACAATGAAATAAATAAATTGTTACAATATAATCAATGTTCTGTTTTTTTAATTAAGTAATATTTTAATGATTAAAATATATTTATGTCATTGAACGTCATCCACTTTCTCTGCAGATAATTATTTAATTAAATCAAGAATGCACCTTTGAATTTAGGGCTGCAACTACTCTTATTAGATAGATGAAATATGCACATCATAATTTCCAGATGTCTTCTTTTGTCAGCATGACGACCTTAAATTTGACTAATCATTTCTATTTAAGTCACATATGAAATATAACTGTATAATGTAAAGCATAATCTGTACAGTGTCCAATAATCCTCTTATCCTGCTGCAAAAATGAATTCACATGACGTCACAGCAGAACATATTTTCTGAGCTACTACTGAGTAAAGGAAGCACATGCATACTGTAGAAAATATATTATCTTGTATAATAACAGCTGAGTTGCCCATTAAAATTCAAAGCAGTTGATCAAGGAGGGATTCAGAGAGCGGAGATTATGATCCACTAAACTCATAATAATTTATTCAGTAATTTTGTTTAAATAATCCACAAGAGCTTAAAGAAACAATTTGGTGAAATTAAAAATGCCCTCTTGCAGTTAAAGCTTCACGGTTCAAACGGGTTTCAAATAAAATACTGAATGACAAAGATGATAACAGATACAGCGTATACATAATATGTAAACATAATTCACATATGTTTGGTAACTTTTTGTTTCTGTCCACTTCTGATGCATTTTATTTGATTTAACGTTTAATTCATAGAAACAAATCACATTTGAAATGAAATCCGGTTGCATAACGCTTCCGTACCTTAATGAATTAGTGAAATGATTTGGCACTGATGTCCAAATACCAAATGTTAAATTATGTTCTCCGTGGATTAGACTGATTTGTTTAATTGCTCTAAACATGTAAATACACTTTAGCTGTTGACGTCTGTGAGTAAAAGCTCAGGGAGACATTAGATCTGCAAAATAAGCGTGTATGCAGATTTTGCAGCATAACCTTGTTGGTGCAGAGGCAATGACGGTTAGCACTGTGAAGCCATCGTGATGGGTTCCTTTCAGCAGTGGAGGAGGACTAATGGGATGACAATCAATGTAGGTGATGTAGTAGGATATGAAAAATAAGCCAGAATAAAACAATTAGGTGCATAGATGTGATGGAGTGAAAAGGGGGGGAAATGGAAAAGGACAAAAAATAAAAGCCAACTATGTCAATTATTCACCGTTTTCTAATTTTAATATATGACTCAATTGAAATGGGGGAGAAATATGCTGTAAAGTGACAGAGCACAGATGACCGGGGGTTGTCCACTCAAATGCTGGAGATGAGAGTAATTGCTAGTGGTTATACTGGGCCTGGGCCTGCATTAATGGCTTCTGCTTTAATATGGCATCAAGCAAAACATAGTATCCCCTTGACATTCATTAGTCTGTTTTATGCAGTGTGTGTGTGTGTGTGTGTGTGTGCGTGCATGTCTTTTGTGAAAACCCTCAATTTGTACCCATCCTGAAAACAGGCCTAAATTTAAAAAATGCAGATGGCTATATCAGTGGTGGCATGTTGTCTCAGGTATCATGAATCATGGTTCAGTCATGGATCTATGAGTTTGAAGGTTCATCATACACAAACATTTATACTATGATGAAGGATTTTAGCAATCCTTTGCAGGTAAACTGTAGAATGACACCGTTCATATGGATATACAGTAGTAGTCTACCAGGAAGGTATGCCAGTGCTAAACATTGAACGAGGGGGCTGTTTTTTCATGCACTGTTAATATCAGTCTGAAGACAAACTCTAAACTAATTTACTAATTTTTGGCTTCATCTCATGCCCAACGAGTAGAGGTGGTCATCTTTTAAGAGGCTTTAGAGAGTTTTAGCTGGTGTCTGTGCATAATTAGCATAATTAAAAACGTGGCTGCATTGACTGACAGGTAAGTGCCTTTACAGATTGCTTATTAGAACAGCCAGGATTCATTTGGCCGCCTCACGTCCGCCGCTGATCTGCGTCTTTGCCGATATTTTGATTAACCGCCGCATATTTTCAGCTTCAGAAACCTACAGGTAATGTCACCCAGGCTCTGTCCATTTGTCTTTGATGCAGATTTACATTTTGGTGCATACCGAAAACATAAATGACACTGAGATACATAAAGCTCCTATGGCACCTTACTTTTTAATTTGCAATTAAGCAACTCTGCTCAGCTCTGAATCAAATCAAATCAAATCAAATCAAAACTATATTTCACTCTTACATACTGTGATCTGTACAAACTAGTTAGTTACAGTCACAGTCTGTTATAAAAAACAAAACAAAAAAGGCGGATTATCTGGATGACAGGTCATTTAATACACAATGCAATGCTAGAAAACAAACTTTTAGTTCTTAATGTTATGACAAGGTCATGGTTTACTTGCTCTTTTCAATTGGTTATGCAAATGTATCTGTAACTTATACGGTGAGGAAATTACAGATAAGGCCTGCAAAAGTATCAAATACTGTATACATTGTCATTCAGGTATGAAGGTCACATATTATAGTCATTTCCTCTTGAGAAGAAGATCCCTTGGAGTCTGTTACCTACCACTTTGTGCCTTGACCAAAACTCCTGGACCAACTTAGACAGGAGCAATTCAAATTAATGAGCAGTGTCATGCCCTAACATGAAACACTATAAAGAGAGATTTCATCATTTCACACAGCAGCCTCGCTGCCTTTCACAGTCCATCATCGTCACTAAGCAGCCTGATCAAAAAGTATAGAGTGAGTGCTGAGATGGAATCTACACACACACAGGCTCGCACAGGAAAAAACACATTCATATACACACTATATTGTGTATGGTTAGTCTGTGCTCACACAAGATATGTAGCACGCTTCATAACATACCCTGAAAACTCACACCCTGAGAATGATGAGCCTTGTCAAACACAGATAGGACAATAATCTATGTTTTGGTGAAGTTGGAGTGCACAGTAGATTAACACCACAGCAGCTTTCAAAGCAAAAGGCCATCTGGACGGCACAGGCACAACGCAGGCCTTTGTTATTATTTGTGTGTTTGTATGTATGGTGAGTAAAAAAGGAAAGGAGAGCAACAGAGAGAACGAAATGTCATGTTAGGTCTGTTCTATTAATCTCAGTGTTATTAATTTTATTCAACTGTCAATTTTTAAAAAAACTGCTTTTATCCAGGATCACATATTTTGCTCGTGATTAAAATTTTACTTTGGTATGTTCTTGGCATACATATTCATGGTTGCTCCCTGTGTGTACAGGATGTCCCACTTACTCACAGACTTGAAGTACAACTCTTTTCTGCAGTGCCTTAATTAGTCTGAAAATCATGGAGGAATGGAAGCATGTCACCTGAGATAATATGACATATTTGGGGTTTTTTTAAATGTATTTTTTAAACCTTTCTTTCACAGAGAAACTCAGAGGTTTTGTTTGGGTAGGAATTGTTAGAACTGATCCAAACATAGAAATATTGTACAAAAAGTGAAATAGCACCATTTTGCCATTTGGGTATTTTCTCTTCTATGAAAAGATTCAGCATTTTGACTGTGAGATGGAGAAAACTGGACGGTTCGTAGACACAGACATATAGGCACACAAACACACACACACATTAGGGGCAGCAGATGCAGCAGCAGAAGTGGTAACAAGCTTGTTAGGAGGGCAGGTGACAAACGAGCCAGAGCACATTGTCTTGGCATTAGAGATGAGCAGAGGTGTGAAAATGTCACCACAAATAGCCCCTGGTCAACAAATGTCACCTCTCCACTCTGCTCCACACCTCTCCCTTCCTCCTACTCTGCTCCCATTTCCCCTTGGTCTAATCTGCCTCTCTTTCTCTTTTTTCTTTGCACTTCTTTCCATCTACTCACCTCTTTTCACCCCTTTCTTCTCTGTCCTCTTCTACTCCCGACTCGTGCTCACGCTTTGACATTACTTTCCTTTTCATCTCCTCAAAAGGGCAGAGAGGGGAGGAGAACGGAGTAAAAGAACCATATTTCTTAACTCTGCTCCTCTCTGCCCTCACTTCATTTCTATCCTTCTCCTATATTTCCCTACACTCCCTTCTTTTTTCCAGTCCACCCATTTCTCCATACATTTATTTTCCATCCATCCATCAGCTTATCTGGGTCATGGTCACTGGGGCAACTAGAGGTTCTCCTTCCAACTAGATAGCTGTAGCTGGATTTCTTCCAGACACCCCCAGTCCACCCAATAAATGTAGTCCTGTGTCTATTCTATATTTTTCTATATTCACATAACAAGCTTAGCTTTAAAAAGTACACATAAAATGATAGCTAAAGAGGAATAGCTGTTATCCTTGATTGGTGTCATCTAAATTTGATCTGAAATGCATTTGTAAGGGGTTTTATGACCATCGTGGTAGTTGTTAAATGTCTTGTAAGCCCATACATGCTGGGTACCATATCAAAATATCCAGTTTGTGTCCCTCTGGTTATCTAAGCACCAACTTGGTTTGAGAATTTTCTAAATTTTTTGTCTTCCCCTCACTTGTGACTGATTTGCCTCAAGTGTGCCCACCAGGAACCTTAAGGGGCACCCAAACACAATGTTTGTTTCCAATGTTTCTCTGACTTTCTGACACAGTTAGGTTACATCTTGTGGATACAGTTTTTAGCATAACATTTAAGCCTGGAAGCCATGGCACATGCATCGAATATTAACATTTACATTTAGTCATTTGGCTAACACTTTTTGTTAGTGCAGCAATAAGTGCTACATGCACAGAATCAAGTGATAGTTCTGGGGGGGATTAAATTTAGCATGTTCATTTGGTGGCCATGCTAGGATAGGAGGTGGGTCTTCAGGATTGTTTTAAAATGTAGAGAGGGACACCCTTGCTCTGGTAGGAACTGGTAGTCCATTCCACCAACAGGCAACAACAGACAAGAAGCGTTTGGATCGCCCTGAGTGTACAAGTGTCAGAGGTCTGTATGTTACATCCAATTGGTTGATTATGACTGGTAGGGGCAAGAATGAAGGACTTAATTTTGATGTTGATGTCATGGTGTATAGTGCTTTTGGCTTGGAGGAATAGCAGTTCCGTTTTGTAAGGTTTGAAAGGCTAGAGATGTTGTGCCTTCATCCACGTAGATATGTCTGAGAGGCTAAAAAAGATCTGTGTAGAGACATGGGGGTTGTCAGGTGGAAATGACAGATACAGCAGTGTGTCATCTGCATAGCATGAGATGCCATGTGAGCGGAAAATCAAACCCAAAGAGGTGGTGTAAATAGCGATGGAAAGGGTCCCCAGCACCAAGCCATGGGGCACCCCTGTGGTGAGGTGGTGAGATACAGACAGCTGTCCAAGCCAGGATGCATTGAGCGAACACCTTGACATGTAGGACTCAAACCAGGAAAGAGCCGACCGAGAGGTGCCACTGTTTGAGAGTAAGATGCCATGGTTAACTATTCCAAACACAGCTGATAAGTCAAACAGAATAAGGACAGATGACTGTGCTGCTGCTCTGGCTTCTTTAAAGGCTTCTATCACAGACAACTGAGCTGTTTTGGTTGAGTGGCAACTAGATTGGATCAAGAAAGTTGTTCTATGTGAGGAATTCTGAAGTTTGGTGAAGAAGTGAGACAGGACAATAATTCTCTACATGAGCAGGGTTGAGAGAGGGTTTCTTAAGTAGCAGTGTTACCCGAGTCACTGTGATTGCTATGGGAAATGTGTGGGAGGTCAGCGAAACATTTATCATATGCATGATAGCTGATGTGATGGTGGGGCTAACAGACTGAAGTAGGTAGATTGGTATAGGATCCAACGAGCATGTAGTAGGACGGAGAAGCCATTTTCCCTCAACAGCGCAGCGTTTGGAGGGTATCATTTAACCATGGGTGAGATTGGTTGGATCGGGTAAGCCTCGTAGATAGAGGCATCTGTGGTATCATTAACCTTCAGAGAGGAGAATGTGCTGAGTGGAGGTGGAGTGGAGGCGACAACAGAGGAGAAGTGGGTTGGAGATAAGTTATTGATGTTGCAGCGGCATGTGACCATTGGTGGAGGAGCAGAGTGATCTGACAGGTAAAGAAGTGTTACCATGAGGGTGGCACAGTTTCAAATGAGAATTAGATCAAGCTCTTTGCCAGCTTTGTGAGTAGGAGGGCTCTGGACCAGTTGGAAGATTGGACACCCAACAATGTAGATTTTAACCAGGGCAGTTAGTCATGATAGCATGGTATTCAAATGTGTCATATTTGATGAGATGCAGCAGAGTGAATTTCCATTTGCTGGAAATTGTTTTATTTCATTTTAGTTTGAAAAGGGGGACCATTCGATGTCAGTACAAGGAGCGTTGCATTCGTCCATTCAAGAGTGGGACAGTTTGTTGTTTAATTGAAGGAAAGAAGTGTCAATCATCTACTGCACAGCCTACATGAAATGTCCTCTGTTCACCTCTCCTGTCTGTATTCTTCTCACACCCCTCTGCTAACAGCGAGCCAGGAAAACCAAACCCCTCCTGCAGTGTGTGAGGCCTGTGGCTTACAGGTCATCTGCCTTGTAAGGCACTGATTACTGAATCTCCATATCTTCCTAATGCCGTGATGAAAGGGGTTATACTTTGCCATGATCAGATCACAGGGATGCTCATTAAAGTCCGCCTAAGATAGATATGATTAATGATAGCATTGAGACAAACCAGCCTTGGTCATCAGACTGGTAGACCACATCCTCCAGCAGGAGGAGGGAGGGATTTATGCCCCACTGTGCACATACATACTGCAGTCATTTTTACATTTAAGTTTAGATCTCAATGGTTCACTTCTTTTCAAGACACAAAACTGATGTGATGGATTGAGAAAAAGAAGAAAGGCCGGTAAAGCAACCATTAAAGGACTATATTTTCTGTGTTTTCCTCCACCAGAGCAGAGCAGAGCAAAGAGCAGTCAAAAGAGACAGATGGGTGGGAAAACACAAAGAGCAAGAAATGAGTGTGTCTTGATGTGAAATGGAGGGAAGAATTGATCGAATGGCCTGAAAACTCCTAGAAAAATGGAAAGGAAGTGATAATAAGTTCCTAGTTGACAGTCATTTCTTAATGGTTGTTGGAGTGGACATTTCAGTACTCTGCCATGGGAGTGTGTGGGCATGTGTGTGTGTCTCTGCATTAATAATGCCCTTTAGTATTGCTCCTGTTGCCACTTTAAAAAACACCAGACACTCTCTCACACAGAAAACTTAGCCAGGATTATCAATAGGCTAAAATTGATTGATCGGAGTTGGCAGGTTTACTCTCCACCAACAGAAAAAAAAATAAAATCCAAACAACACACACATCAAGCTGTCACATTCATCTTCCAGTATGAGTGTACGTGTGTGTTGTACCTGTTGTGAGTGTGTTTCTCTGAGTATTTACTATGTACAGTGTATTGGTATTAGCAGCACATTATGCAGTGCTCTCTGGGGTTATTTGCTTAAAGAGTTTCAAATTGACTGATCAGTCATTGATGGACAGGATGGGAGCACACTGACTCCACAGTGTCAGCTATTGATAAGTGGATCGATCATGCTGATAGCAGCCTGAGAGAGGCTTGTTTATTGGCACATAACCTATCGAGTACTCTGATGGATTAGACTGTTTAAGCACTGTTTTTATAGGAGGGGAGAGCAAAACATAAACACTGACAACCATGTGTAGGAAAACACACACACACACACATTTGAAATACAATATCAGACTTGTTTGGTATATTAGACCAAACCACTGTCACCCTCAAACTATGCTTTCACAGAGCAGATGATAAACCCCTTAATTACTGAATGTTTCACCTAATCTAATTAAGGAATGGGCCTGAAAGTGATGAGTCTTTGGGGAGAAGGCCAAGGATGAAACAGAAATTACACACTTTCATTTATTTGGTTCTAGACATTCTGCAACAGTGGATGGTAATTATAAATTAGTTATGCAAAAGAAACTATTTTAAGGTAAATTACTCTTTTGAATAAAAACGACATTTTTTAATATTTTGTGATTTATCCTTTTTGGGATTTACTCATAAGTTAATTCTGGAAAATGATGTGCTTGTTATGTGAGTATAATTAATCAGCTGTGGTCATGGCCCCGGAAATTCTGACTTGAGGACAAACAAACAGGTGAAATGCGATATGTTAGTCTTGGGACACAGAATTTTGAAAATCAATAATTTACCGGCGAAGTGCTCCTAGTGTATTTGAGTTAAATATTTCACAACTTTCCTTGCATCTGGCCATTTCCATCTCAAATATGTTTTGAGTGAAATAGCGTAAGCCAAGTAGGGGTGTAAGTTCATCATATCACAGAATAGAAGTAAATTTGACGCCAGTGGCATTTTGAGTTAAGCTTTATGTCGTATCTCACGTCTGAACCTTTTGTTGTTGGCTTGTCTGTCTGCCTGCTGGTTGTTCAACTTTACTCTTGGCCTGTCTGACCGGCTCTCAAGCTTTTGGGATTAGGTAATATCTCACAAGTCTGAAAAACCAACACTGTGATAGCAGGGTAAAGGGAAAAAGTATACACATACACAGTCATGCATACAGAGCATGTCCACATAATCCTTTTTGGGGATGAACTGCTCAATAATGATTTATTTTCTCCTATTAAGTGTGTGTTTTCTGTACATTGTGTGCCTACAATGTGCATGTTATTGAAAATGTTACTTGGAGACAATAAATTAAGAGAAGATAGCACATAAGTACAATGTCCAAGTGTCACATCTGGTTGTAAGTTTGTCTCGGGAACATTGTGAGCATGTAAATGCATTAGGTCAGGGTTTTTGGACTGCTGGCAGCTATATGGTGGCTAATTCCAGCTTTAGATAAAGTGAATAATTATGGAAGCAATCAATAAAGAGTGGAGCAGGGAGAGAAGCAGGATGGGAGATAAGCCATTGGCTTATTGAGTTGTCAAGTGTCGCCATTAACACATAGCCTTTTGAGTGCAAGTGCTTGTGTGTCTGTGTGAGTGTGAGAGAGAGAGAGAATGTTTGACTGTATATAATTACTCTATAGAGTGCCTCTGTATCTCTTTGTCCTGGTTAGACAGCTAATTAGTTGTGCTGTCTCAGGAGTAAACTCACTAAGGGGAAAATGAGGGATTCTGTGGATCCACCTATTTTCATATTCAGCTGTTACTGTGGTGGGACGCAGGCCATTACAGTCCAACACTCTGCAGCTATAACGTGCTGTGCAGCAGTGCAAAGTCAGAACTTGCTCCTTTATATAATAACGTTGTCTGCACAATATTTGCAATATGCCAGTGAAGCAATACTTAACTCCTGCAGTTAGCATCATGAGTGAAACTATTTCTGCCCCCGCGGTTGGCTGTAGGGCTGTCACATTTTCAGAAAGACAAGATCAAATTCAAACAGATCATTACAACTCAAATCCGTGTATTTTTCTCATGTACATATAAAAGTTTGAATTTCAAATAAAAAGTGACCGCACTAGTTAGACGGCATTTACATCTGATAATAGCCAAACGTTTTTGCAAGTTTGCAAGTGTGCTGACTTGCATAGTCGTGTGCTTCAGTGTTCAGTAAAGGCAACAACCTTAGCTTGGTTAGTATTATAAACAAACCGATTTTGCAATACAAAATGTACTGTGTACTGCAGGAAGCAGTTTGAGGACTGTACCGCTGTAATGAAGACATTTCAGAAATGCTACACCTATTAAATTTTATGCACTTAATTTAGTGCTTCTACCCAGACTATTAAAAAAAATGAAAAAACGAAGCCATGGCTTTTTAATCCATCTGATTTGCCTAATCTTTACAGTGGGATGCACCAAAGCAAGATTTTATTTTCCACTTAGATCCTTTTCCAATTAGTTTACTTCCTCTGATGCTTTATTTAAAAAAAAAAGGCCCGTATACAGTAACAATGTATATAGATTATGTGTTTGTATCAGCAAGCTGGCACAAGTTTCCTCTTCCTCCCTGGAGCTGATTGCACATTTTCATCCACTTTAATCCAACAGGAAATAGTAAGAAATAGCACACCTGCAAGACAGAATCTCTAAAATATGTTTCCCTGAGTTTAGCGGCAATGCGATAGTGGAAAATGGTTATGCCCTGAGAGTGTGTACGTGTCTGATGGATCGTCATGGCTTCAGGCACCCACACACATGCATGCATTCTCTCTCGCACACACACACAAACATGCACACTTACACACAATAAATAGGATAGAAAGAATGAGCCATGAGAGAGACCTAGGGAGAGATATTAGCTGCATCCCTCCTCCCCCTACCTGTCTCACCAAATATGATGTGGCCATATAAAGACAGTCTGCAGCAGCGGGAGAGGACTGCTGAAGCACAGAGTTTTCACCGGCTGAAGTAATGGGCAGGAGAGAGAGAGGCAGAAAAAACAGAATGAGTGAGAGAACTAGACAAGGTGTTAGCGAGAGCAAGAAAGTGTTAGTGAAACCTTGTGTGCATGTTCGAGTAAGAGAAAAAAAATAAGCCCAAGAGAGAGAGACGCTATGATAGCATGAGAGGACATAAAGAGAGAGGAAGAAAGAAAGAGTGTGAGAGATGAGAGCGAGAGAGAAAGAGCAGAGCAATCCTAATAGCTGAGGGTAAAACCTGCAATCTACCATTCTGTCTGATCTCAGCCATCCTATGAGTCAAGCCAAGAAAGCTTTGAGATGCTCCACGCACATTAACCTCTACTCATCCCCCACCCACACTCCTCCTCTGCATCATCCCGCTTTCCCTTCCTAACCACATTAAAGTGTGCACTTCAAACATGCTGACATCAAGAGCATAATGACTGACATTTAGGTTTATGTTTGCTTCATTAGCACGTGTAGAACATATGATAAACTCCCACAAAAGGCAGGAGGGAACACAACAGGTCCAAAAAGCCATGTTCCTACAAAAAAAAGCAGCATGAAATGTTCTCACGATCATTTTAGATACTTGTATTGAAAATGTTTCCCAATATTAAGACAACTGTTATTACTGCGACTGTTATATATCCTATTATTAGTGACAGCATCGCTGAGATAATTAAGCACTTCAAAAGGAACATGAGGTTCAGTTCAAAGTTTGTCCCTCTCACAGATGTGACATCTGCAATCCCTGGTGGTGCATGATTTATTACTATATCTTCTTGGTACTTACTATAGCACTTAGTAATGGAGGACATAATGCATATCACATGATGACTGTATGGGTGGCACTGCCCTGGCCCATTTCAAAACCACACCTGCAAGCGACATTATTTTCTCCCCCGGGTTCACAATAACTTGCACTTTGATGCGCTTCCTCATACAGTATTTACTGCGTATGCTGTAGAGGTGAAATACAAATGCTGATGTTGCAACTAAATATTCAACGATTAATAGCGGAGGTTGCGTTACACCGGTCTTGTTGTCTAATTTTGACTGACAGGGTTGTAAAGGTTCTGTCATAATCTATTATTACCCATCATTTCAATTATATGTTTTTAATGATAATGAGAAATATGACCTATTTAATAAACAAACAACTTGATCAAAACAACATTCTGTATACAAAATTTACAGATTATGCATTTATAAGGGCACGGAGGGAAAAGATGAACAGAGACACCAATCGTCACTTTTCATGTCGAGCGGATTAATGATTTTTACTTCCTTCCCCTGTAGCATTAAGTTAGCTGCCACTGGCTGATAAACGTATTCAGTTTTACTTGCTTGTCCATCATCTCTCCACCACATCAATCCCTCTTTTTTCACCTCATTTATCAAACACGTCACACTTATTGGGCTTTCTCAAGAAACTTTGGGCACTCAGCTGCTGTGGGATTTCGCGACATGGCTATGTCATGCACATGAGATCAAAGTAAGACTACTAGACAATAGCTAATTAATATGCACCCTCGGCACCAACTGGTCAGGGGATCTCCTACACTTTATTGATAACAGATGTGTGTGTTCTGAGTTTGTCAAAGAAGAATGTATTATTATATACCCAGCCAAATCTGAATGATTGAAAATTACAAAATTAGATGTAAAAATGTGCTGAAGCTAATGCCACTCGTGGGACCAGGGGTATGCTCAGGATGGCCTTGGTGTGTCATCAAGCCACCCTTTAGGACCGCCCCAAAAAATCCTGGGCAGAAAACTGTTTTAACCTCTTTTCAGCAATTATTTCACAACATTTTTATTGTATTTTGAAAGAAATCTCAGAATTCTCAGAATTAAGTCTCCTAAACTTAATGATATCTGAACCAAAGGGGCATGAGGTCGGAAAGTATTGTTTGTTTGTTTATTTGTAGGTCATTTAGACAAAAAACAAACAAAAAACAACTAGTATTGATATATAATAACTTCATATAAACTGGGAGCATCTGTATAACGCACACAGACTGGGGTAATATGAAGACTTTATTTGGATAATCCTACTACTTCATAAAAGGATCAAATCTGCCTCCAGGGCTTTTAAGTGTGAGGACATATTTAATTTATACAAGTTTGACATATCAGGAGAGACAGATATGCCCAGAATGAAACAGCCACTTAAATTGATTTATTTTTAAGCTAAAGACATCATCAAATTGACCAAAGGGCACAGCCTCTCATTCATCAAAATGTATCTCATAAGCTGTTCAAAACCTCCTGTATGCCCTGCATCATTCATCAACACTTCCTGGATGTCTGGAGAATTTTAGGTTTAAAACAAATTACAAAATATCATCAAAGGGAATTTAAGATTTCAGTTCATCCAAGTCCCCAAACAACAAAGTTTCTCGCTTCACAGTAAAACACCTTAACACATTAACTGGATCTTCTTTGGGTGAGGCCGTCTCACTATATGTATATATATGTGTATTGCATAACCGTATATACTGCTGTGTTTTCAGATTAACATTTTCAGTGTTATCACATTATATTTGGCTATTATCTCCTTCCAGACAGCCGTCCGGGTATCACTCATGAGGAGTGATACCATTAACAGTAACAAAAGTTTAAAGTTATAAATTAGTTGCATTTGGAGCACAAACTTTTCCATCAAATCACAGTAATGACTTTTGGCTACTGCTAAAAATAACAACCTGTCGAATATTCAAGTGTCTCCCAGTGAAATCTATACACATATCAAATCAGTGTTTCAAAATTTATGCACTGGATCCTCATTATTTGAAGCAAGAAAGCTTATGAAAAATAACATGTAAGGTGTTCAGTGTTTCAAATACAGCACTAAACTGCATCTGACTTTTCAGAAAACAAATCAGGTCTCTAAAAGCTAGACCTAAGCATTTAATGTCCTTTAACAGTAACTTTTGTGTCTCTGTAGACGTGCTTCAGGGTCACAACATTTCCCTCAACCAAATAATACCACTATGTTGGATCTGAAGTGAAATTTGTGTTTAGATGTATTGTTTTATACCTTTATTTGCCTAGAGAAAAAAAATACTTTGGGATTACTCAGTTGGGATTTGTACATTTATGACTGCTAAGTCACTGCAGGTATTAGGAAAGCCCTAACTAAAGGAGCAGCCAAGACTACAACTCCCAACAACATCCAAACATCAGTCAAGTGCCATAACACAACACACAGCAAGCCAGTAATAGGAAGGATCTTCTGGACCAAGAGGCAACAAGTTGAATGTTGATGAATATTAGTGATGGGAATTCCGTCTCTTTTTTGTGAGCCGGATCATTTGGCTCAGCTCACCAAGAAGAGCCGAATCTTTCAGCTGCCAAACGGCTCTTCGTGTTACCATTTATACCATTCATACCAATACCAGTCAATTCCAATAAATTGCTGTAGCCAATTGCATTTACAGTTAAAAGATCCCTTTTAAGTCTCTGCCATAAATTGATTGAAGGCCAAATGGTAAAGGACCATTACAACACAAAATGGGCATTTTCACCTGCTGAAAATGGGCATTTTCACCTGCCATAAATTGATTGAAGGCCAAATGCAGGTAATGAAAGGTGATTTCTGCCTAAATATGACTTGAACTGATTCTAGAGCTTCATAATGTAAAGATCTGAGCTCACGGGACAGCTTGGAATTCTTGTAAAGGACCATTATAACACAAAATGGGCATTTTCACCTGCCATAAATTGATTGAAGGCCAAATGCAGTTAATGAAAGGTGATTTCTGCCTCAATATATCTTCATCTGATTCTAGAGCTTCATAATATAGAGATCTGAGCTCACAGGACAGCTTGGAATTCTTGTAAAGGACCATTACAACACAAAATGGGCATTTTCACCTGCCATAAATTGATTGAAGGCCAAATGCAGTTAATGAAAGGTGATTTCTGCCTGAATATATCTTCGTCTGATTCTAGAGCTTCATAATATAAAGATCTGAGCTCACAGGACAGCTTGGAATTCTTGTAAATGACCATTACAACACAAAATGGGCATTTTCACCTGCCAAAAATTGATTGAAGGCATTTTCACCTGCCATAAATTGATAGAAGGCCAAATGCAGTTAATGAAAGGTGAGTTCTACCTCAATATATCTTCGTCTGATTCTAGAGCTTCATAATATAGAGATCTGAGCTCACAGGACAGCTTGGAATTCTTGTAAAGGACCATTTCAACACAAAATGGGCATTTTCACCTGCAGAAAATGGGCATTTTCACCTGCCATAAATTGATTGAAGGCCAAATGCAGTTAATGAAAGGTGATTTCTGCCTGAATATATCTTCGTCTGATTCTAGAGCTTCATAATATAAAGATCTGAGCTCACAGGACAGCTTGGAATTCTTGTAAATGACCATTACAACACAAAATGGGCATTTTCACCTGCCAAAAATTGATTGAAGGCATTTTCACCTGCCATAAATTGAAGGCCAAATGCAGTTAATGAAAGGTGATTTCTACCTCAATATATCTTCGTCTGATTCTAGAGCTTCATAATATAGAGATCTGAGCTCACAGGACAGCTTGGAATTCTTGTAAAGGACCATTACAACACAAAATGGGCATTTTCACCTGCAGAAAATGGGCATTTTCACCTGCCATAAATTGATTGAAGGCCAAATGCAGTTAATGAAAGGTGATTTCTGCCTGAATATATCTTCGTCTGATTCTAGAGCTTCATAATATAAAGATCTGAGCTCACAGGACAGCTTGGAATTCTTGTAAATGACCATTACAACACAAAATGGGCATTTTCACCTGCCAAAAATTGATTGAAGGCATTTTCACCTGCCATAAATTGATTGAAGGCCAAATGCAGTTAATGAAAGGTGATTTCTGCCTCAATATATCTTCATCTGATTCTAGAGCTTCATAATATAGAGATCTGAGCTCACAGGACAGCTTGGAATTCTTGTAAAGGACCATTACAACACAAAATGGGCATTTTCACCTGCCATAAATTGATTGAAGCCCAAATGCAGTTAATGAAAGGTGATTTCTGCCTGAATATATCTTCGTCTGATTCTAGAGCTTCATAATATAAAGATCTGAGCTCACAGGACAGCTTGGAATTCTTGTAAATGACCATTACAACACAAAATGGGCATTTTCACCTGCCAAAAATTGATTGAAGGCATTTTCACCTGCCATAAATTGATAGAAGGCCAAATGCAGTTAATGAAAGGTGAGTTCTACCTCAATATATCTTCGTCTGATTCTAGAGCTTCATAATATAGAGATCTGAGCTCACAGGACAGCTTGGAATTGTTGTAAAGGACCATTTCAACACAAAATAGGCATTTTCACCTGCAGAAAATGGGCATTTTCACCTGCCATAAATTGATTGAAGGCCAAATGCAGTTAATGAAAGGTGATTTCTGCCTCAATATATCTTCATCTGATTCTAGAGCTTCATAATATAGAGATCTGAGCTCACAGGACAGCTTGGAATTCTTGTAAAGGACCATTACAACACAAAATGGGCATTTTCACCTGCCATAAATTGATTGAAGCCCAAATGCAGTTAATGAAATGTGATTTCTGCCTGAATATATCTTCGTCTGATTCTAGAGCTTCATAATATAAAGATCTGAGCTCACAGGACAGCTTGGAATTCTTGTAAAGGACCATTTCAACACAAAATGGGCATTTTCACCTGCCAAAAATTGATTGAAGGCATTTTCACCTGCCATAAATTGATAGAAGGCCAAATGCAGTTAATGAAAGGTGAGTTCTACCTCAATATATCTTCGTCTGATTCTAGAGCTTCATAATATAGAGATCTGAGCTCACAGGACAGCTTGGAATTCTTGTAAAGGACCATTTCAACACAAAATGGGCATTTTCACCTGCAGAAAATGGGCATTTTCACCTGCCATAAATTGATTGAAGGCCAAATGCAGTTAATGAAAGGTGATTTCTGCCTGAATATATCTTCGTCTGATTCTAGAGCTTCATAATATAAAGATCTGAGCTCACAGGACAGCTTGGAATTCTTGTAAATGACCATTACAACACAAAATGGGCATTTTCACCTGCCAAAAATTGATTGAAGGCATTTTCACCTGCCATAAATTGATTGAAGGCCAAATGCAGTTAATGAAAGGTGATTTCTGCCTGAATATATCTTCGTCTGATTCTAGAGCTTCATAATATAAAGATCTGAGCTCACAGGACAGCTTGGAATTCTTGTAAATGACCATTACAACACAAAATGGGCATTTTCACCTGCCAAAAATTGATTGAAGGCATTTTCACCTGCCATAAATTGAAGGCCAAATGCAGTTAATGAAAGGTGATTTCTACCTCAATATATCTTCGTCTGATTCTAGAGCTTCATAATATAGAGATCTGAGCTCACAGGACAGCTTGGAATTCTTGTAAAGGACCATTTCAACACAAAATGGGCATTTTCACCTGCAGAAAATGGGCATTTTCACCTGCCATAAATTGATTGAAGGCCAAATGCAGTTAATGAAAGGTGATTTCTGCCTGAATATATCTTCGTCTGATTCTAGAGCTTCATAATATAGAGATCTGAGCTCACAGGACAGCTTGGAACTCTTGTAAATGACCATTACAACACAAAATGGGCATTTTCACCTGCCAAAAATTGATTGAAGGCATTTTCACCTGCCATAAATTGATTGAAGGCCAAATGCAGTTAATGAAAGGTGATTTCTACCTCAATATATCTTCGTCTGATTCTAGAGCTTCATAATATAGAGATCTGAGCTCACAGGACAGCTTGGAATTCTTGTAAAGGACCATTACAACACAAAATGGGCATTTTCACCTGCAGAAAATGGGCATTTTCACCTGCCATAAATTGATTGAAGGCCAAATGCAGTTAATGAAAGGTGATTTCTGCCTGAATATATCTTCGTCTGATTCTAGAGCTTCATAATATAGAGATCTGAGCTCACAGGACAGCTTGGAATTCTTGTAAAGGACCATTTCAACACAAAATAGGCATTTTCACCTGCAGAAAATGGGCATTTTCACCTGCCATAAATTGATTGAAGGCCAAATGCAGTTAATGAAAGGTGATTTCTGCCTCAATATATCTTCATCTGATTCTAGAGCTTCATAATATAGAGATCTGAGCTCACAGGACAGCTTGGAATTCTTGTAAAGGACCATTACAACACAAAATGGGCATTTTCACCTGCCATAAATTGATTGAAGCCCAAATGCAGTTAATGAAAGGTGATTTCTGCCTGAATATATCTTCGTCTGATTCTAGAGCTTCATAATATAAAGATCTGAGCTCACAGGACAGCTTGGAATTCTTGTAAATGACCATTACAACACAAAATGGGCATTTTCACCTGCCATAAATTGATTGAAGCCCAAATGCAGTTAATGAAAGGTGATTTCTGCCTGAATATATCTTCGTCTGATTCTAGAGCTTCATAATATAAAGATCTGAGCTCACAGGACACCTTGGAATTCTTGTAAATGACCATTACAACACAAAATGGGCATTTTCACCTGCCAAAAATTGATTGAAGGCATTTTCACCTGCCATAAATTGATAGAAGGCCAAATGCAGTTAATGAAAGGTGAGTTCTATCTCAATATATCTTCGTCTGATTCTAGAGCTTCATAATATAGAGATCTGAGCTCACAGGACAGCTTGGAATTCTTGTAAAGGACCATTTCAACACAAAATGGGCATTTTCACATGCAGAAAATGGGCATTTTCACCTGCCATAAATTGATTGAAGGCCAAATGCAGTTAATGAAAGGTGATTTCTGCCTGAATATATCTTCGTCTGATTCTAGAGCTTCATAATATAAAGATCTGAGCTCACAGGACAGCTTGGAACTCTTGTAAATGACCATTACAACACAAAATGGGCATTTTCACCTGCCAAAAATTGATTGAAGACATTTTCACCTGCCATAAATTGATTGAAGGCCAAATGCAGTTAATGAAAGGTGATTTCTACCTCAATATATCTTCGTCTGATTCTAGAGCTTCATAATATAGAGATCTGAGCTCACAGGACAGCTTGGAATTCTTGTAAAGGACCATTTCAACACAAAATAGGCATTTTCACCTGCAGAAAACGGGCATTTTCACCTGCCATAAATTGATTGAAGGCCAAATGCAGTTAATGAAAGGTGATTTCTGCCTGAATATATCTTCGTCTGATTCTAGAGCTTCATAATATAGAGATCTGAGCTCACAGGACAGCTTGGAATTCTTGTAAAGGACCATTACAACACAAAATGGGCATTTTCACCTGCTGAAAATGGGCATTTTCACCTGCCATAAATTGATAGAAGGCCAAATGCAGTTAATGAAAGGTGAGTTCTACCTCAATATATCTTCGTCTGATTCTAGAGCTTCATAATATAGAGATCTGAGCTCACAGGACAGCTTGGAATTCTTGTAAAGGACCATTTCAACACAAAATGGGCATTTTCACATGCAGAAAATGGGCATTTTCACCTGCCATAAATTGATTGAAGGCCAAATGCAGTTAATGAAAGGTGATTTCTGCCTGAATATATCTTCGTCTGATTCTAGAGCTTCATAATATAAAGATCTGAGCTCACAGGACAGCTTGGAACTCTTGTAAATGACCATTACAACACAAAATGGGCATTTTCACCTGCAAAAATTGATTGAAGACATTTTCACCTGCCATAAATTGATTGAAGGCCAAATGCAGTTAATGAAAGGTGATTTCTACCTCAATATATCTTTGTCTGATTCTAGAGCTTCATAATATAGAGATCTGAGCTCACAGGACAGCTTGGAATTCTTGTAAAGGACCATTTCAACACAAAATAGGCATTTTCACCTGCAGAAAACGGGCATTTTCACCTGCCATAAATTGATTGAAGGCCAAATGCAGTTAATGAAAGGTGATTTCTGCCTGAATATATCTTCGTCTGATTCTAGACCTTCATAATATAGAGATCTGAGCTCACAGGACAGCTTGGAATTCTTGTAAAGGACCATTACAACACAAAATGGGCATTTTCACCTGCTGAAAATGGGCATTTTCACCTGCCATAAATTGATTGAAGGCCAAATGCAGTTAATGAAAGGTGATTTCTGCCTCAATATATCTTCATCTGATTCTAGAGATTCATAATATAGAGATCTGAGCTCACAGGACAGCTTGGAATTCTTGTAAATGACCATTACAACACAAAATGGGCATTTTCACCTGCCATAAATTGATTGAAGGCCAAATGCAGTTAATGAAAGGTGATTTCTGCCTGAATATATCTTCGTCTGATTCTAGAGCTTCATAATATAAAGATCTGAGCTCACAGGACAGCTTGGAATTCTTGTAAATGACCATTACAACACAAAATGGGCATTTTCACCTGCCAAAAATTGATTGAAGGCATTTTCACCTGCCATAAATTGAAGGCCAAATGCAGTTAATGAAAGGTGATTTCTACCTCAATATATCTTCGTCTGATTCTAGAGCTTCATAATATAGAGATCTGAGCTCACAGGACAGCTTGGAATTCTTGTAAAGGACCATTACAACACAAAATGGGCATTTTCACCTGCAGAAAATGGGCATTTTCACCTGCCATAAATTGATTGAAGGCCAAATGCAGTTAATGAAAGGTGATTTCTGCCTGAATATATCTTCATCTGATTCTAGAGCTTCATAATATAGAGATCTGAGCTCACAGGACAGCTTGGAATTCTTGTAAAGGACCATTACAACACGAAATGGGCATTTTCACCTGCCATAAATTGATTGAAGCCCAATTGCAGTTAATGAAAGGTGATTTCTGCCTGAATATATCTTCGTCTGATTCTAGAGCTTCATAATATAAAGATCTGAGCTCACAGGACAGCTTGGAATTCTTGTAAATGACCATTACAACACAAAATGGGCATTTTCACCTGCCAAAAATTGATTGAAGGCATTTTCACCTGCCATAAATTGATAGAAGGCCAAATGCAGTTAATGAAAGGTGAGTTCTACCTCAATATATCTTCGTCTGATTCTAGAGCTTCATAATATAGAGATCTGAGCTCACAGGACAGCTTGGAATTCTTGTAAAGGACCATTTCAACACAAAATGGGCATTTTCACCTGCAGAAAATGGGCATTTTCACCTGCCATAAATTGATTGAAGGCCAAATGCAGTTAATGAAAGGTGATTTCTGCCTGAATATATCTTCGTCTGATTCTAGAGCTTCATAATATAAAGATCTGAGCTCACAGGACAGCTTGGAACTCTTGTAAATGACCATTACAACACAAAATGGGCATTTTCACCTGCCAAAAATTGATTGAAGGCATTTTCACCTGCCATAAATTGAAGGCCAAATGCAGTTAATGAAAGGTGATTTCTACCTCAATATATCTCCGTCTGATTCTAGAGCTTCATAATATAGAGATCTGAGCTCACAGGACAGCTTGGAATTCTTGTAAAGGACCATTACAACACAAAATGGGCATTTTCACCTGCAGAAAATGGGCATTTTCACCTGCCATAAATTGATTGAAGGCCAAATGCAGTTAATGAAAGGTGATTTCTGCCTGAATATATCTTCGTCTGATTCTAGAGCTTCATAATATAAAGATCTGAGCTCACAGGACAGCTTGGAACTCTTGTAAATGACCATTACAACACAAAATGGGCATTTTCACCTGCCAAAAATTGATTGAAGGCATTTTCACCTGCCATAAATTGATTGAAGGCCAAATGCAGTTAATGAAAGGTGATTTCTACCTCAATATATCTTCGTCTGATTCTAGAGCTTCATAATATAGAGATCTGAGCTCACAGGACAGCTTGGAATTCTTGTAAAGGACCATTACAACACAAAATGGGCATTTTCACCTGCAGAAAATGGGCATTTTCACCTGCCATAAATTGATAGAAGGCCAAATGCAGTTAATGAAAGGTGATTTCTGCCTGAATATATCTTCGTCTGATTCTAGAGCTTCATAATATAAAGATCTGAGCTCACAGGACAGCTTGGAATTCTTGTAAAGGACCATTACAACACAAAATGGGCATTTTCACCTGCCAAAAATTGATTGAAGGCATTTTCACCTGCCATAAATTGAAGGCCAAATGCAGTTAATGAAAGGTGATTTCTACCTCAATATATCTTCGTCTGATTCTAGAGCTTCATAATATAGAGATCTGAGCTCACAGGACAGCTTGGAATTCTTGTAAAGGACCATTTCAACACAAAATGGGCATTTTCACCTGCAGAAAATGGGCATTTTCACCTGCCATAAATTGATTGAAGGCCAAATGCAGTTAATGAAAGGTGATTTCTGCCTGAATATATCTTCGTCTGATTCTAGAGCTTCATAATATAAAGATCTGAGCTCACAGGACAGCTTGGAATTCTTGTAAATGACCATTACAACACAAAATGGGCATTTTCACCTGCCAAAAATTGATTGAAGGCATTTTCACCTGCCATAAATTGAAGGCCAAATGCAGTTAATGAAAGGTGATTTCTACCTCAATATATCTTCGTCTGATTCTAGAGCTTCATAATATAGAGATCTGAGCTCACAGGACAGCTTGGAATTCTTGTAAAGGACCATTACAACACAAAATGGGCATTTTCACCTGCAGAAAATGGGCATTTTCACCTGCCATAAATTGATTGAAGGCCAAATGCAGTTAATGAAAGGTGATTTCTACCTGAATATATCTTCGTCTGATTCTAGAGCTTCATAATATAAAGATCTGAGCTCACAGGACAGCTTGGAACTCTTGTAAATGACCATTACAACACAAAATGGGCATTTTCACCTGCCAAAAATTGATTGAAGGCATTTTCACCTGCCATAAATTGATTGAAGGCCAAATGCAGTTAATGAAAGGTGATTTCTACCTCAATATATCTTCATCTGATTCTAGAGCTTCATAATATAGAGATCTGAGCTCACAGGACAGCTTGGAATTGTTGTAAAGGACCATTTCAACACAAAATAGGCATTTTCACCTGCAGAAAATGGGCATTTTCACCTGCCATAAATTGATTGAAGGCCAAATGCAGTTAATGAAAGGTGATTTCTGCCTGAATATATCTTCGTCTGATTCTAGAGCTTCATAATATAAAGATCTGAGCTCACAGGACAGCTTGGAATTCTTGTAAATGACCATTACAACACAAAATGGGCATTTTCACCTGCCAAAAATTGATTGAAGGCATTTTCACCTGCCATAAATTGAAGGCCAAATGCAGTTAATGAAAGGTGATTTCTACCTCAATATATCTTCGTCTGATTCTAGAGCTTCATAATATAGAGATCTGAGCTCACAGGACAGCTTGGAATTCTTGTAAAGGACCATTACAACACAAAATGGGCATTTTCACCTGCAGAAAATGGGCATTTTCACCTGCCATAAATTGATTGAAGGCCAAATGCAGTTAATGAAAGGTGATTTCTGCCTGAATATATCTTCGTCTGATTCTAGAGCTTCATAATATAGAGATCTGAGCTCACAGGACAGCTTGGAACTCTTGTAAATGACCATTACAACACAAAATGGGCATTTTCACCTGCCAAAAATTGATTGAAGGCATTTTCACCTGCCATAAATTGAAGGCCAAATGCAGTTAATGAAAGGTGATTTCTACCTCAATATATCTTCGTCTGATTCTAGAGCTTCATAATATAGAGATCTGAGCTCACAGGACAGCTTGGAATTCTTGTAAAGGACCATTACAACACAAAATGGGCATTTTCACCTGCAGAAAATGGGCATTTTCACCTGCCATAAATTGATTGAAGGCCAAATGCAGTTAATGAAAGGTGATTTCTGCCTGAATATATCTTCGTCTGATTCTAGAGCTTCATAATATAGAGATCTGAGCTCACAGGACAGCTTGGAACTCTTGTAAATGACCATTACAACACAAAATGGGCATTTTCACCTGCCAAAAATTGATTGAAGGCATTTTCACCTGCCATAAATTGAAGGCCAAATGCAGTTAATGAAAGGTGATTTCTACCTCAATATATCTTCGTCTGATTCTAGAGCTTCATAATATAGAGATCTGAGCTCACAGGACAGCTTGGAATTCTTGTAAAGGACCATTACAACACAAAATGGGCATTTTCACCTGCAGAAAATGGGCATTTTCACCTGCCATAAATTGATTGAAGGCCAAATGCAGTTAATGAAAGGTGATTTCTGCCTGAATATATCTTCGTCTGATTCTAGAGCTTCATAATATAGAGATCTGAGCTCACAGGACAGCTTGGAACTCTTGTAAATGACCATTACAACACAAAATGGGCATTTTCACCTGCCAAAAATTGATTGAAGGCATTTTCACCTGCCATAAATTGATTGAAGGCCAAATGCAGTTAATGAAAGGTGATTTCTACCTCAATATATCTTCGTCTGATTCTAGAGCTTCATAATATAGAGATCTGAGCTCACAGGACAGCTTGGAATTCTTGTAAAGGACCATTACAACACAAAATGGGCATTTTCACCTGCCAAAAATTGATTGAAGGCATTTTCACCTGCCATAAATTGATTGAAGGCCAAATGCAGTTAATGAAAGGTGATTTCTACCTCAATATATCTTCGTCTGATTCTAGAGCTTCATAATATAGAGATCTGAGCTCACAGGACAGCTTGGAATTCTTGTAAAGGACCATTACAACACAAAATGGGCATTTTCACCTGCCATAAATTGATTGAAGCCCAAATGCAGTTAATGAAAGGTGATTTCTGCCTGAATATATCTTCGTCTGATTCTAGAGCTTCATAATATAAAGATCTGAGCTCACAGGACAGCTTGGAATTCTTGTAAATGACCATTACAACACAAAATGGGCATTTTCACCTGCCAAAAATTGATTGAAGGCATTTTCACCTGCCATAAATTGATAGAAGGCCAAATGCAGTTAATGAAAGGTGAGTTCTATCTCAATATATCTTCGTCTGATTCTAGAGCTTCATAATATAGAGATCTGAGCTCACAGGACAGCTTGGAATTCTTGTAAAGGACCATTTCAACACAAAATGGGCATTTTCACATGCAGAAAATGGGCATTTTCACCTGCCATAAATTGATTGAAGGCCAAATGCAGTTAATGAAAGGTGATTTCTGCCTGAATATATCTTCGTCTGATTCTAGAGCTTCATAATATAAAGATCTGAGCTCACAGGACAGCTTGGAACTCTTGTAAATGACCATTACAACACAAAATGGGCATTTTCACCTGCCAAAAATTGATTGAAGACATTTTCACCTGCCATAAATTGATTGAAGGCCAAATGCAGTTAATGAAAGGTGATTTCTACCTCAATATATCTTCGTCTGATTCTAGAGCTTCATAATATAGAGATCTGAGCTCACAGGACAGCTTGGAATTCTTGTAAAGGACCATTTCAACACAAAATAGGCATTTTCACCTGCAGAAAACGGGCATTTTCACCTGCCATAAATTGATTGAAGGCCAAATGCAGTTAATGAAAGGTGATTTCTGCCTGAATATATCTTCGTCTGATTCTAGAGCTTCATAATATAGAGATCTGAGCTCACAGGACAGCTTGGAATTCTTGTAAAGGACCATTACAACACAAAATGGGCATTTTCACCTGCTGAAAATGGGCATTTTCACCTGCCATATATTGATTGAAGGCCAAATGCAGTTAATGAAAGGTGATTTCTGCCTGAATATATCTTTGTCTGATTCTAGAGCTTCATAATATAAAGATCTGAGTTCACAGGACAGCTTGGAATTCTTGTAAAGGACCATTACAACACAAAATGGGCATTTTCACCTGCCATAAATTGATTGAAGGCATTTTCATCTGCCATAAATTGATTGAAGGCCAAATGCAGGTAATGAAAGGTGATTTCTGCCTAAATATGACTTGATCTGATTCTAGAGCTTCATAATATAAAGATCTGAGTTCACGGGACAGCTTGGAATTCTTGTAAAGGACCATTACAACACAAAATGGGCATTTTCACCTGCCATAAATTGATTGAAGGCCAAATGCAGGTAATGAAAGGTGATTTCTGCCTAAATATGACTTGATCTGATTCTAGAGCTTCATAATATAAAGATCTGAGTTCACAGGACAGCTTGTAATTCTTGTAAAGGACCATTACAACACAAAATGGGCATTTTCACCTGCCATAAATTGATTGAAGGCATTTTCACCTGCCATAAATTGATTGAAGGCCAAATGCAGTTAATGAAAGGTGATTTCTGCCTGAATATATCTTCGTCTGATTCTAGAGCTTCATAATATAAAGATCTGAGTTCACAGGACAGTTTGGAATTCTTGTAAAGGACCATTACAACACAAAATGGGCATTTTCACCTGCCATAAATTGATTGAAGGCATTTTCACCTGCCATAAATTGATTGAAGGCCAAATGCAGTTAATGAAAGGTGATTTCTGCCTGAATATATCTTCGTCTGATTCTAGAGCTTCACAATATAAAGATCTGAGCTCACAGGACAGCTTGGAATTCTTGTAAAGGACCATTACAACACAAAATGGGCATTTTCACCTGCCATAAATTGATTGAAGGCATTTTCACCTGCCATAAATTGATTGAAGGCCAAATGCAGTTAATGAAAGGTGATTTCTGCTTCAATATATCTTCGTCTGATTCTAGAGCTTCATAATATAAAGATCTGAGTTCACAGGACAGCTTGGAATTCTTGTAAAGGACCATTACAACACAAAATGGGCATTTTCACCTGCCATAAATTGATTGAAGGCCAAATGCAGTTAATGAAAGGTGATTTCTGCCTAAATATGACTTGATCTGATTCTAGAGCTTCATAATATAAAGATCTGAGTTCACGGGACAGCTTGGAATTCTTGTAAAGGACCATTACAACACAAAATGGGCATTTTCACCTGCTGAAAATTGACTGAAGGCATTTTCACCTGCCATAAATTGATTGAAGGCCAAATGCAGGTAATGAAAGGTGATTTCTGCCTAAATATGACTTGATCTGATTCTAGAGTTTCATAATATAAAGATCTGAGTTCACGGGACAGCTTGGAATTCTTGTAAATGACCATTACAACACAAAATGGGCATTTTCACCCGCCATAAATTGATTGAAGGCATTTTCACCTGCCATAAATTGATTGAAGGCCAAATGCAGTTAATGAAAGGTGATTTCTGCTTCAATATATCTTCGTCTGATTCTAGAGCTTCATAATATAGAGATCTGAGCTCACAGGACAGCTTGGAATTCTTGTAAATGACCATTACAACACAAAATGGGCATTTTGACCTGCTGAAAATGGGCATTTTCACCTGCCATAAATTGATTGAAGGCCAAATGCAGGTAATGAAAGGTGATTTCTGCCTAAATATGACTTGATCTGATTCTAGAGCTTCATAATATAAAGATCTGAGCTCACAGGACAGCTTGGAATTCTTGTAAATGACCATTACAACACAAAGTGGGCATTTTCACCTGCCAAAAATTGATTGAAGGCATTTTCACCTGCCATAAATTGATTGAAGGCCAAATGCAGTTAATGAAAGGTGATTTCTGCCTCAATATATCTTCGTCTGATTCTAGAGCTTCATAATATAGAGATCTGAGCTCACAGGACAGCTTGGAATTCTTGTAAAGGACCATTACAACACAAAATGGGCATTTTCACCTGCCATAAATTGATTGAAGGCCAAATGCAGGTAATGAAAGGTGATTTCTGCCTCAATATATCTTCGTCTGATTCTAGAGCTTCATAATATAGAGATCTGAGCTCACAGGACAGCTTGGAATTCTTGTAAAGGACCATTACAACACAAAATGGGCATTTTCACCTGCTGAAAATTGACTGAAGGCATTTTCACCTGCCATAAATTGATTGAAGGCCAAATGCAGGTAATGAAAGGTGATTTCTGCCTAAATATGACTTGATCTGATTCTAGAGCTTCATAATATAAAGATCTGAGTTCATGGGACAGCTTGGAATTCTTGTAAATGACCATTACAACACAAAGTGGGCATTTTCACCTGCCAAAAATTGATTGAAGGCATTTTCACCTGCCATAAATTGATTGAAGGCCAAATGTAGTTAATGAAAGGTGATTTCTGCCTCAATATATCTTCGTCTGATTCTAGAGCTTCATAATATAGAGATCTGAGCTCACAGGACAGCTTGGAATTCTTGTAAAGGACCATTACAACACAAAATGGGCATTTTCACCTGCCATAAATTGACTGAAGGCATTTTCACCTGCCATAAATTGATTGAAGGCCAAATGCAGGTAATGAAAGGTGATTTCTGCCTAAATATGACTTGATCTGATTCTAGAGCTTCATAATATAAAGATCTGAGTTCACGGGACAGCTTGGAATTCTTGTAAAGGACCATTACAACACAAAATGGGCATTTTCACCTGCCATAAATTGATTGAAGGCCAAATGCAGGTAATGAAAGGTGATTTCTGCCTAAATATGACTTGATCTGATTCTAGAGCTTCATAATATAAAGATCTGAGTTCACGGGACAGCTTGGAATTCTTGTAAAGGACCATTACAACACAAAATGGGCATTTTCACCTGCCATAAATTGATTGAAGGCCAAATGCAGGTAATGAAAGGTGATTTCTGCCTAAATATGACTTGATCTGATTCTAGAGCTTCATAATATAAAGATCTGAGTTCACAGGACAGCTTGTAATTCTTGTAAAGGACCATTACAACACAAAATGGGCATTTTCACCTGCCATAAATTGATTGAAGGCATTTTCACCTGCCATAAATTGATTGAAGGCCAAATGCAGTTAATGAAAGGTGATTTCTGCCTGAATATATCTTCGTCTGATTCTAGAGCTTCATAATATAAAGATCTGAGTTCACAGGACAGTTTGGAATTCTTGTAAAGGACCATTACAACACAAAATGGGCATTTTCACCTGCCATAAATTGATTGAAGGCATTTTCACCTGCCATAAATTGATTGAAGGCCAAATGCAGTTAATGAAAGGTGATTTCTGCCTGAATATATCTTCGTCTGATTCTAGAGCTTCATAATATAAAGATCTGAGCTCACAGGACAGCTTGGAATTCTTGTAAAGGACCATTACAACACAAAATGGGCATTTTCACCTGCCATAAATTGATTGAAGGCATTTTCACCTGCCATAAATTGATTGAAGGCCAAATGCAGTTAATGAAAGGTGATTTCTGCTTCAATATATCTTCGTCTGATTCTAGAGCTTCATAATATAAAGATCTGAGTTCACAGGACAGCTTGGAATTCTTGTAAAGGACCATTACAACACAAAATGGGCATTTTCACCTGCCATAAATTGATTGAAGGCCAAATGCAGTTAATGAAAGGTGATTTCTGCCTAAATATGACTTGATCTGATTCTAGAGCTTCATAATATAAAGATCTGAGTTCACGGGACAGCTTGGAATTCTTGTAAAGGACCATTACAACACAAAATGGGCATTTTCACCTGCTGAAAATTGACTGAAGGCATTTTCACCTGCCATAAATTGATTGAAGGCCAAATGCAGGTAATGAAAGGTGATTTCTGCCTAAATATGACTTGATCTGATTCTAGAGTTTCATAATATAAAGATCTGAGTTCACGGGACAGCTTGGAATTCTTGTAAATGACCATTACAACACAAAATGGGCATTTTCACCCGCCATAAATTGATTGAAGGCATTTTCACCTGCCATAAATTGATTGAAGGCCAAATGCAGTTAATGAAAGGTGATTTCTGCTTCAATATATCTTCGTCTGATTCTAGAGCTTCATAATATAGAGATCTGAGCTCACAGGACAGCTTGGAATTCTTGTAAATGACCATTACAACACAAAATGGGCATTTTGACCTGCTGAAAATGGGCATTTTCACCTGCCATAAATTGATTGAAGGCCAAATGCAGGTAATGAAAGTTGATTTCTGCCTAAATATGACTTGATCTGATTCTAGAGCTTCATAATATAAAGATCTGAGCTCACAGGACAGCTTGGAATTCTTGTAAATGACCATTACAACACAAAGTGGGCATTTTCACCTGCCAAAAATTGATTGAAGGCATTTTCACCTGCCATAAATTGATTAAAGGCCAAATGCAGTTAATGAAAGGTGATTTCTGCCTCAATATATCTTCGTCTGATTCTAGAGCTTCATAATATAGAGATCTGAGCTCACAGGACAGCTTGGAATTCTTGTAAAGGACCATTACAACACAAAATGGGCATTTTCACCTGCCATAAATTGATTGAAGGCCAAATGCAGGTAATGAAAGGTGATTTCTGCCTCAATATATCTTCGTCTGATTCTAGAGCTTCATAATATAGAGATCTGAGCTCACAGGACAGCTTGGAATTCTTGTAAAGGACCATTACAACACAAAATGGGCATTTTCACCTGCCATAAATTGACTGAAGGCATTTTCACCTGCCATAAATTGATTGAAGGCCAAATGCAGGTAATGAAAGGTGATTTCTGCCTAAATATGACTTGATCTGATTCTAGAGCTTCATAATATAAAGATCTGAGTTCACGGGACAGCTTGGAATCCTTGTAAAGGACCATTACAACACAAAATGGGCATTTTCACCTGCCATAAATTGATTGAAGGCCAAATGCAGGTAATGAAAGGTGATTTCTGCCTAAATATGACTTGATCTGATTCTAGAGCTTCATAATATAAAGATCTGAGCTCATGGGACAGCTTGGAATTCTTGTAAAGGACCATTACAACACAAAATGGGCATTTTCACCTGCCAAAAATTGATTGAAGGCATTTTCACCTGCCATAAATTGATAGAAGGCCAAATGCAGTTAATGAAAGGTGAGTTCTACCTCAATATATCTTCGTCTGATTCTAGAGCTTCATAATATAGAGATCTGAGCTCACAGGACAGCTTGGAATTCTTGTAAAGGATCATTTCAACACAAAATGGGCATTTTCACCTGCAGAAAATGGGCATTTTCACCTGCCATAAATTGATTGAAGGCCAAATGCAGTTAATGAAAGGTGATTTCTGCCTGAATATATCTTCGTCTGATTCTAGAGCTTCATAATATAAAGATCTGAGCTCACAGGACAGCTTGGAATTCTTGTAAATGACCATTACAACACAAAATGGGCATTTTCACCTGCCAAAAATTGATTGAAGGCATTTTCACCTGCCATAAATTGAAGGCCAAATGCAGTTAATGAAAGGTGATTTCTACCTCAATATATCTCCGTCTGATTCTAGAGCTTCATAATATAGAGATCTGAGCTCACAGGACAGCTTGGAATTCTTGTAAAGGACCATTACAACACAAAATGGGCATTTTCACCTGCAGAAAATGAAGGCCAAATGCAGTTAATGAAAGGTGATTTCTGCCTAAATAGGCATGTGTGAACGTTAGGCTGATGAATGAATACAAACATGCTTTTACACAGGTAATAAAACTTTTGTCACATACATCTAAACACAAATACATCCTAGCAGCTAGCTGGCATTGCTCGCTAGTCCAGCATCAAGAAGCCCAGCTCACTGTCTGTCTTGCAGTCTTTTATTTCATAAAGCTCTCGCCAGTGACAAAAAGCAAGCCTGAGATTTACTCTTGTGTCTTGCTCAGTCACTTTCTCCTTTTCTATATTTAGCTTGCTTCATCAATGTCCTCTTGGACATGATGTAACACGTCTAAGAGGGCTGCCTCTGGCATTATGTCCAGTAGATACTGCTGAGTCCGGTTATATTGCCTGCTCACTAGGCTCCAGTTCTGGCATGACTATGCCCATCACTATTCCCCCACCAGCTCCCCGTTGCCCTAGGCTTGAAAACCTCCTTCTCCCAATGGTCCAAAACTCCTTTGCTCATGGCAACACCCTCGCCGTGTTGTAAGCTCCCACTCTAGGCAGCTAAGAAGCTAAGCAGTTAACTTACTATAGCAACAAGTAAAGCTTTCTGTCCATCAAGAAACACTGTAAATCACACTGACGTTACACGGCAAGCAGGGAAACATTTAGCGGTGCGTTAAGTAACATAATGTTGCTATAAAGGCAATGAGTAGGATTTCTTATTTACTTTGTAAACAACAGCATTTGTTGTTTTGGGGGTAACTGCTGATAAATAAAACAATTTGTATAGTAGCAGCTAAAAATTTACTTTAGCGGGTAGATTTGTGACCCACTTTCCCAACCAGGCAAGTGGGAAAAAAATATTCTCGTTTAACTCACCCCATGCTTGGTACATGTATGCGGTTTGTACTTTGCAGCCCTCTACAATGAGACAGCAAACGTGGGAAAAGTGTGTTGTCTTTGAAATGCTGAGCAGAGTGTTTACTAGATCTGTTTTTCACATAACAGTGATTTTTATGCTGTTTTTCAATTACTCTGAAACAGTGGGGTGGCAAAAAACTTCACACCACAGCACTGTAAGTCTCTCTCTCTCTCTCTCTCTCTCTCCTTTCTCTACAGTCCACCTATTGTAAACAATACTTTGCAAGTTGAACAGTGAAACCTTTATTTCTTTTTCCCGCAGAAACACTTTGCAATAGTATTTTATGCTGTGATTGAGCATGACCATAAGGTAGGCAAGGAGCTGTAAATGTATGGCTTTTCCATTATAGATAAGAGCCACAGAGAGACAGAGAGAAGCAGCATAGTGCATGTCCTTGATTTAGCGGCATCGATCCCTATCTGCTCTCTAGCCTCTTTCATTTGCTATGTGCAAAAGTGTGTCTATGCGTATGTGTGTGTGGTTGGGGGTGCAGCCCTATGGCTATGCAGAGCTCAGGCAGAGATAGGGTTATCAGAACACACCTAAATGATATGATTGGCAAGGTGACAGGGGGCCACTGCGAACCCTGAGGGATGAATTACCGCAAACACACACATGCACACAGAGGGACTGACCTTAAAATAAGTTTAATCTTTTGTTTATCCCCGTCACAAATGGAGGCAATATCTGCATGAAACACCACAGAGACGTCAAACAGCCATCGCCAGACTTCAAAAGATGCTGCTTATTATTTTCAGCTAGTGAGCTATCGCTTTTGATAACAACACTCCCAAGAGAGACAGACACAGAAAAGGGGGGGGGGTGGAGAGTGAAGGAAACCAGGAACGAAAGAGAAAGAGAGGGGGAAAGAGGGATAAAAAAAAAACATGGGTTGGAAAAGCGGGGGTGCTTCTGCCTCTATGAGATAGCTAAACCAGAGTAGCGGGAAAAAAAAGCCATGCAGGCAGACAGACAGACAGTGCCACAGAGAGATGGATCTGTAAAGCAACGCTGGGATGAGAGATGCAGGGAAGGCAACGCGAAGGAAGAAGGGATGCAGGGAGAAACAGATAGACAGAGTGAGGAAAGAGGAGATGGATAGGCCCTGGATACTTGATTGAGTTGAACACTGATGGGCGTGCACTACCACAGGCATCCAGAAAAACATGAACTTCGACAGAGTGAGGCAATGGACACACACACACACACACAAACACAAACACAAACCTCACTCCCCACTGGGTCTCCTGCTGTGTGCTTCTCGAGCTGAAATGAAAGCGCTGTACAACAGTAGGTGAAGCTTTTTTGTTTAGAGCAGACGTAGAAGAGAGGAGCGGAGAGGAGAAGAAAGAGGAAGAGATTTACGTTTTGTCGACTGAATATAAATCTGTCAGTGATCGCAGAGTGAGATAGTTTCGCATACACACGCTGTGTCATCTGTTGCACAGGTAGAAAGTGAAATGAAATAAGTGCACTTTACTGTTCTTGCTACTCTACTGCCTCCATTTTTCCTCTGCCTTTATTTCCTATCTCTATCTAAATCGTATTTCCACCCCCTTTATCCCTGCTGTGGTCTCCGCTGCTGGTAAAACACACCCCTGATAAATGACCCCACATAATCATCCCTTCACTTTATCAGCATGCAGAGGAAAAATGAGTTGCGCAGGACTGTGAGGAGAGGTGGCAGAGAGGAAGAAGAGGGGGGAAACGGAGGAAATGAGGGGTGTTGGTGAAGGATGATTGGAAAGGTATAAAGAGCAGGGGATGAAGGAAGAAGAGAAAAGTTAGTAAATGAGGATGGCGAACGGCGGCAAGGCGAATGAGCGAGGGATGAGTACAAGGATGGTGATGAGATAGATACATAAAGCTAGGGAGGGACGGGTGATACAGTGAGGGCAACGAGATGAAGGAAAAGATGAAGGGAGAAGGACGGATTAGTAATGGGAGGGACACGGGAAAGCAGGATGGAGGGAGAGATGGATTGGTCCTACTTGAGCAGACCCGCAGGAACGGATGAATCTATGTGATGCATGATGGGAGCTAGTCCAATAAGACAACCAATCACAGGCTTTGGTCTAAATGGGATAACCAATCATGGGCACTGGCTGGCATCATCATTCCCCATTTCAGATAAGCCGCAGCACATCGTGTCCATCTTGCGAGCTGCCCTGTGCACGTGGTGTCTTTGTATGTTTATTGTACTATACGTGCATGTGTGTGTGCGTGTGTGTGTGTGTTTGTGCCTACGGCTGTATTCTGATTCGACCACATCTATCTTAGATATCCATATATGTGAGAACCCTGGTGTGGCAGTGGATCTCTTCTCTTGCTCTGTTATTGCTTCACAGAGAAGTACTGAATGGACAAAAAAAAATAGCAGCAGATTGTTCAACTTAAGTTTGCATCGTGCCGGATAATGCAATCGCAATCTCGGTTAAGTGCCCTGAAAGCACACTTAAGAAAATAGTGTTCTTTGATGCACGCGCTGCAAAACAAACTGTCCATTTTAACAAGTAATTAAATCTGCACAGTGTTGAGCTGTACAAACCTTCGGAAGGAAATCTACAAACGGACTGAAATATTTCTCTTACACTGAATTCATTCGATTTTCTGTTTATATACTGGATACACACCCACAATGAGGTCCAAAACTCTGACACCATGAGTCACAATGCTTTTCATTTTGCATTTGTTTTAAAAGCAGTTCCATTTGTTTTCACCACAGATCATTATATCAGATGAATATTTACAAAATGTAGATGAATTTTAGAGTATCTTCAGTATTTGGTAAGTGCCCCTTTTGATATAATGACAGCACTGGTTGAGCATGGATTTCAGAAGTTTGTGAAGAATCTGTTGACCAATGTTATCCCAGCATGATTTGACAATGTTTGAAAGTCATCACAAGAAAGCCAAGTTTCTTGGTTGCCAAGTGGCCGCATAAATCGGGTTGAGGTCAAGTGGAGCAAAGTCCGCGACAGTCATGACACTTTGGTGTTCTTGGGTTTTCAAGTAGTTCTTGCAAAGCTGCTGTATTGGCTTGAGCCGATGTAAACATTTTCAAACCAGTCTGATATTAAACCTACTGGTGCTACATGCTTCTTCTTATACTCCATCTATGTATAACTTTTCTTGTAGTGTTTATGTGTATGCTAAAATCTGTGTGTAGTCCCCTGTTCCTGATTGGCTCCAGATGGTGAGACCTCACATCGTCATCGTCATTACTTATCCAGATCATAGTCATTACTTCCAAAACAGACAGGAACAGAACTAGAGCGGCACCTGGTCCGGGCCCTCCAATCCTCAGGGTGCAATTTGGAAGTTTGGACAGCCTCACCATCACCACAGCTGGGTCTCTCAGCTTACCACCACGCTTCTCAGTGTTAAATTATGAATGTCGAACTTGTTTGCTGAACAGTGAACTTATACTTATACACATGCAGGAATATTTGGTTTTAAATCACAAGGTTTAGGGGTGCTGTTTTCCTCTTGTTGGGTATAAGATGCGAGGATTTTCTTTTGTCTTTTGTTTTAGTTTAAGAAGTTAGAACTCTTATTTTGACGTACTCTTGAATTTCTTTAGTTTGAAAGGTATCCACTCGCCCTTTTCCCCTTGTAGTCTACCTCACTCTTTTTTTGTGTTATTAATCCTGAAATCCTAGCAATACCTTTATTTTAAGGAAGAAGGAACAGAAGCAGAGTCGGATCATCAAAACCTTGGTTTAACATTGATCTGTAAACCCAATGACTGCAATTAGGGGATATTACCAACATGTTGTGATTCTATAATACAATGAACTACTTATTAAATTTTTTTTGCAGTGTACACATTTGTCAGCAATTGACATTCATGTTGGAGGTGATTTGAAATGATCTAGCATAAAATAATTATCAAAACAACCTGTCACTTTTCACACTGCAACTTCAAAATTATGACAGCAACTGTGTGTGTGTGTGTGTGTGCACGAGAGAGAGAGTGAGAAAAGAAAGACAATGTATGACACCGTATTCATGGGAGGTGTGAAGGTCAAAGCATCGGGATGTGCTGTAATTGTGGGAGACGTTTTAATTAAAGCGTTTTGAGAAGGTTTTCAAGGGGTTACAGCCTGTGGGGTGCAGACTGATCCTACTGTCACAGAAACTCACACAGACTGACGTATGTGTGTGTGCGCGCGCGCGTGTGTGTCCATGCCTGTGTGTGCTCACGCGTATCAACATGGAGAGACAGACAGCTCGTGTCCCCTGGCACTGTTGTGACAAGCTTGTTTGAAATCGTCCAAAATAGATTTTTTTTTCTTTTGCCTCTCTATCTCTTAATTGCTTTTTTTTCCAGTATATTTTCCTGCTCTTCCTCCTTTCTACCGAGACCCCCCTTCCCCAAAACAGCACGCTCCGTTTCCAGAAGACGAATTGCCTCTCATTTTAAGTCAGGTAAACATTTTGGTGAGGTTTGTTGTGCTATTTATAAGCCAACAGAGAGCTGTGGCATAAAGTCGTTTCATAGAGAACTCAGCTTCCTCAACTTGACTTCACAGTGAGCTAACACTACAGCTGCGGTTTTAATAGAAAAAAAAATGTTTGCTTAAAGTTTCTAAATATATATGTATAGCAAAAACACATTTTTTCCCTCCTCATTTGGATGGAATCCTTTCATTATTCTGAAAGTCTTTACAGCCGCGCTAACAGCTCTGAGCTGTGTACCACCTAGAAAATTAAACACAAATTACATCGGATGCTGATGGGAAAGTCACTACTTTCGCAGGTATTTGGTTATAAATCAAACTATTGAACACATTATTTGGCATGATGATGGAGACACATGAAAAAGTTACAGCATCACCAAAGTTATTATTCATCCAGACGGTCAGAATGATTTTCTCAGGCACCGGTGGTCGGCGAATATTTCATTTTAGAACATAATTATTCCACTTTTTTCCGTTTCTTCTTCGGTGTTTTTGTGAATGTATACTATATACTACATGTCTGCGTGTTCACTGTGTAAAACATACATGAAAGTGATGCAGTTATGCATTACAGTTCACTCTTGCTTTCACATGTGTCTGCCCTGTGGATCACTGGAGGCCAGAACTGAGTTTAGCTCCAAATGGATCCCTTATCACACAGTCCCCAGCACCACAGCAATCATTTACTGGTCATGGCAGCAGTGCGTTTCTGTCTGTGTGTGTGTTTGTGTGTGTATGTGTGTGTGTGTATCGAGGTGCAGCTTTGTTCTTTCCTTGTGTCCTCACTATGTGCTGCAGTATTGATTCCTGATGGCCAGAGGCTGTCTGCCTATTGATCCAAGTGCTTCCATAAACATGCTGAGATGACTTATGGTGCATGTGTACATGTGTGTGTATGCGCGTGTGTGTGCATGACACAGAAACTGTGCAACTGTACATGGATGATGGGATGATTGATAGGGAGGGTGGGCAGGCTAACGGCAACGCTAGTGTAATTTTACCCATAAAACCATGAAATAGTGCGGCCATGTACAAACAAGCTCAACAGCACGCCAGGGAAATAAAAGCTTTGACCATTTAGCCAAAATAGAGTATCTCATTAAGAGCATCAGTCAAAAGCCTCAGAGAGGAGACCATCTTCATTCCAGATAGTGCTGCCCTAAGCACTTAGCCGGACAGATTCCTTTCCACCACATCTGAAGGCCACGGGAATGAATCTGAACACAACTGAGCTATACAGACATAAAATAAGTGTGTGTGTGTGTGGATGTATGTGTGCGTTTCTGTGATGTGTTTTCTGTATGTTGTCAAACTGGTGACTATGCCCTTAGTAAAGATGAAATATGAAGAAAGAACTGACATGCAATCGCAACACGACATACTGTGTTATGCGACAAAAATAAACATCCGCAGTGAAAAACAACAGACGTTTTGTCAGTGAAATAAACAGCGACGAGGCAATTGTGCTGTCAAATCAGATCAGGAATATTGTCCCTCTGTGCTTAAGTATTATGTTCATATGGCTGTGGAAGTCAGACTCTAAATGAAATAGTCAATAAAAATCAAATGTAATTATTGCTGCTTTCAGTTATATCAAGAGAAAGGTCTCGTTTTGAAAATGCAAAGGAGAAAAATGTTTACAAGGGGACTGAATTGCTGATGTATACCCTTGCTGTATTGTATCTGAATTCAACAAAAGATGTTAGAAATAAACATTGACTTTTTATATATGTGTATGTGTATCTACACACACATGCAAGTATACTGTGACAGTACTTATATTTTTAACTTAACTGCTTTAATTGTGAAACTTTTCAGCAAATGACTATTGAGAAAACTACCAATATGCAGAGTAGGTGATGGAGTTGAGGAAAAAGGAGCCGAGACAAAGTTCTCTCTCATAAATTGGGTACAAATAATGCCAATTTTCACTTTTAAATTAGGAGTTAAGAAAAGTGAAAAGACTGGAGAGGTAATGGACCTGTCGGGCAGAGGACATGAGCATACTGCTTTCGTACATGGTAAGTAGGACAGTTCATTAGTTAAAACACTTTTCCAGAGATCAAAGGTGCAGTGCTGCTGCAGAGAGTTAGGTCACCAAGTCTCCAATGAGCATGTAAAGTTTGCTTAACGACACTGGAACTTGGGTTGTACAGTCAGATGAAACATGCTGTAAATAGAGATCATGACCGGTTAAAAAAAAAGAAGGAGGACACTCGTCGAGCAAAGGATTTAATCTCTGGTGAAACACTGTGGCGGATATTTAAGATTGCGCAACTGTATTTTGTAGTGAACTGTGAGTGTTGTTTGACATTCGAGCTGGGTCGAGGTTCGTTCTTTCGGGGGAACAAGGAATAGAAAAGGTTTAATGGCCTGAGAATATTTCTTGTAACGACTATTCTCTGACCTAACACCATTAAAAAACAAAGTAAACCTTGGATTAAGCAGTCCAAAATTAAAGAGCAAAGAAGAAAATAGATAATCAAAATGCAGGAATGGTCTCACATGGCAGCCTTATACATTATACATTTTCGCAAATCAATCTGCTATGCAACTTGTTAAGCCTTTTAGATGAAACATTACTTCTTTTTTTTTCCTAAAAGCACAAACATATTTCCCAATTCCCTCAAATTCCTAAAATATTTGATATTTTGATTTGAACATCAGCGCATCAGAATAATATCAGCGCTTACAAAAAGACTGTGTGAGCCCACGTGCCTGTGTTTGCTGTTTACCTGTTGGAGCCTCAGGTGGTGGGTACATATTTAAAGAGCTCCTCACAGAAGGGGGGTACGGAGAGAGAAATGATCTTACTCTGTGAAGCTCTCACAGCGTGAAATCATTATAGCAACTGCTCTGTGTGCATGCTGTGTATGTGCTTGTGTGCATGCATTTAGGCACGCATGCATGCACGCATGTGGCCGTGTGTTTGAAAATTCATTGTGTGTGTGTGTGCCTGCGCGTGTGTGTGTGTCATACCAAGGGAAATTATGCTGATTGCCTCAATGAAGGAGGCATAAATCATATCCTACGCTGTAATCATCTGCAGCAGTTTATGTTTGTAATAAATCTTCTTATCACAACTGTGCTGGGTATCTTACAAATCAGACTGTGACACCTGTTCCACTTCTTGGGGGACTAAACATAATACACCAGTGCTCAAACAGTGATATTTCATACTTAAATAATCATCTTTTTAAGGTTGACGTACTGTGTAGACACTACAAGTCTGTGGCCGCAGGGGCCATTTTCAGCTCGGGGGAAAAAATCAATATTAAAGTGAGAGTATTAATGAATGTTTAAGCATCTGCTTCAGACTCCTATTGATCAGACGGCCTTCATAGCAATGCCAAGTAGAATAGTGATACTCACTCCAGGAAAATCTCTCTAGATATTAACACATGAACAACTGTTTGAATTGGCTTAGGAAGCCATGGATGCTGACTCTGAACACAAGCACACATCTGTAAAAATACTGGCTAATGTAACTTCATGGTTCAAAACTTATACTCCGAAGCTACTGACCACAGAAATGCTCTGCAGTATAACACTGCTTGAGCTTCTGAGACACTAGCTCGCTGCAACCTTAAGAAAATCCATGCAGTGTTCGTACTGCACATATTGTGGGTACTAAGCGTGGGTACCATAATAAATAAATGGGTTCTGGGCTGAATTATTGAGGTCTGTGTAAAGTAAGAATAAATATGTGTTCTGAGTTTGTTTGAGACCAAAGAAGAAAGTGTTATCAACCAACCAAACAAATCTGAATGATTAAAAATATATAAGTTCATAAAATTAGGTGTCAAAATGAAACATTTCAGTCATATATTGTTCAAAGTATTTTCAGCAGCTATTTTCCAACATATTTCAAACACAGCCAATTCCCCTTAAAGACCATAGTATCGACTGTTAGCTGTAAATATGGCTGCATCTTTAAATTTATTACGAAATGGTCAGAGCCTCATCCAAGTTGTCAGTGAAATTCACCTCTGTGTGTCAGCCTCTGGATGCTCAGTCCCAATGGCAAGTTCACGTCAGTTTGTTAGCAGAGGTTACAGGCTGCCAATAACATTTAACATTTCAGCACGCAGTGCAGTTACTAAGCTATACCAGCTTACCACGAGTGTATGAAGTTAACAAGTTAGCTAATTCACCAACCTACGGTGGTTGGGGTCATGCATAAATACAATTTTCATCCTTTATGTTATATGAATTAGAGTCTGACCGATACTGGGCCTTTGGGCCGATTCAGATACACTTATAAAAATATAAAACCACCTTTTATCTCTATTATGTTGTCTTAATAAAATTGTTTTCATGTTATTCTATATCTTTCTATATCTTCTTCTATATCTTTCATATATGTATATAGCACAATACTTTTGTGATCTCTAATCAAAATCTAATCAAAACTATGCCTAATAGGTACACGTTTATATTTTATCAGCTTCCCTTTCTACTTACTTCTTTGACTCCTCACTATCTCCCTCACTCACTTTTCTTCATGGATGAGACACATCACACAAACACAGGAGTTTGCCAAAATCATTTCGTCTTTCACACAGGATCATGGGGATTGTAGTTGCCAACGTCACGCTGGTTGTGATATACACAGTAGACCTAGAAGGTCTGTTTGCATTTATGGCGTGCGTAGGCTCTGTAGAAACAGAGCTAGCTTTACTTGGGACGCAGAGAGACACTAAGCAAGTGATGCAATTATGGGATCTGACATTTAAACACCCACCCTTGTTTTAACATTCACACATACACACACCATACATATGCACTCTCCCTTTAGAGCGAAGGATTGACATGTTCGCCTGAAAGAGGAAAAACAAAGAAATGGAGTCTTGCCTCGTCCCACACATGGTCTCTGTACGGATGGCATTTGTGCTTTATAACAATACAGCGTGGTTCTGAGAGAGCAGATTAGCATGCATGTGTGTGTGTGTGTGTGTACCGCATCTGCATGTATGTGTGTCTGTGGTTGTCTGGAGCCCATCCATCTCAGTTTCGCTCCTGGTCTGTCTCAGCCAAACACAGTGAGGCTGGCTGTGGTTAGCAACCAAATCCTTGCTGCAGGCATACAGTACTTTCCATCAAATTAAAGCGTTCTTTTAAATTTACAAACTCTTTCAGTGCCTGAGTTTGCACTGCATGAAATGTGAATCGGATAGGTCATACTGAATATACTATTCACCTAATTAACTTATTACAAGGTGTCACCTCAGATTTAAATCCCCCAAACTAGATTAACTTGATCCTTTGATACTTTGCGATAGAAAGATGAAGCCCTTATAAAAGAAGCACCAGCCCTGTTAGATTGGTTCCAGGCCTCATTCAGGTCACACAGAGATACTGAACATCATAATAGCTTCCTCTCGTTCCCACACCGAGGCCTCTACTATAAGGATGGTAAACTTTAATGTTTATTGGCAGTGCAAAAGGTTAGTCTGCAAGTGGAACAGAGGGACAGAATTAGTACAGCTGCAAGCTAAACGACTAAAGGGCCACGGCTAATTAAAAGTAATAACCCTTGGTGGCTTGTATATATACCAACCATGCAGGCTGCAGAAACAGTGAACTATTATCGCAGCTTAGCATAACCTTATGTCATCTGTAAAGTTATACCATCATAGCTTTATTGAGATCCAGCAGCATTAATACGGATTTCATTATATTCACCTGAATCGCTTATTCATTATCGTTTTCTAATAAATCTCTTTAGAATTTAAAAGACACCATATATTTTAAGATTCATACATCAGGTTATGATGTCAAGCAATACTGAACTCTCCATCTTTTTTTAATCAGGCTGTATTTTACATTTGTCCAGCAGTAACAGATTGATATCAGAATAATATTGATTTGTCCTTTTTATTCTACCAACTCACTCTGTAGGTGAAAATGAAAGATTCCCAAAACAAAATTGTGCATTGGACATTTTATAAAACTCTATAGGGTATTTTTTTAAATGTTTTACCTATACTGCTGTTGCAGATCACCACCATCTAAAGACAAAACACTCAAGTGCTCTAATTGGTAGGAGAGGTCAAGAGCAGTAAATTCCAGTTATCCCTGCTGAAAATCATTTATAGAAACAGAATCAGACTACTTAGCTTATCTGCATGGCTTCCGATTATTAGACTCAAATTACAGTTTACCCTGAGTCACCTCTGGGTATTTGTTTACTCTCCGTCCTCGCCATCATTCATTTGCTAATACTGGAATGAAGGATGGATGAACAAGTCGTACCGAATGGCTGATGTTAGCGGCGATTACATATGAGAAATGACAGGATTTGAACCTTTTAGACTAATCTGACATTAGTCAAACTGCCAAAACAACTCTTTATATGATGACCTATCCATAATGTCCTGGCTACATAAACATCCCAGAGATAATGTGTGTTAAAAAAGTGCTTAAAATTTGATACATCTAGATAAGAAGATTGCAAATCCCAAAAGCTTCATATTTATGAATATGGCACTTTGGTTGCAGCCGATGTCAGGTTATCTCAGTTCAGGCTCAACAGACGCTCATCCCTTCATGTGGTTATGTTTGTGTCCCTCCCTCCAGCTATGCCACTCCGTGACCAACAGCTCTGCCACCGTCGCCCCACCATAGGACAGCACACACGCTTACACCCCTTGCTGGTTGTGTGACACCCACAGCAATAGTGTTTGACAGGAATGGGGGTATAAATGGCCCATAAGTCAATTGTTAGGTCAATGTCTTCAGGGGGTGTCATCTCCATCATGACCAACTCCCTCACTCATACACATAACACAAACACACAGTAGTCACAGACATGTATGTTCGAGTCATTCGAACGTACAGGGAAAGTAACTTCTCAGTACAGTACACACGCGGGCGCATGTTTCGGCTGTAAAATCTCTGTTTGCATTACTTTGTTCTTCATCTGTGATGTGAAAACAAGATATTTCCACGCAATCAAAGAAGTAATAAAGAAAGTGTCATGTTCGTAGTTCCGTTGTAAGCTTCCAGCGCACTACGCAGCATCTCTCCTGTGAGGCTGCTAATGGCTCTGTCAGCTGAAGAGTCAATCACCCTGTACCAGCTGTTAAGCTGACTTCGCTAGCGTTCGGCACCGGAGCTGAGAATGTCGGGGCAGAGGAGGAGGAACAACTGGCACTGCCACCCTTCTCTATTTCCAATTGTTGTTGGGTAACTTAGAGATAAGACAGATTGTAAACGGTTATCCTGCTGTGCTGTTATCCTGCATTGCACTATGTACAGTGACGCAGCTAGAAAAAAAACTGCAGTGATTCGACTGACGAAATTAAACCGGTTTAAATCATCAACATTTAGGTGCAGCACCGCATAACTGAAGGAGCTGACTGACTGCAGCTCTGAGCTCAGTTGGTAAAAGACAATTTAAGGCCATCGGTGACTCCTACCTTAAAGGTATACTATATAACCATGAACCAGAGCAGCCTTGCACTTCTGCACAGTCACTCCAGCTGCAGTTATTTTATTATTCCCATGTAATGCATCCGCACTTGCACACTCATGGTGCGCTGAATTCATTCTGTTGAGGTGTCTGTGGTACCTTCAAAGCTTACAGTCGATCTCCATATTCTCACGCAACCCCCTGTATTGCTGTCTAATCAAATTAGCATCTCTCTGCTCTGCATCCAATCAGATTAGTATCTCTGCTCCCTGTGGTAACATCAGCAGCTTTGAGCGGTTCTTCTCCGGTGGGGAGTGTGCTTGGTTGTAGATGAGCTCATGGTAGCCAAGCTATATTTCTCTCCCTCTTTGAAGTCAATGAGCTGATGGATCTGATCCAGGGAGACTTGCTGTCTGCGAACAGCACACCTCTTTGAGTCTGTTTGGTTTTCTCCTGCAGAGGAAAACGTAGCTCAAGTGGACACGCTGTCAGATTATGTTTTGGAAAACAGGCCAAGGATGCAATGCCGTCCTTGCTCGCTCGCTCTCTCCTGTGTATTGTCATCCTCTCTGTCTATCTGTCTGTCTGTCTCTCCCACTCTCTCACCAACACACACATGCCACCCCACTGTAAGATCTGTCTGTGATGTCTGGCTGGCCTTTCTCTTGAATCACTACACAGTACACTGGAGAGCACCCACCAGACACTTGTTCTCTGAGTGTGAGTGGATCACTTTTCAGTACGGTTTGACCATCAAAGGGGTTCAAGTGTTCAAGCAGATACCTTTTATGCTGTCGGAAAGCTCTGTCACAGCGCAGTCTGGCAATATGCCACTACAAAGACAAGATGGCATTTAAAGGAGTTGGAGTTGTGTGTATGTGTGTATGTGTGTGTGTGTGTGTGTGTGTGTGTGTGTGTGTGTGTGTCCATCCAGATAGGGGATCCTTCAGGGGTATTTGGAACCTGAATCCGCTGTTGCATTAAGAATCAAATGGTCCCTCAGAGTTTCATTGATTAAAGGGAGACGAGAATGATTGGGGGGGACGGTGGAGGGAAACAGGGGGCCTATGATAGTAAGAGTCTATTTAATGGCTCCCTTCCCTTCTTACACCACCGTCTCCTTCCCAAAGCTCAGCTCCATCTCCCTGTTTTGCCACCTTTGCCTGTTCCTTTTTAACGTCAATGGTAGCAGCTTCACCTAGCATCCACGCATGCAGAAACGCACGGGCACACACAAAAGTCAGGGGGAAATGCAGAGCAAGCTACACTGTACATACACAGCACTGTATATCATCCCCAGACCATTTTCCTGGAGTTTTATGGGGTTACAATAAAGTCTGGTTATTGTGGAAGGAGATAGTCCCCTAGCCCTCATCATAAACAGATTTATCCTTCACTGAGCTGATGAGGGCAAAAAGCAAAGAAAAGGTTGGAGGAGGGAAAAGGAGAGCAGCGGGCTAGGGGGTCATGGGAAGGGGGATACAGAATATAAGTATTATAAGGGAAAGATGAAGAGCAGCACATACGAAGGATAAGAAGAGGACAGAGGTCAAAGATAGGAGAATTGTGTGTCATGGGGATATTTAGAGGAGGGAAGAGAAAACAGTGGCATTAATCAATATGACAATAAAAAGAGGACAGCCTGGGTCTGCTAAAGTCAATAGACTTTAAGATGAGAAGAGAAACCACACCGCAAAGATGCACTGTTGTTAAGAAATCTCTCTCTGCTATCATCTCAAACACACGCCCATCTCAACACTTTTCAATGTGGAGAACCTTCCTACTTGGGATACTAAGCCAGGTTTGTCTATTCCCAATGCCTGCATTAGTTATAAATGCTGTCTGCTACGGTAATACAATCAGCAGAGATTCTCGTAAAGAGTCTGGCCCTGGTTTTGCTTTTAATCTGTGCCCCACAGCTTGCTGTGAGCAAATACTAGACACCTATTAGACTGCTCACATGACGTGCACCTACAGTAAGAAACCTGAGAACTAGTCAAATGTAGAAATGCTTATTTCACGTTTATTAGAGAGCAGGTGTTTTTTTTTTCTTCCTCCTGACATACAACCTTTATGTTTTATTATGTGGATATGCCAACTCATGCTGTTTGCAACAACCGTCTCAGCATGATTTGCTCCAACTTTCACAGCGGTTTGAAAATATCCCCTACGGTGTAGCTTTAGTTATTTTACACATACATACTCATTAATTCATTCACGCACCGTTAGCCTGGTGGCAGTTAGACTGCATTTCAGCGTCTACAGGCATCACACTGAACCAAATCAAGTCCTGCTTGAATACTGATTGACTCTCTTAACCCCAACATGTGATTTCAGTCAAGGGTTTAAACAGGACATCTCGATGAATGAGCCAAAACAAACCCAAATCATTTTCTTAAAGTCCATGTGAAGTAAGAATAGATATGTGTTCCGAGTTTGTCAGACCAAAGAAGAAAGTGTTATTAACAACCACTCAAATTTGAATAATTAAAAATATCTGGATAAAATATACTGCACAAAGCTTTCTTACTATGTGCTCCACTATTAGAGGAACAGTTCAGCAATTTGGGAACTACTTTATGCTACTCTGGCTCTGTCCAAAGGCAACAAAAAGTTGTTTTTTGTTGTCACCGTGAGGTTTCCAGGCAACTAGCTGAGAGTCAATGTTCCAAGAAATATGTAAGCACAGAACCACACGCAAATGGTCGTTTTTACACTTTACCGTCTTCATGGATTAAACTGGATGAGAGGTGCTGGCAAGTGAAATATGAATAAGCGTTTTCTCTAAATGTTGAACTATTCCTTTGAATGAAAAGCCAGATGAATGTGTTTTAGGGGTTTTAAGGTTAAAATATGTGATACATTTATAGATTTCTTTATTCTGTTTGAGCTACAAACAACAGCTTTTCACGTCCCAGCTGGGTCCTTTGTATAAAGCTTTAAACCTTGTTAATATCTGCATATTCATGTAGTATAACCTAGTACTATACAATACAAGATGAATGAGCTTGAAAAAAAAAGTCCTCACAGAGACTCATCTGGCATCACATGAACAGAAAATATAATTCTCTGAAATGTGTTGTGCCAATTCTCAGAAACAAGTATTATTATGAAAGTGAACTGACCAAATGAAGCCCACGCTACAAATGTTTGTCAGTCTATCCATCTGTCACAGTGCTCTGTTAATGCCAAATTGCTTTGTCATTCAACAAGTGCATCTTGAAAGAGGTTTGCATCGGTGACCAAAGTAGCTTTCAGCTTTAGTTTTTTGCTTTTTTTCCTCACAATTTAAAAGACAGAAACCAAAGAAAGGAGCATTGAATAAATCCAGCTGTACATTATTTGTTCTCATCTTTTAAATACAGTTTTAAAAAAAAATATATAAATATCCTCAGAGATACAGAAATCCAAAATAGATGAAGCATGTAGACTGGAATATTGATATGGTGCAGCAGGCAATCGACAATATAGAACTGTGTTCAAGTTTTTGTTCGCTCGGTGTATTCAAGATTTAAAACAAAGTGATCACAAGGAGAGGATTGCATAAAAATTAGCTGTGTAACCTATGACATTTGCAAAACATTAACACATCATGAACACGGTGTGCATGATTCACTGCTGCACTTCTTTCTCCTCCTCAGCTTGGAAAAATTTCACCATGGCATCATGATATGGAAATTTTGCCACAGGAGGCCCATTTATTGAAATATTCATACAGACCCCCAAGTGCTCTGCTTGCAGCCTATTCCTGAGAGCTGTTTTACCTACCAAAAGTTAAGATTTGTCTATTTAAATTCTGAATTTAGGAGCAGATTTATATTACTAGCAAAAGCAATCATGAGTTGTAGCCCAGAAAACAGTTACTGGTGGAGAAAGAACATTCACAGTTCAAATTAGTGTTGTGTAAGCCAAGTTCACACTTCACAAGAGCTAGTTCAAAGTTCACACAGATTCACAAGTTCACAATTTTGAATTTTATGAAGACCCCCCCCCCCCCTTTTTTTTAATGGTCCGCACAATCAAGTAGTTCACATTCTTTTCTCTTTTTTTAATGAGCTTCTGAGGAACTTTGCAGCTGTTGGCTCAGTCTCTTATTCTTTGTTTACAGTTTATTATGATCATCATTAATGAGCCGGCTTTCCACCGTTTTGTTTGAGCCCTGCACCCTGTACACTGATGCTAGCTTTGCTGAAAAATTAAAGTACAACTGAACCTCTGCCTGGTATCTTTCCTTCATATGCTCTGGAGTTTGGGGAATAAAAATGTTAATATATTTAGCTGCACAAATAATTTTCTGTTTTTTATACGGCAAAATAGTCACGTAAATTCCTTCTCTGCACTTACCTGGCTAATGAAATTGATTCTGATGGTTTTATCGTGCGATGATGTCTACTGTCTTATTATTGCTCCAGATACCTGAAATTTATACTTTCATACTCCCCCTGGATAGTAAAGCTAAAACGTTTCCAGTCACTACAAAATGTCAAAGCTTACCCTCTGTTAAATTCTACTTGTGCCCTTAAGTGACTGAACGATTATGATCTTGTTTTACATCAACACTTGCCGTCTGAAAATAACATTGTTATTGATTTGTCACAGGACTGCAAAAACAGTAACCTGCGTGAACCCTGCCACTTACTTGTTGCAGTTCCAAGCTTGTAAAGTACCGTTGGGATCTGAGTAAATGCTTTAAGTGTACTTCCAATAACAAAACTACTCTGTGTCCGGTTTGTCCGATCCACCGGTCAGGTCCAGAGTGAAGCAAAATAGGTTTAAAAACAGTTTGTCATGAATGAATGTTTTATAAGTGGACACACAGTCCAGACAATAGGTATCACTTGAACTAAAACATGGACAGAATTCTGTATAAAATGCAAAGACTGTATCATAATCAGAGCTGAGTCGATCTGGGGTCCTCTGAAGGTCTCGCACAATGGAAATCGATTGCTGTGTCTTCTAAGACGGCAGTTGCACTGTACCGGACCGCAAATTATCAGAATGAAAACAGCATTTGGATTGACTGATAGATTTGCCTCGTACACTCACCTGTAAAAGAGTCCATCCTTTATCCTGCAGCCTCAGACCATTCTTTGAGGTGTGGAAGAGGGCAATTGAATTAGCCCCACCCTCTCTGGCCCACAGCGAGTGATATGGGACTGGATTCCATTACACAAACTCTATCTAACCCAGACTGCGGCCTATCTAAACCTCATATCCCTGACAACAGTCCATACATCAGCCACAGGCTAATACACTCTAATAGGTAGGGCCTCACCCATAGATATACCACATGACCTGTCTCTCTTTTTTCTCACAATAGATACCATTTGCTTGCCTTTTTTTTTTTCGCAGGACCTTACTGTTCCTGCTCATACTTATTTTCTGTAACCCATTGTGTTTGTCATCCTTTTATTTTCGTTTCACTTGTTGTCTCCATTTATTCTGTTTTGCCACTTTGGGAAAACACAGACATGGAGACAAATGGAGACAACTTTTGGTTTCTTTTTCAGCCCCTCTCAATTGCTGCTCCCCCATCACTCGCCGCTTCGCTGTCTAACAGTAGCGCAAAATAAAAGATTACAGCAGATGAGCGATTATTGCTTTGTTTTTAAAAGGGTCTATTTTAACAGTAATACTCAGCAGTATGTTTAGGGTACCAGTTAAGTCAGTGCCTAACATATTTTCGTTGGGTTTGTGAGTCAATAACATTTAAGTTAGTCAACCGCACACAGGACTCAAGCACAGAGCACAATGAAACAAAAAGACTGACATGTATTGAATGGACTGTTTTGTCAATTTTATTTTATTTTATTACTTTATTTCAGCAAATTCTCGTATGTCTGCAACATGTAAAGTGATCCCAAGCAAGTGTCAGACAAATTAACTCAATAATGTTGGCTTCATATCTATTAAAGTTGCTAATATTAGGTAACATTATCCACCATAAGCGTCTAAAAACTGCTTTTATTTCATTGCTTTTGCAGTAAATCAATTACAGAAATAGCAGCTGCTTTTCTTCTGGTGAATGTTATTTATATAGTACTGCCACTACAATTCATTTCAAACCATACACATCCATTCATATCCATATCAAATAAGCATTAGACTTTCTTGTGTGTCCGTGTGCAAGTGAATTGAAAATACATATGATGACATTTTTAAGGTCTTTCTCTCTTCCAAACCTGTGCATGTTTTCATGCTCATCCACATACATTTACATAGAACACTTTGAGAATTTCACATTTCTACATGTCACATTTTTCCTGCCAACAAACCATGTCTCTTTTCTTTCTTCCTCTCTGCCTCTCTACTCCGCTCTTCCATTCCCAAGACATCTCTCCCTCTCTTTTGTTTCCCTCCAACCTTACATGTCTCTCTCTCCCCCTCTCTCCCTCTCATTTTCTCCCTCGCTCTCTCTCTCTCTCTCTCTCTGAGAACATCAAAGAGTTGTGTCAGTACCAAAGCTCAGCTCAGCTCAACAGTGGAGTGGTTGACCTTGGACGCTCACTAACAACCCAGGAGAAAGGGAGGGAAAGCGATAGACAGAAAGAGACGAGAAAGAAGGGAAAGAGAAGGGGAGAGAAAGAAATCACATGCATACAGGAATACTAACCAAGCTGAAGAATCTGTGAGGCTCACAGGAGGAGAGTAAAGATGGCCTGATCGTGTTATTCTGCCAACAATATCAACTGCTGATCATCTATGAGTCATACTGGCTAATATACTGTCAATACTGATCATTTTTGTTTTGGTATAGCAGTATTGAAAAAATCGTACAATCATGCACTTGTATCCTTTGATTATAAACTCCTTTTTAACAAAGTTCTTTCTTTCTATTAACTTTTCAACTTTTTTTGTCTTGTGTTTGAAGTTTTAAGTTTTGTTAATTAAGTCATTATAATATATTATTATTTTCTTCAAACACAGTTTATATCACAGTCGCTCCTGTCCTTTCTTCCAGGCCTTGGTGAGCCTGCTGTGAAAAACTATAATATGCAGCATGAGTTTTGACTGCTCTGTTTTAGACCAACTCACGTCTCACTCCTCCTAATCGAGGGCGACTGCAAGTGATCAACAACTGCAGGACAAAAAAAATACTAGAATTAAAAAGTGCTATTTAATTTCACGGTCATTTAATCTGCTCACCTTGAACTTACTTGACACAAACACCAGCTTGCCCCGCCCAGCTCTCTCTCTCACTCTCTTTCTCTCTGTGCGTCTGCAGTAGAGCAGTTTGACTGTCAGTAAACCACGGGGGAGAAGGAGAGCGAGATGTGATTACGTCCACGAGTTAATCAATCACAAATCAATCACAGCGTTGTTCTGATTGCAGGTCTGTTTTTGACAACCCCACTGTAAACTGTGGTCAGGTGCAATGAACACACAAATCAGACAAATTTCAGGTACTGATCATGGCTAAAGAATGTAGTTAGGCCACTTCACATTTAACAACTGCAGAGATTCTTCTCTGACGTCTGACAAGTCTTAACACGGGAGAAAGATCTACTTCACAATGAGGCTTAATCAGTTTAAATGAGAAAAAATGAAGTCCAGAACTGTACAGAGGGTTTGACTGGACAAATACAACATGCAATACAAATGAGCAGATAAGTCTTCACGGTACAGTGTATACGAGGCAACATGCAGTGTCTATAAAACAGTGTTCACACCCCTTGAAATATTTAATGTTTTGTTCTTTGGTTGAATACAGTGGATAAATTAAACTTAACAGGAGACTTGTCAAATCAAGTCAAAACAAATCTCCACAAATAGTCAGAGGGTAGACTTGGGAACATATGCCCAAATGAGTTTGTGTTGGAGCCAAGGATTTCACCTGACATGTCAACAACTCTGCAGTGAAGAAACTGTGTATGGTTGCATCTGTGTTGCATCATTAACAAGTAGTACGCACACACAACCGCATCCACACTTATGTGTACACAAAAATGTGTGTGTTTTTTTACAGCTTAGCACATGTTAGTTAATAGTTACAAACTGTACGGACGCACAAAAGACACACGGCCTCACACTGAAACGTAAATAATGCACCTACGTACAGTAAACGAGTCAAAAGTACTCCATCGCAGTCTTCTGCGATATATACAAGAATGCGAGCAACCAAAAGAAGAGAATCCAGATCAAACCAACGACAAAGACAACAAACTATTCTGACTCTGGTTTTGTATTTCCGATGAATCCTGCAGGAAGAACGGATGGTATGCACGGTGTAATGGGAGTTGGACTGGAATTAAATAAGCTTTTTTCTCAACAGGCAAGTGTGGGTGGTGTCAATGTAGAGCTGCCAGTTTTAGATTGTTCAACCGCCTCCGAAGACACAGATTAATTGTTAAAAAGAGATCAGTTCGGAGAAAATGTTATGTTTAAATCAATGTAATTAAATTTACAATACTGTTCAATTTGAACAATGTAGCATGCGGAACTGAAGTTATTTTAAGCATCAGCACGCATACAGCGCTTATCTACACCATAATGATGACAGACTGAAACATTTAATGAGCTCATCTCCTTGCAAATACAGACGGAGCAAACTTTTGCACTCCTGTATGAGAATTTTGAGTGACGGATGCATCGGAAGAGCCACCAAAAGATAAGAAGTATCCATGGACAGAGCAGAGTGCACCGTCCTTTTTTATCTTGCCCTCGAAGACGACATTGTTTTCTCATCTCCTCTCCTTCCTTCCTCTTTTCTTACTCCCCCTGATGTCAGTGACTCCTCATCAGGGACCACATTAAAACTCAATCAATTACACACACACACACACACACATATACCACCCAACAACTGTCTCTCTATGTCATCCCTGGGCTTAATGCCAGCATCTCCCTCTCAGTCTCTCTCTGCGCAGTCTTGTCCTCATCTCTCTCATTGTGATCCTGTGGCCTTGTTGGCCCTGGCATTCAATTTAGCTGTCATCCAGATGCATCCCTCTCTGCGCACACACACACACGCATGCACACAGATGGATTTCCTGTCAGGACAGTTTGAGACCAATCAGACTGTGGTATTGGAGCATGCCCAGATGAGGGCTAAAGGCCATCAAGGGACCCCCGACACAATGAAGTACTCCCTTTAATCCTAGACACATATAGAAACGGCAGACACACACACGCAGAGAAATGCAGGCATGCCAACAGTTATAAAAATCATAAAGCCCTAAAAAAGCCCAGAAACACACGCACGGTAAACTTCCATTTACCACTAGTGCTATTAAATTTTAATGCATTAAGCACACATGCATGCGAGAAATGCGTGCAAGTCTTCTCCCGTCGGCCATGTGTTTGTATGGGCGTGCGTGCGCGCTAAGTTGCCTTTAGGCGCCATCAGGGTGTCACACAATATGGCTAAGCCTCGGGTCCCACAGGAACTGAGCAGTGTCTACTCAGTTTCTAAGAGATCAGCAGAGCCAGACAGAGAGCAGAAAGAAAAGGAGTGACAGTTACAGGGAATGACAGGGACAAAAAGTGAGTGACACAGATAAAGAGAGACAGACACAAAAAGAGAGGATTATTGAGAAAGAGTCAGTGGAAACAGCCAGGTGGAGGCATGATGAAGGGATGGGCTAGAAGGGAGGTTAGACAGGATGGAGGAGGAAGAGTAGGCAGTGCAGAGGAGGTAGGAGGAGGAGAGAGAAGACACAAAGTGGAGGAGTTACATATGGGCAGCTCTTGGGATTGGAAGGAGGAGGAGTATACTGAATAATAGAGTCAAGGTTCCTTCAGCTGTGTCAAAGGATGATTCATCTTCCAATATGGTGCAACACACCCAAGCAGTGAATTCAAGGGAATTATAAGACATATTAAACATGTAATGCACCACCCCCCATAACATTATATAGCTAGTAGTTTGTCTGCCTTTTGTATTATTGATTTAGCCCCAGTGTATAGTTAATTATTTTTAATAATAGTGATAACGCAGGCACGAGCCTCTCCCTCTCAGTTTCTTCTCAACCAAATCAAAATGCTGCTTTTTAAATAAAAATCTCTACAAATCACATTATAAAGCGCTGGAAAGAAAATCAGACAAATACTAAAAAAAAAAAAAAAAAAAAACATTAAGCTGATTAGAAAGTTATTGAGCCCTAAAACAGGCTAGAAGTTATCTCTCAATTTTCAAATAAACCAAATGAAGCTCTAGCAAAAGTTCAGTCAGAACGACTCTTCTTTCACGCTCGGGCCTGTGGTCTATCTTCTCTTTTCATTCCATCGTTCACAATTTCCCTGCTTGTCATTATTCGGGGCTGTCGCCTGTGATATCAGCTGTTCTCACCAGCTGCTTGCATCTTTCCAAAAGCACGACGGCTCACTTACGTTGTTAGCCTATCGTCCTGCTGCTGTCTTTACTTTCTCCCTCTACTTTTACTGCATCCATGCTGCTGTTATGTGCACGCTCCCACCTACACATCACCGCCCAGCCGTTTGGAGGATCATCGGCTTCATCATTTGATCATCCACCACCATCGCGACCAGTGTCTCAACTCTATGGGGGATTTATCTTGCTGCTGGTCAAGGCAGACCACCCTCGATTACTAAAACTTCCCCCGTGCCAAAGATTTTCTGTCACAACTTAATCATCACATATCATCTGCTGTAATAAACAATTATCTTTACCTTGAACACATGCTCACTGACCAAGAAGAAAGAACCGGGGATGTCCCTGTCATGGTTTCATGTTTACATATGAACACTTGGTCAGAAGACGATTACTATAAAAAAAATGAGTAAAGCAGTGGTGTTTAGACAGCTCTGCGTTAAGAAAACATAGCCTGCATTACAGTTTTTCTTACATGATTTCGTTTAATATTTTAGTATCCTGGAGGGAGGGAAAAATACCAATGGGAGATTTCAGTGGCAGGAAGGTTTGGAATGTGGATGGCCTCTCTTCATCTCTAGTATGAACACAACACTGAATTTGAAATGTATTTTTTAACCAGCAGCAGCACTTCAGAAGTGCAGTCGACCTGCAATACTTCTTTTTTTTTTTTTTTTTTTTTTTTTTTTTTTTTTTACCTCAAGCATCTCTGCTCACATCACTTGCCAGCGTGAGCTGTCAGTGTAGATATCATTAATTGAGACTGCTTGCTGCTATTTACTTGTTTGTGCTGCTTCGCGGTTCACTGGCTCTTAATGCTTGTGCATTAGAAAATGGTTCCAGTGATGTAACAGAGCGCAATGGTGCATTCTCACGGCCCACCTGGAAAGCAACTGGTTATTATGAAATAAGGATTGGAAAGGGATCTGGCTACATATACTGTAGCTGATCCAAACATTAAGAAAATGCTTGTTACGGATTCTGATTCAATAAAACAACCTAGGACAGACACAGTTAGGAAATATGGTCAGTGTAATACAGGAGCTGCGGATGAGACAGATGTGAAACATGTGAAAAATACAGCCAGATGAGAAGCAGCAACCTGATGGCTCGGTTAAAAATACTCTTGAAGAGCAGACGGGAGCTCTAGAAACCAAATATACCAGCATGACGCAGACAGTGCAACACTGAGTATATCTTTATCCACTAAATTAGATTGAATTTATTTGAATTGATCCCACTGTACCGTACAGTACATCAGTTGAATAAAAGAGCGCATTAACTGTGTCAATAATTCCAACTGACCTACTCAGTTTAAGTATCTATTAGTGAGAAACGCTAATAAGGTTAACAAGCATTTTTATTTTATTTTTAACAGGCATACTGCGTTGAAAATAAAACCTCTGTGCCTTTTTCTATCAGAAACAGTTGGAAGCAGAAAAAAACAGATTGTCAAGATCACACATATCTCACAGTGAGTCCCAAAAAGCTGATTTCACTCCTACACAGATACCACATATAGAGATCTGGAGGCCCGTGCTGACACTATTTCTCAACTGCTTAAATGAATTCATGGAAGCTGTTACTAATTAATTATGGGAAATAGCATTTCTTTTATTTTCCTTATTTTTTTTATTATTTTCTCCCACTTTGAAAGATCACCGCTTTAATTTTTCTCTCAAGTTGCCCTCATATTCTCCCCCATGTTCACCTTTATTTTATTTTCTCAACTCAACGTTGTTTTTCCAATCTTCTTTCTTAATCCATCTCTGTGCCTTTCTACCCCATCCCTCCCTCTTTTAGCTCTGCAGCTCTAATTAAGTGGGCTGTCTAGATGACATTTGCTGTTAAATGAGACTCATGTCCTTCTCTTTCTATTAGATCTGTAGGTGTAGGTGTGCGTGTGTGGTAATGGGTGGGACTGGTTGTCTGTGTGTTTATGAATGTGTATGTGCATGAATATCCAAGCGTGTATGTTTCTCTTCCGCGGTGCATGGGTGTATTTGCTTGCATGTGCTCGTCCCGCTCTGGGTGCAGGCCAGAGGTGCTGATTGCCAGTTGACCGCGGGGCTATTTTAAGGCCCGGTTTAATTTGTGGTGATTGATTGTGATAATTAATTTGCCGTAGGTAGATGATTGTGGTAATTAATTTGCTGCAGCTTGATGATTAAGGGTTGCTGGTGCCCCGTTGTGACCAGCACTGTTTGGCCGATTAGCTCCTTTGCTGCCACATTCATTTATTGTTAGAGAACACCCCTGTTCACAGCTGTAGCTGGAGCCCACAGACTCCCAAAGCATGTGACCTCAACAGGAAAAACTTTGGGCTAACTACAGTCAGAATTAATATATAACTCTGACCCTGCAAATGAGAAACTAAATACATATGCTTTAGTTTTATCACCACTGCAATGTGCACACTGGGAGTAAATTTTTTTAATCTGTTTTCCATAAAGTCTTCAATATATTCTCTCAGTATATTTTATTCCTGTATTACAACACAGCCTCTTCGAGCGCTGCACAGCAAGATAGTAGAAATATGGCCATTTCTATCTTTCATTTGCCTGCTATTCCCCATAGTCTATGCAGGATTGGTGAGGTGGAGAGCTACTTCATCCAACCAAATGAGACTTGCTGCTCAAATGAGAACGAATGGCTTTTCTAACAGCGATATTATTAAACACACAGCACTGGTGTTTCAAATGCATTAGTGGGACTGATATGAAGTTGTTCGGCTGACTGGCGGAAACAATGAACTCTGGCTAACGTTATTAATCGGAATCATAAATCTATTTCTCATCTGGTCTATCAAATAATGAGGTAGGGGAAACCAGGCAAGGTTTTCCATTAAACCGTGGAATGCCACACAGTGGCATAGATGTTCACACACACACACATACTACACTTTTTTCACACACGCATTCACACATAATACAAAAAGAGAGTGTAAAATGGAAAGCAAAATGGGAAACAGTAGACGGAGAATTTTTTTTTTTTTTTTTTTTGACATCTTTATGTAAGAAATTCATCTATGCATGGCCCAAGATGGACTTGGGTTTATTGGTTTCTTTATTCTGAAATGGAATGCCGTTCGAAGCAACAGAGAAGAATGGAGAGAGAGGAACTTCTCTATTTGCATCGGCACACAGTGTGAGGCATATTTAAAATGCTTTAATGAAATTAGAGCAGGGATTTTGATTATCAGTCTTTTCAGGCTCCAAGGAAATCTCCAATGACAAATGAATCATTAGCAAGAGGGGTAAAAAACTATTTACCAGACTAACAAGCACTGCAACACTCCTTAAGACATTCGTGCATTCACAAGCACTATTATTGCAGTTTGCTCCGGGTTTGAATTCCTGTGTGTCAGACTAGTCCCAATCTGTGCGAGCTCTCATGCTGAAACAGTCCAGTGCGTATCCAAATTAGACCTTCACAGTGTGTGTGTGTGTGTAACGTCACATTAGCAAGTTTCCATATATTTGAGGGTTAAAACTCACCAGAGACCTTGAAGAAAACATACATGCTGGAAATAAACTGCCTTTAATGTTAAGTTACGGTTGTTTCTTTTTATAATAATGAAAATAATGCAAATTGCAACAATGGTTATATTAAATTCAGTCTGCACCTCCTTACACTGGTAATGTAAAAATCTCGTAGAGAGAGCATCCTCGCTCTGAAGCACTGAGTCTTTAAACTAAGAAAATGTAAATGAAAAGCAAATCTGTTGTTGAATCAATTTAATTTCTCTAACTCAGCTAGTTAAAACTCATGAGACAACTTGGAACTAATTATTCAACCTAAATTCAATTAAATCACATTTTTAAGGCAACAGAGGAGCTTGGGTTTTTAAGTTTAACCAGCTTAGAATGATTTTCAGTGTAGGTGGAGGAGAAGCCAAGAGAGACAAGAGGCATACGGAATAAATCTGTGCAAGAGAAAATATCAGTTTCTTTGAAAATGATCAAACACTCTGTATTAAAGCCAAATGCAAATTCAGTGCTTACTCAGGCAGAAACTGGAAACCTGCGAGTCATTTAGGTTTCGTTGTATGATCCCAGCCTTGAAGCTACTCAAAATGCATGAACTGATACAAAGGACTGACTGAATGTAAATTTTACTTTGTCTCTGTCCACATATCAAATATTTCCAAACCTATCTATTACGTTTACCTCGCCCTCTGTACATACAGCACATAAAGTGTGGAGTGGTACAGTTTTAGTGCCACTCTAACAGATATGCTGGTACTGTTTGCTCATTTTTCAGTCCATGACTTTGTTTAAGACCAAGATGTACCTCTTTAACTATTGGGCAGAATGCCATCATGTTTTGTATAGATACTACTTGTCCATGAAATATGACATTTTTTATGATAATGATTCTTAGGGACCCACTGACAGTTCAGCTAGCACCACCCATTAGGTCAACAAGACTAACATCTTATTTATACTTGGTATTAAAATGCGATCGATATCCAGACACCTTATCCAGATAACAAACAATCTAATTTTGCCGTGTTTACACCTGGTACTATCAGTGCATTTTTGTTATCTTTACTTAGAACGGATCTCTGCACCCCAGAGCAAAACCTGCACGAGTCATTTCAGTGGCAAATCAGCCCGAGACTCCCTTAAAAAACTGCAGTTGTTTCATTTTTTAAATGAGGGGAAACTTTCTAAACTTTGTGAAATACTGTCTACAAATTAATTATTTGTCTACTCTTGTACTTTTGCAAATGTAGTACATTAGGTTATTCCTTTCTTTGTATAAAAAATATCGTGTCAGTTTGTCCTAGTGTGCTGCAGTACCAGGGTGTAGGCTACTACCTAGATAAATTATATGCCTTGTTAACAGCAGATGAGCTGCACAGATGAGTGCAATGCACACTGTCGCAGACATAGTTATTTATTACTGCATGTCTTATCAAAAATACTTACATTTTTTATGCAGGTCTGTTGAATAACATTTTTTTTAATCTTTGCTGGCACAAAATAAACATATGATCAGTATTTATCGATGCGTCTAATTTGCACTCTAAATTTGAATCAACTGTATTTTATATTATGTTTTATGTTTTAACTTATAATATCTGTATTAGTGTTGGCTGCATGTTGTCTGGATTGCGTTTACACCAAACTAAGATATGAACACAACATGAGCCAGATGTGGTCGGGCAGATAATCACATTCTAATCACAATGCTTTTACACCTTGCGTTAACATGCATTTTCCAAGTATGGATACTTGGATGCTTCCATCAATGTTTCTCTGTACTTGTCCTACAGATGCAGCCACCGAGAATGTCTGGTCCATGATAAGCCCTTGCTTATCTGCTCGAAATAAATGGATGTATCCAGCTGGCAGATGGCTACAATTCTGAGTAGTTGGGATTATACAAATAAATTAAATCTGAACTAAACTACAGTGTATGAAAAGCTAGGGTATCATCCAAACTCTCTGTTCCTGTGTTGAACATGAATGTTTAACCCCATTTCATGACAATCCTTTTTTTTTTTTTTCCTCAGCATTCAGTCACACTTTTGGCTGATGCCCAGGGTGATGTGAGCTCACACCTACAGTGTGAACATGAGCATAAGCACAAGCAACAGGATGCTGACTGCAGTTAAATTAACACCCAAAGGTGTCATTATTAATAAGGGTTTTAAGGGTTTATGTTAGAGGAACGGAGAACGTTTAAATGATAGCATTTTATCTTGAAAACTAATGGGTGTATTTGAATAAATCTGCAGTATATACTTGTAATCCCCAGAGGATGAATAATTCTTTTCTGACCTACTGATTTTCACTTGCACCATGATAAGGACACAAAATTTACTTGTAAACAAAAAATATTAAAATACAATGGATGATTACCATAATGCGTAACGAGCAACAAGGATGAACCCTTTCCATTTTGCACACTACTTGCCACCTCTAGGCCAAACTATCAACATTATTTTATGGTCCGACTGGCAGATGGCCATTAACCTTTCAAAGCAAATTCACGTTCTCAAGGGCATAAATCCAATTTATGCAACCACGTGGCTTTTCCTGAAACTGAGAAAATGTAAATGTGAATCTGCAACTATTATTATTGGGGGAAAATAGTGCACTGACGGCGTAATCATATGTAATACACAAATGCCCAGTGAGAAATGTTGTAAATAAACTAAACAAAATTTATTTCATTTAAAGCATGTACCGTCTTCACAGATTGGTATGTTATTGTGTTTTCACACTGAGAGGTTGCTAGAGCGTCAAAGCCTGCAAATGATATCACTTTAAATATAACTCTTCTTACCTGTTTTTGAGAATTCAGTATTAACCGGTATAATATTTGCCACCTTTATGAAGCTCCTCAGCAGATCTATTGTGCAGAGGTTGGGCCTGCATATTAAAGCGACTGTGGATTAGCATTTAATATGAGTGAACTTTAAGTGCAAATGCCATTTGCCTTTGTTTCGTAGCAGAGGTTTTCAATGATTTAAGTGAGAAATGTCAGATTCGCATGACTTGTGTGTGCAAAATATCTGTTCACTGTCTACATAAAGAACTTTGAAATCAATTCAAGCCTGTGTTAAAAAATGTAATTACACGCTGCTGTATGGAGAACACGTGCAAGGTTGGACAGATACATACACACACACAAACACACACACATACCTCCCATGACTTGATGAGGTTGTTATGATTAATAGGGGTGAAAATCACTCGCAATCTAAGAGGCCCATTTGACTCCCCTAACTCCTTCAACACACACATATCACATGCAGAGCGCTCAGCCCTCGGTGCTTAATGGAGCCCTCATATGGGTTATTGATCGGGCAGACCACAGCTAGATTAATTTATTCTTCCAATCAAGCTTTAATTAATAGCAGGACACTGGTAAGACCCCATTAAAAGTCGTGGTCATTACTCACAGCAGGAACATAGAGGAAACCAATAATCAAAACAGGGCTGATGCTCCCTTGTCCCATATTCAAAGCTTCAGCCAGTTGAACCAAGGACACCAGACATGCTGTTTGTATTTTAAACAAAGTATTACAAATAAAAACTGGATGAAATCTAAAGAATTTGCTGCTGTTTGAAAAAAAAATGAGAAACACAAAGACATACTAGCAAACTGAAGTGAAAATAGTGATATACAATCAACACATTATTTTTATTTCCAATTATTACATTTCAAAATGAAGTTAAACAAATAGACAAATTACTTTGCAAAGATAAATAACAATTAAACGCACAATTGATCCTGTAATCGAGGTATGAATTACTAAAACACAGTAAAAACGTTTGATGTTTAAAAGAGGATCCAGAGTTTTTGGTCAGTTAGGCCAATATTCTACATAGTTCATTTGATTCTCTTTTGGCTGTTTCAATGACCAGCAGTTTTCACATCATTTTGAAAACTAACCGGATTTAGTCGGGCTGCTCGGTGCAGATTGCCAGAGGCTGCTTGCGGCATCCATCAAAAATAGAACAGCCGCATATACCCCAAGTGAAGGCCCGCTTCTGGGACGCTTCTGAATCGAGGCAGGGCCAGTAGGGTTTGCAACACTGACTAGTGCAGCCACATATAGCTCCGGTGCACGGAAGGCGTTACATCCGTGCCCAGTGGAGTTTGGGGGTTAGCCTGGGAATTACTAACAGACCTCTGCCATAGGACCTCAAGCAGCATTCAGGCTTGTAAGAGTCAATTTGGTAATGTAATCAGGGATTAAACCCAAACACGCTGTAAAAGTAACCATTCAGATTTTTCTAACTATTTTAGAGTGGAGATGCTAATATAGGCATTATGTGGACTTCTATTGGATTTTGGGAGTTGTCTTGCTGCAGCATTTTAACTTGTAATTTGAAGAGCTTGTCTTGAGGGAATACAGTAAGTGGCTGGACATGCAAGTGCATAGTGTATATTGACAAACATGCACACAGTGACTGCATGAATGGGGGGGGGGGGGGGGGGCAGGATAGGGATGGTTGGCCCAAACAGACAGCTAAGAGGTTGAAATGTGAAAGCTGGAAGATTTGCCAGACTGCATTCAGCAGACCATAAATCTCTCATGTTGCTGCCCATGCTCAGAATGATTATGCTAAAAGTGGATATCGGACCTCTTCCTGACGTTGGTGCCATTAGCAGACAGGAAGTAAATACTTAGACACAGAACGAAAGAAAGAGAGAGAGAGAGAGAGGAGAAGCTTACTCACACTGAGATGGGCCTTTAGTTCTAAATGTGTGTATGGAGGAGGAGAGGATGAAAGGATGAGAGGAGGGAGAACTTTACAATTAGCGTTCATAATGAGATCAGGGTTATCAGACGGCTCGCTGGTCACGGATGATGAAAAGAACACTAATTCAGTTTGTCTCTTCCTCTGTTCCGCTGGCCCTCGCTTCTTGTTAAAGGATGAAAGAGAGAAAGAGGAAGGGCGGGGAAACGTCCACATTAAGAATAACTCCTATTAGACATGTGCTAAATCATCTCTACACGTAATTTTATTGCTTACATTGATTACAATAACTGCAAGCTTAAGAGAGCAGAAGCCATTATGGAAATCTCATCTGCAGCTCTTGGTCACTATCTCCAAAGTTAACAACGTTTTTGACTGTCACGTGTTATTCTATTAAAAAAGAACAAGACAAGTGTCTTTTTTATTTATTTTGCTTCCTGTTTATGCTCTTATGCTCCTATAAATACCTCAAAGCCTGCTCTGCCTGCACCTCAGTTTGTGCTATATGAGCGTGAACAGCCATGATTGGGAGACGGATGAGTGGCATCGCTGAGGAAGGAGGCCTGGAGATGGATGGAGACACAGCCAGAGGAGGAGAAGACAGAAGAAGGGATGTACAGACACTCCACTCTATAGAGTTCGTCGTGATAAATGGCCTCAGCCCGACTATCCAAGTCAGACAGCGGACCCAAATCACAAACGTGAAAACACTAATCAGTAGCACACACACGCAGGCAGACAGAGACGTTGCTTAGTCTTAAATTCAAATTCTGAAGTAGACAGGATATTGGTTGGGTGTATTTCCTGTTTCTGGGAGTTCTGTTGCCACGCCCTGCACCCACAATCCCACTCATCAATACACCTCATCAATGAAGCCTTAAGACTGATTAGAAGACATCTCAGTGTGAAAGGACCCCAACACAACCCATCTATAACTAACGCACACAGAAACACACACACACACCAATACAAACATACACACATGCACAGGCTTCATCCATCACCCCATGTGGCTGGTCTATCTGAGGTCTCAGTGATTAGTTGTCCTGCCTGGCTGAATTATGATGTTAATAAGTCACCATTAGTTCCCATGTACACACCCACTTCACACATGAGTAAGAGTGCATGCACGCACGCACACACAAACGCACCAACTCAAATCATTCAGCTATATCTTCTATTTGGTCTGGATATCATAGAGTGAATAACGAAAGTATTCACCCTGGCTGACTTCTCGCATTATTTTTTGCGCTACAAAAATCTTTTCAAAATTGAATAAAATAGATTTTAGCTTTCAAATTAAAAAGGGAAAATTATTCCTCATAAACCGTGGTGCTAACAAAATCAATTTATAATACACTTGCATAGGGAAAGACTGCTCTTGCTCAATTTACTCTGAATTGTAAAAGCACATGTAATTAATATAAGGATTAACAACTGTTAGATGACATTTAGGTGAGCCATTTTCAGGGCCGTCCTTTGTGCCTGCTGTCACACAGACATGGTTCACTGGGACGATTAATGGAGTTGAGCCATCGCTTATGTCATTAGTGAAAACCTGTGCTTTTCCTGCTATGACTAGCCAAACGTCTGCCATAAAAAGGTCTATATGAAGCTCTGATGATCACGGAACTTCCTAATAAGCACAGAGTCCCCCTGTCATAATGTCACAAAGGCCGCAACCACAGGCTAAATAAAGGACAATGTTGCAGTCCGTGGTGATGAAACAACAGGGAAAACTTTGCAAGTCTGATATGACCAAACACGAAATGTGTGTACTTAAAGTAACAACACAAGATGTTACCGAACACTTCCAAGCTCTGATCACCTGTGTGTGCAGTCTGTTTTTTTTAATTGGTTCTGTGAATCTGTCACAGAAAAACAGAGAAAATAACAAGCTTCTAGGTTTACTAATAACATAACTCAAACACGCAAAGCCAAAATCTAAATAATTATTGCTATGTATCCAACCACTCTGTGTCAACAGGAGCGCAGTGCAGCAGTGTCACTGTTGCCAAGGTCTAGTCACAACAACTCATCAGCGGCTGAACTACAGCTTGCACAGCCACTCGTCCAACAGGCAACAGCAAGCACGGGATCGGTTCAGCGATGGCATGGACACACATGAAACAAAAAAGATTAAATCACTTAGAAAATAACATACACTTTTGTATACTTCTATTCAGATTATATTCTATTCAGATTATATTCTATTCTAATCAGATTGTAGGAAAATAGAAGCACAACACCTCCAAAATCATCCTCAACCTCTTAGCACCTTAACAGTAAAGCCATTGAACGCAGACACCACAGTATAGCACACGATCCCAGCCACTCCCTCACAACTCCCCCTTCACACTGCTCCCATCTGGTTGCAGATACAGGCCCCTGGCCTGTAAACATGCATGCTATGCAGGAGTTTTATCCCTTCTGCCATAGCATTGTTTAACAAAGCACCTGTAACTGCCACCTGCAGAGAGCTGTATATATGGGATGTGGGTGGAAAAAATGTGCTGTACTGGTTGTTTATTTTTCTGGCTATGTTGTAGTCTTTATTGTATTTATGTGAGGCTTTGTACAGACTGTGGCAACAAAGTTCCTCATAAGGACAATAAAGTATCTATCTGTCTTAAACAGTGATGGGAATAGCGGCACTAAAAGTAACAGTTACTTTTTTCAGTAACAATCAATCTATTTCTAGCAGCTGTTTTTCATCAGACCAAAGCCGAGCGGCAAAGATTTTTCTTGTTCCTCCTTCCTTGATGAGGGTGGGGGCACGAGACAATCACATAAATGAAGACGACTGGCTGAGGTTGAGTAAAATTCCATGGTAATCCAAGCAGAGGTGGAGTTGGGCGAGTGTTGCTTACACAAATTGTCAGACACACAAAGACGACACAGGACATTCATGTGAGTCAACGAGAAACAGGAATGGCGAGTCTGAATAATTAAATACTTTTATAATGAGTAACTCAGTAACTACTTTAGTTACTTTCTGGGAGAAGTAACTAGTTACTCTAACTAGCTACTTTTTAAAAGTAACTTGCCCATGACTGATCTTAAATAAGTCATGATGAATATTTTTACATAAATAAAAACCAAGCTCCGATGACCATAAACTAGCAGACATGGTATGTCTAAAACATGTGTGTACGCATTATATTCACTGCGGGGAGTCAGATGATCTGAAGGGGGAAAATCTCCCCATGGTACTGAAACAACTGGGATGTATGAGGTATGTATCATATGTTTTAGGGTTAAATAGCATGAATCACACAGAGAAAGTCAAAAAAAAAAAAAAAGTAGGCAACATAACTCAGACATGCAAATACAAAACCAGCATTTCAAGTAGACTTGTTGCAAGCACTGCTGGAGTATTGAGGCATTTATTCATATTCATTCAGCCGTACTGTTACTCTGCTAATGAGAACACAGCCCTAGAAGTAACTGTGGCCAGGGTCTAATCACAACATCCGCAAATTAAACTTCCACAGAGACACATCACCACAAGCACTGCAATAAGTCCAGCAACGGCACGGCTGCCAACACAAACACAATAACATGACACCGCAAATATAACTTTCACTCACAGTTTGTAGTGTTGTGTTCATCCACTCATGCTGTGTTGTGGTGTTGTAGAAACTCCTCAGCTTCACCAGTCTGACCTTAAATCAACAAATGTTAAAGTTATGGGAAGAGTTGACAGCCGTCTTACTTTAAAACATCTTACAGCTAATGTTTTAAATCTTTAGTTAGTTAGAAAAATGTTGCCGGTGTTTCCGTTAAACGAGTGACCATGTTAACTGGTGACCGTTAGCCGAATGTGTCTGTGGTTGTCGTAGTTACGACAGGTGCTTAAACAGGTAGACACGCAGTAGTGCTCGTCAGTGCCTTCTTTATTTCGTTTTTTTTCCTCATCAACGTTACAATAAAACAAACACACCTGTTTTATCTTTGGTGTTTGGTTTGACAGCTAAGTATTCTCTTCCTGTTTCAACGGCTGTCGCGTTCGGCTAACGGTCACCAGTTAACGGGGTCACTCTTTGAACCGAAACACCGGTTATGCGACTAAGCTAGCAGCTAACGATATATGTTAGCATAAATATGTACGTTGTTACTAAAGTCAGTTTGCTGTTGATTCAGAAACTTTTCCTTTGACGCAGACTTACTCTCGGTTGCTTGTGTCTCCAAAAACTTTTACTTACCGTCGGGAATTTGGTGTTTTTTTAAGTTTCCTTGTTTCAATAGTATCGCCGCAACTTCGGCGAAAAGAGCAACAAGATAAACTGTTTGATGGCGACAAACATTGAAGGTGCATTACTAAGATGGAGTGTGGACCAAACTAAAGGAGGGGAAATGTCAGAGAGCACTGACAGACATACTAGACTATAGCTAATAAGAAGAAGAAGAAGAAGAATTTATTTGTATAGATGTAATTGTTTGGATTTTTCTCCATCCATGCAGCAATGCACCCCAAAATGTTTCACAAATATATGATTAAATTCAAGGTTCAAAACTGTCTCAGCACCTCCTTTGCTTACCTGCAAAGACGCGGCTGCGAAGATATCAGTGCTTTATTTCAGTCTTGATCTGACTGCGAGGCTTTCACAATAGACACCATCCTGAGTGTATGAACCTCAGCCCATTCCAGCAAAAACTGATTGTGTTTCCCTCTTTGAACATATATCACGAAAACAAACTAACAAATCAATCTGTGTATTTACTCCTGTACATAGTTGTCAGGACTGACATATTACATTATGAGTCCAAAGATAAAGGATGTTTATCATATCATCTTTTTTATGTGTATGTGTTTGAAAGATGATTATTTTCCAATATTTTTTAAACTCAAAATTGGTCCTCTATACTGGCCTCCTCTCTACCACTTCTTCTTAATTTGTTGCATGTTCTCCTTTTGTAGTTTTTTCACACAAAAGGAGAAATGTAGTACATGGCAACTAATGCTGGTGATATTGACTGTCTGACTTAAAACCTAAGCTGACACAGGATATCTTATAATATGTAGAGCTATAGCTTCATACATACCGCCCATAATTTTCACATCACATCTTCGTTTTATAAGAATATATTTGTATGTGTGTGGAAGACCTTTCATCACCAGTGGGATGAACTTTGATGAATACCTACTGTCCAAGTCGATAGTATTTTTGCCAGACATTGTTCTACTCAATATCAACTATACCTTAGTTCTGACTAAGTCGATATCAGAGAGAGATGCTGGGACAGAAAAGGCAGGAATAGATAGATATGGCCATTAAGGAGCTCTAAAATATGCAGGTATGGCCTGGGATTGAATAATTGATTAGGATGGGTCGATGGTGATATGTATCATTGTTGTTTGATAAGCTATAGCACCATCTGAAGATAGCCCTAGAGAAAATCTATAGGTAAGGGTAGACTATTGATTAGCACATATCTTATAGAAGGTTGCACTGACGACAACTAAATGCGTGTCAGTGAGATGTTCAGAATAATGTCATTCATCAGAATAAATCAATAGGGAATCCTCATATGCCCCATTCCGTTTAATCAAATTCTTAATTACTAGCCTGGGAGAAGTAAGGCTTCTTCATTTAGTTCATGTGCTTTCCTGTTTCTGAGATTTCCTGTTCCTGTGTAGCAGAAACAGTTTAGTTGTACATCAGTAACTTTAAACCTGTCACGCTCTGCCTAAGCACATTTTGTTTTTGTTGCAGATTATAGTATTTCAAAGTTGGATATTGTAAAAAAAAAAAAAAAAAAGAAAAAGAAAAAGAAAAAAGGTGAGTCACTGAATTTTGTTAGCAAAGTCCTCAAAGCGTCTAAACTTTTCTTTCAGATACAGATTCAGTCAGTGACGAGTACAGGGTGCCTTTTTCAGCAGATTGCCTGGATAATAAACACTACTACAGACGCTACTTGAATTAATTGCAACATATTGCTTTTTAAGTGAAGATGCATATAGTCTCTTTTGTTTTTCCATACCCAAGGGTCATTACCTACCAAAGTAATGCATGAAAAATATTAAAGACAATATGTCATCACTGTGGTGGTGGTAGGAAGCCAATTCCAGGCAGGGCTTTAGGGCGGCATCTGCTCTTGAGTTCTACCATAATGACCAGCTTATGAAAGCTCTGTCCTAAAATTTGGCTCTATGTATATAGCAGCAGACAATGAGCCGTCTGCCATCTGGGAATCAGAACAAGTCCAACACTCACACACACTCACTGCGTTGGAAATGATAAAGAGGTTCTTCAAACAGCCATACAACATACTGGGAAAGGCATGTGCTGCGGACAGATCTATTGCCTTTGGATGTCATATTTGGCACCAAAAAGAAGAATCATTGTTCCTCTTGTCACTCAATGTGCAGCATTAAAGCATCTGCATATGTGCATAGTTTTCTCATCTGACATCAGACAAGCCCGCACTCCGTTTTGTCCCTCTGTCTCTCATACACATTCTCTCATGGGGAAGTTTCAACTCATCGGAGCGTGCATGTTTGAGTTTGAGCAAGGTGTTGAAAATTCACCAAAGCTGAGAAGCCCGGGTGAAATAGGATTGTCACTCTAAAGTAAGCTGGGATCACATTATTATGCTATGCTATTATGCCAATGCAGTGTTGGTGACTTCAGCCGTGCACAGATGCGTGCACACATACAGAAACACACGGTATGAAATGCACACAAAACTAAGTTTCTCTGTGTGCATTAGGCAGCTTCAGTTTCTCCCTGGCACACAGAATTAGCTGAGGTTAATGTCTGCACCTCAACTTAGAAATAAAATGGAGAGGACTGTGTGTGTGTGTGTGTGTGTGTGTGTGTGTGTGTGTGTGAGGAAGAAGCACTGTGGGGTTGACCATTTTCTTCTCTTCTGTAACTTCATTAAAGAAATATAAAATGGCAGGCCATTAGGGCAAACGCATTCACCAGCCTCTTATTGAGAGATGCTTTTAGAACAATCTAATTCACCACAAATTGTATGGCACTCCAACACTCCACACACACACACACACACGCTTCTCTAATCTTCCAAATATGACTGCTGTAGCTCTGTGAGCTCAGCGAGGGCTGCTGGAGGAGGAGATGGGTGGCACAACGTTTCCACAGTGATAAAGCGGCACCTCAAACATGGCCGTCTGTTCACCCTGCCCTCTTATTAAACAGAAAGAAGGAGATTGAGGAAAAGCAGGAGGCCAGCGGAGATTGCGCAACAGACAAATTTGAACTTCACACTCATTTTTCCATCCTCCGCCTCTCCCCTCACAGTGAATGAGCCTCCATGTTCTCACCTCTCTCTTGATGTGCGCTTCCATCTCTCCCCTCCTCGCCTCTTCTGTCTGAGTTATTAGGGATGAGAGGAAGTCATTCTCTGTGTGTGGTTATTAGTATTGATCTGAGCGCCGTTCAACAGCCGTTTCCTGCTGATTTCCTCCCGTTCGCCCTCCCTCCCTTTCATACTTTATATCCTTTAATAGTCCCCCCCTCATCCCCACCCATCCATCTTAGCTCTCTGGCTTCTCTACAGTGCAGTTTTAACATAGTGCTTTGTCTGCTGTGTCTGACTGATTTACTGGATGTTGTGGCCTTAATAATGTTACAAACACACACACACACTCATGTGCATACAACTAACTGACCACAGAAACAATAAATTTACATTCAAGCTTAGGCCTGAGGATTTCATTGACCAATAAAGACCACACACACATACCCACTTCATTCTTACTGTTTGCACAAGGTTCAGTCACTCGAGGGCACACACACACACACACACACACACACACACACACACACATATCTATTATTGAAGCAATCACAATTTACTATGTGGTCTCTGACTCCCCTCACATACAGGCATATAATATTCTTCCTGGTTTGCTCCTGGTGAGTCTGTTGTTTGCGGCATTTTAAGGATCGATATAAAAAAGCAATGAATGAGCTAATTGTCTTCTACTTTATTTCAATAAAAAAAAAGTTAACTTTAATACGACTTTTTTTGATCATGAAAACACCAATGAATGAACGCAGCCACGGTTAAGTCCAAAGAGCCCACTGTGTGCGACTAAAATGATGGCGCACTGGCGCAAAGCTCACGATCAGTGTCTCTTTATTATTAATGGGGTATTTAAATAACACCGGTTGGGCATGTGTATTATTCATAGTATTGTCGGTTCACACCTCACAGAGTGTATCCTGTCAGCATCATCCTTGCAAGATGCTGACACAAAAACACACGCACAAGCATACACATGTGTGAGCCACGTCGAAATCACACACAGCTTGCAAATAGATTAACAAACCGATTAGATAATAGCACTTGTGTGGGATGTTTGTGTGGTCACTGCTTTATCGGCTTTAGTGTGCAGAGTCACTAAACACTATCAATTTCTATCCCTGTTCACCAATGTTAAATTGTAACTCTAACCTCAACCTTTAGCCATAACCTTAAACATGTCACCGATCCGATAGATCATTAGCTTTAGCATATTTAGTGCTATTGGCGTGTCCTTCCTCTGTGACCATTTCTATTAGTCTTGGCCAATAGAGCAGCCATCAGTAACGAAGATACACTACATAGTTCCTAATGGCTTGTGGAAGGGATGTAAACAAGGTCAAAAGTAAAACCGAAACAGCTCATCACAATGGAAACCATCATCACAGTCAGACAATAACACAGCCCATAGCAGCAGAAACAAACAAAGCTATTTGTAAAAGGAAAATGGGAGCAAGAGGGCTGTTCTACGGGGAAATCATTGTGCCAGGTACGTTATCTACAGTTCAACTTGGCCCGTCCTCTGTTGTTGAAAGGCCGAGGAACACACGGAGTGTCTCTCCAACGTTTTGTGCTGCTCAGTGACCAGGAGGACACTTTAAAAAAAAAGTGCTAAACTTATAAATAGAGGCCAGTTTCTGAGGGACAGAAGCAAGGACAGTCACTCTAACAGAACACACTGACACAGTCACACAACCAGGCCGGGACTGACACAGAACAGAGCAAAACAAGGGCTGTTTGCCACTTGCATCAATCGAGATAGATTTAATTGAGAGAGAGGGTGATACAAGTATTTTATTGAACATAGTGTCTTAAACTGAGTAGATCCCATCATGATATTATCATTTTGAAGGGATATTTACGTAATAAGCTGTACAGAAAGTGATGATGAAGGAGTGTAGAACATGGCTGATGAAGCAGGAGCAATATCCATGGACAGCTGGTAAGTAAGCATGAAGATAGTTGTCTGGATTAAATTCTTTGATCCATGATGTGTGTGGAAATACAAAATGACCAGTGATTTAAGTGAAATTAAAATGTGGAGATGATGGTTCTTGGACTCTTCGCACAATCCAGTCAAAGACATCTTCTGATCAATATGAGCAAAAACAAGGTGAGGACAAGAGAAGCACAAAAATTTACATTCAGTTTGTTATTTTATGACAAAACATGATTTTAGCTTGTGGAAATCCTAAAATGTAAAATAGTATAATGTATTCAGTTTTAGCTTTAGAAACAACTACCAACGCACACAAAGATTTTTTGCAAATGATACACAAATGCACTGCGTTCCATCTGTGCGAATATCAATATGCAGAGACACAAGCACCAAATTATTTCAGATCTAACTGGCTGCTATATTTCGAAAACGTGAACTGTGACAAGACACGAAATCAGAAGATTTCTGCCGCAACTTTTAGCAGTGAAAAAAAAGAATCGTCATGCTCCACGGAGCTCCACAGGAACATTTAGGATTGATGACAAACCTGTATAAGAGCCTCTCCTGTTCACAGCAGCCAACCAGAGCAAAATGCTGAGTTACATATCTGTCTCTCATTAGTACTCTCTCTCTCTCCCTCTCTCTGTGAATATGAATGATATTCAGTTGCACGTTAATCCGCTCCGGATATTAATTACAGTCTCCATTAACATTTAATAAATACTTCCCAGGTGGGCTTGCTGCTGAGTGAACTGAGAGCCTTATCAAATATTAGGCCTTTAATTGGCCTTTCACTCCAATGAATGGCTTTTTAATTAGCGTACAGTTATCATCCCTCCACCAACTACAGGGCCAGGCTGATCAGCGCTCACAGATGTGCCAGTTTTGCTGAGTGAGGGCATCTTAATGACCTGAGGTAGGCCACTCATTGCATAACACTCAATTCCTGTGGCCAAGGGAGGAATAGTGCAATCTGTGGGAAACAGGCCACAGTCAGACACTAAGTGATTGTCAAGTTATAGCATGGAGATATATTGGCGTGGCAGGGATTTTTCCGCAAGACAAAGATTTGTGTGAATGTGAGAGGAAAAAAAAAACACACACTCACATCCCAAGAAAGCTGCTGCAAAGTAGCTTAAGAAAGCTTAGATGGGTTTTTTTTTACTTTTTTATTCACTTTTCAGTCAGGATGTGATGTGCACATTTTTCATTCATGTAATTGCTTAGTTACTCCTTCTTCCATTGTTTACTGCTCAGTTTCTGGACCATAGCCAAGCACACACTGAGTGGAAAAGCCTGGACACTGAACAGCCCTGGAAGGATCTCCAGCTATGAGCTACAAAAACACAGGCAAACACTCTCTCCACGCCACTTGACCTGCGTGTATCAACGATGTGCAAGGAAAGTTAAGTGAATGTGTGTACAAGCAACCCCAGAAGGATATTATAACACATCACTGAATATCTGTTTCCCCTCATTTGTTGTTTTATTCATGCACTGATTATTCATACCGTATTGATGCATTCAAGGGTTTATCACTGAATACGTGCCAGCAACCTAAGGTGAAATGAGATCATGGTTTTGTGAAATGTGTGACCCCACTGAAGCATGTTCTGCCGTTGCCTTGTTAGAGGCTTTTCAGACGTCCCGAGAAACAAATTTGTCCGACAAACAATTACAAAATGCTCAAATTTACAGATATTGATTTTTGTAACAAAATACCAGCAATCAGCGATTTAAAGTCCAAAAATATCTGCATCAGTATGAGCTGTCAAAAATCAATGCGGCTAAAACTGTAAAGTAAGGACATTCACAATAAATATGGAGAACACGATGAATAAAACACATCCAACATATCTGATTAGAAATTATATATTACAGCGCTCTTTTTTCCAACCTCTATCCAGCGCTTTCCTCAAGGCTGTTAAGCCTTTTTTTTTTTTTTTTTCAATTGAATCAGTAAAGAGACTTCTTCCCTCCCCCTTCTTCTCTTCTTAAAATGTGAATCACTGCCATATCCGGACTACCACAAATTACTTTGCACACACACAGGCACAAATACACATATTCACACCAATATTGAGAGGAAACACAGCAGCAGGAGAGAGTGACGGCTGTCACAATCGCAGAGACATAGGCACCAGCTGGAAGCTTTGGATGTGCGCACAAACACTTTCACACATACAGTATCCACACACTCACACCTATAGAAATCGTTTCAAGTCGTATCCTGTCTCCTAGTGCTTTAATTAACAGCATAGTGTACATCCAGTAGACCTCTTTAACTCAATCAGAATTCACTGTTTTCCAGCACTATTAAGATATAATGTCTGCAGGTAATGGTAGTAGTTGAGGGGCTGAAAGACAACCTTCTCAGTCATATAATTTTTACGACGACAAAGAGACTAAAAGCATAGGGTTTGATTTTGTCACAAACAGCAATGTTTTCCAGTATTGATCCAATCAATAAAGTTCATGGGTTTCTTTCAGTTGATGATTTACACTGTGGATAATTTAAGCCTTGAAAACAATTAGTCTTCACTTGATAGAACAAGAGGAAATATAGATGAAAGCAATACAAGACGCTGTTTCAATAACCATTCCTTTCTATACTTTCATTTTTTGCTTTTTACAACTGCTCCACTACTGAAATCTATACATGAAAAAATACTTCTGTAAAGTTCTTCACTGGAGCCCAAAATATATTACCAATGAGTGCGATTAGTTACACGCATGTGTCTGTGCGTAGTATGGAAATGGAAAAACTGCAACTGACCTTGTATCATTAATCATAAGGAACCTAAATAGCAAGTAGGTAAGTTAACACAATACCATAAAACTTCTATTTATGCTGAAGTAACCAGCAAGCATAAATAGATAATACAACCACCAACACTTGAGTAGTTTGTCATATTTCCAGTCCTATTGAGCTCAAGCAGTGCATTTTCCAAAATATGATGACTCTGTGCAATACAGTAACTGCAGACAGATCAGTAGCATGTGCATTTGCACTTCAAGTGTACTTCAATCTGAAAACCTATCACTACCAGTCTATGCACATTTCTAAGACTGAAGACACAAGAAGCCTGCACACATAACCAAACTGTGATCAGCTAGATTCTCATATTGTAACTTTAGCGAGACATGTCACAATATTAAATACATTGAACACAGAAAGCACGACTTCAGAAGGTTCTGTGTTACAGGTTTTAAATGCATGACAACTATTCACAACATGCAATATAGATATACATGTTCATGTGTGTGAAAAAATGAGAAGTGAACCAACACATAGAAAGACAGGCTGTGGTTGGGAGGAGTTGTAATCTGGCTTTAGCTGCAAAAACGATGATGTCCCCATTGACAGTTCTTTACTAAAAATATCTCAACTGATTCAGCAGTGGGAGGACATCCTGGGCAGTTTTTACTTGTAAGTTTAAACCAGTCCAAAGTTAACATTATTGTTCATGTTGCTGTGAATCCACAAGGACCCTAAATACATCAGCAGATGATAATCAGTCAGCGTCACAGTGGGTAACAGAAGCGTGGACTTGGATCAATAAGTTAGGTGTGACGTCCTCAGAAAACTTTACAGATTCACTCCACTTCTTACACAGAGGTCACTGAGTTTAGGACAGTCCAGACTGATCCCTCGAGTCATCAGAGTGTGGGTCCATTTTACCGCAGGGTTTCTTTCTGGTTCAGGAAATCTGGCTTGCCCTCTCTTGCCAGAGGGACCTTCTGTCCCTCGACCCAACAGCAGAGGTGTTGTTGATGTTGAGGTTTGAGCTTAATGGCTGAAATTATACAGACAGTAGGCTTTTAAATAAAGAGCTGAGTGGGGGGATCCATCCCAACATAAGTGACACTTTAGAATGATAAGAGCTCCCTCTAGAGGTGACTCACGCTGCAGTGGACACACACAAGTTTCTCCTTTCCCTCTTTGGTTCACTTTATCTCTGATGCAATGATGCAGATGATATTGAAGGTTGGAGGGCTCTATATGCTGTACGCATTGTAAAGCTGCCTTGAAGCACATTTGTGATTTGTGATATTGGGCCAAACAAATAAAACTGACTTGATTTGACAGAACACTGTCTAGTGACTTCATTGAATTACAGCAGATATGACATGCTGACACCTGCCTCTCCCTGGATCCAGTGACTTCAGCTGTGATGACACCAACCGACACACACACACACACACACACAGTCTCTCTTTCTCCTGCACTCATCCATTTTTCTCCAGCAGCTCCTCTGTGGCTTTAATGCAGTCTGAGAATGTGTCTGCTCTGTCAGTCGGACTCACTGTCTTTTCCGTTCATTAGTCTTAAATGGTTTGTCTGTGTTTGCCACTCCTCAGTATCCTCTCTAAAGTAAGGGTACTGAGGAGCACACACACCTATATTATTTATCTTCTGTCAACATTAATGGACCCGTCAATTACATTACAGGCTCAACCCAAACTGTCTTCTATGCATAACGAACAACAGCTTCATATATATTTGATTTAAGATATGACATGCTGAATGATAATAGATGGTCAAGCTGATGTTCTAACCACATTACACCTTTCTTTTCCTCTAAAATTAAGCATAATAATAATAATAATAATAATAATAATAATAATAATAATAATAATAATAATAATAATAATAACATCTCTCTGGTCATCAGACATCATGAAAACTATAAAGAAATAAAGGATCTAAACAGTTTCAGGCTAGTGTGCTAGTGTCTTGGCTCAAAGCATGTTAGCATAGCAGAAAATAATCCCAGATGAAATTACTGAAACATATCATCATAACATTATTAAAACAAATAAACGTTTACATCATACACAATATAACCAACTGAAAATTTGACTTTACATTTTAAAGTAGTACATTCTAATATTTAATATTATAGTTTTAACAGACTTATTCATTACATTTTAATTCTTAACGTCTTTATGACCTAATTTAGGTGGCACAGTGGCGCAGTGGCGCAGTGGTTAGCACTGCCACCTCACAGCAAGAAGGTTCGAACCTTGGCTGGGGCCTTTGTGTTGAGTTTGCATGTTGTCTGTGTGGGTTCTTCACCTTCCTCCCACAGTCCAAAGATATACACTTAATAGGTTAATTGGTGCCTCTAAATTGGCCTCAGGTGTGTGTGTGTGTGAGTGTGAATGGCTGTTCTTGTCTCAATGTGCTCTGCGACGAGCTGGCGACTGCACCCGCCTCTTGCCTGAAGTCAGTTGGGATAGGCTCCAGCCCCACCGTGACACTGATGAGGAGGGCAAACGGTTTCAGATAATGGATGGATGAACTAAATTAACTATGAGTTGTATAACATAAAATAATATAACTGCACTTTGTGCTTATTCTTCCTTCATAACACTAAATCGTGACGGTTAGGGGAACCGAAGCTTTCCATCTACAGTATGTGCCCACTCTACTGTGAATGGCTGCTTTCGTTTGCCCTCTGTCTCTATCACTGTCTACCCAGTGTATGCCTCTCCCTCCTTCTCTCTGTTCTGTTGCCCTGCTGCTCCCATGCGCTTTCCTCTTTCACTCTGGTCTTTCATATATAATACATGTTAAACAAACAGACTTGTCAGAGTCACTCAAATGCATGGCTGTCCCCTCCCTGCAGCTCCTTCCACCCTGAGAGGGGGGTCACGTCTCAAAGGCCCCAGTGTGCAGCCCGGGCCCAGCTGAACTTAAGTCAGCCACAGCAAATATAAACTGCACATTCTACAAGGAAAAAAAATCAATGTTCCTCCTATACCAGAGTCTATTTATACAAAATCTTTAAGCTGAAGCCTCTTTCATCACGTAAAGGAATACTAGTTCTGAGATTGGAGCTTTTATGCAGAATCATTGCAAATGGGGGCTCAGGTGTATGTTTCAAGGAAATACAACAAAGGAGTTTGCTGTTTGTAAAGGTTTATTCAAAGGAGACGTGTTCTCTTTTATCAAGGATTTTACCACAGCTTGTAAAGGAGTTCTCTTTGTGTGCATGTTTGTGTCTTTGTATACGCATAAAAGTCCCTACTTGAGTGTCGTGAAAGCCTGTGCAAAGCATTGTTTGATCCATTCAAATGTAGACCCAAGTCCTTATTGTCCCTCGTGGTTCAGAGTGCTAAAGACTGTCAGTGGGAATGATTGTCTCTTACTTTACGTGTAAATCTAATTTGTCTGTTAAGGCATGGAGGGGATAAGCTACAGCACTGGCTCACTCTTGAATTGTATACATGCATAAATAAACACACACACACACACAGACACACACACACACACACTGATCTACAAAATCCCAATTTTCCAGGTGCAGAGGTCTGTAGAATGGAGCCAGAGCCACTCACAAGGAAACTGCATTATTCTCCATCAGCACTGTGGAGTGTCTGAGCTATTATACCATCCACCACTAGCATGCACATACAAATGGAGTTTACCACTTGACAGAGAGTGCGATGGGGCCTGAAAAGCACAAGGGTATGAGTGGGATCGTGCTCGATCAGCGGCAAAGTAAGTTCATTTTCATATTCCATACAGAATATGCTCCACTTGTGTTGCAGTGATGTAACGCAAGATGACTAAGTGCACATTTCACAGGCACATTATACAGCATTTGCAGTTGAAAGCTACCCAGAGTGTCAACATGTGTATATTTTCATAGATCTTCATCCATCTTCTCAAGATCAAGTCCGAACATAATGCAAGTTTATGGCATAATAAAGTCATTAAAAGTACATAAAGGATGAATTGTGCGTTCCTCTGTTCTGCAGCAGACTCACCTGGGTGGTAAGAATAAATAACAAGAACAAATGGTGGTTCTTTCCCCTCTTTCCACCCACCGTAGGCAGAGCGAAAACTGGATTTATTCAGACAGCTAATACACACACTGATTCTGTGTATACTGTGTGTGGATGAAATGGGCTCCAGAGGCTTTTCCTCTCACACAAAGCAAATATCTGTCCAGGAATAAGATATTGATTTGTCATTTCCCAGAGCTGAAGTTGAGTAAACAGGCTAAGCAGACGTGTGACCGGTGGTCACTGATAATTGTTGTCTGGTAACAGTCAGAGGCCCTTTCTCTGAAATGATGCACTAAACTCACATGATGTATATCCTACATCATCTGCATTGCCTTATCTATAAATACGCGTATACCCAATAAACACACACACACAAATCTATCGTCTATTTCGTATTCATGCAGCAAGTCTTTTTTTTTTTTTTTTTGTTCTGAAAAAGAATCAAACATTTATTCCCACGTTTCTTCCTCTCCGGCATGAACAACAACTCAATTTTCTGCATCAACATAAATGTTTGAGCATCATGTTTTGAGGAGGAGGGTCCAGGCGGAGAAGCCATTTAGTAACAGCAAAATGATACTGTTATACTGTTAAATGAATGTACTGTATGCCTTATACAATATTCTCTTTCATTTCTATCATATATTCATATTTACATATACTGCACATGTCATGCCATCATTATAAATATGTTTTACCCACTCATTCATACCTATAGCTATATATTTGGCTTGGGAACCAGAGGGTGGCCAGTTCAAGTCCATTAAGTACAGTATGGAGCGTGGACTGGTAGCTGGAGCAGTGCCAGCTCACCTCTATGCCCACTGACGGATCACTAAAGTTAATCTTCATGTTCTTCTTCGTTTATACCATAAATATAGCTCATGGCTAAGTTACATTACTAGACATACTAGTTACATTACTAGACCTCCCTTACACAGTTCACTTACATATAGTTTAGTTTGTACTTTAAAGTCACCTGTGTAATTTCTTCAATCTCTTATTTTTGTAGCAGTTCTTTTTGTGGTTGTTGTCTTTATCTCTCACCCCGTCTTTGTAACAAGTGGATTTGCCCTCAGGAATCAATAAAGTCTTATCTTATCTTACCTCTTTTTAGCTTATGCCATTACCTTTTTTTTCTTAGATTAAAAACTCTCTAAGTATTTTCCCCCACAGCAGACTGCAGCGTGTCATCAACTCCACCAGATGTCACCAAATCTTCAACATCGTGGCAGCTCGCTGCAGTTAGATCATCCACCCACTGGATGGAAGCACACGAATAAAACGCCGAGAGTGACAAATGTTCAGTGCAGGCTGTAGAGAAGAAGAAAAAGGAGAGAGGCGACAAGTAGAAGAGCGATGCTTGTTCCTATAGACAGCCTGCCTGCAAGAAGCTCTTATTCATTAATCGCATGACTCCAGCTGTTACATTAAATGGTAAGAGTCTAATGGGAAAACGTGGTGGTGTCACGAAGCTGTGCTTGGTGTGCAGATGGAGTGAAGCGCATCTGCAGCCGGACGACAGATGTGCAACTAGACGGCAGGAAACAAGGAAGCATAGACGTAAAAAAAACAAAGTAAAAACTTTCGACATGCAGTTTGATTGTGGAACAAATATTGTTGTGCAAAAGCACACATATAGACATTTTATTTTGTAGATGATTGCTCTGAGCTCTTCTATGAACAAACTCACAGTCAGACATTGATGATCTGCTGCAGAATAGTTCACTTAAACAGACGCGTGTATTTATTTTAACACTTCTTCATTCTTTGTTGGTCATTAACAAATCACTGACAGGACTTTTTGAAGCAGCCTTGGAGGTTTTACCTCAAATAAACTTCACAATATTATCTTTTATTATCTTATCTGTTATCACCTATCAATAATTCCTGGTAGTCAAAGATAGTAAAGGTTTCACTTATTACAGACAGAGACCATGACCTCCTTTTGAGGATCCAAATGGAAAATAACTGGCTTCAGGACTAAACCGTCACAATGTATTTAATGGGTTGGTTTTGCACATATTTCAGATTTGTCCGTTCTTGTATTAAAATAATGAATCATGTCTTTATAGGAGCAGATTTAAATGATACTTGGTCATGGCTGAGGAACGAGCAGAAATCAACCTACTCAGAAGACAGAAGGCAAAGCTAATAGAAATTCTAAGCACTGACGCCGACTTCGTCCTGCAGCATGCAGACTCTTGCAGTCTGCTGTCTCGTCACGGCTACCAGCAGGTCAAAGCTTGCCGTTCTCCAAGTGAGAAAGTGACAGAACTGCTGGATCATATCCTCCAGAGAGGGCCTGAAGCGGTAAAGGGTCTCCTGAAACTACTAAACAGCGAACCCCTGCAGGAAACTTTCCCGATGCTTAGCTTTATTAAGGATCTGGAAGTCCACACAGCGTCTTCAGGTAGAACAAAGTCTGCTCAGTATTGTCAGCAATCTCATTGTGAAATACTGTTTGAATCATAATTTTTAAATGTTTTCTTTATTTACAAGGAGATAAAGAAATCTTTCCAGTTCCTGAGACCATGCCGTCCAAAGACATCTGCAACAATGGTGGGTCCCACTACGCTCAAAGGAATTCCTGCTTAAAGCAATGTAGCGATCATCACCTTCTTTATCTTCCTCCGTGTCGTTCCACAGGTTATCGCCTAGTGACGGAGAAACAGCTGATGACCTTGGCACGTAGCATGGGCAAAACTTGGAGGGAGATTGGCAGAATGGCTCTGGACATCCCCTCTGTGAAGCTGGAACAGTTTGAATTGGACAATTCGCAGCATGTTGAGCAAGTGTTCGCCATGTTGCGCTACTGGCGTAATCGCCAGAGGGAGAAGGCCACTGCTGCTTCTCTGCACTCCCTGCTCAGTCAGGAAGACTATGCGCTGCCACCTGAAAGCATTGACTTTCTGTTGAGAGACTGAAACCCTTTTCTGAAGGGTTTTTCTTGGAAATTGGCGTGTTTCTTATCATAAATCGTGCCGTTCCATATCAATAAACATCAACACTTGACTTTATCAAGACTTTGCTACTTTACTACTGGAATTTACTCACATTATCAATTCCTTATTATCTCGGTCATTTAGATTAAACGTGCCATATATGTGCCCCATATCTCGGTGTGTCCCAAGCCATCTAAATCACCCTGTTGAGATAAAGGTTCTTCGAGAGAAAGAGGATAGTCATGCAGTCCCGAAATGTTGCACAGTACCCTCAATGAACTTAACCCCAGTTTTTGCCTCATATAATTTTGAGATAATGACTCTGGAGAAAAGGAGGATAGCCACGCAGTGTCTGTATGTCCCGCAATCAGTCAGTGATCTCCTCACACCCCAGTTTGTGGCTCCTGAGATTTTCTTCTTGGAAAGTTATAGATTAGTTCCAAAGTTCTGAGCTCTTATTTGTACAAACTCACAGTCAGACACTGATGACTTGCTGTAGACTAATAGTGCATAGGCCTTTATTTGAACTGAAACACATGCATGTATTTCTTTTATTGCTTGGCAGTCCGTTTGCAGTACCAGTATTTGCACATTCTGTTGTTTGACTTGAGGGAGGAATAATCAACATGAGGTTAACATTAGCCACACAAGATTTAGCAATAAATACTGGCAAGTACATAATTGTGCATTGTCAGTGTAGCATTCCTTATTCATTACTCCATCCTCTCATTAAATGTGGACAACCAACTATGTCATGCCTCCATTGAATGATCGTCAGACTTATAAATGGGTATACCCAGTGCCGTATGGAAAATAAGCAGGTATACATTGTATTCTTGTGTATACCCTACACTGCACCACTGCTCGAATGACAAGCTAATAGAGATTCTCGGTCCTGATGCTAATTTTATCCTGCAGCATGCAGACTCTCACTGTCTGACAAACTTGCTGGATCATATCACCCACAGAGGGCCTGAAGCAGTACAGGGTGTGCTGGAACTCCTGAACAGGCAGGCCCTGCAGGAAACCTTCCCATTGCTACACTCTATTGAGGATCTGCAAGTCAACACGCTGTCTCCAGGTAGAACAAAGTCTGCTGGCTATTGTCAGCGATCTCATTATCAGAAACTGTTTATATGTTAAAAAGTTTTCTCTATTTACAAAAGATTGATCAGCTTTGTCATTGTGCAGTGGATATGAACAGAGTGAAGCAAATACACTAAGATCAGCAGTTGCAGAGGACAAACAGTCTACGATCTCGGTGAGAGGGTATAGCGTTGCATGATGTCTGCAGACCCCACTTGCACTGGAGAGCCTCAGTGGCGGGGGGGGAAGAACTGGTGATGTGCTGGGCAGTTTTTACCCCTTCCTGCAGAGCTTTTCAGTCTGAGACAAATCAGCTATAGTACCGTACTGTGATGCAGTTGGGAAGTATGCTCTCAGTGGTGCAGCAGTGGAGGCTCACCAGAATCTGAGGAGGCAGATGGACCTTCTTGAGTCTACTCAAATAAAGAGATGCTGGTCAGACTTCTAAACCAGGGTTGTAATGTTCAGGGTCCAAGAGAGGTCCTCAGAGGTGTGGACACCCTGAAATCTTGGACCTCCTTTGTTTTATATTTTTAATATTAATATTACGTACACAATAGTCTAGTTTTTATTTTTATTTCAGCTAAATAAACTATGCATGTTTTCACACCTACCCTAACCTTAGTCTGTATGTCCTCTCTGTGAAGCTGGAGACGTGAGTGTTGTTAAGGAATTTTCTATTCCTGTAGTGTTCTAAGTGACACATATATACTTTTAAATGGAATATAATAAAAGCACAAACATACAGACACATTACTCAAGGTTACATGAAGTCATGTGTGGGCCTTGAGGTCCTCAGCAGTATTAGTTGTTTGTCTTTGACTGGCAACAGTAGGTGTCATCCTATCTCAACAACAAGTGTTTGCCATGCTGCACAACTGGCTTATCTGTGGAAAAAGCCACTGCTGCTCAATTACACTCTCTATTCAGCCTAATCAAGACTGGGTACTGTCACCTGTATGCCAACCTTCTGTTGTAGCCTGAGGCCTTCATGTTTAGTCTAAGACTAAAATCCTTTTTGAATTTAATTTTTTTTAACTGGAAAAAAATGTTTCTCATTACAGAGGCTGCTGTTCCATATCAAGAAACAATATTACTTTATGGAAATTCCCCACACTACCATTTAGTACAAGTGAGCAAAATATTTGGGGCAAAGGTCAGCTCCCTCCCACTCCTAGCATGGTGGCTTTGCTTTATAAGTGTTTCCCGCTGCCAGCCCTGCCAGTACAGCCAAACTAAGGGGAAGAGATTCACCAGCTTTTCAAAAGTGAGGCGATGGCAAACATGTACCCACGTAAGTATAGTGTGCCATGTGCTGCATGTCTATTCTTGTTTGTTTCTCTTGATGTTTGAAGTGTTTTGTTCATGTGTTTAACTGTTATTACAGCAGAAAATGGGCACCTAAAGGAACCAGCTAATCCCCGCGATCTGAACGAACCTCTCATTGATCATGCAGAGGGGCAACTCTTCTTGACAGAAACCTTTAAAATTATTGTGGAGGAGGTGCTCTGCAAGGGCACAGACGTCAAACAAAAGGTCTCCTGTGAAGCCTGAAATCAAAGTCGTGTCAGATTTCAGTGATTATTCTGAAGGGAACTCATAATGCATGTTTTCTTCTTGCAGGTTTGTGAGTGGAAAGAGCCAGAGGAGCTGGCTCAGCTGCTGGATCTGGAGCTGAGGGCGACAGGGGAGCCACAAGACAGGCTCCTACAGAGAGTACAAGATGTTGCCAAGTACAGCATCAAAACAAGTAAGACAAGTCAGAGACAGTTCGTATATTTAACTAGATTGTATAAACACTAAACATTCTTTCATTATGAGACTTTTCTTGTTCATTTCAGGTCACCCACGCTTTTTTAATCAGCAGTTTGCCGGGGTGGATTATCATGCCTTGGCTGGACGATTCCTCACTGAGGCTCTCAACACTAACGTGTAACAAGAATCAATTTAATATATAACTAAAGCATATACACACATAATTATACAGAGAGAGGATGAATAAATCTATGTTAGTCACTGGTTTAGGACTTGTTCAAATTGATCAATTTATATAAAAACAATAATCAATAATATTCTGTGATAGGTAAAAAAAAATCCTGCATTTAAAAAGGGGGTAATTTTAAGTACTGGGTGCTGTCGTTTAAACTATGCATGATTTTATGTTTTGCACATGAAGTCTTAAATAGCAGAAAATAAAAATAGTCAAGTAAAGTACCTGAAAAATTCTAAGTACATTGTTTGAGTAAATATACTTGATTACTTTCCCTAGTGGTGTTAGGCAGGTCTGTGGTAAATTTTGTGTGTAGAAAATATAATATAAAGCAATATGGTACAAAACACAATCTTAAAAATGATTTTGCATGTCACTTGCAGCTACACCTATGAAGCGGCCCCAGTGTTTGTGCTATTAGAGCTGGAGGTCCTGAAAAGCTTGCGTCAACTGGTCGGCTGGACAGAAGGTGATGGTATTTTCTGCCCTGGAGGATCGGTCTCTAACATGTATGCCATGAACCTCGCACGCTACCGACTCTTCCCAGAGGTCAAATCCCAGGGGCTGCATGGTCTCCCACGACTTACCGTCTTCACATCTTCACAGGTCAGGAATGTTTGTTATACACTGCATGTCTGAGGGATTGATGACACTGTAGAGATTAAAACTGTGTCAGAGGTGTTTATTGAGGGTCACGCTGTAGTTTATGTGTTCTTTCTACATAAATATGATTGATTCCTCATGTTTTTACAGAGCCATTACTCTGCCCAGAAAGGAGCTGCCTTTCTAGGCATTGGCATAGACAATGTCATCGTGGTGGAAGTGGATGATGGGTAATGTATTGTACAAATGAATTTTCAGAATCAATGAATTGTTTTTATCAAACAAAAATGCCAGTAACTGGTTCCAGCTCATCAAATGTGATGATTTACAGCTTTTCTTGCTAAATATTTTTGGGTGTTTAGACTATTTATCAGATAAAATATGGGTTTTTCACAGTCTACCAGCTAACCTTCTCATTTCTCTGTGCTCTATAGGGGCTGCATGATTCCAGAGGACTTGGATGAAAAGATAAAGCTGTCAAAATCTCAGGTAAATTCATTATGTTTAATAAGGAATCACATATGACGTGTTGTGGTCACTTTTATTGGTTTTAACATTGCATTTTGATCACCCTGCACACCACAACACGCAGAGTGCACAAAGTGTTGACTATCAGTCTGTTTCTACCAGGGTGCAGTTCCATTCCTTGTAAGCTGCACATCAGGCACCACAGTGCAGGGTGCGTTTGACCCACTGGACCGCATAGCCGATGTCTGTGAGAAACACAAGATCTGGATGCACGTGGATGTGAGTCCTCCTGTGGAAAGCAAATCCATGCATGTTGGCGAGTCTTGCTTATGTAACGCTGTTGTTGTGTTTGTTCAAATTTAAGAACATGAAGACTTTTGTCTGTTCTGTCATGTGTTTTCAGGCTGCCTGGGGAGGGAGTGTGCTCTTTTCTGAGCAGTACAGGCATCTGATGAAAGGGGTTGACAGGTATTGATATGCATGCCAGAAAAAAAAACAGATTTGTCATTATGAGGAAGGCAATATTTTGCCTGTGAAGTATATGAGTACAGTTATTTATTGTGTGTATTTATGTTTCTCTGTGTGTAACAAGAGCAAATTCAGTAGCCTGGAATCCACACAAGATGCTGATGGCCGGCCTGCAGTGTTCTGCATTGCTGCTACATGATACCACGGTACAGCTCGCTAGTTTGAGGCTACAAATTTATCTGTTACACATCATGTTTTTGAAATCATTAACTCCTGCTTGTCCTTAGAACTTGATGAAGCGGTGCCACTGTGCCAACGCCACATACCTGTTCCAGCAAGACAAATTCTACGATGTGAATCTGGACTGCGGGGATAAGTCTGTGCAGTGCAGCCGCAAGGTTGACTGTCTGAAGCTATGGTTGATGTGGAAAGCTATCGGCTCCACTGGCATGGCACAGCGTGTAGACAAAGCTTTTATCCATGCAAGGTATATAAGGCATGGTAGGCTGAAGCACAACACAAGCTACGTATCAATTTTTATCAATGTGTTGGCTCTGGGTCTATCTTACACAGAAGGTTAAGATATTTATAGACATCTAATCTGCTCATTTATCTCATCTTTGATTGCCAATAAATCTAATCTAATCTAATACAGTAGGAACATTATTGTTAAAATCTTATTTTGTCTTAAAAAATAACACTAGATTAGTTACATTTTTTAATGTAAATATGATATGTAAGTTGTGATCAAGGCCAACAGAAAGTGAAAATTTAACAACTCTCATGCAGGTATCTGGAAGAACAAATGAAGAAAAGAGAAGGGTTTCAGCTTGTGTCTAAGGTAAGTAATTATTTGAACCATATTGAGAAAGATTAGTTGTTGTTTTTTTCCTGCTTATTCTTTGATTACTTGTCTGTGTTTGTCTCCATGGACAGCCGGAGTATGTGAATATATGCTTCTGGTTTATACCACCCAGCATGAGGGGGAAGGAGCAAAATGCAGATTACCAGGACAGACTGGCAAAAGTGAGTTCCTGTATTAGTTCAGTAGGCTGGAAACATAAAGAGTAAAGTCATTTGTAGTCTGCACTGGTGACAAAACCTAAACATAAAAACATCTTTAATTATTTACCTCTGTACAGCACCTTACAGAACAGTTAAAAGTTAACATCTAACTGTGGGTGTGTTTTACTCTTTTTTTTCTTGTTAATAGGTAGCTCCAGCTATCAAGGAACGCATGATGAAACAAGGCACTATGATGGTGGGCTACCAACCTTTGGCTAACAAGGTCAACTTTTTCCGTGTGGTTGTTTTATCTCCACAGGTTTCCAAGAAAGACATGGACTTCTTTCTTGATGAAATTGAAAGACTAGGAAATGATTTGTGAACAAAAACACAACTCATAACACGTGTAACTGTTGTCTGTCACGCAATTCAAGTTAAGCACAAAGTCATTGTAATGTCATAAATAATAACAAACAGTCTGGCTCTATCAGACGAGAGATTCAAAAAGGTGTCTAACAATATAACAATATAACAATAACAATATAACAAGAGATACTGATATCTGAAGCCCATAAATAATATAATAATTAATATGTATAAATAAAAGAATGAAGTAAAAAGAAAATAGTCCTTATTCTTGATACATGTCAATAATAAGAAAAGCAGAAACTGTAAACATTATTATCTTTTTGTTGTTGTTGTTCAGCATATTTGATGAAGTTGGCGTACTTGTCTTATCTGAATCAGTGTGATGTAATCTAAATGTGTGTGGAAACATGCAGTGAATTAAACAACTGTTCTGAAATCAGTTTACTGGACCTGTTTTTGAAGAGAATTGCTACCCTACCATTTACTTACATAAGTTTAGTGCTGTAACTTCTGATCATTCTCGTGCATCTTCTGGTCGATTAAACATTAGAAAACAGTGAAACTGGCCAATTTCCAGATTTAGATGTCTGACCAACAGTCTAAAGCCCAAAAAATGATTATCTACAGGAAAAGCAACACATTATTACCAGAAATCATTAGATTACTTGAACTTTTGCTTGAAATGCTTAATCAGTTATCAAAATAGTTGCAGATTAACTTTCAGAATTAATCAACTAGAACGCACATCCATGCAGCTTTATTAACTAGTTCAAACATCCTGAGTATACAGCGTGTGTCTATAATCACAAATATGCCAGGGGCACTAAAGATTACAATAAAAAGTATAAAAATAAATCATAAAAAGTCACATTTCTTGCAATGGTTGGATGTTTGTACATGCAGTACATGAGCTGTTGTTGTTTTATTTGGCCTCGATATGGCTTTTCATAGAATTTGGTCAAAAATAATAAGCAAATTAATTAAATTGAACTGTCAACAGAGATGCCTGTCATATTCATGAATCCCACTATGTTCTTCTGCAGTAATATAAAATGAGGGTAGATGTGATTATAGTTGTTTTGCATGTGCGTCAGGCCAAACTAAATGAACCAGGATTTCTCTGAAGTCTCCAGAAAAGGTTCAAGCCTTTCTCAAGCATCACCGCGCCCTCACAATCATGGCGGCAGATGTGTGTCGTTCGGCCTCAGTCATGTGACACGGCGTCTGACCAATCAGCGCGCTCCCCGGTGAGCACTTCCGGTGGCGTTTCCTGTCAGTGTTTGTAAACTGAGAAAAAATTGGAAGTGCGACAAGAAATACTAATCTGCAAAACTCTAAAAATACAAAGGTAAGCGGCGGCTTTTCCGGCGGCTTTCGGTCGCGGCTCTTTAAACGCTTCATAATCTGTTACTCGTGTGTTTCTAACCGCCGTAGCCGCCGAGGGAGGCGTTGTTTTGTGGTCGGCGCGGAGCCTGCACGCCCTGCCTGGCTGTTGTTGTGTTGTCTGGGGCGGGGGGTGGGGGTTCATACACACACATACAAGAGTTGTCCCATAACCCAACTACTGACTGGCTGGCTAGCTGCTTAGCCTTTCCCGTTTCATTCACACCTCACACTTTTTAAGTCGGTACTTCAAATATCTGAGCTCCACGCACCAAACTGCTTCTCCAGTGAGCTCCACGAACAGCCCCGTTTGATTTGCGAGGCTCACTTTTCCAACAGGCTTTAAAACGTTTTGAGGAAAGGTCGCCAGCTAGCTTTGTTGCTGCTGCTGCTGCTCCAATGCATCATTTTGTAAACGAGACATCGTGACCGCAAATTAAGCGTGTTGACCAACGAGAGTGACTCACAGCCCAAATGAGTTTCAACTTAAAGATGCATTTTAATGAAAGCAAGCATTGGTTTTATGCGTGGTCTGTGTTGATCTGTGTGGATTACAGCATATCTGTTGTTAAAGCTGCAGTAACCATAAGTCAGTATGGAGTTGTGTGCATTGTGGTTTGAATTCAAGTCAACTTTATTGTCAGCCTTGCTCATATGTACAGGACATACAGAGAAATTCATTTTCCTTCATACTCCCGGTGCCAAACAAGCAATAAACGTGAAATAGGAAATATATACAAGTGTAAAGAGATATAAAAAATGTAGAAAATATAAAAATACAACATACAATTTGACCGTACATAGTGCAATTAAAAATATCAACTGGTTTGTATAAAGTATAAATTATTTGCCTTATTGCTGGGGAAATTAGTTTTGTATCACATTATCTGATTTCCATTGAGTTTGTGGTCGACTGTAAGGCCAAACTGATATTTTACCTTTTTAGTTCACATTTTGTACACGTGTTAAATACTGCACAGCATGAGAGGCAGCATGCTTTGCCATAGTCCTCCACCTTATGAAAATAGCGTGTCAGGGCTAAGCTTAGTGTATAGTTTTGATTGCAGACATGTTTAATTGGCAGATTTACAAATGATGGCATGTAATCCAAACACTAAATTCTAACCAGAATTTAGTCTTTCTGTTCTTTGTATATCTAACACAGTTTGTCAAATTGGTCAAACTGAGTGTTTCTATCCCAAATAGTAAATGATAGAAGAAATTGATGCTTCTCAGTCTGTAGGTAGTGATTTCTCAAGAAGTCTAAAAGTATTTTAATCCTAAAATCTGTTTAGAAAATACACAGAATTCAGCACTACATTTTAAAATATTATTTTTACACAATATTAATTCTAAGAAAATAAGATTATGGTCATGCGGTGCTTTAGAAGTGCAGCACAGGTCATTTAGTACAAATCATCTGCAACCTCAGTGCCAGATTTCATTGCCTAAAATCACCGTACAGTGATTGACTGGCTACTAAACTGTTTGATGACCCAGTGATTCATCTATTGGTTTGTGCTATGAAACATGACTTGGGCGAAAAAAAAATCAATATAGCTGTCTTAGATGAAGACTTATGAAGACATTATCTGCATTGAAGCGTCAGTTTTTCAGGCTCACTTCCACAGTTAAATTAGGACAAACTGTGGCTTTCAGTCCGTTTAGAAAACATCACACGTTATGTTGTTTAAGATGCCGATGCCAATTCAATTTAAGGTGGGTAAGATCGTGTTTTACAGTACATTTGCTGCTCTCAAACAGAGGCTCACAATACATTTTTAAATGTTTGGTCTTGTGTAGATACTTCAGTGTCTCCTCATGTATGAACCGTTTATTTGTATCATACCTGCACATAATATATTTATTCTCTATGAAGACTGGTTTCATTGTGACTGTGCTCATTATTTTTCCTCTATCTGACTGTCGGGTTTTCTGTCACTCATAGAAACATGGCATGCACCAAACCATTGGGGCTTTCTTGCCTGATATACAGACCAATGCTGGACCTAAATTTCTCGCCGTATATCCAGATTTGTGATTTGTGAACTCTAAATAAACCGTTTTGTTTTTCCGGCACCTGATTCCAGCATGTAGAACATGTTAGCCTTATGTTGTCGTGCCTCTACTTTCAGGCTTTGGTCCCTGATGATTTGGGTGTGTGTGGTCTCTTCTGTTTACCCCTCATCCTGAGTGAAGCCCCCTCTGTTCCCCCTCAAACACACACGCATTCAAACCACGACGATGACACACCATTCCAACAGCTCTGTTCGAGACCATATGAAATGGGTCAGTGGAAGTCTCTTCATCTCCAGATTCACCATCACAATGCCAGTGCATGTCTCTGTTACTCCTATTACTCAGCCCCTCCCTCCCTCCTTCTCCTGACGCCTCGTCTTTGTGGGGAGTCCTGTGGCCCCCTCTTTCTGCTCTGACGTGTTGTTTGTGTTGCCAGGCTGGGTTGCTGGGCTGCGAGGCGGTGCTGTCCAGCATGGCCCTCATGCAAGCCAACAACATCCCAGGCCAGAAGAGGATGATGTCATCTTTGAGTCAAGGGCACAGGGCCAGCCCAGAGAGTCACCAAACCCACTCGCAGCACCATGGGCACCAGGGTCACCATGGACAAGCCCACCAGAGCCACATGGGCCATCCTTCAGGTGGTAGCTGTCCACCCCTGGTAAGAAAGAGAGCGAACTGGACAGGGTCACGCAGAAGGCCTGTAAAAACTAAACTTTGCTTACATGAACAAAAGTTGTTGACACAGATGACAGTGAAAACTAAACTTGAAAATTCCAGTTATATTGTCTATTATATCTAATTATTTTAACCTGTTTAGAATGTAATAAATACATTCAAACATATAATAAATGCTATATAATTATACTAATGGTGTTTATACATCAGCCTCTACTTCTGAGTGCTCACAGGTCTGCTTAAAGTGCTCGTACCACCCAATTATGGTAGTGTTAGAGTGACCAATGAACCTGTATATGTGAAAATGTGTCTGCTGCTTGACTGCAGGCTAATATGTTTATATGATATATATGATAAATATTATGTTATGTAACACTAAATGAGTGAGAATGAGTCTTAGTGGCAAACTGGTGCGGTGCAGTTTATCTGTTACTATTTCTTAACCCCAAAAGCTGATCCGAAAAGACGGGGATTATCACTCCTCCAGACTGATGGATGGAAAGGACATGCAGGCAAACCAGAACATGCAACCCAAGAAGAAGCACAAAAAATCAGGCTCGTCCAACAAAGTTAAAGAGAAAGTGGAGGTAAGGATCGTGTGTTGTTGTCGAGGCTGCACTTTTAAGAATACATACACGTTCTGACAATTTTGTCGTTGTCGTCGTTAGCATATACTTCCACAAATCGACATGGATGATGACGACGACGACAGTTCATTGAAAGTGCAGAAGAACTTCATCTGTGACCACTGCTATGGAGCTTTCCGGAGTAGCTACCACCTGAAGCGACATATACTCACACATACAGGTGAGAGCTCACCTCATTAAAAGTGCATTGCGTCCGCAGGAATGTGCCATGAATCTTGATAAATGTGGTTGTTCACAGGAGAAAAGCCATTTGCGTGCGATGCGTGTGATATGCGGTTCATTCAGCGTTACCACCTGGACAGACACAAAAGGGTGCACAGCGGAGAGAAGCCATACCAGTGTGATCGCTGCCATCAGGTTAGACATTGTTTCAGTACAGCTTAAATGCTTTACATGCACTTAGTCAGAATCTTATAGCATGAAACAAATCCGTCTGTCTTAGCGGTATCGGCGCCTTTGCTCTGCTGACTTTGACTGAAACACACATCTTTCTTTGCCTGGCTCCAGAGCTTCTCACGGACAGACAGGCTGCTGAGACACCGACGGCTATGCACGGTTGGGATAAGCAAAGAGGAAAACCAGTACTCACAGGACGCATCTGCTCATCCAGCTTCCTGGAGCCCCTTACAGCCTTCCAACAACCGTCTGACTGTCTGACCCTCAGCTTCCCACAGAGACACTACAGACAGACAGCAGCAGTGTGCAGCTCAGTGACGTCCCATATTGAAGCTCAACAGTCTACTTTAGCCTGAGAACAGTCTAGCTTAAACACAACCAAACTTAAGTTTGCTCTCGCCAGGATTTTTGTACTTTGTTACGTTCATGTTGCAAGCAAAAGAGAAAGGACTAATTAAGGATTTTGGACAACAGGTCATGGTATTATGGCAATAACTAAATGGACAACACACACTTCAACTTTTATCTGAAAGGTTGCAGGTATTTCTTTTGGTATTGCTGCCAATGGATTGCAAATATTTTCAACTTCATTGACCACTGATGTACCGTGCAGCACCTCTTCTATGTTCTGTTGACCTGCAATCAAGCCCAGTGCTGCCATCTACTACATATGGACAGCTCACTCAAGGACACACAAAGAACTGTGTAGCTTTTTAATGTTCACGTCCTGCTCATTTTGTCATTTCGTGTCTTTTACGCTACTAATCATGTACCAGCTACCGCCCCTAAGTGAGGGATCACAGCAGACTTGTGGTCTGTGCTGCCTTGAGGTAGATAATTAGCCACCTATCCAATACATGTGTGTGTGTGCTTGTGTGTGTGCTTGTGTGTGTGTGTGTGTGCGCGTAACACATCTGAAACATACTTTTTGATAACACTGATTTTAAACATGACAGGGGCTTAACAAACTAGTCATCCGTTTTTACGTTTCAAGAATTCAGCTTTTTCAACACGGAAGTCTTAAATGGATCAAAATGTTTCTCACCTGCTATTCATCCAGTTGCAAAACTGAAAGAATAACTGCAGGCGTCACCCTGACGGTGATGACGAAAAACACTAAAGGTTGACTAGATGCTCCTGAAATGTTACATTTTGAACTAATCTTAGTTTAAGTTGTGTAGCGACTGTTGACTCAAACGTTCACTGGTCTACCTTGTTTTAAAGGGGTTTTGTCCTGACTGTTAATAGGGTACACTGTTGAAATACAGTAGAAGGTGACACTCTTGAATATAGCGAGTTAGTTTTTTTATATATATATAATGTAAACTGGATGTAGGATATAATGTTAACTGGATGTAGGAACCACCTGTCTGTTTTAAAAAAGGAGGTGTTTCCTGACATGCTTCTGTAATAAGCCCCCCTCCCCCGGTATACATTTGTTGTCATCTTTGTTCCTACAAGACACTGTCAGCTCTATTTTTTTCCTGCTCAGCATTTATAGATTCTCCTGACTTTGAAAGACTTTGGTCCTTTCAAAAGTATTTTGGACACTGAGGCTGAGTCAGCGTCTTACCTGAAAGTTTTTACCTGAGGTTTAATTCAGTGCTTCTGATAATGGCCCAGATCAATTCATGAATTTTTCGAGCTCATCTCCGTCTTTGACCTGACTGAATGTGATCTGAATACAGTGCCATGTCATTTCATCTCCAGTTTAGCCGTGAGCATCTTCAGTGAAGGTGACTAATTGTACGCAGCGGACTGTGGAATATATGGTCCACACAGTGTTTTGTATGACGATAGCTTACATTATATTATGTTCAGGCCTCTGTACAATTAAATCAGACTGTAAACACTGGACTGGAGATGTTAGCTCAATAGTAGGAGGGTTGTATTGTAGACTTCTGATTTCTTTTAGATTATGTGAAAAGACTTTGGGGCCCCATCACTGACTTGTCTACTTTTTATGAAGTTAATATATATTTAAATTGTAATAGGGGGTAGAAAATAGTATGTGTGGGACCTACGCTCCAAAAGAAAATCAAAGTATTTACAAAGTTATAATCCTTAGTCTGGTGATTTTCTTATGACAACTGAAAAGCCCTTGGCAAGTCATCCTTCAACTTTCCGTTAAGTAAAAGCTGCCACTCTTGCCCTTTTTAGTATAGTAGCCATGATTAGTCAGCATATATTTTTCTGTTTCTTTTGCATGTATTTGTTGGAGGATCTTGTATACATTTTGTTTTATTTTTTTATGTGAGCCCCGCATTTTTTTTTCCTTTTCCTTTTATCATTTCAAGGGTGACGTGAGATCAGTTTTTGACTCAGTGGATCATGATGTAGTATGGAGTTTTAGGGCCCCAAGTCTCAATAAAGCTGTTACACTTTTTAAACAAATGCATGTTTTTCACGTTTTCTGCAAAACTTCTAACAGGATTTTTGTCATGACTCCCCTTTTTCATTTGTTTTCTAGAAAGCGTGTGAGAATTATAGAAGGTTCAGAGGACCTTCCAGCATTAAGTACCCATAAATTATTGTTACACATTTTAATAGTTTTCAGATGAGTCCTAGTTCACATTAAATTAATTATTATCAAATAATTAGTAATTACTTATCTTCCAATGGCACATTGCTTCCAGACTAGCAAGACAAAACATTTCAGAAATATGTAATGTACCAATCTTGTCAGCAGATGGCATCCATGACTATTTGAGGACCAGTTCTCTCTCTGACACAGTAATGAAGATGAAGAAACACTTGTTTTTCCCAGATTGGTGGTAATTCAATTATCCCACAATGCTTTGGGGAAAAATTTGTACAAGAATTTCAATAGTACTTAGTTTGGCAAATTCAATTTTGCACACAATTGCCATGAATGAGATACAAGAAGATAGTCCGTACTTATGATGATTAATAATTATTGTTACATAATACATATAAATGAGGAGGGGTGTGTGTGTCTCCACATGCATTCGGCAAGTTTTATAAAAACGTCACATTATACACACAATGTTGGGTAGGAAGTAATAGTCATACACTGTAAAAAAAAAAAAACATAATCACATAATCATTAGACATAAACCCACTTTCTTTCAAATTAACCCTGCCTTGATAATAATAACTTTACTTTTTTAAATGCATTTTTTCTGACGACTGTTCAACAAAACTCAATTCAAAAGGATATGAAACTGAGGAAAACAATAAATCCTCATATTTGAGCAGCTGTAACCAGCAAACATGTTTTGTTTTATTTATCGTTTGATGAGAGAATGAATGAATTAATTGCTTTTTAAAACGCTTGGTTACACATTGTCACCACACATAACAATACAGTTGTGTCCCTTCAGTCGGTTTTTAGAAAGCTTTGTCTGTACCACAAGAGGGAGGTGTATCCTAAGTTACCGTCTGCTCACGACATTACTTCAGATTGTAAGAAACAGATGGCATTTGCAGTACGCAATGCCAAGTGCTCTGCGGTTTTCAGGAGCCATTATTTAGTAATCGTTAAAGCTGAGACAACAGATGATCAATACACCTTTTCACGACCCAATCACTTATCAAGGCATGGAGCTGGTTGGAAATATATGACCCGGGTTTCATGCTGCATTCCACTACTTGTAACTTGCAAAGAAAAGTAAAAATTCGAGTAAAAGTAGGCTTGGTTAACATTTTATGAGTTAAACCAGCAATGTGTAAAGAAACCTGTTGTAAAATTTGTTATAAATGTTTGTATAAATGTTGCTGTTAAGAGGTATTATCGTCAGAGTGGGTGATTAAACAGACATAGAAGTCTGTGCAGTGATAGCTGATACCCACATTCCTCAGAGGGGAGGAAAGTATTTCTTCAAGTACATTGCCCCATCATTCTGCCTGCATGGGTATTGCCACATCAGTCGTACGTTCGGAAGTGCAGATCATACCCTTTAGCACCTTCCTCTTTGCTATTGACCAGTTCCTTAATTAAAGCATTAGGATAGGCAGGATGAGATCAGCCTGAAGGCTGCTGGGAGTGTGCGCTTTCCCCCATGGGAGACATCCCCTCCCTCTGCAGTCTGATTTACAACACCCACAGGCCCCCGGCACTTAACAATGGACCTCCTTAAGTGAGGTAGATGGGGAGGAGACCAGAGAGGGGGAGATAACACTCCATCTTCATACACAAAGTGCTGAAATCATCGAGGGTCGAAATCATCTCTGCAAGACAGACTGATCGTGGAGTCAGTGTGGAGGTAAAGTGTAGGAGTGCTGCCTTGTGCTCAGTCTGGCTCACTCTATCAGGGAGGCGATCTGTTTAAGAGTGATGGCTAACTCTGTACATGCTCTCCTGTCAGAGGGATGAAAAAATAGGCCCTCCAAACAAAAAAAAATCCCAAACAACCAGTAAATCTAAGTTGTCTGCACATACTATGGCTCTTTAATATGTGTGGTTCAGAGGTTTAGAAAAACAAGCGCTCAGCAGCAGAAATCTTCTGTCCCCTACAAATGTTTGGATGCCCCCTGATCAAATACAGCACAGACTCAAGGCGCATGATTGAAACCTTCCCAACAATAGCTCCTGCTATCTCCCTCTCCCTGAGGTGTGGGAGAGCCTTTTCATCTCAGGTTTTGATTAATAAAGGAATCGCTGGTTGGTTGAAAGCGGCGGTCTGCTCCCCCCCTCCACCCAAGCATCCATCATGCCTGTGACAGCCCACCTCTCTGTGTTAATTAGTGGTGATATTTAAGCTGTCTGAGGTGTTCCATGGCCGTCAGCGTGGTGGTGCTGCTCATCATTAAAATTTCAATTCCTCTGTACGGGTTACTCCCATTTTCCTCAACACCTCAGTGAACACATCCTCAGACGTTCGCACAGACACACGGGGCCGAGCGTTCACTACAAAGGGGCAATCAAGACAAGACCACGAGTGAGAGCACAACAACTGTTTTTCTTTAAATGAAATCTAAAAAAAAAAGAGAGACACGAATCAGCTGTTAATGTGACCCTGTTGGTGCACTCACTGTCTTCTTACATGCATTTCAATATTAACCCAACTGTATCGGCATAAATGTAAAAACATCAATTTGACTTATCACACTAGCTCAATAATTATTTGATATTACATGAAGGAATTTGCCATAAATCTAAAAGTTCTCGTCAAACAATGAGCAGTGAAGGTGTGAGTACATTACTTATTAATGATTACCAAATATTGTAATATTCTCTAACGCTGGGGGCTATTATTCAGAAATAAATTATGTATGTAGCTGAATTCTGGTCTGCCTTATAACCAAAAGGCATCCTGCACCAATATGAGAACTTATATGCGAACGATATAAAATTAAAGAGTAGCCTGGTTAAGTGAAGGGTCTTAGCAAACGGCAGCCATTTTACATTAATCTGAGATGGACAAAATGGCCTCCAGAGTGTACACAAAGTTGTGTGTACACAGTTTCCGTAAGATGTCACGGTGTTACTGTTACCGAAATCTACTGAACGTGTGGAAGTTGCTGGCAGGATGTCTGCCAGCCACCTGCCTCACAAAACATCTCTGATGGGGGAATCCTCTGTCATGTCGTGCTTCAAACTGTCCCACATTCAGATGTCTGCCACTATTTTTCTAATTAGTGTAGCTCAACAAGATTAATTAGCCTCTGCGTATCATTCCCAGTACTCAAAACACGACACAGAGGAGAAGAGAAGCGAAAGCCATCACACATCTGACTGGTAACAAGGGAGAAGCAAAGTTCGGCCTACTTGCATATTTTGAGATGTTCAAATCATGAATATTCATACGTGAAAATTAATCTCCAGTCAAGTCAAGTCAGAACTCGCCATCTTAATTTTCAAAATTAACTTTTTGCAATTTGGTTAAATCACACAAACGGAGTGAGGCCTGACAGAGAGAAACTGGTTAGGGTAAAAAAGTGGAGCACAGATAAGAAAAAAGCTCAAGGCTTGATCTAAACTCTGTGGTGCCCTTTTTCATTGAAGAAATGGTGACATGTCAGAACTGGAACAGCACAGGCCCATGGCTGAATTTCATTTAGTTTCTTTAATTTTGGGATCGTGGTATTGTCACATGTCATGGCTTGACTGATGTACTTGAAAAGAACAGAGCCAACGATAAAATTATTGTCTCTTGTGCTTTTCCAACAAAAAAATCAACATGTCTGCTGTGAAAAATGGCTATTACAACATGTTATGTTAGTGCAATATATAGCACACGCAAAGACAGAAGGAAGAAAGGAGGAGGCCCAAAGAGGGGCTCATGCTCTACTATGTATACCTTTGCTAAAGGTCTGTAGTATGCAGATGTATTTACAAAGATCAAGTTCAGTTGTGTAGAACCTTGTTGCTGAGATTTATTTGGTCACACAGAGTAATGCATATTCCCCTTGACAGGATGGACACCGCAGTGCCCTGCCGACTGTGTAAAAATCACTTTCCAATGGAGGTGCGTTCAGCCTTGACAGATACATTAACATGCCTTGGCCTTACACCACCCTATTAATCCACAGCTTGTTGGAACACGTGTGGACGGACCTGCTTCTCCAGGGAACGACCAAGCGGCTACATCCAGAGTCCATGTTTGGCCTTCAGAGGTGCTGGATGCTCATTGCGCTGTGAAAAGTGGGACTTATTTATCTGGGAAGTCACAACCTTTATGTCCCTTAGACCAGGAACACACTTAAAGGGCCAATGTGTTTAGTGGCATCAGTTTTGCAAATGCCTTACCCCACCATCTCCTTCCTACTGTGAAGGAGAAACTACAGTGGCAGGGAAACTGCATGAAAAATGCAGGTTCTATCAAGAGACAGTGTTTAACTGGTTTGTTGTGGGCTACTGTAAACAGTGTCTCAAAATGACCCATGGCTTCTAGGTTATAGTTAAAACAAAAACATAAACAAAACATTGTAAAATATATAAAACCATCCATTTCTTCTGTAGTATGCGTTTATCTGAATATTAATTTTCAGAAAAGCCCTTTTCAAGACCTTAAAGGTCCAGTGTGTAGGATTTAGTGGCATCTAGTGGTGAGGTTTCAGATTGCAACCAAAAAGAACCTTTAAATTTAACAAAAACCTAAATTTTACCCACTGGTCCTTCAAAACTGCATATTTGATATAGGAATTCCTGCTAAAGATGTTGATTCCCAGGCCCTACAATGATGGATCCATGTTAAGACACCATACAGTATATGGTGGGAGCTGGTTCACAAATAGCACATGATTTTACAAGACCTCATTGAAATGGTTAACTCTACACAGGTATAATTGTCTCAACCTCTTCAACACACTGCCACACTATCCATCATTCCTCTGAGTTCAGAGGGATCATGTCTCTTTAAGATGTAAAACCTGTTTTCTCTCTCTTACATGGCACATTGTCAGGGGGCATGCTGTGTAACCCCAAGTTATCAAGTTCACGAGAAGGTCTCATGAAATTATGCAATCCCACTTGACAAGGCAAGTCCAGGGCTTTCCTCTGTCTCTTTATTTTCCAACAATTTTCCAGTTGAGCAGACGACCTCAAGTGTGAAGTGAAAGAGTAAAGAGAGGGATTTGATATCCAAGGGAAGCGGTGCATGACTCCACCAGACGTTGATAGACAGGGCAGGGGCAGCCATGCTTTTTACCCTTAGAGATTTCCATGGGTCAAGGCTGTTACAGGGCCACATTCTCGCTCTTCTTGATCCTGTCAGGGTAGACTGTCAGGCTGATGAAGAGATAGGCTGCAGATAGATGATGGCGTTGCACGAACACTGGGGCTGCAGTGAGCAGATACAGTAGCCAAATGCCAAAGTGACTTTAGCAGTTTTGCTGCTGTTGATCAATTATGCAATACATGCATGATTTACTCAGTCATTTAGGAACTTCTGACCCCACCAGGTCAAACAAAAAACCTGCTGATCATAAGAGGTGGGGTAGAAGAAAGAAGACAAATGCACACGTGCAGGTAGAACCTGAGGCAAGATGCCAGATGACTGGATGTGCACAATCATTATGCGGCGCACTTGGATATTTTTCATATGGTTCAAACTACTCAAAAGCATTTTTGGATAGGCACCTAGCATTTTCTCCAATCACCCATTTCTGTTCATCCTCTGCTTGCAAGAAGGTCTCTTCTCTCATGACGTCAGGACTATTATACTCCAGCGCCACCCCCCCCTTCAGGGATAAGATTTTACGATTGCAACCTGACACCGTTTCTGTGTCCTATAAGCGACAGAGCTGTAACTCACTTCAAAGGCAGGAGGCATCAAATCACAGTGCACCCATAAATTAACCTGTCCAGTCTGGGCCAATGAGAAAGCAGCATTAAATCTTAGCTGTCAAGCTGGCGGCCAATGGAAAGACGATGGCAGTAAATCTGTCAGGGCCGCGTCTGTTAACGGTGTTGTGGTGTGGTTGGGGAATCCACGGGGAGGGAGGGGAGAAAGTGAGAAAGAGTAGATGATGGAGGGAGGAGGGAACAAACCGAGGGTTCAGAGCTATGCAACAGAGAATGCTTTTCTTTGCATTCTCTTGGCCTTGTTATAAAAATACATACTCACATATTGTAGTGAAACGGCGTATAGTGTGCAAAGGAATTTTTTCAAGCAAAACAAGACTAAACGTGACCAGGGGGAAAAAAATGGAGAAACAGACAATATGTTTCCCTGATGGATGCAGTGAGAGTTGAATAACACCAGCAGAAACACTCATAAAGCTTTACGACCAGCATGGCTGTGTCTGATGTTCACTGTCTACAGTGAAAATGATGGATGGCCCTTCTTTAGTGCTCTTCTGCATCATCGCAAGACCAAAACTTAGTGTTGACTGTTTGAAAACAGCAGTAACCCAGTAACCTCTTGACTGCCATGACTCTACGCCATCAGGAGCAGAGACTACACGCTACCCTCTGGATTACAGGGAGGGTCCAGTCGAGCCCATCCACTAACCAGATGTGCCCCAGTTGTGCAACTTCAGAGGATGATGGAGTTGCCCCTGCGGCACAGCAGAGCAGAGCAACTATGCTTGAGGATTTTGTTTTGCCATCTAACCACAAAGAAACACAACATGGTCCTTCTGAATCTACCCAGAACAGAGAGTATTTTCACACGCACTATCGCTCTTCTGAAGCATGCTTTCAGTAAAGAGTAATGCACTGCGCTGGCACAAGAGAACTGTGGGGAAAACAGCAGAGGGAAAACACATCAGGTAGAATATTTCCTCGATTAACAATGCCCTTGGTGGTACACTTTCATTATCCTATCAAAGTTGAACATTTTCATGTAATAAATCTTACAGGCATCATAAAACAACTGGTCCTGCAAAAGCAATGCTATTCCAACTAAAGAAAAAAGCTTTCTCTTAACAAAGCCCACAATTTTTTCAGCAACCTGTAACGACGTCCAATAAACCAGCCACATTTGTGGTGACATTTTTATCTTACATCAACAAAAAATATTAAACATTAGCATCAGAATTTACAATCATCTTATGTCATTACTATGAATACTTTTTTTTTTTTCTGCAGAAACATAAACAACGGGTTGAGTTATAGCAAAGGCAGGCAAGAGTGCAACGGTGGAGGTGTTGTTTTTGGCTGGCTTTTCCTGGAGTGGCCATGATTCTCCATTCTATGGGAATCCATAAACAGACCCACAGAGGGCAACTGGGGCCATAAACCACGTCAAGTTGCTGAGATGCTGCTGAAACGAAAGGAGCAGGCCCGGGCCCATACCTCCTCTCCTCTGCACGCACACGTGCACACACTCGAGCGCAACCGCACAGCAGTCTTTAATTACTTGTTTCAAAATGCTATGTTTGCTATGTGGGCGGCGGATTAGCAAAACTGAGTGAGAACGCAGCCTAGCATTAATTTCCTCTTTGCATTAGGTCATTTTTTTCCCCCCAACGTTATGTTAATATCATTATGTTAAGTCACATTTAAGTCACATTTCTGCTGGGTGGAATGTGAAAGCAGTAGAAGTAAAATAGCCTTGTTAATTTTAATACACTGGGTCATTAAACATCATGTGGGTCTTGGCCTTTGTCCTACTCAGACAATATAATGGCACTTCCTTTAATATGTTTACTGTATTGGATCCAACATGCTGTCATTGTTTTCCCCAGTGTTGTTTCTCTTCAGCGGGGCAAGCCATTGGATGGGTGCTCAAACCCATTGACTATGACATAAAGACTCTGTAAGCTTACAGATGATGATAATTTATTGACTCTAATTCACATAGTCCACTCGCGCGCGCACACACACACAAGAGAAAGAGAGCGGCTCTTTCACTGTATGCATCGATCAATTACAAGGCTCTAGCCCACACGTCTCTGACAATTTTACTGCATGTTATGTACAGCATGTCAAGCCATGGTGTTTCAAACTGTTATACTCATGCCTGTATAATTAATATAAATTACATTGCTGTTTTTTTTTATTTTTTATGATGGTGCAACTGTAATTAGCGGATGAAAGCGAGTCACTGCACCCCCAGTGGTGCTGCAGGGCTATCCAGATGAAAAGTGAGGGTCTGGACAGGCACCTTGGGTGGGATCTGTTTTAACCCTCTCTCCTTCCCACCGTGCCCTCGCTGGGATCTCGTCTAATCACATTTACTGCTGTCTACTTCTGCTAACCTTGTCCTCTTTAACCTTCATGTTTCATCCCCTCATTGAAGCCGCACGCTGAGACAGAAGCCGTCCTCATTATACAAGCAAACTGGTGCGATAACAGTAAACTGGTGCGATAATGGAGTCCATTTATAATGATTACCTGTTCCTTTCTTACTGCGCTTTCTCCAGTAAAACACTTAGCAAGTAGCTCCAACATAGACTCCATTCATGACTCCATCCCCACAGACATAATGAGCCACAGATTCAAGGGCTGAATCAAACTGGACCAATGCCAAGACAATAGGTCCACAGGTCAGAGCCAATAACAGTTTCATTGACTACACTCCTCTCTGTTATGTGAAAACATCAACCCACACGCATGTATCCAGGCACAAACGCACACATACACACATTATGCTGCCTTGTTTAGTGTCTGCTGCAGTCTGCCAGTATTTAAATCTAATTGATACACAGCATACAGAGAGCTATTTAACATGTGTAGGCGTTTATGTGTTCATGTTAATGTCTGACCTAGTACTTTTTGTTTACTTTTTCTATTTTTTTAGCAATAGATCTGAGTAACCTAAATAACTGAGATGCATTTTCCTTATAACAGAAATACTCAACAAAGCATACACTATGTGCACAAGACTGATTAAACGGTGGTATTTTTTTTAAGTGCCTCAAAACACCACAACAGCATTTTCTTTGTGGTATTTACTCTCCTACGTGTTTGAGATTGATCGAAGCAGCTCCCATTAAAGAACCACAAGATATAACTGACGTGACGAGGTATGAAATTTCCCATCGGCCAAATAATAGGGTGAAATGTTCTAATTTACTTACATTCCAACATTACCACTTACGTGTGATGTGAACTGCTGCAGGCAGTAGATATCGTCTACATCAAGAGCATTCACTTTATCTGCTTCTCACTTTGATGTCCAGGGCAAATGACTCATTCAGATAAATAGAGATAAGAGAAAGTAACTGAATTTTTTTTTTTAAGTACTGGCGATATGCCAATTTCTGAAAAGGCTACAAACAGAGGCTTAATGACTTTTAACTAATGCCAACGGACATGTCGCAGCATGCCAAATACAGTAGGAGGAGGCGTCTGATTGTAAGGGAGGAGGACACACGATCTGTAACATGACCTGCTACCTAATGTGGTTTAAATTAGACATGGTTGGATCTGTTCACAGTCGGGCCAACACAAATCTCTGCTAGCAAAAGAAATACCTTCAAGTGATCAGCATGAGAACATATGGATATACCTAGCGGAAAATAAGATAGATTGATCATTTCTTCTCCTGTAATATGCACCAGGTACAAACATGATGTAGTGCCTAGTCTCACATCCATTCCTCTCCGGAGTGTACCCTTCATTTGCATAAGAATATGTGCATGAGGTTAGCGTGTGATGGTGGGGGTGCACACACTTGAGGCACACAATTCATGATGCACACAGTGGCTCTCTACAGAATAGAAATGAATCAAGTGTGACTCCATAAAACTTATCTGCACGTCACAGTAACGCGGTAGGAGTGTGAGCTGCTGATCATAGCCGCATGAGTAAGTCTCCTCCTCTCTCCACCTTCTTGTCTACAGTTCCTTTTGTACCTCAGCCTTGCACTTTGCTGCAGACACCAGAAGATGGAGCCCTTGCTCTACAGTATCTGGCTCTCGCTGAACTTTTGAAAAACAAACAGTGTGGATGCTCTGAAAGAAGAAAAAAAAACCCAACAAAGTTCAACACATACCAGATAGTGTTCGACACATCACAGCTGTTCACATGCCAGTGTCAACAAACATTTATTAAAAGTATCAGATGATGGGAGATCCCCGGACAAAATATAATCAAAACATACCTCTGTGATCATAAGTACAGTACTAGTTGTACACTTTTCAATCGCAACATTCATGTAAAATGATAGAGATAGTGCTTCAACACTTTGTACAGTAATCTGGAGGAGACGACAGGGTCTTATGCAAGGAGACATATGGAATGTTGCCACAGGGTATCATGAGGTTCATGAATGTTTTATAGACATGTTCGTTTAATAAGCACACCGGTGCTGTAATGAAAAAACAAACGAGAAACAGGCCAGACCTGGTACTGGAATGTACGCCATCTTAACCTCATGTTGATTACGTCATACAATGCAAGCCTGTGCAAAGAGAATTAAGGAGAAAAAAACAACAAAAACAAAAGAAAAAAAACTTTGTTGAGCAGTAGTCCCTGGGAGTGTGACTGGATCAGCCAGCGGTACTCCTCACAGCTTTGATTGAAGGAGTGGAAATCAGAGGAAAAGGAGTATGGGAATCAGTGCCACGAAGACTGGGCTGAACAGCGGCTCACTGGTAGACTGGTGCAGGAGTGAGTCTATCGTAGAAGCGACCACTTGATCTGTTCTTTGGCAGACTGGAGAACCTGAGGAACAAAACTACGTTTGAGCAAGTAGATCGCTGCAACTACAGAAAGTGCAGTGGACAGTGTATGAACGGTTAGCTGAACCCTTAAGGAAAAAAGTATAAAGTAACAAAATGAAAAATGTGCGGCATCTTGTTGAGAAGGCTAAAGGGAGGAATTCAATGTAATTGTTAAAAAACAGAGCAAAGAAGAGTGAGTGAGTAATGTAAATGAAGAGAAATATGCAAGATCTAATTAATCATCTTAATTCATTGAATGAAAGCCGAATCATAACCATAAAGTATGGGGATTGGGGACAGCCATTAATCACAGCCAGAGGAGGGATGGCGGTAGCCAGTCTCAGGCCTCTTAAATGACAACATTAATCAAGAGAAGATCACACACAGGCAGACTCATGTTAGAACTAAAAGACAGGAACCACCGTTGGCTACCTACCACCTTACCACCGAATAATTAGTAATCATGTACACGGTCATGCATAGAAGACAGTGCAATATATGACAACCTGGAGGCGAGTGACAAAGTAGGAGTCGAGGGGAACGATGCTATAACAATGCCCTTGTATTCATAGGTTCTGTGGTAATGAGTTTTAACAGTTAATAAACTAATGGAGCTTTTAAACTTTATAGCAGAGAGAGGAGCAAGGAATGTTTTTCTCACCTGGGTGACTGTCTGCTCTGTCAAAGGCACATCATCCCCCTACAGGAACAATTATGATATGTTTACAGCTGACAAAAGCAACATCAAACTTTGTTGAATTTTTCTCAGAGGAGAGGAGAAGAGAGGAGATGAGCTTACTCTAAGAGCCACACGGTGCACAACTTGCTGAGGGTCACTCTCCAGGATCACCCTGCAGGGGGCAGCAAAGATACAGCCCAACACTCATTATGACAAGTTAAACACCAACACTCATTTTGACAAGAGATGACTGAGTATCCAAAGTTTCAAGATGCTCCATTCTTACTTACCCTCCATCTACAATTTCATCCACAGCCAGGAAGAGCCCCTCCATATTCTCCAACAAAGCCCTCCTCTCAACATTTTTTCTACAGAGCAACAAAAATATACACGTCAACTTTCTAGACAACAAAAAACAGATTTGCAGATGAAGTTTTATAGAATGAATAAAGTGAATGAACAGCTCCCAAAACGTACCTCAACATCTGACTGAGCGAATCAAACAGGCAATTTAGAACAGCCATGAGCATAAGCTGTTGAGAATAAAAGAATATATTAGAATCTATTCAGCTCTAATGAACGCACATTCATTTTCCATCATCTGGAGAAAAAGAAAAATCTGTTGTTACGGTGTTTCTTTGGACCTTAAGGCACATCATTTCTTCTATTTAATATCTACACCAAACTTGATATCCGTCTGTGTGAGCTCTATTGTTGTGTTATAAATAACAGACACGTCAAGTAAAGAAATAGCATCCCATTTTTCAATGGATGGAGTTACTTTAATCCTAAAATAATCATTTAATGTTTATAAAATATAAAAACGCATTATAGACAGATTTGTTCACATTGACACAAATTATTATAAAAATATCTGTTCATGCACCATGCAGAAGTACCATGTAATGTAGCTTCAACTCTAAACAGGTTAAAGACGCAAATTCACATTAACTTTTGAAATCAAGCTGCAGCGGGTGTAAAAAGTTAAAAAAGATTAAATTACTGCAAAATGTGCACTCCAAAATGAGCCGTGCAAATTAAGACTGCTCAAGTCTGTACGTGTTTTAGTGCTTTAGAATATCGGTTTACAGTGGGGAAATGATCAATGGTCAAACGTTACTGTTTGATCTCATAACTAGCCTCAGCTGTAAGAGAGAGGACTGAATTACTAACACTGGGCACATTTTTGTTTCTATGACTTTACTCATTGCTCAATAGCTGGGTTATCACATTTATTTAATAATGGTTCATCTCAAAACCCTCAAATTAGGCTTACCTCATTTTCATGGGAGCTTCCAATCACATAAAAGAAGAGGTCTATGTTGCTCTTGTAGACAACAGTGAGGCCCTCGAGTAATGCTATCTCGCCTAAGGACAGACAAAAACCAACCATGCATGTTATTAGACACGCACTGAGGCATAAAAAGTGACTGTTTTTAATATGGGAAGCGCATCTTACTGTCTGTCCTGTGTGTTTTGTTGAATATGTTCTTCTCAAATGCCTTCTGCTCCTTCACTGTCGGGTATGTATCATCATAATACTGTAAAATATAAAGCAAAGACATCATATGTTGATATGTACAAACAAAGCACACTTTAACTAGTTTGGATTTTTATTAAAAGGATAAAGCTTCTAATAGTTCATAATTAGCACTTTTAATTAATAAGGAAAACTCATTAGTCACGGTCAATACTTTCCAACTTCTGCAGGTTACTGAAGTAAACACAGAGATAGTAGGGTCAACGCAGGTATTTCCAATGACACTAATTAAGGCTCAGTTCCATTCAATGCAGCAGAGACTTTCCAATAAGCCAACATGCACCACAGCAACCACCTGACTCTGTTTGACCTGAATGGAACTGAACTTTAATTAGTTTTATTGGAAACACCTGTGTTTAAACTGTTATTTCAGGTCAAATGGCTGCTGTGAAAAGGGTCTATTTGATGTTTAAATGCCGTAAATAATTTATAGCAAGTAGTGCATTAATTATATTCAAGAATATGTCTGCCTTTGGTGCACTAATGCAGTGCATCTCAAACTTTTTACTCTCCAAAAAATATATTTATATAATATTTGTGCCTCCAACCATTATGACAAAAGTTCACAGAGCAGCGCTGTCAGTCCCTGTTCAACTACAGACAGTTCACACAGGAGTCAGATTTAATCCTAATATATTTAACAATTTTTATTCTATGCTATTTATTATTGACTCTTGTTGAATCCGAGTTAGTCGGAAAAAACAGACAATTTGATGGAAAGGCACAATATATATAATTTTTTTGCTTGGAGCTGCAGTTGCACTGTTTTTATTTTTTTCTACCTCAGTATTTTATTCTATTGTATTTTTATTGTATTCAAATATAGCGGACCTGCTATGACGACCTAATTTTCCTTCAGGGACTAAAGTTATCCATCTATCTATCTGTCTATCTATCTATCTATCTGAACCATTTGTTTTTCCTCAGTTTATTACCTTGCTGTCACATTTTAGCTTGCAACTAATCATGGATGTATGCTTATGTTTCAGGCTGATACTGACAAAAAAAACATTACAGAAAATGAAAAACTACAGCATATTACTTTGACAGTATTTCATTTTATTTCCAGAAATTATTTCATAGGTTCCTCCACTACCACTACAAGAAGGTTATGTAGTAGTATTTACAGTATCAGGGCAGTGTATGTGGCATTGACTTAAAATAAAATACCGTGCCCATATTCATGGCAATTTGAAAACATGTCACTCAGTGACACAGTGAGCCTGTTTGGTATTTTTAAAATAGTTTTTGGACAAATGGCAGAGGTATTAAGCTATAGTAGGTTTTTAGTACTTGTTAATAGAGTAATGGCGTTGTTGGTTTTATAATAAGAGAAATACAGACTATCACCAGGCTTACCCTCAAAGTTCAGCCATGAAATACTACATAAGAGTTTTGGCGTACAACTGTCTTCAGCATACCTTGGCGTAAAGCCTGTCTCCGTCGTTGTCCAGTATCAGAACTGCTTTGACAGTGTACAGGGATGGTTCCTGTTGAGACAAAATTAGATGATTGCAACTCATTAAACAGTGGCTGAAGTTAATAAACAGTCATTGAAAATGAACTAATTAAAAACACCAAACTCTGACGGGGCGGCGGCGGAGGGAGGTAACATCGGATGAATTAACAACAAACGCAATACGAGCAGTTAACGACGTGATTATGAGTATTTTTAATGACTGCTTATCCGCGAAGTGAAAAGGGAGACATGACACCTCCACATCACCAACAAACACGAAGCTAACTGCTCTGGAGCTAGCTGGTTAGCAAACACAGCCAACCAGTTTACGTTAGTTAGCTCGAGATAGCTCGATAGCTGGAATAACATATCTCGGGAGGTTTCGAGAAACAAATCTCGACATAAACGTACGTTAAATAACCACAACCGAAAGCTTTGTTAATAAACACACGGGGTAACATTACCAATATGGGAGAATCCATCTTCTTTCTTGTTAGCAAACTAGCTAGTAGGATAGCAGTTGACTACGTAACACGTACAGTAAATGAGGCTCTTTCCTATTGGCTGACGCAGCGTCTTACGTTTTACGTACAGGGCAAAGAGTAGTTCACTGCAGGGCGCGGAGTCAGCGCAGAAAAACATGTAGTTCATGCTCAAAATGAAGTAATATAGCTCATCTTAAAGTACACACAGACTCACCAGCGTCTGAAACACATTTGCCTCTTCGATGGGGAAGCTTACAATATTATAATGTCCTTCAGGTAAAGTCAAACACTGTATGTTCTCCAGGAAACTTATTTCTGGGTCCTTCTGTCGTCTACAACTATAAAGTGATGAAAACTATCCTACACTGTCATCATAAAAGTATCTTTGCCGTAGTTCCCCAATGAAGACCTCTTACATATTCTTCTGGAATGTATTCCCACCATTGAGTTTCAGGTACAGTTTCTATCTCTACAATTGGTACTGTAGTTCTACCAAATTATTGTGAATCATTACACATTTTGTAACTTAATCTGGTGGCTGTTTTTTTTTTTTTTTTTAAATAGGACTGCATAGTAACAAAAAACTCATGCATTACATTACATGCCGTTTTAACTTGCTCGTACTCATCAACATCTTTTTTCAGGATCCTCCTACATATAACCAAGCCCAATTATCTTAGTTCCCACTTCTGGGAAGCATTTGGAAACCCAGGCTGATGGGGATTTCCCTCTATCTCACTCCATACATGACATCACTGTGTGGACTTACTGTAAAATATTTTTGGGCTTGAGTTTCAAATAATACTGGAATATGTACAGTTTTAAAAGCAGATGAAGTCCAGCTATTATTTAACCGCAAAAAAGTGTATGGTAAAGAGATACAAACTATTTTGACCTGTGTTTAAAACCGCGCTGCGGACAACCATGAAATGTCACAATACTGCATGATGTTTACACAATTGAGCCACTAAGATTTCAAAATTACCCAGACTGGAGAGGAAATAGTATGCTGCTGTGATCCATCTTATTTGTACATGTTAAAATATTCTCAGATGCCATTGTCATGCCATCTCATGTTAGACACTAAACATATTAATGCGTTTATATGTCCGTAAATATAAACCATCACAGTGGTGATTATGACTTGCACAGTTTGTTATGGTGATGAATGAAAGTTAATAATGAATCAACATTATTTTGTGTGATGAATGAACACTAAATAAGTCTGTAATAATGATAATGATAATTAAAAATGGAACCACCCTAATGATTACTTTTAGATAAGTTGTATTAAAAAACTAATGATCTCAAAACTAGTAAGTATCACATATAGAATTATGTGTTTAAAACAAAGCAAAACAAAACAAAATATTTTTAAATTTCAAAGTATCCATATTTGCTTTGTTGACAACGTTGTACACTCTTCTTACAGTCAGATTCATGAGGTGGACCTTGATTTGTTTTTCAACTGTTGAAGTGTTCTCATATTTGCCGAGCATTTCTTGGATAATTTTCCTTCTCTACATGGTCGATCTGATCATAAACAGTTTGAGTAGGGTTTAAGTTGGGTGATTGAGGAGGTTGGGTATGTTTTCGGTTATTGTACTGAACAATTAATGGTCCCACTAAGCACAAACTAGATGGGATGGCCTGTCACTGAAGAATACTATGGTAGCCATGCTAGCCTTGAATTGAATTTAGTGTCACTAGCAAAGCATTCCCAAACCTCCTCCTCCATGTTTCATGGTGGGAACCACACATGCAGATACCATCCGTACATTTTCTCTGCATCTTACAAAGACACAGCTGTTGGAAGAAAAATCTTTGATTTGATTCATCAGACCAAGGTATAGATTTCCCCTGATCTAATATCCATTCCTTGTGTTTCTTGGCTCAATAAATTCTCTTCTTCTTGTTGTGTCTCCCTCAGTAAGGGTTTCTTTGCAACAGTTCAACCATGACAGCCGGATTCACACAGTCTTCACCCAACAGTTGATGTTGAGATGTGTCTGCTGCTTTGAACTCTGTGAAGCATTTATCTGGATTTTACTCTGAGCAGCTGATTATTGCAGATCTCGAGGCTGGTAATTGTAATGAACTTTGAATGAACTTGGAAACTGTAATGAACCTCTGCTGTCATGTTTCCTTGGGAGGGCAGGGTGTCCTAAAAATCACTTTCATCATAGTGTTTGATGTAATGATGGACTGTCATTTCGTTTTACTGAGTTGTGCATTTCTTGACATAATATTGATTGCTACAGTAGACAAATGGGGCTATTTACTGTATACCAGCACTACCTCTGAATAACACAACTGATGGTCTCAAACGTATTAAAAAGTCCATAGATTTTACTAATTATCTTTATACAAGGCACACCTGTTCACTGAAAAGCAGTCCAAGTGACTACATCATGAAGCTTAGATGAGTGTGCAAAGCTATCATCAACACTAAAGGTTGCTACTACATATTTTTCTTTACCATGTAATTCTATATGTGTTATTTCATAGTTCTGATTTTGTCAGTGGTAATATTCAATGAAGAAAGTAATGAAAATTAAGTACACACAAAAACACTTACTGAAAAGGTGTGTCCCAACATTTTACTGTACATTTTATTATGCAACCCTTTGATAAATAAGTGAAGCATAAATTGACTTTCAGAAAATCTTAAAAGGTCAGGATGTGAGGTCACTGTTCAAGATGTCCATTATATATATATAATATTTACTGTATATTGTTAGTCCTGTTTTTTGTTCACAATGGTTAAAAAGAAGAAATGAATAACACAGAAAAAGACAGCGAGAATAAAGTACTGTGAACGTATGGGCTGCTCCCCTCTGCTCAGTGGTTGCCAGCAACCACAGCAGTTAGCAGTTCCCTTCCGAAGAACCAAGTGTTTCTTTTATCAGCATTAAGCAGAGCTTCCGCTGACCAACATCCTCCTTTTCCTACCTTCCCTCTCTGTATGTATGACCAACCAGACTTGACATTCATTGTTATGAACAACTGGGCCTAATATATACAATTACCTATGTATATACACAGATATATATACACTCCACTTACATGGCCCGCTAAGTTACTTAATTCTGTTTAGTTTTTGTATTTGTTGTTCTATTTTCCAACACATGTTATGTAATATGTGAATGTGTGAATACAAAAATGAAGAGAAAACTGAAAAAAAAAAAAAAAACAGAACAAATGTTACAACACATTATCCTAATCTAAATATCTTGAGATAAGTGCAGGCCTGATTGAGACATGTAGAAGAATGATGCTGCATCTTCAGGTTCCTCAATTGCCCCGTTGCCTGCTCTGACAGATATTTTAAGGAACAATAGAAAGGTTATCTCTCAATCCCATTTCAGTTTACGTATACAGTTGCTCTGAGGATGACTGTGTGCAATAAAGATCATTTCACATCGTGCTTATTTGAAAAAGATGAGATAAAACATTGTATGTAAAGATGATAAATGTACAAATTTGAATGAGCATCTCTAATATCCAATATACAGGATAAAGCCAACATGTGATACTAGATATCAGCCAGACAGTGCACCTACACATTATAGGTGGATCAAATTCACAAACTAACAAAAAGTAACATTTCCTTATTTTTTACAGTTCAGATCTAAATTGCAGCTATTTAGTTGATCAATATAAGAAAAAAAAATAATACTCCGTCTGCCCTCTCTATTTTTTTCCTTTCCCAGAAGCTGACTCCAAAAATATTCCCTTTTTGATACCACAACCCAAGACACACATTCATTTTGTTTAGAAGTTAGGTGGTTTTTCCACTCATGTCTGATACAGCTTTCTGGATGTTAAAACAAAACCAAAGATGCCACATTCCTTCATCTTTAATGAACAAGTGAAATACCATGGAAACACCAGGACAAATAGAGTAGGTGGGGGACAACAAAAGGACAAACACGTTCAACTTTCAACCATTAATTCCAAATTAAATTTAACATAGCCTAGTACAAAATCCAATGCTCATTAAGAGAATTTAGGCCTAAGTGAGTCAGCTGTGGGCAAACATGTTGGCAGTTCCCAGACAACAAGTTCGGCCTTTTTTTTTTTTTTTGAGGTTGGGTTCATTGCACTGAGGTGCACAATAAGAAAAGGCTGACAGCCTCTGCCTGAGAGGTTCAGGCAAGCTGGAAAGCAGAGATGTCAACGACTAATTGAAGCAAACAAACACAAACAGGGAGCGTGGGCGTTGACCTGGGAACTGTGTCCAGATTCAAAACCACTGTGGTCACAGTAATAACAGGGTGCTCTTTGGCATGCTGTGGCAGTGGTTGAGTCAGGGGCTGGGTGCTAGGAACTTGGGTTGGGAAGTCCCTTCTTTGATTCCTGGTAGACATTCACCTTTCTTGACTCTGTCAGCCACCTACTTTTTCCATCTTAGAACAATGACAGAGAAAACATTGAGATTTATGTCTCAGTGGGATGTGATATTGTAATGGGCCAGACAAAATCTTCCATGTTCTCATGCTTTTTGAATATGGAGTGCTGTACTGAAAAGGCTTTACTCAATTTTTTTGACTAGCCCTAAAAGTCAAACTTCAGGTCACGATTCAGAACAAACACATTAATTACACCGAACTTAATCACCCTCAGATACTTTGTGTTCTTGGATCATTTAAAATACAAAATCACCTATTAGGTTAAGCAACTTATCACACATGCCATAAGTGAATTAAAGTAGTTAGCAATTTGTAGCAGGTTTAATATACTTGTGTGCAGTTTATCAGAGATTTAATTAATATGGTTTTCTATTTAGTCATAAAAAGTGAATTTCATCAACTGAACTTCAAGGAGGGAAGTGATTGTGACATCTGCTCATGTCTTCGGACTCCTGAGAAAAACTCCACGTTTATTTTTAAATATAATGCTCAGATTTGTTGCACACTGCAGCTGTTTTTTTTCTGAGCAAAATGACGACAGACATGCGGATGATTATACAAACATGCAATCTGCTTGTTTGATGTCTTCTGGGGGATCGTTTTAAATATATGCACAGCTGTAACATATGTTGTAACCGCAAAAGCTGAATTCACAGACACATTTTGAGCATGTCTATCAAGTGATTTCTGTTGTCGTCACCACATGCTTTTAAAAATGAAATCTATCCACTGTGTTGTACACAATGTACACAGTAGGGGGTCTTTGACGGGGCATGAAAGGTCGTGAATATTTAATGGGATGCAGAATAGTTCCAAAATCATCATTGACTCAGTGGCACACTTGTGCACGAAGATAAACTTACATTTCTCTATGGAACGATAAATATACAACAACTCTAACTATAATTGTGTGAAAGCTGTTGCACAATGGGGCAGTTCTACATAACACATAGCCTTTGTGAATTCACTGCTCACACTGCTTCAGATCAGGGCAATGAGGGGATTTTTTTGTGAGGGATTTTAATGGTCACTTGCTATGTAAGACACGCTCCCCTCCATTCTCCCCCTGCTCCTCTCTCTCCCTTGGCGGTTGCTCTGCCAGATAGAGGAACAATGTAGTCTTTCTTACCTGTCGGAGGGTGTACATTCCATCTCTACCAAACTAAGTCTCAATCCTGCCTCCAACCCACCCCTGCTTGAACAGGGCCCTCACTGCAATGCCGGCTCTGACTCCAGGTGCTCCACATCACACTACTCATACCTTTCGTTTGGGAGGATTTTAAAGGACACAGTTCTTGTACGGTTTGGCCAGGACAGAGACAACCATACATCTAGTTTTCACTCACTTTTAGTTGCTTAACTTGAGTGTTTTATGTTTACTGAAATGACATAATTAGAATGAAAATTGCTTACAGCATTTTTTTTGTTTGTGTTTCATTTGTAAATATCTACCTCCTTCAGCGTGGAATGACAGAATGGTTGTAGTGGTGTATGCCAGACTGTTGGTTTGTGGTTTGTTGTGTTGGCAAAAGGGAAATTTGGAGGTTGGGGTGCAAGTGTGCTATTAAGGATACAAGAGTGCAAAAAAAATGTGGTGTGGGTGCTTTACAGGAAGATTGCGTTTGTCTGCACAGAGCCATCCCATTTATGCCGGTGGCTGTATGTGTAGCTGAACAGAGAGAGAGACAGACAGTTGAATCAGAGATAGGGCAAGGGGCCTCGTGTGTTTTACTTCTTGTAATCTGTTAAAACTGAGCAGACAGTGCAACATATGTTCTTTTCTTCTTCTTACCACCAGGATTGTGCTTAACCTCTGACGTGTTTTTTCCACTCATCACCTGTTGAAGAAACAGAGCATGTTGCTCAGGTATGTTCATTGATTTGTCAGATCTTTCTTTTTTTTTTTTTTACTATTATAAAACTATGCAGAGAGGATATAGCATTACCACTTGCATGATGTCATAGATTTTAGACAATATGACTATAGCATACTATAATATACTATGACTACAATATGTATCATCATGTTACAAAGGGAAACTATTAAAAATGTAATCTTCATTCCTTTAAGTTGTAAGTTAAAGTAATAACAGATTTCCATTTCCATGTTAAGAAATTGATTTCCACACATTAGTCTTGATTAGACGATTTATCTTGCTGACTTAATTTGACTCGCTGTTTTGTCAGCTTCTTTATTTCACTAATTGAACCAGTAAATATATTTCTGAGTGCTGACAGTGAATTATGATTTCTTACAGTAAAGGAAACAGCCTCAAGAAACTTACCACAAACAACCAGTTATAGCAGGATATAATAGTTGTAACCCCATGTTTCAGAACGCTTAAATATTACAAAATAATTCACACATGGGATATGATAGCAAATTGCCTCACTCATACAGATCCTACTGAAATCACAATCATTGTGACATATTTCATGTACACAGTCTGTTTTGAAGGTCAGTAAGAAAATATTAGATGTGTAATTAAAATATTAAAATAAAAGAACAGAGTTGATGCCATTTCACCATTCACTCAGTAGAAAGACTTGATTGAAAAACTTCTTATATTTTAATATACATTTTCATATATTAGTATTAATTAATTAATATAATATATTACTAACACTAAAGGCTAAATTGAATCAAGAGTGTAATCTGTGACCGTCAGTCAGCTGCCAATCCTATGACTTTTTAAATAATTCTAATTTCAAATGGCATAACCACAGAGTAGTTTGAGGAAAATTGTCAGAGAAGTAGCTTCGTGTTGCCACTTCATCACACCACTTTTAGTATTTATTGAATAGAGGAGTCATACTTGATAAAAAATATTTATTTAATCAACAGCATATGCAAACGTAACATAATTATAGCCCACAGAAAAGGTTTTAAGTGACCAGAATCAATCAGAATAATTGATTTCTTTATTTTTATTTGTATTCGTTTCTTTGACAGCGCAATACCGATAAATATTGTCGCATAAGGGGAAGTAATACAACATATGCATTAGGTACAGGGCGTAGCTGAAGCTAATTGGCAACCCCATCCTTGGTTAGGCTTTTAAATACATGTTAAAACATCTAAACAAACAACAGAACAGACAATGTGTGAATGTTTGTATTGAACTACATGCGCATTGATATAACAGTGTAAGTGTATCAAGAGTTTAAAAGTATAAATCTATGCGGACGTGTATGTCGCATTGAGGGTCAATGCAAAAGTAATTTGTTCACATTGTTGCTGTTCTTAAAGACAGTTTTATTTGTGTTGGAAACTTTACATTCTAAATGTGTTTCTATAGTTGCGAGCCTTGCACTGAAAAATTATTAAATACAAGTTGGACCGCAAAAATAATAAAATAATGCCTTTATATTAAAGCTTAGCCAAAATAGTTCAAAGATTACTGCCAGCATATTAGCCATATGCAAAATTTTCCAAAGCAGGCATCAGGCCCCAGTCTGTCTTGTAGAGCATGCTGTTTTCCCGCAGATTGTCTTATCAGGGTTTGGCATAGCTGCACCCCGGGACAACTGATGGGAGGAGTCAAGTCAACTCAACTGAACCCTTTATGTGTTCCAAAGAACGTACACAACACCCAAACAGTCATTTATGTAGCATCGACAGGTTTACGGATATGTAACACACTGTATGTATAGAAATGTGTTCCATCGTATGGTTTGACTAAACGTGTTATTTATTTCTTCCTTCTGGTGTGTCAAAGTTTAGAGACGAGATAGGAGATAACCCGTTGCTCTGCACCTCCACCAGGTTGACTTTTTGCAGCACGAGCCTGTCCTGAATGTGTTCAACGGCCAACTGTGTTCTCCCGCTGAGGAGAACCTGTGAGGTAGGTCTATCACGGAAAACGCAACACATAATCAAAGTAAAATAGACTTTAAAACTACGCTGTCATTAGAATTTTTTTTTCTTTTCTGTTTAAAGGTATTAGCCACTCCAGGCAAGTTGTGTGGAGGAGTGTCCATGTCAACTAATTTTCCTGGAGCCAGGTCTCATGGAGGTCCTCAGGACACAGAGATGGACGTGGCTTGGCAGGAGCTGATGGCCATCACAGAGCTGCAGGTAAGTCTTAGGCAGTGGCACACTGGGAGCGCTGTTAAATCAAGCTTTCATTGCAAAATTTGACCATGCAAGGACACTACATGTTACTGTAGTCTGACTCCAAAATCACCAAGGCCTATAGCATGTTAATGTATGTTGTCATTTGATTTTAATCAGTGCCAAAGGTTGTAACTTTCAGTGTCAAGTTGAAAGTACAATTTGAAACACAGCAGTGTAAAACTGCAGTTCATACATGAATTTATAATCAAATTGCGTATATTTGTTTCTTTTTTTTTTGTTTTTTTAAATATTTCATGTGATGCTAACTGTTGAAATGCCTATACACACTCAGCTGAGAAACGCAACAATGGTCCGTTTGAGTGATGGCAGGATGAAGAGATTGTGAGAGGGGGCAAGTGCTGTATGTTGCTAGCGGCCCCCTGCACTGCACAATAGCCATCTGTTTCCAGGTGAAACCTGATCACATCTATGAGAGCTGTTCATAGGCTATGGGTGGCATGCTGAAGTGGGGGCAAACTGTGTTCTATAGTGAACCAGATGAATTGTGAAAAAAGACACTGTTCCGTGAATTAACTCAAGAGGTCTTGTAAATTTAGTAATCATCCTCAGTCATTTTATTGTTGATGTGACATGTACGCCATGTGCCTGTCAGTCATATCTGGATATGCTCTTTTTTTGTTTTTGTTGCTGTAGTTTGAAGTCCCCGGTGAAGGCTCCTATGAAACAACACAGTACCCAAGCATGGAACCCATGGTCCCTATGGGAGGATATGGGATGGCTCAGTCCCATTCCGAGCCTCCTCCTCCTCCTCCCGCTGCTTGTGGACTAAGCACTGCTGAGGCTTATGACGGATGTTACTCTGAAGAGGTTCCTGCGTGTCATCGTCTAGGCAGCAATGCAGAGGCAATGTACGGACACTCAGAATCTCAGCTCACTCAAAGAATGCTCCCCGTCTCTTCCCACACACAGCCCTCACTCATGGCTCCAAGGGAACAGATGAACATGTCAGGGACCAGCCAAGGGCACAGGAGGGCCAACGCTTGTCTCTCTCAGGGCCTAAGTCGACACATGCTGTGGACTACACATGGACAAATTTCTCACGCTCGTTCAGCTGATGACATGGAGTCGGACTCTGGTCTATCTCTGGGTTCTAGTCCACCTTTGGCTTCTCCTGATAATCCTGTTAGTGGTGCACCAGGTTACCAGAGTGTAGACGCAGTTATGACATATAGCGACGGGGAACCAGAGAGCATGAACGAGCACGCCAGAGGAGCACAAATCCATTATCCAGTGGACTACCAGAGTCACTCTCATTCATATTTACACTCAGGTGCACACCAGTCTTATTTTTCACCCCAACCCACTTTATCTCATGCACAGCCTGATGCCCCAACTGCTTGGTCAGTCAAACAGCAGGGTCAGACCACTGCTCTAAGCAACCTGTACATTGACTCTGGAGTGTCCAGCAGAGGGAGCTCACAGCACAACGTGTATACAAAACCACACGGAAGCATCTCTACTCCTGCTCCACTTAGCAGAGACGAGCGGCGCGCGATGGCTTTGAAAATCCCCTTCCCCATGGACAAGATTATCAACCTACCAGTGGATGACTTCAACGAGCTTCTGACACATTATACTCTGACAGATTCTCAACTAGCACTGGTCAGGGACATTAGACGGAGGGGGAAGAACAAGGTGGCGGCACAGAACTGCAGGAAAAGGAAGCTTGAGAGCATAATTCACCTTGAAAGAGAACTGAACCAGCTGCAGGCTCAGAGAGAGCACCTGGCAAAGGAAAGGCTCGAGTTCAAGCGCAGCTTGACCTTTATTAAATGTCGCCTTACAGACCTCTATGCAGAGGTATTCTCTCACTTAAGAGATGAAGATGGACAACCATATTCAATAGATGAATACTCTCTGCAACAGACACCGGATGGTAAAATTTATTTGGTACCTCACACAACTATGCAAAAGAGAGAACAATGCTGAAGACGTGGGGGGGGTGGTCTCATTATTCAAAACTCTGACGGTATATTGCTTGATTGTGCCAACTGAAAAGTATATTAACTGGCTTGAAGTTACACATTTAGTTCATCTGGTTATGACTTAACCTTCATATGTTAAACTAGACACATGTATAAATGCTTACAATTGACTGAAACCACACACAGTGCTTTATTAAAAAAAAATACTTTATTTAAAAAAGTAAAAACACTGCACAGCAGTCTTCAGGTAGGTTTAAAAAAATAAAGTCTTCAGCACCACCATGATCGTTTCAGCAAACCTGTGAAAACAGAATCAAGTTTAATAAAGAGGAGAAAGAAGAATGAATTTTATGTGTAAGGCTTCGATGATTTGTACCTGATTTAGCCATTGTCACTGAAATGAAGTCAGGTTTTGGGGTCCACATGGAGTTTCCTAGAAGCAAAAAATCCAAATAAGTAAAATGTAATCTTTCAAAAAAAAAAATAAGGAAAATGTGTCTTCATTTCTGTTCACAGCATGCAATATGTTGTAGGGCCTCAATGCACAATTAGGAGGCCAAGTTTACCAGTCAACATTGGTTCAAGTCATAATATAACTGGTTTGCAAATGTTACGTCATTACTGGGCTAAACAACTTACTACCAGCTACATGACATAAGCAAGACATACCATCAGTAGTTGAGAAGTCTGGTCTTACCTACACAGCACTTAAGCCTTTTGGTAGCTGTTGCCTGCTAGTCTCAGGCTTCTGTTCTCACTCTCCCCTGCTTCAATGATCCTGGCGATGGTTTTGCTACTTCTCTCCCTCAGCTGGCTTCCATGGCTAGCCTCAAAGACTTTGCATGTAAGCTAGCATCCTCCAGTTGATCTTTGCAGAACTCAGGGTCAGAGTCTGTACCAAGTGATGGACTCTTTATGATGAATGTACTTGTACACTCCTCATTCCTGAATCAGTATTGTAAAAATGCATCGGCTCCATGGAGCGTGTGTTGACTAGTGCAGCGCTTCGCATACATCTCAGGAAGTGTGCTTTTCCCGAACTCCTTACGTGATGTGTACAATGTGGCTTTCACCCCAACTTTGTGCAGCATCTAGTAGTCAACCCTCCCTTTCCCAAACCACTAAAGAGGCTAACGAGACTTTTTAAAAAAAACTGAATGATGGTTTATTTCAGCTTGATTGGATGCAGTTACAAATAAAAACCAGACTTAAAGAAAAAATCTACATAAAACCTCATTGGAATGCTTAGTTTCCAGAAATACAATTCGATGAAAAAACACAAAACGTTTAAATGAAGCCCCTCCATGATTTATCTACTGTACATCTCTTCTTGCAGCAGCTGTAACCTGCCACAACTGTTTGGCTGAGCAGATTTAGGAGGTAAACCTGCAGCTGCCCTGTCACAGCTGCCCTGTCACTTCGCTTGCTCTCCTCTCCTTGCTCTCCTCTCCTAAGTACTCAGTCCTGTTGAACAATACGGAACAACATCGTTAACTGTGCACTGACTTTGTATGACCTGAGATCCAGAGTGAATTTTTTTTTTTTAAATTATCTACACTTAACGAGTCCCTGCAACGTCAAACTCTGGCTTTATGATACGAATACTTCAGACGTGGTTTCAAACGCTTACCACTTCACATTTCAAAATCGTCCGGGACGGCCATATCCACCACTGTTAGAGCCATTTCCATAGCCACCTAGAAGCAGATTAAAAAAAAAAACAAAAAAAAAACACTCAGTTTACAGAAACCACAAAGAGGGTACACATCCTTTTTGGATTTGCGTCTTCATCTTACCAAAGCTCCTGCCACCGCCGCCACCACCAAAGTTGTTCTTCATTGGGCCAAAGTTGGACGCCTGGGGGTCGTAGTGGCCCATGTTGTTGTAGTTATTTCCGCCACCACCACCTCCGCAGTTACCTATGGTAAGATAGCGTAACTTAGAAATGACCACATCTTGAGCACAGTTTTACTCAAGGGGAGGAAGAACACTTACCATAGCCATTGCTGTCATAACCATTGCCTCCATAGCCACCGCCACCTCCGCCACCCTGGTTGTAACCCTGGTTATATCCACGGTTACCGCCGTTATTATAGCCACCAGGACCACCGGGACCGCCTCCATAACCTACAACATATATTCTTTGAGTGCACTGGCCATCTTCAAAACAAATGACACAATGAAAAAACACAGCAAATTGTCTACTTACCACCATCACCTCCATTGCAGTTGTAGGGACCATCGCCATACCTTCCTCTGCCACCTAAAGAAGCAAATGAGGTTTTAGACACGGCACAATCTGTATAAGTAAAGAGAAATAAATCATCAAAAGTAGTCTTACCTTGGTTGAAGCCCCTGTCGTAGTCATAAGGCCTTCCACCACTGCTGCGACCTAAACAAAAACAAAACACATTAGCACGGCAGGAGCTGTCAGCTGAGCCAACATGAACTCAGGGCTTTCTCAAAAACAAAAAAATAAGGAGCCGACCTCTCATTCCCATACCAGAAGTCTGCATTTCCTGCCTTGTGAGGGCCTTCCTCACTTCGCAGTTGTGAGAGTTGATTGTGTGGTACTTCTGGACTGGAGTGAAAAAAGGTACCAAGTAAGTAAAGTATTCAAGACCGTTAAAAAGCAGTTGAATCTGCAACGGGAAAAATTGTACTTACTGACAATCCTGTCGACTGAATCGTGGTCGTCAAAGGTCACAAAGGCAAAGCCCCTCTTCTTTCCAGTGTTGCGATCAGTCATGATATCAATAACCTCAATTTTGCCAAATTGCTGGAAGTAATCTCGCAGGTGAGACTCCTCTGTATCTTCCTTGATTCCACCAACAAAGATCTTTTTAACAGTTACATGGGCACCTGGCCGGTTTGAGTCCTGCAATCAAAAACATTTGCCGTAGTAACTATACATGTCCTGTCCTCACATGAACATTGCTTCCACGGGAATAACAAAGTCAACAAACCTCTCTAGAAACAGCACGTTTAGGTTCAACGACTCTTCCATCGACCTTGTGGGGACGGGCAGACATGGCAGCATCAACCTCTTGCACTGATGAATACGTAACAAAACCAAAACCCCTGGATCTCTTGGTGTTGGGATCCCTCATAACCTGAAGAAAGAAAAAAAAAAAAAAGGGTGTATAATCACACCATTTCTTCAAATCACACAAACATAAATGGGTGTTAAAAGGGACGAAACCCACTTACCACACAGTCTGTAAGACCCCCCCATTGCTCAAAATGAGCCCGCAGGCTTTCATCTGTGGTCTCGAAGCTCAACCCCCCAATGAACAGCTTGCGGAGCTGCTCTGGCTCGCGTGGGACCTGCACAAAAGACAAAGCAAGACACTAGCATCAGCGTCCACTCTCGGGTATTAAAGACACACGATGGCAATAACTACATCCACAATTAAACGGACCTTGCATTAACAAAGCATCAAGAATCAAGAATGTTAATCCCCATGCATCTCACACACACATCAAAAACCGGGATAGGGTGGAGGATGGAGATCGCCGCCATTAACTTAGCGCAGCGCTGGAATGCTGCTGACGACTCCTAGCAGCGATTACCATCGTGAAAACGATAAACGCGTGTGTCCGAAATAGTAGTGACGCTTCCCCATTCATAAATTGACCGACGGCAAGATCGGTGAAGCTCGTGAGTTTCATACACAACAGACGGCGTGAACAAAAGGCCACGAGGCCCAGCTGCTATAAAATGGCGGCTTTACAAACGCTTGCTAGCTGCGGCAGTGGTGATGAAAACGCAGTCTGCGTTGTGCATCGGCTGATCGCAGCTGTTTTGAACGGTCTACGGTTTCATACATGGAATATATAATATATGCTCATACAGTACTCACGTCTTTCGACATATTGTAAATGAATCCTTGAAGACTCCTTGCAAACGGACCGGACAGAGGAGACGTGCGTCAGACGAGCCTTAGCGTGCTGCTCAACTGTAGAATAAATAGCAACGGCTACACCTCTCCCGCACGGCTATTGGTCGACAGTTCCCGCTGCAGTCTGTCGTCACCATTTGGTGAGTCTTGATTGGTCCAAATTCAATCAATCACTCCAAACGACCAATTGGCTGACGGTGGGCGTGCATTGCCGCATCACAACGAAGAATATAGATGCTATATGTGAATAATTATTTCTAAGATAAAGCGTTATGTGGCGATGCCAAATAAATAAACATATAATGGACACAACGGGATTGAGATTGTGAACGTACTGACGGAGAGTTAGGATAAATAGCGCATTAAAATGGTCGTTACTCCTCAATGGTTCTGATTTTTGACCTGAGGGTGGAGCTGTGCTTTCCCCTGTGCAGCAGTGAGAAACCACAGCTGCACTACTACACCATTCACCGATATACATTTATATCTCATGTGTATTTTTATTGAGACACTTTATTACAATCTATTACAGTAACACACATCCCTAAGTTTTGAAGACGAGCGTTATAATCACCGGGAGAATACCCGCTATCCAAATATATATAGGTCATCAGCTGACCGCGGGGCGGGTACATTCATTGTACGCCTTTAACGCGCGCTTTTTACGCACAGCACCTTTATGTGATTCAGGCTAGATGCTAAAGTAGCAGCAGCGTTGGCCTCGCAGACCACAGGTCCACAAAAGACACTCGTTATCGCTGCGATTCACTGGTCAACACCGGCAGTCTACTCACCCACAGGGTAAATAATACTTATATCCACCTTTGGCACGCCGTAGTGCTCCACGCCTCTGCAGGTATCGTCATACATTTACGTTTTGGTGTTAGATGTAGCTAGTGTTAGCTTGATGGAGCGTTAGCTTGCGGGCTAAGTTTGCCTTTCATGCCCATTGCTTAACTAGTAGCGTTAGCTTAGCAAACACAACATCATATCGTGATTGCTGTGTGCACATATTACGTTTTCTGATATCGCTATCTAACCTTTCAAGTATTTTAGCTGGTGCACAGTTAACATTACTGGTCGGGTCGTTAGCAGCCACTTTGTTTAGCCCCCTTTTCCCCCCCAGTTTGTCGTGCCTGTTGCGGATTGGAGTAACGTTAACAACAATTAAATGATGCCTGTCGTTGATGCACGATAGTATTTAGCTATCGCTGGCTCAGGTTGAAGTGTAACACCGACCAGTAACATTAACTAATAGATATCTACCTTGTGCTTAGCATACTATGTATTTCTATATATCTATATGGAGAATATATGGGCTGCAGGTTGGGAAAATAACCATCAATAATCTCTTTAACGTTAGCTTCTCTATCGTTTTCCTATACAGGGAAGTGCCATTGGCCTGCGACAGCGTAGTGTTAAGCAACAAACTTTGCTATGGGCAAAAAGTCTCGCGAAGAGGAGTCCTCATCCTCTGATGAGGAAGAATATGTTGTGGAGAAGGTGCTGGACAGGAGGGTGGTGAAAGGCAGGGTTGAGTTCTTCCTGAAGTGGAAAGGATACTCGGAGTAAGTTATTTCAGTCAGTGTAATAAATGCATTTACACACACACCGCTACAGATTGGAGCTTCATCATCAACAACACCACCTGATGGCCTGTAGTTTAACCCTCTAATGCACCCATGATGGGTTTTCATTTAAAAACAATGTGTTCCATAAGACACCAAGGAAAATCACATAACTCATGTGTGTGTTGATCCAAACTGTCCATTATGCTGCTTTTGCACGCAGGATGTCCCAGTGTGTATTTTCTATGAATTTCTGTGATTATGTAAGATAATAACACTGACCAAAATATTCCAGATTAGATATGCTTTTTTTCTTTTACCAGTTTCCAGCCAAAAAAAAAAAAAAGTTAAAAAGTTACCAGACCATACAGCTTCTTTATGGAGCTCCCTCCACATGTGATATCCTCAGTGAGTTGTTTACAAACATGGGAAGGAATAAGATATTTTCTGTTGTCTGGGTGCAACAACATGCCATACAGTGTTAAATTTAATATCGCACACATTCGGTTATATTTTGTGTTTGAGGTTTTCACGGAAACAAAATAGGAAAAAAAAAAAGATTTTTGCATAAAATTTTGCATCTTTTTAGTGGGCTGCTGCTTTAAAGACTAAAATGGGTAAAGACAGTACAAATTACAATGTTACAAACATCATAGAAGATATTCAGTGTAGTGCCATAATACTGATTTCAGTAGGTCACCCACACCTAATCAGTGATGTTCATTAACCTTATTGGTATTATGGCTATGTTGGTACTAACATGTTGCAATGTGATCTTTCTCAGAAAGCACAACACGTGGGAGCCAGAGAAGAATCTGGACTGCCCAGAGCTTATTTCAGAATTCATGAAGACCTACAAGAAAAGCAGCAGCAGTGGTGGGAGCTCCACACCGAGCAGCGGGGCCAGCAAATCAAGCACAGGCTCCTTGGGGCGGTCCAAAGACTCCAGTTCCTCAAAGAAGAGAAGCTCAGATGATGATGAGGAGGGTGGAAGTAAGCCCAAAAAGAAAAAGGAGGTTGGTGCAGCAGATTTTGTTTTCAGATATGTTCAGATTCAGAGTGTTGCCAAGTTTAAATTCAATATGATCTGATCAGTACAGAGTGCATCAACATAATCTGAATACATCAGTAGCGTGCAGTGTATGGGCTGTTATTTAGATGTTGTAGGTGATTTGCATGTTAGGCTGACACCTGTTTTTCAAGCTTTGTGTGCTGGCTGCACAGTGGTGACTGAAACGTAGCCTTTCACTCTTGGGTGATTTAAAAGCTCATTTCTATGGTAATTGGATATTTGATGGGTGCCTGATCTGATAAGAGAGAATTTCAAAGGATACAGCATTTTTTTTTTTTTTTGGCATACCATCAACATTTTAAATCAGATGGTTTGGGGCTTAAATGGAAACTTTAATGTTTTTTAATTGATTTAAGTAATTATTAAAAGTTCATTCTCTTTTTGAAAGCCTGTAATATCAACCACCTGTCAAATTTATTTTCATGCGTGTGTTTAATCATACTTCTTTTTTTAGTATATCTAAATGCAGATGGTCTACAGTCTTACATTTGGTGGTTTACACCAGTATTTTTATATATTAAAATGTATCTTTCTTCCTGTTATCTTTCAGGATGACATTCTAGTTGCACGTGGCTTTGAGAGAGGTCTTGAACCAGAGAAGATCATAGGAGCAACTGACTCTTGTGGTGACCTAATGTTTCTTATGAAGTGGTAAGTTTCGTTGATGTTAATCTCAAAATTTGCATGCAGTACTTTGGTCCAATGTTGCCATGTGACATTTAACGACTGTAAAAAGACAAACAATAAAAATAAATTAATTAATTAATTTTAAAAAGATGAGTATCTATATGCAGACACACTATCTTCTTTCTGAATGTTTAGGACTTTTATGGTAGATAGGCAGGGACTTAATCTGCTGCACTGAAACTAATGCAGATGCATGGCTGTGAAAGATAGTCTCCCATATGAGCAGGGTAATTAGTGGATACTTTCACTCTGCTACTGATAACGGCATGAAGGGCTCATAAATACTCTGCATGGTATTTCCACTTAATAAGGTACTTGACATTCGTATCTCTCCTGGGGGAAAAAAACTAGTATTGGTGCATTTCGGGTTTCTAGGTGTCAACCCTTTGGTTGTGGGTGCAATAGTGTACTATTGCTGCTTGCAACTTGTAACGGCGCGATTCTTTGAAACAGCAGCTCTCAGTATGCCAGATTGCTACTGACAAATTACCCATTAGCAGCACTAATAGCCTAGCTGCCCATTCATATCCAAACAGTAAGCCACACCATAAAATTTTATGTCATTACACATTAGCTAGATGGATATATGTGTAGTACCTCGTCACTCATGCCTGGTCAAGCTCCATTCGAGGGTGTGTGCTGGCTCCAATTAGGACAACAGTTGTAACATGGATGTTAATCTGATCTGTCCATTTCTAATTTTTCTCTTATAAAGTTTGAGAGAAAATAAAAGTAGACATCTTAGTCCAGCTCCTCAGCACATTCACAAGCTTCATCTGCCTACTTTGATGGATGACACATTTATGAGTGTAATATCTAACTTGTGCAGAGATGCACAGTTATGAGCTAAGTCTAAAAACTTTGGTCTTTATGTCTTGCAGGAAAGACTCTGATGAGGCAGATCTCGTGCTTGCCAAGGAAGCCAATCATAAGTGCCCACAGATAGTCATAGCCTTCTATGAGGAGCGTCTCACCTGGCACGAAGACAGTGACAAGAAGGAGAAGGATGCAGTCAGCGTGTGAGTGCATCACCTCAGGAGGAAGCAGGTTCACAGGAAACCTCCTCCACTGCAGGGGACTACCTTGAGTCAGATATTTTTTCACACCCAAACCTCCCATCCTCCCTCTTTGCCATGTCCACCAACGACACATAGACAGCGGACACAGTCTTGTTCTCTTCATGCTGAGAAGGATCCATCCGACAGGAGGAGAAGCTGTAGTGGACATGTGTGATATGCTACTGAGGAGGGTTTCTGCTGTTCTGTCTTTGTATTCTTTACCTTCTTTTTAATGTCTTAACACATGTTTTAGTGCTTAAAGGATGCGATTATGTCAGAAAGGTATTTTGCATCCATGGCCATCTGTTAAAACTCAGACCATAGTCTTGAGAGCCAGAGGTGGCGCAAGCTGCGTTAACCACGAGCTTGTCCCACGGCAGGAACACAACCCCATTCTAAAGTCTCCATGAGCTGTGCACCTCTTTGCTTTAAGAACTCACTAACATCACTGAGGATAAAACTGTAGTCTCGATATTCAGGAAGCAACCACCGCAGCACTTTCCTGACTGCATAATCACTTCCTTTTTAAAAAAAACTTTTTATCTCTTGTAGATTTTTCAGTTTGTCTTGTCTACCAGGATATAACTACTCAATTTGCGAACTTGCAGATGACGCCGGCCAATTATGTCTTTATAACGGAGTGATGGTATCCTAGTTTCTTTTTTAAAAAAATGTCATTTTTATCTTTTCTCATTTCCAAGTTTTGACATGTGATCTTTGTGTGTATTTTTTTTTTATTTCTTTATGCGATCACCTGTTCAAGAAAAGGACAATAAAACAAATTTTGCTCTGTTTTGTACCCCCTTTTTTTTCCCCCCCTTTGTAACTGCAGTGTTATCTTTGGACCAGTCTTATGTTAACAGGTTAGACAATCTTCACTATCCACATGAAATGAAACCAGCATTCATCACAACCGGTCGCTTGGGTCTGCCACCTTGTGGCTAAAGAATGAAAATCTTTTGGCCCATGTGACCAATCTACGATTACAAACCCTGAAGTTTTAATGGTGTTATTCTTGCTAGTGATTTTTTTTTTTTTTTTTTTTAAGCAGTGTAATGTGATGAAATCCTCACCATTTGAGTTTAATTTTTATTTTATCATTGTAATGTTAATTCAAAATAATTAAAACCAGTCTTTGAATTATGCATATCCTGAGTTTGATTGTAATGCGTAATTTGATTGTTCTCGAATATGAGTATTAAAAACTTCTGGGACAATGTTGCTAACTGTCAAGCAGAGGTCACATCTTACGCAAGATAGACGCCGGTTTTGTAGTTTGATCTGCTGTGCTCCGACATGGACTCTGAGGACCAAATGTTTAGTTTGTACAGACTTTTTTTTTTTGCTTTAATTGGCATTGTGAACAAAGGTTGTAATTTTCTTCCCTCTAATACGTACAGTACATTAATCACGTCCCTTGGTATCACTTCTGGTTTTGTTTAATTTCATTAAAAATATTTTGTCCTTTCAGATCCGTGAGTTTTGGCCTCAGTTTTTGCCGGTGCAGAATTTTTAAAAAAATAGACTATTTCTTGTTTCAACTAAATGTTACAAATATGTGTACAGTAGCCCTTTAATAAACATTTTCAATGTTAAAGTTGAGTCAGTTGACTTTTGTTTCGGATGTGAATTACATTTCTACTGAGAAACAATAAGTTACTAAAAAAGCCTACGCCTCAGGATGATTTTTTTTTTAATGCCATAATGACTTATTTAATGGGAATTGTTTTGGATGAAATGAGTAATAAATATACTGTACTAAAACTTAACTTAACATCAGGACATTTCCTAATATTGGGAGGGGGGGTAACTATCTGTCCTGGGGGAATGATAAAAAACCCATAAGTCACAAGCCTCAAGAGAGAAAGGCTGTTTAATGCGGCCTCTGTTGAACTGAGACCTGTTTTTATGTTTTCTTTGTTGAAGAAAATGTTTCAGGAGCATCAGCAGCTCTCACCCACCAGATGGCGCTGTTAAACAACACCGACGCAAAAGTCATAACTCCATTTTATGCAAGTCATTCACAGTTCAAACTCTTAAAGTTGCTCACTACAACAACCCATAAATTAGTCTTTTCTTATAGATTACTGTGCCTCTTTGGATTCGTGTCATGTTTACTGACTAACATCACGTCTTTCTCTAGTGTCATTTGGCTTCTGAGTTATTTTGGCTCTTCTAAACATCTGCTGAACCCACCTGTAGGCCCACAAACTCATGCCGTGCAGTGAAGAATGCAACGTTCAGACAGATTTACTTGAATTTTTAGTGAGGTCTCAGGACACATCAGACACAGTATGTCAGGGTGAAATGTGTGAACTAAAATAAAGCATAAATAAAGATAAAGAAAGTATTTCAAATAATAGCTCCCATGTCATACCTTAATTAAATACAGATATTATACATAGAAACGAGGGGACCAAATGAGACAGGGGTATTATTCAATGAAGGTCCCTGCCTGGATGCGAGCTGAGGACATTATATTCATGCATGGTTGGCACCTTAAAGCACTAAACCACCCCAATTCCATTTGATGTAATGATGCAGCCATAAAAAAAAAATCAGTGGGGACCACGTAGTTTGAATGACATCCCGGATACCCAGAATATGTAATGCAGTAAAATGTGAGGAAAAGTTTTTTTTCCTCAATTTGTAAGGGACTCAAGGAATATGACAAGGAAGGAGCAGACCAGCCAATTCCCAGTGAAGCTAGTCTTCAAAATTAAACAAACGAGTCCCCATGTTGATACAATCTGACCACCATTCAAAAAACGTGAAATTACTTGTTTAATATAATAAATAGAGGCCAATTAAGAATAAGGCAATATCAGTAATATACTGCATTTAAGGTTGAGTCTAATCCTTGTTCTTCTCTCACCACCCTCTTTTTCTTTCTTGCTGTCTTTTATAGTGACTCTCTTTCTCTGACACACACATGCACACACACACACACACACACACACACACAAAGTGCTGCTCAGCTACGTCTAAAGTGATGGAATTTTCCTAGCAAAAAGGCTTTTACACTCCAAATGGAATGCAAAGGTCACTAGTAAATTTCCAGCCCCTGGGACCATTAAGCTGGGCAAAGGGAGCGAGCAGCAGGCTGTTTTATGGAGCCTGGAGCTGTCTGCTGACAAACCCGGGCCAGTAGGTTTGGTTGGGAAAGCCACAGTGGCACTCATGGGAGCGCTGCCTGTGATGTGTGTGGCAAATACAGATGTAGACACAGATCTGGTGCGTGGTCAATGGGCAGCTAAAAATCTAAATGAGGAAAATCAGATTTGAGTTTGATGCTAGAAATGAGCCCTTGTGTGCAGAGTCAATAAAGAGCTGTTTGTGTCTTGCTTAGCTAAGAAATGTCTGCTGTTCATGGTGTAGTCATAGATTTTTATTATCACACTGGAAAATGATTTGATATTTTGCACGTATCCATAAATTTAACACATATTTTGATGTAACTTGTAGCATTTTAACTTGGAAATAATAAAACTGCTTTTTATCCTGCTGTGTCTTGCAGCACACGTTCTTTGCCTCCAGAGGGATTCATGTGTTAAAATAAGTTTTTTTTTTTCAACTTATTTATTTATTTATACACAGCACTTCAAACATAGTCCCTCCTGTACCAGTAACTTCTAGTGCAAATGAGTTCCACAGGGTACTGCCCACGGCAGAGGTGGGTCGTCTTGCAGCACATTACACCAAATGGGTGTCAGGGGAGCTGTGGCGAAGGTAGGGACTGCTGCAGTGGGCCTCATCAGCCTTACACAGCTTGTTCAAGGATACTACTAAAACAGCCAACAAATAAATGCGCACTCATACAGATAACATGAACGCACGGCGCAATGCACCATTACTTTGTTTATGAAAGAAAAAAATAAAAGTAGCTTTTAGTTAGTGTCTCAGAGAAACTGTGAAAAACGTCCCGAAGTGTTGTTAAGTCATGAGTATCACAAAGGCAGATGTAATTTGATGTGGCCTTTCTCGTGCTGTGGCTATGTAGGCACAGCTGCCCAACAGCTGTGTCTCCATTTCCTTGTTGCGACCAGAAAAAAAAAAAAAGTCTGCAGTGATGACTGGCGCATCATCCCTCTGCACTGTGCACTGATCTGTGTGAAGGTGATTGCGATGTGATGCTCTAATTTGGGTGGCTATCACACTTAATGTGCAGTAAAACACCACAGACAAAGCTCCTTCTTTCTAAATGCCCCCTCCACTGCGCCACGGTGCTCACCGCCAGCCCTCTGCTGGCTGTGTTTCCCCTTCACTCCCCCCCCTGCCCCACTCCTCCCTTCATCTCCTCTCCCCACCAGGGGAAAGAGTTATAGCTGCCATAAAAGGCAGGTAATGCATTGTTAACTAATTCTGTCTGCTCAGAGCTGATATATCCTCTGCTCTAAATCTCTGTGCTTCCAATAAAATGCAAATGCTAATGCTTGCCCTCCATGAGCTGATATCATTTTTAACAGGCCAGAGGTAAATGCTGGAGAAGGGTGGGGTTGCCCAGAGGTAGTGTGTGATATGGTGAGGCTTTGAGCCTTTATGGTACATTCTGTCGGAACGGAGACCCCCAGACCTGATCCACACACCACCGGCCAACAGTATGCATGCGTGAAAACGGGCACATATGGATGAATGCTTGCACGTCAGACTGCAACGGTTCAGTTTTGATCATGGAGGGTTGTAAGGGAGTAGTTAACTCATGGTTGTTTAAAGCTAGTATGGTATCTTTGTTTTCGGAGAAGCCAGCACCAGAAGCATTTCAATCAGTGCCCATTCACCATCAAATAACAGAAGCCAATTTGCCTGTGGATGTAATGTATCATATTTCCATGTTAATAGTATTGTCATACTTCATGTAACCTTGGGCTTCTAAATATTGATCCACTTCTAGATTTTCAATTATCCTGTGCCGTTTTTCTGCCATCTGGTAAGGACCAGTGATTTGTGTTCCTTCATATCTGGAGGCTCGTCCTGTAATTAGACCATAAATTAATTTGCAGAGAGGAGAGAAAGAGAGAGAGCAGAAAAGATTGAAGGCATTAAGTAAGTCCTCTGTGATTGGAGACAGAAAATCATAGGAGACCACAGAACAGTGTTTTATTCACTGGAATAGGATAACTAGATTACAAATTCCCACACCATAACTTTTCTGTTCCTACATATGTCACTTGTTTTTCTTCCAAGTATTTAAAACCATGCCGTTGCTAATGATTGCTTGTAAGTCAGTTCTTCAATACTGTAAATGGCTAGACATCATCCACTGACATAATTATACCTAATTACTTGCAGTGCAGCAGCAAAATGATCAGGAAAAATGGGGTATATTAGTGTCAAAATGTGTGTGAAACTTTGCAGTGAAATGTGCTGTGAATCCATCAGTGGATTTCAAATGACACCCCCTCCCCACGCAGGCAGACAACAATTGTGCGCGTCGAACCTAACGCTTATTTACAGCACAGCTCAAGTGGAGGTCCTAAAAACCAAAAGCATCTTGATTGATTTTAAATTGGGAGTATATGCTCTCCTGCAAGATTAGCTCATTGTCCCCTGCTGCTAAATTACACACAGTGATTGGGGCTGTCGCTGAACGGCGTCTGTGCACTACAATTGCAGCTCTCTTTGCCATGTGGAAATTCACATTAGACAAGCCTAAGTTACTTGCTCAAAGCAATTAGGAGAAAAATTATGTAACAGAATGGGTTTCTCTTGTGGTGGAAAATGCAAAATCAGCAGGGTCTGAGTTTAAAACACTGTATCCAGAGTACAAGTGAGTGGGGGTGAAGTGACAGTAAAACTAGTACAGTAGTCTGCAAGTGGAAAACTGTATTTGTGTACCTGCTCTACATGATACCTTGGGTATTATTTAGGCAAGGCCACAGCTGCCAGCGTGCTCTGATCATATCTTGTGGGGCTTGAGAGGCAAGGTCAGCCAACGCAGAGCCCACCTGCTCCCCCATTCTCCATCACACAGTCCCTCAGCCCTGGCCTCCCGGAGGAAACACGCCTGACTGCCGCGCTGCTACAGACAGCATGTGTCCCTGAATTTATGATGGCGACTTATTGGCGGCCTTTCACGTTAAAAGTCATCTTGAGTTTCCCAGTCTAGCTGTATGTGTGGCGAGCGTTAATCCATTAACATTCAGAGCAGACACGTACAGAGTCTGGCTTTCTGCCAGCCCTGAGCCCTGACAGTCTTTGACCCACCGCTGACCACAACATTCTCCTGCCTCTGCTCCCAGCCACAGCCAGCCTCGACATAATACCGCGCCATAAACTATCTAATGTTACACTGTATATGAATGTGAAGTATTATACGCTTGAGGTCCAATATGCAAGGCTTATAACCGAGTGAGTAGAGTCCAGCTGCGACAGTCTCATTTTGGCAGAGTGGGGGAAAAATCACATCTGTCTGCAGAACTCTACACATCTTACATTTTAATCATAGAATGTCAAATGAACATGAAGTTTCAGCTCTTTCTATTTCCATCAAGGCTTAGAGTTCAGAGAAGCCATGAAATCCCCAGGATTTTCTGGGGAAGGTATTTATTTCAACAGGAGATGTTGAAGTTCATATTAACTGATCCACAAGGAATAGTTCTGGCAGAACTTAAAATGCTGCAAGGCTCGCCCAGGCCTCAGAATAGAGTGCTTTCAACAACATGGGCTGGTCTGCCGCTGGAGGTGGCTCCTGGACTGATTATAATTTTAGTGGCTTATAAAGCCTTGATAAATACTTTATAAAGCCTCGTTGCATAACAAATCTAACACATAAAAGAAGGCATAGATGTTACTCCACACAGGATAAAGGGGCTCTTGACAGGTTCTTGAACAGGTTTTATAATTCAATATTACAACCACCATTCTTGTAAGGGCCCTGTCATCTCCCGGGGCCCACAGGATATATATACGTTAAACACACATTCAAGTGCTCACAGTCTAGTCCATTACACTGATTAGCAGTAAACACATTTGTAATAAAACTTAGTGAAATAGAGGAGGATGGTCTGTGGTGCTGATTCATGGTAGAATTGCTGTGAAATATAATGTGTCGTAGGTGTCATACATCTGAAGGCGCGGAGTGATACAGGGCTTTACTTACAGGATCTGTAACATATACGAGCCAATTTATCCAAACAGCTCATGTCTAAACATTGAGTCCTTCATTTCAACTGCTGGCCAGGAATCAACCCAGGCGAAGCAGCGTGGCGGAGGTCCAGTAAACGTGAGAGAATCTGGGAAGCAGAGCAGACCAAACAGATGTCTTTCCACAATCCCTCTGCTCTCTGCTGTCCGTCCCCCACTTTACCTGACCGTCCATTTGTCTAACCCCTCTCACCTCCTCTTACTAATTGAACTGCGCCCGTGTTGCCTGGTTCGAAATCTGTTTGCCATGAACGGAACAATGCAAAACGTCCAACAACGCTTATGTAACATGTAAAAGGTTTAATGATCCATTTTAGCGCAGAGCATTTTTATACCAGGCAACGGTTATTAGAGGAAGAAGAGCAGGGAGAAGAAGAAGAAAGGGTGGATCATGTGTTTCCACTTTTGACCTCTCCACTGTGGCATGTACACACCTGGTTCAGTTTAGAATGCTGTTTCTGTGGAATAGCTGACGGCAAACCGGCTGGTGGTTTCATCTGGAGGTCTAAATGTTTACACCACAGACTCTCTCTAAAAGGTTATCCTGTGTGTGTGTGTTCTCAAATCTGTTGTCATGGCAGTGGTGAAATGCGTAGAGATGCAGGCGCAAAATCAAAGTCTAATTGTCAGTGGTAAGCCAGACAGCCATTGCTTGCGTTTCCAAGTTGAAACCTGAAGAGAACAGTTTTCCCTTTAGGCAACATCAACAATCTTGTTAAAAATGAGTTTCACGTAGTTGTTAACAGGCCAAAGAAATTACCTTAGATATTTTTTTGTTAGCAAAGCTGCATTACTTCAAAATGACATCTTTAAAAGGCATATTTTAGCCCCAAGTATGTGAAAATGTATGTCAGATGTGTTGCCTTGATGATGGGAAGGGCAAAGCACGGCCACCTCAGACTCGGAGCTACTCATCTGTTTCCTATTGGAGGAAGTGATTCTGGCAGGAAGGCAGGGGCAGTAGATGAAGGCAGGCTGGGGTAGAAAGACGGTAAAAAGAGAGTAAAAGGGTAGAGAAACAGGAAATGACAGTGTGACCCACTGGGCCCACTTACTACTTTGCCAGAACCCCCTGGCCACAGCCAACCTACTGGGCCAGCAGTTTCCATCACCTGCTGCTTCTGGTTCCCCCACATAAATCCAGGTGCTCCTGAATAAAGCTCTCTTTCTCCAGGAGCCACAGGGAGCCGGAGGGGAGGCTCGCAGGCTGGAGGGGCTGTACCGCTGCCACAGTGAAGCTCTGCCTCCTTGTGAGAACATGTCATGGAAAATACTGCTCCAAATAAGGCTCAGCTAAAAGAGTCCGAGAGCTGGGGATTTCCATCAACCCCCTGCTAGTTCAAAGCTCCATTTCTTCATTTTATTAATTCTCTCTTCTAATTAAAAGAAGCTGGACCACTCAATATAAAGTTGCTGCATCTTTTTTTTTTTTATTACTGTTTCTTACCTGCCTGATATTAATATGAGCCTAGTCCACAGGGAGGGAGAATCTAAGCCCTCCCCCAGCTCCTCACTGCCCCCTGGCATGCTGAATGGGCGCTGCAGCCGCTGAGCTGATAAACCCTAGAAATCATTCCCGACTCCAGCCAGAGCTCTTTACAGTACCTTCAGCGCTCCCTGGTGATGGATTAATGCACTGTTGTTGTCATTTTATTGCCATTTTATTGCCCTGGTGCAATTTACCAGGCTTTATGTGCCTCCTCTGTCCGGCGGAGCAACGCGCAAGCGCACGAAGCCGGCATTCCTAGACAAAGGCCACCGCTCATCCGGTCACTACGCATGCGCAGCACACAAACGCCACTCAACACACATGCATTCAGCCACGCACACACAATCTAAATCAAAAACACGATTCATTCAAACGCCAATGGGGTACTATAGAAGCGAGCAGATGAAAGCATCAGTAGTGAATCCTTCAGCTGGCTGATGGACTTCACATCCACTGATGCTGTTTTCCACTCTCACCACCTGAGGGCAACATCACTCAGACAGCCTGCCTGCCTGCAGCTGCAGCCTGGGGAAACAACTCCAGTCCTGAAATAATATTGTGCATTATAAAATCTATGCGCTTCTCGTGTTTAAATCTGACTAGAGCTTACTCCCTTTTGCATTGATTTGCAGATATAAGGTTCATAACTAATCCCACTCCGGGCTTTTTGCAGAATCCTAATTAATGGGCAGAGGCCTCCTTTATTTTGATGACAGAATGCGTCATTGCACGAGAATGAGTTTGACATCTTAAATATAATAATAATTGCGACGATAATAAAGCGATCAATCTTTCCAACAGCTGTAATTTTAACAGTTTACAAACAGCACAAACATCTCGTGTGCTACTGCTACATAGTTGTAGCACACACACACACACACACACGCTCAGAGACACACACACACCGCACAGCTGCTGATCGCAGGTCGTTGTTGTAACATGTGGAGGAGTTTTGTAATATCTTATGCCAAACTATTATCTCTTTCATGCCGTGGGAAAAGCAGACTTCGACCTACAGCCAAGTCCTTTCATTGGAAAGAAGAAAACACCTTGGTTTGTATTCGTCCTACCTGGCGCTATGATGCTTATTATTTTAACAGCAGCCTATAATTTAAAACCAGTGCTAATTACAAAAAAACAAACAAACAAAAAAAAACAGGTTATTTTTATGCTTACTGTGATGTTACATGTAGGTGTGACACTGAATGTTATCTCGTAGCACACTGAAAAATCTTGATTAAGACCAAATGAACAGAGTTGTATAAGGATCAACTTTGACTAAACATACCAAGGTAGTCATGGATTAGAGCGGCCACCAGAGGGAGCACAGATGCTGCTAAATCCAAGGGAGGTCCCCGACAATTAAAAACCATTAGTCTGCGACTAACAACACTAAAAAGATACATCATTGTTCTCAACCTTTCTAGAAAGAATTACTATTGCAGATACATATCAGCTGCTATGAAATTATTTTAACATCAAACAACTCCATTTTTCCCCCCCTTTTTTTTCTTCCTCCCTGACATGAAATTTATTTCATGTCTCATGTTGCATGTTAAGGGTGTATGTGGATGTATGCCTGTGTGTATATTTCTTTCACATTTGTAGTGTAAAGTACAATTTTTGTAAGGACCTGTAACCTCAGAGTCTCTTACGCCCTGAGAGATGCTGATCCATCACTCTTAATGGAAGAGGATAAGTTTCAGCCAGTGAAAGAGAGAACAGACAAAGGCAGGACGATTTATGGCAGACGTAGAAGTGGAACTCCTGGCTGTGGGCCTTGATCTGAGCTGGGCTGTGGCTAAGCTAGGCTAGGCTACGCCCCAGGCCAGGGTCATTCACATGTACCCCCCCCCCCACCCCCACTACACACACATGCACACACATGCACACACATCACTCCAGGCCCAGATAACTTCAATCCCCGCACTACATCCCCAAAATCCAGACCTTTCTCTTAAGCTTTTGAAGTTCCCCTGCCCCCTTCTTCTAGACTAACTTTTGCACGTCTATCTTCTCCACTGAGTGGTGAGCTCTGGGTGGTGAAATATGGAGTGAAGACCTGTTACATGTTAGCTTAGGAGATAGCCAAGGTGTAAATTATGTGGGAGTTGCTGGCCAGCCTTATTTATGAGAGGCCTGTCAGGTGTTTAGGTGTTGGAGTGAGATGTGCGGCTTAAAGCGTTTACTTCGCTGTAAATCAGGTCATGCAGGCCATGTCTGTTTGGACGGTGTGTGTTTACGTGTGTGAGCCTGTGTTTGAGGCCTTGTTTTTGCTTGGAGACTATGCCAAACCAGGTCGTGATAATGTCAAGGCATAGGTGTTAATGCTTTGTTGTGAATATGGAGGGGGGGAGCGTGTGCATACGTTTGTAGGTCTGTTTTGTCTGCAGGCCATCACAACCAATACAGATGGGTTGAAACACTAGCCATAGTCATAGTTATTATGCTGACTGACTTACAAAGATGCTTTTTATAGATCCCCTCAATACCTACACCTGCCGTCACCATTCGACATTATGAGCAAATATGAAACCTACTCAAGACTTTTCCTGTTTCTTTTGTGATGTCCCTGTCTGTCTTTATCCCAGACATATCATGTAGTGGTGGTTAGCTGTGAATGTAGCCCATCTGAAGACATCAGGTATCACTCAGCGGGTAGTTAGACCTGTCACTGGATGATGGATACTGGCTCTCAGACAGGGGAACTGCAGCAAACAGGTTGCATAGACCCTGTATTTGTTACCATTATCCCCCTACAAGGTGCCGCCTATAGTGTGAGCCGTATCTCCCCTTCTGTTTGCCCTATTGTCTGTCCTCTGGCTCAGCACAACAATGGCATGGGACTCTGCTGGAGCGTTTTGTTCACACCAAGTGGGAGAACGTCAGTCCTTAAAGTGAGACCAAAGGGAAAAGGGAGTGGAGAGTGGAGGAGAGATGAGCTGAGTTAAGGTTGAAAGGGGTTAAGAACATGAGACAGAGAACTCTGGAGAGAGATCGAGAGGATAAAATGAAGGGGCGGAGAAGAGGAGAATGAAGAAGAGGAAGAGGGACAGAGGATGATGTGCTGGAGGCAGGTACATCTGCATTCTCTCCAAACACAGCAAAGGCCTGTCTTAGGTGTCTCTATCCCAGCAGCACTCACTGGCAGATTTATGGCCTTTCTTTGTGCATGTGTGTCTATGCATGTGTGTGCGTAGGAGCAGTAGGGATAAATTGAGAGTGAGAGACACAACGTACAAGAGAAGAAGTGTATGTGAGCGAGCAGAGGTGAAGGGCGGCAAGCAAACAGCGGCCATATTGCATTCCATCGATATCACAGCCCCCCACCACCCTCCCAATCTCTGCCATATTTCATCCGTCCTCTCTGCCTTTATCCTTCCCTTCTTTCCTCTCCTCTCCCTCTCTGTCTCATCACCCTGCTCTTCACTTGGCGCTCTTGGCCCTTCCATTGCTCTGCTGGGTCCCAGGCTGTAAAGCCTTCTCAGGGGGAAGGGTGTAAATCTGTCTCCCTGTCTCAGGAGATTTCCTGGAGCTCAGCAGACTCAACAAAGCCAAGCCGGTGTGGAGGACCAAATGTTTCACACGCACGCACATGCACGCACGCACGCACACACACACCACACACACACACACACACACACACACACAAATGTATAGATCTAAAAAAAAAAAAACTTGTGGACATTATATACATGTACAGAAAAGGCCAGCATGTGTGCATACATTCACTCACACACGCTTGGCCTTGTTTGGAAACTCCTGTGAAAACAAACAGGTATGTCACTTCCCTGTCTAGCCGAGTGCCTGGGAAATCAGTGTCTGTGCGTGTGTGTGTCCACCAGAGACCCTACCCCCAAACCTTTTGTCCAGAGGGGTTGTCCAGACGAGCTTGTTGTCTCTCTTTATTTTCTCTCTTCCCCCCTTCTTTTTTCTCCACTTCCCTCTCTGCTTTATTGCACTTGATTCTAAGCGCGTCCATTCCTGAGATGGCTCAGATAGCAGCTGAAGCTAAATTGCCCGTCATAAAGCATCTGCAATAGCAATGGAGCTCTCAGGGTGGGACTGCTGCAAGGGGGTACAAGGCGGTTAGGGCTCGCTATGAAAATACAAGGTCCTCTTTTTAATCTTTAAATGTGGAATATGAACTCTGTTTCAACATCCACAAATCATAAGGCCCTTCCTTAAACATTAAACGATTCTGTTGCATGATCGATTTCCTGAGTGCCTCCTAAATCAGTTTTATGCATATCATTTTCAGGAACATTTGGCTATTTCAGTGTGTGGGTTTTGGAGAAAGTGACTGAAAATCAAAAGTAAAATGATCTAATGGTATTTCGGGACGCCGAAATGCTTCTGCATGATTCTACTAATTACTCACACAAGACAAGCTAGTTAGAGTGAGATGCTGTGATTTATGAGGGAGCCATATATTTGGCTGTGCTATGTTCCTGTCAAATGGTTGACAGATAGATGACTGCTGGGCTGTAATTGGCCTTCCTGTTTGTATCTTTTCTCAAAACAAAGCCACTTCCCATCCTTGACTGTAGAGGGTGCACATGTGAAAGTTCAGCCTCGCGCCAGTATAACAACAACAGATTATTTACAGGAAGAAGAAACAAAGGAAGGATGAGGAAGTAATGGGTTAAGTGGAGTAGACATAAGAAAGGTTATTGCGGTGCAAAGTGGGAATGGCAGACTTGCAGGGAGAGAGCGAGAAAGCAGGTCAGATCAGTTATGTTCCTGCAGGGCTTTGTATCGACTCATCTCTGAAACAGAGCATCTGTGTGCGGCATTTGTAACGAGAAATGTCTCATCATCCAGCCAAAATAATCACCCGGGCTGCCAAATTAATCTCAACAAAGATTCGGTGCAGTCAACACAGCACTGTAGCCAAAAGATGGAGAGATAGAGTCACAGAGCTGTAGTGTAGTCTAGTGGGAAAATCCCTCTGCTTCATACTGCTGTCTGCAGCAGTATCAAAGCTGTAATATTATTGCCCTGGAACTGTAAAGGAGAAGAATTCCAAAGGACCACAGGAGCAAGACAGGGCCAGCAGCCTGCTTGGCAGGAGCCCCGGTGTGATCATCATCTACAGGAGGAGTGACGCCCCTCACTCCTGCCTCCTCCTGCCTCCCAGCTAGCCTTGCCCTGTGACAGATGAGCCCAATGACAGCAGGACGCAACAACCTGCAATTGAACATTCCCCTGCGATCTGTCAATGTCCGTGGTGGCGTTTCACTGTCAGGAAAACACACAGGGACACACGTACCTTCACACACACCCTCACATTAAGTCATTCCCCAAGTATTGGAAGAATCGCGGCCCGAAACACCTCCTCATACTTGCGAAATTCCTCAGATACCTGTTGCAGGTGTCCTTTGAGGTTCGTGGTGGGGTTTGCGTGTCTTGCTCTTGTTCTACATTTGGAGGCTATTCTCCCAGTTAAAACCAGATGATAATTGCTAGTTGCTTCTCTGGTGGGAACAAGTTGCACTGTACTGTCAGCTGGCACCTCCTTTTTGTGTATGCTGGATTTCAGACGACGCTGCAGTCCCCCCCTTCGACCACAAGGTGTCACCTTGCTCACAAATAGCACATGGCTTCGAGCCTGATGGGGACTTTATTTTCCGCTTTGGTGGCAGTGCTGTGGCGTATCACGGCAAAATGAAATAGGAAAAAATCAAAATAGGACATAAATGTGTTTGCCGCATACAGGGCGTAATGAAGTCCGCCTTGCCAGTACATTAGGAACAAAGGCAGCAGAGAGAAAGGCACTGAAGGACAACTCACAAAACAGTTCCAAAATAAAAAGGGAGATAAAGTATGAATGGTGAGTCTCATTGAAAAGCAGTTCACCGGTTGTCAAAGTGGATATTTATTTTCCAAGCAACTGGCTTTTTATGGTCAAGCTCCTCCACATTGGCGAACAGCAGTGCGTTGTAATATGGCATGTAAAGAATGAGATTCAATAGAAGCAGTCCTCCATTTGTCATATTTAAGGGGATAGAATAATGACCACTGGCTGCCTCGTGCTTGAATCGCTCAAGCTGGCTTATTTTTGTGTGCAAAATGGAGGATGAAGACAAATGGACTTCATACATGACTTTGCACACATCCAAGCTATCATATCATGTCATATAACTTAAACCAATAGCTGGTAGCTTATCATTATCCTAAGCCTGGGGCAGCTAAGTCCTTTGCTATGTTTCAGTAAAAAAAAAATTATAAAACAATCCAGCTGTCTTCACGTGGTTGTTGCAAACTGATGATCGCTTGGCTTCTCAGTCATAAAAGCGTGGTGCAAAATTAATTGTTTCAATCAATCAATTGGTCAATTTCATAGCCATCAAGCTTTGCCCAAGATCATGTGCATTCTCTACCCTTCTCCTTCAGGATGGGCCTGGAGAATGCCACATGATTTATGGCCCCTGTGTGTGCTGCATACATATACAAATACTATGCACACATGCTGACAAGCAAGAGGCAAACGCATACACGTGTGCGCATAGACACGCACGTTAGCACATACAGTGTACGCACACACATTCCAAGTGGATGACACACAGCAGGAGGGCGGATCACGTGAGGAAGCAGGACGCGAGCATAAGGGGGAACTCTTCTGTGTATGCTAAGCATGCAGGCGACACATGCAGCTAAACATAGCACATGAAACACAGCCAGCAGTGACAGAGTCAGCACTCGACTAATGTGTGCGCCTCGCATGTGTGGATTAACATACTAACAAACGGACTAATGAGGAGACCGTCTCAAGTTAGGCAATAATAATGCACGCCGTCCGCATGCACTAAGCGTGCAAACGCGTGTACACGAACACGTGCACATGCACGCGCGCGCGCACGCACGCCCGTGCATACGTGCACATATATACATACACCAAGAGCCAAGTGCAGAGGCTTGTTGTTAGCGTGTTGTTCCTGTGCTGTGGCTTGTGGGCCTGTCTGCAGGGCTGATCGATGATCTTTTACTGCTTCCCCAGGATTATCGGTCGAGTTCACCGGGAGGGGAAGGCAATTCATCAGAGCACAGCAGAGAGAGGGAGAGAGAGGAGAGAGGGGACAGAAAGAGAGGGATGGAGGGAGAGGGAGAGAGAGAGGCGTGGGGGGAGTCAGTATGAAAATGGAAGGAGAGATAGGAGAGGGCAGGTGGGAGGAAAAACAGAGGGAAAGGAGAGAGGGAAGGAGATTGAGAGAAAGGGGAGAGCAAGATGGAGACAGAGGGGAGAAGGAGGAGTACAGATGTGCTCGTGATACCGCATCACCTGGAAAATGGAAAAGATAGAAGAGCAGACATAGATGAATATCACAAGATAAAACGATGGTGTGTTAGGGCAACCTCAGATTGAACCCTCCTCATACTGTATATTCAACATCAAACAAATATATGACAGCACACTGTCTGTAGCTATAAGAAGCAATATCACAAGTTGAAATGGTTGGAGGAGTTTTTTATTGCTGTGCGATGTTGTGTTTTGCAATTAGATTTATTTATTTGACAGCTGAAGAAAACAATTGCTGTCATTTGAAACCGCACTCTTACTGATGACATGGTTGCGTCTCCATAATTATTGTTCTCATAAATGTTGGTATTAGCTGTGGAAAGCCTTAATACGCCGCAATCACATATAATATCACACTTTAAATTAAATCTGCAGTATATAATATGTCAAACATTATTACACGAGACACATATCTGCACAGAATCTTGATTAACATGGTCTGCAACAGGGAGTAATCTTGCCAGACTGGAACACCTGCAGATAAAAATGCGTATTGAGCCAAGTGTTAGCTCAGCTCCCGGAGGTTTGGACTGTGTGTGCCCACGTTGTAACACATTTTACAGGGCCCATAACACACGTGTTCCAGCTCATTCAGCTCACAGAATGGAGAGGGAGGAAAAATGGAGAGGTGTGATTCAGCATCACCAGTTAAACCCACAGCGCGAGACAGACGATGAGAGGGACAGAGACGCACAGATGAAGTCTGAAACTATCTTTCACTTTTTTCGCAGAGGAGTGTGCACGGCATTGGGTGGCAACACAGATCTGCCAGGGAGTCCTCTTGTCCACGGAAGTAAATTATCACTAATCTCATTACCGGCCAATGATAGTGAGAAGAAACATTGGTCAAACTGCACGGGGAGCACTGTTTCTTCATCTATAAACCTGCTGTGTAAGAGGATGATTTTTAATATGTTTGTGCCTGACTTTAAATATATTCTTCCCCGTGTGTTGTTTGTGCTTGCAAATGACTTTCCATCCCAATTTTTCGCCCTCTCCCCGCATCTCTGTCTCGCTCCTCGCTGATAGACAACCATTTCTTTCTCTCTCCCTCTCTCCATTGATGGATGGACAGATCATGTATATCCAATCTAGCAGTGCTCCTGATGCGGTTAGGGGCTGTGACAAGTCTCCGGGCGGGGGAACCGAGCGGAGCGGAGCGAAGGAACGGGGTGACGAAGAGGACACGACATCTGGAGAACACGCAGAAAAAAAAACATAAAGAATGCAGCAGAGAGAGAGAGAGAGAGGCTGCGTGAAGTGTCTGCATAGCGCCCTGAGCGTGAGTCTGTATGTGTGTGTCTGTGTGTGTGTGTAGAAAGCAAACACCCTCTGCTCTGCACTCTCGGCTACTGTGTTGGTCTCTGGTTGACAGTCCTAACTGGCTGGCTCCTGCACTCCACGCCAGCCAATGATAATGACAAAGATGGACGGAAATTATATAGTTACGTCTGATAGCGCTGACATATTGCGTGTATCAGATGGAAAGGCAGAGTTTTCGAGGCTCTCTTCCATACTGTATGGACCACAGAGTGTTGCGGATGGAGATTGATTGTATGGCTGGCTGTTGACATTCACTCATACCCATGAGTTTCAGGGTGCAGTTGCAAACATTAGCCACTAGGGGGTAATGTTAGCCTCACAGTATTCAAAGGAGCCACTGTAGAAGTGGTGGTGGGTGATTTCCTGGTTCATATTGGCAGCAGGGTTGATGATAATGTATTATCACAGGTTGTAACATTGCAGGTGGTGGTGTGTGTCTGAAGGGGGAGTGGGGGTCATCTCCTCTGCCTCATTCTTCCTGGCTCTACACTCCCCATGGATCATTTTCTTTTCTTGATTACTCCTCGAAAGACTTCACCAAACCAGCTGTTTAAGTCCACGCACGCTGAAGTGGAATAATATTTGAAAATCACTCTACCGCACGCATGTGCAGGTAAACGCGACTAAATTAAAGCCACATTTTATTGTTCAGTGGAAAAATGCAGACAGATGTCAAATCTTTGCTTTGGGAAATTGCGACTGACAAATGCTGATGAACAACCGCATACTTTTACAGGCCCCTAGGTATGAAAGCACACAAATCTCAAAGGTGAGGAAGTTGTGTTCTGAGCTAACCTAAGACTGTCTGACCTCTCAGAGGCAGAGAGGTCAGGGGCCAACTCACTTGACCCCCCCTTCTTCGACCATATCAACCCCTTTGACTACACACTAAACACACAGATAACTCCCTTCACACATACCTTTACTCTCCCCAGACGGTACACAGTCAAGGAGAGAAACACTTTCTCTTGTGGCCCCAACGCACACGCACAGAATCAATAAACAAAAAAGTGGAAGTGATTGAGAATCCATCTTCCACCCCCAGCCTCAAACTACCTGTCTCCTTCCTTTGTCCCCTGCCCCTCACACCCCCTCAGCTCGGCATGCACCCGTACACACAAATAGGAAAACACACAATACAAAAATTACGGGGAAAAAAAAAGTCAACCCAATCTGCATTCCACCTCCATTTTAAAGACACAGCGAAAACCAGCAGCCATTTTCTAAAATGCGGAATGGCCACCCACACCCCCACCTCTTGATAGTAATCAAATTTGGTCTCATCTTTTCATTTTCTCATCTCTCCTCCCCATCTGTGTGGTGTAACTCCTCTCTTTCTCATTCTCTCCCTCATCATCCCTCACTGTCACTCGGCAGCTCTGAGCCATTGACCTCTGACCCCCAGGCAGGTTCACCAGCGGGTCAGGAGCCTGGCGGGGGGAGACGGGGAGAGAGGAGGGGTGGAAGGTCTGTTATTGGGGGATGCCAGCTTCCTCCTTTGGCCATGGATACAGCCTTCACCGCTGCTGCCATAGCAACTGGACGAGACGGCAGAGAGAGCAGACTGCGGAGAGCTGCTGGGATGGAGCTCTCTCTTCTGTGATCTGGCTGTAACCTCCACGGGCACTCGCACATGTTCACGCATACACACACACACACACGCACACAGTCACACTGACATGCACACATAATGACAAACTGGCACACAGACACAATCCCATACGTGCTTGCAAAATCTAATCAAATTTCTTATTTGGACTGCCAGGCTGTGCTGGAAAAGACTTTTTCAAGTTACAAGATTGATGTGCATTCCATGTTGGCTGCAATTAATTGCTGCATAATTAGACTTACAAGTTATTTATTGAAGCAATTTGGAGAATACAAGAGCCGGGGGATATATAAAAACCATTTGATCATGAGCCACATAAACTTTAAAGATGTCCTCTTACAAGCATTATTTGGACAGAAATTAGCAATACAATCTCCCCCCAAAATGTTCCCCATGTTAATAAAATGATGAATGATAATAAATCTGAACTAAAGTGAGTGATATGCCGCACGTCGTGTGAGGTCAAATAAAGGTGAGAGTGAGCAATGCAGATAATAAAAATAATATGATGGAGGGAGAGATAGTGGTCTGTGCACATTTTTGGTGCATGCAGGTGTTTGAAGCTCTGAACCAGCATGCTTATCTTGTAGAGCCTCAGGGTTTAGGGCTCAGTCCAGGTGGCGTCCCACTACAAACAGAGGTGATAGGGAACTCTGTTGCTGCTTGTTATTAATTACTGCTCATGTGACACTACTACTGTTTTTTGGTCACCCTTCTTTCTGCATTTGTTTCTCAGTCTTTTCTTTGAATCCCTCTGTTGTTTCGTACACGTTACTCTTTTTGATTTCGCTCGTTTAATTCCTTTAAACAGTTATTTCCTTTTTTGTTTCCTGAGTTTTACCCTCGGCGCTCTCTTCCGTCTCTTCCTCCCTCTTTCTTGTCTTGCCTCACTCTGTCTTTCCTTGCTCAAACAAATATGATAAATGAGGCTATTGGTGTCTCAAGAATGAGCTGTGATCAGAGAGCCTTTGATGTTTGACAGCTTTAATGATGTATCTTGATGAATCGATGTACAGTAATTTTCACTTCATGTGACACACTGTTTTGCTCTTGAGCACATTCTTTTTCAGTGCTATGAATGGCACTGCTATTGAGGTGTGCGTATGAGTGTTTTGCCCATTTTTCTTGACTTTCACTTGTACGCCTCGCATGTTTTGTGACAGTGTCAGTGCACTTAAGCCAGGGTGCTTATCTCAAGTGTTTCAAGAGGCTCTTATCAGTTCTCTTTCTTATAACGGGATGAACTACTTTTAGTTAGCGCATACACACTAGCTGACACGCAGGCTGGCTGTGGACACACACATTTGCTCACATACCCAAATCTGCATGCAAATCAGCGTAGCCTATGTGGATGTCTGCATGCTCTCTTTCTCTCTCACACAACGCAAACATACACACATCCATCTGAAATCTACATGCACCTGGACAGGCGTGAGAAAGAGGGAAGTATTCAAAAAAATATATGCAAAAAATAATTTGTATTGTTTGATAATGCGACACATTACAACAATTAAAATCACTGAAATAATTTCCAGTTCCAATAATGCATCCTTACTCCTGTAGAGATGATCTCGTATCATTAATTGGTTTAGGTGTGTGGTTCAGCCGTGGTCTGGCTTGTTAAATATTCTTGGATTCGGCCCAGTGGCTTTATTCCAAACACAATGTGAGTCAGGCAACCTAGGCTTTCTCTTGCTCTGTGTGCTGTTCCCTGGCTTCACCAATAGGTGGAGCTATGTACATGAAACAGAGGATGAGGTTGCTATGGTCAAATGCCCTCAAGCAGCAGGAAGAGCTAATCAAATTGCCAGTGTGTCTGTGTCAATTACAGAAGGGTCAACTTCATAAGAGGAATAGGCCCAAATCATATTTGCACCTGTATTCTCCCCAGCAGTTCCTGAACCAGAAGCAGAATACAGAGAGACCAGAGAAGCCTCTTAGTATGGCAGTCAGATATTCAGGCTGATAATGATATGGAAATGATGGTTTTCATAAGCACACATTCTTATGAGATATTAGCCCTTTTTTAAATTCCATAGATAAAGGCTCAGCGCGGTTGCCTTGAGGGATGAGCTTTGCTATTTGTAGATCTTGGTGAGATGAATAGCGGAGTGGGGCTGATACTCTTACAGTGCCGAGCCACTATCTTATCACTTCCTTTTATCGGACTGATAAAGTAAATGACTTTGCTATAGGTGTGCAACTCTTCAAATTCATTATGAGCCTGCTCAGCTTGGTGACTATCGACATGGCTGGAAGTGTGTGATGAATGTGGGCCTGTCTGCCCTAATGTGTGTGTAGTCCATGATCGTGACACACTCCAATGGGAAACTGATAGGAGATGAAGATGTTTTGGGAGGTGTGAGGTGAAATAAAGTCTGGTGGCTACATGAGGCTTGAACCTCCTTGAAATGAATGGAAATGCAAATTCTAAAAGCTTGTTTAGGTTAATATAATGTTCGGGGAAGCTGGGATCTTAGACCAGTCATTTACATGTTTTTAATCAAGGAACTTGGAGGGAAATGTGCATAAATGAGCAACAGTACTTATTTGTGCAGCATCTCATGAGGGAGAGCATCACTTGTAGTTTAAAGCTAGAGGAAGAAAAGATTGCTTGCAGGGTTTCTAATTCTGCGCTGACTGTTAGCAGTCCCCCATGAGGGTGTTTTACCCATGCCAAGGGAGCGGGAACTGTGGTCACTGTTTGGCACAAAAATGCACACATAAAACAATGATGCCCCCCCCCTTCTTCAAGAGCATACACACTCACCTCAGTGTTGTGTTCAAAGGTAGTTAGATCAGCAAAACAAATGAGTCAATGAAGGAGGTTTGGAATTGTCCCAGGAGGAGCATCCATCTTCGCGGTGAGTGGCAGCTCTGTCAATGAGCGCCAGGGCAGTAATGCACTGGTATTTGGAGGGCAGGTTGTGTGTGTGTGCGCATTGTCCAGCATCCAGACATTTGGCTCGCTCCAAACCAAGGGATGCTGTTAAGTGAGGCTGAATGGGACTGTGTTGCACCTCTATCAGCGCTCTGTCTCCTGTATTAACATTATATGGAGCCTGGTCGCATTCCTCTTTCCTGCCCCTCCACTTTGCCTGCTCTGCATCTGGTGGAGAAGGTATCTCTGTCTCTGTCTCCACTCTGCTCATAATGGTCCATAATCCCTACCGAGCCGACCTGGCGGTATTGCAGAATTTACAGTAATAATGAGGACTAATAGAGGCAATATCCATCCATTTGATCACTAAATCAGAAATGTTGCTGAAGCAGGTGATGAATGTAGTGTTCCCCCCCAATTTTCTGAATCATAAATGATGGAATAAGTCTCTTAGATCCAGATTAAGCTCCACCGTGAGCTCAAAATTCATGTCCATGTGGAATCCCTTTTGAAATACAGTCTTGAGTCATTCAGTTTGCCTCACAGTTTTGGCATTTTGCTGATGCTGTTAAGTAGTACAACTTAGTATTAAGAGCAGAATAAGCCAATATCCTGAAGACAGCAAAGCAGGAATAATGATAATAAAACTGTGATTCTTTTAAAGTCATATTGGAGAATTTTCTTTTCAATGACAGGACAGGGCACACAGTCACATTGTAGGATCCCTGGAGATGGCAGGCATTCAGTGCCCCGCTCAAGGACAATTCAGTGGTACCGATGCATATTGACACGAAGCTTGAATCCATGCACTCTCCCGTGTGCTCCAGTGATGGAAAATAACTCCGATACTCTCCTCAAGGGCTGCAACAAATTATTATTTTCATTATTGATGAATCTGCTGATTGTTATCTCGATTTATCAGCTAATCCGTCACACTATAAAATGTCATAAAATCATGAAAAATGTTCATCACGATTTCTTAAAGCCCAAGGTGACATCTTCACATTGCTTCTTTGGTTGGACCAATAATCTAAAACCATTAAAGGTCCAGTGTGTAAGATTAAGGGCTATTTATTGTTACAGAAATATAATATGTAAAAATATAATATAAATGTGAAAAAAATAATGTTTTAATTTGTGTATAATTACCTGAAAATCAGAATCATTGTGTTGTCTTCACATCAGAATGAAACCTTTATATCTGCGGTGGGAGCAGGTCCTCTTCCCTGTCCGCCATGTTGAACTGTCATGTTTCTACAGTAGCCCAGAGTGGACAAATCAAACATTGGCTCTAGACAGGGCCTCATCACAGCTACCATAGTTTCTCCTACACACTTAAAAGGGAGGATGAGGTCAGTGGTATTCAGTTGCAATCTACAACTTCACTATTAGACACCACTAAAAGTTACACATACACAGGACCAGAGATGTCATAAACCAGTAATAAAATATAATGATATATGTAAAATGTTAATATTATCAATATGCATATGGTAATATTGTGTAAATAATCAGGTGCCTCTTAAATAACTTATGTTTCTGTACATGCTCATTTCAACATAGTAGTTGGCATTTGCCAAATTGCATAATTATTTTAAATTTCATATCAATTGCACTAATATTGTTATTGTGAATTCTTTTGGCCATGATAATAGCGTAGTGAAAATTCGATATTGTGACAGCCCTGCCCTGCACTCTTTAAATTTGTGATGAAATAAAACAGACAAAAGCAAAAAAAAGCTTGTAATTGATTATTGAAAAGAAAGAAGTAATAAATTATTTTAAAAATCTGTTGATTCACTTATCATTTCAGCTCGAGCATTCTTGTACAATTTTGATGTCTCTGTACTTTTCATCTAAAACTAATAAAATGTTAGCTCCACCTCAAGCTACAGTATCTAAATTCTGCTTACATGTTGATGCATCATGAATAATATAGTATAAAGAAAAATATAATATGTATATATAACATTTTTATATAATACTTGTATATGTCTTTCTATAGAATTCAGGACATTTGTTTGCAATACAGCATTTTTTATATTGATATATTTGTACGTGTACATATTTAAAGGATCTTAATGTCTTGCCATTATGTCTCCTTGCTGCCCAAGACAAGCGCCAAGTCCTGATTCAGACGAAACCTGCACTTGGAAAAACATCCTGTAATGGATGTATAGGAGACTTTTGTAAAACTCTGCAGGAAAGTCTCTCTTGCTGATTCTTGTCTTGGCCAGCACTCAGACAGCAGAAGCCCCACGCCTGCAGCAGAATGTGCCCTGCAGAGCAGAAGTCCCAGCCAGCCTCCTGCATTAGTGATGCCCCTCTGCCCTGCAGCTCCACTCAGGGAGAGGGAGGAGACATACATGGCCGTGGCTTCTGCACGGCTGTCTGCAGGCCGCAGCCACATGGTCGCAATGTAGACGCTGATGCTTCCCAATGAGTGAGTGAGTAGGAGACATTAGTGTACAGGCAGACACATAAATGGCACCAAGATGAGATCAATTAGACTGAGAGGAAGGTCGTTAGGCCCCTGTATGGCCAGTGGTCAAAGTGCGATGCTTGTAAGCTGTGTCGTGTCAGCTGTCAGTGTGAGTGCCTGTCTGACTGCGTGTCTGTCTCTGACTCTTTTTTTTTGTCCACTGCTGTTGAAATTAATGCTACTGGTGCTGCATGACTATATGCACATTTTGATCACCACTGAGGTATGGTAAAGCAGCATTTCCCGAGGTGAATCTAAGCTCCATGGGGTCAAACCTGCTACAATACCTTGTCGTGTTTGAGTCCCTGGGGCTGCGACGCAAGGTGGTGAGTAATCGTGCTGTGTCTGTGCATGCGTTGCCATTGATTTTGTCTCGGCTCCTAGCTCCCCCAATTACCTCCTACTCCAGGCTGCCAGTCCCTTTGCTGTCAGGGGGGAGGCTGGAGACTGGGGCCTCAGTGAGCTGTTTGTTTACACTGCTAATTGCTCCTGTTGTTTCCTTTCATTAGCCCAGGCTGAGCTATTGGGCTGCCTCACACAACTAAGAGCTCTTAGCCTTCTGGTCCCCTAGCCTATAGTAAATATTGGCGATGTATACAGCGTCTCCTAACATATGGCTTCAGACTGGAAATGATAGGCTCTGCTGGTGCAGTAGAGTGTTTTATACAAAGCCCCATGGAGCACTGTGCTGCTGCGGTTGTGTCTGAGTTACAGTGTGGTCTAACTAGAGTAACACACAGAGTTGCCTTCATTGATACAAAGAGAAAGGGAAATCCTGCTCAGCTGCACTCTGGCTGACCCTCACACAAATTCAACTGAGTCTATTTGAAGTTTTACTACAGTAAATAATATTAAGTCTGCGTGTGTGTGTGTGTGCGTGTGGCTTGTACCCAATGCCGTATGTGTGTTTGGAAATGTGCACATGTGTTTAGCTGTATAATGGTGTGCTTTCATGTTTGCTTGGCCTCTGTGAATTATGAATCAAAGGGTTGCATGCCAAAGTGAGTCCCTGTGTCTGCAGTGCCCCTCCCTACACCCACCCGCCCTTCAGTACGCCCCCCTCCACACACACACACACACACACATGCACGCACACACGCAAACTCCCATGCAGAAGCCCACAGCATCTCAACACACACAGCCGTGGCTCCTTAATGACTGCCATCCCTCTCTGTGCCACGTTATTAATTAGCTCAATGATCCTTGCCGATGGGACCTGCACCGCGGATTAGAGCCCTCAGCACCCGCACCCCTGGCTGCTGCTGCTGCCTGGCCAGGGTAGGTGAAGCGGGGCTGTGGGTGGGGGCTGGGGGGTGTGTCCGCATATGTGTGTGTGTGTGTAAAAGTACAGTATGTGTTTTAAAGTGAATTGTTTGCTTGTTTTTTTTATATGCATGTAAGTGTCCCGTGGGGCCTCTTGTTTGTCCCTTTGTAATGTTTGCGTGTCTGTATGTGTGAGCAGAAGGGGTCAGGAAAGGGACTGTGGATTGCACAAGAGCTTGCGGATAAATCATGTGACCATGGAGTAGGAAGAAGGGTGGGTGCCACCTGGCCCAGCGCAGTGTGCAGTATGTTCAGCTCCCTAGTGCACCACAACTCCCAGCACCACCATACTCAGCAGCATCACAAGATTCATGGACTGGTGCGGGTTCCCAGTGCCACTGATCCTGGCTATGTTCTGCGTTACCACGCACAGAGTAATCTATCTAAAAACTGTAGACTCCATTGAACTCCTCAGTCTTCTTGCCATGTATAATTGCAGAGGTGTTTTTCCTCTGTGTGTTCCCAAAAATCCAACTGTTCATCAAGGGCTTAGTCACTGTGGCATGCAAATCTGCATTAATATTTTTGTCAGGAGAGAAAAAAGGAAAGAGGTGAGGGAGGAGAGAAAAAAAAAAGGGAAACAGCCTCTCCAGATGCCTCACAATTGCACTGAGCAAATGAACATAAATGTCACTGTCAAGCTGAAATGAAGAAAAAATGTGTCACGGCAGCAAACTGTGCTGGAGTTGGAGGACAGCAGGACATGTTTTGCATATGAAGAGGTGAATGCCCAAGGAGAGAGAGGGAGGCTGCACCTGTAACAAATGACTATCGCCCCCCCCCCCCCCAACCTCCTCCAAAACATTCCCCTTCAAAAAAAAAGTGTGAGAGCCAAGTGTAAATATGATGTTGAGTGTATCATACTTATCGTACTTTGTCTCAAAGTGCTTAAAGACTGCACACTTCAATACTTTGAATCTTTTTTTGACATTGTAGGACTGGAATAATCCAACTCAGTTTAATGGACCAGAGTGAATGTTCACATATTTGGATCACCAGTAGAGGAGCATCAACACTTCCTCTGCTCTGCATGTCTCCTGTGGTGCCGCTCTAACTCTGCCCATAGCTTCTGAGACCGTAACAAATGTGCACGGTGCTGGGTACTAAGCAGTAAAGTCAATGAGGAGCTCGGGCATCCGTGAGGATAGATATGCAGGGCATGCAGTCGCTCCAAGGTGACAGTGAGGTGTGTTGTGATTATTGACTGTGTGACCTCGCGCTGACCCCGGCTGTGAGCGAGTAAAGGGCAGGGAGTTAGTGTGTGCCGCACCGCCTGTCATGCCCGTCAATACACTGATGAATGGAGCTGGCGGTTATTAAAGCAGAATTAGAGCGGGGAGGGGGGGAGCGGGATAAATGATGGCGCAAATGGTTGTGCAGTGGAGACTGTGGAGCCGGATGGCACAGCATCACTGTCATCAGTCTTTATTACCCTCCAGGGAACAGAGGGGGAGAGACAGGGAGCGGTCAGCGCCACGCAGCCCTCCACCCTCCACCCTCAGCCTCCCCCAACACCTAGGTTGCACCTCCACATCCCTCTGCTGGCCAGACATCCAACTAATCCTGACACATTATAACTGGATACATACCTGTATGTCGACTCAGGGCGTGCACAGACTGCAGTTTATCTTCATTCCTACCAACATGAACACATTTTACATAGGCATACTCCATACCAATAGATGGAGACACATACATGTGTGCAGACACGTACATACACAAATACCGCCTCTATTTCATTTTACCCATCATAGGCTCTCTCTCTCCAGGTTTCTCTGCTTTGCCCATTCCCCTCTCTCCTGTTTTCCCTCCTCCATTTTCTCTCTCACCGAGGGAGTGGAGGACCCCCACCACAATCAATCATGGTGAAGTCACAGAGCACAGCGGCACACTCAGGGCACTGTGCAGATAAGCTGGTTAGAGAAGAGAACAGGAGAAAAAAGAAGGAGAGGTGGAGAAACTGGGGGCTACACTTGGAGTGAGGCTTAGAGGGAGGGGGAGGGTACACTGGGTTCACTGCACAGTCAAAGAGTGGGCACGCTCTCCGCCAGGGAGGGTCGGGAATGGATGGGTGAGCCAATACCATTGGTGAAGCCCCCGTGAGGCCCGGCCCCTCACCAGAGAGCTGTGCCTGCATACAGATGTGAGCGTGCCATTGATATTCTCCCCGTGCTGCTGCTCCTGCTCTGCTCTGCTTCTTTTTTCCTAATTAGAGGTTTATTTATTGATACCCCAGTTAATGTCTCTCCTAATTTTGCAATAGTTCTGTCTCCATTACCCAGGAGATTCATTTGCTGCAGTGTTCGGAGCAGTGCCTCCACTAGTTTGTGGGCACCTCCCAGCTCACCTTCCTCCTAAATCTGGACCCTGCCCCACCTCACCCTTGGGTCCCCCGCTTATGTTAGTGCAGCACCTGCAAGGAATAAAATCAGTGACCTGAGGCTGTGAGGAACGCTTTAATCCAAGAAGCTCAAGTCACTTAGTCTGCTGTATTTTTTTTACCCCAAATTTGCAAATTGAGGTAAAAAAAAAAGATATTTATACATGCTATTTGAATTTTGCTTTGCCTTCTAGCACCTAAAATCATTCTTTAGTTTGCATATCCATGAAATGTCCATGTGGAGCTGAAAATCAATCACTACAATTGCTAATCAAGAAATAGCTACTAGAATTGTTTCAGAATCCACAAACAACAAGAAACATACAAGAAAGATTTAGTCTTGAAATGTTGCACAAAAATCCTCCAGTGCTGTTCACCGAGGCAAATATTGATAAATGAGGTCCAGCACGAGCGGTGGATGACAGTGATGCTTTTGCAGACACGCTGGGTATAATGCGTTTAAGTACACCCAACATTTTATCAAATAAGTTTATTGTATTACTTACCCAGAGTAAGACAAACTCATCTGTAATAATCACATCTCTTTGCATTCTGCTGAAAAATAGCTGTTGCACTTCGGCTAACTCTCAAGCATATTAACAGGGGAGCTACGCTAAGAGCAACTAGCATCTTGATAGAGAAGAAATAGTCCTACCAGCAACTTCAAGGTTGGGTGGTCGGTCATTAATTTCTATTACATGGCATTGCATGTTATGCATTAATTAAGAATTAATTACTTTTTCATAAAAAGCGGTCCAGAGAGCGTAACATGGTCTTGCTGTTTTGTTAGGTTTGTTGTGTATTTCGTTATTATGAGACATTTTTGGGTTAAATTAAAGATCGTCTGCTTGATGGTAGATTCCAGCAGATGTTAATTAGTAAAATAAAATATGCAATTTGGTATTTTTTTTCCAGCTTGTTCCTGTAAGAAACTAATTTCATGTAAACCCATTTTTCAACATTCACATATTTACTGTTGTGGATTTTGATTAATGACTCTACAGCCCAAGTCTTTATAGAAACTTTCTGGACCCTCACCAATGGATACAAATCAAAGGTGAAACTGTATATTGGCCCGAATCCGCTGCCAAATCTTTGTGCTACTATCTGATTCTATTTTGTTGTGCTTTGGATTTGAACACAGCAGCGTTTATGCCCCACACACATGCCTTGTTTTGAGGTAAACTCTCCTACACATGTTGGAAGAAATGATAGTTACAGCTTCAGTATCAGGGTGGATTGCCAAGGTTGTGTTTTGGTGGATACAACTGTGTTTCTGTTTTCTACAAGGCATTTTGATCATTAGTTACACTCATTATCCAACATCAGAACAATGCTAACACATAATAATAGAGTGAAACTGAAATGTCCCAGGAAAGTCCCATTAAATTTACTAGTTTATTTTTAGTCTAGACTTCTCTGGAGCTGACACATGCCCTGGATGACATGACTTGAAATTTCTGCCTCAAAGTCATAGTGGAGCTGAGAGTGATCACCAGCCAATGTGGTTTTGGCAAGCTTAGCCATAATGAAGTGATACAAAGGTCTCTTTCAATAGCTCCATTATGTTTATCTGGTTATAATGAAAGGTCAAGTCAAAGAGAAAAATATCTCCCAGATGATGACAAAAACAAATCCATATTCGGATTTCACAACACGATTTGATGTGGTGATATAAATTAGCAGGAATCTCTCCTCATTTAGTGAATTACCGCAACCTGCCTTGACAAAATGTGTGCAGAGTAAACGCTCATATAACAACCAAACCACCAACTGCACCCCTCCATAGTATGTCAATATAAGCTGATTGGATCATCTCTCTCATTTTGAACCCACTCTGTGTCACCATGCCCATCTCTCCCAGCTGCTGCTCCAAGCCCAGGTGCTGCTGCACTGACTAACTCATGGATCACAATCAGCCCCCTCGTTCAACCCGGCAACATCCCTGTCAGTCTCTTCTGTCTCCCCAGGGCTCAGTCTGATCCCATTCCAGTCATCTCACTGACTACAGCTGCCCCTGGCGCCACACTGGAATTGGATGGTCTGATGACTAGTGCAAATGGTCGATAACTGTCCCTGCAATGTGCACAAGACAATGAAACTTACATTGCTGGATATAATTCCGCCGTAGCGGCGTATGGTTGGTTTTGCAAATGTGTCAATAGATTAAGAAAAGATGCTAACAAGATACAGAGGCAGTTCATTTGGGAGCGTCTTTATCATAATGCTCTAATGCCCTTCAAATGGGGAGGATGAGCTTTTGTGCACCAGGCATCGACACCAATGGGTTAACTAATGATGGCATTAGTGTGTGTGTGGGTGTGTGAATGAGTGTGTCCATGTGTGCATGTGCCTTTTCCTGTTACTGTCTGTGTGCTATCATTTGTGTGTATGTGTGTGTATGTGTCTTTCACAGGTGATCAGTCAAGGCTATCCACTCAGCCCTTCTCTTGCAGCCCCCTCATTACAGCCCACTATCTCCTCTAAACACCTGCAGCCCCACAGCCCACCTTCAGCTCCCAGGCCCACACGCTGCCTCTTTTTGTCCCAGTGTAGAAAGAGCCTGCCCATCACATCAATCTACTGCACTGTTTATATTTATGTACAGGAGAGAGGCTAAAAAAGGCCCCTCTTACTGTGGGCTTTATTGACTAAGCATTAAGCGGACATTATCAGGCGATAGCCTAGTTATTTATGAGGCGGTGATAAAGGCTGCAGGACTGAGTTATGTGAGAACTAGGAGCAGGATGAAAGCTGCTCATACAGCAGCACTGATACCCGACACTTGCCTCTCTCTGTCTGGGTAGAGAGGCACGGCAAATGCGCCAAACGGAGCTGAAACACTCAAGGATTTATGGGCGGTAAATTTATGCTCTCCATAGGTCAAACGCGGGGCTGTTTATCTGGGTTTCATTGTCACTGTCCTCGTGGCATGCACTGCAGGTACTGAAATTTTCATATTTGCCTTAGGCATGTAGCCAGAGAGGGAGGGAGAGGGGGGGGGGGGTCTCTAGGTGCGGTATTCCATTGACCTTCTGAACTTAGTTTTGAATTTTCGGAGCAACACCGTGCTGCTGCTTTTGAGATGTTGACATAAATTATGCATGACAGAACACACCCCTCCTTAACTGTGCAGGTTGAATACTTGTGTATTCCAGTGGTATGCAGTAACCTTGCACAAGAGGTCCGTGGCTGTTTTTGACCTTAAGTGGGAGGGTTGCATATCTCAGTGTTTCCTGACTGACAGTTTGTGGCTCCATACCAGAAATGTGTAACCTGTATCCTTTTTATCTGTACACACAGCTGTGGTACACACCTCCCCGCTCACGCGTTTGTAGCTTACATGGATCTCAAGCACACACCCAAATTTTGAACATGCATACATCCTCACCTCTGTATACTGTACATAGCACCATCTTACCCAGCCAAAGCCATCTTTCTCCTCAATAAACCAGGTCAACAAACAAAAAGCAATTATGTTGGGCAGCTGCCGCCTGGGAGTGGGTAATTACAGTGCGGTGTGGACAGCTTCATTCTAAACAGGTACTAAAAGCATCATTAATCATCCTCCCTCTGACGCCTCGCCCTGGTCATGTGACAAAGGCTGCTGATGAGCTAGGGAGGGGGGATCCGCCTTAGGGGGGAAGGAGTAAGACCTGATTGGCTCCTTCCAGAAGTCCTTTTAGAGGTCAGCCAGTCAGCAGAGATGACCTGCCAATGACCTTGTATCACTTGACCCCTGAGGGCCCAAGGGTCACACTCTCATATCAGTTGGAGAGCAGGCAGTGCAGGAGGCAGGAGGGAAGACGAATGACATCGAGAGAGGGAAGAAGAGGAGAAGAATGGTGCGAGGATAGAGGGAAGGCACACAGAAGGTTTGTGCGGAGAAGCACTGGGAGGGGTGAAGATGAAAAATAAAACAGTAGGCGTGAGGTTTGATTGAGCACCTGGTCTTCCCCTTTTGCATAAAATGGCTGATGAAAAAATGTGTTTTTATAGCAGCAAGGCCAGTCCTGATGGCCGCTTCACCCCCCCACCACCACCCCCTCCCTTCCTCTCACTCTCTCTTCCTTTCTCCCTGTCCATTGTCAAGCTGTCCTCAGGTTGGCTGAAAGGTTGATTACATCATCTGAATCTAATTAGCGAGCAGCAGAAACATCTGTATGTTTGCTTTTCTAATGTTGATTGGTCATTAGTGTAAACAACAAAATGGCCAGAGATTGTAAAATGTGAGCGCAGCCTTCCAAATCAATTTAATAATACACATTTCCACTGAATTATTTGCCTATGGCGCCCCTGCACATACTGTGTTTTTTGGGCTGTGAAGCCGACGCGAGAATCAATCCTTTCCCTCAGGAAACAGAGCCAAGATGGCGCCTGACAGAGACTTGATTGAGAAAAGTTCATGAACTGCTTCTTCCCTGAACACAGACTGACACGGATGGCTGATTGACAGATGAAACACAAAGAGACATCTGAAAGACAGAGCGCCAACGTCCTCAAACCGGCACCCATCCCCTTCTCCTCTGACGCCCCCCCCCCGCCACCACCACCACACACCCACCCCCCTCCACCTCACCCCTGCAGCCCCACCCCTTCAACCCGACTCCCCTTCTCCTCTCTCTCCATATGTCTATGAATCTGTCACTATGGCAACCTCACCCCAGGGGCAGAGGAGGAGGGGGTTGCCTTCGTTCAGACAAATAAGCATCGCAGGGCTCATTTATGATGGTTTGTTTAGGGATTATAATACACTGATGAGAGGTCAAAACGTGTGTACTTGCACACATGTTTGGACGTAAGAGTGCGTGTGTACGTTCGACTGTGCAGCATCTTGCGGAGCATATGTGGCAAAGCTGCACTGTAAACATTTTGGAAGGAAAAAAGAATAACAACACATGTATTTATTTAACTCTTCTTCACATCATACACTTCATGAAATGTAAACGAAATAACAAAAATCAAAATGCAAGATATTTGCAGTGATTCTTTTTTTTTTTTTTAAGTAATATTGCAGTTTTCCCTCAGGACACAAACTGAAGATTGCACATGCAGCATACCACCACAGGACCAGTGCCATTAAATCAGTGGATTATATCAATGGCATCATTAGCATAGCTGGTCCGAGGTTATAGCTGATGTCTGATGCAGTATCAGCAAACTGAGTAAAGGCTCATTTCATTGTTATCTCGTCTCTTTTCCTTCATTTTTTGCTTGTGTGCAACTTTTGAAAGGGCAGCCCAAACTAGTGAGTAACAGAGCTGCACGGGAGAGGTCAGAGAGCCTCCACACAATCAGATATGTTGGAGGGCCACCTTGGTTGATTGTACTGATGCTGCATGATGCCACGGGGAGATACTGCATGCACTGTACATGATGCACCTCTGACACACAGCACCAGATGTCTCAGGAAGCAGGGATTTTTCCTATGCAACAGACTCACAACCTTGACACAGTTTCACCTCTGCATGCACCCCATCTCACTCTTATTTCCCCTCTCCTCCCATCCTCATGATACCTTACATTGACTCAAAGGCCTCCCCTCCCCCTTTCAAGAGCAAATTTCCCTTTGCAGCCAGAAGTGCTGAGTGCTGCTGTTTGCTTTGTACACAGAAATTCGCTGAGGCTGTAAGCTGTCCCCAAACATCTGCTCCCTGGAGTGGAGCAGGAGAGGAGAGGCAAGGACTGGATTGGAGTGCATGTTGTTCAGTGTAGCTCTGTCAGAATGTGTTATGTATGGATTTGTGTGTGTTTGTATGCATGCTCGTGTGAGCGCACAATTATTCAAATAGGTGCTTTGTATCGTCTCGAGCCCTTTATTAGTAGCACCTAGGAAACAAAACACATATTTGTGTAATTGTACACAGGGCAGAGGCACACACACTCACACAAAAAACAGGTGCACGTCATTTAAAGTTTCTTGATGCACAAATTGTTTGGTAGTCAAATATGTGAATGAGGCAGATCAAAAAGACTAATAGTGCATGAAAGTCTTTGCAAATAAAGGAAAACAGTAAAATCAGACGAGCAGAAAAACTAAAAGGGAGGAGAGCATTCAAATGATCTGCAATTACAACAACAACCGGGCTATCTATAAGCGCTTCACATAGAGTTAGGAAGAGCTTAACTTGATCAATTGATTTCATTCCCCCGAGCACCGGCGAGGATATTACATGCATAATATGCATTAAGTTAATTTTAGGTCAACTTAGCATTAATTACAACGAGCACAGAAGGAACCTGCGTATACGTGTTAATTTAAAATGTAATGTAAGATATTCGGTGAGCCACATATGTTCTCTCATTGCTCATGCCACGCAGCGCTCCTCAGGAGAACTGCAACAGCTGCCCACATCAGCTAACTTAGTAATAGAAGACAATACAGAGGAAAATAGAGAGTGTCAATAGCCTCATTCATCATGAGCGAATACATCACCGGTTTTAGTTTGATGTCTCAATTGGAGTGTTTTATCAAAGAAATTGCAGCAGGTAACTTTGCTTTTACAAATTGTGTTTGAGCTAAATATGTTTCTTATTGGTTTAAATGAATGAATTAAATGAAGTAGATTTAGGAAAGAATTTCATTTTGAGAAAATATTACTGTAAACGAAGGGAAATAAAGGTGGAATAAAAAAAAAACTTCTTCAGTGTCACGACTGTTACTACCTGTGGCAGCAACACATTTCCAGCTGAGTTATTTTGGTTTTATTTTACTTCCATTCACCATGTGTTTGCTCGTGTATAAGCACAGCACAGCTGTCAGTCTTGTGAACCGACCGTACATCTTCAGGAAGGAATTACAGAAGAGCACAAATTCATCAGAGTGGAGTCACACTCAAACGCTTTCAAACTAAATGTCAGGTCTGAACAAACAATGTGGTTCGCCTTTCATCAATTGAGAGGCAAATGCTGAAGCTGCCACGGGATGAAATTAAAGCGATAGTTCACCCAAAATAAATCAACTCTTCTTTTCACCTTCACCCCATCCCTATAATTCACATTAACTTTTTTTTCCCCCCGCCACACATTTTCTTCTTGCTATTTCAAATCGCTGCGCATTTCTAAATGAATCTATTATACAGTAGAAAGCGTGATGAAGTAAGTTTGAATTAAAAAAAAAAAAGTCTGAGTGCACACCTGCTGCAAACATCCTCTCTGCACATTACAACCTGTAACTTGAAGCCCTGTGGCAAGGGAACATATTTGCACAAGATGATAAAAGAGTTTCTAATAAGGTCAACCTAACACACTTCTCTGTAGGAACAGTGGACATGAGAGACCATTTTTATATTCATGGGCTTCATCATCACATTTCACCACCATTGTCTTCATCGTCATCCTCGTGACCTTCACGGGAGCACACTTATTTGCATGAGAAGAAGACGGAGACATTTGATGGTTTTGTTAAACATTCCAATTTGTGCTATTTTGTTTAGAGAAAGGCGGCCTTAATGGTTTGCATTTTGCTTAAATGCAAATTTAAAATAAATTGGGCTCGACACATTTTTAGCCTGGCTCGCATGTAAAATCATTCGAATCAATTACAAATGAAACTTTTAAATGCTGTGCACTGTCAAAAGCTCCTCTGCAGACCTTTAAGCTTGAACTTTTATTCCTAGCCTTCAGTTAAAATTAATGAGATAAACATCATAAAAGATATTGTTTGGAGGGGATTAATGTCTAAATCTTCTAAAAATTATTCAAGCAGATATGCATGAAATATATAAGCAGCAGGCATGTAATGAATAGTTGTTCTAAATTTTGTTTATACTGGCTCTGATATGAAATCATATTAAGTGTTAAGTATGCTCCAGTAACTTTAATTTTTCAACTTTGCTATTAAAAATAGGTCTGTAGTTTATATCCAAAAAACCTATTGGGTGAAAAAGACTCCTTCATCCAGTTTATAAAGTGAGCCAGCAGCATATTTTTTGGCTTATTAAAATAAGAGATAGGGCAAAAATTAGGTTAGCTCTAGGTGTAGAGGGAAAAAAAATGCATTATGTGGCCTGGTATAGAATTATAATATGAACAATTATCATATGGCCTGGTCGCCCCTCTATTCAGCTCGATGAAATATTATTGTGTGGACATAGAGATGCACCACCAGAACAAAAGCAGTCCGAGTTGTTGGTGGAAAAAGAGAGAGAGAGAGAGAGAAAAAAAAACGAAAGAAAGAAAGAAAAAGAAAAAGCTCAGACTTCGAGGTCACCCAAATTAATGGTGCATCTTTCTCTCTGTGAGCCGCTGACCGGGTCATCGTTGTCCCGAGGCAAGACAAAGGTCAAGAGGTGAGAGGTGAACTCTGGTGTAACTGCATACATTAGTTTGGCCTTGCAGCTTCCATGTCCACTCCACTGTGTAATTATTATATCACTTGTAGTATTTTATTTAGACGACTAATTCCGGTGAGGGCACCTGTTTAAAAGTTCATATAATTAATTCAATTTGACTCTGGCTTTTATTACTATTTTATTTCTGAGCCAAAACTCTCAGCTGCTTTAACTTGAATCCCTTTGTTGTCATTAATATCCGCCTTGGACGTGATTCCCCTTCACATCCAGTGCAAACACACGCTAATTGAAAGCTAAACAAAAATATTCCCAAACAGAGAATTAAAGTGGCTAAAGGCTCATATCTCGATATTAGAATAGACATTAACGTGACAGAAACGCATTGCAATACCGGGAACATAACAGCGTTTAAGGGCCGAGTTTACAATCATTTAGGCTACTTTATACGAGATGAGATGTGAATCTGGAAGGAATATTTAGCTGCTCGAACTGCTGGGGCCACGCAATTTATTGGTTGATCTGCAAAACAGCACAGACAGCGTTTTATTGTCTTCTCCTCCCGCATGAGTGTTCAAGCTAAATTATCATTTTCTGATGCATGTATGTGGGTAATAAAAGGCGCAACAACTCCCGATCGTGATGTTTCTACATTCCATTAACATGCAGTTACAGATGCATGCAAACGCTCCCAGATTTGTGACTCAAATAGATGGATCACCACGGATCAATACTCTTAATACGAGCGGTCAATAAATCTATCAGTCAATTATGGCATTTTAATCTCTCCGCGGAACACGGATAATGAAAAACCTTAAAACCGGACAAAAATCTGCAGCATTAGAGCAGCATTGAAAGCTCTGCTAAATTAGCCTCATAATTATCAGCCAACACGTCAGGCTGAAGATGTTCGTCTACAACAGGTGCAGCTGACTCCCCCCCCTGAAATGTGGTCTTTTATTTTTTTATTATTATTATTATTTGAAAGATATAATAAAATAATTCTCCATGAAGTTGCATCCTGTATTGATAGAGGAAGAGCAACAGTGTTATTTTAGGGGAATAATTAGTAAAACTGACTAAAAACGTATTTTCTTTCCGTGTCAATAAAATAAACACTAATGTTGACCTTGGATAAATAAAAATTATTCATTTGTGTTATTTAAAACAAAACTACGAAGCACGTGTCCTGCAGAATAAACAGATTCAAGTAAAGTCATTTCCTGAATAAATTGCACATCATAAATAAACAAATAGTCTGCCACAGTTTCTACGGTCAATTAATATAATTTTGTTTCTTCGTTTACATTGTGTAGATAGGCGCGCAATGGGATGACTTGAATTTTAATATTCAAATCAGAGCGCCAGTCTGAAGCCGGGGAGAATGACAAATTGTTTTGACCCGTTCTTGCATGAAGAAACTTGCGCTTCTTGCGATAAGCATCCATCGTGGTAAGCAAATAATGGTGAAGCCTGATTGAAACCGATGCAAACGGGAATCAAAACATCTGCAGGCAGCCGCCCTTGCTGTGTAACGCATGATGCAGCTCCTCCGGCTCAGAAGTTCAGGGGCAGGTGTTTTGGCGAGGACGGTCCGGGAGAGGGGCAGGTGTCCAGAGTGTCGGAGTGTGGGTGCGGAGCCGCGGGGCCCGGGTCGGAGAGCAGTCCGTCTCTCTGTAATTTCTTCTGCTTCATGCGTCTGTTCTGAAACCAAACTTTCACCTGCGTCTCGCTGAGCTGCAGGGCGCTGGCGACCTCCACCCGTCTGGCCCTCGTCAGGTACTTGTTGAAGTGGAACTCCTTCTCCAGCTCGGTCAGCTGCTTGGTGCTGAAGCTGGTCCTCGGGGCCCCGTTCACCGTGGGATGGCCATCCGTGCAGATGCTGCTGCTTCCAGCCTCCACAACGCCAAGACCCGAGCCAACAATGCTGAACCCACAGGTCATGTGCATCCTGGCTGGGAACAGAGGACCAGAAAACAGTCAGTCAGCAAGATCAATGAGGTTACCCACAAAAGAAGCACAAAACCCTTCTGAATAAAATTATCCACGCCCAGGTCCAGGAAATAAGATGAAAAATTATTCCAGACTTGAAACAGGAAAAAAAAAATCTTTGATAATAAACTTTGATCAGTGTCATTTATATGTAACTTTTACAGAAATCCACAGAAATTAAATCAATATATTTATTATAGATCCATCGGATATCTGTGCACCAATGAGGAATATAAACTAATAAATAATAATTTTTAATCACAGGTTTGTTTGATACTGAAGAAGTGAGTTAAACAAATGTTCATGCATTCAATAAAATGATTTCCAAGAAACTGATTTGTGGGAATTGGCCCCTGAGCCAGTTTGTTGATTTAAAGTCTTCACCCGGGAGCCATTTTTCTGTCTGCATATCAAGGATGTATTTCACCCTGGTATCAACTTTAGCAATAGCCTAAAGGCATATTGCAAATTCTTTTGGCACTGTAAAACAGGTGGATGGGGAATTGTTTATCTAGGGGCCTGGACAAAATAAGAGAAACACCTGTGCAGCGTAATGCATTCTCATGAAGCGATGACACAAACTAAAGCCTTAAAGACGAGCGGAGATCTGAATCGACACCTCTGACGCTGAAAGATTTCAATGTCTCACGTCCATAATGTGAAGCTGTTGCTTTTAAAGTGCGTCTAGACTGAGCTCTGCAAATAGTGAAACAAAATGTGCCGCAGAAATGTATAAAAGTAGTCAGAGAAATGTTTGGCGATTCAAAACAACTTGGTAGAGTTTACAGTCCATTAACTGTATTCATCAGAATCATTAATAATTTGCCTTTAGGCCTTTCTGTGTCAATGACAGTTTAACAGTTTACAAATCCTTTCAAACACTGCATTAATGACAAATGTCTCCATTTTTTTTCCTTTGAGGTTTCTGGGTCACACATTAAAGTATCATCTGTGCTACTTATGTGCAATGAACGACAGGAAACGCAGCTATATCTTGATTTTTCATTGCTGACATTGTGGGCAAGTCGTCAGTGAGTGAGTCTTCGCCTGTGAGAAAATGTGCTGCTGCTGCATAATGGAGTCAATGTGCCAGGTGTAGTGCAATGTCTCCCACCACAATTCATAGGGAGGAAGGTTAACAGGCCTCTAGCCACTTGGAAAAGCATAGCAGATGGAAAGGTCAGTTATAGGATAAATGTCGACATCTGTGTTTTAAGAAAATGAATGTCAAGGTAGGCGAGCCTGAGAATTAGAGGGCAGAGAATATGAAGAACCAATACAGAGGAACTGTACGTAATTATGAACTTCAGCTTTCAGGAGTGCAAATCACATGCACATTCTGATTAATGGCTCCAAAGATAATAGAATTGATGCCGGCCAGAAGGCATAAAAGAATCAAACTAAATATTTGAGGAATGACTTGCACGCTTAAAAATAGCCAGCCAGCAAAGGGAATGGAAGGGCCTTCCAAGCCAAGGAGAGGAAAGAAGAAAGGGGATAGATCGATACACATTGCCTCAGTCATCTGGGCATCCAGCCCACAGTAATTCAGGTGCTGTCAAAGCATAATTGAAGAATGACGCACTGGGAGTATATACACTGAGCCAGGAGATCAGGTTACTGCAGGTCTGTGGAGGCCTTTCAACATGGAAGGATACGCAAGACTTTGTTTTGTGCCAAAACCAATACAACCTCCAGAGGAAAGCATACTTTCGCTAATGACTCTTTTACAAGTTACACAGTAGCGCTAATGAGTTACTCCTACAGATGATCCCCTTCAGAGAGATACAGAAAGAGGTTACAAAGATGCTAACAGTACTGAGAGGAGATGTCTTTGTGTGTGTGGGTGGGTGCGAGCAAATGGCTTTCTCTAGTGCACAGATTTGGATCAGATGCGTGGCTAATGTGTTTTATGAATAAAATGACTCCTGGACCAGTAAAAGGTGTTACTGTGACCTTTTGTCTCCCTCAGAGTATCATCATCAGACAAATGTTTACCTCTATAATCTAAATTCTGAAGGAGGCAGCGAGTAGCAAATGCTAGAAATCGTGGTTTCATGTTTGTTACATCTTACAGCGTTGCAATATTTATGACAAATCAAATATCATTTATCGCTTCTCTTACAGCAGCATGAAGGGAAAAATGTTTTACAGGGTGTGTGGATGCACATCCCTGCCCATTAATCTGAATTTTTGTTTGTCAGTTTGTGCTTGCAAATCAAAGGTGTTGTCACCTTTTGCCTCTCTATCCGTCTCAATCTGAAATTATGTTTCGCAAACAGTACGAATGTGCGTCATTTCGCGCACTAATCTGAATTTTGAGCATGCGAGAATGAAATCAAAAGATAGAGATTGTAGTTTTGGGTCAAATCAAAGGCTGTTGACGTCACGTTTCGTCCCTCCATTGCGCAGCAGCACCAGATATGCGTTAGAGAGTCGACATCATTTTACAAGCATGGCGTGAATTTTGCAGTGGTTTTGTGTTTGCTGCACTGCTTCCAGGGGAGCTCAGACCCTAATGATCAGCCTGCATCTTTGGTCAGTGAACATTTGGGTCAGCAGCACGCTTACAGCAGAGACAGACTGTACTGGACCACCACTGTCGTAAATCTTCATCCATGTAAAATTTATGAAATCCAACTCAAGTACAGTGGCCGGTCAGTCATCTGACATTATTGATCAAATGAAAGATCTATAGAAGATACTATAACTCATATAAAATTGAGGATTGATAGGCATTTTTCACATTAGTAGGCTATCTGTATTTTTTTTTAAAGCCTGGGATGTATTCTTCTGTGGGCTCTCTGCCCAGGACTCATCAGTCAGGGAAATGATGATCTGTGACAGCAATTATGTTAAAAAGGTGGACACATGTAAAGGTGCTGCAAACTGAAATCAATACACAAGAGCTTTCATTACAAACAGACAACTAATCAATACTCAGGGAGCACTTCGGCTTACAAGAGTAAGTTTTACTCAACTTCCTGTGAGTCTGGACAGCCCAGTGGTCTGTTTCATTATTCAAAGGCTACTGGTTTGTGGGGGCAAGGGTAAATAATTGATCATCTTCTGAGTTGAATATACACTGTGGCTAAGCAGGGCCTTTTACTGTACTTCCACCCCCTCCTTGTGTGTACAGTCTAAGCCATGCTTCCAGCAGGAGGTGGGGCGAAAAATGTTAAATAACCTAACAGACATTAACATGGCACCGTTAAGGAAATACTAACCGAGTCCCCGTGTGCATATTCAAATGTGGCGTCGGGGAAACAGCTACTGTTAGCTTTCATGGGTTTTAATCTGCTTTAAAAAAGGTGGGAAATTAAATATATATGTATTTTTTTTAAAATCAACTTTAGTTTGTTGGTGACGGAAGCTATTGTGTGACGCACAAAACACGTCAGCTATTTTTTTTCCCCAGCTCGAAGTAAAAAACTTCGACAGAAGTTTATCAACTATGAATGGAAGTTACCCGGAGCTTAAAGGGAAACATCAACTCGTTTATCCTGAATGCATTTACATCTCAGGGAGGCTTAATGCCTCCTTTTTGTGCTCAGTCTTCCTTGACAAAAACTCACCCGCCCGGTGCTGACTCCTCTTCACTCTCATCCACTCAAAAGTTTTACTGTTTACATCCATATCAGCTACGTTACAGTCCAATCCCGCTGAACTCCCCACGGCGACGTGAATCTCGGGGCCATTATGAGAGCAGATCTGAGTATGATCTGGAAGTGACCCAAAGCCGGACGGCGGCGTTTCGTTGCCATTTGACGCGCAGTATCCGCGTCCTGGAGAGCCCTGTCTGCCCTGCGCCCTGCACCGCCAGGGGACACGGGACGAGTGGGGGCAGGCCGGTGTCGAGAAGCCCTCGAGAGTCTCACACGGTGGAGGAGGAGGAGGTGGTGGAAGAGGAGGAGGAGGGCTGTCCAAAGAGGTGCACAGAGTCAAACTGTTGGAGAGAGTTAAGTACCGGGGATGCGGTGTATTCAATCCTGGGGCTACTTCAACCTCCAGTTTCCCCTCCACATCACGACTGGCGAGTTCACGATGAGCCCTGCCGTCCAGGTCCCGGTTTATGACCTCTTTTGCTCGGCAGCAGCCCGTGAACAGAGGGCTATTCTCCCCTTCGGCCGTTAACTCTTGATAGGAAGTCATTATCACCTCTCCCCCTGCATAATCATTGGACGGGGTTTCACTTCATGCCCGGCCTCTCATGCATCCAGTAACGCATGGTCAGGCTGCTGGACGACCGTGGGGGACATTCCTCAGAGGAAAAAACAGCAGTCCCTGATTGATAGAGATGACGTGCCCTCCTGGTCTCGGCCAATAGCTGGACATCTCTGTCATCCGAGAGGACAAACACTGATTAAGCCGAGCGAGCAAGTCGGGAAACTCACTTCAGGTCAACATCTAATGAGTGGCACCATGCAGGCCAGAGCTACACTAAACTACAGTGAAGTTGAAGGCCTGTGTGGGGGCCTCTCACCTGTGCACGCAGGTAGGCTATGACGTCACACATGTTAGTATCATGCACTTTTTTTGTTTTGGCCTCAAGAGAAATGTGTTTTAGGTCAAATCCTGGTATTTTGATTATTTTTCACGAGCAACAATGAAAACTTCTTTTCCAAAAAAGGCTAATTAGCATAATATAGAGCTACATTGATGCAGCTAATGGATTATGCAAATGTGCAAAGGCATCTTGAAAAACCCGAGGCCCTCTTTAGCAGAGGTCTTAGGTCATGTGAAAGGCACACTTAATGGGTTCAGAGGTCGTGACAGCTGGTATTTAGAAGTTCAGTGGCAGCAGATTTGTAATTAGCCTCGAACAAATACAAAAAAAATGGCGCCGAGCAGAGATCAAGAAGTTGTAGCTGACACAGAGGACATGTTCATCTCAGGTTAAAGTAGCTCCTCGGCTGGATAAGCTTCTCCCACCGCTAAAAAAAACAAAAACACCCTCCCCAAAATAGAAGCTTTATGTTTGAGTCTAAAAATCTGTTTTTAGCCCTGAGCTTCTTCTTCTTCTTTTTTTCCTTCCCCTCCTCCTCCAACACATCTGTGTGTTTACTCAGGAATGAATCACCGTGTGATACTTTTCATGCGTGTGCAAACAAAGCTACACGCTGCTATTTAAACTTGAGTGACAAAAACAAACAGAAAAACACTCCCGAGCTGCGCTGACAGATTAGCTGAAAATAATACACGCAAGTCCGGATCTGTCGAGTCCACGGTGCTCCTGGAAAAAAAAAAAAACGAACCAACTCTTTGGTCGAATAGTCGATGCACAGGAAGTGTTTTCACCTCCAAGCACAGAAGTGGAAATGTCAAGGAGCGCCACACTTTTTTTTTTCTTTCTGAGGTCTGTTGACCTACTTTCAAACACGCACAGTGTCGCTCAGTGTGCTCACATACATTTGATATCACGGGGACTAATAAAGTCGAAAACTTTATGTGTTTTAATGTTCATGTTTAAACTCAGTAAACAGTTTATAGGCGCCGCGTTTGTTTAAGACACCTTAAAGTTGCAAAGAAACTTGATAAATAATAATAAATATATATAATTATCAAACATGTTAAATATGACAGACTTAGCTAAAGACGAGCTATGATGTTGAAAGTATATTACTACATTTATTACATCGCATTATTTTTTATGTATTTATTTAGTAGAGTTATTTATTTTTCATGCCTCTCTATGCTTAGATCTATCAGTAGGGAAAATATTATACTTAATATATTTAATATGTTGATAAAATATCACAGCATATAGGCTATTATTATTATTATTATTATTATTATTATTGTTGTTGTTGTTGTTGTTGTTGTTATATTTCAGTCTCTGCTAACTGTACAAAACTACCACCGGTAAAAGGTTTGATAAAAACCTGAGTTTAAAACAGCCATCTGTTCCTGTTCTTATCGTTTTATTTGAACAATATTTCCTATGTCTTTTAAGTCTGCAGTAATTACAAAATAATTCAGCGTAATGAACAACTTCTAACTGCATTCTTACAACACAGAAATATGGTCCCAGCTGTGGGACTTAATGGGATTCTACAGGCAGCGATGTGCTGAATGACTGAGTGCAATATATCCCTTCTCTCCATGCATTTGCAGCGTGCACTGATCCATCTTCATGTCAGCTCGGAGGTTACTCAGGGTTCACGCGCTAGCTTGTTTCTCTCCTCCACACTCAATAAATAAATCTCTGCAGCTTTCTGTTTACCGCCTGAATATAAATTTGTTTGCAGTCGATCGAAGACCTGTGCGGAGGTATTAGAAATTGTATTTCTGTAATGGCTTTCAGCAGAGGGAGAAAGGGAGGGAGGGGTGGTGGGGATAGGGGTTGCAGGGAGGGGAGAAGAAGGAGAAGAGGAAGACGAGGAGGAGGAAGGAGAGAGAGAAAAAAAACAGGTGTGAGCAATCTCTGCTCTCCTCATATGCAAACGAATTTTTAAAAATGCAGCAGCCTCAGCCTATTACAGCCCTCGGACGTATTCAAATTACATTTAAAACCAAGTAACCTTTTTATCTTGTAGGACAAGAACAGCAAACCGTGTTTGTGCCATATGTTTGATTAGCATATTTGAAGTCTTGTTCCACATCACTGCCTAGCACCTTTATGCAACAGAAGTTATATTATCGCATTAAAAAAAACAAAACAAAACAGAAGCTATGTTAAGATGAGGCTCCTTCCTCTTGACAGCTTGTATCCCCTTAAACTGAATTTTGCATGACATGACTTCAAAAATAAGAAAGAGAATAAGCTCACAATTTAGGTAGAATGGATCCTGCGAATCTGAGTTTCATTTCCCACAAAACAAATGTTGCACCACATTTAAACACAGACCAGAAATGTCTCAGGAAAAAAAAAAAACAAAGAACAAAACATTCTTTTAAAACTCACTGCAGGTATTTTCCATCATGACCACTATTGTCTCTTTTGTTTTGACTGGAGGTGAGGTAAACATGGCAGCACTTGGGTGGCTGTGTCAGGAGGCAGGACAAGGGAGAGAATATTGACTGATGCTAATTTGTTTTGCGTCCATGCTCTGATGTGTGTCAATAGGCACTCGAGGCCCTGGGATCAGCACGATCCGTGCTCGGATTACCTCCACGGTTTGAATTGAACCCTCATCTTGACGCTGCTGACATGATGCCAGGGCCTCTGTTGACACCAGAGCCTTGTCTAGCCCTCCAACGCTGTCAAACCTCATTATACATCAGCTCTTGACCCTCGCAAGACTGGGAATTAACCAGTGCTGACAGACGACTGTCACCACCGGCCACAGAGGTCATTGCCGTTACTGCGGTTCCAGGATGGGAAGATGACAGCCATCTATGCCGCGTTTTTAGAGCTCCGGCTCATCAGTGTGGCATCGTGATGAAGCTGTAATATGGCAGAGGGACGAAGAGAAATAAAGCAAGAGTACAAGGGTCAGAGCAGAGACACAGATATTCAAGTGTGGACCATTGACTGGTTGAAAGATAGCCATCTGTATGATTGATAGAGCATGTCTGTGTTTCTCAGATATTGACATTTTTGAAAAATAGTGATGTCAGAAGTAAGGTTTAGCTTTGTGTATACCTAGCCCACACACAATCCAGGGAATACCTCATGAAAACAAACAACCAAAAAAAAAAATCCATCCACTCAAGGTGTGCAATTCTAATAATTGTCTTTACGTCATCGTTGAATGCTATGAAATCTGTCACAGCACATGAGCCGTAATCATAAATCCAATGCGACTACTGTGCAAATGGCCGGGGACATTACAGATAACTGCATTCTGCACAGGCTCAACAGTGTGACAATGAAGCAATACCTTGCTAATACCAGGACTTTTCAACAATAGCCTGTAGTATGTACTGCAGCGCTTCACAGCTTCAGTGAGCCAAGAGGCTTCGAGTCGGCAGAATCCCAAACATCATGACAACAAGCCATCAGTCATCTTCCCCCCAAGCTGCTGTGCACACTTGTGTGTTTCCGGAGTTCTTACTGTGGGAAATGAGCAGGGTTAAACATGAAACAGGAGGAAATGTTCATCATTGCAGCACAGTCTGTAATATTCTCCCTTCTTACAGCATTGTTTTCGCTGCAGGGAAAGAGAAGGAGTGGTTTTTAATTTTTTTTCCTCCTTTTAAATATCCCCTGCTTGTTCACAATGCAGATCAGTCGTCTACTGTGCATGCTAATCATGGTTAATAGCGAAATGCTGATACAAAAATGACACTGTATTAATAAAGCACTAATCTTCTGTTGAGGTTCAGGAGGGATTATTCCTGCAGTCCAAAAAGGAAAAATGTCAACCTTGGAAAAAGTTTAAAAGTTAGATGAAAAGATAGTGGATGTTTGAAATATCCAGATATTAATTAAACGTCTTGTTGTTAAATTTATTACAGCCTGTCAGAAGCATAATCTGTGTCTGCTTGTTCCTGCTCTTTATTGAAGCTATACGATGTTTACACTGAGTGAAATATTCAAAGTCAAGACTCCATGAATTTTATGGCTGCGTATTCCATCAAATGGAAATATTCTTGATGTCTTGTGCATCGTTTTATACACATTCCCCCAAAATTCATTCTGACATATTTCGCATCTTTGGAAACTTTGGTCTCTCCAGTGGAATTTAAAATAAAGTTATCTGGCTCAGAACAACGTTTGGCTTCATGGCATGAGTTATTGTTGTTTCAGAAATGTTTAGTTTTAACAAATGAGGTTCAACAAGGATCATTCCTGCAGTCAGTGAAATATAAATGCCAGTCTTTTGTCCCAGTTTAAAGCCTTGTGTTTTGTTGACTTTGACTTTACTTCCTCATTGTTTGAGATCCTACAGACATGACATTTGCCAAACTACCCAAGTTTTGTTAAAATGAACTTTGGTTCTTCATAGAAAATGATATACATGTTACACGCAATGAAGTAGTTCTAGTGGCCACAAACTGGCCTTGCATGTGTGATGAATGTGACACAATATGTAAATGACTTTGGAGGTTAGTGTTACTGCACACAAAAAGACATATTTTACGTGTTGTATGTTATATTAGCTCTGCATGAAGAAATGTATGTTTGTTCTGTTTGACAGAACGTCAGTCTCAAGCAAACACATGTACAACATATACAACATTATCGTAATATTATTCATTTTTGAGACAATTAGACTCCAGAGAGTTATTTGGGATTTGGAAAAGTGCAGCGCTGTGTATTACAGACATAAAGCTGTATATACACATATCCATACACAGCACATATGTGTGGATACAGATGAAAATCATCAGTCATATTTTGCTGCTGGATTTCTGAGACAACAAACAGAACTGATTTCTGCAGCAGACTTCTTAAACATGCCATCAGTTTAAAATCACATTTATTAGCAATTTCCATGAAATTAGGAAAATAATGATGCATCAAGCATAGGAAACTAGGTTAACTATGTTAAAGGGGGCCACACAAAACATTTCCGTGCTGCCGACGTTATCATCGTTCTGTCCTCTGTTGTCTGTGAGATTTTTCCGCTCAGGCTTTTTACGTGAGAACAACCAAAAGAAAGTGTGCATTGATTAGATTCTGCGTGATAAAGCCATTTGGTGTTAAATACTTCTCGGGCGATCGATAATGGTCAACATGTGACATTTAGCTGGGTGACTGTTGTGATTACGAGTTCATTCATTCAACCGGTGCTCTTCAGAGAGAAAAGTGAGCTCCAGCAGGTGACTCTCTCACTGTGCACAGTGCCGCTCACCACAGCTGAGACAGTTTCATCACCAACTTACCTTTTTATTGTCACCGATCATCCTTAACTGGGAAGCATTTAAAATGTCATTGATCTTGATAATGCCGTGCCGTAATATGACAGTAACAGTTGTATGAGATTCAGGAAGTCAAATTTCCAAGATTGATGAGTCGTAGCAGTTGAGTTATAATCCATCTACCTGAGTAATGCTCAGGCTCTGTTCCACATGAAGGAGCAGACAAATAAATAAAACCCATAAAGGTGACACAGGAAATTGATACTTAACAATCATCTTGAGCAACAAGCACCTGGAGAGACTGGTGGGCAGCAGTTACTACTGTGGAGGGAAAAGGCTGAGAAGGTTAATAGGTCATAAAAAGAACAAAACCTCCTAAAGGCCAGACATAAAAGTTCAGCATTTTACTCAACAATGGACCAAAGTATTGCATGTAGCAATTATTTTGTAAGAATAGAAGTTGTAGTCTGGCCCTTAAGTTTGTTTCAAGACAGTGTGAGATTCAAACGTGAAGGATTCAGTCTGTCATGCAGCACGTGTGCCAATCCGTCTCCGTTGACATCATGAACTTGGTCAGGAGTGTGGAACTGTAGAAATAGATTATGGCAGCTTTGAATTATTTATCCTGTAGTCACGTGTCATGTCATGTTTCCTTGCACGATAATCTCAAACTCTCGGGACAGAGTGAGGTGCTGACCAGCTTCAGTTCAACTCCACGAAAACTAAAACATATCACACAACTTTTCTCCAGTGCACTACGATTTATCACGGCCAAACCTTTATTCGTCAAATGTTTTTCCCCCCACTTTTCTCATGCGCAGTCGGATGATCAATCATGTGACATACAAACCATAAAGTAAGCATACAGAACAACATAACTAGTATCTATTTAAAGATGCGTTACAGGATACAGAACACCACATCCACTCCACAAAGTTACAAAGATAATATAAATGCACATACATACAAAAAGAAATCGCAACATTACAACCAACATTTTAAAATATTCTATGTATCTACATATATTTCCCAATTTTCATGGTGTTTCATGGTATTTGTACATTTTATTTTTATTTTTTTGCCTTGCATGTATTGCACACAAACATATTTTGTCAGATGTGTGGCGCTTCATGACAGAACAAACCCAAATGTAACCTCAACAGTGACTATGTTTTGAAGTGCAGGTTGTTTAAAACTGCGGTAAATCCATGCAAAGTTTCTCATTTGGTTTGGTTTGGTGGTTTGGCCTCTTCAGCCTTGTATTCTGAACGTGTTCAGGCTCATAAGTGGTTGAGTTGTACGATTACAGAGACGCTGTTTTATGGCTTCAAGTTTGATGTTAAGTCTGTAGTTCATTACAACACACGTGGGGATTAATATTCTATCATGAGGAGGATCTCACTCCTCTTGTGCTCTGGTGAAACCTTATTTGCCGATAATTCATCCTCTTAATGAATGAATCAGTGGAAACAAAGAGATGGAAAACTAACCACAGCATAGTAGTGCATTTATCTCAGTTTCTTATATGTTGTAAAGTGTGTCCGTCAGTGTCATTAATTAATAAATAATGTGAAAGACCAAAGCCAAACAAACCCCATGTATAATCAGTGAGATTATAATGGGGCTCAGTTGATTTCTTAGGGACTTTATGAGCCTCTGATTTAACTGACCAACCAGTCAGAGAATAAACACACCGAGCATACACGCCAATGAGAGCAGAGGCTGTCAGAGAGACATTTATTATTATTATTATCATTTATTTCCTCTTGTAGTGATCCCCGTGTAATGAATGGAATTACCACGTCATGACATAAAACTCCAGCAGACACCAGCAGCTTACAGTGTTGGTAATATGATAAGCTACAGGCTTTGGGTTTGTTGGATGCTGGGGCAAATGCTTTGTAAGATACTTAAAACAGCATGTCTTTGTTAAGGACACAGCAGTTTTGTTTTCATGGCAGCTTAAGAAAAGTCCCGATGCATAGAGCATTTTTCAAGTCTAACCCCAAAATCAGTTTCACAACAGCTGCAAATTGGACAGTGGTACATCAGTCACTGTAAAGGACATAATGCAAAAAATTTTCAAATTAATGATGGACCGTAACCAAAGCTGGTTTCATGGCACCACGGCTGGCATCATTTATCACTTCAAAGATCCATTTAATGCATCGCTCCGGTCTGATCAAAGCCCAGAATTTTTTAACAAAACATGTACGGATTTTGGGCTTTGCAGATCTCCCCCCACTCCCCACGAAAACAGATGTCATCAAATGAGGGGGGTCAAGTGAGTAAAAAGGAAATAATGACTTTAGCTGCTAACTAGGAGTGAGAACAACTGGCTAACTTAATGTTGTAATGTTCCCCCTTGCAGTGGGGCCCTTGGGGGGGCGGCTTTCCTTGACCCTTGGGGATCCCCCTTGACCCTGTCCACAGAATTACTGCACTCCAGTGTGTGGATCCTCCTGGCTTTTAGTGTCTGGAGGCAGAATGTGTCGAGGAACCAGAGGTAAAGGTCCTATTGAGCCTCTGCACCATTAACACCATAAATCACTCGGCATATGCAAGAATCTCAGGAATCCAACACTGTCTGCTTCTTCTGCTTCACAATCCCCCCTCTTTTCTGTCTCTTTGGGCGAACATATTTGGAGGGGAGAACTTTCTCTTGCTTCCTCTCTTTCTTACTCTTTGCCTTTATTACTTTTCTCTTAAATTACCCGGCTGTCAACACCTCTTTGATACAGATGTGGTGCGGACCCCATTTTATTTTATTCAAAAATTTCCACAGAGTTATAGCCACTCTATAGCTCCCCTGACACCTACTGAGACCTGCTGAAAATGGTGTCAAATATTTACCAAATGACAGCTGATCTACAGACTGATTAGCTAATAAATTAGAAGCAGGAAGTCATTCAATCCGGGACCACTAGGGGATCAGCTTCCTCGTTACCTCCTCTGTTTCATAGCTGTCAGTAGTCCTCTGTGACAGCTCATTTACAGTAAGGCCACTGATATAAAACTGTCAACATGTCTAAAAACTGTGCACAGTTTTTTTTTTTAGGAATATTGATACTACAGCTCACATTATCAAGTGTAAGAGGAGGTTCGCTCCTTCATCGTGAAAGTTGCTGTCTGTCTTTGAAGTGTAATACTGTTGAGACCCAAGAGAACCTGTGACCCACTTCTGTCAAATAAACGCATAATGCCCCCGTGTGCGTAATTTAGCTCGGCGAGTCGAAAATTTTTAAATCAAAAACAGCGAGAGGAAAATAATGTTTCCATGACACCGTTTACATTTGAGAATCCACGTGTCATAATGGCTCAGGGGATGCTGTTAAAAAACAAAGTCTCCTCATTGTTCTTTAAGATAATATGTTGTCATTACTGATTGAACCTCATTGGTCTGTTGTGGCCTATGGGCTGCTGGAAGGGCTTCTAGGCTACACAACTAACATGCCCCCTGAGAGGGAGGCCAGCCCCAACTTGCAGCACTACAATTTGGCTATTGAAAAGGCAAGGGTTGGGAAGGAGGAGGCAAGAGATCTTGTCATGGTGCCCAGTGGGTTCAGAGCTTGTGGTTGGAGTGCTGGAAAGACTGCCTTGTCTCAGTGATTAATGGTGGGGAACTCGGAGGCAGGAGCGAGGGAGAGGCTTATGTGGCAAGATTGTGCAACTTGAATGCACAATACTGTAGAGTTTTCAATGAATCTAAAGCATGCCTTAATTTGATTACAGAATCTTTCTCATTTTTTCCATTTGGGATGTAATCCAGGAATCCTTAATCATGAAATACTGCAGGAAAAAAAATGTAATTTTAATCAGCGATGAATAAGGTAAACATTGCACAGGAGCTACAGTTTTCCCAAATGCATTTATTAAGCATGTACAGTATATGACATCTCAATTAATCAAGAACAGTATCAAAGGCTTGCCGTATCCGTTAATGGCTTTAACAAAAATATAACATCATTCAATATGAACATTATTCTGCCCATTTCACAGTTAAAACATTTTACACAAATGACCTGCTATTTAAAGCACGTAATGAAAAAAGAGCCCTAATGTGACACATGGAAAATATGACGACCACTTAGCTATTATCTGACAACAAAGGGAAATAAAAACTCATAGTATGATTCCCACATGCACAGAACATGCAATACAAATGTAACAGCCACAAAATTACAGCAAAACAACATGTAATTATTAATCGCTCAAATGTCTTGTGCATGCTGTATATGTACAATATGAGCAGCAAAGACCTCGAAGACCTGCAGCCTTCATTAGCCGTGCCTGAGAAACATAAATGATATCACTGTAGCTCTGCTTTAATTAAGATATGTTCTTGTAGTTTAATTAAAATGTTTCATGAATGGTGAACGTGTGTGTTCGGGGGATTTCTACGCAGGGATGCTAATCAGACATCCTCCCGTCTTTCATAAGTGAAAGTGGATGTATCATTGAGATTTTGATGAGCACAGGAGGGATGGCCATTATGGGGCCCTAGGGCCAGTTTGAAATGCCAGCATGGTGATGACTATCTACGCCTGTACAGGAGGGCGGTGGACCATTTGCAACAGATGGAAGGATACCGCTGAGATGGGGCAGGTCTGCAGGGTGAATACACTGACCACTGCCGGCGTCACTGTGAGAGCCAAAGACAGAGGAGGACATAGGAGCATAGTCCATGAAGTGCAGCTCTGAGGAAGAAGTTCTAACAACACATGCACCTGGAAACCTCAGGAGGTCCTCACATGAGCTTGAGCTCGGGGACGGGTCGCAGGAAGACCACTGGGAAGAGCCTGCCACCGCCACCTTTCCATACTTGTGCTCCTTCTTATATCTCATCCGGCGGTTCTGAAACCAGATCTTGACCTGGCGGTCGGTGAGCTGCAGCCCGGCGGCCATCTCCAGTCTCCGGGGACGACAGAGGTAAGGGTTGAAGTGGAACTCTTTCTCCAGTTCCAGCAGCTGGCTGTTGGTGAAGGCCGTCCTCTCCCTCCTGACGCCGAGCCTTCCTCTGCCTGACACCCCGCCGCTGACTGATGCAAGAGAAAGCACATAAAGAAGATGGGCCGTTTAAAGCAAGTGCCACATATCTAACAAGTCTGTCCTGAAGAAGGACTTCAAGTGCCAGTAAGGCCCATGTTTATCCTCAGCCAATCAACCTGGGACAAAGTAGGGCCCTCAGCTATTCCGTGTATTCACTCATGCTTGAGACACTATACAAGACTGGCTGTCTACTGTGTCATGTGTTCAGGGGAAGTTGCCTCCCGAAGAAACAGTCTGGGGGAAACATCTGACGCCACTACGGCTGCCTGACAGGCCACATTAATCACAGCTACACACGGAAGCAGACCTGTCAAATCCCCATCTCAGTCACTTAAAAGGTACCTTGGGACCACCACTGAAAATAACCACCATTAGAGATTCCACTTGACATGTATATGAGCGATACCGGGCCCTGTTGATAACAATATAACATGCAGGGGTTAATGGACACTTAATAAGGCCTGTAGTGACCTTAGAGAGAAAACTGCACTTAACAACACTGAGCGCTTCCTCGTTATGTGCTAGCTTGTTTGCAGTGTGGAGACAGTGATTGTTAGTGATTCAAATAAACAGTAGGAAAAAAAATGCATTATTGTTTTATTACCTTCTTGTTGTAACTGTCTTTTTTTTGTCAAACACGCTGAGAGTTTATATTCAAAATAAAACTACATATTAGGACAGATGTTGTGATCGATTGTGTAAAGAAACAACAGATCATAAAGCAGTGACATTTATATCCTCCAAAGAGCAGTTTACGAGAGGTTTTTTTTTTGTGCGGCCTACTCACTGCTGCTTTTCTGTTTTGAACATTACTTTGCCTACAGGACTGGAAAAATAAGACGCTGACATTTGTTTAACTGCGCTGCAACATTAACACTCATTCACGGACTAAGTTAACAGAGAAGAAAAAGGCTTCACGTCTGATGAATGGACTTTTGTGCGTGATAAATGACGCAGGTGACACATCTGACAGCCGAGACTTTTGCTTGCTCTGTCTGTAAATTTGTTATCAATTATGAATGACCTGGACTGTATCTTTAGTTTCAGCTTGTACATTCGGCGTCTTCATGCAACAACAACAACAAAAAGTCCAACTGCTGAGGTCAGATATCAGTGTTTTGAGGTAAACATTCAGTGCACAAATGGGGGAAGATGCTCGTTAAATTTGGATATATGGATTCAACCCATCAGAGCACTTAATGAAGATTGTGTCAACAGTGTTTTGTATGCTCGGTTACAGCTTTAAAAAGTAAAAGATAATAAACAAAACCAGAGTTACCAGATTGTTCAGAGTTAGTTGTCCGTGGATGCATCCAGGGAAACATTACTCCTGAGCGGCAGATGGTGAGTAGACTGCAGCTCCTGCTCTTGATGTCCAGCTTGCCCTTGGCATGGCACTGAACCAGGGGCTCCAGTGGGCACTGAAACTGTTCACCTGGGTTCAACCTGGAACTGACATGAACAGAGGAGGTCACGTTTTGCTGATTAAGTTCTGCTTCTTGGCCTCTTCTTCCTCTTCCTCCTCCTGCTCCTCCTCCTCCTCCTTCATTGTATCCCGCGTTTAGTTTTGGCACTTGTCCAGAGCTCATAGCAAAACTGTTGCCATGCAGCTGCAGTGGGAGGGCAGACTGTTGGGGGTCCATGGACCCAGCTCATCAAACTGTCTCAAATAAAACCAGGAATCCCTCAACAGTAGTAAAGACTAGGACTTCTGTCTGTCTAATATCCGATCACAATTAACCTGAATGTATAAAGGCATGCAGGGAAGAGCACTTGGAGTAACCATGTGGAGCATTTGAATAATATTTACCAGAAGGGTGCCGTAGTCACGTGTGGCCGTCCTCCAATGACGGAGCTCTGGAGTTGCAAAGTAATCCGCTGGCAACTTGGGGCGCCCGAAGAAGCTTCTGCGATATTTCTTCAGACAACATTTCTATGAGCAGCCCGCGTTTCTTTACCTAGATATATGTTTAAAAGAGAGAAAAAAACATACATGACGGATTATGAATAGACGCCAACATCTATGCAATAATCAGTGTGAGAGAAACAGAGAGGTGTGTTTATACGGAGGGAGAGATACAGACAGAGAGAGGGAGAGAGAGAGAGAGAGGGAGAGAGAGGGAGGAAAAAATGGCAGAGAGGAGGCAGGCAGACACATTACAATGTATGGTGAGGAGCGTCTCATTAGAAACTGAGTGTTGAAAATCTCGTGTTATTGTAGATCTCCTGACAGGACGCGTTTATTAGAAGGAGCCGCATTTCGCTGCTGCACACCCTGAACTTTTTGTGGTAGGTTTTTTTTTGTTAAATCAGACACAACGCGAGGAGTTCCTGCTACAGTAGCCTGTGTCTCTGAGCTGGACTAATATGCTGGAAAATAACGGGATAGCGACCACAACTCATTATTTTCCTATAGCCATTTTCTTTTCTTTCTTTTTTTTTTTCGCGTAAAATGGCTAAAAATAAATTGCGCTGCGTGGTATTTTCCCCCCAATTAAACACAGTGATAAATAATATTTAGTCCCGTATTTCTATGCTATTAGCTGCTCTATCTATCGACATTCTGCAATAAGGCTGCTTTTTTGCCTGTAAAAGAAACCATTCCGATTATATTGGATAACTTAGTTTGCAACGAATTTAACTGCCCATTATAAATCGGCGGGCTTTCCTTTAAATAACAGCATATGCTTATAACTGTCGGAGTGGAAGTGTAGCTTTGGCTTAATAGGATTCACTGGGAGTGGTCAAACAAAGGCTTGACAGTCATTGCCACACAAAGACAAAGGAGGCAATCATTAGAGAATTGTTTTCTATAGGACGTATCAGCGCATTTGCATTAATCAGGCATCACTGTACAGTATCAAGTGTCCATGTCTGCGGGCTCTGTGAGGCAACAGTCAAACACTGTGGACACTTTTGATGGTAAACATCCCGCTTGCTGCACGGCTGGATGGATGGACAAAGAGCAGGGGGGAGATGATCAGCAGAGCCCTTATGTGCGCCAGTTTGCACAGTTACAATGAAGAGCATACAAGGACCCCAGGAAGTTAGAAATGTAGCTCTGGAGGTGCAAAGCACTTAAATAAAAATATGAATTTTGCAACTTCATTTAAAACCTCCGTAATAAATATTTTCCAGGAAATGATTTGGGCTAAATGCTCCATCAAGTGTGGCCTAACTGAGTTACACCTTGAACAAAAAAAAAAAGAAGAAGAAGAAATCTCATAACAAAAACATGATTGCTTAATTTCAACAATGCACAAATGTATGCAAAGTGGTTAAATAACTAGAATAATGAAGCTATCACCAAATTTTAAATAGTGCACCCAAATGCATCTTCCAAAGGGTTCTGCAGGCTATGATATTAGCATATTCTGTGCCAGTATCAATCTTAGTTGAACCAGGCTTTAGATATAAGTTCCTTCTGGTGTTTCACTACAACAAAGCTGTCGAGAAAACCCTCTTTAGATGTCTCTCAGCGGTGATGGATTATGCACTCAGGGTTGCATAGCTTGGAAGAAGAGGAGCCTTCCCCCTTTTTTCCCGTTTCACCCCTGCTGCCACCATCACTGAGGTTTCACCTGAACCTCCAGAGTGGAGTCACGTCCTTGGATTTTTATTTATTTATTTATCTCAATAAAGAAATATATATATATATATATATTTCAGCATTGAATTTCTGTTCAGCTCAAATCAAGGACATCCACTGGTGTTCAGCACTAAACTGGAGGCTGTTGTTGATCACGATTCTGTGTGAAACTGCATAAAAAACGCCAAACGTTTAGCTTGGAGACTTGATTTTAATTTGGAAGTAATGACGACTGTGACCAGGTTTAATCCGCTCAGCATGTCCATTAAAGCGGCAGTGAAGTGCCAAATGCCTCCTGAGTTAATCTCAGTGTAGTCTGAGGCCAGCAGAGCTAAATGAAAGGACACATTTAAAAATAAAGACATCCGCTTGTATCTATCTTTGATACCCAAACCTACCTATTATTATTATTATTATTATTATTATTATTATTATTATTATTATTATTAGCATTGTGACATTACAGTAGTATTAGGCAGTATCCATCAGCACTGGCTGAAATGGGGGAAAGTAATTAAATTCGTTTTGTTTTCCTTGCCTCACACCCTTGAACACACTCTCCGGATTGGAGATAGGATCTATGATATACTAGCTCAGCAAGACCATAATTTAGCTCCTCCGCGCCTCCACCACAATTCTCCGTGAACTCTGTTTGAACCGCCACAGTGGCAATAAATCATTTTTCTCTCTCACACAAAAGCGCGCCGGTCGCTCTGGGTGTCAACCCTTTTACAATTCCTCCTTACCTTCTGCGCTCTCTCGCCTGCTGACACAAACAACCAAGGAAATCGTCGATAAACTTTTATTTTTCATACCAATAACTTACAGTGAAAACGGTGCTGGGGAACCGGAAATATCTGCAATCACGTATACGGGGGACGAAGGGGGTGGGTCTGCATCACAATTCTTATATTTTCTTTTTCCATAAATTATATATTCCTTACACTTTCCAAAAAAAAAAAAAAAAAAAAGCATAATTGGTTTTCAGAGCTCAACGAAGGCACGGATCAGTTAATGTATTTCCAGGGGACAGAGCTGGGCAGATAAGAGGAGACTGAGAGAGAGAGCTGGGGAGAAGACGTTAATGGGCAGAGGATGCTGTCGGTTAAAACGGTGCATACAAATGGCGCTGTCTTGGCAGAGCAAGGAGAAGATTTATGGGCCCGGTGCCCTATATTGCTGTAAACAATGCAGAGTGAAATGAAAGGACTAGAGTTTGCAGACTGCACTTCATAAGTGAGGAAAAGACACACATTGTCAATTTCCCAAACAAGTCCTGACTTTTGCATAAGCATGTGCATTAACATAGAGTATTAATTTGGGCCTGCTCATAGCACACAGCCCACTGCACATCCTGGCCTGTCAGCGGAGAGTGCAGACAAACATAAATCCTACAGCTCTGAGCAAATGGATACCATCTTAAAGTGTAACATTTGGAGCTTCACTCGGGAGAAATGTGTTTTCCAGAATAAAATAAAACAATGCTGCAGCATGAAAAAACTAATATGAGTTTGATATGTTTATAACTATTAAAGCTCAGGTTTACTTTGTTTCTCAACAGAGAAACAGAATGCAGAAAACTTAGGCCTGTTCCACTATTACAGCTATAAACAAACCTTTCACATAGTCAGAAATATTAATATCTCACAGTTAGAGCAACCATCTTTATCAGAAAGTCTATCAATCAATCCTGTGTTTTGAATTTTGGAAGCGAGCTGACGTTTTTATATTTAGATTTACACTTTGCGTGCATCTTCATCAGTGTGTGACTGATTTGTAGAAATGTAACTCCTAATCTTCCAGCAGCTGTCCTCACTGGGCTCAAACTATGAGATGACTGCTGTAGAAATGCAACTGGTGGCCACACAAATGCACCAGAGAGTCATTCTCAGCGAAGAAATCCAATAAAAGAGGCACTTTTTCACTTAACCTATACATAATTGTGGATCTATAGTCTCAGGATCTCACATTCAGATCACTTTTGCTAATGAAAAGTGAATAACATAATCATAACTCAATCTAGCGACTGTCTGGGCCCCCAGTGACACCTTGAACTGAGGGAAAATGACTGTCATTTCTAAGGTCCTCAACGATGCAGCAAATAGGCTAATGAAAAATTTCCCAGCAAGGCGTTATGATGACATAAAGTATTACTGGCAAGTTTACCCAGGCCATCATCTCCAGTGTGATGTGATGTTGAGGTCTACAGTGGGATATCAGTGTGTGGATCCAAGCTGCTTTGTCGTCCCCTGCTTGAAATGTTTGCCAGCACTGACAGTAAATCACTTCAACATGTCTGATGGAGTTTTAAAATCTAGTTTTATGTAAATTCATTTAACTCTCCCTCTATCACACACACAGAAAGGAGAGGGGAGAGAGAGAGAGAGAGAGAGAGAGAGAGAGAGAGAGAAAGAAAAGACATGGTGCATCTGCTCCCTAGAGTGAACGGATGGGAGAGAGATTTACGGATTTATGACACACCCACTGCTGGTCAATGCGAGAGAGCCTCTCTGTCCCTGGAAAATAGCAGCTTGACCCCTGTTTCAACTCTCAGCCTTTATGCAACTGCCATGGATGCCGTTTAAACACACCACACCATAACAATACTCCAGCTCCGGAACCTTTCATTAGAAACCAAAGTAGCTGAAGAAGACACTCACCTGAGACGAGTAGAAAAAAAAAAAACAAGTTTACGCTTAACCCGGTGTAGAAGATACAAGGAGGTATAATAAACCACGCCACCGTCAGAACAGCTGGCCATTTTTGTTTCGAGTTTGCGCTTGTTCAGATATTTCGAAGGCTGTTTGGGTAAAGTTTTTATATCTTTCACGGGAGAGAGAGAGAGAGAAAGAGAGAGAGAGAGGGGAGAGAGGAGAGAGTCCTCGCCTGAGGTGCCCATAAATCACAGCGAGCCTGCAGCGGTGCAATGTGAGCTGAAAATCATGCGTGTGATTCAACAGTCTCAAGTCAGAAAAAGAAACCAGTTAGGCGCTGAGTAAGTGTTGAGGAATTTAAACACTGAACTTCAAGCATATAAAACACATACAATATTCCTTAAAGGTGTTGAGGTTAGGGATAACTACATCCGAGTTATTCTGCAGCTTCAGCCGAGTGCTGCTGCAAACACAGGAGGAGTACTCAAAACAGGAGTTTAAGTTAAACTTTCATCTATAAGATGAAGATGAAGCTCGGATGTTGTTGTTTTTTTTATTTATGTATGTTGATCTTCTGACAGGTAAGACTATAACTTTGTTAATATAAAATATAATAAGTTAATCTATTTAAGGAATGATCAGCTGAAATGTAAACGTGTCTTAAATATTAAGATAAATCTGTGCAAACATGAAAAGGTTTGCGTAAAGTCTGTGCGCATTAGCCCAAAAGTCAAATAACAAAACGTGAAAAAAGACTGATTTATGACCGACAAGCAACATAAGCTTGTGTTTAAATAGTTAGTTTAAATCACGCATTCTGTTTATTATCATACTAATAAATCCAACTTGGCCATATATGGGCGTTTTCATTACATTCTCTCATGCACTCTGTCCCCTACTTTACACAAATCTTCAATTACAAGAGCCCAAACAAAAAGCGACATCCCGTCATTGTTGGAAGAGTAACTTGAGCTACACCTGTAGCACTGAACACATGAGAGAGGGAGGAGGAGGCGGTGGAGGCTGAGTTACACACACACAGGACAGACACTGAGATTGGTTGTTTGGCTTTTAGTGGCAGCTGTTTATCTTGGAAGGCATGCTGTCGAATATTTTTCCATCAGCGCTGAATATTTGGTCCTGACCACACAAGAGAGACACACACAAAAAAAAAACTCAGTGCATCCAAATAACAATATTGTAATAAATTTAAAGATGGTGGCAGCAAGAAGAAAGTGTAAGATTTCCCAAATAAACAAAATATTTACCACATCATGTCCACGTCCCTCACACGTGCAGCAGCTCTTTGTTTTGTTGCAGCCATATGATTTTTATATTTCTAGAGTCTTAAAGCAATTTTTTAATTTGTCAGCAGTGAGCTATAAAGGTTACAATATGCATCATCTGAGGGAAATTTGCATTTGGATTTTTTTTTTTTAAGTAAAAGTTTCAGGGAAAAGTTCGTCCCTGTGGAAAGTTTGCAAGGTTTTTGTCCAAACACTTTAAAGGTCCCTGTCCATCAACTAATCACAACGACCAGCTGTCCCAGTACTGTCAGTAACACCTAGCTATAATTGGCAGCTCACTTTTGAAAGGAAGTGCTGACCTGAGGACAGTTATTCTCTTAAGTCACACCGAAGTCATGTGACCGCACAAACTATTTTTACAGCCTCCTGTTTTTGGGAGACTTTGGGGAATGTAATTAATGTCCGGAAAATGTGCCATTTTTAAACAGGGACTCTAATTTTAGCACAAATGTTTTCATCTTACCAGTTAATCAGAGTGTGTAACACATAAGGTCCTGCAAATTAAATCTGCAATATTATGTTTCCCCCCAAAACAGTCCCAGAAAATCCTTAAAACACAGACTTAATTCTTTTAAAGTCACCAAAAAAAAAAAACGTTTCCAGCTCGGTTTGGAAACGATGAAAGGATGCGCATGTTTGGAAGTCCCGCAGGTCTGTTGCGTGTGGAGGAAAAGGACAGTCCGAGAGTTCAACACTGTCCTGGGTCACTCTGATTAACAAAGGGAGCAACACATTCAGTGGTGCCCCGCCGCAGGCCTCTCTATAGGCACAACGCAGAAAAATCCACAAAGAAAGCCGAGGCCAAGGGGGACCAGCGAGGGCGCACACAGAAGGTACACGTATAGAGAGTGAGCCAGGTCACAGGGTTGGAGAGGTCGGCCATCCAGACTGAAATGAGCCTAATGGGACAGAAAATGTGTCCTCGAGGTGAACTCGGCCTTCTCCCACTTCGCCCCCAAACTTCAATAAAGTACCTTTTCAGCCTCGCGACATGGAGGCGACAGGAGCGAGAAAGGGATTGGAGGGATGCTGCGACTGTGGCGAGCACATTAATTTCTCTAATCTGTCCAGGAACATAAAGGCTTCTCGATTCATTTTTCAGCGCCGTCTCACCACTATTCTAGTGGCTTTCCAAAAGCCACGTCCAAAAAAGAAGGCGGATTTGAACCGCTTTGCTCCAGTTAAAGTGAGTTATTTTAAAGTCCATTTAAACTTTCACCTTTGGGGGATAAACGTAAAGAACACCGTCTGGTACATGATATTTTGGAGGATCAAAAAATGAGCTGTTGGCAGAGCTGTTTTCCAGAACATAACACAAAGCTCTGTAGTGAAAGATTGATGATGGAGAATACCTCTTCCTTTTGTGCTCTTTTGCCCCCCACTACGCGAGGCATTTTATAAGGCCTATTCATGTCACAATTTCAATAATCTATCAAATTCTTGCGCCTCTTTGGGTTTAAGTCATGGTTAAGTCACTGAAATCCTTCTGCGCAGATCTATCAAAAGAAACAGACAAAAATAAATAAACGCATCTTGCTGGGAATAAAATCACTTCGCTTTGAGTGATATCTTAGTCAGAAGGTCGTGTTTGCATGAATCCAGCAGACCTACAGTGGTAAACAGTCCTGCAGTGTGTTGTTGGTCCTCCTGCCAGATGAAAAGCGGACGATGACGTTGCAGTGAGCGCCGCTTTTTGAAAATGTTTTTTTTTTTTTTTTTTGTATTCTCGCGAGCTGCTGCACACTCTAGAGGCAAAGTGGGAGAGACAGCAGGTAAATGTGGCAAAGCGTTCATATTCATACAAGCAAAGAAAGAAAGAGGGGAAAGAAGAAGAAGAAAAATAAAAGATCACAAGAAAATATCAGCATCCTTTTATATCCGGGACACTGCTGCTTCACAGAGCCTGATAACAAAGGTCAGCTAGTTTACCCCCATCAACGAACACCACATGACGCAGAATACTGACTATCTGCAATTCACGACTTTATTTAATTTTTTATTTGTTGTTGATTTTTTTTTATTTATTTATTAGGTTTTTTTTACATTTGAAAACTCAGTCTCATGGCGCAGTGGACTACTATAGAAAAAGCAGGGCAACTACTGAGATTACAAAATGAATAAGAATATTTTCACAACAATCTATAATCTCTAACACATTGCAAATGACCTCTAAATTAATCGCATGCAGCTTTTTGTGTTCAAGTCAAGACGAGAGAGGGGAAAAAAATGAAGCAGAGAGCTTCAGTAGAGGCAGTGCAGTGTGGAGTGGAGGGCCTCAGTGGCTTGTCTTTAGCGTTAATTGAATGCCCTTCAGACTGATGAGGTTGCACATAATGCATAGCGCAAACTATTTCATTTTCAGATTTTTAGAAATAACTTCGGTCCATTATGAGTCAGGCTTTAACACACACACACACACACATTCATAAACACACACACACACACACACACCCACTGTCTGTACACATTGCTAATTTAAAGACGCAAGAATGAGCTGCAGGACTTTTACAAACACAGTTTGAAAACACAGTGATTCTTGTTTCTCCTCTTATGAAATATTCACACAATCTGTACACATTTGAGAGTCTGTCCAAATAGCCAAAAAACAAACCAACAACAACAAAAAAAAAAAACAATAGCAGACCCTCATCTTGCCTAAAATGAAGTTCGACCAAACGTATATAAAACTAGTAGACACTCACTGTTTTATTGACCAATATGATTAGCACAAGTACACTACACTCCGTTTATTGCATTTCACAATAATCTGCTTTTTAACGGCCTAAAACACAACATCAACACCACAAAACTAAATTGTAAATCAAAATTCCTGTTTCTGAAATACACGAGGTAATTCACACATTGTTATTATCCAAAACATACAAGTTCAAGATCAATGGTGTGTTCCAGCTTTTTTATACCAAAAATAACTATTATTATATTGATTTCCTTCCAGTGTTGTTTGAAATAAATAGATTGTGCATTTCACCTTGGGCAGCAGGGCAAAAGAATGGCCCACAATAACATTTTGATAAAATGTATATTTTTTCTACTTTTTTTTTCCTTCATTCAAAACATTTTTTAATAAAAAACATTTTAATTGAGCTTCAAATAAATTAAACCCTGTGTCACGTAAAAATAATTCATCGGTATTCGCAGTAATCCATGCTATATAACATGCATTTTATATAACTTTGGACTTAAAGGAAACCGCACAAGATAGCTACGAAAACAAAATATATAATTGTTCTATAAATAACCAGTTCTTTTTCTACCCCCACTCTTGGTTCGTGGTTTTTTATAACCTGGTAATATCCTCGCCATGCTGTGCTCCGGTGAGTTCGTCGGGGGCCCCAGTGTTAGTGGCCGAGGCAGCGGCAACAGCGCCGGCTGCTGAGCTTGTGTTGGACCCGGAGGAGGAGGAAGAGGATCTCACTTTGGTGTTCGGGAGCCTGTGATCCTTTTTCCATTTCATCCTGCGGTTTTGAAACCAGATTTTAATCTGTCGCTCGGAGAGAACCAGGGTGTGTGCGATCTCGATGCGCCTCCGCCGAGTTAAATACCGGTTATAGTGGAATTCCTTCTCCAATTCTAAGACTTGCTGCCGGGTGTATGCTGTCCTAGACCGCTTGGGCTCCGTCCCATTGTAAGCCGAGCTCACTGGAAAAAGGATAAGTGGAGAGAAAGGGAGACAGAGAAGGGAGGAAAGGAGGGGTAAACAAGAATGGCCTCAACTGAGATATGGCTAGAAAGATTTATTGGGTATGAATGTTTAGCTGTTTGAGAAATTTAAATGGGAAGTTAAGAACTTCTCAGCGTAATGAGAGGACACTCACATCCAACTATGAGCTAAATTATTAATGCAAGATTACAAAGCTCAATTTTTTTTTCTTATTCATTCTCCCCCTCTCTCTATCGCGCAATACATAACAGCAGAAGCCACATGGTGATACGGCTGCCCTGAGTATACCTCGGCTATAAAATTTATGGTGGGTGTAATTACCAATGCCGAGTCGTAAATCCGCCTCAATTGTGCCATTTCAAAGACTTCCCTGCTATCGGAACAGGGGCTGGCAACGAGATGGGAGTCAGAGGGACTGATAAAGGGAGGGAAAGGGAGAGAGGAGCATGAGGAGTGCAGGGAACATAAACAGACAAGTTGCCTACCAGTGCTGACATGTATTTTCTTCATCCACGGGTACACCACGGGCTGCTTGGAGGAGGCTGTGCTGTTTGGGTGCTCCGGGGTAGCTTGGTTGCAGGCGGAGGTTGCGGCCGGTGGGGTGGCGGGGGACATGGACAACTGTGGGGTTTCACATGAAGCAGGTTGCCCTTTTCCTGTCAGCAGGTGCGCAGATTGGGGTATTCCATGTCCCCTTGGCGTGTCAGGTTCAGGGATGCTTGCACAGTTATACTGGCGCTCTTGGTAGCTCGCCCGCGGAGGATATAACTCCTGATGGTGATGCTGGTAGCCAGTGTCCCTTGCGCGGCTGTAATATTCTGGACTATGCTCAGGGATGTAGTTATTTTGCGAATATTCCTCGCATGGAGGAAATTTCGGATCAATGTAGTTAGACTCCATCAAATACGAGCTCATGATCATTAATTTCTGGAGTGGAAAATAATTTTTCTAGCTTTGTCGTTTTTCTGCTCCATAAAGCCCTCCTACTTGCGAGCAGCCCTGTAAAGTTACTTTTACCACGTGACCCAATGGCCCAATAGCAGAGTAAGAGGTAGTTCCCGGATAAGGAACCAGAGGTATTTAGCATACCTACAGTCGCCATTGTGGGCACAAATCTCTCTCTCTCTCTCTCTCCATTTCTCTCCCCCCCCCCCCCCCCCCCCCCTCTCTCTCTCTGGTTGTGTTACCAAGGCAATTGATCTTGGGGACAAAACTAGTAGCTAGTTGCTGACCAAGGAAAAAATAAAACAGGCAAAATCCACTGGTCTCAATTATTCAAAGGGACAATAGGTGATTCGCCAAGGATAAGGTACAACAATAGCAAACCAATCATTTTGTTAGCCTGCACGCCTTATATAAAGGTTATCAGCTAATTAATGAATGCACAGTCTTTACCAGCAGCATTTCAGCTGAGAAACAGATTACAGCACACTTAAGGATCAGAGCTGCATCAGTTTTGATGATTACCCTTAAAGCATTCCAGCACTAATATTTAATATGTTTACTCTAAATGTCAGAGAAGGACTGGAGTGGTGAGGTGCTCTGGAGGTGTGGTTGATGTTTGAAAATAGGGCTGATAATTTATAACGTTGGAAGAAAGGTGGACAGGAAGAGTCTGGCTGTCCAAACAAAAGCCTTCACTCAGTGACGAGATATTTGTCTATTTTGAAGTGATGTCCTTTTTCTTCCAGGCTATTTATTAAAAGGCTTTGCCTTCAACTTTTAATTAAAAAATAGGTAAGGATAACATTTAAAAAAAAAGTCTGATTGAAGTAGGGATTGTTAAGATGACAGGATATGCCCTTTAAAGCTGCTTTTAATGTGACAGCAATAACAATCTCCTGGAAACAGAGGTGCAGGGTGCTTTACGATAAATAAAATGAGGTGATGAAGATAAAGAAAAGTCTTGGTGGTCCCGGTGTACAGTGCAAAACAACAAAAGTGTAGAAAAACACATGCCTTTAACCTTTATTAATAACCTGTAATTCCAGAAGATACAGCAATGATCCAACACAAGCCTCCCTGTGTTTACATTCACATTTCATTTTTAGCTTGGTGATGTCACTGACAAAACACTGGAGAACAAGCAGAGAAACGTCTCCGACCACAGAGCTGGGAAACACTACAATTATGATGTCAACAATGGAGCAGCCAGCAGACCAAACCAACTCCATGCTACCAAATGTGAAAACACAGAGCAGCCACCCTAAAAAACAGCACCACAGCGGTGTCACAGACTGTGTGCACACACACGTCTGCATCACCGTGATGTCACAGACCAGTCTGAAGTGGGACATGATCTCACGGAGCCAAAAGAGAAAAAGAGGGGGAACAGTGCAGTGACAGATCAGAGAAGAGTGTGTCAGGACGTACTGATCAGCTGACTCAACTGCAGAGGAGTTGTATTGTGTCACAGAGAAGTTAAGTTATATTTGGCTGTTGCAGACCAGAGATAGTAAGAGCGTTTAGGAGCAGCTGTACTCCCTCACATCAGATTAAAGAGCCCTCCCATATGCAGGGCACGAGTCTGTGCAACAAAAAAAAAGGAGACCAAATATAAATTCTTTAATCCTATTTTAGGCTTGCTCTGATAAAAATACAACTCTTGGCTGGTTTATCTCCATCACCTCGTGGCTCTCTGTTTTTACAACGCTGAAAAGTCATTATCTTATATTTGCATGCTTTGCTATGGCCAAAATAAAAACATGACCACAATGTAAATGACACGACTCTGTGTGTGGACAAGCTACAGCCCAAATTTTATGAAAGAGAAAGCAGAGGAGAATAATTTGGCAATGTTTTTACAGGTGTACAGAAATAAATGCAGCTGATGTGTGTACAAACATGCTCACAATGTGTATTTTTTGTACTTCAAACTACTTCCTCCAAACATTAAACATTAAAAATTAAAATAATGAGAAAACCACATAAATCTCAGCCTCTGAATGTTAGATGCTAATCATGGCTGAAGCACTGACCATCAGCCACATTACAGGAGGTCTGCTGTTACACTGTAAACTGATCCTGCCTGGCTGTATAAACTTGTCATGTGCTGTGTGCTTCCCATTCTTATCCTTAAGTCATCTGTGGCCAGAGACAGACAGACGGAGAGTTAACAGCTAAGCTACCAAGCCTCCCAGGAACACCCACACTTTATTTCTTCTATTTCTTTTTTAATTGTTCATCATAGTTATAAAGTCATCAACATCCCAAATTACAAAGTACAAAAAAATAATAATCCTGTAACAACAATAACACTTACAAATAACAATAAAACGTTTAATAAAAGTCACAGGCCTCCACTTGGAGAAACATTAAGCTTTTACAACAGCAGCACACAAGTCAATCCACTGGTCAACAGCATCCAATCGCGAGTTAACGGACGTATCAATTTTCACAGCAATAATTACATAACACGCTTAAAAGCGACGTCAAATGGCATCCCTGCCTGTCCTGTTTGTACAGAATGCGCACGACATTTCTATTACCCCTAGCGAGGATGTTAGAGGCGTTTTATAGAGCAATAAAAACCGTAAATCAGTCACTTTTAAACGACCCCTGGTTCCTAACGTGTTTTACAGGGTCTGACACAGTAGTAGCCGCACACTGCACACATGGGTTTGCTCTCTGTGGCCTACCTACACAATCTATGGCTGTCTGGACTATGAATACACTTTGTGACAATGTTATTGCACTGCTAGTGTCTGGATGTAGGCTGCATGTGTATATCACTGATGCTTGTCTATGCAAAGAGCAGAGAGGAAGGAGAACAGAAAAAAAAGAAAGAGCCGGAGAGACATGTGGAAGAAGCAGAAGCAGGAGGAGAAGGGTCCAGAGGCTGGCGTGGTATTTCAGTTGCCCATGTATTCCTGTAGAGACGTATTTGCGACTGTTTATACTTCACACAAATTCGGTTCTACAGGGTACATATAGACAACTAATGTGTTTTTTTAGGCTACAGACTTGCAGAGGAGATTTCTCAGGCTGTGCTGGGATTGGACTGGCATGCGTTTGAGAGCAGTGTCATAACAAACATTACGGCTGCAACAGAGTAGAAATACTGCACAACGCGTGCGCCAAAGCGGAGGCTGTTTATCAGGGTTACTGAAGCCACGAGCACAAACCAAATCTGCCCTGCTCTTAATACATTTACAAATGACACAAACCGACGCTTTGCCATCTTTTCCACAATTCACGCACAAAAATATGCCCGCACACGCTCGCACTCTCTCTCACACACACACGAACGCGTCGTGCGTAAAGGATAAGAGGGTCTCTTTTCTTAACATTCAACCTCAGCCTTTGAGGTACCTCCTATATGAATATTCAGTCACAAACACGGCGGATACAAAGGGACGGCGTGACAGCACAGATGAAAAATAAGTTTCTATTGTTCCCAACCATTTCTTCTGCTTGCCATTACCATACTGACCGCTCGGTAACCTTTCTTCCTGCCACTCTGGAAGCTAATGAGAAAAGCCTCGAATGAAAAATGCAATACCAGACATGTGACCAGGTTCGGGGTTATTAAAAACAGCAAACATGCTCAGATTGTGAATCAATGGAATTGATTACAGTGGAAAGGCGCAGGGGACTTCAAACACTGTCAAAAAAGATCTTCATCTACATATTTCTCCTCGTGCATTGCTTGTATCAATCCAATAGATTTTTTTATTTTATTTTTTTTATTGAAGAACAAAGAATCCTGAGCCATGAAACGGTGAACTGGCGAGGAAACAGCCGCAAAAATAATCTAACGCCTGTTCATTTGTGGTTGTTGTCACACGCTCATCTAAATGCACGCTGTTTGCTGCGCACCAAACCAGTGTGAAAGAGCTGCACGCACACCACATACTCCCTCTCTTCCCGCGCGCTCTGGCGGACGCATTTTAATATTAGTTAGACAGCCTGACCCGCGTTTCACCCCTCGCGTTTGACTGGTTCCAATAGTTCACTGCCAAGGATTATTGATGGAGGGACAGCAATGAATTCTTTCTCCCCACAAATGGCTTTCAGATCGTGCACCTAGTTCAATAACTAGTTATAATGTAGAAGTACAAAAAATGAGGCCCTCAGGCGGACTAATTTGATGTTTCATTTGTTCATTTGAGAAATTGTTAAGCCCCCCCCCCCCCCTAACACACACACACACGCACACACCACCGCCACCTTCTCCCTGCAAAATAACAGCTGTACAAGCGTGTTCACACATGTACATATGTAAACAAAATAAATCTGCGCAAAACTATGTGGAGGTTGTTGTTCCGTCCACGCGTGGCTGTTTTTAATTTGGTGGCCCAGCAGCACCTGACCTGGATGCAGACAGTGGAACAATATTCGACTCCCTGATGAAAATGGTTACGATGCGCGTTTAATCAAACCCTTAACCTAATAGCCTTTACGCGTTTACTCTCCCCTGGTGTAATAACGTTAAGCCGGATCGTCCAGTTAAAATAAAAAGTTTTAATGAAGTGCAGACAGACTGGAGACCAGTTGGATATGAATACTCTGTGAGAGCAGCAGTCAGGGGAGCAGAGGTGGGTTTGGATACAGCATGCCCCACAGAAACCATTGGTTGCTTTGCAAGTTCATTAGAACAACGCTGTGGTTCATTAGACTCATGCTGCAGCGTTGAATCCACTTCACCTGCGCAACAAGAGTGCAACTTTTCTGGCTTTTAACTAGACCCGGGTAGTTCATAGGAGGACGGTAATCGCAGCTTTTGATTGCGCACTTATTGTTTGAAATTACAAATATAAACATATATTTATTTGGGGGGATTAAACACACTGATTATTAAACAGCAGCCCTTGTGTAAACCAGGATCCTTAAACAAATTCGTTAAGAGTTCAGGCATCAGTACCCTTCATGTCAGTGGAGCCAGCTGTTTGCCTACAGCTAAATAACAAGCTCCATGAAGTGTCAGGGCTCTTGACTAAAGCCAGGTGGAAAGGCGTGGGGCGATGGATAACACTTACTGATAAATCCACGGTCCCCACTCGTTTTTGACTCGATGCTTTCTCTGAAAAACAGAAAGAGAAACGAAAATTAGACCAAGGAAACTTAAAAATACTTTTATTGCATCCAAACTGCTAAATTAAAAATGCCTGGCAAAGATGCCGAAAGTATACAAATGGCTAGATTAATATTTGAATTTAAAATGAATTTAAAAAAATCACATCAGATCAATAAATTATCCGCTGATCGTTCCTTAAATTATTTCAGCAAGTGTTTCCAAAGACGCCAGGCGCGTCACGCTGAAATGGGTGCATGCATCGTGTGTGCCATATTTCGATTACAAAAATGCCACCACAGCATATAAAACAATACGAATAAATAAAAACGGATCAAATGGAAATATGTACAACAAATGCTGCAAAAACAATCGCAAGGCCACATATTTATTTCACACTAAATATTTTTTTTTCTGCATGTTTCCTCCGGTTAATCTCCCGGCGTTCAAACAGAGAAACGAACGCTTTTGATGTGCTGCGTTATTATTTCATCTTAATGATCCTTCAGTCTGTCCCCTTGCCTCTGATCTCCTCTGTTATGTAGCCTAATTGAAGGGAGGCTGCCCTAGAAAAGCTCTGATATGTGTGGGCTCCAGCAGAAGTGGGACCGAGGACAGAAATTTAGGACGGGTCATTTTCAGACAGTAAAACTAAATTTACAAGCATTTTGGTATTTCCTTGGGCAAATGTTCTATGAATAGAAATCCCTGCGCGGCTGAATTATGGCGAACAGTCAATAAAAAAATCACGACTTTGTCTTCACATTGTAAATAAATTCTGTCTGGGTTCGGGAAAACGATGTAATGGGACTTTATGGTTCTTATTTGGGCTGAGACAAAGGGAAGTCTGTGCTCACCCGGAAATGACCTCTGCGGATTGAATGATGACAGTGTCAGCTCCACAGGTCAGAGAAAGGAATACAACAGCACAGAACATGGCAGAGAAAACGGATGTTTAGACTGTTTCACTTTTACTGTAGTGATGTTAGACTGGTTGAAGCTGGCGTGTCTTTGTCCCAAACTAGATTCATCTCCTTCTTCCCAGGATGCAATTACTAAAAAAAAAAAAGTCGTGAGAATAAAATAATTTCGATTACAACAGGAGCCCTGAAACCTCCGCGAAGATCTTATAACGCGCAGGAGATTGTTTCTGATTTATGGGAAAAGAGAAAATGTCTTAAATCTTGTTTTTTAAGAGGGAGAAATCTCTTTAATGTCTGGATGATTTTTTTTTTTTTATTCTAGTTTTGGAGTTTCTGGTGATCATTTTCTCCTTGCGGTAACAGTAAATGTGACAACACAACTGCAGCAATAATAAGGCAAAATAAAATACAATTTTAGGGTGAAAACATCACTAATTCATGCCCTTGCGTGCACACGTTGCCCTCACAGTGTGTTACCCACACCGTGTTACACAGTGCCCCCTAATGGAAGTGCACAATTGATGATCCTGCACAGACTGAAAAAGTAATCCGGATTTTTTAAAATATATATATAGATACTCAAAAACAATACAGCAGCACGCAGTGTGACATGCTGTATATGAAGGTGAGTTAATGCTGCATCATAGTCAGCATCTCCTGCTGCTGCACCTGGCTCCGTGCGCTGAGCCGCACTCGCACAGACTTAATATCAAAACGAGCCATTTGCAATTCCACACATTGATTAAGAAAAGAGCAGTATTTCCAGGCTGAACGGCTTCCCAAGACATATGGGCAATTAAATGATGTGCACTACAGAGAAACAGAAAATTATCGAGCTTATAAGATCACATCGCCTCATCAGTCTCTAAGCTGATCAATTCAGTTAATATCTGGCCCTGCAGTGAGGACAACAAGTTAGAGGAGGCGTGAAAGGAGGGTGAAGAATAAATGTTCCTCTAAGAAAGGTGCTTTTTTGTGTGTGTGCGTGTCTGTGCGTAAAAACATGCAACAGTCATGCCTCCAGCTCCCATCCACGCGGTGTTCATCACAGGCTCTGAGTTTGGACGACGCCATAATTACACTGCAAAGTGCCTTTGAATCAAACGTGTCCCTTTGGCCCAGACATGACCCTAAAAACAACAGGAGCCCACGAGCGCACGCACTAACCTCGTGTCAAGGTGAAACAGAGAGATGGAGCATTTTAATCAGGAGGTTATCATTATTATTATTACTTTAGTGTTTTAGAGCTCATATGGTGCAATATTTGGACACAACAACATTTTAGCATCACACGGAGCAGACAGTCAGATTTTATTTTCAGTCACAGACCCTCTGAAATCTGCGACAGTGAAACTGAACACATTATAAGACCTTACTATGAATTTCAATTTTTTACTTCACATATCATATACAGGTAGGAGAGAGAGAGAGAGAGGGAGAGGGGGAGAGGGAGAGTCAGCATATGTATGTTTAAGAGAGACAGAGAGAGAGGGAGGGTGGGGTAGATGGTGGATGGTGAAGCTGGACGCCAGATGATTTTTGATAGTCCTGACTCCACTCACAGTCACCAAATATATATATTTTTTCTGTTCTCTCTCTGACAGGAGTAACATGCAAAACAAACTGTTGAATCAAGCGGGCTGCCACTTTGGTTCAAATCTGTTGACGTCCACTTTTTTTTCTCTCTCTTTTTTTCTCTTTGCTTTTATTTCCCAAGATTAAAACATGGTATAAATATAAAGGCGACGATACGATGAAAAAAAAAATAACCCTCATGATATTCTAACAACTGTCAGCGGTGTGTCAGCATAATCCCGTGGATGTCGGACTAAACATTCAACGCCAAAGATCCTTTAAAATGTCTGAAAACGCACATTTTCCCGATTATTCCAAAAGCCTCGTCCTTCTATGTGTAACTACAAAACGCACATTCACAATCAATGAGTACGCTTAATTCTCAGGGTAGTGAATTTAACAGCCATGCAATCAGAGTCACACTAATATAAAACACAAACAACAGCACGGTCTTCGCTGTGAAATAACGCGCACAGTCGCAGGCCTGTAGGCAAAGTTAAAAAAGCAACTTACTGCAGCAGCTCTCAGTGCTCGGCACCACCCGACTACACAGTCCGGAGAAAGGTACTGCATCCTCACTGCCACAAAGCCCTTTCTTCCTCAGATAAGGGGAAGCCAGCAGCTGCGATTCCGGACAGTTAAGATTATATATGATGTGTATATATCGAAGGTTTGTCAGCTCTTCCAGGCCATAAAACCCACTTAAATGACACCACGTGCTTCCCATGCACCATTCACAGGCCCTGCTTGGGGCAATTGGCATATGTAACCTTGTAAACTTTAAAATACCCTAAAAGAAAGACATAGAAAAAGGGATTCAATACATTGTCCAAGTATAGGTTAGGCCTAGCAGAGCGCAGAGAAAGTGGACGCTGCCTGGCCGGTTCTCATAAGCGTCAAGGAAGTTGAATAGGAAGCTATTAGTTTGAGAGGTGAGTTGATTTTTATTTTCTTTAAGTAGTACTATAGAGAGATTACCTCCTAACCTTGGGCTATACTGCGTCATGCTACTACCACTACTACAAAAAGCTGTAGCCGAATACAGACACCCAGCAAGTGGCGTGATTTTATGTCCTCTAAAGTACCAGATAGTGTTGTTTTAACTACAGCGTGATGATGCCAGGATTAAAGAGCAGGGCGATATCATAAAGTTGGCCATATGGCCTCGACAGTGATGGCGCGTCAGTCTCTGCGGCCACAGGAAACCAGCGTTTTGCATCCACGTCGCGTAGTGGGCGAAGTGTTATCACAGGCTAGTGTGTCCCCCTTCCTTCCCTGACAAAACAGGAAACGGAGTCTGCCTGTGGTGGAAAAGGGGCAATAAAGTTTTATGAGGGCCTTAAACTTCAGAGCGCGTTTGTCAGTCAACGAAATCCGAGGATTGAGGGCCAGGCGAAAGACGCTGTCAGTGGGAAGAAAGAAAAGTAAAGGAAATAAATGTAGTTTTTTTTTTTTTTTTGTAATTAAAACAATTCCTCTGGTAGTTGAATTGACTCGTGTGACTTCGCTGATATGAGCAAAACAATAACAGATATGTGCATAGTGACAGCGTAGTAATTTCCTTACTTTTAATGATGAGACTTTATTGGTTACAATCAACAATTTAGCCATCTATCAAGTTATTCTAGGACCTTTCGAGTAAACCAGGCACCTTGAAGTTTACAAAGGGCAGAGAGAGAGAGAGAGAAATGGCTTCATTGCACATCACAATATTATCACACACAGTCGCTGAATTATACATCATGATTTAGATTCACAGGGATAGGACAGAGAGCATGGATGATGCCTTGACAGAAATCCACACGCAGATATTAGCTCGCTGGACACATCACACACACACATCCGATCGTGTTTGCACTGCAACATATTGGAGTAAATAGAAAAGAAAAGAAAAAAGTGTTTTTTTTTTGTTGTTTTTTTTTGTTTTACTGGTGGAAAACTATTTAGCTGTCATCATATTTCCAAAGCAGTCAGAAATATTTTTTTTTATCTTTATTAGATTCGATGACCTTAAAATTTTTATCAACATGATGATAAGGACTTGAAAATGATGCAGGATGTCACCCCGACCCCCCTCCCCCCACCCCCACTACTTTTATCCTAATTAAAAACATAGATTATTAGTAGCATTGTGCAGCCTTTCAGTGCACTGCAGACCCCCCCCCCCCCCAAAAAAAAAGGCTTGCAGCGTGAAGGACCCCGGCTCCCCTCAACCTCGTGTCCCCTTCGTGCAGTAAAGTGAGGTTATCATCGCATGGGCAGCAAATTAATTTAGAAATGTAAACCGATTGATCAAAGTGAGTGATATTCAATACATTAGGTCCCAAACTGCAGCAAGTGACACATAATTGGTGATGAAGCACACAGAGCGGTGTCATGATGTCATTGCTCCTAGCAGTTCATCCGGAGGTCAGGCGGCACTCCAGCACTGTGCAGTGTGGGGCTGAAAAAAAACGTGCTGCATGCACCCCGTGTTCACTGGTGCACTTTGTTTATTCCTTCACTTTGATCTTTGAGTCCTTCTTCCACTTCATTCGTCTGTTCTGGAACCAGATTTTGATCTGCCTCTCGTTTAGACACAGGGTGTGGGCGATCTCTACGCGCCTGCGGCGGCTCAGGTACCGGTTGAAGTGAAACTCTTTCTCCAGCTCCAGAGTCTGGTAGCGGGTGTAACTGGTCCTGGACCGCTTACCCTCCGTTTCTGAAGTGGTATTAAAATCAGTTAGCTTTCAGAAGCATTATAGAGGTGAATGAATATAAGAATGAAGCTGATCATATTATTACATTTATTTAAATCCAAAAATAAATAAGCATTACAAGCAAAAATCTTAATTCGTGTCCCCTTCCAGCCTCGTTTAAACGATCAAATGTCTTTACACAACATAATTTAACCTGACATTACTGACTGTGGATTTGTGTAATAAAGAATGATGTCAGGGATAATAAGGGTGGTTAACTAGCTCCAGTAAATGCACTCACTTTAAACAGAGGAGGCCCTCCAGATCCTTTCACATTAAAACAGAAAATAATAATAATACGCAGATTACTTAAGGAATCTTATTGTGATATGTAAACTGGGGTAACTGATACTGTGCTGGCCTCTTTGTAAGCACTGGCCTCGGCGTCTAATATCTCTGCACAACAGTATAACGACGTGGGAAGAAAAACAGATGTGTAAAAATCTAAAGAAGTGGGATTGGAAAATGGAAACTGATGTTTTCCAGATCAATTTTCCTATTTATAGACGTGCTCGGGCGCAGGCTTGCTAAGTAAAGCAACAGGCCTTTGCTATTGGGCTGAAATATTTTTTTTTTTACATCCCTGCTGTGTGCTCCTGAATGTTTGCATAACACAAAACAGAAGTTAGCTTATTTTTTTGCAGCAAATGTTCTGCACTGTCCATCTGCAGCTGAAATAGTCAGCCAGTGGGTTTGGAGGCATGGGGAAGGAGCACGCCTATTCAAATCTTTTAGAGGTGAAAAGTTCACGATTGGGTCAGGGCAATGGTGTTTCCCAGAGTTCATTTTAAGGCTAAAGCTGCTCCCACACATAGAGGCTGATAATGTAAAACATGTAGCTTGACTAAGTCTGTAAACGAAGCAAGAGAAAACACATACTTTGAGCCGAATTTGTAAATATTATTTCATAGTTTTATCACAGTTTTGTCCTCTTATCCAATTATACCACCATAAATCACCCCACAGATCACCTCTTCACCGTAACAGAGCAGGTTTACGAGCAATGGATGCCTTTGTCATAAAATTTATGACCGCGAGTTTTTATTATTTCCTGCGTTTGGCCTATAAAACTCAAGAGGGAAACTGGAACGGGCGAAAAGAAGTGTTGCAGCGTAAAGAGTGAATAAGGGAAAGCATCGTAGCCGCACTTTAGAAAATAGGCAAACTTTACCGTGGCTCATGTGCAGTTTTGTCATCCATGGATAAATCTGTGGCCGCTGCTCACTGTCCTGAAGCTGGTTGACTTTTGTGTTTCGTTTCACCATTTGCGTGTTCTCCGCGTTTCTCTCGCTCTCTTGGCTCTTGTTGCCGCCGGATTTTGCGCTCCTCTCCGGGTCTCTGTCTGCCCCTAGTCCCAGCAGCGTGCTGCTGCCGTAGTTGAGCCCGCTTGCGTCCACGGAAGAGCTACTGGAGACCATGGTTATCTGAGGTCCTGACGGGAGAGGAGTATCCGTATTGCCACGCAGGCTAGTTTTCATCTCCTCCCGTTCAACAGAGGTCGTGGGGACGGGACAAGTGAATATCCCGTTCACATTAACACCCTCATAGCGGCTGGACCTGCGCCCAGATAGATCGAAACTAAACATAGTGTTAGGAGAAGTTGTCTCGCTTGTTTGCCTGAGATTGGAGCAGTCAACATAAGAGCTCATTTTCAGCTATCGCCGACACTTTCTTATTAAACTAGAGAGGGCTGCGGGATGTATGTTGCGGTTATTTCCTTGTTTTTGTTGATCATTGCTTTTCTTTGTAGCCGCTTTTGGAAAATTCAGGGCTGTCTGCCCTAAAAAAATAATCCAGGATTTATAGGTGGAGTAGGCTTTGGTATCTTTTTTTTAATTCTTGATCCGACGTGCGCTGCCCAAATATGGGGTATTTGTATGGGATCACGTGCACATGTTGGCCAGTCATAAATTGGCTTTGATACTCAATGGGGATATTGATGAATAGGAGAAACGTGTCCGGTAAACTTTGAGCTGTTGGTTGTTGAGGACCAGGCAGGGATGTTTAGCGCAAAAAGGGCAGGACAGTAAGACAAGAGCGTCATCTGGTGTCTGGTATGGGGCAGGACGGTCAGGACCGGCCAGAGCTCTCTGCCCCTGACGCACCGCGAGTCCACCAACAGTCCGATATAACAGTAATAATAATAATAATAACAATAATGATCATTATAATAATGATGATAATGACGATAGTGAAGGTTTAACGTGTCCCACTTGGTTCAAATATATTTACGCACATAGGTTTGAAAACTTGGATGTCGCTGGAAGTTTTCTTACAGTAGCACAGCTACGGGAATGTTATAGTGTTAATCTGGATGTTGGACTATAGCTCATTCCCGTGCTGTTGTCACGCCAATCAGAAAGTTGAATATTTAATATTTAAGAGGCTAAAATGAGCTTTTTAAAAAATCATTTAACTGGCCTATTTGTTGCCCACTTGCCTTTACAGCCTCTGCTGACCATAAAGGCCACGATAGCATCAAAATGTGCCGATAAGTCTCCGCAATCACGCACTGATGGTTGAGACTGGTGCGTCATTTCAGAAATTTGCCTTTATTCTTTATGCGCACTCATGTCAGACAGAAAACACAACGTTTCCCTGAAAGAAACACCAGACGAGGCGGGGTGGTGAAATTTTTACAAATATTTTATTCCATGATACACAATTATGACAAAACATGAATTCGTAACTCCCAAACAAAAGTGAAGAATTACTAGTGTACAAATCTATCTCACAAGGAAAGCCTATTGTGTCAAATTATAAAAAAAAGTGGGGGGGCTAAGCGCAATTTTACATGTTATGCAGCGTCTATCGAAGCGGCTAAATGCACATAAGTCCTCACAGGATTGACATAACATACTGATACTTTGATTATATACAGGCATTTCAGTTGAGAGTGAGTGTGTGAGTGTGTGTGTGTGTGTGTGTGTGTGTGTGTGTGCGCGTATAGACTGTAGTCTATATCCGTGCAACTTTCATGTTTATGCAGGACACTTTTCCTGCGGACGATTCAAGTACTGTGTTGTGTCCGCCCGGTTCTTTCCTTCCGTGGAATGTGCATGTACAATATTGAGTTAAGTCTGGCCAACACTGTATTTTGTGAGGTGATCAAAGAGTTCACAGTGATGGATTGGGTGTGGGTGGGGAGGATAAATACATATTTTGTTTTACTGGCATGAGAAATAACATAGAAATTAATACTTCTTTTTTTTATTTTCACAATACAAGTGTAACATTGCAATAAAATAAAAAATAAAAATAAAAAATCAGCGCTCCAAATGTCACGGGGGCCAGACTGTGGCTGAAATGATTTGGGTTTGTTTCTAAGGCTTAACACTCCTGTGGTCAACATGGGGATATAAGTGGAAAAGCTGCGGGGTAGCCATCATGCAGTGAAGTCGCTCTCAAGTCCATGTAGTTTTTTTCTTTTCTTTTCTTTGTTTTTAGGTAGTTATGTTGGGTTTTAAATGGTCTTCAGGTGTTTGTTCCCTCTTCCTCGTCGTTTCTTTTTATACTATTCTTTCTTCTTGTCCTCATCCTTCTGTTCTTCCATTGCGCCATTGCGTTCTTCCTGCTCCTCTTGAGAGGCTCCTGTCTGTTCACTTCCAGTCACCGTGGACGTCAGGTTGCTCTCTTTCTTCCATTTCATGCGTCGGTTCTGAAACCAGATTTTGATCTGCCGCTCCGTTAAACAAAGCGCGTTTGCGATTTCGATGCGTCTGCGCCTGGTCAGGTAGCGGTTGAAATGAAACTCCTTCTCCAGCTCAAGTGTTTGGTAACGAGAGTATATTTGACGTCCTCTGCGCCTGTCTGTCCCGTAGCCCACTCCTGCTGAGATACAAAGTGAGGACACTAATTTAATCATTTGTGGAGCGAAGTCACAGTTGACATTAAAAAGCGCACAGGCGTGCGCATTAATAAGACTTTGGAGCAGTTTAGCACAAGTTAGCTCTTTGTTTGATTCATAATTGCAATCAAAATCCGCGAGAAGAAAAACAAACACGTCTAAACAGCAATCCTTTCTCGGTGGGCACCTTTGCTCCTGTTATCTAAAATAATGAAAGCATCATAATATTCTCTGTGCCTCACGCTGCTCATTACAGCCACTATACGTCTTAAAATGAAAGCTGTTTGTTTGCACATGCAAAGGCCCATCTACAGGTCGAGGGGATACAGTAATGTTTTATGGGGCCATAAAAAGTAACTTACTCTCTTGGTAAGACATATCGTAAAACTGGCCCATTTCCTTAATTTATTTGTCGTAGTAAAACTCACCGCTGTGTGAGTTCATTCGCTGCATCCACGGGTAGATCGGGATGTTGCTTTTCTGGTCCTGCGCTCCTGCTCTTCCTTGGTCCAAACTGTACTCTTGAGCAATGTGGCTTTGTGTATTGAGTCCCATGTTTGTTTGTCTGCAACTGGGGAGCACGTCCTTGTCTTGAAGAAACACGTTTGATCCATATTCATACTGTGCCCTGCCAGACCCAAAAACGACATTATCTTGAGGAGAGTAGAAAGGTGCATATATCCGATTCTGGGTCACAGCAGCACCGTACGACGAAAAATGTCTGACTGTGTCATAGGTGGTGGAGTTTAGGGGTACGTTAGGCAAAACATCTTGACCACCGGATAAATGGCAGGAGAGCGACGGGTTTGCGAAATAAGAATTCATACCTTGCTTGTAACCCTCTCTCCAACTCTCCCCACTTCTTTATCGGTCTCTTTTCAATCTCCTTCTCAGTAAATCTCCTTTCCCGTCTGTGTCAACCAACCACACCTTTCTCCAAGGTCTTCTCTTTTTTCTCGACTTTCTGCCTCTCTAACTGGACGTGGGCTACTTTGAGGATTCAATATTATTAATTTCCAATCTCCGGTTAAGACGCACAAACCCGAGTGTTATAGCCGAGGCTTGGCTCGGTGAGAGACAATATGACAATGTCAGCTGACCGTTCTCCACCAATTGAGAGGCAGGAGTTGAAGAGAAACTGTAGCTTTTAGCTCAGAGCTTGAACATTAGTGCTAAATGCCGATAAACACAACGTAGAGTTGGAGTGGCACGCTAATACGGCTCGGCTGGACGAGACGCTTTTTTTTTTGACTCGAAGCTTTAAAGAATTTGGTGTTTAAGAAGGAAGCACGAGGCGAAACGTGGACAATGTCATTCAGTACAGTGATCACATACACAGCAGGGCGGAAAAATCTGCATGATAACACACATGAAGTCAACTATAGGCGCGTTTGAAAGAGTGCAACTCAGATAATTAGCTATTAATTTCATTTATTGACATATAAGGGAAAAGCCTTTGCTGTGTGTGTGTGTGTGTGAGGGAGAGTTCTTGTGCTTTGTGTGAGTGATTGTGTGTCTCTCTCCTCTCTCTCTCTCTCTCTCTCCCTCTCTCTGTTTGTGTGTGTGTGTGTGTGTGTTTTTTTTTCTCCAAAACTCAGTTTTAATTTCACAACACAGCCGCAGAGATGTGAGCTACAATATCCACATGCCTTTCCACATGCCCGCAGGGCACGCCGCATTTGTGTGAAGACTTTAGCAAAAAAAAAAAATGAATATGTGCATTTATTGTTTATCTCAGCCATATCGACGAGTTTGCAATATACTGTTTATGTTTCCATTGTGTATGAATTATCTGGCGTGTGAGCAATTTCCATGCTTTTGCAGTGAACTGGGGGAGGGTGTAGGTGGTAAGAATGCGTTTATGGTCTCTCTTCTGTGAGGGCAATAAAACAAGTGACGTTCCCCAGCTCACCAACAACTATCTCTGCAGTAAAAGCCCTGCAACACGAGCAGCGATCTCCCAGGCTCAGAAATGAAAGCACTGCACAGCATGTGGAGTCAGAAGAGCAAAGAGAAATAGCCTGCATAGGTCCGGACGACTAGTAAAAAGCTGCGTCTTAAAGAAGATCTACCACTTTTCTTTTCTTTAAAAAAAAAAAAAAAAATCAGTAATGCGACTGTCCAGCACACGTCAGACAAAATCATCCACAGGCCAACTGTGCCCGGTGTTCACTCTGAGCTGATAGCTCTCAGGTACAGTCTCTTTAAACTCATAGCAATGTAAGAGCATGCTTTCCATTTTTACGCACAAAACTTGGAGCTGGATTACAGTAAAATGCAACGTGTTAAAATGCTTATGCAGATGTTCCAGTTTTTTTCCCCCCCTGTTCTGATCATACCTCGACATTCCTCTGACACATACACACAGAGGAAAGAGGAACCGATAATTATCTCAGCAGCAAATGATGGGTTTGGAAATGACTTTAGAGGTAGAAATCTAGCAAAACTTGAGCGCCCATCCGGGTGAAGTGTGCTTACTTTAAACGCGTAAAAAAAAAAAAATCCACATTAATGAAATGAAAAATAAACCAGCTTCACGTACTCTCTGTTTTCTGCAGTTCAAATAATGAAATAACTTTTGGTTCAGCTGATGAGAGCGCACTTTCACACAGCCATCACGCGCCAGCGTTTTATTTTCCAGACGAAAATCAAACCCGTTTAAACAGAATTTTAAAAAGCCAAACTCACACACATTCATCTCAAACAATATAATTCACGTCATCTTTCCCCTTTTCGCAACAGACCATAATAGATACCAATAAAATAATCAATGCAGTTATTGAAAATGTCTGTTCAAACGCAGTGCGCTCAGCCTATTGGTCCACCTCATTGATTTCTTCAATAGAGTGAATACTTGCAGACTAAACGTGCAACACTGTTTGGTCTGTTGTTTGGGATCCTGAATAGCCCATAAAAGAGACAAGAACAAAGAGAAGGAAGTAGCTGGTGCAATAAAAGTTCCCCTTCACCTTATTCGTGGCCATATGTGACATCCGCGTCGCACAAATTTGTGGCAAATAAAGCGCAAAAGTTGAACGCTGTAATGTCTCACTGCTGCTGCCCTGGGTTTATTTTTTCTTCTTCTGTTTTTTGTTATGAAGTAACGAATCAGTTCATGACGGGATAAAATAAATACATATATAGTAAGATGAAACACTGGGAGTCCAAATTTATATAATTTAAACCAACAGAGGAGACAATGCTGCTAAGAAAAAAAAAACATGTAAAGTATTTAAACAGGTTAACTGTAACATGAATTTGATCAGTTTTAAAAAATCAAATAGAAATTAGGTGATAAATTTGGTGTTAGATACTTTGTTAATTTGTCATGCTCACGGTGTCAGAAGCAGCCTGTGTACAGGATTTGTTTCATCATAACGCTCTCCATTGTCGTCACCAAGCTGCTGTTATCACGTCCTCATTATACACATAAAAAGATTTTTAATTCAGTAAAACTTTTAAAAACCTGAACCTAAATTATATTTAAACGGTTGTGTGTGTGGAGGGGGGGGGGGCTTCGACACACGGATTTCCCTTGAATTGTTATTCACAGCACCCCCTTTAAAAAACACGCCGCTCCATAAAGTTTAGGTTGTAAATAAAAGGCTGGACACTGAAGCCAATGTGTGGACTGGAGAGGCTGGAATGCAGCAGAGCCTGAGCCAGTGTGCAGAATTAGAAAGGTCATTCTTTCCCTCGTGTTTTAGTGTTTTATTGCGGCCCGTGAGGCAAATCACATGCGCGGCTTTTGATGCAAAGGGAGGAAAGGAAGCCGTTTGGTTCACGTTTTCCACCGCCTTTAAAAGGAAATAACAGAGCAGCGGAGAACGAAAGAACCGAGAAGACGAAAATAATAAATTATGAACAAAAGCCCGGTGCCGAGTAGCAACTATGGATTTTAATAACCAGCACTGATAATTAAAAAATGAATAGAAATGCTCTGATTTGTAGTTACATGCGGTCAATGCGCAATGGATGGACGCATGGCGGAGTAGATCACGCGTTATAATCCTCATCACTATTATTCTAATCATTTTAATGATATTAATCGGTGTTACAGGGTTAGTTGCTATCATGCTGGATCGGTTTTAAATGAACACTTGAACTGGCTCCTCTGCTGAAGGCCTAACTTTAACAGTGCTGCTCTGCCCCCCCCCCCCCCCCTCCTCTGCAATACAACAGGGCCCATCTACAAACCCATCGCTTCTCCTCTGCACGTTTATAGACGCACATCAGTATCCAGCATCACAACATCACTCAGCATTAGTTGTATGGGACCTGTAAAATTTCTACATTATCAGCCATGATTAAAAACACAGCGAGGGAGGCAAAGCCCGGCCAGCCCACTGATGCTTTTTCCTCTCCCTCGCTTCTAACCTTACTAATAAGGAGTAATTCACATACTAACAATGTAAAGCCCTCTATAAGCACTTTACCATCGCTGGCTAGCCCAATTAATGTCCGGAAGTGTTCGACTTTATGCTCGTTAAGCACTCAGGAAGCTGTTGCCCAATGAGCGCATGTTGATCCACACATCATAAATTATGACCATTAGTAGGCAAAATTTTTTGCCCTGTCGGGATTTGTAAGTGAGGTTCTAAATGTGGTGATGCGGACAGATTCATGACTTCATGGAGTTTTATGTGAACCTATCTCTGGTTTTAAAAACACTGCAGGGCAAAACAATAGACTGTGGTTTTCTCCTCTTATTTTAAACCAAGATTTACCTAACGACCCAAATGGCATGTATTAAAAGGACTCTCTCTCTCTTTCTCTCTCTCTGTGTCTGCAGGAATGGCATTGGGCAGTCAGCGGACACGATCCATTGCATCAGCAATGTTTCATAAGGGAAAAGCAAACAACGTGTGTAACAGTAGGTTATAAGACTTTAAAGGTTTCCACAACGAGGCTCCGCCAATAAATGTGTTTTACAAGATCGAAAAAGGCAGGAGACTGTTTGGGCTTCAAGGGGGACACAGAGACACATGAAATCACTCCATGACAACAAAAACATATATATATTTTTTTTCTTGCGCACATGCTATAATGAAACACACGGAGGGAGCTTTTTCGCCAAGCTGAGCCTAAATAAAACAACCGCTTTCAACTTCACAAGGGCACACAAAGTACTGCTGTGCTGAGAGGCATACACACCCACACATACACACACACACGTGTGCACACACGCACACAAACACGTACACACACGGTGGTATTTATGAGGCGGTGGTATTTATGTCTGCAATGGGTAGAGTACTTTATTTTGGTGCCAATCTAGGATCTAATTCTGTACTCTGTGCTTAATTATTTTCGCTCTTGCTTTTTTTGGCTTCACACACACACACACACACACACACACACTCTCTCTCTCTCTCTCTCTCTCTCTCACACACACACACACACACCCACACCCACATACTTGTAAATGAATAATGGCACTTGTATAAAGTTGAGTTCATCCTGATAATATTTGGAAATTTATCAGAATTTTTTTGGCATTTTGAAAATATTTTTTGTCAAAAAGTTGAACAGAAATCCAAACACTGGAGTGCATTTCATCACAATTTGGCACCACTCATGTGTGATTTATTATATGTAGCTGACTTGTGCTGCCTCAGCCCACAGCACACCGCTCACTAATGTTAAAATAGGTATTGTCATTGCTGCTGGATTTCTTCTGTATATCATAATGAGGGTATGTGTGATGACTCTTGCTTTTAATGGAAATAAAAACTAAATCTGCGTGCTGCTCCTCATAATGTCGTCAGTGGTTATGTCACACCTCATAACGAGTCACTGCATCTCGTTGCAAAGTGAAAGAAACAAACGATAAGACGCGGACAAAGCTCTTATTCTCTCCGTGGGCGACAACAACAAATCACACACACTCAGAAACACTCCTCGGTGTCAGCTCGTGCGGTTACTCGCTGGCAGCAGTGTATCAGCTGGGTCAGCTGACATCCGCAGTGAACCGCCGCCGAAAACCAGCAGCCATAAACAACAAGCCTCAACACCCGCCCACTTCCACATGCGACCCCCTCTGGTCGCTAGGGGGCACTGTCGGGATCCACACTGTGTGTGTGTGTGTGTGTGTCACTGTGGTGTACACTGTAGTCTCTGTGTCGCATGTCGTGTGTGTGTGTGTGTGTGTGCGTGTGTGTGTGTGTGTGTGTGTGTGTGTTTATGGGTGTGTGAGAGAGAGAAACTGCTTCTCTGATTCAAGCCCTTAGCAAACACAACAAGTGACAACAAGTATGGAAAACAGGAAATAATTAGAGCACATCAGCCAGCTCTCAGTGTAATTTGTCACTGCCTGGTCAGAGGGGGCCTGTGAGTGATGACAAAGTTTGCTATCAGTGGGCAATTTATTACAGCACAGTGGCACAGCAGCTCTGAAATGCACGGCTAATGTTGGCTAAAGCGGCCAGCGTGCGCGCAGGTGCTGCTACGCCAACAAGTAAGGTATGATAGGTGTGTAATGAATGTCGCTCCTGGCATCAGCAGCCTCTCAGGCTACAGGTCAGGTCACAACTGCACAGAATAATACACACCGCCGTCTTCTCGTGATCACGCACACACACGCACACACTCTCTCTCTCTCTCTCTCTCTCTCTCTCTTCTGCATCATTTCAACCCACCAGCTGATTAACATAACATTTCCATACAGACTCAGGAGGGGAAAAAAGCGTGCTAGAGATTGGTGTAATCTTACCCCAGCAGGCTCTCCGTAGTTTGGAGCTTCACTGTGGTCCAACGCAGCAGCTGAGGGGTCACGATGGCGAGTGGGAAATATCAACACAGCTCACATCTACCGTGCGCTGTAAGGGCTGTCTTCACATCCCGGCGATAAGGAGCTTGTGTAGGCAGGGTCTGTTTGCCGGGGAAAGTCTTTTCTTAGCACTCTTGCTCCTTGCTCCCCTTTTTTCTCTTCCCCCCCTCCTTGCCCAGTCGCGGCTTTATTGCCTCCGGGAGGGATAAACGCAGGCAGCGGCTGGTAGAGGCGGCGACTGTCCCGAAGATCCCCCTCTGTCAGGAAGTCGGAGATCGGGTGAATATCACACGAAGCGGCGTCAAAACGAGCGTGTGGTGTTTTTTTTTTATATTAGAGTAAAGAAGGGGAAAAAAAGACGTTTCTACGCCCCAGCTAAGTCTGCTGCTGATACAAGGGAAGGACCAGAGAATAGACAACAGCATAAAGTTCATGTTCATAGAGCGTGTGCCACGTGGCTCGCCGCAGCCAATCGCAGAAAGGATTCAGTCGTAAACTTTTATTACTCAGCTGTAAATTTCTCCCTTTAACAACCAGGAATGTTTGCACCCATCTTTCCCCTTTCTTTTTTTTTTTTTTTTTTTTTCTCGATTGGACAAAACTAAAAAAGGCCACACGATGTGGAGAGAGCGCGGTGTTGAAATTTCCCATATGTCACGAATCAGACGTGCGTCCCAAAAAAAAAAGAGAAAAAAAACCAAAACAATAAAAACAATATGATAGTTCCCCTGGTGGACAAGCTGCATGCTATGATGCGACCAACCCCAAAAAAACGGAGAAAATTGGAAATAAAACTGTGTGAGTGGGTGAGAAAGAGGAGGGAGGGGCGACGGGGAAAGAGAGTCTAATTAAACTTCAATTAGGCTAAACTAGACTTCCACGTTAGGGCCTCTGTCTCACTGTCTGACTCTCAGGTTGGATTACATGACAGTAAGCACATGTCAGGTATCACCGTTCACACCCATCAACCAGATGCTCCCAGTTCATGTACAATAAGACGATTATGTCAAATTACACTAATTGGCTACAAGGTATCTTCTTTTTTTTTAATCTAAACTTGAAAAGCAGGGGAGGTGGGGTTTGAACCTGCAGGGGACACACACACACACACACACAGCAGCCGCTATCCAACATTATGACAAGAAATCAACATACACTATAAATCTGGTTCAAACTTTCAACAGGATCTACACAGAGAAGGCGCGTTTGAAAATACGGACATAAATTTGACATCTTGGTGAACATGAGGCGACCACTGAGTTTATAAGAACAATGCTTCACCTGAAACAACGCATTGTATCGAAATATATCTAATATCTATATGAAAGCGTGCGGAGAGTGAAGATGAAGAGAACAATACAGGAGAAATTATTTAATTGAAGCCCCACACGCAGGATTTTATCTCCCACTAAAGTAAGGCCTTCGCTCTTTTTTTGTCTTTTTTTTTTGTGACAAATAAAATAAATTCCCTGCAGCCAAATAAATAAAGAAATCTGTTTTTACATACTTGGATGAGAGGTGCATCCTGTCCACGCAGGCCGTGATCTCCACACTGAGCCTCGGCACACACACAGACAAAAGATGCAGACCCATCCCAGCCGTGGCTTTACACCGCCAATAAACTTTACAGCAGGTACACTAAACTTTATTGGTAATGTCAAGCCTGTGGTAAAAGTACACACACGCACGCGCGCGCACACACACACACACACACACACACACACACACACACAATGGGCCCATCCGTGGTGGAGAATAGCTGTGACTTGGAGACACATCCGGAATTTTCTAAAGACTACACGCACGCAAATAGAGAAATAAACACCCTGGATGAAAGGACTGCGCCTTGACGCAACGTGTCTTCAACTGAGAAAAACTCAAGACGATCTCAAAGACCGTCTGGATTTTGTGGCGCATTTTTTTTTTGTTGTTGTTGGTTGCAAAAGAATTTTGAGAAGATGCAATTCAATCGAAAAGTCTCTGAGACTTTGTGCTTTCGTTACGATTTCATTCGTTACTCTACTCGGTGAAGCTCCACGGAATAAACTAAATAAATATTCTGTGTGTATCTTTACAAGTTCGTGTCACTGATGGGGGAAAAAACTCAAAACTTTCAATAAACATCTGTTAACGGCAGAAAACGGCGCAGCTTCGTTTGTTTATTATTTCTGCGCCCACAAAAATCCGTCGAGGCCTTCATTTTTCACAAATCCCATAATCTACCTTTAAAAGCTTCAAAATAATAAATCCTTTTGAATTCAAGCTACAGACATGTCAAATAACAAAATCACATTCCTGTGAGCAAACAGGGCAGCCGCACTTTGCAGCAGTCCCCTCGGTTCAAGTATTTGCATCCACAGATTCACATCGAACGGATTCACTTCAGCTTTATTCAAATCGTCTATAACTGAGCGGATAAAAAAGAGAGAGAGAGAGAGAGAGAGAAAGAAAGCGGACAGGCTAGGCGCACCAGGAGCTCTGAATAATTTAGCTGCATGACGCTGGAACAACTACACGGACAGACAGCTCTGAGATGTCGATGCAATACTTAAAAAAAACAAACATTAAGGATGTGAAAATATAAAATAAATGCAAGAGGAGAAGCAGAGAGGTGGTTTGTTATTGTCCTGAAAATTAAAAAGCTTCGGGTTAGAGTCTGTTGTGAGCAGTAGGTGGAAGGGGAGGAGCTCAAATTACAGGCTCAAATTTCTATTAATATATTCGCGCAAGGAGTGTTTTTAGTTATTGAAGCACGTGACCTACATTGCTGCGCCGTTTGAGACGTATTGCAGTGTTTGTGCTACTTCAAGTGACTGCTTATATCCTCGGTTTATTCTAAACCATCATCATAAAAGGGGCAGCTGGACAGGAGATGAGGAGGCACAAAGGTGTTACCTGCACTTGGCCTCTTATTCCCTTTGATTTTTTTTTTTCTTTTTAACCCCTCTGGTGTCTTCCGGGGGTCTGAATGGACACCAAGTTTCACACAACACCTTGCATGGTATAGACAGATAAAGCCTCCCTCATGCTTTGGGCATTATTTCGTCTGATTATTAACATCACGCCAGATGTTTGTTCATCTCATCTCCCAAACAGCAATTATTCATCCCAAGATTCATTAAGAAAAGCTTCGCGTCCTCCCAGAAGAGAGGAAGTTATTTATTAAGAGGATGAATCAAATACGACTCAGTGATTTGGAGAGTGCTCATGCTGTGAAGGAGATCCGCAACCTTCCCTTAAAAGGTAAAAGGGGATGCAAACGCACGTCTGGCGAGTTTTTTTTTTTTTTTTTTTTTTTGTGGTTATTTTGTTATTCGAAGTTTAAATTAGTCAAAGTTCAGTCAAGAGGCTGTTCAACGTGCGCGCCTCCTCCCTCCCTCCGCCAGTAAACGCATAGGCGCTGAACACCAAACGCATCATCAGACCATCAGCACTGTTGGATATTTGGCCATTTCCTCTGCGAATGTGCTCGCCTCAAACGACTTGTGGAAGTGTTCCGATACGAAAACGAGCTCTGAAACGCGTCCGCGGCGTGCCAAAAGTTTAGTTCAAGTCGTTGCAGAGAAGTGGCAAAAACACAAAGATGAGCGTTTACGACCTTCACTGCTCAGCTCACGACACGTAAGCGCCTCTGCGTTGTGGGTCTGTGTATGTTTGTGAGGGCGTAAACGGAGCCTGTGAGATCAATAATTAATAAATAAATAAATAAATCAATAAATGAAAACAGAAAATGATTGTGAGCCATCTTGTTTATTTGTGATTTTACATCAACAATGGCGGGGACACACAATTCCGTCTTTCACAGGAGAAACACCAGGAAACGAGCATATTTGTTAACATCAATATATAACAAGACGTACATAAAGATTATATTCAGTGCAAAACAACTACGCTATTATCACCAGCACATTAAAATAAAAATTCCCTTACTTTTTAAAATCGTTGTAATTGTAGCAGGTATTATCATACACAGTAAAATGTGCGTTATAGGCAGTTTTAGTTGTTGGGGAAAATAGCTTGCGATCAAATCAGAGCGATGCCATAAGTGAGGAATATAAATTCAGCAAAGGCAAGGCTCTGAGTTTAGGTAGTGCCGTGGTACAATCTCAAAATTGTTTGCTTGGCTTTGAGCTAATTGTCTTCCCAAGACTCACAAATTGTCTTCAACAAGTGTATATTGTATATTGGGTAAATGCTACATACATAACTTAATAATATAAGGATGATATAGAACACTTTAAAATTAAAACCATATGAAATCTCTATATTCAGAAATCTCTATTGCAATTTCCCCAGGTTTAGGTAGCATCAAAGGATTTCAAACGATTGCATTTCCCTGGTAATCCTAGAAAAAAGATGTCTGAGGAGCTAATGGCTATCTTTGTCTAGGCCATTCACATGAAAACGAGTAAAACAGTAACAGTAACAATTAGAATAATAAAACTTGGTGGTTTATACATGGGCCGTTCGCCAATGTAACTGCTGCGATGATGTCTGAACACGTACGACTAAAGTTATAGGCCTACATTTCGCTTACAATTTCGGAAAGGCTCTGAAGTGATGTTCTTTTTAAATGTAGGCTATAGTCTATTTACAACACAGGTCGGCGTTGGTCATGTTTTGATCTTATTTGGCTATGCTTTTGATACAGTTATTATTAAAAGCAAATTTGTAAAAAATAGCTAAGCCATTTTCCATCTAACATGCGTTTTAATTCGACTCCCCCCCCCCCCCCCCCCCCCTCCTTTTTTTCTCTTTTTGCGAGGGCGACAGGTCTATCAAAGGAAATGTGCTACGAGCGTGTGTAGCTCCTACAGAAAAAATCCAAATGGCATTATGTTAGGATAATGGTGAGAAGGGAGAATTTTGTCTATTTATGACAGCAACATTGGAGGGATTCCTGTTCCCTCCTGACAAAATGAAAGGGTGGTCATAAAGTTGACGCTCTCTGCCTCCTTGTGACTCTTCGTCTGTTTATGGGACCTCTCTCTTTTTTTTTTCTCTCTTTTTCAGCCATATAACCATAAAAAGGACCATAAAATCACTCCTTGGTCTCTTCTTTCTCTTCCGCTTCTTTCTCTTCTGCCTCTTCCCCTTCACCGTCCTCGTTGCCCTCTTCCTCGGCCTCGGCTTCAGCCTCTCCTCTCTGACCCGGAAACTTGTCTTTGTTGTTCTCTTTTTTCCACTTCATCCTCCTGTTCTGAAACCAAATCTTCACCTGCCGCTCGGTGAGGCTCAGGGCGTGGGACACCTCGATTCTTCTCTTGCGCGTCAGGTAAGGGTTGAAGAGAAACTCCTTCTCCAGTTCAAGAGTTTGGTAGCGACTGTAGGTTTGTCTCCCATTCCGTCTTCCTGGGGCTTGAATGAAATAAAGCCAGAGGTTAGCTGGACTTACTAAGGTCTCCCATAAAAAAAAAGAAAAGAAAAGAAAAAAAAAACATTGAGATGACTTATAATTTATTCTGCATTTACGCCTCTCCTTACTAATCATTCAGCTGCTTCATTTTGCTTTCACCCTCTCCATCTCACATTCACTCATAAAGAGGGGGGGAAGCTCTTATTCAAAGTGTAAGATGTGTCAGTTTGCTCACTTTCCACAGGAATATCTATTATAGTCCGTAAGTTTAAATTATGTGTAGCATATCTGAACAATAACCTTCTAAATATTCTGTATTTTCCACTTGTGTGTCTACCATGTATAGCTCTGTCTGCAGGAGTGATCAGCTGTCTGACTTTTAAACCCTCCTCGCCAAAGAGTTATTGGGTGAGTATGAGAGGATTCTTTTTTTTTAAACAGAGAGTATCGCTATCAATTATTAATTCATAAATCCAAAAAAAGTCCAGAGTAAATTGTCAATTTACTGATGTCAAATTCCTACCAGCAAAAATCCCTATATTTGTTTTTAGCTTTGACTTTAAACTACATGTAATTAATATGGTTTTCCTCACTACCAACAGGGCCTATGCAAGCCTGGTGGAGATTTTCAGTCACACACACACACACACACACACACACACACTCGCAGACACAGACAGACTAACACACACACACACAAGTGAGGAAAATAGAGAAGCAAAAGTATGAGAAAAGAGTGAGAGAGAGATGAGATAAAGCTGCACTGTAACAACAGAAGGGGACAGGCTAATGATAAATATCTGTGTGAGCAGATAAAAAATGAGGCTTACACCTGTGAGGAGTTAATGTAGCCTGATAGCCTGAACAGAATAATCCATGAATGGAGAGAGCAATATCTACAAAGCCCTTGGTGATTATGGCAGTATATGTCTGAGCCACATTGGGCCTGTGGGTCAGATTACCCACCCCCCTCGAACCCCTAAAACCCGGATTCTGGATAACCGTGGCATGTTGTGTTTCAGCTAACCCTCCTGTCACTCTGCATGCTACTGGTGTGTGTGGCTACAATATTTTAAACTCTGTCTGACTCATCCTTCCCTCTAGTGTGTTTAGAGTTTGTGAAATATCTTATCTCCACGATAATTGGCTTCAAAGAGCTGGTGTCATGAGCTGTGATCAGCAATTCTGTGTTTAAAAGCACTTTTGAAAGCAGCAGTTCAGCCCTGTATGGACATGTGCTGCAGAGTTAACAGCAGCCTGCAGTACAGGTTGTATGTGCCCCATCATGTTCCCTCACTTATTTCGTTTTTATAGTTAAGAGACACACTCATGTCTTACTAAAGGCGTATTAAGCACACGAAAACACATACACACACACAGGCAGACACTGACGCGCACAGACGCACGCACACACTCGCTCGCTCACACGCGCGCGCACAGAGTAACATAAAAAGAATAGGAAATAATTGTATTATTCTGACCGTGGGGTCTCATCCAAGGAAACATAAGACTGGGAGAGGAGTTTTGATTTAAGTGGCCTTGTCCTTCTCCGGGGTTAGAGCTGCTCGACGATTTACAGTCTGGGTATTGCGCTAGGCTTGCGTCTTGCTGGGTACCATAAAGCGTTTGCCTCGGAAGGGCTTCATATCCATAAAATTTCGTTGCGTCTCCATGGCAAGCCAAAGCGCACGGGTTTTGCTGGTATCCGGGGTTGGAGATCCCCGTGGTCCCGTGGTGGAAAAAGTCCTGCACATGATGGGACGGGTGCTGAAAGCCCGGTGCGGCTGCTCCGGGTCCGTAAACCAGCGTGTGGCTGCGGGCAACGCTTTGTGGAAACCTGCAGTCGTAGTAAGTTGGCTCCAGTGACTCGCCGCCTTTGTACTTAGAAAAAAGAGGGTTAACAAAATAAGAGCTCATGTTTAGTTAGCATCAAGCAGACGGGCTCCCTCGCAGTAGAATATCTCCTTTAGGATGATGGCAGCCTTTTGTTTAGGGTCCCAACTCGCACAGCGCACACAGGCAGACAAACCGGAACTAGGAGAAACGCTGCCCCTTTGGACAATCTACGGCAGCTCACTCTCTCTGAGCCGTTCCTCTCATCGGATTTCTCTCGCAGTCGTGAGTGGTTTTTCCCCCAGCTTTTTGCAGGCTCAAACCCGGCTCATGGTATGTGCTTTGGATGTGCGTTAGCTAAGGTTAAAACTGGCTTGCTCGACCGGCACAGTCACAGACGCTGCTCTTTTCTTTCTTTTTCCTTTTTTTTTTTTTTTGAAGCTTCCCACCCAACCACCCCCACCACAGGCGCCCCCACCGCCTCCCCACCCTCCTCCACCTCCCCCCACCCCTTCATCTTTCTACGACCGGTCAGACGTGGGCCCTACGTATATCCACCTTAAGAGGAGCTGCACTAATCATAACCAACAACCCAAGAGGCTTTAAATATGATCAATGTTATGTTTATCGCAGAGGCTTTGTTATGAGCTGATCAGTGCAGATGTGGTTAAAATATAAAGGGCATGACACATGGTGTTTCCACTATTAATCGGAATTTATAGTTGAGCTTGTTGTCTTTGCATGAAGGTTATGAGGTGTATAAAGCGGGGAGCGTTCTCTCTTTATAATCGGATAAAGCTGTTATGAGTTTGTGTTTGCCCTCTCGGGCTCTCTGCTGAAGGTTACACACTAATTTCTAGAAAACAGTTGACCTTTTAATGAGCTCCACCGGGTCAACATAGCATCTGGGAAGTGCATGACACTCACAGTTTTCCAAAAAAACACAACAGGGGGAAAAAAGATACAAAAATGAAGCCGTGACACGCAGGCCGACGAGGAAAAATGAAGACAACACATCCTCCTCGTGTAATAATCGCGGCGAGGGTGACACACTTGCACCGCGCGCTGTAAAACACCGACACACGCAAATATAAACACGACCTGTGAATACTAGGTGCCACTTACTGACCCCGTAAAACCGACGAGGATAAGCAGTAAATCTCCCACATGGAGGAGTTCATAAAATTTTACATTGGATGTTTAGCTACAATGAACGCGCGCACAATTCCCAGCTCAATAGTTGTATGGCCCCTCTCTCTCTCTCTCTCCCTCTCTTTCCAAATATGCCAGTGTGGTTTTTGTGGGGCTACTGACGTTTTATACACATCATCGTAAAATATGAAAGGCGCACTGGGCGAATTTATAGACCTTTCACACTCTATAAATATGCAGATTGCCAATCATTGTTGCACACTTCTTGGGGACTTTGAAATGCCGGCACAGACGTCAAACAGTCAGGGTACAAATGAGCAGGTGTCTGATTTCTAATCAACTGTGCGGAGACAATGAAATAATTATCATTACTATTATTATGTTTTCTTCTTGTAAGATGTTACTATCTGTAATGTTGTTGGTCGCTATGGTGTTACTATTATAATGTGGTTGCAATGATATTACTGATGCTATTGTTTGTGGGACTGTTATTAAAGCATTTATATATTTAATTTTTGTCTCTGGCTGGTCAATATTTTTGTTTGTTTTTGCACTTTTTTATGAAGTTATTCTTTTTAATTTACACCATGAAAATAAAAAAAATTAAAATCCAGACACAGAATATTTGGATTCTGATAATAAGGTCATATTATCTAATCAAAATACAGGCACTGACCTCTGTCAAAACTTAAAATCTGCCTGAGTTAAAGCATACTATTTTTAAAGGACACAAAACAGGTAGCGATTAAAAAATTGGAAAATGACCACATCATCCCAGTTAACTCGCGGACACTGGAGAAGTTTTTTTTTTTTTTTTTTTTTTTTTAAATCAGATCACACAAAGTCAAAAAAAGCCAAATTCCTCACACACAAAAAACACTTGAATAAAACTGCAGACATCATTTAAAAAAGGAAATCCTGTTTATGCGCAGTCACGTGTCCAACACAACAACCGGCCTCGCTGCATTCCGGAGTGCTGCTCTGTGGCCTATTACACAAAATGCGGTGGGTGACCATATCTGTCATTTTGTCATCGATAGGTTACTCTTCATTTTTCAGCCAAGCCACAGAGCTGTAAAAAGAGCCCTTCGACGCACGGACTGTGCTCAAAACGTGGACCAACAGCGTCATCTAGTGTCCAGATGTGTCCTTAAGCATGAATGAATCCACCAATCAGAAACGAGTGTGATGTGGACAGAAAGAGTCTCCCCCATTTGTCCAAAAGGTTCGGATGTATCCCGTCCCTTTCTTTAAATAAAGCCGAATTAAAGAAGCTGTGCAGCGTCAAATCTGCAGCAACGTGCCTCCGCGGCCCTCCTCTGAATTTACAGCAGACCTCAAACAGTTGTGCTGAATGTTTTCCTGTTGTGGCTGCTGTCTGCTCTTATATAAGAGATAACAGTGCTCTGCTGCGCTCATATTTATGCACAGTAACTATTGGATTTTTCCCATATAATTGTGGGCTAATAGGCCACTCATGTGATGAAGTGCAGGGGGGTTGCGGGCTGACCCATCAGGCTAAAGTCCCCTCGTCGGTGCGCATGACTCTCCTTTGAACGCGTCCACCACCACCGTCCATTAAAACCATAAAGTAATTTAGCCCAGACGTCTAGCCAGTTAGTCGAGTTTGCTTTGTTCGTCTGCATTTGAGACAAACAGCCGAGCTCCAACAGGGGCTGTAAAACTGGCATTTTTGTCCGAGCTGAGCGGAAATGCACTGGATTGGGCTTTTAAATTACAGCATCCTGTCCGTATTGTTTGCCACCACAAAAAGGCAATTTAGGCCTATCCCAGGAAACAAATGCGAGACATGGGAAACCGTCTCTCACTTTAAAACGCGAACGCTCAAATTTTTGGGTCTCAGATTTTGGGCTCGCCTTCGGGCCTGGGGGAAACTAGCAAGCCCCGAACGCATTTAAAAGATAAATTCATTCATTTATAAGGTCTAGTAGCGGAGCTCAATATTGACGAACAAATACGTTGGTGAAATTGTGACCAGTTTTTGGAGGGTAGGCCTCAGCGTAAATAACGCGTGGGCCGATAAAATAAATATAGCACATGCCCCAGTCATTTATTTTTTGCTCTTTTAAGACGATTGAAATGAACTACCGTGCTGTATAAGATCACATTGACTCACATTAAACTCAAACACACAGCAGTGTGGATTATTCGCCGCAAAACCGGCGCTTCTTAAGCAATTTATTGTCCTCTCCTAAAAGACCAAACGAGGCTATTTATGTGTTTATTTGACGTGCGTGCACTTATCCTTAAATGCACGCGCACGGCTGTAAATATAAGGTGACCGGGCTTTAAAGTTGGCCACGATTTAAAGCGACGCGAGGACAAATTAAAACAACGTTGACTCGCGCTACTGCGTTGACAACTTTTAAAGTATTGACCTCGCCATTATTTGCAGTGGCGCAGCTCACTGTAGGCCTTTAGCTGTACTTGGAGGAGGAATGCTCGTCGGCCAAAGACATATTAGACAAATAATTGCGGATGCACAATTATTTAAGAAAACACCCATCGGTTTGAAACGTGTAGCTCATCCAAAAGTGATTTGGTAACTCCATTTTTTCCTCTCCCCCCCCCCTCCCGCTGTGGTTTTCAAATCACCAAAATAGTTCAGCTGATATTGACTGTTTGTTACAGGCCCTCTCTGCAGCCACGCACTCATTACTTAAATGGTCGCAAACACGACGCACTCACAATGAATACAGAATACAAGCACTTAGTGATTATGTTTATATTTGCAGAGATCTATAGCTACACTCTATAGTTAAATCCGAAGGCTACAGTCCAAAAAAAAAAAAATTATAATAAGAGAAATGCACAAATACAGCAACGACTATCACAAAAATACAAGACAAACGAGTCCGATAGCAGATGTTGTGTTTCTGTACAAAATATTACACCTGCACAACAACGTACAAAGAAAATAAACATGAAGGAAAAAAAAAAAAAAACATTCACATCATAAATTATGGGTTTGTGAAATTCAAAAGAATTCAAGTATTCTCTTTCTTCAGACAGTTTTAACGTGTCCAAACTGCACGTGTATAATTTGTCTTTAAAAAAAAAAAAAAAAAAAAAAAGGTATTTCGGAGTGAAAGCAGAATGTAATTATCTCCTTTTTTTCTTTCTTTTCTTTTTTTTTACACATAAATGTGCACCGGAAAATAACATAATCAGCATCAAACAGTCTCGAAGTTAAGGTTAATACAAAAATCCAACAAAGTGATAAATATGAGGAGAGGAGAGAGAGAGAGGGAGAAAGGAGGAGGTGGTTCATCGTGTGTTTTGGTACATCTGTGCTGTCCATGTGACTAGTGGTTATTATGGTTGTTTTCTGGCTGCAGTCCATATTATTGTTCTTTGCTGTCGGTCTTTTCTTTGTTCATTTTCTTCATCTTCATTCGCCGGTTCTGAAACCAGATTTTGACCTGCCTCTCGGTCAGATTCAGGACCCTAGCGACCTCGAATCGGCGGTCTCTAGTTAGGTACATATTGAACAAAAACTCCTTTTCCAGTTCGAGAGTCTGGTACTTTGTGTAAGGGCATCGCTTCTTCCTTGTGGAGCGGGCATGTATCCAATTTGCCACTGGGTTATCTGCAAATAAAAACCATAATAATAATAATAATAATAATAATAGTGACAGAATATATTGGGCCAACACTTTGAGACAAAACTGAAACAATGACCAAAAAAAAGCATTAAACGTTTAGTAAATGTGCATTTGGATTTGTGCTATAATTAAATACTATGTCACATCATGCACATGTTTGCTGTTTACCATTAAAGCTAATAGCTGATAGTAAACATTTTGAGGAAAGATTCTCAGCCTCTATCTACCCAGCCCTACACTGATTTGCTTCCCTGTCCCCTTAACTTGTGAGTAACACCATCGTAAAATACTCAATGCGCTTATTCACTTTATTGGCCCATAAAATGGCCCGTGGTTCAAGCCTTTACAGGTCCGTGGTGAAAGTCCTCCAGTATGTCCCTACATTCCTAAAGTTGGCTGGAAGAGTCATGTGAATTTGTTTTGGACCCAGAGAGGAGAGCACATTTTCATATGTAGGCTAACTATATGCATATCATCCTCTCATTATTACGTGGGTGTGTAATATATTTTACCACTGTGGATCAAATCGTGCCAAAATGTGGCTTTCCCCTCACACGATGGGCATGTATTAAAACTAAAAGAAGAAGAAGAAAAAAAAGACCAGAAAGACTGAGAGTCGGTTTACAGGGCTTCATGTGCCGTATGTAAAGGCACGGGGTCAAAACACGGTCGTAAAAATGCATCATAAGCCCGATGAACTGATTAATATGTCGGTTTGGGTTCTCCACTTTAAAAAGAACACCTTGCATGTTTTTAACATTATGCAACACCCTTCCAAATTCAACGTCTTCCTGTAGGTTTGAGTCCATGTTTACAACCCCGTCTGGTTTTATAGCCCCAATATTAGCCTAGAAGCGTTTGTCTTTTATAGTTCCTAAAGCTTTCCCACTAGCAGAGGCGATTCAGGGCTGGACGGTGAAACAGCAGCTTATAATTTCATGTTATGCGAGACGCTAAAATCTCTCTTAGCAAAAGTAGTTTTACACAATTCCCAAACCAAAACTCCCACCCGGTTGTAAAAGAGTGTAGGAGCTTGAACTTACTCGGATCTAGCTCAGGCTTCTCGTCTTTATGTTTCCCTGAAGCCAGGAGCTCCGACTCGGGAGAAGGAATATTCTGCTGCGTCTTGTCCCGCATGTCAGTGGATGAGCAGTAAAGATAATCCGTGTAGGTCCGTCCGCTGGAGCCGAGGCACTCGCCGGCTCTGTGCTCCTGAAAGGCGTCGGGCTTCAGCCCATAGTGCCTGCTGTTCCCCGGATAGCCATGGAAAGGCACGGCGCCTGATATCGGCTCCAGCCATGACCGCATATACCTCGAGTCTGTGCCTAAGTGAGGTTGGTGACTGTATGGATGGTAAACCACTGATGACTGGGAGTGTACAGGGGCCCAGGAGGTGGAGAAGACGGGTGCCTTGGGTGCGAAGCTGCAGGAAGGATAGTCAGCGCACTCCGGTACTAGGGACGTCGGACGAGGGCCGGCTGGGTGCGAACCGGGAGCCGAAAACCGAGCTGTAGCAAGGACATCCTCGTTTTCATGGTTGATCAAGGAGTCCACATAATAATTACTTATGGGACCCGTGGTCGACATGTCGAAGCCTCCCCGACTCTTTTACATGCATCCGATTATTATATGGAGTGTATGTGTACTTTTTTATCTAGCCATAGAACAATCAAGGCAGGTAATTATTTCTCAACGCTTCCTTGGCTGCTATTGGCTGCCTCGACGACACGTGATTATATTTACCCCCACAAAAATTGTACAGTGGATCAATGCGCCACTTATCCTGGGATACCAAAGCACATAAATCGGATTAAAGAATGTGCTCTTTTGCTCTCGTTCCTGGACGTGTTAGAGGTAACGTCAACAACCATGTTTCTTTATGAAGAAAGTATGCATTTGTAACGCTCGTGGCGGATCTTTCTCTAGTCGCAGCACAGACCTGCGCACATTACGTCTAAAAGCGAGCGAGGCACTATTTGATGGTGTAATCAATCTCTGTCTGGCAAAATCTACCGTAGCCCCATGTTATTGGAATGGATAGTATTACAGCATTAAAGTGTTTATTGAATCATTGACGCCTTTTATCTGTTTTGAAGCAGCTGCACATTTGATAAAGGGAATGCTTTATAACTTCCTGTGGAATGCTGTTTATTTCTAAATGGGGAGAGACGCCTCCACAGTGGCTACATACAGACTGCACAGAGGAGAGAGGAGAGGGAATCAAAATACGGGATGCAGGATACACCAACAATAAAGTTTGCACTGTTTTAACGAGGGCGCAACAGACCAAACATTTCCTAAATGGGATCTGCGGAGATAGGAGAGGAGGGGATTGAGATTCTTGACAAGCAGCCCACTACAGCGGGCTATATTCGGCTAGTGACCGTTCATGTTTTTATGCCCATCAATAAATTTTAACGAGGACCATTTGATTGTTCATAAACGTGTCGTTAATAAGACGCCATCCGCGTTCTCCGCTCGACATAAAAAAACCCCAGCGCCACTGTACGCAAGTGAAACAATTCCCATCAAGCAAGAGAGGCCGAGGACAGCAGAGAGGGGACAGCAGAGCAGAGAGGAGGTAAAAAGGTTCGTTAAAGGGCTAACTAGATGAAAGCTTTTCGTAACAGAGATAATGTTACTGTTGTATCTAATGGCAGGAGTGGACCGTTTCTGCCCTGCTGTAGCTTGTCAGTCGGTAGGTCTGTGGAACAACCCCGAGCTCTCCTGCAGGTTTGCAGCGACACAGAAAATAATATTAATATACGATGAAGTAGGAGTAACCGAAGAAGTCAGATGGCAGTGTCGCAGGGAACACAAATTAGACCAAGTGTGACATAAAAACGGAGTGTTTAACGCGTATGTGCAGAGTGGCTGAGGTAGATAACAACAGAGCTGACGCACCAGTAAATCCTAAAAGCTGCACACGTTATATTTCTATCATGTGGTGACTTTGGTGCAGGACTATTTGTATGTTTGAGATCTTGTGTTTATGTGTGTTTTTGCCTACGTTTCTTCTCTGCGCAGTAGGCTGCACGAGTATGATGATGGTGCGTAATTGCTGTTTTGATGTTTCAAATGTAATCCTTTCTTCTTTTACGGCGCAGCAGTGGTTTGGGAAAAAAAAGGGGGAGAAAAAAACTAATTGAATTGAATTATCGGCGCAGCTAAATATAAGGTGGTGTAGACCTGACAGACAGTTATGTGTAAGAAGTGAAATTATAGTGCTGCAGCACAACAAACCACACTTATGCTGAAATTAACTCCAACTGGGTGCGCTGTGATCCACAAATTGCCAAATACGAAATGACAGTTTAACCAGAGAGACCAAAAAGACATATTTCAAACCAAATCCCAGTTTACACGTGATAATTACGCGCGCAGTGCATCTGTAGGAAAATAAAAACTGCTAAGTATTGACATGTGAAAACAAATCTTGCCTTTGTCGTCGCCAAGCTACAAGGGCCAAATGACGTCACTAATTAGCCCAGGCTAAATTGAACCTTAGTTCAAATAAATCCTAACCCCCCCCCCTCATTCATAAATAAACTGATATAATACTCAGTATTTGGTCTCCAAGGCATGAAAGTAAATGTAACGTGTATACGCGTTGGGAAGTGTGATGTTTGTCATGGCTGCTGAGTTCAGATTCAACCATGAAATTTAAAAGGCCAGACGCCAGACCTTAACCCGGATAACGCCAAACGGTGTCCTGGTGCGTGTGTGTGTGTGTGCTGATAAATGCGCCCCAAGTCTGTGGCGAGTCAAATATTTCCCCACATGTTTACAGAAATGAAGCCATTTACTAAATTTACCAGATGTTACATCAGATCGGGTTAAAGTTGTGTGTTTTGTACAGGTTGAAGGTCTAAGTCGGTTTATTCCACAGCTGCCATTTAAGCAGAATGAACCAGTGACCAATGACCTTTTTTTTACCAGAACATATGGCCATATAAATTCATTATAGAGCTCGTATCTATGTCTAATGCAATCCACTGAAAACCCCTTTGTACTGTTTTGGATATGCGCTTGTACGCGTGTGTTTGTGTGTATACATAGCGTGTATGTCTGTGCAGGAGTGCATCTGTATTAATGTGTCCATTGATGAGAAGAAAGGACTTTTTTTTATTTACTTATTCAATCTGCACGTTTGTTGTGATGCAATAATAAAAAAAAATGACATCATCAAATATCCATTTGTGGTGGTTGTTTTTCCCCCTGCTCGTCTTTAACGTTGCAGCTCCAGCTTTGAGATTTTACTGCCTAATAAATGTCTCTTTGTTGCAGCGCTAAACCTTTCCGTGTTTCATATTTTCACCCCCTTCTTTAACGTTTTCCCCCAGAAACACAGCCTGCTATGGCGCACAAAGAAAAGCAGCGTCCTTTTGAACACGTATGACACAGTATCACCAAAACGTGGATAAAAGAGCTTTAAAAAATGTGTAAAGCAGCAGTGCATGCTTAAAGGTTTAAAAGGAGAAGAAGCTTTTTGTTTGTCTTCCTTTCAGGTGAACTTTTTTTTTTCATATAAGTCAAGTCAATTTTATTTCTAAAGTCCAAAATGACTCATTTGTCCGTTAAATCTTCACAGCTTGTACAACATACGGCGCCCTCCATCCCCAGACTCTCTGAGATTATGGAGCCCGTGTTGTGTTTCCATCTCAGTGGTCTTCAGAGATAATCTGGATTCCTCCTACGTCTCAAATGCAAAGCCATTCATACATTTACAACAATTTCATCCATCAGTGATTACAGCGGCAACGCTTGAAACCGAGGCCTGGCTCCGATATTGCTCAATAACACAATTCAAATTTTCATTCATGGAAAAATGAACAAATACGCATTGATATGCAGCGTGACGCAAAAGATGAGCCTACAGGCTAATGTCCGCACAGTCCCACTGAGGTGGACAGTGTTGTTTTTGTTTGGAAAGGAGACGTTTCAGTACAGCCTCAAGCCCATTATATTTCAATCTGACGCTATCATACAAAAACATTACAGTGCGTCACGGTTTGGCTGTTTCCTCGCCGCCGCAGTGCTCTGATGCTTCACATTAATATGACAATACTGGTAAAACAATTTATGGATTTACGGCTTTAATCCAATACCTGCAGATCACTTTGATTTAAGTGTCTGCTTCGATTAAATGTAGTATTTGGGGTAAAAAAAAAATGCAAAGAATGAAAACTATTGAAGATGGCAGTTTTAATTAGGATCATGAATTTGCCCGCAGGTTAAACAAAAGAGCGAGATCTATAAAAACCAGGAGGAAAACACAGTAAATATGTGCGCATGGTTGATTGAGCCAGAGTGCAGATGACTCTTCATTTGTATCCTCATAATTGTGGCGCTAACAGAAGGGCAGAGCTCGACAGGCTGATTTCAAGATCAAATAATTTCATACGGATGTTGAGGTGATGATTCATCTTCATTGTCAAGGGAGTCTAAAGTTTGTTTGTTTTAACTTCAGTCAGCGCAACCAGTTTGTGTTATTGCTGGCCGGATGAATAATGAACGAACGATTTCAGATATGCGTTTCAACATGACTTTCTTTTATTAGACACGCAGGTTTGCTGGCTGCTGCGTAATGACAGGGTGGGAAGCACTGTCTATTCTTTTCAGAACGGGGAGACACCTATCAAACGCAGTTTTCCACAAGACACACTCACAGCAAAAAGAAAAAAAAAAATCTGAGCAAATTTGCCCATGAACCTCCAGATCAAACACAGCTTTCTGTCTCTGTCTCTCACACGCACACACAGACACACCCAACATACACAATCTGTAGTTCAACCAAACTGGTGGTTCATCCATAGGCAATATTTAGACCGTAAACTTTGCATGAGGAAAAATCATATAAGTACCCATGTGCTGAACAGAAAGCACCGCACAGTTACGGAGTTACAGTATGATGAGCCGAAAGGCCACAAAATTACCCGTAAACCCCCAAACTGTATTCTCCATCGAGCATAACCGCAACATTTCACACAGTCCAGACATGCTTCTTAATCAATTATGAATTCTCCCTTCAAACTGATTCAAATCTCTTTTATTTGAATCAAAAAACCTGATAAAACCCCTCCGTTTTTCAGCCATAACAAGATGCGGATCAATATAGATATTCCTCCTGCAGATCAGGCCTGCCGCAGTGATAAACATTTTACATTCTCGTCCTATGGTGTAGCTTCTCTTGGTTCAAAAGGCGAAGCAATTGATGTGGGACAATAATAATGATCCCTTAAATAACAAAAAAACACATTTTGTAGCCTAAATGTTGTTTCTGTTTGGATGATAACAGCTCCAAACTATGTACGGCGGATATATGTCATACCCTATTACTAACTGACATTTAAAAATATAGAAAGATTTTTAAAAAGCTACATTTTGAGCATTATTTCGGAAGCAAAGCTCAAAATAATAAAAGCAAAATCCAAGAAAATAAAGTTAATGTCAGTTATCTTTTAAATTTAATCATTATTCACTTAAAAAAATCTTTACATATAAAGCACAAAGTCCCAATTGCAGCCTATATGTCACAAGAAAAACTTAATATATACGTAAAAAAAATAAATAAATAAAAAAGCCGATAGAATATTTGCTTCATGCCTGATCACGCCAGTGGCACTAACACATTCTGAGCTGTCCCAAGGAAGTAGCTGTCTAAAGCCATCAGTTCCTGTGCGCCACTACAAAGTGAAATAAATTGCTTTATGTGTATATGGTTTTAGGGTGAATCTGTGCAGCTCTCGGGGCTGTTTCCAGCGCTGTAAAGTCTTTGTCAGTGATGCATTCCAAGGGAGACACTCATTCACTGAGCTGAATGAAAGTGACTTTGGATTCCAGACTGTCTCTTCCAGTTGCACTACCGCCAAAGGGAGGAGGGGGGCTGAGAAAACAAGGGGAAATAGTGACCAGTATAAACACTGGAGACTGTTGAGGGAAAAATGCTGACTGCACCTCAAGAACAGACTGTTCTATAAATACGTTTTTTTTGTTGTTGTTTTTTTTTTTTTAGATAAGCTCGTCACTTCTCCGAAGACTTTTATTTGCCTTAATGGTTAATTTCGCCTCCGCTAAAAAACACAATCACTCACCAGGAAAGTCAGTAATAAAAATGGAATAACGCGTTGAGACAGAGTGAAAGTTAGACCTTCACTGTGACGGACAGTAGCTCACTGGCATGCGATGATAAATAATCAAATGAGCCCGCATATGACAGTAATTAGCCAAATAATTCAGCGTCACTGGCCTACAAGATGAGTTAACGGTGAAGCTATTGTAGGCCGGATCTAGAGAAGATGATAGTATTTCTGTCTGCAAAGTCGGTTTTAAAAACTTGAGTCCTAACTGAAAAAATTGGGCCAATGTAACATATTTGTTTCTTTGTATAAAAGAGAAGGATCAGCGCCTTCACGGCCGGGAAAACAAAAGTTTAACTACAAACTCTGATAAATAAAATAAATAAGATTAAGAACAATTATTGTATGAGAAGCTGAGGATACTAACTGCATAAAAATAATGTGAGAATAAATAAAATAGGCCTCAGTTAGCAAAATAACCCAGACTAGTCTCTTCATGGAATGATTGCTGTCATGAGTGTAAGTGTTTTCATGTGTGTTGAAGTTTCTGACTTTCAAAGTAAGAGTTTTTTTTATATTTATATATATATCATACAATTAGATATCTTTTATTCATTAGGCTACTTCTCAGTGTAAATCTGAAGGCACGGCATTTAGGGGATTAGAGCGTCTCAAGCAGAGATGCATTAGAAGGAACATGAATGCTCACATAAGATCATGATAATGTCAATCCGCATCCTGTTATAGATTCATTCGTCTGATGAATTAACGAGTCAAATATGTGAGATCTCTCTCTGTCTCCCTCTCCCTCCATCTGTCTATTCAGATCATCATAAAGCAGCTGACAGTCAGATGCAATACAACGTCTAAAACTTTACCCCACGTTGTTTACAACCTATTCTCCTTCTGAGAGCCTCAGAAGGTTTTACAGCCCACCACATAATAACAGCAAAGAAAGAAAACGTCTCTGTCCAAGGTATTGCGGCTCAGTTCATTTACAATGCCATTTGCGGGGACCTGGGTGACTATAGGGGGTAATTCAGCGGAAATTGTGCCCTTGATGAAGACGAACTGACGTAATCAAGGCAGTTTCTTGTTGCCGAGCCAGGAAGCCAACCCCAACAACATGAAACTACCTAAACCACGCTTCAGCTTCGCGCAAAAGGGGGTTAAAATCCATGGAAAGGACAATGCATGCAAAAGCCAAGTGAGGATTAACACTATCCGGCACAAAGAGAAAAGGCGAGTACCAACACAATAAAACATACCAGAGCCGAAATCAAGCTACTTTCTGAAGACTTCCTGTAGACAACTTAAAGGCCTCGAGCCACGCATGCTTTGATTTGTTTACTCATTAAAATAACACGCCAGTTTTCATGTGCCAATGTGCATATTGTTACAATTCCAGAAATAGCACTGTAGCAGCACCACACTTTGCTCAGCTGCTCACAATAGTCAAACTTCAATGATCAGCCGCGGCAAGTATGCAGACACATAATTCCAAATATTCAGCACGCAGCGTTTTGATTCCAGCGAGAAAGAAAAGGAGAATCAGCAGCAGCAGCAGCACCGCTGATCATCACCAACCAGCTTCACATAAACTATGGACGTGTGCAGGCGTGCACCATGCGTGCCACGAGAGCTGTCAAACAAGCTTTTCCTGACAGATGTGGCATACTTTCCAAAACAAATCAAAATAGGATGTAAAGATTGCAGTCCTACCTTCACCTGCTTCCTGCAAGAAGTCCTCCCGGCGCGTTTAGTTATCCACGTGTTTGCCGTGATGCTTGTTATTATTGTTCCTGCAGCCGTCGCGGTCGCTGTTCCTTGTATCCACCATCTTTCTTATCTCCATGCTTCCATGAAACTCCATTATCCCGGGTTGGAGGCGGCTGCTCCTTCCAGCCCAGCGCCTCGGCTGGATCCTGCACATTGCAGTCTTTGCTGTGTGGATTAGCCCTCCTCCACACACACCTTTAAACGCATCTTTACTGCTGCAGCACATTATATTTGCAGATCATAAAATCCACCCCCAACGCTTTCCAGGGCGAACCTGACATTAGAATTTTATGACCTTGACTTACTGTGGTCACCTGGATAATATTTAAATCAACGTTATGGTCTCTCACTTCTATTAAAAGTGCCATAATCTCCTTCTCTCATCCGCAGTGTCTCTCCCTCCCTCTCATTTGCACCACTATACCAGGGGAAGGACAAAGTTGGTAATACCTTTCCGTTTCCCCCTCCTTTTTATTGTTTTGGAATCGTTTGCCATGACATAGCTTAATATCTGTATGCACATTACACTGCACGGGTATGCCAGAGCAACAGACACCAACGAAGAAGCTGCACAAGTGGCAAACATTCATTATAGCTCAGCAAAGTGAAACTGCTTACATGCCACGAGTAGTTTATAGACTGCTTAGAGACTGCGTCCTCCTTTCGTTTGGTTCATGTTGGATTATAATTATCATCGCTAGGTAATATCACATCACTGTCCCAGCGCTGCTGCACGTGTTCACCTGAAACTCAAGTCTGCAGGTTTTTATAGTTCATCTAGGAAGGCACGCCGCGTGTGTGTGTGTGTGTGCGTATGAGTGTGTGTTTGTATGTGTGTGTGCGCATAATGTATAAACTGATAAATGCTAATTAAATGCTTTAAAAGATAACACATGCATGGTCTTTGCCTGCCTTGTCTATGGATATGCATGTGTGTGTGTGTGTGTGTGCGTGTGTGTGTGTGCATGCGTATGTGTGTGTGCGTGAATGTGAGTGTAAGTTAAAACAGTCTTCAGGAGTAGTTATAAACTGCACTGTGCTCCCTTTCTCGGCTCTCCCTGTTGAGCTTCTTGAGCTTCATGCGTCTGTTTTGGAACCAGATCTTGACCTGTCTGTCGGTCAGGTTGATACTCCGGCTGATCTCCAGGCGGCGCTCCCGAGACAGATACATGTTGAACAAGAACTCCTTCTCCAGCTCCAGCGTCTGGTGCTTTGTGTAGGGACACCGCTTCTTCCTTCCACTTTTGGCTTTTAACCAGCTTCCCGTTGTCTTTTCCGCGGATAAATCATCTACCGGAGGAAGAGAAATACAACAATGAAGAAGTGTGGCCAAATCCGGGCAGTAATTTTGTGCAGAGATCATATGCAGCTTTATAACCTCCATCAATACACTGGATGCTCCGTACACGCCCATATCTCACATGCACATTCAGCACCGTTCATCTGGATCAAAATGAGTAGTTTTGAAGAGCAGCTGCACCATCGTATCGACTCTCCTCGACTCTTCCTTTCAACAAATGAACATCCCACCTTTTGCTACAACTCATACTGCTCGCAAATTGCTTTTGTGTGCGGTGTACAGCTATAATTAGATCAAATCAAACTGGGGTGTGTAAGCACTTCTTTTGTCTATGTTGGACCTCAGACTCTCATAAAATTTTATTACCTTTGCACACCGGAGCCAAATGAAATTTTTCGGAGGTTCATCCCAAAACAAAAGGAAGTCTCTGTAGCATCATGCCAGATTTTGAAAAAATATATATATAAATAAATAAAAACGAAGACAAACAAACAAGATGTGTCGGTGATAGCGGGGGGAAAAACACGCTGCTGCACGTTCAGTTAATTCCTTGATTAGGTTGCGGACTCCTGGGAATAACGCCTCTGTTACGCAAACACACACACACACACACACACACACACACACAGCACTCAAGTTACTGTAATAATTACCCTAATGTGAATACTCAGTGTGTGGCCCCACATTTAATCATCACCAAAACATTTAATTCAGTAATATGGGATTAACAGGACACACACATCACACACACACACACATCATACACACACACATACACACCCCAAAAAGACAGTGCCTGGCAATATCTTTCAATTAAATTAAAATAAAATGAAAGGAGCGTGTTGGTCGTCACGTATGAAGCTGTTAGTAAATCCATAAATAACAAAACAAACTGAAACTAATTATAAATAAGAGCTGAGGAAAAATGGGAGAGGGGTGTGTGATAATGTCAGTCAGCTAGCATCAATTGATTAGAGTCATAACAATAACAATAATTATTAACACGGTGTGGGGGATATTTAAAATATTATCAACATATCGTTAGTCGTTTAATTAAAACTCGGTTTAAACAGTTGATTTACTTGTTGTACAAATCCGTGCTTTTGTCAAACGGGTAAAAAAAAAAAAAAAAAAGGACAAATTCGGTTGATCCTCATCGAGCTGTCACTGCTAACATAAAGCAAAGGAAAGAAAAAATATGCCCAGGCGTGCACTTTCGCTTTAAATAATTATGTCGTAAAAAACTGGACAGAATTATGCTGAATTATCGTTGCATCCACGCAGAAAAGTGCAAATGTATTTTTGATAAATGTGTCTCAAATGTAACCGCGAGAAACGTTCCCAGAGGTGCATGGTTTCTCATCACCAGAGGTGTCTTTTTTTTTCTTTTTTTTAAGCAGGATGACTCTGACAAAAGCTTTTAAACTGTGCAGCAAAGGCGCTGGATTTTATGCTGGCTCAATACCAGAAATTTTGAGGCGTAAAATGGTGCAGTTAAAAATGGTTACGTCTCACAATGTAAATGACCCATGTAAGAGAGAGTGAAAGAGAAAGTGAGAGTGCTGAGTGTGTGTGTGTGTGTGTGCGTGCGTGTGTGTGTGTGAGCGTGTTTATTTCAATGATAACTGCCCATCTCACATTCTCGCATTAATGGAAAGGTGTTAAATGCCACGGGCACCATAACCCCTGCTAGGCGAGACTGTCAAAATGCCCATGCAGCCGCACACACATATGACTGCTATCAAACACAAGTCTGCACTACTGGACCATGACGCAACACGACGTGCTCGCACGTGTGGAATAATCTATTTCACTTTCTGCAAATGATCCGCATGCGTGCGTGTGTGTTTGTGTCCATGCATACATGCGCTGGTGTTTGTGTACATGTGTGTGCATGTGTCAGGAAAGGGAGGAGGAGGAGGAGGAGGAGGAAGGCTGTAGTAGTAATCTACCTTTTAATTCCCCGTCCGAGTTATCTGAACAGCTGTCACTCTTGGCCTTCTCTTCCTTCCTCCTCTGACTCTCATCTGTGTTTGAAACCTCTCTCGCTGCCGTCTCCTGCGTCGATTTGCTGCAACTTATTGTTGATTCTGATGCTGACTCAACAGATGTCGCCAAGTGGGTCAGGGAGAAGCCCGGGGGGAACTGCTGATCGTCCTGTTGCGGCCTCTCGTCGTTGTACACCTGGAAACAGCCGCTGGAAGAGGCTGCAGTTTGCTCAGGCCGGCAGCTATTGTCCCCAAGCCGGATGTAAGTAGCCGACTCTGTTGTCTGCTTCCCCTTATTGCTGTCATCCTGATAGAGGCAACAAAACGCCTCCTCTTTGACGTTGCCCGCTGGAAACGAGCAGGGTTGTAAACACTGGGCAACAGGTTGTTCGTCCCTACTGGTTTTGGAGCCTGGGGTCCATGTGGCCAGCTGTGTTGACAGGTAGGGCGCATCCTGGAAGCCGCTGAGCGGCAGACCGGCCGGAGGAACCTCGTCTCTTTTGGAGAGTGAAGATGGTCCAATCTTCCCAATGTTTCTCATCACTGAATATCCGTACTCTGCTGCTGTGTGGATGTACATTCCGGGGTTGCTGGAATAACCCTCACCCCTGAAGGAAGATGATCCTCCCATTAAGGAATCCATCAGGAAGTTACCGGGAGCTATGTTATTCGGACATGACATTTTTGCATTTGGCAACACAAGTTAATCGTTTAGTGTGTTCCACTGGTCTGGACTACGGGATTTCGCCAGGAGAATAAGGACAGTAGGATGCTGACATCTTTTGGAGGGGGGTGCAAAAATATCAGTAACATAATTATGGATGCTGGGAGACATGTCATGTGATTTTCAGACCAATAGCGGCGTGGAAGTGGCCTTGATGCTCCAGACTGGCGTGACGTAAGCGCGGTCAAGTTGGGAAATCTGGAGGCTTTTTGGTGGAGCAAGAGCGCCACCCAGCGACCATCCGCCTGTCAGGACAGCAGGCCCCACACCAGAGGGGGAACAAAGGACGGCTTACTGCAGCAGAGATTTTTTTTTTTTTTTTTTTGAAGGCGCTCACTACGTGGCTTTTGATTATTTTAATTCTGTTTAACTTCAGGAACTTCCCCAAATTCAATTAGTCAGCGTGTGATTTCCATTTTTCCGGCCCTGGCGCCAGTGCTGCGGAGATGAAACCATCGAGGATTTTGTCACAAGACAGAGTGCAATTTGTGTCAGTTTTTTTTTTTTTTTTTTTTTTTATGTTTGTTTTCATCGATTTTACTTTGTCGTTGCCGCCAATTTAGCAAGGTAAGGTGTCCGCAGGTGCGTTATTGAAAAGAAAATCAGGACAGAAAGGATTATTGTATTTAAGTTTTCATGGGAAAAGAATCGCCAAAGTGCAGACTAGACTTTAACCCTTGACGTTGTGAAGCAGCCTTTGAAAAAAAAAATTAACGTTTTTTGCATTTGACCTGCTAAATTTCAGACAGTGACATGAACCTAAATGCGTTTTTGCTGACATCCTTTTGTGGATTCACTGCCACGCGTTTCGTGTATTAATTACGAAAACACTTTTAGCTCGGCCTGATGTTTTATTTATAGACTCCTGTGTGAAAATGTTTCTTCACGTGACTTTACTACTCTCGCGGAATAGCAGCAGAATTCGTTAAAAGGCAAACACGGTGCATGTTATCTTAAATATGAGCTGTTTTTAAGCAGATCGGGCTAACTCGTGGAGCCGCACTTGGCTGTGCTCTTCCTCGAAATGTGCCACAAAAACATGAACTAGGCGGTGAGATTTGTGTACGCTGCTGGATGGAAGGGCCTGCGAGGATATTTATTATTGCGGTGTAAAAGGAAACCCACACAGAATTACGTCAAGCATAAAGTTTCTTCTTCTTCTTCTTCTTTTAACTGTTGACGCAAAGCATCTTACAGCCTAATAAACAATTCATTGCATACCTGAGCCATTGTTCTACACACATATCCTGTGTTACTTTCACCAAGTTCTCTGATTTGTTGCTTCACATGTGGTTTCAGTGTGGTATAAATCTGGAATTAACAGTTTTACTGGCTTTTTTTTTATTATAATTATTATTTATTCTTCTGGATGTTTTAATGCCGGCCAAAAGAGCGGGTATGTGATTTAACTATGGCCCTGTTGTCAAAATTAATGCGGGTTTTGCACGGAGCTGTCCAGAACAAACAAACAAAAAATGTCCATTTGTCTCGAATCTTTTTCAAAACGATTTGTTGTAAAAGCTTAAACGTGTTGCGTTCAGGTGAAAGCCTTTATTTTAACAGGCTAAAGGTCGCACAGCAACAACGTAAACAAACACGGAGCTGCAGCCGAAACCAGGCAGCGATATAAGAAGTGACATAAGACACTATTGTGAAACAAGGACACAGTGACTTTGACTATTGACTGACTTTGAATAACTATAATTACATCACTCATAGTTACCCAAACCGGCGGATACACGTAATTACTTAATTAATACACGCGAACACCAATGCTGTTGTGATATGACATACTGGACAAAATGTTCAAACCGATGTTTGAATTAAAAGCCCAATGTGACTCGTTAATCTGTTTGCGTGGATTTTCTTTTGCTCAAAGAATGAAGTTTTTAACGGACATTTTATAACCCGCATGATTCATGTGTTTTACTCCTTAAAGTTGTGTTTAGTTAAAAAAAAAAAAAATCCCCCTGGTTTCGTGTGTGTCATGAGTTGTGTTGAGTTAGGCCTTGCTGTGCTGCGGTGTGTACGCTTTAGGACGTTGATCCGGTGCAAACAAACCCGCACTTAACGCAAAAGAATACAAATGCTATAAGACACCGCCGCGTGCACAAACTTTACGAGATGCTGATCCCCGCTATAGACTGAACACAGAATCAACCGCAGCAGGTATCACGGCGAATTATTTGCAAGTCAAACATGGTTGAGTTGACTTTTCTTTCTTTCTTTTGCATAAAAAGCCTCCACGCTTACAACAATTCCACATTCTCCACAATTTTTTTTCTACATCTTTGGAAGCCACGGATTTATTGAGGCTACGGTGAATGGCTTACGTAGCTATAATCCTGACTGTATCTCATCAGCATTTCGCTCTTTGAATAATTGGATTGTCCCGAGCAGAAAATGAATTGGGCGTTTTATTAAATGAGCAACTCGCCGAACAGATCTCTAGCAAACATTGCTGCACGCGACAACGACGCGTTCAGCCTGTTTTTAAAAATGTTCAGTGAAATAATAGTCATAGCCACAACTATGCGGGTGTGCTCGTGTCCTAGTTTGGTTTGGGCAGGGACGTGCACGCGCGCCTGCCTGCCTGCCTGCCTGTCTGTCTCTCTCTCTCTGGGTGTGTGTGTGTGTGTGTGTCGGACTGTCTGTCTGTCGTTAGTTCAGAATCACTTTCAAAGGCAAGGGCAAGATATCAGATCATCGTGTGTCTTTGAATATTTGTCTTTATTTGCGTACGCGGGTTTCATGTTTCATGATGATGACTGTGATTCACAGAGTGTACGTGAAATAAACACTTAAAATAACCTTTAACCCGGTGTCTCTGTGGTCATTCTCAGTCCTCAGCATTGTCCATATTTCCGAAAGAAATGTGACCAGTCCTAGTGTGACCAATCATAGCTACACGTCGTTAATGATGGACGAAAAACTTCACTGCCTCCTCAGCTTGTGTGACTTTTATATTAATTGATTAATTGATACACGGGATGATAACGTGGAACATCCGGGGCTCACGAGAACCTTAAAAAAACTCATAATATAAACTATAAACTGGCGCGCAGCAGCTTTAAACTTTAATGTAATTCATGGGCAAAAAAAAAAAAAGTTTTTCCACCCAAGAACAGGACAATTCTAGACAAAAAGATTATTAAAGGTATTATTTTCACGCTCCATCTACACACATACTTCCCTGTCTCATGTAGGGACACATTTATAACCACACCTAAACTCACACACACGGAGCTTTATGACACATTCACACCTAGGCTGCAGGCTACCTCCAATTCAGCCTAGCACAAGGGGGGGGAAAAAAGAGCCATGGACATAAAAACAAATTATATGTGTGCAAGAAGCACTGTGTCCTTAAATAATGCTTATAGATTGTACAGGAAAAGAACACTGTGATGCCACGGAACCGGTATTATGACCTCAGCCTTGCCACTGCAGCAAAAACATGCATCACGATGCCAGTGACCGAAAATGATAAGGAGACATGTTGGAATGTCGCACACCTGGCAGCGTCACAGAGCGAGGATTGTGATGTTACAGGAAAGGCAGAGTAGAAAAACTGTGTATCATCGCGCAACAGTTCTGTCAGTGCAGAACTGACACTATTACTGTCCATCGGTGTGAACCTGTAACAATCCCACGCAATTGCAAAGTACATACAGCAATATGACAGGAGCAGACAGCTGCTACTACATGGAATAGCTACAGTATGGAGAGTTCAGTGGGCTTATAAGTATTAAGAACAAAAGGGCTATTCAAAAAAAAAAAAGAAATTTAACGTGCATACCTTTCTGCTTTCATGACCAAAAGCGCTCTCTGTTGCTGTTTACTGTTTATTTCTCTCGTGGAGACACGAACCCAAACACTATTTTTCCACAGTCCTACAAATTCTGATATTTTCTGTCTTGTGTGCTTATCGGGTACTTAGTCGTTTAAAAAGAATATATCAAGTAAAACAATCCGTTTGAAATTAGGAGAGTTGTAAATTAAAAAAAAAAAAAAGTTCAGTGTGTGCATGTTGTATTTTTTTGTGCATTAAACGTTCAAAAATTTCCTCAAACACTAACACAGCTCGCTAACGTGTACACACACACACACACACACACACACACACACACGGAGTTGACTGCGACTGTATTTTACCGTGGTCTTTACACTTGTCTAAACTACAGCCTGCACTTTCGCCACTAAATTGTCGTCCAATTGATTGCTAACCTGGAGGCTGTTATTATATTGCAAACAGGTATGGGTGTTGAATGCTGCCGGACACAAGGCATGGTAGCGGGTTTCCTTATTGTACTAATCAGTAGCCACTGGGGCGACACAACTAATTTGCTCCTGGCAGCCACTTTGAAATATCTTTCCAGTTGGATGTGAGGAGGTTCTGCTTTGTGTCCTCTTTCATGCTGCTGTCCACTCAATGCACAACTGTAAATTGATGGTGTCACAATCATGTAAGTTCTTAATTAAAAACCAGAGTGGTATCAGCCATCAAAGTACAGCGGTATTACATTATTACTACTGACGACCACACCAAACACACACACACCAAGCCGCCAATATCTGACTTAAAACTCGCAATAAATTACAGTCAGACTTACATGGTGGTAACAGTAAAGAAATGGCACCATACAAATGCGCTCATGTAAATTCAAGCGTTTTGAGAGTTATTTGGTTGCAGCAATAGCAGGAGCTCGTTTTACAGCGTCGAACTGTTTTATGGCCCTATAGAACAGGATAGGTGCTGAGATGTGAGTAGTACACTGTAGTATAAAACCATTCAATAGCCTATAACCCCTTGATTAGTATTTGCAGAGAGAGAAAAGAAAGAGGAAACCCCCAACATTTATTTCGCAATTAAAACACTGACGGAGAGTTTATTCTTAAAGCAGCTACGAAATATCTGGAAATGTTACAAAAACACTAACGAAAAAAAAAAACTCCATTAATGAGAGTACTTAAACCTTTGGCCTATTTTTTAAATTTTATTTATTTATTTTGATTTTGTTTAGTTCTTAATTTTCTTGGCAAGAGAAATGTACTTTTATTTATTTATGTATTTTAGCAAGTATAAGCTCTTATTCCTTACTTTTTTGTGTGTGGAAGAGTTGACGGTTCTGTGTTAATGATAAAATACGTGTTTGCAGGACAAAGTGATGCTACAAGAAGCAGGTTAAATACACAGATGTCACTTGTGCGCAGGCATTAATTTGTTTTACAACATGAACAGAAAACATAAATCCTTCTATTCAAAATCCAACTATTTTTGTTCATAGTCTGCATGAAAAATCTCACAGCTTTCAAAATAAACGCACACACTTCCCCGGATTTAAGAAGCAAATATTATTTGTTTGCAGCCGAGATATATTCTACAAATAAAAATAAAATCTTATTAACAGTTCGAAAGACTGCATCTGACACTTTAATATAAACCCTCAGATTTTATCTAGCTGAATTATTAAATTTTCCCTTTAAATTTTAAAAGCAAAATGTAATAATGGCACCGGGCTATATCTTCTCCCTCCTGGTTCACCTCATCTACATAAAACACACCGCCATTTTCCTTCACCACAACACCCAAGTGCACAATCCGGACTGAGACATGGCAGGAGCTGCATTCCAGCAGACTGTCCCTCTGTCACACAACACATCAAGAGGTTGTCTCTGTGCTACTCTGATGTCACCGAGGCATCCGTGTAAGGAAGCGTTTTCAAAGATCCCCGTAGAGGAAACAAAACAGTGCTGAGGCCGGGGAGGCTCCAGGCCCCCGTGTGGTTGATAGACAACATTTGCAGAAGCCTCTCTGCAGCGCTCTCTGTTAGTGACGTTGTGAGTTGGAGAAACCTACAAATTACCCACGTCACCGTCCCAGGGCCAAGGTTGGTGGGTGTGGCAAAGAGAGGGGCTCCTATAGCCTTGATCTCCGCTAGCGTGCATCGCCATTCTTTTGTCAGAAAGGGCCCCGTCCTTCAAGATATTACACCGACATATTCAGATTGACCCTGATCTCAGTTGGTGTGGAGAAAATACCTGCAGGTTTCCGTTAATACGAGTCAGAGTGTGAATCATATGGATGGAACCAGGGCGAGGTTTCCTCTTTTTTTCCCCCCTTTTCTCTTTGTTTTCTCCTGTAATCTTCTCCACGACAATCCAAACTCTAACCAAAGCCATCCATCTTTCTCAAGACCTCAGCCAAAACGACACAAGCCTTAACCAAACACCGAGAAGGAAACACATAGCTGTGCCTTGTGAAATCTTTTTTTTTTTTTTGATTCGTGCACAGCAGCCTGAGAAGGAGTCACATCTGAAGAATCAAAGCATGCACTGACTCACCCACGCACGCACAAACTGTCATGTTTGCACTTTATAGAACCACCCATAACGACAAGCACACTGCGACAGCCACACACCAACATGTTTTTTTTTTCTTTAGAGAATACAAATATAGGCCTACAGTTTATACCAACATGGTTTAAAACGTCTCATGCGTGAAAACGTATACATTTTACAAGGACAATAAAGTGTATTTACTGGGCGTGCTAAAGCTGGCAAAGTTACCTGCTGTAGTTTAATGCGAGGGGTCAAAGTTGGTCTCTGTACACATTCCATTTTCTGTTCCCACTCACTCTCATTGGCCCATTCCGCCGCTGCACACATTTCCGGGCTAAAGGGGCTCCTTGATTCCACTTTATTGCAGCGGGTTAAAGGTGAAGGCCTTGACATTATTGAAGTTCAAAGACTACATTTAATTATAAATTGTAGTTAATGCACACGTGCAATCATCATGCACATATGTTTTGGTGGACGGTAACACATACACGCAATACACATGCGCTCACATAAGGTACACACACGCACACACACTTGGGGGAGAAAAAAAAAACTGAACATGCCAATTATGATTTCCTTTCCCCTAGCTATCTCTTGTTCTAACTCCTAACACATGGTCCAATTAGTCAACAATTATTTATTCATAACTGATGTGTTGAAATGGGCCGACGTTTAGGGTCAGCTCAGACAAATGGACTATTATTTCAAATGCATGGCGACATCTGTGCTGCAAGACATTACAATTTCAAAAAGGACAAAGCTTAAATGTATGTATATAGAAATATTAAAATAAAAACTTACGTAAAAAAACATCTCTACTCTGGAAAGACTGCTGCGGTTTTCCGACTTGCAGATTAGAAGTGGTGGACATGACAGTTGTGTGCAGAGGGGGTTGGGGTTTGGTTTGACGTTGCAGACTGCACAGAGCCGAGTTCATGTCGAAACCTCTTGGCAAGTTTTTTTCCCCCCCCCTTTTCGGACGTCCAGTCTTACTTGTTTACTTATTTACTGCGGAAGTGAACGCCATTCCCCCCGAACAGACGGTGCAATTAAGAGAAAAAAATAGCCATTTAGTGCCTCTGTCTTTATGGCAGTGTCTAGACTACAAGAGTGGCGATTCCATTTAGTGGGCACTAAAATCATTCCACTCTCTTTCTCTACATTTCTAAGATCTGGGCTCTGTATTTGTTGAACACGCTTGCTAAAATTAAAACATGACCTTTAAAGAGGGATGCAACCTTAAAACTGCCAAAAAAAAAAAAAAACCCGCTCTGACAAGAGTGGGCCCGCCGACGTTATTTCTTTCATATAGTTTCGCAACCGCCACCGAATCTACCACAGCAAACGTTGTGCATCATCATGAACCGGCCATAAACACAAGTTAAAAGTGTGCTAATGGTATGCATGTAGGCCAACAGTTTTAGACGATACACACATTTATGAGCAGTTTGCTATTTCCACGACCAAAAGCAAAAAAAATAGATAAATATACATAAAGAAAGAAAGAAAAAGCAGCAAGCATTGCGCAGGTCAGGAACAAGTGAAGTCATATCAGTAAGCGTGATAATGATAGCACAAAAAGCACAAAGTCGTTGGGTTTTTGCCTATACGTTTCTGTTTATTTCATAGGTATTATATTAATGATACACAGGCCAACAATCAGTTCCTCCTCTCTGGAATCCAAAGCACCAATGTTTGAAGCAAATAATTTAACGAGTGTTGGCGTTAAAGCTGTTGTATGGGCAGTGTACTGAAAAATAGCAGCAGGGGATAGAGGAAAGGAAATTCAACATACGCCTATTTACAGTCACGAATGCACATTGCATAGGCTACTCTGTACAGGGGGGTGTGGGGGGTATACTTTCACAGATTGGACGTCACAGTTCTCAATGGCGGAAAAAAAAAAATGCAGCCTGGAGATTTTCTATAAGTCGTTCATACTCTGGTCGAGAAATAATTAGATAATGATATGCTATATACATAGACCAGAGGGAAGGGGGGAGCTAAAAGTTGTCTGCGCAATAAGGATTCAAATTGTTTGTTACATTTGATATTTTAACAACAAATATGTCTATATGAACAATAGAATAAACACAATGGAGAATCGTGATAAATAGAGGGACATATTCAAGAACAGCATAGGTATAAATGATTATTCTAACCATGTAGGCCTTTCTGGGGACCACCTAGAAATTCACCGCCGCGCCCGTGGGGCAATAAGAAAATGGCGACTTTATCCCATGCAGGCCTATTACTCCCACTGTCCACTTTAACATTGCACTGTTGGTGATGTGGGCTCCTTTTAGAAAATGCTTATGCCCACGATTACAATTCAACCAGATAAGAGTAGGCCTTAATGTCACTGACCAAGACTGTGACACTCTTTGCTCGTGCTCACAAAAGGGGGTTTCCAGAGAAGTACTGGAGGCGATCTCTGCTCAGCTTCTTCTCTTTCATTCTTCTATTCTGAAACCAAATTTTAACCTGGCGGTCGGTGAGGTTTAACATTCGGGAAAGCTGAAGCCTTTTCTCTTTGTTGATGTAAACGTTAAAGAAGAATTCCCGCTCCAGCTCTCGAATCTGAAACTTGGAATATGGACACCTCTTCTTCCTTGTACGAGGAGTGCCTGAACAAAAAAATAAAATAAAATAAATGAAATTAAAATAAAATCAGTGTCACGGGAAAACAGTAACATCACATGAATTAACAATAATATTATAGATATATATATATAATAAAAAAAGGTAGGGACAAAAATAGACTCTAGTGCTGAGGTGACTATAGACGTGCAAAATGCTAAGCATTCCGTTTAGTAATGATAACATTTCAGTCAACATTCATCAAGCAAAGTAGCTGAGGCTATCAGATAAACCAGCCATAAAGAGTGTTAAATATCCGAATCCCTTGGAGCAAATAATATCAACTTACAACCTCTAAGTACGTGTTTATCTGTTATAAATATACAACAACAAAAGTATTTCAGCGCATTATGTGCGCCACATACCTCTGGAGCTAAACTAACAATTTACACAATCTTTTGGCAGTGAGTTGAAATGCATTGCCCATGTTTGCAGTGGCCTGTGTAGACCTCTGTGGCCCTATAACTTCTTATCAAACAGGTGACTGGGGAAATAGATATATATTATTTTATGGTTTTTGTGTGGAAGAGAGGAGCAAACAGCAGCACCAGTTAGCTTGTATCTGCAGCCTGACAGGGCTAATACAGTGTGCATGAAGCTAAACACTGACAAGACCTCATGTGTGCTGCAAGAATGGCTATTTTAACTACTTCAAACCAAGCACAATTTCACTTCATGCTAGTCGTTGGAGTTACCAGTAATGACAGTCAGCATGCAAATCATTAGTAGAGAGGTGGAATGGATTTGGACTTCAGCTTTTTTTTCTCTCTCTCTTTCTCTCTCTCTCTGTCTCTCAGGCGGCTGCTGAGGAAATACCATAATTTGCAGACCTATGCATTCTTCTTATAAATGGAGGAGCCAAACACTCGATTCTCTACCACTAATTCATTTACTGTCTGCCTGTAAATGGAGGAAACGGCTCCAATCTGCCATTAGATAGATAGGTAGATACAGAGATGGTTAGATAAGAATGCATTTAACCGTAAAGTGTGTAATACTCTGTGCAGCATGTCTTTTGCGGGCAAACCCAGTGCTAAAAGAAAATTCACAAGACGCCAAAAGCAATGTTCTGCCCAATTGGTTTTTACTCTCGACAGCCCAACGAGAAAATCCCTTAAAATGCCCAACGCAAGTTCATGATCAAAGTTAACATTTGTCACAATAGCTCTCTCTTAAAAATTTCACAGACTCTCACCATAGAGGCGTCTGTGTATAACATCCCCCTTTTTTCAAAGCGCTTTCCCATCGTAAAAATTCTTCTCGTTGCAAGAAAGAGCTTTGTAGGGTTATAATAAAATCCTTTGAATGCTTATAAAACTCCACATAAAATCTGACCGACAAAACACCGGGCTAGTCCCCTTAACCTTCCCCCATTTTACAGCTTCGGTATACCTACTCGAGTGGCTGCTCTTGCTGGCGTTGCCGTCCTTGGTTGTTGCGGAGGAAGAAGTACATGAGCCTGAATTTGTATGTTCCTCCTCATCTTCTGGGTCCTTTTCCTGCTCCGGAGCTCCGGGTACAGAGGCTGTGGGCTGCTGCTGCTGCTGCTGTTGCTGCTGCTGCTGCTGGGAGTCGCTTTCCAGCTTTCCCCCCTCGCCCTTTTGTAAACAATTGTCTGACTGATTGTCCGTGCTGCTGCAGTATGCGGTCTCAAAAAAGCGGTCGAAACCTTGGGGGAGGACGTTGTTTTTCCCCACGCCGGAGTAAAAACCTGTGGAAGGGTGATTGGAGCCCGGATGAGTGTGATGGTGATGGTGGTGGCTGTACACACTCTCGTTCTTCATAAGCATTTCTGTCATGGTGGATGGTGGAAGACAGTCCCTATGCACCAGATCCTCTCCCGAGTAGCACGATGCATAATTGCTTCTGTGGTGCCATTTACTAGCAGGGTCCAAGCCGTATGAAACTTCCCGTACCGGCTGAGACAGATTTGTGGAATAAGGGTAGCTGATTTGCCGGGACGGGGCCTGTGGAAGAAACGAGGAGACGGCAGAAAACTCGGGGACGTAGTAGGTACAGCTGGGGAGGTAGATGTTGGACGCGCAGCCCGTCCTGTCCCCAAACTCGGATGTCCGGTCTTTGCGCGTCTGGGAGCAGAAGTTGCCCAGATTCACCGAGTTAAACATCTTTCTCTCTCTCTCGTACTCCGTACTATAGATAGATGTTTTGGATACGAGCTGCAGCAGAAGGGAAAAATTTGGGAAGGCGAGATGACGCGCAATCCGTCTAAGTCGCCCCGCAGACACGTGATCGAAAGTAGATATTGTCATATATCAATTTGGAAGAGTTGGATGTGTAGGAGTGGTTGGCTTTAGGTAAGATCTCCGAGCTTCAAACGAATAATTTTCACCACAGGCGCACTAAGAAAACCAGTAACAGATTCCTGTTTGCAGGCTTATGACAATTAGAGAGATATGTGCTGTGTGTGTTTATGTTTATGGGCTGGTGGTGGGCTAGCTAAACAGCTACAGCTCCTTAAACAGGCATAGCACAAACTGCAGAGTGCACTCACTGACATGCATTTCATAGGGTTATGGAGTTTTACAGGTAAGATTATTATTACCATTATTGTTATTATTTATCATAACAATAACAACAACTATTACGATTACTATTAGATGAGAATTACTACCCCCACCACGAAAGCTACTGATCTGCTCATTTTTTTAAATATTTTAATCATAGAATGGGGGATTATTATGACTGACAGTGATACACGCAGTGCAAAATCTGAGTGCTCTGAGCCAGTTCTCGCTGTGACTGTGGCCCAAATGAAGTATAAACCTGTTAAAGGCAATTCCACGAGCCTATAGTCGTTTCACTATTTCCTCAAAGTTTAACAATTCACAGTGAATGACGCGTTCTCCTACAAATCTCTGAGACTCCCTCGAGCATTTACACTGTGGTCTGTGCAAATGCAGGACATCCTTTCATGAGGGTCATATTATTTGTTTTGATCTCTTTTCATTCTTTCATAGTGGCTACACGAGTCTGCTGCACAGATGACTATTAAAAACAGCAGTGTGGATGAGCCGGGATAATCTATTTAAAATTACGCAACATATTAATTAAATAATCCATTTTATTTTGCTGTTTTTTTTTTTCTCTCCCCTTCTCTTTCACCAAATGAAAAACCTTGCTACACTATACCAAGTGGTGGACGGCTATAATTATGTTGTAAAATAAAGTTGAACCAGCGGTTAGGCAATGCAGAATACACAGCATGCATATGTTGACTGTGCAAGCTAAAGTAATCGGCCCAGTCCCATTATTCCCTTTGACTTTGGATCATGACAGAGTCTGCTGTAAGGAGGGCTACTGCGCATTTCAAGACCCAAGTTGCTGGAGTTCCTGCAGGAGTGCTACGAGGAGTGAAAGCCCTGGAACCTTGCATCTCTTCCAGTGGGAAAAAATGTGCCCTGATGACATAAACACAAACTCAGGAAAAACGTGTTTAACTCCCCTCACATTGCTGGATTCAGCATTATTATTGACAACACCGCCCAGAATATCACCGCAATGTGTGAGCCTCTTTGCTCTGAAAATACTCATTTGATATGTTGGCATATAATGCCTCCTTGGATTCCCAGGTCTATCAAATGAAATGTTTTGGGTCGTATCTTTTATCTATAAGCTTCAAAGCAGAGCAACAATTAGTCTTCTTGTAAACGGTTACTTATAGGCCACTCAGAGAGGGCCTTATTGACCAAGCAGTATGAATGTATCCGACGTCTCCCTCTAAAATTAAATAAGTCCCAGCTGATGCTGCAAACTGCTGTGATAATTTTATTTTCCACCGTGCTGTCGACATTTATCTGTGGGTGACTGCTAAAAAGAGACATGTCCTCTGGATTTTTTTTTTTTTTTCATAATAAATTGCAATAAATGAACGGTTTGGAGAAAAGATGCGCCTGCGTGTTCTTTCCTACGTCATTGTAAACTTTTAATTGTACTGTTGAGGCTCATCTCCGAATCTTTATAGACTAACTGATACTATCACAAGGTGAAATTAATATGATGGCCCATTGTTTATGATTATAGGCTACTTCCTAAATGTTGGAAAAGACTCTTGAATTATAGTCCAATATTCCAATAACGCTATTACAATCACTTACGGGACACCTGTGTTGTTTAAAAATAATTGAAAACAAAGTTAGTGTCTTTGGTGATTTCCAGCATGCAAGGAGGGCGAACCAGCAACATCATCAGACCTCAGCATTGGAAATGAGCTTCCATTGCAGGGGTATTTGTGGAAGAAAAAAAAAAAAAGGTGGCATTGGCATTAGCTTGTTTACTACCGCTACAGACAAAAGGTTGTCTCACATGATGCATCCTGCATCCAAGTACAAAGAAAGCAGACAGCTGTCCAGACACAGCACTTGAATTTGACCACTAAAATCCTCTCTACGTCCACCATAAAACTCCGAATGGCTGTAGTAACGCTAAATCCCTTTGTTCTATAGAAAACCATAAACGTTGAGAATGAGAGGAATTTGGATTTCAGCAACTAGATATTCTGAAACTTAAAAAAACACCGATGGCTGAATTTTCACACCGAACACCATAAGGCATTTTTTTCCCCCTACAACTTGGTTTTGGGTGTCCGTGTAATAACTGTGGCAATTTAGGCCACTTTTAGTGGACTGAAATGTTCTCAGATTTTGTAATTTGACGTTTTTGCAGGGCTAAACATTTCAGTTAAATTAATGCAAATCAGGGAGACTGTCAAAGTGAGTAACAATGCGCAAAAACAAGAATACATAAGTTCATTCCAGCCCCGTGAAGCACAGCTACTGATGTGATTTTTAGTAGCAAAACAACCGCATTGAAATATTTGTGTAAACATACTGGCCTGTGGCCTGTATGGACACATGCTCGACACATGCTGCAGTATCACTGTTGTGCAGCATAACAATAATAATAATTCGCACATCAAAATGTCATTGCCTATTTTAACAGTATGAAATATACACTGTACAATTAAAAAGATAAAACGCGGGGGCTCGAAACTGAAGTTGAATTTCTAGAAATTGAAAAGCCGCCATACTAACTGGCCTACAATAAAGGCTCTGAATTACGACATTTAAAATGTATCCATATGTCAGCATTACTCTGATTACAGCTTGATATCATCTGTAGAATAAAAAAAAAGAAATGCTTCACGGCAATAAATAAAAACAAGGCTACAAACTTTTCTTTCAGCAGGCAATAACATAACAGACAGTCCAAAACAATGTTGTCAAATCATTTCCTCGTCATAATAATTTCACTGGTGCGTATTAGCGCGGCATAAATAAGTAATGCGACGTATAAATAAGTGATGCAGTAATGAAGTTCAAAAGTTAGGGCTTCTGATCAAGGCAACGGAATAATGTGAAAGATGAGTTTAAAGCAATACACACGAGGCGATAAGGCGTTTAAACGAACAGGAAACGGCACTCATGGCTGCGTCTAAGTCGCAGCATTTGCCATTATGTGCCAAAATATGACCGGTCAACGTCCATCACTTGGCAATATGCGCCTTCCGAGGGTTTAAACACTGGCTATTCTCGCCTTGGTGCGCTCAGACCATCAGTCACAGAATAAGGTTTACCATGTGTTTAATTCCCTGGATGGACGACTCAGAGCAGCTGATATTCCACTAGCAGTAGGACCCAGGAAAGTTTGATTTGCTTGCACCAAATGAGCAGGCTAAGTATATGCAGAGTTTGCACGCAAAGGGTCTGTATCTGACTTATCAGTCCCCTACTTATTCTATCTTATAAGTACTCGTGCAGCGATAAACAATATTGTAAATGCATGTCCAAACCGTTTTAATGAATAGTCAGAGTGTTCAGTCGAGTGCTCCAAAGAGGAGCTGTTGTAAACATTTCCCATTCTTCACTTAAATATCACTGTTGGAGCACTAACTTTACGACTGTGTCTGCGGAATTTAAGTTATGTATTGCTACCTAGCGCCATAATTACAATGGTTAACCTAGGTGTCACCCTCTTGTTAAGAAGAACTCTGTTAAAAAAAAAAAATGACGCTCCTAAATATTGCAGTGTTTTGGCTCTGCGTCGATAAATCCTGTGCCAAATGATACAACGCTCACACGACACACACAAACACAGCGACACACACACACACACACACACACACACAATGGGCGCAGTTCACCAAGACACTGCTGCGCAGTTAGCTGAAGTCAAGGCTAAATGTGGGAAGCCTGTGTAATCATATTACTGTCCCCTCATGGCCTAGATAAGTTTAATTGGATGTAAGTCGGGCAGTTAAACTTGGGTGTATGAGCTGCGAACAGTTTCAAGCAACACTAAAGAGCCTTGTTTTTTTTTTACTGAGGTCTCAGTGAATGCACCTAGCGTGAAGCGTCTGTGGTGGCAACAATAGCTTACAAGATAAGGATGTGTGTTGTTGTTACATTTAGAGCAATCTCCAGAGTGTATTTCTCTTTCAGCCGCTAGGATATAAAGCTTTCACAACAACGTGTTAACTTTTTTATTAGAAGTATTAAATGATTTCACATCTCAAGAAATCGCCCAATAGTGACTGCTGGCTCATGCTCCTATGTGTTATTTAGATGTCCTGGAAAAACCTGGAGGTCCCTCGAGCAGGGGAACAGTGCACTGAAGTGTATCTATCTTTGAACAAATTCAAAATAAGCCAAAAGTGAAGCTTGGGTTTGATATTTTGCTAGAGGGGCTCGTAGCTTCGCGGTTAGTACCATTCTACAAAAGTCAAAATAAAGAGCATTTTATGTGCCGAAAGTACTCGGGGCTATGGTCTGTCACATGCCGGTATATTTAAAAAGATATTTTTAGGCGCGGCCTGCATTAGCCCTCTATTAACTGCACTGTTAATTTTCTAAAATATCCGAATCGCCTTTTAAAATCTGCGGAGATAATATGCCCCGTGTTTGAATAACAATTCAGGGTTGATTAAGTATCCTAAATAAACTGGTTTTCGCACGTTTCGGACATTACGCACAAGACGGCACAAAATTACGCACGACTTGCGAACCATTACACAATGGTTTGTTTTGGAATTTGCTGACCTACAGATAATGTGCTTAGTTTTGTGAAGACGACAAAATGAAAACAAACCCCGAGTTTGATTATATTTTGACATAACTCTGATATTTTGTCAGTCGCACTTTTTCATTATTTGGTCAATTCTAGCCTGCTGTCACCAGCGTCGTGTCGGGTTGGTTTGTGTGCGTGTAGGGGGGGGGGGGGAATCAGGTGACAAATGGAATCGTCTTTAAGTGCTTGAATTTGCAAAAAAATAAAATAAAATAAAATGTCATAATGAGAATAATCAGTGCGAATCCAGCGTGTATTTGGTGCATTCATTTCAGTTGAGACGAAGCGCGCACTGGCTGGTTGTTTTTGCAGCGGGTGGTCAAAATGCATTATTTTAGTTCGCGCTGGCCTCGCGAAGGAGTGGTTCAGTATGAGGACCCAGAATAGAAGCTCTGAGCTTTACGCTACAGAGTCAGATATCGTTGAAAAGCCTGCTCAAACACTTAGCACTAATGTTTGCTTTTCCGTCTGAGCTGCAGATTTTCCTAGCTTTTCTTCAGAGCCAGGCCTTTAAAACACGCAGAGAAACTACAAACAAAAATACTGATATTCATATAGAGTGGGGCGGACGTAAAGTCAAGGCTACACAGCATGTGTCCTGAACCGATAGTGAAAACAAACATGAACAGGTGACATAGAATTTTTCCATCTTGTATAAATGGTAAGAGATTTAAGCAGGCACCACCGGTTGTGCAGCTCTAAGCTGCATACTTGACCTTCAGTGAGTGTGTTAGGACCCTAGCGTCGGCCTGGAAAGGACAGTCCACCTCCAAAATGCCAAACATTTAGGAAGAAAGCTCTATGTGAGGTAGACAGAGGTAAAGGTAAACAAAAGAGAGAAATCAACCGATTTATTCCAAAAAAGGAAAGGGAAGGAAGGAAAAACCGAGATTAAAGAATGCTGTGTAAATATGACTGATCAAAATATCACTTCAGGCTCTGACAGACGCCCTAAATACTCTTTACATTGTTACTGTGTTATCACGCCATGTCAAAAAATATAAAATTAAAAATCCCAGTGGGGCAAACTAAACAAGAACAACGCAATGAAAAGAGTTGGCTCATTTCCAATCTCGACATCTATCAGTTTTTGAAAATCTAAGATGTTTCTCATCTCTCTCTCCATCAGAGACAACTGGTCTAAGAGGATTCCGGCTCTTCCAAAGCAGCAATGAAACCTTCACGCTCCGTATTAATGGTTGCTGGACGCGCGATGCTATTGAGAAACAAATTGATAAGATAGTACATTTCAGGAAAAATGGAGCTGATGGAGAACTCATTTCAAATCATGTCAAAATCAATATATAACAGTTCTGAAATGATTGAAACGATATGGATCTTTTATGTTAAGCATTCTATCTATCCTCCCTTTCTCTATCACATTAACACTCTCCTGCACACACACACACACACACTTTAGTAGGAATAACATTGCTTTCTATTTCTCCAGCCAGCTCCGTACCATAAACGGCAAAGGGGTGGCGGGGGACGCAGACCACATGCCACACAAGTTCTCTGCGAAGGGCACTGTGAAGCTCACTGACCTTTGGGACGCGGAGACAGGCCGCCATAAACAGATTTAGCCAGTCTCAAAGTCAAAAGTGCTCAAGAGCAGTGAAAGACCTATTGTAAAGACCTGCAAAGCCAACTGAGATTCCATCCTGTTTTACAGTCCAAATATCTTGAGGTTGTCCGCAATGGTGACAGTTTTTTTTTTGTAGTTGCCTTTTTTATTCCCTCTTATATCCTGTATAGAGTGAATTCGACTAAATAAGAATACAGGCGAGGTAAATAAGTGCAAACTAACATTAGCTGTTATGCTGTGATCATTTTTAGCTTTTGAGGAGACTGGATGACAGGTAACGGACGCAGTGCAGTGTTTGGTGGTCTGTTGGACGTGAAAGCTTTAAAAAAAAAAAACGTTTCTGGCACAAGATTATTTGTCACGGGGAGAAAAAGCACTAAATAAAGGATAGAAATAGCTGAATAAACAGGCGACACAGGCAATTCACACAAAACGTCAGCAGCAGATAGGCCTGGTTTGAAGTTCAAGTTAAAACTACACGTTCAGATATCCGTTTGGCACCGTTCAAAGAGCAGACTGCCATGTTACTCAGCCCAAATAATCCCAACGTTTTACACAGGAAACACAAACCGCTGTTTACATCATTTAATCTTGGTAATAAACGTGATTCACGCTGGGCTCACTGTTGTGAGTTGTTTTCGTGTTTGGACCAATTTTCTTGTTGTCAAAATATATTTGTGTTAACAAATTATGCAGATTGCCGCTGCTGTAAATTTCAGTTTACACATTGCTCTGTTAACTGAACGCTAGTCTGTTGCATTTTGTTTATTTTACAAATCATGGATGCTGGTTAATATCCACTCTCTCCCGCTCTCTTTTCCATATCGCCAGATTGTTTTGCGCATTTTTACAAGCTCAAAGGCATATAAAACTAGAAATATAAATTATTGAACGTAATTAAGCTATTACAATTGTTCACGTTTAAATTTCAACAGCGCCTGCATGGACACGGTTTACTGCACGCTTGAGAGGTTTTAGACAACATTTGGGACATAACTGACCTTGAAGATTTTTTTTTTTTTTGTTTTATTTTTTCAAATAATGTCTGAGGCATTGCGCGACATGCAGTAGTGTCATAGTAGAGTTTGCATCTATTATTCTCCTCTAACCCATTTAACAAGGCGACACACAAACATGAGCCACTAGTTTATCTTCTTTCGTGGTCAACAGCGCGTTTGATGGGCTAAAAAGATTGGAGTTGTTATGAATGATGTCCTCTGGATGATCAAATTCAATATACGCAGCTTAAGATCTCCCCCAGCATTATTTCATAGTCTTGATTATTATCATATTGCAGCAAACACTCGACACACTTACTGGTTATGCTTAGCATCAGACTGGCGCCACTTCAAAACTAATACACTGTGTATGTCTTTGATTAAAACATATACGGACCCATGGACGTTGTCCGTGCGTAAAAGTGTGTCTATCAAAACATTACGCACGCATTTCTCTAATTATACGGAGGAAACAGTTCAAATTCAGATACCAGTAAATCCTCTGCAATCACAGTTCAAATTCTGTGTGGTTATTCAGCTGAAATAAATCTTCAAACCACCTTTAATCAGATGCGCAAATGTACATGGAGAGCATTTTTCCAAAACATTAAATCAGCGGATGCCATATGTTTTTTATCTAGTCTCATTTTGACTAGACGTATATTGTATATTCACATACAACACGACTGAATTGCAAGCTTATTTATAATATTTACAGAGGTCATTTTGGAAAGCAGCGTTTTATAATTATATTTTTTTTCGTATCTGCAGCGCATCCAGACGGCCCCGTGGAGGATATTACAGCTCTTATTTTCATGCCATACATGTACTTTATGAACAATATATATTTTTTAAAAAACAACTCTTGTGCATTCATGTTGATGAATACACAAAAAAGATATCTGTAGCTTAACAAGGAAAGATGGAGATTGGTGAAAGGTTTGTAGTGAGGTAAACAGGCACAGAGCTGCAGAGGAATAATTACAGTACAAGAGAGAAGAGTTTAGTGCTGCAGCGAGGCGTTTACCAGCTCAGAGCTATAGATGTCTTGTTGTAATTACACTGAATCTAAATATATCTTAACTGATTAATGTTCAAGCTGGTAGTTAATACAGTAACGAGAGGATTGCGCCTGGTAATGAGCCCACATCATCTTACATGCGTGTATTTGTGCTGTGTATCATGGGCAGACTAACCCAGGAAGGCCATTCAGTGGGTCGGTTTGCAGGAGGGGCCGTTCACAGTTCACTGAAAAGGCAACATCTGATCTCAACACTGAGAGTTTCCAGTTGATCTACTTCACCTAACTGAGACTGGAAGCTGTTGAGGACAGATGCAGTAATGCTTGGTTAGTTAGCTGATAGGAAAACACACTGCACAGCCCCGCATTGCTTTACACTTCTTTACCAGTAGGGAGAGCTTTGTGGATTTCAGATATGGATTTATTATTCAACCATCGTTTGTAAAGACGTGTGCCATTTGACAAAGTTTTTCCCCCCCTTATCTGTTTTGTGTGCATGTATTCATAAACCATGTTTTCATGTCTGATTGTCACGTATTTAAATCCATAATGGGAAACAGAACATGTGATGGTACAGGGGATAGAACAGGCCAAGAGGCTTGACTATATGGAGCACTGGGGTGTAACCCTATTACTGCTTTAACAGAGCTATTGCGTGTTTAGCTGCGCCGTTATAGGCTTGTAGCATACCAGTGACATTGATTAGGTCGAACTTCAAGGGAAACCACAAAGCTGCAGAAAAAAAATGTGAAAATGTCTTTGTAGCCTAAAACTAATGTAGTTGTCGTGTAGTTGTCGTAGTGGTCCAGACTGCAATAAAATAGGAACAACATTGCATGCAAGATGGGGTTTAGAATATGCATCTGGCCGCCATTTTGCATGACATGATATCATAGCCACCTATAGCCTACCTTTGTATCTGAGCGACCATAATAAAACAAGGCCAACCTGTGTGGGCTCCTATTGATTATAGTTCACAGCATGTACAATTATGCGCCAACAAAACACCCTCTCAAATGCTTCCAAACGTCCCATTAATGTTCAGATCTTTATTTCACTGCGGTGGTCGGACACATGTATTTTTAAACTGCGTTACAGGTCACGTCTAATAAAATAATCCCACCAGTCAGCGCAGAGAAACCCCGATTTCAGAGCAGAACAGAGAGAGAGAGAGGCGACCTAATGACAGACTGAGGGATCACACCAATAAACGTTTCAATATTCTGTTTATTGAAGACCTTACGGATATACATTCATATCATTATTACTTTTACAAGACAACGTAGCAATCCTTACAAGCGCAAAGAAGGGAATGCAATGAGGGACGAAATAAAAGAACAATAACAAACAACTATTACACTGAAACAGGGTTTCTTTAAATGTCATGAATGGTAACATTTCTTGCATACCATTTCTTATATGTCCATTCTTGGCAGTATAACATAATAGGCCTACATTTCCAACCCTTACGACCACAAATAGGCTATATGGAATGCGATATTGTACAAGACGATCATTAACATAAAGCACTATTACATAGCGATAAGGGATCCTCAAATAGGATGCAAATAGTAACATATGTATTTTCATTTTACAAAGTTATACACGAGTACAAGGTAAGGAAAGGGACAACATTGAGCACATTGCAAGGAGCAAGTACATTGAGTAGGCCTGATTGGCCATCCGTCCTTCCACTCTAATAATAATAATAATAATATTAATAATAATATTTAAAATAATAATACATTCTTTGTTGACGTTTGTGTCAAAAATGTTTTAGATGGTGTTTGCTTTTGATTTGTTCAGGAAACAAAAATGTATAAAAAAGTCACCTACAGAAAAAGTGGCCCGCAGAACATGACTTATAGCTATTTCACATCAATAACATGCTGCAAATACATTTCACTGCTATAGCTTACTCGTTATACATGACAGATGATGCACTGTACTCCCCCCCGAAATAAAGGAGCGCACACGTATAGGCCTATGATTAACTTTTCTAAATTTCTACATATTTATCTTCAATATGAGCACCAAGTTTCAGAAATGCTCTTTCAGGCCAAAAAAAAAAAAACGCAAACCCCCCCTCCCAGTTGCAACTTTAGGCGGCTCCCTTATTTAACCAAGTTGGCCTAAAAAACGTAGCTTTCTTGCACTGGTGAATATTTCCGTTACAGATCCTAGCGAGATATTGTAGAATACACATTTTTTTTTGTTTTGTTTTTATTTCACTGGACTTTTTAATAGCAGCTCAGAACCGTAATCAAACGGTGATCTCACTCAAACTAAAAAATAAAATGCAACCCATGCAGGAGTCTGTGGTTGTTGTTGTTAAGACAAGTTGAAAGGTAATAAAAGTAAGAAAGATACTTTTAGAAACTCGTTAGCACATGAACAAAGTCATGGCAATTAATTTGTCAATGCGCAGTCATAAAGATATCGATATGGATTACATTGCGGTTTTAGTCCTCCCTGTCCACATGCAGACTCCCAGACTCCCAGACTTCCTGCCCGTGACCGTGAACGTGCCCACAACCCGTGGTGAAAACTAAAGAAAGGAGATAAGGTGATGTCCCTCTTACCCCAACATATGATGGCTGTTGAAGTATTAAGCAACTGGGAGGGAGGTTCTTCTTTATCAGGCCATAGCCTCAGAGAAATTATTGCGCGGATGCGGCTCCAGCCTGTCAGTTCAATCCTGCCTTTCTAAATTCACACTTCTTTTATTTTTTAAAAAGATTTTTTCCAAGTGGCCCCGCTCCCTCTTCATGTTCTCTGAGTAAAAACTAAAGACCTAAAAAGGATGTTGTGTTTGTGTGTAATCCCAAAACCGAGCTATTGCCTTGACGACAATATTTCGCGTGGCTTACAATTAGGGCGTAGACTGATCTCTTGAGAAATCAGGAAAAATCCAAGAGATACATCCGACACAGAAAACACATTCTCACAGCTTTTTTGTGCGATTATACCAAACATGAAGGTAGTCTTAGTGACATGTAGAATTCATACCAGGTAGTGGCTTGTTTTTGGGCGTGTGTAGCCCGCACCTTTGAGAACCAAAAAATAAAATAAAATAAAATGTTGTAATGACTGCCTGCAATGTAAAAGATGGATAGATGAGTGCATGCATTTAAAGAAGACCTAAGGGAGCGTAGAAGGCTTGGCTTTTACTGCCTATCGATTCACCTTCTGCCGCATCTCTAAAAGTAGGCCAAAGCTTGCTCCCTCAGCATGAGTCTCTTCTTCTTCATCCTGCGGTTCTGGAACCAGATCTTGACTTGTTGGTCGCTGAGGTTCAGCCGGTCGGAGAGCTCCCTCCGCCGCTGCCTGGTGATGAATTCATTCATCATGAATTCACCTTCTAGCTCAGCCAGCTGAAGTTTGGAATACGGTTTACGCTTCTTTCTGGTCCGAGTGTGCATCGGGTACCACGGGGCAGCTGGAGGAGAGGGAGGAGGAGGAGGAGGAGGAGGAGGGGGAGGAGGAGGGGGCATACAACGGATTAGTCACCACAGTTGCAAAATCACGGTCACCTCCAAGGTTATGAGGAGCCTATGGGGGCATCAGTTGTCTCAGGCAAAGCTTGGGTAATTGCCTTGTGGTAGACTTAGCGGATTTAAGATACGTTTGAGCTTCATTCTGGAGACCAACCAGAACATTATATGTTGAAGTCAAATTACATTACAATGATAAAGTACTCAGTTTTCCAAAAGATGTCTGCCGCCATTCAAACGCAGACAGTGGGCCTATTTCCGTCATCTGAAGACGATTTCTGTTATTTGCAAGAGACCCCAGATGTTGTTATTCTGCTTTATATTAGAATTCAGAGAACTGACGCCCCTAGAAGCTGTCACTTCCTCCACACACACACACACACACACACACACTGTGTGACACACACACACACAGTGAAACTGGATTTGTTTTGGTCTCTGCTCTGAACTGCCTGGACATATCTCATCTCAAATCCGGCCCATCAGAAGCTGTCAAATTTTGTGAAATTTTTAATCATAGGTGTTTTTCTAATTTTCAAACCCACCCCCCCTATGCAGAGACCACCAGTATACAGCGGTGTGTGTCACAGGAAGTTTTATTGTTGCAGTTAAAGTAGCATTAACGTGATAATTAAGCCGTGCGTGCAAATACCCCTACTTATTTGCGAGTTTCGGAGCATATTAAATTACTCTTGAGTACACAGCGACAGATATTAATTCTGTTTACGAGTCATTAAAAAGAAAACTCTCTCTATTCGATGCAGTCAAGCAAAGCGCCTCACCTCTTTAAATCACTGCGCTAATTTGTTTGCATTAAGTGCAACAATACACCAAAATCACTCACTTGTGTGCCAGAATTTTACTCTCTCGTTCTGAGCCTATGAGATGCAGTGACAGGGCTGATCTTTTATTCTAAAGGCTCCTTGGCAATATGGTTTGGTGGGGTTATCTGTAACTGTACACAACCACATGGCGCGTAAGGTATTTTAGGGCAGCCCCTAGCGGCGTTTGCACACCACGCAAGTACCCTGCAGGCTAGTGTGGGGCTTCAAGTTGTGCATCAAGATAACGAGCTCTAATGACGGTGTAATACCGCAAGTGTACGCTACGTGCAGCCCTCTTATCAATAATGCGAACGCGCGTTTATATTTAAAAAAATATATAGTGAATTAATAAATTTAGCACCCACCTCCGCCTGCGGCTATGTTGCTTGAATGGCTTCCCGGTGACACCAGGGTCTGTGTGTCGCTGGATGAAGGCTTGCTGCCCTCGTTGAGCAGAGAGGAGCTGGAGTCGGACTCCATTGACTGACAGGATGGCGGGTCTTGCGTTAGCTGCTCGGTCCCATAATCATATTTGGAAAAGGCGACCGTGCTGCCAATTCCACTGTGCATCCCGTGGTCAGATGTTAATGATGATGTGTCTCTCGCCCTATCCTCTCGTTTGAGGTTGCTGCCACCTGAACAGGTCTCCCTGTTCCCGCTGCCGTTGTTATAATAACATTTACCCTCTTCTGGTCTTGTAATTTCACACGACCGGTTGAAAGAAGGGTTAATAGACACGGGGCTGCTAAAGTAGGATTGAGAGTATCCATTGCACGGCTCCGAAGGATTCCACGGGAGGGAGCAAACATTGTCCCTTCTCGGGTAGGAGAGAGACGGTAGCCCCGCCAGTTGTCCCCCTGAGGCTCTAAAATTCGGAAAGTAAAATGTGTCTCCAGTGTGGATGTTTACCAAAGGTCCCACAAACCCTGGATTAAGGAGATTATGCTCGCCCATTTCCGCGGGCCCGACCAACAGCTTCTAGTTTATTGCAATCTGACATTTAACATAGTTAAACCTGGAGGGGCGCCTGATTGGCCATCCTCAAACCACGTGTCCAGGCTAACTTCTGCTACACATGGTACCACCCACTCGGTCCATCTCAGACAAAACAAAACATTAACTTCTGTATTACAGAGGTTTATATGCTTTTTAAAAATACTATAAACCTTTTATTAAAAATGTAGAATCTTGTTTTTCTTCACTTGAATCCATGCTGAGTCCAAAAGGAGACCGGGCTGTTTCTCCTTTTACACTCGTGGAACTGTCCATGGCCTCGTTTAATATCTTTATAAGCTGGCAAAAGTTTTTTTTTTTAAATGCTATTTCTTATGAAAACTATTTTTCTTAAAGGAGAGGGTGCATATGACATCTTGTTTTCTAGCAAATTATGGTTGAATTCCATGTCATATAAAGCTGTGATGTCCCAATTTTACAAGCTTGTTTTAAGAAAAGACTGATGCTCATTGCCGCACTCTACTCATATTTACAGTAACGGGGTCAGCAGGTTGAAGCCACTGGCTCTGTAAAAGAGGACGATATTCTACAAGGTTACTTTAAGAGGGTATATTTCACATAATATTCTCTAGTACACCTCACATGAACAACTTTAACAGATACCTCCAATAAACGTTCGCAGCCAAACTCTGGTGGGATTGTTATACCTCTCACAATTCTTTTATATGAATTTTACAAGATATCAGAGGGCACTTAACTGATTCAACCAGCCGGGAGTCTCTCTACTTTATATGTCGCTAATTAGTTGATTTGTAGATGCATCTCTGAAGACACTGGACAAATATATGATAATGCCAGCCTGCAGTCTTGCCTATGAGCTGACAAGAACAAAAAGAGGGCCTCTTTTCTTACCAACACAAACACTGTCCAAAGACTCAACTACTGTGCACTTTTTTTTTTCTGCAGAGAACTTCGCCATGATTGTTCATGATTCAGGCATTCTGCCAACAGCTGTTGCAACTATTTCAAATGTGGTCTTTGCTCATCAAACTGCCCGACCATCATCCTCAAACATATTCTTGTGACCTATACTTTTGCATTCCTCTCCCGGGTCCACGGACTCCTCGTTAATTGAAAAATAAATCTAGGAAGAGTTTCCATTCGTTTACAGCTTCCTAGCGTATCAGTCCAAAAACTATTTTGACAAACTAGTTTTCCCTTTCTAAATTCACAATCTAGCAGTACCCCACTCCCGACTGCACAGAAGGGAGACTAAATCAATTTGTGGATCCCAAAAGTTGCCATAACTCAGCATTTGGGAGATTTTTATGTCTCAATTATGAGGGGAAAAAAAGTCTGAATGTGTTAAAAACAAATAGCGTGACTCATCAAAGACACGGAATTAGAATATGCAAAAAATATATATTCTAAATATAACCAAGCACGCACGTACGTCGCCGTCAATCCACTCAAGTTCACGACGCACAGTCACAGAGGCTTGAACTTGATATTGAACTCAAATACTCCATTTAAACGAATAAAGAGATTCAGAAATTAGAATAAATAAAACAGAATACACACACAACAGCATTGGAGCTAGTGTCAGTTTAAATTGAGGACAAACAGCCCAAGTGATAAAAAAATAATGTGAATATATTCAGAGATGCGCCGATTTACATTTCCACAGATTTAAAAAAGCATCTTCCACAACACGGCACCATGGAAATAAAATAATCGATAAGAGTCCAAATAGTAAAAAATAAACAGGCTGATTTCATTAATTAATAATTCATATTATGAAGTTAGGGATCAACAAAAAAGGTGCAGGGTTACAGCAGCTTCCACGTGCGTGCTAAATAGCCAGAGAAGCTTGCTACAAATTTGCCAATGAAGTGTTATGTGAGAACATTAGTATTCATTTAAACATTGGTTTGGGAACAACTTGCAAGTCAGCCGATATTTGATAGCTGTATCCGTGACTTGTGACCGTGTATTCTAACTAACCAAAAGGCACCGGACCCTGCTCTGGCCCTAAATAGAAAGAAAATATCAAATGTTTAAACTGGAGAAGCCCTCGGGGATCCGTTTCTGTGCCTTGGGCTCATTGCCTCTCCTATCACTGCACATTCTTGCATCTAGTTAGTGAGCCTCGCAATGCAACACATCAGTCCAATATAATATTGTGCCTCGGTCTTAAGAGGAGGACTGGGGTGTCTTCGTATCACTTCACGGCTTCTCGTATTATTATAACAGCTACCAAAAAGCAAAACAGTGCGGTGTGATGTTGACAACAAAATGGCCCGGACGTCCATCCAGTGAGTGTGTAACATGCAGGCTGAAGTCGCCACTTTACCTCGGAGAAAAGAGGCCATGTGTTGCGCCTCCTTGCCTCGTCTCTCTCTCTCTCTCTCCCCCTCTCTCCACGCCTCCGATCCGGTTCTCCCACAGATCCGCATTTCACATTCAAACAACTGCTCGTCTGTTCAGTGCATCTTTAGATCAGCTATGATGTCATATCTGACCGCAAGCTATATGTCTTGCGCTCGGGACTGAACAATCTGCTTTTTAAAAAAACAACTTGGTAAATAGAGCATATAACACTGTCAAGGTCACTGTCTAGTACACTGTCTGCGCGATATTGAAATTACCCTCCTGGAATCCACTGGTCCTGTCCAGACAGGGCAATAGCCTAAACAAAGGGCTTTTCTTCCCTTTTTCTCTTTGATTCTCTGCAGGCAGGTTGCCACAGTTATAGCCTTGTGCAACCCCTTTAAAGCGTCCTTCAAGGAAAACAAACCACCAAGGGAAGTCGAAAGAAGCCACAAAAGTGGCAACGTTTGAGTTCGGTTTGGCTGATCTTTTTTGATTCGTTTAAAACATTTAATGCAGCTTTGCTTCAACATCCTATCTGAATACAAGCCCAGAAAAAATAGTGCATTCTATTACTTTAAATTCAGGATGGCCCATGTCCATCTGGGAATGCAAACATCATGTGATTTAAATTACAAAGTCAGCATAAAAATATGACAAACAATAATAGTCACTCAGTCTGCATATTTTCTATGTAAATGTATGCCAAACAAACATCGCAACAACTAGCATTTATGGCGAAGACTTTGCGCCATTTTATAGATACAAACATTTGAACTTGACGTTCACTTTGCGTAAAGTTACGATGGTATAAGTTGCCCCGATGTTTGACTGCTAATTTAAAGAAAGATACAATTGTATTTATTTATTCCTATCATTTTTAATTCTATAACTGCGCAGCTTTAGTGTGTGTGTGTGTGTGTGTGTGTGTGTGCGTGTGTGTGTATATATGTGTGTGTGTGTGTATTAATATGATTAAATTATAATTTTTAAAAAATCTCAGCTGCGAATCCACAAGAACTGTATTCATAATCAATAAATGATTCATTTTCAAGCCAAACTCGGCTCATGTCCTCAGGGAGATGGGAATCAAATTTAAAACGCTTTAAAACCGTGTGAATCTGCTGGGAAATGTGTTGGATATGTTCTTGCAACCATTTATGTAAATGAAATGAAAGAAAGAATAAATAAACGACTGTCCGGCAACGTGGAAGTCTGATTTTAAGATTATATTTGTTGTTTTTACAGTCCCGACGTGTCATTTTCAGATTTTTGAACGTGTTCCAACAGTAAAACTATGAAATCGCAAAAAACAATGCCCTGATTGCATTAATGCGAATTTTTACATGAACAGCAATCCCATAACAAAACAGCTGAAAGCGATTAGGACTCGCATAGCTTCATCTGTAACTTCTGCATTTGATGTGCCATCCAGTATAAGCAGGCCCTTCAACTTTAACAAAACTTCTGCATCCAAAATGAAGGCTGTCAACTCGATATTTCACAAATACAGTAAAACGCACTGAAAACTGTACCAATACTGAGCAACGGAAGCCATAACAATGAAAATGATGACGTGAACTAAAATATCCTTAAATTAGAGACAGTTGCAGCACTTCCTGATATTTTCCTCTGGTCACCACCAGAGGTTATCAGCCCCCTGTCTCATGTCTCTGGCTGACAGCGGCCTGCAGCTTTGACGCCTCCAAACACAACCAAAAACAATGCAACTTCTTCACACATTTCACATTTTCAAGGTTAAATCGGTGGCTGATCACAAAGCACGTGAAATATTTGAGTTATGTTCATTTTTATTTTATTTTTGTTTTATTTTGAAAGGTGCTGTCTGCTTTGCTGAGTCTATTCTGAGCCCTGCCTTTGTTTGGCATTGTAAATGTTAATCCCGGCCGTGCTTTTGATCAATATAAGTGACAACTTGAGTCAAATATGAGGTCAGCTTTAAGGAAATTGTGTATATTGCGGGGCACGTTTGACGGAATATAACTCCAGATATTCTTCTCTGCTGTGTCAAGAAACATTTTAAATGTGCGTGATTGGATATTTATGTATTATTGCACTGCAAAATGTATTATTTCAAAATATATTTTAAATTAAACTTTAAAAAAACTGACCCTCTGAATTACACCTACTATTCAAAATATAATTTGCATATTCTCCGAGTGTTGTTATGCTGTTGGAGATTAGCCATGTTATGTTGCAAATCCCTGCTCGGCCATTAAATATAAAGTTAAAGATTTAAAGAATTGTATTTTCTGTTAAAATGTGCTTAAATATTACTTGTTCAAATATGCAGACTACATTTAAAGCAGGCCTATTTTTTCCCCCCCAACTTCTCCAGCGCTGCGCGCCTTTAACTTTTGCAGGAATAATCATTTAAATAAACGCCTGTCACTGCATATAATCCGCCATATTTCTCCAAGTTAGTCTGCACAATTCACAGCGTTTGCTGCGAGCTTAAAAAAGTCATAAAACAAAGTCCACGTAGGCCTACCGCCATAGTAGGAAGAAAACGGCCATACCTTTAATCGTTATAGTGTGGGCGACGTCGTAATATCATTTCCTCTTGCTGTGTAGACACTATGGCTGCTTGCTGCGAATTACTGGTGTTGGTGTGAGACGTCAAAAGTCCTACCTGTCCTTCGTGGTCAATAACGCGCACCTCATGACGAGTGAATGAAACCATTGGAGGTTCCAGAGGCATGGGCCAGAACAACAACTTTTTGGAGGAGTTCTGCAAAACACAAAAGATCAGAGCCCAAATGTTAATGCAAAGCTCTGAGAGATGGTCAGAAATGCAGGTCAGAGGATATCGCTACACTTCCCCTTTTTTATGTATTTATGGCATGTCATTAAGCCTGGCTGTCTAGACAGGGAAATAACACCTTGTTTGCCTACAAACAAACCGCCGGCATTGGTGTCCAGCCCCCTATTTATTATTCACAATCTGCTGTGATGTCAAGGTCAAAGTGACTGCATAGTCATGGTCAAGGGTAAAATCAGGGGACCCAGAACTTTCCACAAGGACTGAAAATCCAAGAACCAGACAAACAAAAACTTGAAGTCTGACCGGCTTGGATTGTAATCAACAAGCTCAAAAGATGCGAAGAGCTGGAAAAAGTGACAGAGTCGAGCGCACGACTCGCCTTTAGAGATGTTTAAAGAGAAAACTAAAGTCACACACTAGCCACACAGTGGGGATGATATTTTCGGGGATAGCTACAACACTTGCACATGTTAGATTCCGAGGCCTCAGACGTGAATTATTTTTGACTTAATTAAAAGAGAGAGACCGTAATTATTTTTCGTTCACGCCTCGCCTATTCTGCTTTCATGTTTATTCCGATTAAAAAACTGAAATTACAGGCTTGGTATAATCTAAAATATCTTTCAGTAAGTTTCAACTTTATCGTTCTTTAATTTTACGTAATTTTACACTTATTTCACACTTTCATAACTGTATATGAAGTATCCTATGAGACATTTAAGCCTGGACACTCTTAGTAGCAGCTGCATATAAAAAAAAAAACTTTTATCTATGCAAGTGGACACAAAATATGCAAACAGATATGTAATTTGTAAACAAAACTATACACAGCCGATCTGCAATGCAGTTTCGGAGTGATATCCGCGCTCAGTGTGCGCATGTGTATTATTACTAATAAGTATTTACGTGAATAAAATGGAGTTCGTGTCGGTGACAGAGACAAACGATTCCTCAAGTTCATTGCAAAACTCACCTGCGCTTTATACATAGTGAATCATACAGAAACAGTGTTGGAGCGGGTCTGACTAAAATCCAAATACGCGCGGGTACGTGTGTCTGTTCTAGGCGTATCATGTGTTGCAAAATTGACGCACATTGTTTAGTCACTTTCAGGAACGCGCATTTATTTTTCATATCTTACAGAAAGCATGATGCGCAAACGCCTTGGGTACAGTGGGCGGTGAGGGGGCAAGCAAAAGTGTTTGAATTCTCGTGTGCGGGTTTGAACGTCATTAAGCCAACAATAACTGATTTGTACCTGTGGGTTATGGGAAAGACTGAATATAATACTCTGCGGTGAGCCAGTAAATGTTTTTGTGAGAGATGAGGCTTGATTCGCCTTTTGTCCTGTTTGCGAAGATTGTGCCATCTGAACATCTGCCAAGTAACAGACAATAATACGTCTTTGGTACCAGCTTTGATTAAAAATGCGCCGAGTTCAGGGTGGGATAGATGTACACACAAAGTGAGTTTCTCTCACCCGCCGACTGTGTTTCCCTAAACTGATCCATTTGAAAGATTAGATCCTGCAATGTTTAAGATAATATTTCTATCAGGCGTTGAAATGAGTCCAAATAATGACTCACGTTTTATTTTTCTTAGTTTGCAAGTGTCAGAAAATGCGCGTTGCTACTCACTAGCCACGCTCAATCAATGTATCATCTCCTGACGCCATTAACAAGACTCCAGGATGCCCAATAAGTCTTAATCAAGCACTTTGCAACATAAAATCTTCACTCGACCATCCGCTGTTGATGTTATGTACTCAAGTTGAAGAGGAAAGCGGTTAGAGCTTTTTCTGCTTAATGACACCAGTGTAACTCGAAACGAAAGGAAATGCTGCATGTAGGATGTTTGATTGACTTGAATATTTAAGCATTTTCATAATCATCATTTATTTATGAAACACGTTACCAGTACGTAATTCAACACCACAATACAGTTCACATACTGCACGAAAAGTAGAAATTACAGGCTTCGTACAAGGCGTGTGATCGGCTGCAATGCTACACTAACAAAGACAAAATAAAAAATAAAAAACGATTGTGCATTTATGTGTAATACTCACTGACTTTAATGGTTTACAATCATTCCAGTTGCATGACAGAATCCTTCACTGACAAAGGAAAACATACAGGTCTTGGGATATTCCAGTTTACAGTTCCGCCATACTAGATAATATGAATTAAATAATAAAAGGCATTGCACTATACAGATTAACAACATAGCAGCCTTTGTTTTACCCCCAGGCTTACATATCCCACACAGAGGAACATAGCTTTTGCAAATCAGAAGAAATATTTAAAAAAAAAAAAAAGAATCACTCTTTCTCTCGAAAGTCCTCTGTGAGCTTTTTGTTGAAGACGTCTCAAGTTCAACGTGTCATTAAGCCAATATTCATGTCCATATGGCGATTTTCTTTCTAAAATGACATCAGGCGAACCGTCTCCTCTGTTTTGATCTCCCCGTTGCAAGTCTTAGGAAATGTCACCAGTTCCTTTTTGAGATTTGGCTTGAGAAAAAAAAAGAAAAAGAAAAACACGCAATACTTGTCTTTGAAATACAGATATCGTTTTAAATATTATATATTTATATATGTACATTCATATAAAACAAATGTGAAGTGAATTTTTCAATATTTTCACAGTTTTTAGAGCATTATCTCTAAATTGAAAACAGGGGCATGGTGGCATGATCGATGGAGATAATGGATCTTAAATTAAAAAAAAAAAAAAAAGAAGAAGAAAGAAAACACTCAGCCAAAATGTTCTTCAGCCACGATTTTCGATGCAAGAGGTAAATATATGGCATGATGTTTTTGGAAAGTATGAGTTGCAGTTTTCAAAAGGAGGTCGCTGATCTTATCAAGTGGTGTGCATGTGATTGCTCTTGGATTTACTGACAAATTTTTTCTCCTTGACTCGTCGGTTTTGGAACCAGATCGTGACTTGACGCTCTGAGAGGTTGGTGGCGGCCGAGATGCGCCTTCTCTTGTCTTTGGTGATGAACTTGCTTGCTGCATACTCTTTCTCCAGCTCCTTAAGCTGGATCTTGGTGTAAGGGACACGCTTTTTACGCCCACGACGATAACTGCTGACCTCAGGCTGCAATGGCACAACGTCTGTAAGGAAAGAAGTAAAACAAAAAAAAGATGGAGGGAAATATTAGACTGCGCAAAAACACCGCAATGGTTCACTTCACACACACACACACAAAAAAATCAGCAGCAGTGAATTGCTGACAAGGCTGGTCTATTTCTGAAACAAGCTGGGCAATGTTGAGATTTAATTACTGACTTGAACAGAGAACAAGAAAGTAGACTCGAAATAATTCAGTTTTCAAGGTCGAGTTTTGTGTGTGTGTGTGTGTGTGTAGGGGATGGGGATGGGGATGGGATGGGGGGGGGGGGGGGGGGGGGGGCGCACATGAGAAATTTAGTTGCAGTGAGAATCTCAGGTGTACTGCACCTGACATATATGAACGCCATTATAACACTGTCCATGTCACTCATAAAATGAACTGCGCTCGTGTTGCACAGTGATAGGCCATCCTTTTGTTTCTGTAAATGAATAATCACTATCAAGTTACAGCCACTACAATAGTGCATAGTTTCCGGTGATCAATGCTCTTCCTTTGGCTGCATGTCAATACTCTGGCTATAGCCTGCTGGTTGACTAAACTACGCAGCAAACCTTGTTAATGGGCTCAGAAATAAACCTCTCGTAGAGGTGTTTCATTAAACAGCGGGGTAAGACTGTAAGTATAAATTCCAATAAGGCTCAATGTGGACGCCGCTCACTGCCTGGTTAGGAAATAGAAATCACAAGCTGGAAACTATACTGATGACAACTGGAAACTTTTGAATAATCAGAAAGTTACACGCAATTTAAGTAAAGTAAAACTTTCTTAAACTCCCCTTAAATCTTTTCCAGCTATGTTCTTTCTTAATCTTTTTAGAATCCCCCAAAGCTTTTGGCACCTTATTTGTTGAGGTAAGCAAAGTTTTAGGATTACACCTTGTAAGACAGCCTATGACAAACATGACAGGACAAGTATGGCAGAGAAATAGTGGCAAACTGACACATGGAGCCTTTTTTCCTCCCCACCTCCATGTAAAAGTCAGGGGTTGTGGAGATTTCGCTACAGTTAATGTGTATATAAGATTATGACAGATCTCAATTTAGGCCAATACATACTGCAACGACATTATTTTCATAATTATTTGTATATATTAAATATTCTTATCTAAGTAAATTAAGGATAACTGAGTGGAGTTCACTGTTGTGGTGTGTTTTTGAAGGAATTTTATTGTGTCTGTGTGAGTGTTTGTGTGTGTGTGTGTGTGTGTGTGTAGCGAGAAAGAAAGACATGAGCAGCGCGCGCTTGTGTTTTTGTGCATGTGTGCGCGCGCATTTGACGACGTGCCCGTGCCTGCGTGGCTTGCTTCCTGCGAATTTTCGGTATAAACGGGGGCAAATGTCGCGTGGGAAGTTCAGTCGAGGTCTGGGAACATCCCCATCTGAGATTAAAATACCTACAGATTTCACAAAGATAATAAATCCTTGCGGTAAAAGAAGCAGTCCAGTAAACACTCTGTAAACTGCATACTGTTCGGGCCCTAGTGTCCATTATCAGATATCATGCATGTTGTATGACAGTGAGTGACGCGAAAAAGAAAAGGAAGGTTGGATTAGAAAACTCAGAGGCTGTGTATATTTGTGTGATCTGGTGCTGAGGTTTGCATGCAGTGCAAATGTTAGCTGAAAGAATCCTAATATGTGCAAAAGACTGGATCGCAGGGCGCTAAGATTTATAGGCACAATCCAAACACAGTAGGCTAGCTTAGTCACTATATTGTCAAACAGGGGGCAAAGGTATGCACTGGTGTTCCTTTCTGTTCTACGTGACGGAAACTGGACTGTAATTATCATATGACTTGAAAGAAAAACAAAAACTGCAAATGCCCCGTTCCTCGATTTATATTATTACATTACATTACAAAAAAAGGGGGGCAATGCAGCTGGAAAGCTCACCGAACTCACAACATTTCTGCTTCTGTCATTTTTACGCACACTTCTGACAAAATGCAAATGCCCCATGGTTTGTCAAACAGAATATGAATGTGTCTATACACCGTCCATAAAGGATACGTGATAACTGACGAGGCTAACTTGACAGTTGCATGTTTATTCGGCACATTTAGAGTTTCCCTGCACTTCTTTGTAAGTTGATATTGGCACTTTGACACAATAAAATTCATAGACTAAGCAATAACATCTCAGCAGGGTAAAAATATCTGACTACATTTAAATAGCTTTCTTAATGTGATGACACGGATATTAAACGCCTACAAGCCGCAGGACAAACATATGAATGCCTGTCTGTTGGAGACAGATTTTTTTGTAACAAAAAAAAAAAAAAGAAAAAAAAATTAACAGAAATTTTCCGTACCTGGAAAAGGTGATTTCCAAAGATGAGTTGACTGCGTTTGCTCTTTGGAGCAGTACACCTGCCCATCCCAGCCATTGGATAGAGCCCAGTGCTGGTAGCCTTCCATGGGGATCAATGCGTCGTGTCGCGGTTCAGGATGGGCACTGATACTGGGAACCACCGACACGTCGAGATATCCAGGAACAGCCTGATATGAGCTGGCGAAACTCGGGTAGAAGGCAAACTCTTTCGCCCTGGAGGACAGTTCTTCCGTAGGCAGCGCTGTGCTGGGCTCGGCATATTTTTCTGCGGGATGGTACGAGCAGGGCTTCTGCTGCAAGTTCACGTTGTGCGAGTGAGATAATCTACAGCCGTAATATGGGTTTCCAAATGGATAACCGTAGCTCAAAGATGCACTGGATGATGTCTGAGGAGCTGGACACTGCCGGCCGGTGTCTGGAGAGGAAATATCCGAGTAGACGGAGCCCTGGTGGGTCGCTATGGTGCCAGAATGTCGTCCCAGCGCGGGGTGCGACATCAGGTCCCTGCAGTGGGTCGCAGGGCAATTACCGCTCAGTCCCTCCATTGTTTGGCTTTTATTCTGGTTGTTTTCATTCGGGCTTTTTTCATAAACGTACATCAAGGTGTCCGCCCAGCGTGGATGCAGAACCAGCGAAGTCGTCATATCAGGGGCTGCCGATGCTTTTTAAAAGTCGACTACTCCAAGACGGACACCTCATTTCCAACTACATTTTACACCAAGCGCATGCGCATACGAGGCCCTCGTGTGTCCACTTCATTAAGAATCTGGCACGTGATACGCTAACAAGTCCTACGAGATTGGGCTTGTGAGTTGGGGCAGAGCAGCCCTTTAAAGACCCACTGCCTCGCATGTCACAGTTTTTTCCTGCAGAATACCGACTCATATCATTGGCTTAAATCATCTAGACCCACACCCTTAAAGGGGAGTTTGGATACTTTTAAGATTGGGGCAAACGAAAACAACCTGTGAAATTTGGCCGACTCCGAGGACTCCCAGTGAATAAAATACTATGAGACATGATCATATGATCAGAGATGGCACATGGAAAATAAATAAATAAATATGTGGACGAGTATCTCTAATGAAATGTGTTAATGTAATATTTCAACTTGCTTTCTGGCGCATTGGTGCGTAAACTTTCTGTTTCACTTGGTGGAAAGCGATATGTTCCGGCTGAGGTTTAAGCTTGATTATTAAATGTGCCTAATAAACAGAGAATGATTTAATCTGGAATCCCTGGTCTGTATTCACTGCACTGTCTATTATAAAATAAAATATTGCACATTAAAAAATACAGAGCTACCAAAGCAAATACGTGTCTGTAAAGCGCCCAATCTTATCAAGACTGCTTTTTCTGAAGGACGCATTTCCTTTAAACCAGAATACAACTGCCACTGGGTCACCTATTAACATGCTGAGATGAGATTCTGTCACCAACCTAGCTGTGCAGGATTACTGTTCCAGCAGGACTTTATAATTTATGTTTACTAATAATGCTGCCTTTCAGGAGGTCCATACTGTGGAGCCTAAATATATCCTGGAAGATTAGAACTTTCTTGTAACGTGATTAATTTTTATTTAATCAGTCAGATAAAAAGATGATTTGATATTGTGTGCGTGCGAGTGTGTGTGTGTGTGTGTGTGATGCAGAACTAGGAGTTTTAGTATCAGCAAAGTTGAATGAGTGTCGTTGCACCTCAGCAGAAATGGCCACAGGACGATATGAAAACGTATTCCAGGTAAGATTACCCCCTATTTTGAATTCTATTCCAGGTCATGCTGACTCTTTAATTGAAAAGATATAATTACAGTAATCAGATGTAATCAGTGGCAGCCTCCTTGACGTTACATACAACTATTTGTGCGGTACGTTTGGGCCAAATTGTCGTGCGTCCTAATATTCTCGGTTATCTCAAAAGGCCTTTTCAGCGATAATGTGACCATTAAACGAATTCATGTGATGTTTCCGTTTCACTGGACTATTTATTCATACCATACAAGAGGATGCTAACGCTTGCAGCCGAAAATAAGAACAAGGGGCCGCTTTGAGCTGGACTGTGTGTAGGCTACCAGACCTTATTTAATTAGACAGCATGGTAGAAATAGCCCACGGACCTGTTTCCCTCAGGAACTTTTCTTGCGCCACTATTTTAGATTTGAAGCACTGGCTGAAGCTCATTTTAAAAAAAAAATCCAAAGTCTCTTTTGTTGCTCTCTTCACTGGGCCTTATAATGACGACAGCTGTGGAAATCCTTCATTCTTCTCCCCCGCAACACTTTCTTTAAAATAACTTCAGGATTAATATTTAAGACTTGTCTGTATTTTTAAGTTTGAAATATTACCGACGGGATAGGCCCTAAAAGTATCCATAAAATAGGCTTGTGATGCCTATCCCATGAGTCACTCATAAAGCAGGCTACGAGCTGCCCTACGAAGGGTGCTTAGTTTATCAACATTTTTCTGCTCCTGGGCTGCCTTGGGAGTAATCAGGCCACCGCTGTTTATTTGTATACTAAGGAAGCTAGACCCCTGTTCTTGCTCGGGCAGAGGCTATAGTTCTTTTGTCTCAAGGAAATTACCACTACGAAGGGCTCATCCAAATGGCAGCTGCACGGAAGTCCAAGGTCAAGGTAAAAAAACGCAGACAAACAGGGTCGTAATCAGAGTCTAGACAGACAAGAATGAACTTCACACTAGAGTATGCATGCAAACTAGCAGTTATTTAGAGACCCCAACTCTAAAATATTTGCTGCGTTTGGAGAGAGAGAGAGAGAAGTCCAAATAATCCCTTGTGTTTTTATTTAAAGCATCAGGAATTTGACATCTTTTGCGCAGGAGGAAGCCGGCTCCTTCCAAACTGACATATTTTCCATGAAAGCTGAGACTTCAGGAGGTGAAGTCTTCTGTTGTTTATTTATTTATTTATGGATGATGGTGTGTTATTATTATTACATCGGTGCATTTTGTTTTCACGCAGCCAAACTCCCACATTATGTCCAAATGTCTGCAAAGGCGATGGGAATAGTTTGCCCTGTGGGATAGACGGGGATGATGTTGGTCAAAGGGGCGGCAAAGCCTCAGAGATAATACTTCAACTAGTTAAATTTAGAAAAAGACAAAAAAAAAACAACTAAAGACTATAAATCACACGATCGCCCTGACTGTGGTTTTCTCCATAACTGGCACTGAAATTGACTGAATATTGTCAGACTTAATGTTCCAGCAAACAGAAAAACAGCACAACAAAGTAAAAATCTTAGAATTATATTTGAAATTTTACGAATTCAAAAATAAAAAGTATGTTCCTCTTTTGATAACACTTAAGAACCAATGCGGTTATTACACAGCAACTGAGGGAGTAAATAAATGATCAGGCTAATATCAAATATTTAAACATTTCCGCTGCAACCCTGAGACACCAGCAGCCCACTCTTTAACCACAAGCATGCCAGCGACGACACTCACAGCCAGTGTCTAACACACGCCCTGCAGAAAATACAATGAGCTCTAAAAGATGTCAAACTTTAAGTGGCACGTTTTGTTTTCTATCGTCTTTCATCAGCTGTGGACAGGTTGTAGACGCACAGGTGGGGCTCACAGAGGATGAAAACGACGCGTTAAAGTATCGCACTGCAAGGCCTGGTTCATATTTAATTCTGCCACGCAAACGATCCATCAACGGAATATTTTGAAATAAATAATTCACCCACCAATATATACTATTTAAGACAGCCAAAAGATATGAAAGCTGATGTTTTCTCACCCTTCATCCACCCGAAACTTCTACTCCATGCGGCGGGGATGATTATTGATTACCTTGAATAAAGCCTTGTGTATTTAAATCTGTGGATTTTAAATTAAGTTACGAAGAGCAAACTGGAATGGAGGTAATTAGCTGGGTTTAAATGATTTATTCAGTCACTATAGATAGTAATACTATTCCTACAACTCGACCAGCAATAAGTTGCCATGTGCGAAAGGGGGGGAAAAATGGAGATCAGTAATAGTCGTGTGGCTGCCAGGGTTATTTTAAACCAAAAGAACAAAACCAGATTAAATCCCAACACTGCTAGGTTAAATGTTCAAACCAAAACTATGTGGCGTCAACGAAACAACGAATTTGGCATCAGACAAAACGTTGCCACAATAAAATAATATTAAAACTGCATTTAAAGTGTTTGAAACTTCAAGGCGGTGTGTGGTTATTATAATGCTCTGCAAACTTTAAACAGTTTCATTGATCTTCACTGCAAAAACATCTTATTTTCTTTTTTCTTTTTAAATATTCGTCTATGTTTTATTCTAAAAAGAAATGTTCTTCTTAAAAAGCGTAAAACAATCTGCCAGCGTGCGTCAAAGACTCCTGCTCTCCGCTGCGGCTCCACTTCTTTCAGGAACTGTTAACAGAAACAACTATCAATATCTTGACAACCAGCCATGATGTGTTGCTGTAAATATCTTCACAACCAGACATCATGTCCTCTCAGACAGGCCTCGTCAGACGGAGAGAGAGCCCGTCTGATTGCGGAGGTTTGTGGGGGAGGGGAGAGCATCCATCCCCATACAAATGCTGCCTACCTGCGGCTTCCGCTCTCAGGAACTGACTGCAGGGCACATGACATGAGCCAATAGAGCTTGTGCAAGCGGAATATAGCCTCGTATGCATAGAGTATAGGTGTAGCAAATGCTATTTTGACCTTGCACCACAACAGTGGTAACATACACTGCATGCTGCAATCCAACTTCATTTAAAATCCTGTATCACTCTTTCAAATAATGATACAGCAACCAAAAACTCCAAAGGAAACAAGTGGAATTATGACATCAGTTTTCTTCGCCTTGATTCGGGAAAATTCATTTTTGCACTGCAAGTCCCTCCATCCAAAAGACTTTTGTCTTTCCCATTTGCACGTATAACTCGGTTAAATGCAGATAGAATGGCAATAAAAATCAATACTATTACTTCTCAAACATTATCTCACCGGTCTTGAGAGTGATGGAAATTCCTGTGCATAAAAACGTCTTTGAGGAGGCGATGTAGCGATCCAAGAATGTTTTGACAGCTTGCAGGTAGAGTCTGCGCCATGCATGCTGAAATCAGGTTGCGTTCATGTTTACGAGTTCCCAGCCAGCTTCAGACTTAGCTATGAGATCAAACCATTTTATAATCAAAGTAAACCGAGTGGACTATGTCCTCCAAAGTAACCAGATACATTCGTGCACAATAATAGTAGAAAGGCCGATAGTGCATTTTCAAAATGAGGATGCGAAGATGTTTTTAGTAAATGAACACGTCAAACTCAGTGGAATCAGATTTGGACCTATAAGTGTCTAAACTAATTGAATGGATCAAAAATCTGTAACTGCAGTGCATACATAAATCTCATAGTAAATCATGACTGTTGTTCATTTGGAAGTTAGGCGTGTGAGTCACGAGCTCCTGGTCTGGCGCGTTACATGTATTTTGCATTAAAGGTTTGTGTTAATGCAACATTTTCCTCTGCAGGACAGCGAGCCCTCGCTCTCTTTTAGTTATTCATATTGCTTTAGGTTGCCTGTGCACAACCACTGGCGTGTTTGTGTGTCTGCGTGTGTGAGTGTGTGTGTGTGTGTGTGTGAGAGAGTGTGAGAAAGAAAGTGGGGTGTTGTTCAGCAGGCAGGGAGAGAGCAGAGCAGTCCACTGTCATGAAAACATTCCTACAAAACTAAAACAGCATCTCAATCTGGTGTTTTCCCGTTCAGGCTGGCTTTAATTTACGATCAAAAATGTTCATAGTCGTAAAAAGCCAAGACCACTGCACTACTATGCCAACAGCAAGGGCACATAAAGGCATATGATTTTGTCAAGAAAATCCTAAACCGTACACTGGAATATATAACTAGGGCAGTGCAGTGTTGGTGCGTGATGAAAAAGAATGAAATTGTTTTACAATAAGTTGAGAGGGACGTTTAAACACAGCCGTCAACATGCGTAAATAGATAACTATGGAGTGTTTTGTGTTCCCGTTTCACTTCGCACCCGGAATCACAAATTCCTAGTTTCATTTCTCATAGCTGCATATGCATGGGGCACATTTTAAAACGCAGGTCCGACACTAGCATGCGCATTTGTGTCCTCTGTGGAATAAAAGCTACGGAGCTGCAGCCTTCAAGTCTCCAAAAAAAAAAAAAAAAAAGAGAGATCTATCTCAGCACGGTGAGCCGGTGTCATTGATAGGAAGCCATGTTTGCAAAGCAAACCGAAATGAGCTTAAGTGTTCGTGAAACGACATACAGTCAATAGAGGACACAAAAGTGTCGAGTTTAGGCCATACAGAGGTGTGTGTGGGGGGGGAAGAAACACCCCTCTAGACTGACTTTACTCACCAACACCTTATTATGTGTCAGACAGACCCTTCGTGGTCTTTAACAGATCAGGCAGCTCAGCACATCTATCAAAATGTAAAATCAGAGCTTCTCTGAACATCAGATTTCTGTTCATGTTGATGGTTTATTTATCACAGTCACCACGAGGTAACACCATATTTTTATTCACTACTGATAAAACATGGTAGTCTATATATAACGTGGTCGTGTGCTATCAGGCTGTTGAAAAGCCATGCATGAAACGGACTTCCTACAGGACAGTTTAGGGCTATTTACCTCGGATTTGACTCGTTTAACCTCACCCAGAGTAGGTAGACTAGGAGAGGATGGCTGTGGGTTAACCGCAAAATAAAGCAGGCCAGGCGGAGCCGCGCCCAGAGGACAGAGGGCAGGCTGGCAGACCACCGCTACAGTCAGGCCAGAGTGGATTTACAAAATACAACACGGGCTTTACAGCCTTTTTATTTAGTGTACTTATCATGCTGTTATTACATGTCAGTGGTTCATTACTCGATGCGGAATGAAGGACTTTTTTTTAAACCAAATCTGAGAGCTAAGATCCTCGCGCGTAATTTATGCGAAACAAAATGCAGTTTCAATTTAGAGAACAGCATGTGGATTAATTAAGAACATAACACCAGCGCACTGGCGATTATTTACGCCTCATACATGTCGTACAATAAAGGAAACGGGCTACATAAGTGTGATCACCTAAATAAATGCGAACATCTGTGTGTTTTCATATGCTGGTAATCATAATTTCTACACAGTAATAGTCACAACTTTAGACAATAAAGTATTTTTGTATCCTAATATGGATAGAGTGGAAAATGCGCGGCGCCATTGGATAAGCGTCTGTTACGCACAGACCCAACAAAGAACCTATTTCATATAAACAGTATGTTTGTAAACTAAAGCTTGAGACAAAGTGTATTTTATTAATATATATTTACCTGAATTATTGTACCAACAAGTTATCAAGTCATGTCTCGGCAATGCGGTGGGGCTATATCTGTCTTATATTTTAATGCGAATTTATGAACAAACTGGCTGTCTTAAAAATTTGCTCACCACTTTTTATTTTATCTACAGTCTGCAATTAGACCTGCTGGAGTGAATCCTTAATTTCCCTGCTGCAGTCCCGAGGGTAAACCGGTGAGAAAGCAGACTAAATAAATCCACAGTTGGACGCGTCTCGTCGGAAGTCCAAGTTCAAGTTAAGAGAGGCGGTCGCTCCATCCGTCCAGACAGCAAAACAAAAGACACACACGTTCATCATTAATCATCTCACTCCTTCACCCAAAGAATAAAGCGCCCCAAACTTTCTGGGCATATTTCAGACTATATTTAGGCTTTCCACAGAGGAATCAAGCATGTGTACAGGTGCATTTTTAAATGTTTTATGCTTCAGTAACAGAGGTCGATGTGAACTATATAACTGATGATTTTTTTTTTCTTGAAAAATAGGTTTGAAAATTGAAAGCTCTAAAATCGCCTGTACGTGTATTTTTAAATGTTATTATCACTCGTGAATTGAACAGATTTAGACACTTGTGATTTTTGAGGAGGACTCCATTTTCAGTCGGCAGCTTTAATAAAACTGTTTGTTCCCGCAGCACCAGAAGAAACTGGACCGCCCGCAAGAGACAGCCTGTGTCAAAATAATCCAAATAAAGGGGTATCTTCCTAAATCTCGAGAGTTGCATTACACGCCGATATTTCCACGCCACTTGCACTAATGCGCGTTACAGTGTGTAACACCATGCAGCTCTCAAGATGTTCACATGTAGAAAAATGTGCCAAAGTGCTGATGGAGTTCCGAGGACGCGCGGGCTGCGAGCTTGTGTGACTTTAACCCGTCACTGTGAGGTCTAAAGAGAAACTCTGTGCAAACACTGTTGGATAAAAACAGTTTGTGAATGCACACAGTAGTCGGAGTATAAAATGTGCTAATTAAATCAGGTTCTAATGCTGTCTAAAAGCTGAAATTGTGCAAACGTGGGCGAAATTGTTTCCAATCTCAGCACTGCAATCCAACCTTATCCTCCAATTCTGTCTTTATAATTAAAGAAACAACAACAAGAACAAATTTAGATAGACACATTCTTAAATATACCTTACAATTTATCATTTACTTCCTGTGTAGCGTGCAGACGACATTTCTACATGTATGTCATCACCAAACGTACAGAATAAATGAAAATATAAGCTATATAACCTCCTTTACGCATCATTAACAGCACACGCAGATCAGACTATATTCTGCTAAACAGAAAGTGAAACATGAAGCCAGCTATATTTGGTATAGGTAAATGGTTTATTTAGATAGCCCACGCTGTGAAGCCCACTTTGCTTTAAGACACCAAATAAAATCCGGTGAAAATTTACAGCAGGCGATTTTAAGAACAACAACTTCCTCATCCTGTATATACACAAGGCCAACAGTGACTGTATGAAGAGCCTAAAGTCAACATGGATTGTTGGTTTGGAAGAGGTGCGGGCTGGAAAAAGTGATGTCTGCACCTACTTGCTGTCGGTTAACTCGTTGTGATGGAGGGAATCCTTTCAAGTGAAGTGGTGAGCATGAAGCCATACTCCGAATCATATCAACAAGGAAAAAGTAAAAAAGGCACCTGATATATTGATCCACACAGTGTCTCCACGCAGGACACGGTCTGCTGCAGAGAGCAGCACCGAGGCCACGCTGCGACAAGTACATTCATCACAAAGAGAGCAGCCAAATAGGGATTAACCTGCCATGCACCACCGATGTATATTGTGGGAAGTGAATTTTAATCAAATCCAATGGAAGTGACTACATATATTTGATGTACGTGAACCAACAATGTGGGATATATAGGGGTGGCATTTAAACAATCCGGCGGCACTCTCCTTCCAAAGTCGAAAGCTGACGGTCAAACCACTGAAAACAAATCTGATTCAGTCCGTTTGAATGTGATATCAGAGGACAAGTCGTTCAAAAAGAGCCCGCTTTTTTGTGGCGGTGTTTCTTCCTAGGTTCTAGATGGCTGCTAAAATAAACTATCGTTCTTTATATGTGGCTAAGTTGATATTAAAAGGGGCTTTGCCTGAATGAATTTGTTTGATCACTACACACAATAAAGAGCTTGAAAGTGCGCCAGAGAAGTGTGCGCAATTACGCCTACCTGCAATCAAACCTACTTTGGCAACTATTTGGATCATGCCTCTCGGATTACACATCAGATGCTGGAGCAAAAGCAAAGTAATTAAACTATAGGAATGTTTTACATTTAGGCATAAGAACTGATTCCAAGCGTCGTTTACGTCAGAAGAACGCGTTTAAGTGAATTAACGCACAGCAAAGTTATTAAATACGACACGTCTTCGGAGGTGCTGTGAAAAGTAGTTCATTCTCTTTCAATATAAGATATTAAAACCCCGATTGGGAAGTCTTTTGGAGTTGACAGACTGATAAAAATAATAATATTCACATATACGTGTACAAAGATTCCTCGTGTGATTGATTGTTTATTGTTTGTGGTCTCAAAAGTCGAATAACTGCTACTCAAAATCTAAAAAATATTAAGTTTCCCTGATCTAAGCGAGATCACCTTCTTGCGCGTGGATTGCGCATTTGATAATTTGACTGACGATAAATATGTCAGGCTGTGAGTGTTTGGTTTCAAAATGCAATAATTATTTGAGAGAGAACATCAATTAGTTCATATTTTTGGCATCCTAGACGTCTCATTAAATACTCCCTTCAGGTCACTATAGTTTTCTGTAGCAGAAAAAGAAAGTGGAAGACAAAGTGATCAATATTTGAGTGAAATTGAAGACAGATTTGAGAACCAAAGTGGAAATATTGAGTCCTGTCGCTTGCTGTCAGGCCGAGTACAGTGCATCACAGCTTATCCTGCTCTTAATTTCGCTTTCTCGCACTTCTGCGCATGCCTGTGAGAACATAGATGGATCGATCAGTGCATGGACTTGAGCTTGTACCCGTGTATCGCACACATTATGAAGATGAGCAGGACTGAGTTCAAGTTCAAAGTCACTGTGCTCAGACAGAGCTGGGTGTGCTCAGGAGAGGACACCCCTCACCTCTCTCACCTCGCTCGTAAACCAAAACAGTAGCCGTTTGCATAAACGGGGCACAAATCCGATCCTTCAAAGACCAAAAAAAAAAAAAAAAAGGTCTGAGACATTCAATCCGTGAGCACGAAAACGAAACGAAACAAAAAAAAAAAATGCGAATAATCATTTGACCCTCTCCTGAGCGGAGTCCAGTGACTGACAGAAGTCCGGGCATTGATCGGCTTTAAGTGGTCCGATAAGAGGCCTGCTTTAATCTAATCTGTAATGTTAACGCAGCTGGCTGTAGACAGATGAAACTCTTCACCAATACTGCGCTTTGATTTTTTTGTTGTCTGATGTTTGAAGTCAGAAATTCTGTCTGCGATTCGGCTTAACTGGGCCAAAAATGAACCAAAAACATCGATTTCAAATCAAATTCTGATTCAAATAGTGTATATTTTAATGTTTAAGTGTCGCTTTTAGGGACCAACCCATGCAAAACATTTTCTATGCACTCCTTATCAGCACAAAACATGTGAAACTGGGTCTGAACTATTCTGCCCTCTGAATTATTCATATTTATTCATTCATTATCAACATTCATATTTCTCTGAACTTATTAAAAACGATGAGCTAAAGTGCGAGGACACGAATTCAGTCAAACTTGAGTTATTTGCAGCATCAATTTGAAAAGAATAAAGCTAACTAAATTGAAGGAATAAGAGCCCCGAATTCTAATTAGATTTCCAAACTTTGTATCCAGGTCACGGTTGTTTTGCATTTTGTTGTTTAAAGTGGTGATTTTAAGAAGCTGCGCACCGTTTTCCTCTGTAAATGATTCTATAAAAAACACTTTAAAACAAACCAAACGCAAGACATTGCAGCACTTTTATTAACATATTCAGAGGAGTAACAGACGAAGGCGAAGAGAAACCACATTCTTTCACTTTTTCTTCCTGCGTGGGATTTTTATGGAGAAGCCAACAACAACACTCCAAAACTTCGGACCCTGAATTGTGCCACAGGATCACCAGAAAAAGTGCAGTGGTGCTTCAGAGCTTTAATTAATTTTCTGTTTAATTGCATAATTAACGATTGAAGAGGCTGTAAAATAATCCGCATCGGTAAGATATTAAATGCGTGAGAGGGTTTTACATGTAGTTATATGGCAATAATTTCGCGACTAAGATACAGGCTACAAATTAATGTGCGACATTAGGCCATCAGACTGGTTTGAACCTGTTGACTAATAGTGCAAACAACAAAAGCCCGTTTCTAATGTGAAATAAGGTCAAACATAATCGGATTAGTGAGAGAGAGAATGTGAAGAAAAGATCCAAATGAGTGTTTCAAAACTTTCCTTCATTTCTATTAGCATGATACAAATCGAAATGATTCAAGCATGAAATCTTAATATTCATTATTCCATCTACACTGCAGGCTTTATTTACCCAACATTTGATACCGTGATCCTGGAAAAGTGCTGGAATTAATCATTAATGAATGATAGCAATGTTCACTGTTTTTAAGTAAACTAAATAACTAAACTAAAACTATAACTGTTTTCTAGGGAGAAATTGTAACAGTTTTTAATGACTGCATCCATTTTTTTCTACATCGCTGCAAACAAAGTTTTATATGCCTCATGTGACTTTTTGATTTGGCAGATTTTTTGTTGTAGACTACTCAAAGACTATTGTCTTTATAAGCAGATCTAACGGTGGCCCATACGAATATTTTAGGATATCTGCAGAAAAGAAAATATCTAACAGAGAGCAGCTGCAAAATATAATGCAAAGGACTTTGCAATCTCTATTAAGGGATTTAATCAAAGTACCCTAAAATTTTAACTTTCAACTGACAATGTGAACACAGTCACACATTGTAAACGGACAGTGGATACAGAATCTTAAGCCAGGAGGTAGATAAAGTATTCTAATAAATCATCTAATTTTTCACAATGAAGACTGGTGGTCCACAGAAACACTTCCTTGACTCTCGTGTGAAAATGGTTCTCTTAAAGCCTGCGTTAACTGTCGTGGAAACGTGGAAATATCCCCAAAGCAAAAATGTGTGTTCATGACCTTGCTTAAGGTCAGAGTAAACACAAAAAGACCATTTAGCTTGGCTGAATTTGGCCAAGAATCTGGGGAAGTCTGTTCCGAGAGCTGCTAGAGATGTACAGTATATTACAAGCGATTCGATGTTTAGCCAGCCAACCTTTGCTGTATAAACTGCAATTATAAATGACGTTCCTAAAACTACAGATTGAATTGACTGTGAGGCACCCGCTCTTAAAGCTGAGAAATTGATCGGGTGGGCAGTTTTTCAGCTGGAGCCAGATGTGACCCACAGGCTCCTAAATGAGCATCACTGTTTTAAATCAATTAGGAACTGCTGCAGTGTGATGCAGTTGTTTTTCATTGCTCTTATTTACTGCAGTAAATATGACATCAAAACTTTAGTTTAGATACACCAAAAACAGTATTTACCAGAGACACAGTTTTGTAGAGACTGAGAATTTTGTACACACAAAGAACTTCTAAAAAGTTTTATGTTTCACAATGAAAAGACTGGTGAGTTTCTTTTTTACTACATCATTCTTATTATTTAATTTATTTTTCACAAATCCAGTGTCATTTGTAGCTAAAGTATCAACAGGAGTAGTGGTCATTACATTCGATCTTTATCTTTCTTTATAATTTTTTATATTTCCAGTGACAAATGTATGCCCATTCATATAACACGACATGAAACATGAAATATAAATGTGTAGTCAAGTCATCTCATAATACGTTTCTGATTAAAGTGATCACTATCCTGTTTTGCCTTTAGCCTTTGCGGTCTGGTGCATGTTATTATTTTATGTCTACCTTTGATTCAGGATGGCAAGATTACTCCCCAGGATTCAGTTCAGTTGTGTGCATGCTTCATTCCCTTTGATACTGACTCCATAGGGGAAAAAAACAGTAGTTTAATTTTACAGATGTTAAGTCTTGCACTCTCTTTGTTCATGCATCGCCTTCGAACCGTAACAAGAAATGTGAACGCGGCAACCTACAAGAGCCAAACAAATGGTTGAAAGAAATTCTGAAAAGTACTAAAAATGCAGATTTTCCAGATGCAGTACACTGGAGTGCAAAGCCTGTGAAAAACATCTGTGTGCCTGCAGCTCAACCACCTAAACACTCATCATCATAATAAGTTAGGATGTTTATTAGAAATGATGGAACTGACCTTTGAAGTATCTTCATAACGTTAGAGCAGCATTTACCAAGCACCACGCCAGCCAACAGCATACAGAGTGTTGGTGTGCTGTTTGTATTATTTGCACCGTTTCCTGTTGTTTCTGCAGATTTAGAACTTACAAATGGATTGTATAACACATTCAGTAAAGGAGAAACAGATTTATGATTGTAGGTCAAGTTCAATGAACATCTGCGTTGGTTGCAAGACCTAAGAGAAAAAAAGAAAGACTTTGACTTTGATATTTTACTCAAGGACTTATGGTTTAATAAAATATCACACAACATTAATTACTAAAGAATAATTATCTGACATTTGACTGCTGGCTATACAGTTTGATATAAAAAAAAAGTTTGTAAAGAAATGAAAGTATCACTTTTGACTTTAATTTGATCAATGTCGTGTGTTGCACAAACATGACACCACATCATGAGCGCGCACAAGTATTTAGAAAGACGATATGAGATCTCTATTTACTCTCAGCCAACTTCTTCACATAGCACGGCGCCCACACACAGAAACACACTAACTTGACTCTGGGCAGCTGGAAGGAAAGTGATGGATACTCTGGGCAGACAGATTTTTTTGTGTTTATTTATGCACAACCAGTCAACTGAGCAAAGTCCTTTTACAACTTGCTCCCATACTGCGTGTGGGTATAATAACCCACAACAGAGGAGCTTTTCCAAAGCCGGATATCTACCATTTGGGGAAAAAAAGTCTAAGTCTTTCCACATGATTGATGGCATGAAAAGGAAAACTACTGATGGAATAGTTTTAATAAAAAGATCACACATCACATTTATGTGGATATTCAGTGTAATCTTGCCACTCTCTGCATCTGTACAATTTTCTAGAGTCGAGCAGTTTTTACGTCTTAAAACCAAACAAAAAGTCAGAAAAACAAAAAGTTCTTGGCCTCTATCGCTTTTTTTCTGTGCCACCATTTTGTGTTTTTAGAAAAGCAGCACAGGCTACACTGCACATGATCTCCATCAGTATATTATATATATTAACAATAATATGGTTTGTGTACCGGTAAACCTTCTGTATGTATACAAATAAATACAAATCTCTTCATATGTAAAGTCTTCTTTCATTGCACTCAGAATACAATGATGGAAGGAAGTATTTCACGCTTTTACAGTTCTGAATACATTTCATTATTTTCTTTGTCTGCTGACTTTTTGGTGCTCATATAAATAAGTTAAACTAGCAGCTGGTCTCTGCTTTCCAAATGTCTCTTATCATACTGTGCTGCTCTTATTTTGCACAATATATACACATTCCACTTTTCATTCTTATAGTTTTCCTTAATGTCCCACCATTTTTCTTCCATTTTTTTCCTTTCTATATAATTTGCTGTCATAAACACCCGACTTTCATCATTCAAGTTTATTAATGTTCTATAATAATAATTCAGTATTTTGAGAGAAAAAAATACTTCTGGTTTATGAACGTTCCATTTCACTGCACAATTTACATCAAACTTTTGAGTACCACATGTCCAGCTGAGTCAGCCTCGCTGACAAAAACTTCCAAGTGGCTACAGCACGTTTTACATCATTTTATGGCTAGAAGGCAAATAAATCCTGACTGGGTTCTCTCCCCCTCTTCACCTTACCTCTTAATCCTCACTTCTATGCTTTTGGTCCTTCTCTCCAATAGATGCAGAAGTTAAAACAAGCAAATCTGCTGTCTTTACCGCTGATGTCTTCGGCTGTGAGTTTGAGGGGGAAGACTTCATTATATATATAGTAGTTTTACAAAAAATAAACTTTAAGATACTTCCATTGAGACAAATCCCTAATTCTTGTGAGAACATGTTTTAAACTTATGTTTAATTTATGGCTCTGACTTTGTACATGTATAGAAATCTATACACAGGCATACTGTACATTATTAAAGCAGGCAAAACTACCTAAAACGTTACAACTCACTAATTAATGCATGAAGTCAGTTTGAGTAACAGTGAATTTAGAAACTAGAATCTGTATCTTGAATGAAGGAAATGAAAGATGTAAGAGAGCTGTAACACGCAAAACAAATAAAAATACACGGCGATTAGTTCAATTAAGATGTGTCTGTGGTTCATGTCATAGGAAAGAGCATTATCGAGTATGCAAATTAGAGGATATTTAAAGTCTTAAAAGTGTAGGGAATGACAGATGCAGTTCAGATGCTGTTACCTGCTGGGTGTTGTTTGGACATATATGTGGAAGGTCATAGCGCTGTTCAAACAAGATTTGTCTCTAGTACAAAATCAGGCTATTTGGTCGGTTCGTCTTTACAGACACCACTGGCATGCTACACAAATTGCTTTATGCCCAAAAAATATACAAAAAGATAAAATCTGCAGCTTCTAAATTGGGGGAATGGGACACTATCTTTTTCATGGTGCTCAGTAAAGCGCCATAGTGTGACATGTGCATTTCCACTGTGCCCTCTCAGCAGGGGTGACCGTGCTGATCCAACATTATGGTTCTGCTATACAGAAGAATTAACCCCTGAAGATCCCTGTCGGCAACTGAGCTGTCACCGTAAAATGAGCGACTCAACATATGTGGCCATACAGGCAGCTAGAGAGGAGTGTCATTTTTAAAAGGCTCCCTATATTTGGTTTTCAGTGCATTCGTAGCTCCTCCATGAAGTTTAAGTTGCTGTAATTTAGATTTTTTGTTTTATTCCTGGGTTTCTATGTGACATTCATCTAACAAACAGAAACCACGCTGTTTCCTGATACCTCTTTTCTGCTGTGCCGTAAGAGCTGTAGTAATGCCTCGTGCTGTGTAATGCAAATTGGTATAGTTTCATTGTGAGGCAACTACAGAATGTTTTGTTAGCAATAGACTGATGTTTTTTAAATTAAACTGAAGGTGCAGTTCTGGGGATAGCTATGATGGTCTTTGGCTTGGACCACCACATCAGTCTAGACTGAAATATCTTCACAGCTTTGAGATGGAGTGCAATGACATGTTCTACAGATACCCATGGTCTCCAGAGGATGAAACCTACTGACCTTGGTGATCCCGACTTGCACTCTAGCCACCAGCAGGTTATCATTATTTGTTTTTTTGTGAAATGTCTAAAATATTATGTGGCTTGGCATGAAATTTTGACTTTGACTTTGGCCATCTATGGTGCCAAGAAGAGGTTGCGTATCAATGACATTTAACACACTTAGCACCACCAGAAAGGCAAATTCTTTTTTAATCCAGTGAAACGTCTAAAAATTTACGAGACTGACACAAACATTCATGGTTCTGAGACAATCAAATGCTGCAGGGTAGAAAGGCTAAAAAAGATGCAGTGACACAGAATGAATAGAAAGTGCCAGCAACTCTACAGTCCAGGTGATAGTCTAAAAACTACTCAAGGATGCTCCAAGTAATGAATTCATTTTTGTTATTCTGGTCAGTATAGCCTAATATTTCCTCTATCCTTTCTTGTCCATGTGCTGTTAGCAGTTGCGATCTGTTATGATCCATTTAATTTGCATCAGAAGTGCCCAAAAGCCGCCGGCGCTTAGCTCAGTTGGTAGAGCAGCCGCCCCATATGCGAAGGCTCGCTGCAGCTGGCCAGGGTTCGAGTCCCGACCTGTGGCCCTTTCCCGCATGTCATTCCCCATCTCTCCCCACATTTCCTGTCACTCTTCAGCTGTCTCTATCAAATAAAGCTTGGAAGGACCTTTTTTTTTTTTTTTTTTTTTTTTAAAGAGAAGTCAAAATCCTTTGCTCCACTTGGGTAACCAACAAAGTGGAGCAAAGGCATCTCTCCCACAAGAATAATCAAGCATTAAATCCAGAGAAGAATCACTATTTAATCTCAGCCCTCTCCTTCACAGTGTAGGATTTTACCGGGGACCCATAAAGACCAACTTTGCAGCTAGAGATTAAACTATTAGTCAGTTAATGTAATAATCTTTTGACAGAAAATTAATCAGCAACTATTTTAATAATCTCTTAATCTCTTCAGTCTAGGTAACATGAATATATCACACAACTGGCTATCAGGCACTTTCAATGTTCTAACATTTTATAGGAAAATTATAGTAAATAAAAGAATGAGAAAAAAACAAAACAAAAACAAGCATCAATCATTACTATGCTAGCTGCAGTCCTTTTTGCAGCACATCAACAACATTAAAATTCAACCACCACCAAGATAATCAACCTGAACCTGAACTTTCAAATTCCATTCAAAATTGTAAGATTTTTTTTTTTTTTGCAGGTTTTTTTTTGCTGCACAGTAAGGGTTTTTAATTATTGTGCATATTTAAATCCCACCTTTGATATATTTGTAATTTTCTGTCTCCATGCACATTACTGTGCTTTTGGAAATTAAATGAAATCTGCCAGACCACCTCTGACAATGGTCCACGTTAAAATGCCTCTCATTCAGCCAGAACAAAAGCTCATTTTGACAACTGTGCTGCCTCAAGTGATCACAGCAAACAGCCTTTTGTATCTAATTCTACAGGAAAGGCGAGAGCCCTGCTGTTGAAGCAATACTATGTAATGGTATTAGGAGGGCTATAAAAGTGTCAGAGCCCTGTAAACAGGCAATCAGAGAGTGAGCCATGGTCTGTTTCTTTTGCAGGCATCAATCACTAAGTAATGTATATGAAGCTGAAAAAAAACCTGAGCATTTGACATAATGTGATAGGTCTACTTTGTTCGGTATTACTGAACAGTGATAAAAAGTACTTCTCCCATAAATGCGCAAACATTTGTGTATACAACAAGTGAACCAGAAAAAGAAAGTTAAAAACACAAACACTGGCATGAAATTCATCTACAATTGTCATGCATTTCTTTAGTCTACTGCCATGCATTCGTGAAACATCAGTTATGGGCAGTAGCAAATTGTTTCATAAAAAATAACTACAGTGTAACAGTATTCAAACTGCATGGATAAAATGTAATGGCAGCATTTTTTTTCAAGAAATAAGATGAACAAGTGATGGAATGACATACAACAATGAAACAGGGACACTGAACTGTCACAGTATGTAGTATGCTTATTAGGTCACAAAGAACCCCCCAGGAATGGTAGCTTATTAGGATATCACTATTAAAATACTACTTCAATAATTGTTTGCAGGTAGTGATATTTAATCCTTACTCTCATGGTTAGGATGTTGGATAATCTAATATGTAATCTGACTTTTCATGTTAATGTTAATATGTAGGAGTATTTTGACAGAACAGTGAGAAAGTCAGCTTGGTCGCCATTCGTTACTTCTCTCCCACTTTTATGTGGATTACCATGGGAATTTGTGCACATATTCATGATCCCATGACTTTTCCTCTTGTGCCATCATGAGACTGAATTTGTTTTCTTTTCTTTCTTTTTTTTAATTAAAAGATAGATTGCCTTGAATTTAGGACAGAAATTAGTGTCCCCATCTGATAAACTGTAATTCAATAATTCATCTTGTGTCATAATCGGGTCAAATTTTTTAATTGTTAATACACTTGTTTACGCCCATCAGCCTCAGCTGTATGTTGTGTGTAATGCTAATGTTAATAATAAGCAAATGTTATCATGCTACAATGCTAAACAGAGATGCTGAAATTGGTAGACATTATACCTGTTTAACATCAGCATGTCATATAAGTTACTATGCTGCTTCAAGTATTTAGCTTAAAGCACTGCTGCCCATAAGTCTTTAGTTAATGAATGAGGAAACATATCATCAGTTTATGAGGCAAATGAGATACTATAGAGCTCTGAATAGAAGTGCTTTACTATACTGCACTAGTGCTATGTTCAGTTGCGCAAATGATTTGCATGTTTCCTGCTGCTCTGACTAAGTGTGCTATGCCCCTTCCTTTCTTTGTGTTCCTGAGCTTGCAGGCAGAGTTGGCTGACTCAGAGAATTCAAAGAGGCTATGGCAGACAAACCAGTTCCTGAAAGTTTTCAGACCACCCACAACATTAATAAATCTAAAAACCTGTGACTGAGCTACTGTACCGGAGATGAGTAGCATGGGCTGAAAGATTGTGAAACTAGCCATGCAGTGTAGAAGTTATGAAATAGATACTGTCATTCTACCATAGTATATTTCCTTTGTGTCACCACTGCCCACTGACTGAAAGCAAATTAAATAACAAAGGTTGTGTGGATGTGTGATTGGTGGGCTGTGCTCTCACTTCTAAAGATGTTACATGTTAGATCTTTGACCAAGTCTTTTACAGTAAAATGAAATGCAATAAAGATCATTGGGGCGTTGTCCAGTGGTCCCTGTGAGCTGCTTTCCATCAGCTTTGTTCATTTCTCCTTTCTCTGTTGCTTTTGAAATACTACTCATGTCTCATGTCTGCTGTTTTTTTTCCTCCTGAAACAAAACCTGAAATGCAAGTGGATGAAATGAAACAATAATTTGGACACACTTTCTCCCTTCAGCATTCCATAATTCCTTTATCTGTCAATGTAATGCATCTGCCTGCCTGGCTAGACATTCAGCTGCATACACTGATTTCAGTACAGTCATAGATTTTTATATATAGTGTCTTATAGTTGTGAGCAGAGTTGAAAAAAGTCTCAAATGTTCTTGATCATTTAAAAAAACCTGCAATGGATGATTAGAGTGAACGTAGAAAGCAGAGCATCAGCAAGAGCTTTATATAAATGCCGCATGACTTCAAAATTCAGCCTTAAGACGGTGTGCATAGTTCAGCTAAAATGTTAGAGAATGAGCTCTCTTTTTTTAGTTTAAGTCAGGAGTAAAGGCGATAATTTTGAATAAGATGCCTTGCTTGAGATGAATGATGCAATATTATGATTTTGACTTGGGCTTGTGAATTGACTGATGCTCTGATTTGGTGAACCAGAGATCCAGAGCTGTGGATAGTGCATTTTTGAGGTCATTTTCACTGAGCTTTAATAAGATCATTCATCCATTTTTAGTGCACACAGTGCACACAGATGGCTTAAGGCATTTATTTAATTTAGCTCTACACAGCAGAGTCTCAAATCAAATATTTTAATTTCCCGGTATCATGATCTAACACAATGTGGGTGCCATACTTAAACAAGACTAGGGGTCAGCAATGGTAGCGGCTCTGTGAGGCTGCACTTAGGCCTACCACTGAATAGTATGACTCTGCTTGACTCACTATTTTTTGGTTTTATATTGTTATAAAGCTGTGGATAGTACCCAGTACTTTTTTGGTATTACCTCTGTCAAGGTTCCAAGCAAGCTGTTTGTTCTAACCATCTTTTGTTTTCAGAATTCAGCCCCCTGAAAAAGAATTGTGTCCTTGCTATGACAAACAGCTATCCGTTCAATACCACCCCCTGCAATTGTGTTGTACTGAAGATGATGACACAGCAGTTTCACAAGGCGTCACTGATGACTAAGCATAGCACCCAAGTTGAGGGGGTATTATGTACAATTAAAAACGAAGTACAGGCGAGTGATATCATGCAGTGAAAACATGGCTATAGATAGTGGTTAAATCAGCTCAGCACTAATGTCAGAATCCTAACATGTTCACAGATGATATCACTAGCATGCTGATGTTAAGCAGTCTAAAAGGGACCATGTTAACCATCTTTGCTTAGGGTGTCTACATCTGCTGATTAGGATTAAACATTAAGTACAGAGGAGCCTGATGGGAATGGCATTAATTTTGTAGATGTTTTCACAGGATAAGGGAAACTTGACCAGCTGGAAGTGCAAAAGGAAAAGTCACAGAATCATGAGTCATTGGGATTCATCCTCTGGACACCATGGATACCTGTACCACATTTCAAGGCAATCCAGGCAAACATTGTTTTCTTATGTCTTGAGAACTAGGCAAAACCATGAGAACATCAAAGTCAATATCCTCCATTCTGGAGGGATTTTGAATCTGTTTAACACCCATTTAGTCTCCATTACATTTGTCTCGAACTTAATGGCAAAGTCTAATTGTGCAGCATGCTATATTGTGCACAGTAAAGCATGATAATACATTTTCACAGGGAAATAATTCAACATGATTAGTATAATGATGAGACAAGCAACTGTTATGTTTAAAGCCTTTATTTAAAAGTTGTGCTTTATTATGTGTACTTTTCACATGCAATCTATTATTTATTCCAGATAACTGGAGGTTGGATGGGCCGTGCCACCTGTAGAAAGATAATTATAGTGTCATCAACGGAGATTGGGAGAACTATTACATGACTCAGATAATCAAGTGACATAAACTGCATTAATGAATTAGGCACAGTTATTTCTAGGATAGGGATAGTCAAATGTTAAACCGTTTCCTGTCAAGTCTCCTGTGTCCAACTCCCAGGGCGCACAATTAATTGTCCCCAGGAAACCAACCACCTTTTTAAAGTTCCAGCGGGTTCCACCAGAATAGACTGTGTAGGGTTGTGGTGTGTATGTCACACATACACATGTGTATTTACTAGCTGTGTTGTTGTGTTTTGGATGTATTAAAATAAATGGGTTAAGAGATCAAATGTAAATATTTGATTATTAAGTCTATGTTTTGTTGTTTTTAGACATTTTGTGTCAAACTGTTTTTAGGGGGACCCTTTGCTCCAGCATGTGAGAAAGCTGTACTGATCATGGTAGCGAGGTCCTTGTGAAAGCTGCTGGTATTTTTGTGCTGAATTCCATGCTCGCTTTACATAGTTGTACATAAATGACCACATTTGAGGTTTGCTTCATCTCCTGCCTCTGCTTCCCACTTATGGTCTTGACCACTCCCAAGGTCAGTTTAACAGCCACGCATGAGAAGAATTCACTCAGTCTTTACGTACAATTATTCAGTTGAGTGTTTTTGATGGAGTGAGTAACAGGGAAACATTTGTTGCAACACCACCAGCCGCTGTAAATTTAGTCTTTAAAATGTGGTTTTACAGTCCATTTTCACATGAGGATTTAAGGAAAAGCTATAGAATTAATCTAAGCTTACTGCTACAAAATTAAGATTATTCAAAAACTGACTTCCCAGGGACATTTTGCAAATAACCTGATACCTTAGCTTAGCATAAAGGTATTACAGCCGGTCGCCTCTCCAGTCTTTATGGTTAGCTAAGTGGCTACTGCCTCCAGCTTCCTGTTTATAACATACAAACACTCGCAAGACAGCAGCACTGATATACTCATCTAAATCTTGGCAAAAAATAAAGCAGATAAGCACTAGTAAATATTTAAACAATTTCATGTTGTAATGTGTATTTATCCGCTTCTGTATAGTGATATTTCTAGCGGTGGTCAATGACGAATTAAATGATTTCAATTGTGACCAAAAACAGGGAAAGTACATATTTATCATGCATTCAAGGCTGTCTCACTGGTTTATGAAGTCAGAAACCATATTTATCATGAACTGTATCACCTTATCTAACAGGTTATCATCACCTCTGACACAAATAGTCTATATAAATAAAAATAACACAAGAACAATGTAACATCACTAATTAAAATGGGAGAGAATCTAAAGAGGCTAGCTCTTGTTTTTTTCCCCCAAATCTATCTCTTTGAAAATGTTTGGACATGTTTGGACTATGGCAGGGTGAACAGCAACACTGCAAGCGGTGCTTTAGAGTCAGTCTTTCTAGAAGATCTTCAGAAATGTACCAACGCGCTATCACATCACCATATAGGCCAGATAACAATAGTGCAATCTATCAAATGTATCTGTCAATCCAAGCAAGACTAAATTATATAGAAACCAATCAAGATGTGACAGTTTTCCCAACAAAGCCTGGCCGGAGGAACCACACACCAGCCTACACACACACAAACACAAAGCAAGACGGCTATAAATGCACACAAGAGGACTCAACCCAGCTGCAGTGAAAAGCATAAATCAACAAGATTGATTTCCTTGGTTTGATTGGTTTACAACACAGATAAACAGACAGGCAGAGATAAAGATGGAAAGAAATAGATATAGATGGATTGGTTAAACTTCATATTTTAAGCCTAATGTGCTAAATGTACGTTGGCTGACTTTGCAATTTCAGAAAATGCCAACTTGTGAAGTGATGCAGTTGGTGGATAATTCTGAAAGTTTGCAAATCGTTCACTTTTAATGCAGCTGTGATCCAAAATGTCCCACATCTCTGGTGTTGTTAAAAAAAAGCCTACTGGGGAATTATTAGGTGATAGCTAGTTAAAGATCCAGTGTGTAAGATTTAGGGGGCACTATTTACAGAATATGGCAGAATCGGAATATAAAACAATTGTTACATTTTTGTTACCTTAGAATGAGACTTTTATATCTACACACGCCTAAGAGTCCACTATGTCTAACTAACACGTTTCTACAGTGTTCCAGAACAGGCTAACTAAACACAGCAAGGCGGATTTCATGCATTTCACAACCACTGTCAAGCCAGGAAGGTGAGGGTGAGGGGTTGCAATCAGCAGCTACACTGCTATATGCCACTTGATCCTACACACTGGTTGTTTTGAAAAGTTTTGGAAAGAAGAAAGCGGTGGCTTGTGTGGTGGAATTCAAACACAGCATTGCTAAATGTCTCACTTTTGAGCAATCAGTGTATTGCTTTCTGGATGTTTTTCACTTGACTTCTGTATAGTTAAATGTCCGAGGAGTACGAGATCTTCTCTGCTACTGCAGTGATTGGGCAAATGCAAAAAGATGGACTTGTACCTGGAAAAATGCCTTGGTAATGTTTGACTGACACAAGGAATATAACATGGAATGTGTGTTTTAGTGTGTGTTCCCATTTCAAATTAGGTGTGACAAAAACTATTATACAAAGCTTAAACTCCAGTTTTTGGCTATATTATGAGTATTTATAGATATTTCATGAGCCATAGCTTTTCACAGTTTTTTCATCACATCGTAACTCAAAAATAAAGGTCGTCTTTACTAGACCTTTTACAATCAATAAACATTTTTTTTAATCTTGTTTAACAGTCACTTACTGTCAGTTTTTGTATAAAGAACTTGTATAACAGCTATAAATTTAGGAATGAAATTTACTCCAATCGCTTGTTTTAACTTTCGGTGGGAGGTTGTTTATTTATGATTGGATTTGGCACCGGTCCTTAAAGTAGTCCACAACTGCAAAAGCTGTGAATCTGAATCACTTTCTGTGGTGCATCACTCTTGACTGCCACTGCTGTACCTCTAGAGTTAACCACCAACGGTCATTTGACAAGGTCTTTAATTCCCTTCATCTAAGCAGTTTTCCCTCAACTGCACTGGGTTTTCCATGTCTGCATGAGCACACGCCCATGTCTGGAGCCTTGATGTGTTCCTGTGAATAATTACACAACTATATGCATATACCATTGTCATAAAATCCTTGCAAAAGGAAAAAAGTATTATTTTTAATCGGACCGCAAAACCCTTTGCTTTGTAGAAAAGAAAGGTGGAGTATAGAGTGGCTTTGTCGACTTATTTGGTCATGTGGGTGGAGTCCAAACTGCAAAACAGAACAGGATCTAGCTTTTCTTGTCCACTACTGACCAAATGGAGGAAATATGCCTGTGCACAACATGGCTTCACCAAGACCGTTCCCTCCCTCTTCAACAATTTTTCCATATTAATCATTCAGAAATTTCCTGTCTTTTTGACACCTATGAAGGAGTTCAACTTCATGTTCCATTACGGCAAAGACGGATACTACGTAATTAGACTTCATATGTTTCCAGTTACATATGCTGATGTCACTCTTTTTCACTGCCGCCTTCCAACTCTCTACCACCGCTAACTGTTTTAGGGCAACATGGAAGCCATTAGGTAGCCTCTAATGAAATGTCCAGAAAGCCTTTATCATTATTTATTTCTATCTAGAGACCAAATCGGTTACATGTCAATGTCTTAATATTGCAATCTGCCACGATGCATATTAGTTTCCACCAGACCCTCTAAGTCAATAACTTCTGTGGGAATAGTACAACATAGTGGATCCCAGGAACATATCCTTAAGTTAAAGTTGTTCTGTCAGTTCTGTTGGATTTAATTATTACATAACCCAAAGCAAATATCGCTCAGTAGCTACTGGTGTTTTGTCTGGTGTGTATTGGAGATTCTGCTTGTCTTAATCATTTTTCCTCCTGTCAAGCTTTGCTTAGGTACTGACATCTGGGCATTTATAGTACTGGCAAGTAACGGCTGCTGGCTGAGTTTTAGCATACTTCGAGCCATACCTTAGAGGGCTAAGCAGGGGTTTGTTCAAATGGAGATATTCCAGCTCTAATTTGAGCTAAATCCTGACACAAGCCAAAAGTTTCCCAGTTTGGATGGAGCTGGCTGAGGTAACAACAATACATTTTATTGTGCATAGATAATTTGTTTTAACAGGTTTGTTTGAACAGAAACTGTTCAACATCCACGTAGTCGGCAAAATACTGTGTGAATGCACATATAACAGACACACAATGCAAATGCGTATGGTGTACTTAACTCTGTCAAACAACTACGTGTCAACTACAAGAACAGCCACATGAAAAATTCAGACTTGGTGGGTACAATAAAAGAAACCCTGTGCAGTTGAATACAACATACTTCAAATTAATACTACCCATTTAAAATTATACTAGGACTTTGTCAGGGATTGTTGATTTGGCTTGCATTATTTGGTAAGATGTATGGTGGAAAAGAAAAAAAAACATATTGGTACCTTATATTTTGCTCTTGTGATCACACGATCCTGTACATTTAGGAGCAGGGGAACAGAATAGTAAACTTACAAGAAGGCTGAATTAACACCTCTCTGACACGGTAGGAACAAAAACTATAATATTACTATATTACACAGAGGGATCTTTTTTACAGCCCATTTGTGTTGCATTGTATGAGTGTTGCTTTTGTGTCCAGCTTCTGTATTTCATCCCAATGAGGGAATAAATGTTAAATGTTGAATAAAACTTTATTTTTGACAACACAGACAAGACTATAATTGCAACAAAAATGTAGTTTATGTTTGCTGTTTGCCGGGTAAGTATAAAATAACTCTTAGTGGAATGAGAAGTCATACGCAGCCTCTCTGCTCTTTTCCCCATTGTGGTGTCAATCATTGTGCCATCCCCACAAGTGTATAACATAACAATAAATATGTTTATAGCAAGACATAACATTTGACTGTAAATATGTCTTGGCCAACACACAAATAAATGGGTATGCCAGTTGAGCACCATATGCAACTAATTATGAACTCTTTTTTGTGTGTTTTAACAAGAAAGTGAGGGAGGCAAGGAGAGATAAAGAGGGAGACACCATAGTTAATCTTTTGGTGTAAGTTTACTTAGCAGTGCTCGCAATGTCTTACTTTCTGCATGCATACAAGTAAAGAAACAGAATGAAGAACACTGTAACCCTACATTTATGCTACACTGTTATTTTAGTATGCAAACCAAACCTGACTGACATAAATTATTGTATATGCAGATGCTGTTTCAGATTTACCCTGACAACATTCCAAATCTTACTCCACCTCATTGAGAACACTTTGTTCTTGTGTGTAATCATTGGTACTGGCAGTGAGGCTGCTGTGGTTATGAAATGCTGCCAAACATTTCAGGGAATGCACCAGTAAAGGATAAATGCTTAGCACACTAGCTCTATTTTGCATGTTTGCTTCCATGGCACCCAATGTGCAACAACTAACCAGTCAAACGTTAATGATACAACAAGCTGAATTTTGAGACTTCTTCTTTGGTGGCTGATTGAGTTGTCCTTGGTCTTAAGAAACAAAAGACTTAAGGGTGAGCTATAAATCATTGCAGACCTTGTTTCCCCTGGGCTATTCAGCCACTTGGGGTGTAAAACGCTCAAAGGCAATGAGCACTTGAAAGTCTGGAGCTGCGGACAGATTCTGCCCAGCAATTATCCTGTCTGTGTGCCTCCTAAACACTGCATACCAGATATGTTTGGGCCTCTTCAGCAACAGTCTCAGTTATGGAGACACAGATACTAATGACACCATATTTTCAGAGCTGCAGAGACAGAGGGCCTCTGGCCATCACTTCTAAAACACATGCCACACAGCCTGCACCACCCACACCACACAGACCTGTTATTGATGACCACTGACGGCTCTCCTCTTCACTCGACTCAGGGTGGCCGCCATAGGCAACAAAGCAGTAAATACAACTTGTCTAGGTAACGTACTCATAACTGCTTTTCAGTTACCTACACTTGTCTTGTTAGTGAGTAGAGATACCCCGTGATGTGTTTATATATTGACACATTTTCTCTTCCCCTGATAGAGTTATGCTGTCTAAGACTGTGTGTTTCCTTTTTGGGCTGCTGCCCAGTAAGGGGCAGACTGACAAGCACCTGTCACATGGATTGATGTGTCCAGCTGGCGAGCAAGAGGTGGGCTAAGAGACAAAAGAGCAGGAGCAGCACACATTAAATCTGATGGCCAAGATGAGCGGGGTGTGGTTGAGGCCCTAGCAGAAGGTTTGAAGGTGATAGAAAGATGAGGTAAGATGGAGGGGTGGATGAGAGGGAGGGGTGGATCATTGAGGGAGAAGGTGACAGGAAGTGACTCTACCTTGGATACCTTCAAGGTGACTCAGTATGACAGAACATTCCCAAGGGTTTACTACTGCAAAGAGGGACAGAGAGAGGGAGAGAGAGAGCGAATTTCAAGGTGCAAAAGCTCTTTGCAGATGTCCAAATACGCAGTAAATCACTCTAAGGACCTGAGGGTGCTCAAATGCTTTTTGACTGAATCTGTCTCCCAGCCCAGCGGCTCCAGAATGACTAAAACATTAACAGGAGTCTTCAGGGTAGTGGTAGCAGCGCTCCCATCCCCCACTAGCTCCCGCACAATCCCAGGACTGTGCAAACATAAGGCCAAACCAAAATGGCCTCCATTCAGATGTTGTCCAAATGCACGTTTTGTTTGAAACCAAGAGAATGCTCAACTGGAAGATAGCCTTGTACACAAACTATCTATTTAGCCGCACGTCCCCATTCCCATGAGTCATAAAGTTGCCCCTGGCATTTGACTAGAGAGGTCTGTGTGTCGAGTTACAGGTGTTCTTTTTAACACGGTTGCTCGAGAAAAAAAAAAAAAAAAAAAAAGGTTTATGACTTTTCTTCTATGGCGGCCTGAGGAAACAGAAGTGGCATTGGGCTTAAAAACAAGTTTAAACCTAGGATGTAATCACCTTTATAGCACAATAACAAATAGACCTACACAGTGTGCGATGCAACAATACTTCTGCAATCAACATACTTTTCTGAGACACCCGCTGAGCAAAAGCAGCAAACCTTTAATCACACCGATAGTCAAAGTGCTGAGAGGGAGGAAACAAATTACTTGTGAATGAAAACAAAACAGCAATATTTAATTTTACTATGTTCCATTATAAACACATAAAGCAGCATTACAATGAATATAAATAATAAAAAAATGGAAGCCGCTTCCAAAACTTCATCATTAGTGGCCTGGAATCATTACATGATTTTACTTTCTTTGATTTAGAATAAAAGGAAAAAAACAAAACCATTTGGTGAATGTTCAGTAAGAAGTTTAGTGCGGTACCATTATTCAAATGTGCAATAACATTAATGTATCTATTTCTTATTGCTCATAAATGGGCCGAGTAGTGAAATGAGTAGTAGTGAAATGAATGAAATTCTTTCAACAGTTTTATGGGAACAAAATTACAACTCCACATTTTGAATTCATTGAACTGTAACTGGCAAGCTTACTTTGGAGAGTGAATAAATGTTCTTTTTATGTACGCTGTTTAAACTTTTTGAATGCTTTAACATTAATGTCTTATAGTCTTAACATTGCTTTTTTCCCCAGACAGTGTCCTATAGATAAGATTATATTCACCCCCTTCAGTCCCTCATTTTGCCTCCTCTGACCTCCAAATGGAAAATGACTGACATGATTTAATGCTAATGAAGAGAATATTAATAGGGGATATAAACCGGTGAGTGCTTATAATTACAGCAGAGCTTAAAAGTACAGTATATCCATAACTTAAAAGGATTTGAATACATTAAGTAGTACTAATCAACATTAATTCCTCTAATGTTACACAGATATGCTTAATTTGCAACTTGCTTTAAACATCTTCTGATAGGAGGACAGAAACAGCAATACTGCCACAAAGGGAGAAATGAGAGCTCTGCAGAGGCAGGACCATCAGTGGCTCTCTGCTGCCTTGATGTGTGTGCTCGACTGCCCCCTGGCAGATGCAGCTGTCACTGCACTAACATTTCATCAGAAAGGAAAACCACTCCCTACAACAGAATACCCCAGAAAAATGGTCCGCTGCCTCACAAGTTTGTCATATTCGCCATCTCATTTATGAAGCGTTCATTGTTTGGGGTTCACGACGATAACAAGCGCTGCAAAGTGTTAAGGAAGGATTCACACCATCTGAAACCCCCAGAGGTTTATCGCTTCTTCGAAGTCTTTAAAAACATAAAAGAATGGGCTTCTGTATACAGCCACAGGACACATAATCGTATTCAGAGCTTTGCAGAAGTGCACACTCTTAAGTGAAGGTCAGGTCTTGGCAGTCTATCTTTCAAAAACGACACACTGAAACAAACTGTAACCTACACAAATTAAATTAATGACACATTTCCTGTTTTTTGGCATTGTGCAATAAAACATTAAGGTAATACACCGCCATCCAGCTGAGAGCAGAGCCTTTCCTTTTCATTTAGATTTTTGGGCAATGCTCAAAAGCCAAAAATTATAAACAGTTTTTGGCTGGTGAGCAGTTACAAAGATTACATATACTTAGAGAACCGTTTAAATCTGAGCCAGGAACAAATGTGTATCAACTGTAGATGAAGGAAAGAAAAACTGCTCATGACTTTAGCCATCAGCAACACCAAAACATACCAATAGGTAACAAAGAGTAACAAAAATATGTTGATCAAATAATAAACATATGAAAAGTACAAGCACAGGAAGGGACACATGCTGAATGAAACGAATACGAAAACCTAAAATGCAGGGGAAGACAACACTGCGCACAAAGTTAATGCCTACTTCTTTTTAAATATTAACCACACTCAGAGGGTGGGAAAGCTTAAACACAGTTGGACAGTATATCTTTGTGACAGTCCATTTTACATAAAGCCTGCCTGTTCACTGGTACACTAGCCATAATGCAGTAAGGTTAGATGTGTTGTTAAACTACCCTCTGTCACAAACACATGCTGTGTGACTGAACTGCAGAGTAGCCCTCCAAAACTGACGCTGTGGGAATGGATACTGCATTACAGTACCTCAGTCTAACTAAGGGTGGCAGCACAGCCCCTGACACAAGCCTTGACTAACTGTGAGCACTGCCAGAGAGCATCTTTAATATCTGAACATAAACCACCTGGACCACAGAGAACCACTTGGTAGGTGACCAGCAATTTTGGTGAATGAAGCCAGCATTGTGGCAGTCCTGCATGAACATTATAACTTCACATACTCATCAGGAGTAGAACTATGAGCTCTATAAAATCAAATCAATAGTCCTCTCCATCCTTGTCACCATTTTAAGTGAGAAATACAGCGTTGCCACTTTTCACTCCTTAAGGACAGCTTTGTGCTCACCAACACCTTCTCCTGATAAATGGACACGGGGCAGAATACACTAGAGGGGCCACTGCAGATGAACATGCATCACTGCATCCATTTCGCAGTGCTTAAAGTCTGCTCAGTGCAGGATGACATCACTCAACCGAGATCACTGGAGCAGAACCAGAGCCTGTAAGGCTATTCAAATTAATTAACAAATGACCTTAGATTAAAGGGGGAGTCACAGATCAGACAATGAAGGCATTTATCAATTCAATAGGCGAGGGGGCTCTCACATGATGCCATAGCTCTTCTCTGCGCTACAACACTCCCTTCACTGGCTTGAGTAAGACACTGTATTATACATAAGTTAATATAAAAGAAAACAGCTATAGGGTGCAGTGAAATTTACTTCCATCTTGCAGGCATTCCAATGAATATCCCAGTATTAAAATGCCTTTGGACATAAAACCATCACTGGTTGTTTTTCTTTTTGGGAGGGAAAATTCCACAATAAAGAAGCAACCAGGAATCCTGTCACAGAGCTGTCTGATAAAGTGTGAAATAAGCTGCAGCCCAGATGGCATTTTCTTTTATTTCAAGAACAGACTATATCTGAACCATCTCAGAGAGACAAGTCAATCTCAAGGTTTGCTAATACAGTCCCATGGACAGGGGATAAATCCCTGGTAGGCAACAAAAAGCAGATCAATAAAGAAAGCATGTAAACAAACCACAGTGGAAATGAAGTTGAGATGGATGGAGAGTGGGGTAGTGAGGGTGACCAGCACTTCAAATAAAGCACACGGCTAGGGACTGAAAGAATAAAAAGGGCAGAAAGCCAGGGGTACCGTCAGGGTGAGGAGCAGTGGGAGTGCAAATGAGGAGAGGGAGATGCACGGCCATGAAGGAGAGAAAGAGGGAGAGAGAGTGCGTGAGGGAGATGGGGGAAGCGAGAAAATGAGGGAGAGAGAAAAACGGTAGTGTAGAAGTGATTTATGCTAGTTGTATAATTTTCTACAACGCTGCCGCCCCCCCCTCTTCCCCTACGGCTCTCCTTTCCTCCTCAATATCCAACCCTCCCACCAGGGTGTGCTCCTCCTCACTGTCACACCAAGGAACAGTCCCTGGCCACACCAACCAGTGATTAAGATTCTGCCGTGATGCGACTGCAGCACTTCGCAAATGGAAGACTGGACATAATTTCCCTAAAATGCTGTTTTTTATCACCTATTTCCCCTTCATCAGCTTGCCGCACACGATTGATAGCTGATGGCACCTCTGACAACTTAACGTTTTTATGGCTAGATTTATGGGCTATCTGCTCCTCTCCTTTTACAGCTCAAACTCTGTAAAAATGCTTATTTCTCAGATAAGGAGAGGGAGGGTGTGTGTCTATGTGTATGGAATGGTATCACACCCAGCTAAATGTATGTATGAGAAAGAAGGGCCCACCTCACTGCATTGCAGTCCAGCTCAGTGCTAAGCATCCAGGGCTTTATAGCGACTGAAATTACCGCCGCATAGCACCATGGATTAAATAATACTTCTCACTTCTTAGATGGCAGACAACTAGACTGTCATCACCCCCTCAGCAGCAAACATTTGCAGTCATCCTATCTCTATCCATTTCTAGGAAATAGTAAACACTTAAGCGCTATCTATTAATACAATATGTGTATCTCTCCCGGATATGAGTCCATCGTTTAATTCATTGTTTTTATCATGAAGGAAAAGACACATAATATTGTATGGCATTAACAATAAAAGGCCGTCACTATATCCAACATGAGGGGGAGATTTTTTTTCTCCTTCATAGAAAGGTTCATGCTCCGTTAGCATGTATATGCACGTTGGTTACTTAATGAAAGCTATAGCATGAGAGCTCATCTTCACTCTCAGGTTAAGACAAGTTTAGCTAATTGCAGGCTAGTTAGGTTAGGCACGTTTTAATGGCAGTGAACACCTGGGTACAAACCAGGTTGAGTATTTGTGTGCATGTGTGTCTGCACATGTTGACACAAGTAAAGAGGATTTTTTTTCAGTATACTGGGGGGCTGCTGGACTTTCTGGGCTGCAGTGGAAGAAGTGTGGCCACTGCAGGTTCCCCTCCCTCCCTCTCTCCCCTCGGTCAGATTTACAGCCACTACAGACTCCCAGTTAGCCTTCTCCTCTCCTCCACTGATGAGCCTGGCAGATCCCAGACAGACGCCCCGGGGGACTGGAGTGTGACAGGGAATGGGGGAGGGGAGCAAATAGAGGGGGAGAGAGAAAGAGAGAGAGGGAGGGAGAGAGAGAACCAGTCTGATGAGATCAGTGATTCATAGACACCCAGGAGGACACACCCTGGAATGGGGTAATACCACACATGTTTTAACTGGGTTGGCCCATAATTCATTAGGGTTACCAAGGCTACAAGGAGCACCTTAGGAGAGAGTCCCCAGAAATCATCTCTGCATGTTGTTAGATGCAGCCCATATAGGAGAGGGGGATTAATATTCAAGGCTACAATGTACTTGCTTTTAGTGGAGAAGACCAATCTGTTGAGTAGAGAAATCCAGCACGTTTGATGTCTGCATATTTCCACAAGTCACAGGTTACTCTGGATTTTCCACACCCTTTTTTTTTTTCTTTTCTTGGTACCGCGTCTGTGACCGAGGGTGTCAGTGGAAATTTTATGACACAAAATATGTAACTGGAAAAAGCACGGCTCTAATGTGCTTAAATACTGCCATCTTCCCAGTGCAATAAACCCAGTATGGTGCTAACCTCTTCCAGAAATAATAATAATAAAAAAAAAAAATCTTTCATGTTGCACGTACCATAGTGCCTCATGCTTCATTGCAGGAGATAGTGATCATTGTGCACTGCATGAAAAAGCAGCCTGGTCCTCACTAGCTACGGGAAGAAAATTACACATCATCATCTTCGTCTTCTAATGAAGCCACCTCAGTATTTTACATCTCTTTTCAAATTCAGACCAGATTTTAGGATTCGATAACTCTAGTTAATCCACAGATAAATACTGAAGTTACTGCCTTAAAATAATATTCTCTGTATTAACGAAATAAATTAGGCCTGCAATGGATTTCAAAACTTCAACATGTCATCCCATGGATTTAAAATTTTTAATTTAGGGCCTCTTAAAAAGAGGTCTGTGGTTGTTTCTGACGCTGTTGTTGTGCATCTTCTGTTTAAACAAACAAATAAAAAGACAAAAGAAATTCTGATGAGATTACCTGATTAAAAGAAGATTATATAAATGTCTTCATGTGTGCATAAATACATAAAACCAGAGAATTCACGACTTGAACTTCATAGTTTCTGACCTCAATTCAGAGAACGTAACACTCACTGGAAGCCTTTTCCCATGAGGCCAGAAACTGCCTTCAGCTCAGCCCTGACTGCAGAGCTTAATAGCTCTGATTATTCTCTGTAATTGCTGTTGCTTTCTCTGTCTCGAGTTTTATAGGGGTGAAATAAACAGGTATGGTTTGATTGTGGCTTTGGAAAGCGGACACAGCTCATGTTTCAATTAAATTTGGAGCGTTTCTGTATCACGCTTTGGTTGACTGAGTAAGAGTCCTCGTTTCCATCTTCTGAAAGCAAGGCAGGATTATGCACAGGAGACCAGAGGATGATGACAGTGAACGAGGCCATTACAACCTTACTCAGCACCTGGGAGGTGCTATATGACTATACTGCACTGAGGTTTATCATCACCTTGTTTCCTGACACAGCACTGGCCTGTTGACATCACACTGTGAAATTCTGGACACATGCGAAGTACTGAAACAAATACAGAACTACCAGGTAACAACATGACCTCAGTGCAGTAAAAACTCTTCATCATCTAAATACATTTTAATAGAAGCCTATTAATCACATAATGTAAAACATGGTCTCTTCTAAAAGGCCACAAACTGGGTTATCCATTGAAAAATGGTCTCTTTCTGATTAAGCAATCACATTGCAACCATAGGCTGCCCAGTTTTCATAAATCACGTCAAACATACATGGCATTTGATTAGAACCCATTAGCAATGAGCAACAGTGTGTATATGAAGTGCATGTGTGTGTGCGTCTCATCTCACATTTTCCATGGTCTGCTCTGTAGGATGTTCCTCATTAGTGTGAATATTAATGCAACCAGAAAGGGGGGAAGAGGGGAAGAAAAATGTAAAAGGAATTTGGAAGAGCTTTTTAAAGGGGCCATTTCATCAGAATCGTTATTTTTTTGCGGTTCTCTGAAGGCTCGTAACCGGCGGTCTATGAAGAGAGACATGCCGCAGTGGGGCTTAATTTAAAACCAGAAAGGTCACTGCGCTAAGAAAGGTCCTCAGCTCAGCCAAAAATATAAAATGAGGAGGAGAAAGAGAAAGCAGTGGGGGAGGAGGAGTGGGCCAAGAAAGAAAGCAGAATGAAAGGAGATCAGAGGAGGCCGATTGGGAAGGGGGGACCCAGGCGGGAGGAAACACGTTCAAGTAATTTGGAAAGACAGTGTTATGGAAGGGAGTACAAAAATGGAAAAATACTGAGAAAAGAGCAAAACTGAGAGAGGATAATGAAGTGAGCTGCAGTTGAACGGGAACGGGCCTAGCATCAAAACAGATGCAAGAGGGGTTTTTTTTTTGTTTACTTTAATGGTGTTTTTGCAAGTAATTTGTTATAATGGCCGACAATTTCAGCAAAAAACGCTGCATCCATACACAGTGAAGGATTGCCAATCTGTCCAACAATCTGTGTTGGCAGAAACACAACCCTCCCCGAGCCTTTGCTGAATTAGGCTCCTCGTGCTTGGTACTGGACCAGAGTGCTAATGGTCAGATGGGAAATTAGCTTTGCCATATGCAACTCAGCACAGAAAAGGTACGACTTTGAAAACAACATTTCTCCCCAGATCCATCTGTTTAAAAGAGATGATGACACTTGATTTGGATGAGAAATTAATGTCATGTGTTGGACTTGGCCTTGTTAACAATACTAAACCATTTGGCAATGAAACTGCCCTCCCCCAACTCTACCTCACATTCCACAAACTAACATCCCTGTTTTCAATCACTTGTTTATCTATCAGCTCACTTTAATTGTCCGCTGGGTTTCTGACTGCACGACATTACATAAAAGCACACAGGAGCCTCATGGCAGCAGCATGACAGCCTCTGATGTAAAGCCTCACGCTTTGCACAGATAAGACGGGTTCAATTTTAATGTTGCTAGCACACCGAGACGCACCAGGCTCACTTGTAAAACAGAATGCCCCCTTCGCTTGTAAACGCAGCAGCCCAAGAGGAGGAAAGAGATGGGGGTTGGGCCGCCTAAGGTGGGGCTGAATTAAAAGGAGGAGAGGAATTCCACTTGTCCAACTCCTGCAATCCATCCAGTGGATCAATTTCTTCTCTCAAATTCCCAATCCATTCCCAATCTCTTAAAAACTAATACCCAATTCCAATCACAACTGCAGTAAAGCATATCTTGTAAAAGGTCATAGTGTGACCTCTGAGTTCTCTAAATTGGATGCTGGTTGGCCCACTTTCGTTTGAAATACTGCACAACCTGAAATAAAAATTGCCCTGCACAGAATCACACCACCGGTGGGACCTGCATCCAGCCCATCAGTAGGTGTTCATTTCGATGTGAAGTATCACAGCACAGAGATTTTAACAAGATATTGGTTGTCTGTGTTGAGGGAAACGGGAACCAGAACACAAACGTAAAGTAGAGCATGGGGGCCCAGGAATGATTTTGAGATAGGTGTATCTGTGTGTGTATGTGCTTGCCATCGGCAGCATGCCAGCATATAGTGGAGCATCTCTCCTGCAGCCAGTCAAGGGAACTGATCAGATGGACGATCAAACACTAATCATTCCCTCACGGCCCATACCGAGTAAAGCTGTCATTAATTTTGCGGAATTACATCAAATCTGAGACATTCTTTATGTGGCCCACGGCCTGTAGACAGTTATACGACAGGGACTGCTGCGCTAAGCAGATGGGGCAGCTTGGCCGTGCATACTAAATACCACCGTCCCCCCATTTCTCTATCTCCGCCCTCCCAACACTCTGCCCTCCTTCCAGGCACTCTGCTCCTGCTTTCTTTGTTTTCTACCCTTCTAATGCCTTTCCTTGACTATATGGTCGCACAGCTCTCACTGATTACATCACTCAGCCCACGGAAACAAGTTTTATTTAAACACAAAAATGTGCACATTGCTTCAAATAATGCTATCTTTGTCTGAAAACAATTTAGGCTTGGCATAGGTTTGTATTTCTAAAAGCTCCAATGTCACACTTCACATCTCATCACATAAATTTAGTGTGATGAGAAAATAAATTGTTTACTGACATAAATCTTTAATGTTTGTCTCTTTGATGTTGACAACTCTAACAGTTTATTTGCCCATACACAACAGAAGGTCATAATCCCATTTGAGGTTTCCTTGGCAACTGATTACTGCTGAAGGCAAGTTACAATTTATGACTAGTGACACATACCTGCCATTCCCTTTGAATGAGACATGTGGTAAGCTATATTCAGACAGACCACCTCAGGTAATAAAACTGCAGTAGCACTCAGGGGCTATACCATTTTCTTATATTGAGAGGAATTCCAAGCCAGGCTGCTAGAAATCAGCAGACGACGGGGATTACATTTGTGCAGAATAGTTCTAAAAAATAAACAGCATGCAGAGGATTTTGTGCCAGAACAGTTGATAATATTTTTTCCCCTACCTAACGATTAAAAGTGTTGATAGTCCACATCGCCATTAGCCACACATCCCAAAGAAAAAAGTATAAATTCATATGGTTGTGTGTGTGTGTGTGTGTGTGTGTATTGGGGGTGGGTGTTGGAGGTGGTTATGACAGACAGAGGAGCCATAACAACAGGCAGCCAGGTCAAGATCAAGCAGTTTCATGGACAATCCACTTTCAGTCTAGTCTCTATTAGGGTGAAGCCTTGCATTCCTGCTGCACGGCCATCTTCTAACTTCACACAACAGTGACGCTTCAAAGTCAAGGCTATCTGAGGTCTGCCGCGATGTTTCCTGAAATAACAGTGCCGCAAAACACCAAACAATTACTAAAACAAGTACAAAGCCAGCAGGAGTGAGAATAGAAGAAGGAGAGATCTTTAATACAGGGAATTTTCATACTGGTTAGCTTAATTGAAATAACAAAAACAAAGAAGCAAAGCATCCATTGTGAACCGTGTGGAAGCTAGAGTTGCAACAAAATAAAAATTAAGAACATTTTTACATCCTAATTTCCTTACATCTTAGCCTAAAACACACATGTAAACAATGGCTACTGAATAAGCTAGTCATTGCAGTACAACCGATTTAATTATCCAACTGCATAGAGAGCCACTGCTTCCAGCACCACTTTGCTCACACACGCTCAGCACACTATTAATCCACTTAAACACAATTTATAGGGTCTCAACATCGACTGTCCGTCGGCATAAAATTACATGAAGCGTCCTTATAGTGTCTTCAACAGACTAAATTAGCCAAACTGGACTTACTAATTGAGGAGGAGTAAAGTACTGTGTGACTGGATTGACTCATCAATGAGCAGAGATAAATAAGCAGGCTATGGGAAGAACATCAATAGCTAATACAAGATGGGCATTATTTAAGCTTCGCTTGCTGAGGCATGATCACTTTAAATCTTTAACACTAACTTTAATTTCCACTTCTGTGATCTGGGGTTTTGCTTCTACTCGGCGTACCGCAGTAGACTTTTTTTTTTTTAACTCTCGTAACCATTATTTTTAATCCTGATTTAAATTTAAAATTGCTTCAAATCAAATTCACATTTAATTACAAAGCAGGCATTTCAAAATAATTGTAAAAAGTCACAAATAGACATTCTGGTCTAAGACAAACAATTTAGCAAATTATTAGACTGCACCAGGCTTAAATAATGCAAAGCTGGGGAGACACTGTCCGTAAGCAGCTACATGGTGCAGTCTAATTAAATAGTATATTAACTTCATCTATTATGAAAAAAAACAAAAAATGTGCACCAAGATTGCTTCTGAAGACAGCGGAACTCGGTCTCAGGAGGCTAAAGAGCATGCACTATGTTTTATAGACGGTTTGTGGTAGAGAGTCTGCATGAGACAACCTCAATGCACAGCATTAGGTTTCCAAGATGGTATACTGCCATCTGCTGTCCTGTATCATCATCATACAGTTTCAGTTCTACCTCCACACATTACAAGGCACGCTATAAGATGAGTCTCTCAAACCAAAAGCCAAATGTTCATGCACGTTTCAAAAAGAAGATTTGCTGAGTTTGTATAAAATCTAAATTCCTCAACCAGTCTCAAGTCCCAGACAGAGGCAGATTTTCCTCAGCAAAGTTATACAGATAACCGTGGTAGAACTCAGTAGATCTACTCATCCACTGTACTTCACTGCAGTTTACTAAAGCACTAGTATGCACTGAGTATTTCTATTTTATGCTACTTTATAGGCCTAATTCTACTCTTTGGAAGCCACTATTGTACTTTTTATTCAGCTACATATTTATTTTGACCAGTGGTGTAGTGGTGTCTGGAGGAGGCGGTATATTCTTTTAAAGCAGCCCGGTGTTATACGACGACTCTTGCATATTCTGTTGCATAGCTCACCCAAAATGAGCCAGCAGCACTTACACACTGACATGCAATTTTTATTTCTCAGCTTCAGGGAGGAAGAATCATCAACATCAGCCACAGAAGAGGAGCAGATTTTGCAATAAATACTAGGTACAAAATGATGCATTTTTAGGAAAGTATTTCTTATTTCTAACTCCACCCACTCATGAAAAAATAGACAACTGTTGTTATGCCTTCACCATCCTAGGGGAAAAGAACTGATTGGTTCACATCAGAGAGAACAGAGAAATGGTTATGCCTGAAGTTGACTGAAAAATAAGTAGGTATACTCCTCATACCTGAGTATACCGAGTACTACACAACTGATACTGACAGCATCTAATTACTAATACAATATATAATAATCTAAGAAAAGATTTGGGATTTTTATAAGATAAGATATCACAGTAGCTCACAATATACATGGAGGATAAGAAGAATACTCATAAATGGGGCGCCCCCCTGGTGGTACACCCTGTAGAGTGCATGTCCAACATACAAAGGAATTACATTGTAAATTATCTGAGCGTTTCTTCCAACACTGCAGAAAACTAAGATAAGATTAACAAAAAGAACTATATAACTACATAGACTATGAACCTATAGCATTTTACTATTATTGAATTTAAATAGCCTTCATTGTGTACACTATCTACCTTCCGGCTGCATGGAAAATAATGCATAAAATGAAAAAAAAAATCATAACACAAAGTCAACTAAGGTAGGTATCTGTATCGCTCTGCACACATCCTGGCCACAGTAACACCCGCTAATCGTTGTTTTGCTCATCGCACACAAGCGACTGTCATCTCATTGGTCACCACAGCTCTGTTAGAAAACGAAAGACTCTCCGCGCTGAGGCATCCAATGAGAAAAATGACGGCTGCCGATGAGAGGCATCATATTACATCCAACGCGACCTCTGCTAGTCTGCTCCCAGCATGGGGATTGTAGTTTAAAGCGCGGCTTTTCAGCACTGACTTAACGACGCGATGAACGACAGGTCCCATAATGCCTCGGTGGAAGTGAGGCTGTCATGCTTGTGTTTTGCTTTGGTTTTTTGTTATTGTTTCTGGTTAGTGGAGCAACTGAGCCCGAGAAGGAAAGCACGACCTGACTGCATCTCTCACGTGTTTGTTGTTTTCTTGCGGACTGTGACTGACTGAATCTGGCAGCGAGGCGGCTCGTTGACACTGTTTACAAAGAAGTGAGGGCGATAAAAAGGTAAGCGAGACATCAGAGACGGTGGAGAAACAATGTGCGCAGATGTCTTTGTAGTTAACAAAGCCTGGCATTGTCTCGCCTGACGTGCATGCGCAGCACAACAACTTATTAGGAAGGCGATAATTAACGAGTACGCGTTTTAGATCGACACGTTAAGGCTTGGATGACATGTTTGTCTTCTTAAGCTTGCACCGACATGCGTGGCACACTGTTTTCTCGACATGTGCTACTGTTGGGCCTCAAGCCTCGTGCGGTGTAATGTGAACCCTCCGAAAGGTACTGTACATTTCCCTCACGGTCTGTAGCTTTTCGACGACATCTGCAAAAGGCTCAGCAACAATCACACCAGAAAAAAGTTGATTCTATTGTTCCTGAGTTTAGAGGGATGTGTTGTTATAATAGAAAACTCAACACCCCAATAATCGTGTTGGATTAGTCTAGTCTGCACCACAGGAGATGGACTTAGAGTACATTATAGTCAACCCACACATGCAGCATTTATACACTTTAAGGTCCCCTTTTCTGATCTCATTGTTAAAACTATTTCTACCAGGACATGGTACATCCATCTGTTAGTGGTGTCATTACCCCCACACAATGTCAAATAAATAAATAATGCTTTATGTAAGACACACGTGTCTCCATGTGGTGTGCTTAACTCCAGGCAGAAATTCCTTAAAATTAAAAGAGAGAGCGAGCGAGTGTGTATCCGGCAGAGGAATTTGAGCCTCATACATGTCGGAGGCCTCAAACACCTTGTACCGCATGCTCACACGTGACAGTGTACAATTGCAAATGTTGACGATGACTGAAATAGCCCTGGTGACAAACATGTAATATGTCATGTAGCTCAAAGGCCATACTGTCACCAAGGTTTAGCTAAGCTGGTGTCCTTTCCTCAAGTGTGCGCTCTGTCAGGATATCTCCTTACACTGAATAAATATTCACAGAGTGCTGCTTCTGTCTTGTTTGTTCTCCAGTGTTCACCTTTTACCCATTTCATCATTAGCTCATCTAACCATGAAGTCAGTTTCTACCCTGAACCTGTAGTAAATAAATAAAAAAACAATGTGAACAATGTGTTTTTTTTCCTCCGTAGGTGCAAAGTAGCCCGACTTTCTATTGTGTTGCCATGGAGAAGGCTTGGCTGGTGGAGTTTAGAAACGTGGGCTGCAGTTACTTCCCTCAGAGCAGAGTCGATTGCCACTACACACTCAGCTCACAGCACAACTGGGCCAGCAATGACTGGATAGGGCTCTTCAAGGTATCGTTAGCCCGATCACTGTCACAAAAATCAAGTAAATAAAGAGTATATGTACTCGGTGAACTAACAGCGTGTGCATGTTTTCTTTCTCAGGTGGGATGGTCATCGGTGAAAGACTACCATACCTTTGTTTGGGCACTGGCCCCAGCTGATTATCAGGAGGGCACAGATGTCAACTGTTGTGTCCACTTCCAGGGTACTCATGCCCGTGTTTTCTAATTGTATTTTATTTCCCATAGTTAGCCAGAATCTATACTAGTACAGTGCTAACATCCGCACATAAAACCTTCAGCGGGAGATTGATGTTTCTGTAAATTGAATTGCTTGGTTGTATACAAAAGGCTGGTGTACTGAGTGGAGGACAATGTTAGTTATTTCTATCTTAAAAGAGTATTTCCACAGATGTAAAAGGGAAAATATCCTGTGCAGAAGACAAATATCCCTCTCAGCTTGCTCTCTAACAAAGACACAGTCTCTCTCTTGGTTTCAATGAATTTCTTTAGAATGCAGGAGGCTGAGTAATGAGGATGACGAAGACAATGGCTCAAAGCTGGCTCTGACTACTACTCACTGGAGAGTACAGTGTTCACTCTGTCCTGTCTGTCAGTGGCAACTGATAAGCGTGATTCAGTGCGAGGGGCACATGTGCAGTAGGTGTGGCATTGACCTCTGATTTATCACTAACTTAAGCAGATTGTCAATGTCATTCTTCATTGGAAGAAGAGCAGCAGGGGAAGGACAGTCTAAAGGAACTGCTGATGGTCCCTTATCATCTGCGATGCAGTGATTTAAAAAGAAGGTTGCCTGCACTGTGACCCGAGCTGGTGCTCTAACTTACAATGCAGCTCATAAACTTTGCTGTATGTCATTCTTCCTGTCTGTTTTCCATCTGGCCCCACTACCGTACACGTGTTGTGAAACAGAAATTCCAAGTAAATCATTTTTAAACATGGAGCTATAGCCAGCGAGATAAAGATAACATTGGGTTTGCTTACTTTATGGGCTGGATGAAGTCATGGGCTGTGGCCTGGCTGGTCAGAGTGGGAAGCAGGAGGCATAACATCATCAACTCCTCCCTGTTTTGTAAAGGGAGGATAAACATCAAACAGAGAATGAAGTGGTTACACTACCAAATAAATTTGAAGTCTATGTATGGTTCAAGATGATGCCAATCATGCCAATAGCACAACTGGTTAAACCCTAGTTATTTAGTAGCTAGTTGCAATGCTAGTAAACTTAAGGTACGAGACAGAAAGCATGGATGGACGTAAATGTAATTTAAAACATGGTTTAACGCATTTAATGTGCCAACAAAACATATTAGGGCATAGCAGGGCCCTGTGGATGTAGGGTGCTCCTCACATGTCCTGTGCCCATTGAGAAATAACTGTTTTTACTAGTTAACTTTCTGAACTCTGAACAAAATCCAGTTCATTTTCTGGATACTAGCGGCTAGCTAGTAAACGAAGTACTGCATATGAATATGACAACAGTTGAGCCACTGGAAGATTAACGGTAGTTTAACCGTTTACACCTGCGTCAGTTAGTACTAAGTAACGCCAATATTTGCACACAACGACCGTATTTCACGCAAAATATGAGTATTTATTTAGTCACTCACAAAGCAGCTACTCGGTCCAGTTTTTAGACGCACTTCTAAAGTAAACAAACACTTGTCAAGAGTTAGCTAGCCCCGATACAGGACAGTTAAGAGTGACCCCGCCGCGAGTATCCTGTGCTACCTTAAGTGCTTTAACGGGCGAATAAAGAAAGCGAGAACTTACGGGGGGACAGATGGACGTCGCGACGATATGTCAGGATGGAAAATGTCGATTTCAGGATGCTACAAACTAACAAACACCCAGAAATCCCCGAGAAGCACGCGCGCGTTTCATTAAAGGCCACTGAACAGTCAAAAATGGCGCGCGCCGCCATTCTTTTCACTCGTTCACCTGCGCTCAATCACCTGAGTGCTGCCTCCGGTGGTCGGAAGCTGTATTGCAACACACTGCCCATAAATCAGTGTTGCTACAGAACAGTAAAAAAATCCAGATTAGATATAATAATTTATGCATTATTACATTATCATATTAATAGGAAAACGTTTTAAAGGCTTGTATGAATACCAAAATACTGTCAGGATAAATCATTAAGATTTATGATCATCTTAAAAAGGAATTAACTCTTAAATTTCTTAAGGCGCCCATAGTTACAATCCTCTCCGTGTTTAGTGCTACAGATAAATAATTACAAGCTTCTAAAAACAAAAACTACTACTGCTTTTTAACATTTTAATTTTAACATGAATCTATCTTTTTCTACCACCTTTTAGCCTCCTACCTACCCAAACCCAGCTCCCAAGAGTATGAGTTTGTATATATTGATGGTAAGGGAGAAGTGTGCTCCCAAAGCTCCAAATTCACTTTCTGTGCACCGAAACCACTGGAGGATCTGGTGACCCTTGAGGAGGAGCCCCATGGAGAGGAAGGAGGCACAGACATGTTGCTGGTAGTGCCCAGGGCTGAACTGCTGCAGGTGAGCAAAGCAAATAAAATAGATTGACTAGTGAAGGAGAGTATATTTTCAATTTTGCAAAATTAATGACTGCTGATAAAACATATGCCGGGGAATCAATACTGTTGTTTATTACTGGCGCACACAGTTATGATCCCCTCATCCACCTCCTGCTTCTTTCTGTCTCTCGTCAGAGTCGGCTGCAGGAGTGCCTGCGAGAGCGTGCCGACCTGCTGCAGGTGCTGGAGGCGTCAAACAGGCAGAGGGAAGAAGAGAAGGTGGAGTACAAGAGGGCGAGGGAGGCCTGGGACAGGCGGCGCAAAGAGCTTGAAATTGTTATTGCCGGGCTGCAGAAAGAGTTGAAGCAGAATGAAGAGAAGATCGAGGAGATGGAGTGGAAGCAGAAGGTGGCGTATAGAGCTAAGCAAATGACTGGGGCAAGATCATTTGATTAGGACCAATTTGCCTGTTACCATTTCCATACTTTTCTTTGTATCTGTGCCCTGATACTCCGATAAAAAGCACCAGTCTCTGCTTATACAATATCCTGACTTTTTACCGATATAAAATTTTAAATATTAATTTAATAAAATGTCTGGGTTGTTATATTAAAATGTTGAATATTTTCATACGGGTAGCCTAGGCTATGTTGTGATAAATTAAAATTCCTCATGAAAATTAAAAATGCCTCTGGTCTTTTAGGAGGAGCAGGCTTTAAGAGAATCACTAGCCCAGGAGACAAGTATTTTATTGGATGCGAGTGAGAACAGCGAAATGCGAATCAAAGAGCTGGTGGAGGATATCAAAACCCTGACACAGAGAAATGTTGAGAAAGAGATGGAGTTGGAAAGGTATGACAGCTTCTCCTTTTTTTTTCTCCCCTTTGTGCTTTTAGTCTTAGGAAGTGGTTCTCATGACTACATTTGATTGTCATTGATGAGATCTGTGTGTGTGTGTGTGTGCAGGATGAAGGAAAGAGCAAAGAGGGCTGGAGCTCAGAGAAAAGAAGAGGAGGATGAGAGAAAGAGCCTGCGGGTAATTATAATTCAGAACATGCTGTATATCATAACGAAACCATTGTCTACATTGTTCTTTTTTTCTACATCTCCTTCTTTTCTCCTCTCCAATCTGTGTCATTTATTTCCGTATCTTAGACCAAGCTGGAACAGACAGAGGGTGAACTCCGAAGCCTGTCTAAGGAGTTCCAGGGCCTGAGGAATTCGCTGGCCCAGAGAGATACGAGTGTCCTGCAGCTTCAAAGCACCATCACCACCCTCACCCAGAAACTCACCACTGCCCACAGGAAGGAGGTCAGACATTTCTCTGGAAATGAGAAGGGATCGGTTTGGAAGGAGGGTTGATGAATAATATATGGATTGAGAGATAAAGCTGAGCCAGACAATTAATTCAGTATCTGTTATAAGTAGAGAGGTATTTGCATCTGACAGCAGAATTTATTTGGAGCAAACATGTGGTCTCACTTACTGCAGATAGGATGTTGTTTTCTACTTCACATTTTTTGGGGGGATTTAGGCAGATACATGGGTGTGTTTTTTCGTAAACATGCTCGTCTTGTATGTCACTACACTCTAAAACTTTGCCAGATTTACCTTTAAATGCTGACCTTTTAAGTTCAGCATTCGTTGCATGCAGGACTGACAGTTACAGATATGTAGTCAACACACGCCTTCTTGTTCCTTTATGGCCAGGCGGAGAGCGAGGCAACTCTGAAGGAGATGCGTAGCCTGCGGGAGCGTCTGAACACAAGCGAGCGTGCTGCAGAGGGCTTGAAGAGTGATCTGAGTTCCATGGTAGCACAGAGGGATCACGGGCAGGCCGAGTTGCATCAGGCTCGTCTGCAGGCGGCCCAGCTCACCCTTCAGCTTGCAGATTCCAGCCTGGCCCTGAGAGAGGGAAGAGCCCGCTGGGCCCAGGAGAGGCAGAATCTGCAGCGGGCTGCTGAGGTACTAACTGTATTACTGCAGAATAACGTGGTGGAGAAATTAGAAAATTTAATATATCTGCACTGAGTTTTGAATATATCTTATTACATGTTCCATTGGTGTCCAGATATTAGAGTTATGCTGTTAGATGTCATGATGTCTGATGGCTTCATTGCTCTTCTGAGTGGCATACATTACTTTTTATGAGTTTTTATGTATTGTCTAGTGACCTCAACTGCCTGAGGTAAATATGTTATATGTACTGAGTAAATGTGCGTATGTGTCACCCTGACAGAAAGACCATGAGCGCCTGGAGAAACTCAACGCAGAGACGCAGAGGACGGAGGAGAGGCTGCAGGAGGAGAGGATGGAGAGAGTGAAGCTGGAGGTTGAGCTTGGAAGAGAAAAAGATTGCAACCGGGTGAGAAAGACAACAAAAAAAATTACTGCAGTCAGTGTTTCTTGTTGACTCTCATTATGAGAGTTTACTTTAGTGTGTTTGTAGTGACTTAAACCACCGTTTTGCATGTATACAAGTATAAATGCAAATAATTTACTACATGTGGCATGCTAGTCCACTTTGCTTTCTCGACAAGAGCTGGGTGAAAAGATCAATTGCACTCTCATGACTGTACGATAAATAAAATATCTGAGAATAAATACTGGGAACAGGTGGAAACATCTGGCCTGGCCAAAGTTTTAAACATTTACCTCCCAGTAGCTCTAAAGCTCATTACTATAAATGTTATATCTCGTTTGTTTAATCTGTACACAAGCAGATGAGTAAAAACGTCAAGTTGACGTTTTACGGCGATGTGAATGCTGGAACTATTTCTTGGCCTGGCACAGTGAGTTTCTGGAGTCTTATCATCACCCTGATTGGCTCCAGTCTTTATGCTAAGCTAATTGCCTGCTGGCTCTGATTTCACATTCACCATACAGAAATGAGAGTAGTATCGATCCTCTCATCTAACTTTCTGCAAGAATAGGCGTCTTTCCCAAAATATTGAGATATTAACTTTGCAGTGATTTACTCCGTATACTACACTACACAATCACTTTAACAGGAAGTATTAGTTGGGTCTGACTACCCTGTTAACCTACCTGCAGGTTCAGCTGAGCGAAACTCGCAGGGAGCTCCAGGAGCTGAAGGCCAGCCTGAGGGTCGCCCAGAAAGAGAAGGAGCAGCTGCTTGGAGAGAAACAGGTACGACACACTGTTTTCCAAAAAAAGAGTAAACACTTTGCACATGAGGTGTTACAGGTACTGACTTTGACCGACTGATAAGACCTCAAGGCGAATGAACGGCTTGTATGGATTAACAAGTAAATCGTTAAGTTTTATTCTAATCAGCTCACAACTGCAGTGCTTCACTCATTATCAGCTTTAAATTTAGCGCAAGTTTAGTTACGATTTGTACCACTTTCAAGCTCGACTGCGACTATGAATATCGAAGAAAAGCTCTGTATCAACAATATATTCATATCCTAAAGCTTACTAACATGTACACAAGTACACTGGGATCGTGAATGTCCCAGGTGTTTGGAATCTTCTGTCTGTTGTTGTCTTCTTAGTTGTTATTGTGCAATATAAATTGTTTATAGTGCAATATAAATCAGTGGATTTCAGGGCAGTCAGTGCCGCTGCTGTTAAAGTGCCTGCAGAGTTTTTGTTGGCTAACCACCATCACATTTGCCCACTACTGGCAGAGTAGATGGTCAATGTTTTTAAAATCAGTGTCCAGCTTAATTTTAACATCTGCCATATGGCAGCATAGCAGCCAGACTGTGGCGTATCATAAATCAAACCAATGTTTTAATGTTGAAGAGTGATAATAATATATAATAGCAAATGTTGTGTTTGTGTATTTACTGTGTAACCGTTTTATGAGGCTTTGGCTTGAAGAAGTCGGACATCATGAGGGCGACGGCTGCTGAAGCTGTGATGAAAGTCCTGCCCTGGTGTGTGATATGATGGCTGTATTTTCCAATGCAGGAGTTGATGGAGTACATCTGTCAGCTGGAGCAGAAGATGGGAACAGTGGCCAGTGCCAAGTGGAGCGCTGCCCCGGTTGCCTCTACAGGTGAATGGAGCCTCACATTAATCTACTGTATGCCCTGCAGATGTGAACAATAAAAGTGTTAACTATCATTGAACAGCAACACTAAATATTGTTCAGAATGGCCTGCGTTGTGGGCGACGGGAGCAGTGCTCTGAGGCAAAGTGACCACTTTTTCTTTCCCAATGTTTCTGTGCGGCAGGGCGGCCTGGCAGTGTATTATCTGACTCCGAGGATGAGAACCCAGAGGCTTTGCAGCCTCTCCGTCCACCAAGACCTCTGGGACACTACAGCCTGTGTGAACAGGGCGAGCCCGATTCCTTGCTCCTTGCCACCCCTCCTCCCTCTCCCAGGGAGGCAGAGAGGAGCGTGGTGGTCATCAACCAGCCAGCCCCGCTCTCATCGCCACACCAGGCTGGCGCTGACACCTTGGCTCACAGCTCCGATTCGGTGAGACGCGCTATCTGAGCCATTCAGCTTGACCATTGTGTAATTATATGTGATACTGAAAATGAGCTATGTCTCCATGCTGATAGCCATGCGCACCAGTTAAACACGGGCAGGGGATCGTTTGATATAGACATTATCTCCTGAAGCAATTAGGCCACTAGTCTGCAAGTTATTAGAATATAATAGGTGCTGGACAAATGTGTGTGTGACATATTAATGTGCGTGTGACACGTTAATGTGTGTGTGTGGCTCTCTGTTGTGAAGGAGGAGGAATCTGATCCACATCAGTGTGGAAGGCACAGCTCTGGAGAGGACACAGCACTTTTGCTGCCTGAGCACACGGACACTGTTCTCAGGTACAGTCTTTCACCTTAGACATGCCTAATCATACATAGAATAAACACACACACACACACACACACACACACAGGAGGAGGGAAACGTACTTATATCCATTACTCTCATCACTGTGTCAGCACATTGGCTCCTTGTCAGAGAACAGAAAGTGAGAGTGACAACGAGACTGAGACAGACAGAAAAAGCAGCCAACAGACGGGAATCTGAATCTGCACAAAACCAAAAAAAAAAAAAAAAAAACTGTCTGGAAAGTGGGTGGAAGAGGGTGGAGTAATGCTCCATAAAATCTAATGCATTCAAAATATTGTCATTGTAAAAGTATATACTATACATACATCATTTGCAGTAAAATGTTTTAAAGTGTCAAAAGTAAAAGTCATTTTGAGGTGAAGTTTCTGTCGCTAGTGGTGGAAAATTAATTAAATTTTATGATCAAAATACTGTTTTGAGGGACTTGTACTTTACTAAGTATTTCCATTATATGCTACTCTGACCGTCAACTCCAGTAATCCACTATACGCCTTATAAAATACAAATTATTCAACCACTGACCTTGTTCCATGTTATAGATGTCTATGAGCTGTTAGCTGTTCCACCCTCTAAACTTCTCCTGAGGTTTCATCTGAAGAACTGAAGAGCAAAAAGTGTCCAATATTTTACAAAAAAAATGCAAAGACGGGAGAAAAGTCCCAAACATGAATGCAAAGATGTTGAGCAGAATTTTTTCCTCTTGTCTTTACGACAGAGAGGGGGCCTGACCCTCGGGTTGGGAAACACTGGACTAAACTACCTGTACTGCAAATGAAGTTGTATTGAGTATTTTTATGTTGTTGTAGTGGTATTTTTTTAGGTCTATGTACTTCTTCCACCACTGCCTTTCTTAGTGTTACACTGTTGCTACATCAACATATAAATGTATTTGATGTTACAACCAATATGACTATTTCATATATTACTGCTGTAAAAGGTAAAAAAAAACAAACATACTACTTGCCTTTCCTAAAGATATGTTGTAGTTTAGCATGTACTCACCTTAATGAAGGGCAAGGCAAGGGAGGACAAGAAAATCACAACAAAATGGTGCAAAGTTGAAGATTTAATGTTCAAAAACGGAGATTTGCATTACTGACTGCATATTAAAATGAAAATTTCTTTGAGCCCAAACAAGCCAACAAATTTCTCCCTGTCATGCTGGCTGGTTTTAAACTCCAGCAATGCATCATATTTTATGAGCTCATGGTTTGATTTGTGTGTACAACCTCTCTCTCTGCAAAGTAATTTGTGAGCACGGCAGCCAGATAAATGCAGTGAAATCAAAAGTATCATATTTCTCACCTTAGATGTAGAAATTAAAAGTTCTAAAGTGTGTCAAAACCGAAGAATGAAGTATTTCTGAATTATACATAAGTATAGTACCCGAGTAAATCTACTCAGTTACTTTCCACCTATGGCCGCACACAGGAACGGTTTCACACGTACACTTTGAATTCAAAGCTCGCTAATGCACACAGACGCATGCAACCAATTATTTATGGTGACAGGGTGAGTATGGCTTGAAGATGGAAGTTTTGAATATGTGGTCGTAAAAGAAGTTGAGTCAGGGTGAGGCGGGGTGAGGCTGTGTGAGACAGAGCCGGGGCGTGGGAGGAGCGAGATGGGAGGACAAGGGGACAGATAAGTTGACAGCAAGCTGTAGCAATGATTTACCTGAGGGGTGTACCGCAGTCACGGGCCAATTTTCAGCATCATTAAAGCCCTCTCTCTCCCACTCAGCCACTCCTTCAGTCTAACCTCCTCTTTCAACCAGAATGAGTGTTTCTTTCAGTTTTTTCACACACGCACACACTCTGCTTTGTGTCCTCCTCCAGTGATCTGGCCGACACCTCACTATGGTAACCGGTGGACATCCAGCCACTGCCGCAGCGAGCGATCAAAAGGAGAGGAGAAGGGGGATTTTCTCGGAGTTAATGTGGTCCCACATTACTTCCGCTAAGCACATATACAGCTCACTCATTACACAGGCAAACTGTTAATATGCAATTTACATCGTATCTGCTGTGAACCTTTGGTTTCTTTCCTCCTAGGCTGTCGTGGTATTGCCCTAGCTAGTTTTGTTGTTAGAAATGACATAATGCTTGCGGTGGCAGGTCAACACCATGTTTATGACTGACATAAGACTGTTGCACAGTTTTAGGCATGGGCTCTGGCGTTTGAGAGTTCGCAGGCTGTAGCCCAACGATTTCTGTTGAATCACTGCTATGTCGAGAGCTTTACGATGGATGTTATGTCGTTTTTATGACATTTGTGATTAGGAGTCATGACAGGCACTGTAATTATGATGTTTTGTACAGGCCTGGCTCCTCTGGAAGTCATAGCAAAACTCTCTTCCAGCATTAAATTCTCCACAGCAGCTTTGAACACTATTCACGGCAGCATAAAGTAATGACACAGCATCATGCTAGAATTATATTGCAGCAATGTAGGCCTATGACATCATATTTCTCCTCCATTTACTCAGAGCTAAGGTTTGATATGCACTTTTCTTGTACGCATTAGCAGTCGATTGTCATGCAGATGCAGTTAAGGAGATTTAGCGACGCAGAGGCGCTTTAAGATGGACAAGCATTTGAAATAGACAGCTTATTGAACAGATTGTGTTTAAAGTCTATTAAGATAGGTGCCAGATGCAACTTTCTACTTCAGTAACTTCATATCGTCATTATTATAAAAATTAATCCTCATAAGCTTTTCACTATAGATCAGCTGCAGTTTTTACTCGCTAATGATCCTGGATTTTACGTTTCATAATTACTGAAATGAAATGCTAATTTACTAGCTGGTTATTTGGATATTTAGTGTTGATCTTTGCTACCGTTTTGTACACAAATCGTATGTCACAACCATTTAGTTCTAAATTTGTGCCTAAAATAATGAGAGAGAAAAAAAAGAGCAGAAGAAAATCAACTTTATAGATCCTGACATCATGACATGGTGTTGGTATTTTCCCCTAGCCCTATGGCAATATACTGCCTAATAAAAATTGCTGCCTATCTTTTAATCAATACTGTATGCATTTTTCATGATTTTCTATTTATAATTAACTTGAGTTATGCTGCAAAGAAAACTATATTCAGGTTTAGTTTGAAATAGGTGTTTGTTTTCCACACAACCGTTTGTGCAATGTGTGACAGAGTTTTCCATGCTTGGCTAAGAAGATTTGCTAGACACTTTGATGCTTGATTTTATCTGCTGTATTTGCACCCTATTTTTACTATAGAAGAGTTTTTAGATGAAAAGTTGATATATGGATACTTAACAATATGTCGGTTGTGTCCTTTTCATCGTTATCTTAATCATTACCACCGTGTGTTGTGTTTACGCATATTTTAGCGACACTTTTTTTGGTTTTGTTTTTATCATGTTTTCAAGTACTCACTTTGATATTTGAGTCATATCGTTGCGAGACATTGGTGCTAATGAAAGGGAATTATACCAGCGTGTTGTTGCGGGTAAGAGGTGGAAATCTGTTAATGTTTAAACAGCTTCGACGGGACCAGGATTATTATGAAGTAGTCATGAAGGGGAGTGAAAACCTCTCATTTAACTTGTGTCACTATGTATTCTGGGTGTTGGAGTACATGTCGATTCTCTTTATATAGAAGCGGGACTGTATCGAGGAACCTGGTATTCTTTCCCAGAAGATAGCACACTACATATATCCTCCATTGTCTTCGTTTGTGGTTGTAACCTGACTTTATGTCTTAGGGAAGTTATTTTTTTTGTTGTTCCGCTGAGAGCTCCAGTACGAGTACTCCTCGTCAGGACACTGTCTCCCATTGCAATAAAGCTCCAGTGGTTATGGTTTGTTTTGAAGTTTTGTGTGTGAAGGTTATGTATACCACCGTGTATTTTCTTATCAGTCATGTAACAGGGTTTGGGCGGGGTTCTGCATAATAAAATGGTTTATGTATCCATTATTGGGTCTAATGTGTCTTTTTCTGGCCAAAGATCATAGTAATATTTTGATCCTCACATGACATTTCACTGGTAATTAACTATGCCATTTCTTTTCACACCGCTATATAACCTATATTCCCTTTTGGCTCGTTGCCTGTTTCAAACACATCTCTCACTCAGGATTTTCTCTCCGCTCACCTTTGGCTCGCTCTCCCTCACCCCTCAGGCCTCACCTCCTCATCATCTTCATTCTTGTGCCTCCCCACTCCTCCAGCAGTCCCCTGCTCCCTCTTTTAAGCTCTCCTCCTGCCCCTCTACCACACTCCCTCCATCTTAAGTCTGGGGTGACGATAGCTAATTATAAAATCAATGATGCCGGGCTGCCTAGTTTACAGCCCCCTCTAAAACCTTAACTGGGAAATCACTGTGGGATTGATGACTCCCTCACTCTTTATCTCTTTTAATTAGAAATGTAAAAGATATGAAGACCCAGAGGCCAGAACACATCTCCTAGTTTTTATGACCCCGGCGCCTGCCTTCCCCAGCTCTCACTCCCCTTCCCCAATCACCCCTTCCTCTACCTGGCCTTGTTTATTTCCTCTGCCTCCCTGCTGGCACACCCTCCATTCTTACTCTTGTCACAGATACCTTTACCCATTTCTTCATCTCTTTCTCCATTACCCTTTCTTTAAGATCGCCTGCCTGCCTGCCCGTCTGCCTCTCTGCTCGCACAGGGGGAAGGTGTTAAATTTATGGTCTTTGCACTTGAAAACGTTTCTCACCTTCCCCTCACCTCTCCTCTCTTCCCTTGACTGATTCCCAACCCTCCACGGATTCACTGCATATGTAACAAATGACGAACGTGTCCTTTTCGTCTGTTCTGACCCAAGCAGGAGACACACTGTAAATGATGTGCTGTTTCACATTGTGACCCTGATCCCAGCCCCATGCATCCAACATATGACATATGCACCTGCCTGTCTTGTATATAGCTCTAGGTCCACATAGAAAGACCCTGCAGTTTGTTTTTTTTATCACGTCAAACCCAGGTCACATGCACCGCCACTCTCTGCCTTTATCACACCCTGAGCCCGGGCCCTACCGCTCTAACTGCTGCCAGGAGCATTTGGGTTCACTGAACTTTATCCTCCCGATCGCTCTCCGAGGAGCCCGCTTCTCCTGCTCCATTATCTCTCCTGTGTGTTGACTAAAGTACCGCTGCAGTTTGCTTATGTTCAGAGCTAACTCAGCGGATGTGCAGCAGGATCTCTCTCTGGGTTTAAATATTCAAATGAATTTCTTCGGTATGCCGCACTCATGACCTACTTTTATGGATTCTTTACAATTTTTTATGAATAATTGATGTCCTGTGGCTGCAAGAATATTACAAGGGAGATTTTTACCCTTTATTAATTCATTGTACAGTTATACCTTTTTTCAGGGACCTTGCTTTACACATTCCCATCTTCTTTTTTTTTCTTACTAGCTCAAGTAATTAGTTAATCAAGCATCACTGATGTGGAAGGATGAGTATATAGAAATCTTGTCCGGCTCCTTTAAATTCCCCCAAGCACACCCAAACCCTCCCATGGGTTCCCATGGCAACATCTTCCAGGGGCTCAGTATATGAGGCCATTTGATTGTTCCTTGTAAAATAGTGTATAATGTATGGACCTTATTTTAATTCCAGTCTGGTGTTATTGATCTGTCTTTAATGATAGTTAATTAAAACAATCGTATAATTGATAGAATCTCATCTCTGTTTATCACCCTCCTCTGATTCTCTCTCTCTCTATTAATAAAATCAAGGTGAGGCATTAGTATCCCACACTGGTACTCTGAAAAAAGAGAGATGTTTACTATCAGTGGCCCTTTACCAAGAGGATCCCCGTTCTTTATCAGGATATCAAGAGAGCCCGATCTTGTCAGTGATGTACTCAAGGTAGACGTTATAAAATCTGTGACAAATGTATAACTCTTGAGTTTTGGTGACATTTAAAAGACCAATCTCGAAAAATGTTTAAGGCCGTCAAGGGGGTTTCCTTGTTTTATTCATTTGCTTGCTCCAAACGTGGTTTGCACTACTATGATCAGGAGATACTCTCACAAATGTGTTGACTCTGTGTGGAGTTTTAAGAGCCTGATGTCCTTTCACATTTCACAGCTCATTACCAAAACAGACTCCGCTTTGGATCCAAGACGCTGTCTCCTACAAGCTCAAATATCACATTAATCCAGTAAAAACTGATAACATGTTGGACTATGAACTGTTTAGCTGGAAGCATCACTTTCATTTTCCCTGGCAGACCTCTAACAGGGATATGACAACTAACGATTATCTTTTTTTTTTATCATCAATTAATCTTCCAGTGATTGCTTTTATTACTTGTTTGGTCACATAAACACACAAAATCACAACTTTGCAAAGCCGAAAGTGTTTAAACCCAGAGATATTAAATATATAATGACGTGGTAAAGAGACGGCATCTTTCATATGAGAATAGGAAAATGTTTGGCAGTTTCCGCACAGATTTAGGTTGAATAGTTGCTGATTATTGTTTACCAGTGAATCCACAAATTCAAATTCTTCACAAGTTGCATGTTTCATCTTATCCAAAGAGATCTACATTATTTCTATCTTATTGTTGTTGTGGCGAACATCATGTTTCATTCTTTTTATTTATCATGCCGTCCACCTTTCTAACGTTCAATAAATAAATAAATCATAGCAGACAGATTTACTCATTAACTTCTAAACCACAGCTATCTTTGAGTCAAAACCATCGGAAAGAGTAAGTCTACCTGCACTTCTGCAACTGCAGAGTGAACAAATCTTGGGAGCAGACCTTTATCTGATGTCCTTGTGCAGCAGGAGACTGTGATTTATCGGCCTCTGCACCCACGGCTCTCCATGACCTAACAGATCCTGCTCTTATCCTCCATGCAGGGCAAACACTGCTGCAAGCAGCGCACCCTGCAGTCGTGGTTCAAGAGCTCCCTCTACTGATAATATATGGTAATGCGTGACTTAGAGGAAAGCGTTGGAAAACTGTGTACTGTATGAAATTTGACACACGAAATAAATAAAAAATAAAAAGTCCAGTAATCTCACAAAAGTAGTTTATTGTGCCTCTTACTGTTTATATGGCTTTTCTTTGTATGACAAGAGTTGACATAAACAGAGGGTAGACAACACCTTGGCCATGATGAAAAACAAAAAAAAAACATAAAACAACATAATCTCAATGTTCTGCCCGCACCGCTGCCATTGACATCACGACAGCCCAGCAGAGAGAGAAGAGACGACGCCACCACACAAGTGTTGTCTTGTATGACAGCGTCACGCCGAGGACATTCACCCAATCACTGAAAACACGTCAAAACATTCACACACACACACACACATTCGCACGCACGCACACACACTCACTCACTCAAAATGAGGAGACCTGCCCATATTCAGGAGATGGGACCTCTCACCGCTACAGAGAGAATGTTCATATTGCTTCAAAGAGAGACAAACAAAAAAACAAAACAAAAAAACACCCTCTGTACTGCATATCAGCTGTGCTCTACCAGCTGATCGCCAACAGAGACATTTTGGCAATAAAGAAATGATACATGAGAACACATAACCCTCCACGGCTCCTTTAAAGAGAGGTGAGGATATACACAAGAAGACAAGATGATATAATGGCTTTTGGGATGAGAAGGCAGTTTGCTGCATGGATGCCAGTGCGAGCACAGGCGGGGCAGTGAGGATGATGATGATGATGATGATGATGACTTGCCCCCCTCCCTCTGGGAGAGTCAGACTGGCATCCATGCTGTTTTTCAGACTTGTCACCTTCTATGTACACGCAGAGGGGTTGAGCTGATCAAAACGGAGTCAAGAACAACACACATAAATATTGCCTGTTTCTAGCGTGCCTGAGAGCAGCTAGGGTTTGGTCCTTACTGAAAAGCCCTGAGTCTGATTCCAAAATGTCTTCCATAAGGATTCCTGCTTTTGACTTGCATATGTCTTTGATCGTTGTGTTGATGCATAATGTCGCTACTATGAGTGGATGTCGTTTTTTTTTTTTGTCCGTGCTGAAAGTGTGCGTGTGTCTGGTGTCTACCGACGTCATCGGGGAGTGCTCTAAAGGTTGATTGTTGTCGATATTATTATCAGTTTGGACATGCTAACAGAGATGGACGCTCACAGACGGCAACTCTACTCTACAGCGGATGTGATGTGCCTGACTTGAATAGAGGATGACAAAAGTGCTACATGTACGGTGTAAAAGTGTAAATCTCTGTCTGGGCACTTGATGCCAGGTTGGCACATCTGCTACAGCTGAGGGTAGAGTGAAAGGAGTGTGTGTGCTTGTGTGTATATACTGTATGTGAGATCGAGGGTGTGTTAGTGCACGTGTGAGTGAGCGCTCTGCTGTGAGGAGTGTTGGATCGTGGCTGGAGTCCCTGCCAGTAGTCAAACTCATGCCCCAAAGATGACTTCTCTTAACTTTGGCACAAATATGCTTACTTTCCATATTGACAGCATTAGTTGGCTACAACGAGAGCAAAAATAGAATAATGCCAATTCCCTGATAACAGATACTGATTAAGTCACTGCAACATAACAATAGTCCTCTGGGTTGATTATCATTGACATCCACAGTGAGCCAAAGTGCCCAAAAAAAAAAGCCCCAGCTAAGCATATGTAGCTGCTAAGGAAGACCCAGCCAGTTCTGATTACCCTTCTTTCCCTCTGAATATCTTCTCAGGAAAGCTCTTCAAAGAAAAACAAAAAAAAAAATTATTGTCTACAGGATTCATATATAAAAACCAGAATAACAAATAAAGACAAAATTATAATGGTATATAGATATGTATGGACTTATTCATAAATTGAAAAAAAAAGAAAAAGAAAAACAATATTTAAAAGCAATAACCACAAAAAAAAACAAAAGATAAGCATACTCGATTTGGTTTTGACCTGTACTCTTGTTTTCTTTTGAGAAATGTGCTTGTTGTAATCCGTCGGAATCAACTGCTCAGTTCTGGTGTCTCGTTTGGCCGTTCCCCTATTTTAGATATAAACAACAATAGTGGAAAAAAAAACAAAAAAGACATTTAGCTTTCTCAAAGAGGTTATGTTCTTTTTGTCACGTCAACTTCCCTCTTGGCTACGGCAGGAGTTCATACGGTTTTACTGTCATCTCTCCTTTATTTTTCTGTAGTTCACTTGTCATGGACCATGTGGCCTGAGTTAGAAAGTGTCTATACACATAAGGCTCTGCTGTGCTCCACTGTGGAGGACACAATGATGTGCAGTAAGGAGAGAGAAAGGGGGAGGGAAGGCCAGCATTTTCTTGAGGTGGGAGAGGGAGTGAGGTTGGATTGTATGTTTCCATGTATGTATGTGTGTGTGTGTGTGTGCGTGTGTATGTATGTGTGTTTGAACCTGTATTGAGCATGAGTGTGTGCATGTATGAAATGCTCTGTTCACTGCGCCCTCCCAACGAGGCCTTTCCTTGACCCATCTATAGCATCCAGAACCCCCCAGGGCTCCCCGTCACTGTCCGAGCCCCTGTCACGCTCTTCGTCTCCCACGTCATCGTCGTCGTCTTCGTCTTCCTCCTCCGGCGATGGCTCGCTGCCGTTCTCTGTGGCCCAGCTGTCCTCCTCGTCCTCAGCCTCCTGCTTCAAGACCAGGGCTGGTGGTGGAGGTGGCGGCGGCGGCGGAGGCGGCGGGCTATCGTTGCACTCTGTTTGGTCCTCAAAGGCCTCTGGATTCTCGAGCATCTCCCTGATCAAAGGAGGCATTGGCCCTGGGATCTCCATCTTCAGAGTGATGGCTCTCTCTGCACCTGGAAGCATTAAACACGGTGATGTAAATAATTAGTCATACTCTAAAAGTTTGCTGACAAAGTCCTGTGTGTTACGAATGGGTAATGACAGCAGTAAAGCCTTTTACAAAATCAGAATCAGTCTCTTCGTACTAACCCTTAGTGCTGATGCCCCTGAGGTCGGTGATCTTCATCAGCATGCGGGGGAACATGTGAGGTTTGTTGGGGCGACGGCGGCGGGCGTAGATCTTCAGAGCCTCAAGTAAAGGCTCTTGCAGTTTATCCACTTTTTGTGGCTCCTCTAGATCCATACGGTCTGATGAGGAGTGCAAAAGACAAAACATTCTCTGTTATTTACCAGAATCACATGAAGGATTATGATTTTTTTGAAATAATTTCAAACAAATATTCAGATCTTTTACTAATCCTTTCAAAACAGTAACATAATTGATGAAACACAAATTTCCTAAAGTCACTTCTGCTTCCAGCATACAGTATGCGGTCAGTGTATGTATTCGCTGCAGTACCTCCACAGATAAGGCAGATGGCACTGAGGAGGCCAGTTTCTGTGTCGTCCATCTCCAGGGGTAGAAGCTGGCCAGCAAAGGCGAACACCAGGTCCGTGAGTGGTCCGAAACCGGCATTGTGCATCTGAGTCCGGTTCAGAGTCAGGCCATCTGAGAAGGTCATAGTGTCCTGTTCTGGGGTGTAACGTGTGCAGATCCTCAGCATCTGTGAGCATGAGAAGGCGGAAAACTTTGTAAGCGCTGAGAAAAATATGACACATAGGTGGAAAAACAAGGTTTCCTGCAACTAAATATCTAAATATCTGCAGTAGCTAAAGAGGTCAAAGTGTCTGTTTGTGTATAACTATTCCCACACCAAATATATGATAGGTTCAAGCAAACCTCCCAACACTACCGCCCGTCACCACCAGATGCCAGTATTCTCTCATCTGTCAAGCTCTTTATTTGTGAGACAAGGGCTCTGCTCTCAAGAGTAAATGAAGAGGACAAAAGGCGAAAAAAGACAAAGACAACGGTTACTCACCAGAATGTCCAGGCAGGCCGACTTCAGTAGAGTAATCTGGTCAGCGATGGTGAGGGTGGTGAAACCTGGCAGCCGCTTGGCAAATTCCACAATCTTGATGATGCATTTGGTGGAGAGCTCACTGAACTTGTCCCATAAACCCAGATCCAGCTGGACGCGGTGGTCTGAGCTGGAGTTCTGAACACACACACACACACACACACACACACACACACACACACACACAGATAGATCAGTGTGTTGTTAGCGAGGTGGTGTACAACCCTTTTTTGCATCAAGGGCGAGCGTGTCTGAGCCTCACATTTACATTTTACATCAATCAAGGAAAAAAAAAATCCATTTACATGTTACATCAATCATTCAGAGGCCACACAGATGGCTTAATGGGGAACTGAATTAGTTAAACCACCACTATGTTGGGAAAGCTACGGTGAATTTACGTCTTTGCATGCAATTATGGAGCTCTTAGTGACGACACAGCTCGGAGAGTGTTGCCACACACGGCATGAGCGGAACGGTAGTGTGCGCTTTACTTACGGTGGTGTATTTGCCCAATTGGCAAAGTGACGGGAAGGTTTCTTGGTGAGCTTTGCTGACTTTATTGACCAACTCCTCGAGCTCCCCGCTTAGCTCATAACTCTCTGGGAGCACCACCTCCTCCTTCACATCCTTCTTCTTCTTGTTTCTGTCATTGCGCACCGCTGTGTGACACGACAAACACGAAATCAAAGCAGTCAGAAGAGAAGATTTGCCGCAGCTTCATACAAAATCCTTTACTCGTGCAATTTCACAGATCAGCTGCAGAATGTCTCTTCTCTTTTTATCTGTGATCACATGTAAACATCCACAGTACCCTTTCACCACCGTCAAAGACATTGTGCTCGCTAGTGGAAACAAGAACACAACAGCAGCTGAGGTTGCGCTTAACAGTATTAACATATTTCCTTTAGGACGACACGGACACTGGCTATCTATTTCTTATCACCCGCTCTCTTCCGTGTCCATCTCTCTATCCACTTGACCGGTGAACATAAGCCAGTCCTCCACTCTCTCCCTCTCTGCCTCCTCTCCCTCCTCCTCCCATACTTTCCTTCCTCTCAGGATATCCAGTAATAGCAGAGGCACAATGTGATCCCGGTCTTAACACACATCCCACACAAACATTACACCATGCATGTCCCACGGGCTCTATGAGGGGCAAGAAAATGCCACTTACACACACAGCCGTCAACACACGCAAGGTCACGATCAAGAGAAAAGCGCGTCTTTGACTCTGCAAGCAGTACGAACGCTGCCGCCATTATCTTTGTCAAAACCCCAAATTTTTGTTTTCTGCTCTGTTGCCTTCATGAATGAAAGCAGTGTTTGTGCGGGCCAGAGGGCGAGGTTTTGTGGTGAAACAGGAAGTTAGAATCATTTTGTAAAGCGATTAGTCATATGATTGGTACAGTGCCCAGCCTCACCCTGATCACCACCCCTGGTAGGCTCATCATCTGTCTCTCTGCTGCATAGTTTCCCAGCATCTCTGAGCGTTAATAAATCAATACGTTCACACTGTGTGAATCAGGATAGATTAAGCTGTGATTAGTTTTGTGGTTTAAAAAAAAAAAAACCTGACTCCGAGCCAAGTAGAATTTGAATATCAACTGCTTGCTAATGTCTCTGAGATGCAGAAGTATATCATACTGTGTTGCTGAGGGCAGGACATGCAGCCTTGTGTGTGCGCGCCTGTGTATACAAGAGAGTGAATATCCATGTTTTACAAGTGGGTCTCTCTAACCCTTGGGACTCAAGTCCTGGAGGGCTCACCTTCCTTGGACATGCCGACCTCAAAGCATTTCTGCAGCCTGCAGTACTGACAGCGGTTGCGTGTGACCTTGTTAATCTGACAGTTCTTGTCTCTGTGGCAGGTGTACACCATGTTCTTCTGGATACTGCGACGGAAGAAACCCTGAAGCATCAGGAAGCAAGAGACAAAAGGGGACGGGGCGAGAGAAAGAGAAAGATTGTGTTTTGTGGCCGTGTCATCAAATCAAGGACGTGACATTTGACTAGTTGTCTTTCATACCCATTTTTATTTATGAATGCAGAAGTGAAAAACAAAACAATCTAACATTTGAGTTCTTACGCTTTCTATTTCTTTCTTCTTAATGTTTGCCTTTTTCACACTACACTAGTATAACTCATATTACCGAAATTGTACAGTCTGCCTAGAAGGCTCTTTTTTTATCTTGATGAAAAGGCACTTCACTAATATTTCTGGCAACACCGCATTTTTTCTAATTGTATGTAATAAATCCAAACGAAGCAGAGCACACGGAGATATGGCAGGTTCCTCTCACCTTGCAGCCCTCACAGGAGCTGACACCGTAGTGGTACCCTGAGGACTTGTCCTGGCACACAAAGCATGGCTTGTAGATACGAGGTGGGGGAGGAGGCGACGGAGAACTGGGTACCATCTCCTCTGAGCTGGTGCTCTGGGTCTCCACCGCTATGGACAAGAAACACAAAAAGAGAGAAGAGCACATGATCATGTGATTTCTTGTAAATCTACCGTGTAGTCTGAAATGTCACATGTCAAACATACATAGCAGATGTAGACGGTCGAGCGCGTTTAACTTTGTAACTTAATACGACAACTGACAGCATTTCCCTTTTCTTTTCCATTTGATTTGCAATGCTAAGTAACGGCTGTTCAGTTCAGTTGGCAAAATGTTCTCCTGGAGGTGGATTAAGATACATGATCGCATATTCTTTTTTTTTCTTTTTTTAGCTCATGTCTCTGTTGGACAAGCTCAATAAGATAAGAGAGAAAGGCAACAGTTTTTACTACCAGACACCAATTACCACCCTAAGGGGCAGCACTCAGGTGCATATAAGGGGAGATTATTGTTTCGTGTGAACACACAAAGAAACAAAAGGAAGAATGACTGTCTGACAGCGGAGACAAAACTTCTTTTATAGCAGCAAGCCACAGCGCTGTAGATTGACAGCTCCTCTGATAAGGCCAGGTAACGAGCTGCTGGAGCCAAGAGTCAAAGCTGGCTCTTCGTCATTCCACAGGCTGACAAGAGCACATGATGCCATCTCGCACACCCCGAGTAGACGCGCGTCAAACACACACACACACACACGCATGCAGAGCTGGTATAAAGCTCTGCCTACCTTTCAAACCGGAGCACAACTGTGACGTCGGCGCTACCTCGAGTCACATACTTGTTATGGTACATTAAACTTCACTATATGCCAAAGTGGAGCACGTACAGGCTCTTTTAGATGTTCAAGTGCGCAGCATATGGATTCCATACTTCCCCCAGAGAAACATAAGCTGCTGCACTACGACCAGACCCTCGCCACACATGCTAGCCTGCACAAACTCACAGACACACATGTTGCTCTGGGGAAGTATGGAATCCATACGCCGCACACTTGAACATCCACTTACCCAACAGCACCTCTTTCAACTTTCACCCCTGGTTACCCTCAAACTTCAACCCCCCCCAACTCTGCGTCCCACCACCCCCTGACACACAAACCCTATTTTTCTCTTGTTTCCTGGCCCTAAATTCCTCAGTGCAGCCCTGCCAGGTTTTAATAGAGGCCTAGGCTCGTAAGGCGGCCTATAAAGGCGGTCCCATGGCTGGACTGGAGGCCCCAGCTCGGCTGGCCTAAACTTTATTGGGACTCGGTCACCTTGGGCAGCTATTCACACCACCAGCTGTAGCTCCCAGCCCGTAAAAAAAGCCAATCATAAAATAAAAAACAGGGAGGCTCTAAAATTCTAACTTTTACTGCCCCCACCTCCCCCCAGCACCTTCAATGGAAAGCACAGAGGGCTAGCCTAAACTTAACCTACACCCCCCCCCCCCCTCTTCCCCTCTCTCACACCCAAGGCTGAGGCAAAAAACCACCAGCTTGGCTTTTTACAAGAGAGGGGAGACTTCAAAAAGAAGGGGGAAAAAAAGGGGGCATAAAAAGAGGAATTTGATAAAAAACAGAGAAAGGGGCAGAAGGGGTGGGAGGGGGAGGAGAGGACACAGTTGCTCCTGAGGGCAAGTCTTGTTCAAGACCAAGCTGACCATTACTACCACTTCTGCTACAGCTGCTGTGACTGGCCAGCTACTACCTCATTAATGATAGTAACAGAAATATGTCAGACATTTTCATTTGTTGCCTGCTGCTCAAACATCTGTTTTTCATATGTGTTTTTATATTTGACAATTCAGAATCCACATTCAAATTCCTCCTTTGAAAGCCTTACTTTGCTGGAGGCAAAGATGTTTTCCATTAGCTTTAAGAGCGATCCTGAAGCCAAATGTGCAAATCAATCTAAAACCTGAAGTTTACGCCCGCTGAATGTTTCTACAGCAGTTCTCATATCTCCCTGGCCAGAATGTAACAAAGCAGCAGGGTCAGTGGGAGAGCAGAAACCCTCTGAACGTGCCATGAACCTCTGTGTTTATGCAATAATAACAGCAGCAAATGAGGCTCCAGACCGAGCGCTGACAACCCCTTAGAAAAGGACAAACCATATGTGGCGTCAAGTAACGAACACTGACTGACACCGTCTAAATGGAGAACTAAAGCGAGCCAAACGGAGAAAGACCATCCTGGAGAAAATTCGGACAGCAGCGAGAGAGAAAAAAAATACACCAGGCTCAGTCAACACGTTGAACCTGGTTCCTGCCAGAGAACATGACTCCTGTACCCGCCTCATTCAGCCCGCTCCATCCAAATCCCCCGCACCACTTACCCCAGGGCGCCACAGTGAGAGGGCCCATTCAGGCAGCCGCCCTGAGCTCCTTTACCCAGTCTCCTCAACTCAGCTCATCACTGTTTAGAAAACAAAGCCCTGTGAAATGAGAGGCCCTCCTTATCAGTGCTCCGAGGCCTGGGGCACCATTTGCATGACAATCCGCCGGCCAAGGCCTGTGAGCTGATGACGGACGGATGAGATGAGAGGAGTGGGATAGGTGGGTGGCTGCTGTTGTTGGGGGAGGAGAAGAGGATAATAGAAAGCAAGAAGGAGGGATAGTTGAGTTACCAGAAGCCACTGTTCGTTTCCTGCTAAGTATCAGTTTACTCCCTAATCCCTTCTCTCAATGCCCTCTGCACACAAGTGGTCCAGCTGCACTGACCAGGCTTAATCCCCTGGTCATATACACACACAGAGATACTATTCAATGGCTGCAAACTACACACGCATGCATACAGGAGAATAACATGCATGAGCTACAAACTAGGAACCACGCACCACAATCGGCGCTCCCGTGCCTCGTTCTTAAGTGCTTCGGCCGCACATCATCCTCCTCCTCAACCTCATTTGATGCGAAATGTAACTGCACGCGACAGAAATAGCAGTTTAGCTAAAGGTGACTTCAACTGGGTCAATTACATTAAATTCTAGGTCAAGTCAGCTGGGCCAATCAACGTCCCTTTAGCGGATACGACAGGAGAGAAAACGAGGGAATGAGAAGAGGAACCACGGAAAAACAAGCGACTTTCTGGCAACACTGAAGCTGCCTGGTGTTCACTCAACTGGAAAGGGGAGTGCTACTAATGTATGTGAGCAAAAGACATGACTGTGCAGCTCGTGTTTTATGTTGCAACACACTCCTTTTAAGAGAGAAGCATATGACATTCTGGCACAGAAACAAGTTTTTGTTTCACAATAGGCCTGCAGACTTTGTCTACGTGACTTGTCCGTGTGATTGAATCTTCAGTGGGTCGCCGTTTCAGAAGTCTAGTCTTGGCATGCGAGAGTGAAATGCACGGGCTGTTTTTCGCGTGAGGACAGCGTACATACAGTACCGTGCGGTACGGTACACGACGGGGTGGCGCAGACATAATTGTAGGTGTTCACCTCTGTGTTTATGTCATTTGCGTGTTTTCCACTCCAGCCACGGGCACTGCCCATTTTCCACAGCCTCTATTTGATTTGCAAATGTTGGGACAGTTTGTAACAGTGCAGCAGTGTAACGTCACTGTTACCCGTTAAGATATCCTCCCACGTGTGTGTGTGTGTGTGTGTGTGTGGGGTTCGTTGTGTTCAGATTTTTTGTTCCTGTCTGAGTTAAAATGCAAGCACGGGCATGTGGGGCCTTTGTCTTCATCTTTACCTTCATTTAACAGCCTCCAAAGCTTGCATGTTCTTGTCGAATGCACTGGGCAGTAAAAGAGTGTGTGAGACTTGGAGGCAGTGTGTGAGAGAGGGGCACACAGTAGGGCTCACTGTGAAAAGAGGGGTGGGTACTGGGCTGACAGCAGTGGCAGAAGGGGAGCAGATTGAGAGAGGATGGTGAACAGTGGGCTGGAAGACTTGCTGGCACACTAGGTGGGGCCTTTGAGGGTGCCCTTGGCCCTCTACCCTATGGCAGAGGCTACAGCACCACAGGGTGACTGCGAGTCACTGAGTGACCACCAGAAAGGTTTCTATGAAGAACTGGGCTTCGCGAAAGAGGAAAAGAAAGTACCACACCCATGTCAGTGGTGCCAGCACGTTTCACTCTCTTTCTCTGTTTCTCTGCCCACGTCTTCCTGCCATCCCTCTGAGGTTTCTGCTACAAGGTCCCACACAACCGACTCACTTCCTTCCTCCTGTCAGAACCAGTCTTTCCGGAGGATCTCCGTCACTGCTTTTGTAGCCACTTTTCTGTGTCCCTCACTGCTACACCTTCTTGCATGCGCGCTCATTTCCCAGCCGTTGAATAATACTGCCGCTCTGTTCAAGCTCTGTTGCACACAGTTGAGTCACCTGCGAGCTTTCAGGTGGGAGGTCTATCAAGTCCCTATTGTGTAACTTACACAAGCGCTCACAATGTAACCTACCTGCAACTGAGAAAGAAATTGTTTATATGCTGGGAGGGCGGAGGGAGGGAAGGAGGGAGAGAGGGAGGAATGTGTGTGTGTGTTGACAAGGAGGGGGGATGCTTTCATTAAAGGTGCTGAGCAGTAGCAACGCCTTTCAACAGCTGTCAGAAAGCTCATTACCTGGGCTCCTACAGACACACACACACACACACACTCACTCTCATGCCTGTAAAGAGGCCCCGCTAAGCTGACTTTAAAAAAAAAAAAAGGGTCCATGATAAAACTGGGCTGTCGACCAGGAGATGGCTCAGGTTTGAGTGGTGAAAAGACATCAGGCTGGCCAGGAGTGGTGAGAAACCAGACATTAACACACACACACACACACACCTTCAGGAATTTACACCCTTCTGTCAGAACCAACAGAAAGTCATGAAACACAGAGAGAGATAGACACATATAATCGGAAACCATACGTGTGCGCAGAGTCAGAGGCGTTTTGGCGTCATTTCAAGCCACAAGTACTACATTATGACAAAACTCTGGACTTTTGAGAGTGACACAATGTGACATGGCACACAAACTCCTGCCAACACACACATGCTTCACACTTCTTCATCTCCAGCTCCACCAAAGAAAGCGCGCAAGCGGAGCAGAGCAGGAAAGGCAGCAGGTGGGATAAGCCTGTATCCTCGGGGCACTTTTTAAAAAGTGGAAATACCCTTGCAGTCTGGTGGTGCTCTCAAAACACCCTTTCTTCTTTACAGCACCTCATAAAGGGCCTTTTGATATTTTCTTGATGGAGTTGGCCAAGCCAACATTTGGCAGCAAACACCCCCCTTTTTCCTACACCACACAACCCTGTCAAGAAACACACAAGTTGGCTTCAAACAGACAAACTTGCCCACCGAGCCGCCTGTCCCCCATGAACCCAGCATAAAAAAAAAAGAGTTTCCTTCAAATGTCCTTGTACAAAACCTGAGGAAGGAGGTATTAAAACGGGAGAGAAAATTAAAGGAAACATAATTTCAATGAAAGGATTTTAGTCTGTGGCCTTTATGGCTTGTGCAGAGAAAAGCAGACAGTCAAGTGCATATCTGTGGAAAAAATGTGCCCCCTCATCCCTGTGGTGAGCTCCAGCTGACTCTTCATCTGCCCACCAGAAGACAGAAAGGAACACAGCTCTCCTCCAGTGACTTGAGAGTGAACCCAAACCTGGCAATGCGGCGCAGGCCTTGGCCATTGAGCATGTCAAGAAGGCAGGACAACTCTCGGGCAGGCGAGGAAGCAGACAGAGAGTGGAGGCAGGCAGACAGGCGAGGTGAGGAGAGGAGAGCAGAGGAGAGAGGAGAGTCATTGAGGCAAACCCTGAGTCTTTGATCCTCAGGTTGTTTCTCGTCCTCCCAGACTTCCTCTCACCATCTGTAGCCCTGGCTCTCACCTGTCTGTCTCTGGCAAGGCCACTAGCGCTCGTTCAATTGCTATTGCTTCCTCCCCACAACAATAGAAACCTACAAAAGTAGAAGTAGCCCAGCTGTAGCTGCAGCCTTGCTCTGTCAGAGGAAGTGAGGGGAAAGGAGGATAACGTAAACAACAACAGTAGTATTCACTCCAACTCATTGGGGAAGCACCGCAGACCAAAGCATGCAAACGCAAACCTCTTATTGGAAGGAACAAGCACACCCACAAGTAGTAGCACACAGTTCATTCTCATGTAAATGTCTGTGTGTGCACACACTACCCTAAGTCTTTCCTCTTTCATTTTTTTCCCTAGGCCTAGGCAAAGTCTATTGCTCAATTACTGTTTTACGGAATCGTGTCATATCATGTCGATCAAGTCATAGCCGTCTATCTAACGCCTCTTCTGATTTTACTGTCTCCACATTTGCATTTATGGCTACATTTTCCCTCCATCCGTTAATTTGAAAGGACTCTGACGGCAGCGCTCTGAGGGAGCCAAAAGCAAAGACAGAAACTGGGAGTGAGACAGACATATGAACAATGTGAGAGCAGCCAGAAAATGACTGTAGCTTCCTGATGTCTGAGTGATTTATAGTCCATATGTGTGTGTTATTGCAACACTGGCACAAAATCCCCTAAAGCTGGCACAAACACTCAAGAGTCATATCAGATGTAGAAGTAACTCTGAGAAACTTCTGCTTTGAGTAGCTCGGCGGTGCAGTGATGCATATCTGAGTTTTTCACTTTTGCTTGGCAACTAACTGCCAACAGGTTGCCCAACTTGGCCTCTGGGCGGACCCTGGCAGAGCTCTGACAAGAAATTCAGATTGGGGCCATACAATGATTCATTTCCTTCTGTCTGCCTCTTGATGTGCGCCAGATTAATATGGGGTAATAATGTCACATTTTGACGTTTTGACTATTACCATTCAGAGAATACGGATACGTCACTGAGAAAGAAAGCAATGTTCATTCAGTCAGTTCCCATAACAGTAGTGTACCCTGAACTCATTCAGCATTCCTGAACAAGGCATAAATCATCCCAAGCAGCCCCTAACTCCATTGCTGGATCGCTTCCTGTCTAACTGGCTGTCTGTCTGTCTGGCTGGTTTTCTCTCACTGTTTTTCTGGCAAATGCGAGGTGCTCAAACAGAGGAGCAAGAGCTGATAAATCCAGGCCTACTGACAGGGTGACTACAGCCAGCTTTCATTCAATCACAGGTCACACTCCTTTGAAGACACATTGGACACACTGCATTCTCTGCTAGTTTGTAGCCACTGATGAGCATGTGCTTTTTTATTTCTTTACTGTGCATTCATGCATGCCTGCCTGCTCGTGAGTGTGTGTCATGTGTGTCATGTGTGTGAGCGAGAATGCACTACTTGTGTTAGATTCAGAGGAAAATATCTACGGCAGGGGCCCACTCAAACAGTGAGTGTGTTTGCAAGGACTTCAGTGATGTGGTAATTATCAGTTTTCTGCAGTAGCCTAACTTGTAGGAGAGATTATGTAAAAAATAAATTTAGACTGCCACATTTACATTAACCAGGTTTATATTTTTTACATGTGTGCGCGACAGAGAGCCAACAGAGGCAACGCAGTGGAGTGAAAGGAAAGATCATTACTGTAACTGCACATTATTGAATCCAAAATAAATAAATCCAAAACCTGACTGAAAGAGAAACTAAAATAAATAAATCTGTTTCCATGGCTACACAATCGATTAATTGTAAAATTCTGAGTGTGACAGGAAAAACAGTGTGTATGACAGTAGGTTGGAGAGAAATCTGATTACTCACCAGCTAGATTTTTTTGGTTTTAAGATATTTTTTTGGGCCTTTTCAAGCTTCATTTTTTTTTTCGATAGACAGCTGAAGAGTGACAGGAATGTGGGGAGAGAGAGATGGGGAATGACTTGCGGGAAAGAGCCACAAGTTGGACTCGAACCCCGGGCTGCCGCAGCAAGGACTGAGCCTTCGTACATGGGGGCGGTTGCTCCACCAAACCGAGCTAAACGACACCCCTTTATGTAAAGTTTTTAGGAAGAACACAAACTCCCGTTTCCCTTAATCTGATTTATCCCAATAACTTTCATCTACATATGTAAACACACTGAGTCAGACACACAAAAGACACACTCACATATGCTCAGGGAGGCATCTGTGAAGTTCTCCATTGACGATCATGCTCGTCCCGTAAAAAGTCCCAAACTGTCAGCTTAGCACACAATTACGGTCATGTCAGTTTACACACACCTGTTCTCCACCTCAGTGGTCACACAGGCAAAATATACACACAAACAAATGCACTGTCTATACAAATGAGCTCATACAGCATTTTCAGAGTAGTGGTCATGGCAGTTGCACACACGCACATTGGCAGAATTTGACTAATGTCCAAGTGAAAAGAACCCCAACGGACTTTCCTCCCCCTCCCTCCCTCCTCCGGCCAACTCCTCTTCCATCACTCTCCACCCTTGAGCCCAGATAATAGCTGTACTACACCAGCCGCCCACCACTCCCTGCCAAACACTGTCGGCTGCGTAAACACAGCCCATTCACACATACACAGAGGGAGGACAGTCAGGCTCGTCTGGGTTTCTAGTCCCGGCTTGGCTGTCCGAGCCCTACGTTTCTCATAACACTGAGCCCCTAGCAACGCTCGAGCCAAGCCGTCAGTCAATAACATGGTGGTAACAGAACTGCTCCCTTCACGCTCAGCTCACACATGGCTCTGTGACATATACACACTCCTATATACACTATACACAAACGCACATGTGTAACTGCACATTGCGTGCTGACCAGTGAAATAAACTATCACAGGTGCATGCATGAGTACACACACACACACACACACACACACACACACACACACACACACACAGTGCCTGCCAATTGCCCACGCCTTTGTACAAGGGAAAATGTGCCTGGCAGGCAAAGAGCTGTTCTCAGTAAACAGCTACAATAGCAGCAGCCAGACATGGGTGTTAGAGTGGGCAGCCACAATACCTCCGTGACCAGCAAACTATTGTGTAAGAACTTATGAAAGTCCACATTTTATACTCTGCTGATACAAAGGAGCAAACTGTTGGCCCAGTTGCCTCATAACAGCCTTTTCTGTCATGTTGCGTTCCACGAAATTTCCTGCTAATGTTTCAGCGTAAGCACGCTTGTGAAATATGGCAAAAAGAATTTCACAAAAGACGGGACAGGAAAAGACAAACAAAGAGTGTGACGTGACGAGCTCAGCCTCCACATGGCGGCTGATGAGTTTTATTTACAGTGGTGTGACTGACGCTGCTGAGGGGGCTATAAACTACTATTAGAGCGGAGCTGGATTCCAACACAGGCCTGTGGAATCCTGGCCTGGCACATTGTCCGTCTCTGGGTTTGACACAGCAGTCTGGGTGCCCAACGCCATCCGAACAGGCACGTAAACACTACGTACATTGACATATATGCGTTCACATACAGGCTCCACACACGTAAGCGCTGGCTGACACCCCTCATATTTATGCATAAGCAAAGCCGCGCATGAAAACAGACTACTTGTGGAACAAACCTTAAGCAACTGCAGGGACTGAATCTGTTTATTTATAGGCGTCACTGCCTATTAATGGGCTTGGCTATTACTGCAGGGCCGAGACAGATCTGTTAGGAAGGTGGTGTGATACTGCAACACAAGTAGCCCTTATACTGAAAGTGGCTTCATGCTATAAAAATGTTTTCCATGTTGTAATGTAATATAGTAAAAATTAATTATTATGCGGTTAGAATTAAATTGAATTACATTTAATATCAGTGTGAATGCAATGTTTTCCGCAGCTGTCAGAGCCACTGGAGCAGAGTATCATTCAGACATGACAGTACACGGATACATGAACACATAAATACCTAAACATATGCATACATAGTAATGCATCTTTCCCCAGAGAGCAGCTTAGCAAAACAAGGGCACTTTACTGACCAGACAAGTTTTTTTTTTTATTACAGTTTGGAAATACAGGATAAAAAAAGGATTTCTCTCGCGCTTCCGTGTTTTGCACATTTCACTCTGTACTTGTAATCAGCTAATTTAGTTGTGCCGTAACTGTTTTCAGAGACACGTAAAGGTTTTTTCCACCAGGCATATCAATTACAGCTCAGTGACCTTGGACCAGCTGACTACTTAAGCCCTTTTAACTTCAGCACATTCATTTGACATTATCTTAAAAGGATCAACAAGGTTTATGTATATATAACAGCGCGGACAAGTCCTCATTAGAAGTGTTACCATGATATTATAAGACTCCTTCACTCTCCCTCTTAGACGCACACGAAAACACATACACACCACCCCCCGCCAACCAAGATACCACTATCTATTCCCAGTCCTGCCCCCTCAGGCATTCTAATCTTTTAATTGAATCTTTTGTAATTATAATGAAATAACTGCGGACTTCCATCAGGGAGAAAATGATCGGGGCCAGAATGTGCCAGCGGTCACAGGAAGCTCTTATTTCTCTGCCATTGCTGCCGAGATATACCCCCATTTCAATTAGCTCCTCAATTCACATTTGAACAGCACATTAAGGGAAAACAAAGAGGCGTGTGTGCCTGTGTAACGCAGTGTGTGTGTGTGACTGCACGCATGGTGATGGATTACTCCAGCGATCGGTTACTCGCCATGTCACTCTCTTGTTTGTATCGCTCGCGAGCATCACGATTAATATCCAAATAGTGTTCGAAGGGATCGAGCTACGAGTGTGTTTTGGTGAGAAAAACACACTTCCCCTTCTTCTGACCCTGGAGAACTGCTAAGCGTAATTGCCTCATTCTTCTACACAAATGAACATTGACAGAGTGGGGATTGGTCTGCATAGGCTCTCTCAAATGGCTTCCCTGGCAGTTGACTAATTCAGTTCTCATTGACGTATGACTAAATCAGTGTCCATTATCCTTATGCGCAGGGCAGCTCAGATGTAGTACCAGCTCCGTGGTAGAAGGCACTTAAGAGCATTACACAAGCTAAGCTGGTTGAAAGGGTCTCCTTTTCAGCAAGTTGACAAGGCCACCACACATGGTGTAGATCTGACATTGGCCAGGCCGTAGCCTCTGACTAACCTCTGACATTGAGGTCTCCCACTGTTGAACAAAAAAACAGGAAAACTGACCACACACTTTTAAGTCCTCTGACTGTCCCGGGCTAACGGCCAACAACAGTGACACTTATCACCGCAGGAGATTTACAGCCGGGACAATAGGATATACTCATTTTGTGTCACATTCAGGGGGGCAAACATATTTTATTGCGTTCTTCCACAAGTTATCGCGTAAATACTGACCATTTTAAGATTTTAAGAACTGCATTTGCGTTTGTGTGAAATTCACCTCAAAGCACACTTTTTCCACCGCCGTTTTTTCCACGCTGCTGAATTTCTTTTTGCAAACAGAAAAGCGCACAGTTTGACCACAGTAATTCATTGTTGAGTATCATGCCACGGCCAGGTGACTCTCTTTACAAACCCGGTGGTTATTTTGGTGTGCGCTTGTGTGAGTGTGGTATTAGGAGCCAGACAGGTCCCTCTGTTGTGCAGCTGGGCCGGCTTAATGAGATATCAGACTCAAACATCAATTCATCAGCCTCATTGATGAGGACAATGAGGGGCAACTGCTTCAGTAAAGAGAGGCATTATGGCTCTTCGTGTGGGGATAGGGCGGCCTTGTTTACAAAGGTTATTGGGCATAGAGGGCTTGAAACAGTACACCACACTAGCCTCCACTATGCTCTGCTCTGCTAGACTCAGCTCCCTCACCCTCAGGGCAGCTTGTCGAGAACTTTTTTTTTATCTCTTTGATTTTCTGGAACAAAGACCCAAAAGAAAAATGCACCTCTGGAATCTGGAGGCCTGATTTTTAAATGTGTGCATGTGTGTGAATGGGTTAAAAGGAGAGGCCAAAGAGGCCTGATTGATTAAATAAACAAATCTCATGTTGTTATCATCAGGGCTCCCCTAGCTAAGCAGAGCAGGCTGGGCTGGCTGGAGTCCCCCCTGGCCTCGGCCTCCACTGACAGGGCATCTGTCTTCATTAAAGCTCAGCCAGTGTGCATGACAGCCACTGAAATGCTGGTGTCTTCACGATTAATGAAGACAGATGACTCCCCCCCGAGAGGCAGTAAAAAGGAACAAAAAGCAGGAGGATGAACAAACAGACAAAATACAAAACAAAAAAAAAAAAATCTGAACAAAATTTAAAAAGCGTCCCAAAAACGAGAACACAGATAAGCTGTTTATCCCGCCGCCCTATCACTTCTTGTACTCTTGATTGTTTTTCCACTGTCATATCTGGCTTGGCTCCTTCCACACTTCTCCCACCATACCGTGCATATACACCCCCACTCCTTTTCCACTCTCACACGCTCTCTCACAGCAGTAGCGGCCCCCTGGAAGTGTATGGAAATGGACCCCAGTTTTGTCTGTCCAGAGACAGGCCTGTTGTTAGAGTCAGAGCCTTGTCTGAAGTCAGTAGCGGAAGGAGGGAGAGGGGAAAAAATGAGGGTCTGACAGAGAAAAATTGAGTAAGGAAAGCTGGCCAGAATATCCCTCAGCTTCTTGAGGACTGCATATGCATTCCACATTTCTAATTTATTCATAAATTTTTCCATTAAATAATTAATCTGCTTATTAATTCATGGCTGTTTGGCTCGAGAGGAATATCATTATCCATCTAGTATCCAGGAGCGTAAACAAAACTCTGCACAGAACTTTTACTATGTGTAATATTTAAACCGACCACAATTCGTCAATACCCTTTCATGAAAAATACTTCAGAAATGAAACTCATACAGTCATAATCACGATGAAATGGATGGTGAACCTAACATGCATGTGTAACCGAAACGTGAGTCGTCTCTTCCTGCCTCTCACCAACTCTTTTCTTCATCTGTGTTTAGCAATAGTTTTGTTTTTAGTGTACGGCACCTGGCAAGGTCAAACTTCAGGTGGCTCACGTTGTCACTGAAACTTGACTCCGTGGACTCACAGCTCACACATGGACACACAATCACACACATGGACACACAGTGCTTATCATATCATAGCAGAGAGTTTTCTTTCAGATGGCTGAGCAGCTCAAACTGGCTCTGGGCTGTAAGGGGGAGGAGAGGAGAGGAGAGGAGAGGAGAGGAGAGGAGAGGAGAGGAGACTGCTTGTCCCAGTCTTTTCCTGTGCTGCTCTGTAGCCCCTGACAGCAGCCCCCTTGGCCGAGTCCTGAGGGGTAAGCAAGCCAGCAATAAGAGAGGCAGAGGGGGTGGGGGGCTGTGTGTGTGTGTGTGTGTGTGTGTGTGAGAGAGAGAGAGAGAGAGAGAGAGAGAGAGAGAACAACAGAGAGAGACATGACTGTGTCATATGAGAAATCCAAACAGGATGCCACTTACACTGAACGCTGGCACTGCCCGTCCAAGCAAAGGGGTCCAGTCCTGCAAAGAAGGGGCTTGCCTTCCGCAGCATGCACGCACCACGGCTGGTGACATCATAGAGCTGACGGGGGCCCATTCCCAGAGCCTCCATACAGTCGAACATGGTAACCCCCCCCTCCCTCAGCAAAAATCACTACGAGCCCTCAGTCCTGCCTGCGTCCTGCCCCGCTTCCACCGTTCACGTCACTCGCTGAGGCAGTGACAACAACAAACTGCAGCAACAAGCTAGCTAGATCTGATACCTTCCCTTCCCTCCCTGCACTTATCTCTTGCTGTCACTCTCTCTGCTGTCCTTTTTCCTGCCGATGCTGGAGTTTCCCCTCTTTCCCTCGCAGCTGGAATGCAGATCTGGTTCCTGCCTGGCTGAAGCTGAAGCTGAACTGAGCTGAGCGTGACTCTTACTCTCTACTCTCCCCCTGCCCTTGGGTGAGCTGCTCCCTGTCTGCTGTAACAGACCTAAATAACAGCCTCTCACAGCTCTCGCTGAGCCCCAGACACGGCGGAGCAAACCAACTGCCTCGGCATGACGCTCTGAGAGGGGGTGGAGAGAGAGAGAGAGAGAGAGAGGGAGAGAGAGAGAGCGAGAATGCCAGAGAGGGAGGGATACAGAGAGAGGGACCCAGGAGGAGGAGGAGGAGGAGGCGGGGGGTGGGAAGCTGAGGGAGGAGAGGGGGCCGGCCAGCACTGGAGGAAGAACTGATCTAGTTAGAGGACAAAACTCTATTCCCATTCTTCCCTTGTTGTTTTTTTTTTTTGTCCGTCCGTCTGCTTTTGTGTTTCATATTTCAGCTCCGTATGCAAACAAACACAGAGCCCCCCCCCCTCCTCGAACCTCACCACCTCCATGTCCCATTCAGATCTGGTCCCTGTCTCTGTCTGTCTTTACATTGCACCTCCCCCAATTCCCCTGCAGTAAATATGAGCCCCTTTCCCCTCCCTTCCCTGAGCCCCCGTCTCTAATCATAACCATATTAAAGTCCAGCCACTGGCCGGTCGAGAGTATGAGTGTGTGTGAGAAAAGAGAGCCAGAGAGAGAGAGAGAGAGCAAGAGAGAGAAAGAACATTGTGCTGTGGTTGAACCCAGAAACCAGATGCCAGGGTAAATCCCTCCCTCCTCTCTGTCTGTTTGAGGGAACAGAGGATGGGCAGTTCTTTCTGTCTCTCCCTCTGGAAGTGCTTTAACAGTGATGAATGAGGCTGCCTTGCTCAATCCCTGCAGTGCATTTACACAGACAAATACCCCCAATATACAAACACACCATGTGCTGGACACACTTCTCACAGGTTCACTTGACCTTGTTTGTGATTTATCTCCGAGCAACCGTTGCAAAGAAATAAACGCAGCGGCGCAGATGTGATGCGGTTGTGCAAGTAATGGATTGTAATACATAAAAAAAAAAACAAAGCCACCTGATTTTATCGTTGAGACTCACGCCACGAGAAAAATATATATCTGCGTTCCACTTTTTAGCCTTCTTCAGCACAGGCTGCTCTGTGCACTGCTAAAACAATTCAATTTAAAACATGACAGTGCCCTCACGGTGACGGTAAATCGAAGGAAATCAATAGGCGGTCTGCGGTCAATAAAATAGCCTGTCACTGGTCCTAACTGTTGCTCAGCAGACGAATAGACTCTGACTGAGCTAAAGCAAACAGCCTGATACAATGGGAGATATATGATAATAGAATGACTTTAGTCTGCGTGCCCCACACATTCATCCCCCCCCCCCTGTCAGACCAGTACAAGTGGTACAGCCCAGCAGGCAAAAAAGACAACATTTCCTGTCAATCTGTGCTGCTGGCTACGCTCTCCATAAACACACAATGCCCTCCCTCCTCCCTCCTCCTCTTCTGTCTAACACTTCACTCTTTTTCCTGTCTCTTGAGAGAAACCACACATTCAAGTTTTGGGTCATTTTGACTTTGTTTCATTTAAGCGTTTGTTGACGCAAAAAAAAAAAAAAAAAAAAAGGCCTCCTGTTTATTTTCTTAAGCTGGCACACTCGTGCAGTCATGCTCACATGTGGGCTGATACTCCTCGCACACACACACACAGACACGCATGCAGACTCACTCACACATTTAACGGCTCTTTTGTCCCATCAAACAGTCGTCAACATCAGTAGTTTTTATGTGTTTCTTCATACAGCTGTCGGGTCATAAAAAGGAAGCTTTATGACAGCAAGAATAGAACAGTGAGGCTAGGTAACAAACTGTTATCTATCAAAGATGCCCCCGCTCACAGCTTGTTGTTAAAAAAAGGACTTTCTTTTTCAAACTTCCCCACCCACCCACTTACACAATAATTCAAAAAAAGAAAAAAAAAAGAGAGAAAAGATCTGATCTGGATGCATTTCAGATTAAATCATCACTGCCCCAAGTCACATTTTTGTGATCCACAAACATTCTTCTCACACTCGTCTTTCGTCTCCTTCCTGTCTTTTTTTTCTCTCTCTCTCTCGCTGTTAGTTTCATACAGCATCCTGGAAACTAAAAACTGACTATTCCCCTGGTGTACAAATGTTCTATGTAACATCGGTGTGGTTTGCCAGGACTGCTTTGCTGGACCGGCGAGCCGCAACACAATCGATTTATAATATCATGTGCTCACACTTGAAACTCTTTTGTTTTTGGAGATTTATGGACCCTATCCGACACTCTCCTGGTTTTGACATTTCTTTTTACAGTGTTTGAGACTATAATTCAGACCACTAACCCCAGGTTCTCCGATTATTGGCACACAGCGCTGCGAGCTGTGAGTCTTCAAGCGCTTCAGAGGGTTTGCGGAGTGAGTTTAGACATCTAATCTACACATACTCCATACTGCTGCTGACCTAGGCCATTCCCTGCCTCCCCTCCCTCCTCCCCTTCCTTCCCCAGCAAGAGAGGTTGAACTCTAGAAGAAACCCCCACTGGGCCACTAACTTTCCCCCCAAACTTATCCTGCCCTCCCTCCTTCTCTCCCTCACTCTCTGACTCACAAGTCTCTCCATCGCTCTCCTTAATTCTTTTTTTTTTTTTCCCCCTTCTGTTTCTGCAAATACTCTCCCCATTTCATCAAGTTCCCTATGGCCATTTTTTTCCTGACTGCATGATTTGTTTTAGTTGACAAAGTTCTCTGCTTTTGTTTCTGGTTTTGGAGATATTTCATTTTCAGTGGCTGCCAACTCACTGGTCATTTTGTGTGACTGCTGCTTTCAATCACGTTTAACTGCGCTGATTAGAGCGGACTTTTAGACACAATAAATAAACACAGGATATTTAAATGTTTTCTGATACCATTTCATATCTGTGATGTTTTTCATCTCTATCTGTACAGTAGGCAGGGACACTAAAAACCCAGACTGTCTATAGCTTACACAGGCTTTACTACTGTCTGACACTCTGATGCCGATTACAGATAAGACGTATACAACACATTGTTGCCACTTCCTCTGTATACGGTCATTGAGGTTCCAACCAAACAGTCAACAGCACGGTGATGTGTGAGGCAATAAAGACGGCTTGTTTTTAAATGCCTATGTGCTAAACACAGCATGGAGATTTTGAAAGGAATGTAGAGCTTTTCCATTGCTGATGCGAGCATGTGTGCAGTGTGTGGACGTGCTGAAACAGATTGCTGGTGATGATAGAGACACTGAACACCAGTTTAGAGTGCCCTCCCACTACAGGCAGATTCAGGTTACTCACACACTCAGAACCGCATGATGCATGTCGTTTCTCTCTCTCTCTCTCTTTTTTTTTTTTTTACAAATAAAGTACCTTAAAGAGGGAGCTAACAAACAAGATCTGAGCTCCTTTTCATCTATGAACTTATCAAATATGCGTGTGTTGGGTTGTCATTTAGTTCAGCTGGTAGAGCATCCGCGCCTTGTACACAGGCTCAGTCCAGGGTTCAAATCCGACCTGCGGCTCTTCCCCGTCATTCCCCATCTCTCTCTCTCCCCACACCTTCCTGTCCTCTTCAGCTGTCTTTATCAAATAAAGTATATTAAAAAAATCTTTAAAAAAATAAATAAGCATAGGTGTGTGTCAGTGTGTTGTTTTGTTCATCAGCAAAAAAAAAAAAACAGTGCGCAATCCAAACGTTCTTACTCATCACATCCATCAACTGAGCCACCAGCCGTGGGTTTTACACATGTTCAGGTCTGACAAGACGTGTAATCTTATCCACTCATCTACCTCAGTCTCTCACAATATATCTCCGGAAGATACCTGATGTGTCACAGACGAAGCGGCGTGGGGGAAAGCGAGGCATGACTTACGAGAGAGCCCGTGTCTCAGGGGCGGCCATGTTGGCCTCTGTTCACATGCTTGTCCCACCAAAGGACCTAACAGAGCTACTTTTCAGAGCGCTATCAGTCTTTTTTTGCTCTCTGTCTTTTTCTATCCTTCTATCTGCACTGTCATGACATTTTGCTACCCGTATTTTGCGGAGGAAAAAAAGAAAGATCTTTTAGTTGTGCGGCCAAAAATACAAACCCCCCGCCTTGTTCTCGTAGGCCCGCCCTGTGCCTGTGTGTCCTCCTACGCCTTCGGACGGCCCAACCCTCATTTCTCGCCATTGCGCGTTCTTCGTCTTGCACGTGCCCACAAAGGCCCATCTGAAAACAGACCCCTCCTATTTTTAATAGTAGCCTCTTTATCTTCATCTGTCATCGCTGTCAGCACTGTAGTACACTCTGTGGCCTCTCCCTTACCGGCAACCTTTGCTGACTTTCCACACACGCAGGCATGCAAGCGCGCGCGCACGCACACACGCCAGCGTAATACATAAACACACGCAAAGTTTCAGCAAGTTTCCAGCACTTAGGGCAAATTGGCTCCAACTTGCACAGAGGGATAACAAGAGGAAATCCAAGGTGAAGGCTGAGAAGAAAGAGCGAAAGAGGAGAGAGAAAAGAGCAAGGGAGCTCAAGAGTTCATAAGCCATCGGGGGTTTAGGTGGATATCATCGGAGGAGAAGATTCCACTCAGTCTCACAAAAACTCCTTTAGCGAGGTGCTTAAATTGACTGGAAAACAAAGTGGACATTTTTTGCCCATTCCCCCCCCTCCTCATCTACTGAATCGTGGCCAGCACTGGTTGAAAAATAAAAAGAGTAATGCGAGGGGAATTGATTTCCAAAAGGGAGCGGAGCATCTCTGAGAGCTGTCATCTTGAGGCTAGTGGTCGCCTAGGGAGATGAAAGCAGGGATGTCAGATGATGCGGAGCTGTTTATTAAAGCAGAGCGGGCTCCAGCCTCACTGATAGATCAAGGACACAGCCAAACAGCGCTACACATGCTGTCATCACACGCAAGTACACACAAATGGCCCAGTCCTAGCATTGCTAATTTGCTATGTAGATCATGGTCACAGGAGCAGCACTGCCAGCGAGCAGATGGCTCTACGCTCGTGCTTTCCTCTGAATACGTTCTGACGCTCGTAGCGGTGAACGCCGGGATCAAAACCAAACACTGCTAACTTTGATTTAGTGTAATCATCAATGGTACTATCTTGAGAATTCAAAGTTGTTGTTGGATACAGAATTCATTTGTAGTTTAGCATATGCAGATGTTTTCTTTTATGCCAGAATCGATTTCTTTGATGTTGATACAGGCTAAAAGAAATACAATATTCATGCTAAATCAGAAATCACAGATCATAATATTGATGTGTAACAAGATACACATCATAGATAATTACACATCCATTTTCCCGACTCTACTTCAGCCTTTAAATGATTATAATCCACATGCAATGACCCTTTTTCTAATGATTTTCATTATCAACCATGGATGGAATATGCAGCTCATGAATCCTCAAAGGTGACTAGTAATCTCAAATATATATCTCTCATTCCTGACGCTTTTCTGAAATTCTCTGAAATCCTCATTTGTAATGTTTCCACCCCAGGCTCGGGTCATTTTTCTAGCCCCTTCAATAAGTCAAACAGAAATCAGTAAATGACAAGACTGAGGTCAGAGATGGATCGGCTTTGCTCTCAAGAGCGAAGCGGAAGATTGAACACTCAGGTGTCTGAGAGAGATTTTCAAAACAGAGGTGACTTCACGGTTTGTAAATAGCACACAGGAAGAGAAGAAGAAAAAAAAAAAGCACCTGACTGTCTTAGTGTCTGTAGGGAAGCTCCATCCTGCAAGGCAGTGAGGGGTAGCGGCGGTGTTCATCATTTTCATATCCATACATAGCTTCCTTTCTCTTTCGTCTCTCTCCCTCCCTTCACTCAAATATATAGTGTGCCCACATAAGCACACACATTTGCAACCAGACAAATCTAAACCTTCACAGTCAGCCACGTACCTACGTACCTCCATCTAGGCTGGGCTGAAACCCAGCACTTCAACCTTTATGAAAATAAATAAAGCAGTACAATGTGCTGTTTGTGCTCGGCTTCGCATCCAGTGGAGAAAGCTTAGTAGACATCCTTCCCTGCTGTCCCTCTCCTCCATTTAAAGGTTCGTTTTAACATTCCCTCTCATACCACAATTCCCACCAAAATGGCTCCTTTACGCAACTCCCCGAGCTCCCTAAGCCAACATGACCTCCTTGTGTGTGTGTGTGTGTGTGTGTGTGTGTGTGTGTTTAAGAATGCAATGAGTGTTTTTAATTATGTCACTCTGCATGAGGATACTTTTTTTTTTCTGCTGGAACAGTTTAGTCCTTTTCACAGTCTGCCTCACTTAATGGTTTGTGTGTGTGCAAACATGCATGCGCACACACACACACACACACAGAGATGCATGCCTATATGCTTGGCAGCCAGCGTGTTTATGTGCGTGTGTGTGTGTGGTGTACACATCCAGGCCTCGCTTTACATAAACAGCGCTGGCTGTTCAACTCGTTCTCCACTGGAGGCACAACTGAGCAGACTCGGGCAGCTTTTGCACAAGTTTCAACACGCTCTTCATTCCATTCTATTAATACAATGCTTTAATTTCATCCCACAGTGATGCAGCTGAAAACTGAAAAAAAAAAACTCACAGCTGAGCCTCGACTGAAGTTCCTGCGTACATCACTCAGTGTAAAGCTGAAAATGATGGGCTGAATGGCCAAGCTAAGGATTCAGATTTTGGTCCGAGCCATGTAGGCTGAAGGAAATGACCTACTAGCTTTTCAAAACATCCCTGTGGCTGGCTTTGGGGCCAGGGCTCCGGCCCTGATTGGTGAAAGCTTAGAGAGGTGTTTCAGGGCTCAGTGGTGATGTTATCACATAGTAAGTGGCCTTAATGGGCTTCCAACTGTTTGTTTGAAGGGGTCCCATAATGACAGGGATCAACTGATAACGGCCTCCGCTACACTACGGCCGTCGGACCCTCTCATGGATGAACAATCGCCTTTGCGCGTTTATAAACAGAAGAGTGCGAAGGATGGGTCACATGGCGAGTGAGCCGCGTTCACACCTGATGTAAATGTTGAAGCGCCGAGCTAAGGTTGAGGTTTTCCGGCTCCACTTCTTCCATGCGTGCACTGAGAATGAAGCAAATCCTACTATCTCTACATGTGCAAACACAGTCCGCCTACCACTTCTCTGCCCTCTCCTGTCTCTTCCCACCTCTGTGCAAAACAGGTATTTCCAAAGACGCTGGTGCCAAAACAGAGTGCCGCCGTGGGAGGTGCTCCGACCTGTCGCCACAGCGTGCACTCTTAACAAAGGTAGGTGTCACCCTGGCTACCTTTCGAACAGCAATTACGCACGGAGCTCTGACGCTGGTCAAGAATGCAGTGCTATATACTGCACACACAAACACGCATACACACACCCACACCCACACACACCCACACCCACACACACACACACACACACACGTACAGAAATATCTGCAGTGCTACTCCCTTTATGTGGAAGGTATTTTCTCAGTCTGGCCTACAGACAGCCCTGACAACAATGAGCAGGTCTGTTAAGCTTACTCCTGTAGAAGAAGTAGAAGGAGAAAAAAAGGGGGGCCTGGGGAATGTCCAAAACCAAAGCCTTTTGTCTTCCCCGCTAACATTTAAGAGAGCGCAGAACGAGAGTGCTGTCAGTAAAATGACTTGTAACATTCCCTGTCAAGGGATATACCAAAGCGAGGTCTTAAAAGCCGATACTAACAAGCGATTTTGGAGTTTTCCATCCACTGGACAAAAACGGATAACTGATTCAAACACGTTTTGTTCAAAAACAAGTAGTCAGTTGACCAATTAGTTAACAACAAAACTGGAACTGATTAATTAATTCATGTATCAAGCCGGTACCAGCTTCTCAAATATGAGAAATCGCTGTTTTAAGAACTTAAAAAGAACTTTAAGGAGAAGTCCTTTATACTGCAACTTTAAGTGATTTAATTGAGCAGAAAAGTCAGAAGTTGTTTGATTAATTGCTGATATGAGACTACAAGGAAACATAATGCATGTTCATCCTAACAATCACGGTAAATATTATCGGACCACTACTGACATTGTTGTGTAAAGCTGTGAGATAGACTGAAAAACATCAATCTCCCAACATGAAGTTGAGTTGAAGCTAATTGTCACAATGATCCCGACTTAATCTTTGACCCCAGCCTTGTTTAAGCCCTGACAGAGAGCTTAAAGCGAATAACTGCAGTCTTTAACCCTTGTGAACGATACTACCGCCAGATTGGATGTGTCAGTACAAGCAGTCATGTATGAAGCTCCGCTGCATGTGGTTGCCTGTGTCTGTTTGTGCTTTGATACTTGTTTTTTTGTTTTAACTCATGCCAGTGTAAAAACCAAAAAGAATCCATCTGTCAGTGCTGTGGGATTTCAATCTGCGTCAGGGGTATGTTTCTAGTTTTTAGATGAAAGAAGTGCTCTGTGTGTGAGAGACAGAGAGAGAGTGGGAAGAGTGTCTCTGGTGGTGTGTTTGCGTGTGTGTAACTGTGTGTTTTCCTAGCAGGGTGTGTTCTTGGATTCCACCACACTAGGACATTACCCCCAGGTGCTCTCTCTCTCTCTCTCTCTCTCTCTCTCTCTCTCTCTCTCTCTCTCTCTCTCTCTCTCTCTCTCTCTCCCTCTCCCTCTCTCTCTTGCTCTGCTTCTGTGAAAATACCTTGAGGATTAGGTGGGCAGCAGCGGCGAGGAGAAGGGGGGGGGGGGGGGGGGCTGTGTGGATGAAGGGTGGTGGAGGAGGGGGTGTGTGTGTGTGAGGTAGTGATTGACGGCTGAAAGGCTGGAGAGGTGCTCAGGCATGCTGTGGTTGGGGAGAGAGGGGGACTGCACACACAGGCAGGGGGGCTTCTCAGTCTCTACACTCAGCTGTTGCCACCCACACCCATTATAGCCCCTCCGCCACCTACCACCCACCACCACCTGCCGCCCCTTTAGCGCTGCACCCAGATAAGATTTCAAATAACTCCTGCTTACCTTTACCTCATGCTCTAACCTCAACCAAAGTGCTCCTATCTTCTCAGTCTCTCTCTCTCTGTCTGTCTGTCTGTCTTCCTTTTCCCTCACACTGACGTCCTCAGCGGCCAATTGTGCAGCAGAGGTTTTTATATAGGGATACACCCTGACCTAGAATCCTGATGCTGATTTAAAAAAAAAAAAACAAACTGCGTTTTGAAACTAGCAGGTGTTTTGAACAATGACCAATATATGTCGGCAGTGTGTCTGTAATCTGGTAAGTTTTTCCATGACAGAAAAACACTCTGGATTGCCAACAATCTCCTCTTTGTGCTCTGTGATCCATACATCATTCCATCCCAGCACTGCAGAATACAACAGTGCCCCCTGTGGTCAGGTCTGAAACTACAAGCCTGACACGACTGGAGCATGCTGTTGTGGTTAGTCTGGTTAGCTGAAGTCTGTTCTTTGAGTCTTGCCTTCAGCCCACCTCTCTTCTTCTTCTTTTTCTCTTTTAAACAAAAAAGGTGTGTGGTGCGCTCATTCTGAATAAACAATGAGACGGATCACAATTGTGCTCGTTTTCAAATATTTGTTGATGCTCACAGCACTCATCACCTCACACTGGAAGAATGTTGTTTTGTCTCTAATTGCAGACTTGCGGGTTTGCCTGCTTCACAAAAGCTCTGTGAGAGGTCTACACACACAGACACGCGCACACACACACTGCAGCGAAGCCTTCGCCAGAGCTTGTGGTCACAACCACACCATCTACATACATCTATAAGGAAACCACAGGAGAAGAGTAATCATTGTATTGATGAAAGTGGACTTTTCCCTCACGGTTTCTTTGGGGGGATTTTTTTTCTTGTTACCACTCATCCTATATCACAAACAGACCCTAAAGTTTTCCATTTCCACAAAATTACACATAATGAAGTGTAATTTAAATAGCCAGATTTTCCTCTTTCCAGTGCACGACCAAATTGTTTAATGTGACTTGACTAAAATGAAGGTATCAGCCGTATACGTAGTTAGAGTGGAAATGGAAAATGATGAGCGCGGCACGGTAATGAAAATGACTTACAGAGAGCGGCCATCTCTTTGGGCAGGTCAGCGCCGAATCTTCCAAACAGGCTGCTGTTGGCCAGCAGGTCGAAAGGGGAGTGGCTTCGCATGGAGTTGAAGGCGAAGGGGTAGACAGCAGGTGGGAAGCCGGTCATGTGACCCACCTGCTGTTCCCTGTTGGTAGCCATGGCGACGGAGCACACTCAAGGGTCCGTAGCAGGCCCTTACAACACCTGGAAATCCCCCGGAAAAGTTGAAATCGGCGTCCTTTTTTTTCCGAAGGATGTGGCGAATGGATGAGCGACGATGAGGCCTCTCGTTTACTGAGGGAACGGCGAACTCCACTTTAGAAGACTCATCTAATTCACTTTTCTGAGGAAGAGAAGGGAAAAAGAAATATGTGTTACTTCTTGCTAATTAATTCACCACATCCAACATGAGGATAAATGTTTCTGATTGGCATGAACGTGACGATACAATCAGAGGTTTGTGCCTCTCTGGTTCCACAAACTCAATTCACCTCACATCAACTCTCAGGCTGTGATCCATCTACCCTCTGGGACAGAGAAAAGTTTATCCGCCGTTCTAATGTAAGAAGGATGTGTACGACTTCATACCAACAGGTATGAGAGAATGGGAAGGAAAGAGGAAGTAAGGAAGGACAGCGAGAACCAAAACAGATAAAGACGTGAGAGAAAAAGAATGAGTGAGCTGTGAAAGGAAAAGCCAGAAAAACTGGGACTGGGCGAGGGGAAAAGAAAATAAGAAAGAAGTTTGGAAAAAGTTATAACAGGGAAGAGCAGGAGGGAGGGAGGGAGGGGAAAAAAAGAGAGAGAGAAAAAGAGAGAGAGCTCTTGTTCCTGCAGTTTTGAAGAGCTTCCAGACTTCTACAGTGATTCCAGGCTATGCCATATGATTTAAATCACCAGAACTCTACTATAAAGGGCTCCTCTGTTCCTGCTGCCAGCCTAGCACAGCAGCCTGCCTCTCTGCCTCTTTCCCCCAGGACCAGAGGCCCAGACACGGGGTCCAGAGCATGAAGAAGGGAGGGAGGGAGGGGGGTCGATGGGGGTAGAGGGTAGAGAAAATGAGATCCACTGATTGCTAACTGCTGCTGTCACTTCCAACTATCTTCTCTTGAGGTCAGGCTCCCATCCCACAGAGTCATTTTGGCTCTAACCTCCTACAGCCCGCTCGTCACTTTGACTCCACACAGTAGGCACAGACAAGTCAGGCTCAAGTGTGGACAAGGCTGCAGTTATGCCCCACTGTTGACTGTTAATACAAGGGGTGAAAAAAAATCCCGGTAAAGCCTCTCATTTTCTTTTTCATGTTTTCTTTTTGCCTTTCGCTTCCCTAGCGTGATTTCATGAGTGGGTGGTGTGATCAGCTTGTTTTTTAAATGTGGCTTTGAAAAAGAGCAGAGCCAAGGAATTTGGAACTGCTGTGGCTTGTGAATCTGGGAGAAAAGACAGGGAAAAAATCTTGGTAATGAATTCGGAATAAACAAAGAAATGGGGGGGGGGGGGCAGGGGAGGGGGGGGGGGGGGCAGATCTAAGGCTGAACCGGTGAACTGCTGAACTGAGCGAAAAAACGCACACAGAGGAACAGTGACAGGGTCTGGGCACTGGGGGGCACTAAGAGGTGGCGCTGTGCCCAGGAAAAAAAAAAAAAAAAAAAGAAAGAAAGAAAGAAGAGGGAGCACTTTCCAAGACGCACACATATGCACCACACAGTCTGCAACACATACACATGCAATCAAGCACTGAAAAAAAAAAAAAACCCTCTACACATGTGTGAGAGCACCCACTAACACACACACACACACGCACACTCCTCTCACCCCTTTGCCTTTTCCAGGGCTCTGGCTCCCTCCCTGCCTCTCTTTCTGGCTCTTTCTCTTTCAACAGAGCCAGTTAATTACACCCTACTGCTGCAGGCAGCTTCAAACCACCACTAATTTAGAGTTCCATTACAGTAAACTGTTCCACATGTGCTTCCAGGGCCCAGGCAGGCTCGGGTGGCCACGTTTCAGGAAGGAGCAGCCGCCGATAGGCACCCACCCCCATCCTGCCAACACAGCCATACTGCCATCTTTCTTTTTCTTTCCTCCTTTCTCTCTGTGTTTCTTGCTTTCTTTTATTCCCCCTTTTTCCCTCCTCCGCTCTATCCCTCATTCAAACTCCCTTTGATTTTCTTTCCCCTTTTCTGACCTACCCCGCATCTCCTCTCTGTAATCATGTCCTTATACCCAAAGCCCCCCACCCCCCCACCCCACCCCACCCCCCCACCCCACCCCACCCCATTTCTTCATCCCTCTACTGCTTATACAACTTGTACCATGACCCTGTGCAGCGGTTCCACTGTGTGGCTAACACACAAAAACATCACTAAAGATTTCACAGTGGGCCTAATGGGAGAAGAGGTACAGACTGGAAAAACAAAACTGCCAGCAACACACAGGCTCATAATGTGTGTCTGTGCGCGCGTGTGTGTGTGTTATGAGTATGTACTTGGCCAGCGTTTAGCCCGTTTGGGTATCTGCCTCATGAACTCAAACCAGGCCCCATAAAGGCAGCACAATCTGTCTGCGAGTGCTCGGAGAAGAAAGAAGAGTTAAGGAGAAAAAAGATGATGTGTGAGAAAAAGAAGGAAGAGACCAGGACCGTACGCATGTGACTTTTATATTCCCACAGGAGGAACGATATATTAATACAAAAAAAAAATTAAGCCTTAAATGAGTTTCAAGACACCCAACCCAAATGGAGAATTCTAACCAAGTGCAATAAACCGCCGTACCACTGCGCGTTCACACATATGTCATGAAACAACAAAAAAAACTAAGAAAGAAACTGAGAGAGAAAGACAGAAACTAAGAAAGAGTACACACAGAGAGAGAGAGAGAGAGAGAGAGAGAGAGAGAGAGAAAGACAGCCTTTTAAAATAGAACCCAGTAACTTTACTCTCCCCAAACACAATAATGAATTAATAAAAGAGTTGGCGCCAGTGTTTTTTAATGAGTCACATCAGCCCAGCAGCTTTTTACAGAGCCATTTATGTTTTATGTTGGGTCCTGTGGTAGGCTCACTTCGCCAGCCCGTCTGGGGCTATAAGGGGATAAGGGGAATTTGGAGTGACCTCATCCCCTGTTAGCCAGGGCCAAATGGGCATGGAGGGCCTCCCCACTTCCCTTGAGCCTGGGGGGCACACAGGAGGCAGCAGGCGGCCAGGCAGGCGAGGAGCACCAGGGCCAGCTATGGGTGGGTTCACGGCTGCTGCTGGGACTTTCCATCATTCCCTAAGAGGTGCACTGTAGCAGTTTAAATTTACTTTGGTTGTTTCTGTAAATAGTGGAGTGTCAGACCTCACAGTAGTTCATCAAGTTGAAGGAGACTCATTGGTTACACTTGAGATAATCCATTAATTTTATCGGGACAAAACGTTGTGTTACAAATGAAATGAAATCAATCAAACAGACAATTCGGAGACAACGCTACAAGACGAGGCACGCTTAGAGTGAATTGTTTGTTGAGGAGTTTGGATTTCAACAAAAAGACGGAGCAGAACGGAGAACCAAAGCGAGAGTAAGAGAGGGAGAGAGGGAGAGAGAGAGCTGTTCCCACAGATTGAATGTCTGTCAAACAAAGGGTATCAAATCCTCTGTGAGCAAAACAACAATTGTGCCTTAACCGTTGTGACGGAGCAAGGCCCCTCCGGCAATAAGAACTGCAGTCAAACATAACAAATAAATCACGGCATCTCAGGAAGCTCTGCACCACACAACCAAGAAAGGCAGTTGGTTTTTTAGTCAGCACAAGAAACCACAGGTGATTACTCGGCGCATACGAGCAGGATTTTAGGTGCCATGGCCGCTCAGGGTTGTCACGGGAGGACAGTTTTCTTACTACAGTAGGAAACACAAACAGCGTGTTGATTTATCTTTGTGGACGTTTGCATTTGAAGTCAAATTATCACATCTCTTCTATTTTCGTTTCACTTTTCTGAGACTCAGAGGTCACACATTTTTCTTTGGGTTTCACAGACTCCCCAGAAGGCTCCCCAGAATTTCAATAAATTTCCTGTAAAGTAAACTAAAAATATGTGTCAATCAGTCCAGGCCGAGCAGCAAGTCAAAAATTGTAAATTCACAGCCTCAAGATAAATGATCTGTACCATGTATCCTGGCAGAGAAAGCTTGGCAGAATGACACAAGTCCTCTCACTCTTTTTCCACCTCTGACTTGCCCACTCCTGTTCATTTTTTTCTGACAGAAAGCTGTGCATGTCTTCCAGGCACCGTCTTCCAATTGTCAACATCGTAAGGTGATTTATGTTCAGTCACTTTGCAAGGGAAATGACTTGAAGAAGAGAAAGAGAGGGCTGTGTTGAAGTTTTGGGTCGTGGGTGAAGTCATACTACCGCAGCAGTTAAACAATGTTATTGCAGTCCATGTGTCCTGACTGAACTGACAGACCGGCTTTTACGCCTCGGAGTAAAATGAATATTTAGTGTCATCATCACTGTTTAACTTGCTCACAAAGGGCTACGTATCGTAATTGTGGACTGACTCACAACTGTCACAGACAAATGAAAACGTCCACATTGAAACACAATCACGGGAGCGTTATCTGATGTTGTCACTGGCGTCAGCAGTATTTTGGCTGTGAAAACATATCCTCAACGCTATTATCTGATGCAAAGCTGACAGCTCCCAGTCTTTCAACAAGTGGCTGGCTAATGGCTCTGAGAGAGACACCCAGTGACAGACGGTCCAGTCTCTCCAAACAAACCAGCATTCCACCACCTGAAACTTGTTTGACATCTGCCGGCTCTTGGCATCACACAAACATGTATTTGCTTACAGCAACAATGCAAAGTAGCACCTCTGTGTAATCGTTTGTCAGTAAAAGAGGTATTGTTTTTCACGACTGCCACAAGGGAGTGTCATTATGCAATCCTTGTTTTTCTGTCTATAAATCATCAAGGATTAATTGCTAAATCTTTTTTTTTGTTCTCCTGTTATTTTCTTTGTTTAAACATAATGTCACAAAACAGGCTGTGTTGACTTGCAGTGGTGGAGAGAAGTATGGAAAGAGTGAGAACTCGCAGTGAGACATAAAACACTTTGTGACATGATGAAGTCATCCCGACAGCTTGCTGTTTCCATGATGTGGTAGTGCTCTTTGGATTGGAGCGCTCAACATGGAGTCTCCAGCAATGGGTCCAGCAAAACAAGAAAACACACCACAACAGGAAAAGGCAAAGGCAGACGATGGCAAGACACGTTGAGTAATAAAGAGAGAGTTAGAGAGACAGGAAATAAAGCAAGAGAAGAAAGTTCCAAGATGGCTACTCTTATTTAAACGTCAAAGTTGGTGCCACTAAGACATCTTGTTTTATAATTACTCAGAGAGGATTAACACAGGCGGCAATGAAGGTGTTTCCCTCCCACAACTCAGAGAGAAAACAATCCTTTCTCTGTATAAAGAGATGCATAATGGATGCGTTTCACCACGACCGCTTTTAGCCTCGGGAGTCCACGGATCACTCAGACACATGCAGGCCCAAACACACACACACGCAAGCACGACACACAAAACAACACACTTTCTTGCACAAGCTGAAATTTGTGCCAAAAGATCTTTTAATGAGGGCTCGGAGGCAGAGCGAAAATGTAAATCCTCACAATCAGAGCGGCACACCTGCAAAAATAGACATAGGAAATGGTGTGCAGATAGTTTCCTTGTTAATTATAGTGTGGTAGCAGAGAGTGCCCCTCGATTCCCCTAAAACCACCTGTCTAACCCCTCCCTACTACTTGGCCTTAATTGCTATAGAAATTCCAGAAAAGACAGGTATCAACAACTCCCAGATTTACTGCTCAAAGTCAAGTCACAAAGAAGGACTGTTAGCAGATTTTGCAATACACAAACTTTTATGGGTCAACTCTTGTTTCAGCTGTTCCTCAGATGCACCTAATCTGAAAAGCATGATCACATAACACAGCAGGTTTGCAAAGGTTGTCACAAAATCAATGTAAAATTGCTTGTTGGTAGAGTTTTAGGCTTTGATAGTTTTTAATGGAAGAATGATTGAAACTAATTGAATAGTAATTATTCATTGTTGCGATTATAATTAGTGTTTCTTATTACTTTTTCATGATATTTCACCTTTTGATCCATACCAGACGTTTAAATCTAAGTCAAAACTACCAACTCTGAGTATATACAACCACAAAAATGGGAGTATGATTCAGGCGAGGCCAATAAAGATGACATACTCATGATCACAAGAGCATGGATCATGACACATCAGCCATTTGCAGTACATGACAGCAGATAAAACTAATAATTGATTCCACACTGTCACTGAAGACAGACAAAATACTGTGACTGAACACCATGAAGGTAAAGCAGCTCTGTGTGGACAGCCTGTCCTCGAAAAAGACCCCATGGGTGGTGCTCTGGAAGAGGAGAGCGCAGTGATATTACTCTGCCTCAAAAGATGAGCTCCGTTTCTTCCACTCCAGATGTCACTGACTCAAGACTGATAAACCAGATGACAGCGGAGCGCGACAGAGATATCGCTGGCCTTCGAGCAGGTATCCCTCACTCGACCGTGTGGGTGTTTTTGCAATTCGCTTCAATCAAACTGTCCCTCACACTTATGTCAGGTCCACCAGGGGATATAAGCGGTGGACAGCAGGTGCAAGGCCAAGGCAGTCCAGCTGCAGTGGTTTGCCTACTGACCAATCAGCGCTAGAGCAATAAAGCAAATCACTGTGGAAAGCTACACTCTGACATCAGGGCCCTGATCTTCATCTGATATCCAAATCACACAGCACTAAACGCACTGTGTTACACATGGCTGTAACAAGTGGAACCTGTTAACCTAGCACATATGCCAGCACCAATAAATAATCTTCGCTGACACACAGCTAACTATGGGAACACAATGAATAAACTTTCATGTAAACTAAGACCAGAGTCTCAGACACACCTCACTCCACAGGAATTAGCCTCTGCTGTTTAAAAAGGTGAAAAACAATGCTTCTCTTTTCCAGGCACTCACATGCCGGTTATAAAATATATATATATATATATAAAAAAAAACAGGTCAAGGACTGGTGACTCCTCTGGTGAATACACATTGATACACATCAAACACATGCAAGCATGTACACACTAACACGCGCACATATGCTAATAATAAAGAGCTCCACAGGCGCCGAGTAACACTTGAAGCACTCACTAATAAGCACATATGTGCACACAGGCACATGCAGGCGCGCGCACACACACCGGCCCAAGTATGTTTTCATATAAACTCAGTGTCACTCTCGCAGCAATAAAGCCGACATAGTCAAGCACTGCACGCAAACATACATGTGTGTTAGGACGTTTCAGTGTTTACACGCGAAAATCTGCTCAGATTTCAGGAAAACAGTGATTAATTGTCTCGAAGCCTCTCAAGTGTTTTGCACACTCAGTCTCTGTCTTCAATTAAAAGTGTCGACCCGTTCCCAAAAAAAAAAGAAAAAGAAATGCAGCCTCTTTCTTTCTTTCTCTGTGTTAACAGAGAGAGAGAGAATGAGTAAAAGAAAGACAAACAATGATTAAAGGTTGCGTTTCTATACTTTTTTTAAAAAAGTATAAATTACTCACCGGCTCTGGACTTGACGAGGCGGACGGACAGATGGAGTAGTTGACGGAACGGTCTGATGAGCGGAGCTAGCCAGGGAAAAGGAGAAAAGATGTGTGTACGTTCATCAGAGTCCCTCTGACAGCAAAGACAGAGTAGCAGTGAGCCTCTCTCTCTCTCTCTCTCTCTCTCTCTCTCCCTCACTCACTCCCCCCCTTCCACTCTCTCCTCCTCCTCCTCTCTCTCAGTCTCTACCTCTTAAAATCACTCTTTCACTCTCCAAACACAGGCACACACACTCACTCTCTCACTCACTAAGAAATAATTATACTCTCTGATTCATAAAGCCTTCCTTTGTCACGTGACCCAACACTTCAAATATACAGCACATTTTTTCACAAGCCACAAAATGCCTGGAGGGAAGAAAAAGGCCCAGAGAGCTTAAGTTTCTGTTTTTAATTCTCTCTCCCTTCTTTGTCTCTCGGGTGAATTCTTTTTCTCTCCTTCGACTTCTTGGCTAAAGGTCTGGTTTACCTACAAACTGTTTGTACATGTGGAAAAGCGGAGTCAATGTTGTGATCTTAGATTGTTCATGTTTAATCAATAAATTCACAGTTTAATAGGAGAGGATGTTTGAGTATCCTGAACAACACAGACTATAATGTTTTGATGTAACACAGATGCTGTTTTAGTGGCAGGCCAATACGTTTATTCTTCCAAGAAAGTCTAAATAGTTTTACCTTGTCATTTATTCCCAGTGTGATCAATTCATGGAACAATCATGATGGACTTTTGCCCTACCTGTCTGCTCAGTACAGGCGTATGTAACAGGCGTGTGTAACTTGTATGTTTTGCACTGTGTTTTATTGCTTGTAATGTTTTCTGTGACAACCTTCCCAGAGCAGTCACAATAAATCATTACTATTATTACCACTGCTGATGCTACTACTACTAATAGAACTTAATCTTAAGAAAGAAAGCATGAGGCGAGTATGAGGAGCCTTGTGAAACCAATTAAAGATGTTTTGGACACAAAGAACAATGATAGAAGATCTAAAACATTCTCATTCAGGATAAATGAAAACCAGAATCTGAGCATTTTTTAGGAAACACAACATCTGTCAACATCCTGCCAAATACTGTGCAGCTAGAAATACTTCAAGATTCGAGATTATTCTCAAAAAAAAATAAAATAAAATAAAAAAAAAAGCTGAGCTTTCTGCTGCCATCTCGTCTCAGTTCCCGAAATGAAACTAGCGGTGGCACATCAGCTGCAGGGAAGTCCCGTGCGAGATGGCAGAACTGTGCAGCGGCAGCAGCGACAGATTTGGGTGTGCCCCTAAACGTGCCCCTCTCTCCATATGAGATCATATGTTTCAGATCTGTGTTTATGTGTTTGTGGTTCTGGGCGTGTGCCCTGTTTTTCTGAATGTAATGTTTCTCAAGTTGTTTTGGTTATGAGGAGCACCTCAAACCTCAGAACAGGGAGGAGAAGGCACACCTCAACTGGCACCTCAACGGGCACTTTCACCTCTGCAGAGGAGTCCAGATAAACTACACTAATTTTTTTTAGATTTTTTTAAAGTCACTGTAAATATATGCGTGCCTCTTTAGGACACTAAGCAATATCAACTCCAATTAATGTCTAAACCAAGCAAGTGCAGCAGGCATTTTAAAATAACCAACTTATACATGCACTACTTATTCTGAAACTCTATGTAAAATGATGCCCGTGAGGCATATTGGCCATGCTTCGCTTCAAGTTTTCTCCTAAATCTCACACGACGAGGCAGAGCTGCCAACTAATACAGCATGTGGAACTTTACTTTTGCTCTTCCCAGATACCTGTCCATTTAAAGACCTCCAATAACTGCTGCTTATTTTGTCCGTAAATCACAGTAACTGGCCTGATACAGGCAGAGATCTTATCCCCAAATACACTGACCCCAATATGTTTCCAGGATAAAGTCAAGCCGCCGTAATAAGAAAAACTCTTGTGCCCAACCCCGTTCTCATTATTCCTATGAGCTTCCGATCTTTACCGCCACATATGGTCTACAGACGCCTACTGAAATGTTCTTTCATACATTTTTCGATGTGGATTTGCTTGTACATAATCAGGGCGAATGAACGGATAAGCGGTGAGAGGCACTGTTGCCTTTTTGCAGAAACCTTATATTTCAGGAAGCTTATCTTGATCCTTATCCTGTTTACATTTGATTTATGTTTTGCTTATGAGGCCGCTAGGGCTAATAGAAAGCTCTTAACTGTTTACATAGCAGTACTAAATCAGCAATTGTGTAAAATGAAACAAAAAGGTAAATACAGCCGTGTGACGCGGCGAAATCTATTGGCTGTTAGAGTGACGTGAACTGTGTGAGTGTGAATTTCAAGTCAGTGTGATGCCATCGAGTTGACTGAGGCCATGCATTTGTGTCAGAATGTGCAGTCAAGTGCATGTGGACGGTCGTGTGTGTGTGTGTGTGTGTCAGAGCGTGGGGCATGCTGTGCTCCTTATTAAATTATGACAGTGTGCTTGAGCAAGGGAGGGGGGGAGGTTGTGTTTAGGCTATCGTATGTGTGCATGCGCTCATGCAGCACGCACGTCTGCACATGTGAATATGTGCGAGTGCGCTTTTGCCTGTGTGCATGGATGAGTTTGCGTAGGCAGTAGCAGCAAGAAGGTCAGAGGTTACTAGTGTTTGTGTTTCAGTGTCAGTGAAGTGTGCTCCAGGCAGAGATTTATGATCATTGTGTCTGGGAGGCTGCAGAGTGGGGGATAATGAAGATAGATCAGGGTGCTATCTCTCTCCCAGGGCACCACTGGAAACATGGCCTATGGCCTCCTCCGTTCTCGTATCATTAACTTCAGCCTGTGACATCATAACGCACTGCCCTGACATCAATCCTAACACAGTGTGTTCTGACAAAAAGTCGAACGCGCACGGGCCATTCCTCAATTGAAGCCATCCGGCAAACAGAGCCATTGTTGGGCACGAAGCTTCGCTGCTTCTCTGGGTGTGTTTATGAAGATATGAAATATTCATGGAAACATCGTACCCGGTCGTGTGTTTCCACTTTGGATTCGACGTATTTGCATTCACGGAGCTATGGAGTAGAGGCCTGGGGCTCGCTGGCAGAGGAAAAGCAGCAAAAGGCAGAAAGGAAAGAGGAAAGGGGGGATGATGGAGGGAGCAAGAGAGGGAGGAAGTGAGGTTAGAGGGGTTAAAGAGAGATGGAGTGAGGGGGGGAGGAAAGAGGGGTTGGAAGGCCTGTGGTACGGGGAATGTGAGAGAAAGGGGTGTGAAATAGAAAGGGGGAGGGAAAGAAAACTGGAGGGTGAGATGGAGAGAGGGATGGATTGTAGAGGGAGGGATGGGAGAGGAGGGGGTTGATGGGATTGGTGGTGGGGAGGTGAGAAGGGGCGCGCGGGGAGCTGGTGCCTGTGGCGGCAGGTTTTAATCAGTAATAAGATGCCTGTAATGAGATCACTATTTCCCCACATTCAGATTGATGTCATGTGAAGTTTGGTGCCACACCGAGACAGGCAAGGGGACGCAGGACGAACACACACACCCCCACACACACACACACACACACCCCATATAAGAGTCATTTGCAGAAACAGATTCATGCGCGCACACACACACACACACACGCGCGCGCACAACACACAAATATACACTTGCTTGCACTTTCTTGGTTACAGACTTAAACACACATCCTGTGAAATGAAGGAGCTCATTCATCCACCCTGGCAAAGTGCGCTCATTTAGAGTCCAACCGCCTTGAAGTAAAAACATACACAGAGGAATACTACTCACAGGAAAATGAGTTACTCATGGCAAAGGAGAAATGTATGTGTTAGGGACCGAAGGGCATATACCACTATGTACTCCTCTAACAAAAACAAATGAGCACAAAGTTTGGAACAGAAAGAGAGAGAGCCAAAAGCTTTTTTTTTAACTGCAGAAGAAACTAAAAGGAAAAAGAGAAGGGGAGAGGGAGAGGAGGAGAAAATAAAAAAGAGGAGCGAGCGCTTTCTGTGCATATTTTGGGGTGCATTCAGAGGCTGTCGACACGGCTACCAGCGTGTGTGCCAGCACATGAGCTCTCTTGCCTATTCCCCAACATGTGTGTCCAATGAAAGGTGAACGGCTCTCCTGTCTATACTTTCCTCAAAAATCAGCCATGATGTCACCATGAACCCATCTTGAACCCACCTCTGTCAAAAAGCATTACTCCAGCCCTCCCTCTCTCTGCCTCATTTTCTGTTCCACCTCTCCCTCCTTCACGCTCCATTCCTGCCTCTCGAATTCTTCACTGAGCTCCCATTCTTTTGCTCTCTCTCCACTTTTTCATATTTCCGTATTCTTCAACATTTCCCCTCTCCCGTCCATGTCTCTTTTCTCTCTCTTTCCCCCCTCGCACAAACTCTTTCTTTTTTTTTTTTTTTGGCAAGCGTGGTCTAATTGAATCACCAAAAAGAGCGGTCGTTTGCCAAAAATGCCAGGATGTTCTGATTATCATAAACTTTGTTTAAGCTGTGGTTTTTGCAAAGAAAAAAAAATGCTCTGAGTGCACGAGGGGAAGCCAAAAAAATAAAAGCAGGAAAAAAATGAGGAATAGGGGAGAATGCAAATGAAAGACGGGAGAGGGAAAGAGAGAGAACACTGGGGAAGAGAGGGGTGGTGGGGGCAGCGAGAAGGCAGCCAGAGAGCCACATATGGAAGTGATTCTGTAATTACTGCAAATCTGTGAGCTCAAAAGGAAAGGTCTTCTTTTCCATGCCTCCTTCCCTGCACATAAAACTGCCCTTGTGAGAAAGTTGGGCACTAAATACTGAGCAGGAAACATGAAAAAAAAAACATAGTTTTCATTTGCTTTTCTTGCTTTTTGGCAGGAGGGGTTGGTATATAATTATGTGTATGGTATATGTTTAGTATGTTGAGTTTAAATACAAGTCTTTACTGAGGAAATCTCTGCTAATTCCACGGCGTCTACTAATGGAAAATGTTCTGCATTCTTTATTCATTTACTTTGCTTTCCTTAATCAACCGTCCTGGAAGCTCATCTAAAACCAACTAAGGGGTTCAAGCTTCGGAGTAAACTAAAGCCTCTCATCACCCACACACCTAACTGGCATCATTCACATAGAGGACACATTCAACAAGGGGTGTGAGGAGGGTGGGCGGTGGGGGGGGTTAGGGGATGGGTGACAGACAGACATGCAGACAGACAGACAGGCAGACAGACAGACAGGCAGACGGTGATGAAGACTGCCTTTTAAGCCTCGGGCAAAGCAGTGCTTTGCAGGTGTGTATGTTGGCAGCAACTTCTGTTCTGCTCAGCCCCCAAACAGTTTGAGCAGCCTCTAATTATCTCGTGCCCTGCCATAACGTGTTCTCATGATGAGCGCTTGAGTCTTACACACACACACATACACACACGTATACAGTAAACACACCCAGATTGACGTAGCTTGACCTGAGTTTATTCTCAGATATATCCAATTAATCACGGCCTGAGATGATTTATGTAAAGTACACAAGCCTTACCTTCTTCGCCTAGAAGTAGCCTCGTCTTGAAACGCGAGCGCATTCCCCCCAGAAGTTGGAAACATAAATAGTTGTTGACAAGCGCACGCACGCCGAAGTTTTCTGTGAAGGAGACAAAACAGAGTCAAAGACAGTCTCCGGAGGGAATCCTCGAGAATACGGCGCGGCGGCTTGTAAAGATCACGCCATTTGGTCTTTCGCTTCAGAGATCATTTCAGTCATTTGTCAGATTACCTTCGTTTGTTGCCAATCCGTCACCGTGTCCCGGCAGCTCAGGGGCGTTGATGGGAGCTACCGTGCGGAACGATTTTTGGCACTGTGGCTCCCCCTAGTGACCGCGAGGAGGACTGCAGCCACACGTCCCGTCAACGATGGAACAAACAAACACTGAAGTGAGGAAATAACTAAATAAGTAGGTCAGGGTGGATGTAAATAAATACTCCATGTGCCATTTGTCTGTAATTGTGCCTAATATGAGCATAATTTACTGCTTGTCAGTTCATAAAAGTTTACGAGAAAGGGAATTGAAGGAAATATTGTTGAATTAACGAGTCATTAACGCAGTTAATTACTAGATGGATATATCAACGGGCTTATATAATAATACAAAGCACTCTTTCTAATATAGCTTTGTAATCAAATAAAACTGAAGCAGCGGGTCTTAAACTTTTTACACCATGTACCACCTCAGAAAATATTCGTCTCTCTAAGTACCATCATTCATTAGAATAGAGCAGTATGCCGAACCTGATCAACTATGGATGGTTTACACATGAGGCAGGTTTATTCCTGTTCAGGAGTGAATCTCTACAGCATGTTTATGACAGAGACGAAATCTGATTTTTAGAAGCTAAAGTTCACCTTTAAAGTGTCGCCGACTCTTTGTCATTGAGACTTCTGGGGAACATCATACTTAGAGAGAATCCTGCTTCCTGTGTCAGTGCAATGAGTCGCCACTGAGAGGCGCTTTCTACAAGCTTTGTACGGTTGGTCCCGCGTGCTCAGAGGCATACACAAGTTTGCTGCTGATTGATTGTCATAAACTTATTCTTGCACTAAACTTACTAAAATTAGGAGTGAAATAAAAACTATGAAAGTTGACTTTATCCACTAGCGCACAAAGTGAGCCTAGTTGTTTTACGTGCTGTTTTTTAATAACCAAATGTGCTGTAATAGCCTAATCAAATATGTGTTTTACACTTTTCAACAATCGAAATTTGAAGTTGTGTTTTTGCCTTTTCTCTCCAACAGCGTGTTAATGGTGTGTCATAAGGTCCGGCTGCACATCCACAGTTTCCGTTTGCACATGTGCTTTAAACTTGGCGTGCTCGCTGTTTGGCATGTTTCTGTGTTTACCATCCGTTTACAGCCACGGCTTGTCAGAGAACAAGCAGTCACGGTGAGCCACGCCTATTGTCCATGTGCCTCATCCTCCAATCTCTCCATCCCTCCGTACCACGCGCTCCGTGTTTTGCATAAAATGTGTATCAGTAGGGCAGCGCTCTCTCCTTGCACATGCAGAGCGCACATGTAGCGTGGCTTTACGGAACACATACCACGGTCGAATAAGCGCATCAAACTCCCCTCAGCCCCAGATCCCCGCCAATGAAAATGCACAAAAGCGTGAAGGGGAGAGAGGGAGAGAAAGGACTGCGCGAGATACAAAGAGTGAGCCAAATCCCACGCAAACAGACACAACACAAGTTGAGCGAACGGAAAGGCGGTCACATTTCCTACTCACCTGCAAACGTGATTGATGTTTCTGTTTGTATCAGTGTGTGTGTGTGTGTGTGTGTGTGTGTGTGTCATGCCTGACACCCCTCTCGCGGATATGCTGACTGTACTTTCTTAGAATTCATGAGAAGCGTTTAATCTCTCGCTCGTGCAACGTCACACGCGCTCGAACCAAGGCGCAGTATCCAGATCGCAGAGAGCATCCAGGTATCTTCGAGGAGACCCGCTTGTCTCAAGTCACCTCTGTCAGACCAGACCGGAGCACCGCGAGAGACATCGGTACAGTTTGCTGGGAAAACTTAACGCGCACTGGACATATTTCCGTCACTGCGCTCCATGGAGCAGATGTTTTACGCAGAGCTGTTTCTTGACTTTCTCACCTGTCTTCAAAAGACATTTACTCCAGTCTAGTGACAACCACGGACGAACATCTTCAAGTCTGATTAAAGTCATCGACATCAACAAGAGACATGGATAACAGCCCTGGTAAGACTGACTTTAACATTATGTTTGGTCGTTGTATATTATGGCATAAGATTTGATTAACGGCTGTTTAGTCCATCTATTTTTAACAGTATAGCGCTGCCTGACTACTTTTAAAATAAAATATGACTTGACTTTAAATGTAATATATCTTATCAGAACGCAAAGTTGCATTTCTGTTACTCATCCTTTAAATCATTTTTTAAACACTCGACATTTACTCACGCTTAAGATTATGTGCATAATATATGCAGAATGTGCATAACTGGCAACTATGTGTGCAATCTAATGTGTGAGCTCCTGATCACATGCATCGATAGGTGCACGCATTTTTTTACATGCAACTGTTTGACCGAGTTCGTTTATGACAATTTCACTCATGCGCGAGTTCATTCTTTGCGCATTCGGTCACCTCTACTTGTTTCTGAGTTCCCTAAAAGTACAATGTGATGTTGGGACTTGTGTGCAAACTTGTCAGAAAGTTGCTGCGCTGCGTTCAAATGTCAGGTCGCGGCTCCTGAGCTGCAGCTCTACTGACGGCGATCCGCCCCATATGGTCGTATTGAGGCTGGTCACTTCCTGCTTCTCTCCATGAAAACAAACTCACGTGGAGCCTGAGTACACCGTCACTGTAATCATGATCTGTCAGTGCCAAAACGCTCAACTGCACACTTGTCACCTGAAGGGGGGAAAAACAAGGAAACGCTGGCGTGCAGGGCTGTTCCTTAAGGCCATCGCTTGAAGTGCCTGCAGCATTAAAAAAAAACTGATAACCGACCGACTTCCATCCGTTAAGTGGTATTAGGCAGCGTTTTCTCGAGGTCAGCCAAAGGTGCACATGTTTTCTGTTTTCTTCTCCTAACTGGCTGTGAATCATTTACAAACAGAGTCGGTCACGTTCCAGCACAGGTGATGGGCGCAGCCTGTGCTCCAACATGTTACTCTAACCTGGCAACATTAACAGCACTCACTGGGTTATGACATCCCATTTATTTTGATAAAGTAGGGCAGTGTTTAAATGAGTAATCCTAGATAATAGCTGTAGTATTAGTCAAAAGATAAAGCTGCATGCCGGGCTTTTCTGTAAGTGTTGATGTTTGTTGTTATGTGTCGAGGACAATTTCAACTCTTTATGTGTTTATACATTCTAAAGTTGACATGTTAGCTTATTTCTCATTTAAATGACATAATATCTTTTAACCTCTACATGAGTCTTTTGCAATGTTGTCTCTCTCTCATCGATCGGAATGCAAGTGGCCACCTTGAACCCGGCTCACTGACCTTTGCCGTTTCAATCACGTTATTGGAATGCACATGACTTCATTTCACTCATGAGTTCAGTGCAGTGATTCAAACAAAGCTCGTAAACATCATCATAACCTGGCAAAAATATGGCTGCAGTGGTGGGCTGTACGGCTCATAAAGTCCAGCATATAAATATGTGTGTGTGTGTGTGTGTGTGTGTGTTGACACAGAGCCCCTATTTTAGCTGCAGAGAGGAGTGGGATGTGTGGTCAAGGGTGGTTGCATGTAAATGCAGAATTCACCCAAAAGACAGCTGTGTCAGTTTATTAATATAATGACATAACTGGTAATAACTGGCAACAATAACTGGTGTTCAACAGTACATCTTCAGTATACAAATAGGTTCATATGCTTTTCAGAATATGTGAATCAATATTTATATCAATATCATTGTACATCCTCGTGTTAAGGGTTAACTGTACTGGGAGTCACCTCTAAAAGTATTTCGTTTTTCTTTACACCAGTTATAATTTCCCCAGTTTCACTCTAACTAGATTACCCTGACTGTCACAACAGACTCTCTCCACTGTCCACTGCATAACTTCATGTTCTCAGCAACTACCTCCTCTGACATGCCCCTGGTGGAGGTTTTCTGCATTATTCTGAGCGTGTCTGACTTTTTAACTCCAAATTAAGTTTCGTGTGGTTGACAAAAACATTCAAAGTTCATTAGCGGGGGTCTTTTATTTTTGTTGCCAACATTAGAGCTCCATAAAGTCAACCATAATAAAACATGTGCTAGCAAGAAAACCAGATTAGTTTAAAGGCTGGTAAAAAAAAAAAAAAAAGAGTGGTAAAATCCACATCCATTTCAAGTTAAAAGTCATTTTAGATCAAAAACTCAACCCAAAATAAACAGGCAATGAAAATATATATATAAAAATGTACCCCAAACCAGACCTGCGAGTCCAGAAAAATATCTTTTTCATGACATGCAATTCAGAGCTTACTGGCATCACTCAGTGTCTGAATGGAAGAAAGTGAGTGGCACTGACCCACACCTGAACCCATTCCCCCCTAAAAACTAACAGCAGCTACATTGTATAATGTGATTTTATATTCTATGTTAATCATATTACACCTATTGCTCACTATCTAAACTTCTGCACTGATACTGATCACTGCTTCTAAACTGGGTGTGCAGCCTGGCTGACAGTGCAGGCGGTGCTGCTGCTGCTGCAGCTGCTGGTGCACAGTCAGACCACCCCGCCGCATAACATGCTGCTCTATTTAATTTGGCTCTTCAATTAGACGCCCCTGGCGGACTGTAGCGGCACTGGCCGCTCATGGCTGGAGCTCAGCTTCGTGTCTTCCCGGTGAAAGCTCCGTCAAAAGCCTCCTCACGTGGCTTCGCGAGCAGAGCCGCGTGCGACGCGTGAGACGTTTCTCCCCGAGCCCTCCTCCCGCCTCCCGCCGCTTCCCGAGCTCTCACGGACGCTTCTGTGCTGGATGCAGCCCGCGGTGATGGTGAGGGAGAGTTTGGTCAGTGGGTCAGCGATTCCATGTATTAACTTTGTTCTCTCTCTCTCTCTCTCATCACGTTTCCTCGCCTCATGCGCCTCTCGCTCGCACTGAAAAGCATTTCCCCGCCTCTCTCTCTCTCTCTCTCGTTTGACTCGCAGTCAGTGTGGTGGAGGCTGACTCGATCTTGACTGTGCAACATCTGTCCCTCAGCGGTTCAGGGCACACATCCGCTTCAAAAGGAGTGCGTTTGAGCTGGAACGTGACTCTGACTCTTAAAACATAACATCTCTGTTCTCATCCGCCCTCCAAAAACGACGCTGGAGACAGATAGCGGGATTAAAAAGGCACAGAGAGGCTCCACCTCTGTTTCTGATCAAACTCGCACAACCCCTGAAACGGATGCTCTGTAAATCTGTGCCAGGCGTGCAGAAATGAGCCGCAAAATATAACAAACAAACGGAAAAGCCGGGAATATTTCAGGAAAGATTTCATATCTGGCGTTTATAAATTATTGCAATAGTCGAGATAATCAGCACAGTTCCTCTTTGAAAGTGAAAACTGCGTGAGTGTGTGTGTGTGATGCAGCACCAGTTTGGAGAGGTGCTAGAGGCACATAGACACAGTTTCATCAAGTTCCTGTGATATTGACCTACTTACAAAAAAACTCAGCTAATGAAGTCTGTTGCAAACACCCAAGTAGTGGGTTGGCCATGTTCAGAGGCACACAATAATAAATTATTGGACTTGGTCCATATTTTCTATTGTAGCATAATAAACACTGCATGGCTCCAAGGAAGCAAACCTTACACCACGTTTATAAACTGCAGCACAAGGGCAAACACACATTATGGTCACCTATCTGTGGTCGTCTCTCTCCGTGTCCTGCATTATAAAGGTGAATGGGTGAAAGGAAGAGATAAAGGACGAGAGAGGAGCTGTTCTGCCTGTGAACTGCTCACGTTTCTCTGCCTGCCTTCGGTCCCAGGCAGATTAGTGCTCACATGGGTAGGCTAAGTTTAAGATGGTCGTTGAGGAAGGAATAGAATAGATGAATACATCTGAAACTGTATCTTGTACAAGACACTGCATGCTGTCTGCACTGTTTGTATTTAAACTGCTTTAACCTTTCCACTACTGCAGGTAATAGTTTATTAGTAACCGGCCATCACTACTCGTAGGCGGGCTGTAAAATGGATTGCTAATTGACAGTGTTTACAGCTCGGTGGCTCTCGGGGTCATTCATAAACACTCGCTGTACATGTGAGTCTTCAGGTGGACATGCAATGTGTTTGGGCGGAGTTGGGGGGGGGGGTTGGGCCACCGTCTGTCTGCATGTAAGCTCAGGAAGAGGTGAAGCTCAGGCCTGCATCTCCTGGGTCTGTCTATGGCTCTGGCATGAGTCAACAAACCGCCAACACGTGCTTGCTGAGGGATTATCATAACATGAGAGCTAAAACAAATACCCTGTGCAGGCAACATGCAACAACACAGGGATGGGCCTACTGCACTCATGATTTCCATACGCAAGGCTGAGGTGGTTGCTGTGCCATGACATGAGTTTGGATGTTGGAGATGTCTCAGTTGCATGTGCAAACTAATCATGAATTTAGTTTTAATTAGTTATTTTTAATATTTAAATTAATTTATATATATATATATTGTAATTCTGGGCCTCTCTCTGCTGGACTCTAGTTTACACTGAGTTGTCAGTATAGTGTCCTTGCAGCAGTCCAGGCCACACAGTTGAGGCTTTTCCTTTTGCGAAAACGTGACTCACATTCTCCGACTGGTGGTGGCGCATGAGCAGCGGAGGCTGAGAGACTCGGTGCCACCTCACGCCCGCGGAGCTTCCCCCCCCCAGTCATGTTTGTAAACACAGATCTGACTTCGGATTTGTTGTATATTTCTACACGAGACTGCGGATTTGGTTCGGGCAGTAACCGTGTCAGGAGTCCATGCATGTGAGGCGGCGGTCAGGTGTCGTGCTGTTAGCAGGCGCTGGGCACAGTGCCAGGGGAGCGAGGCTATTATTGGAGCGGAGGAGGCAGCAGACACGTGAGGCCGTGTCTCAGCTCATCCACAACGCATGACTAGAAGTGAGAGAGGGAGGGAGAGAGAGAGGGAGAGAGAGAGGGGGGGGGGGTTGGAGCGCAACTTCAGAAACAACCGGAGCTGAACGGCGAAGAACATCCAACGTATTTGCACGGTGGCAAATAAATACTGCATTAGCATGACGCGAGAATTATCTACAAGACGTAGCGCTTCGTTGGTGCTTCCAGTGGAAGTCTGCCTGCCTTGTTGCTGTGCTACCAGCAGTATTTTTAGCGCCCGCTTTATCCGCTTGAGCGCACTATTACGCATAAGATGAGGCAACGAGGCTGCACATTCTCAGAGCTCCTGGCCAGAGGTCGTGCAACATTACATCACATCCAAAGTGGTGGAGTATATATATGGGTGGCCAACTTAAGGTTATGACACCACTTACAACAACTCACTGTGTGGCATAAAGAACAATATTGCCACTTCTTATCAATGTCTGAGTGGATGCTGGAATTATGAGCTTGAACTTGAATCGCTCTCAGCTCAGAGATCTCATGTCCTGTCCTTCCCTTGTCTGCAGGAGGTGGAGTCATCCTGTATGCAGGCTCCTCTGGCAGTTCCAGCCCCAGTCCTGGCAGCCCCTCCAGCGGGTACCAGACACAGTCACCTTCCTCACACTCCCAGCCCTCGTCTCCAGAAGAGGTTACCTTCACAGAGATCGGGGCGCTAAAGCAGAGGCCAGGAGGGTGCACCACCCCATCCTCCAAACTGGTGTTCCAGTTCCCAGAAGTCTACAGTGGCCCATCAGCAGCAGCCACTCCACAGCATACCTATGCTCACCCCATCGCAGGAAAGAGACCATGCGGGTTCCCAGGAACTTTCACAAGTAAGCGTTTCCTCACTGTCAATATGCATAAAGATTTATGTCTTGATCTACATTTTTGTTTATCTAACCATCTATTCATCCTTCTTCAGAGACAGGTGGAATGGTCCTGCTTTGCAAAGTCTGTGGAGACATTGCATCCGGTTTCCACTATGGAGTGCATGCATGTGAGGGTTGCAAGGTAAGTCCCAGATCAGAAGAATCAGGTCAATGATCATCAGTGTGGCAGAATTCAACAATGTGTCGCTTTTGGTGCACCAGTTTCATGTGTTTCATTATTATGCTTGTCTGTTTCAGGGTTTTTTCCGCCGCAGCATCCAGCAAAACATCAACTACAAGATGTGCGTGAAGAATGAGAATTGCTTGATAATGCGCATGAACCGCAACCGGTGCCAGCACTGCCGCTTCAAGAAATGCCTCTCTGTTGGCATGTCAAGAGATGGTGAGACATCCTGACACATTTTCTGATGAGAGAGACCCTCTCATGCAGTTCTGCCAGAATGCCACAGTGCTCTGATTAGCCAAAGCAGCAGGGAAATGGGCAGCCCAAAAGAGGCACAGCACTGATATGTAGGTCTGTGTGAAGAATGTAATGCGGAAAGTCTTTTGAGGTCATGGTGCCAGTAGCTCAGTCACTCACTCTATCAGCAGACCTGCACCTGTGTTGCCCTTCTACTAAAGATTACCATCTGGCTTTGTATCTCTCTCTTAAGTTTCTCAGTGTCTTTCTCCTGCCCTTTGCTGCATCCTCCCACAACACCGTTACCTCTATGCTCCTGCTGAGTGTGGCCCCTCCCCCTCCATGTACCCACCATGTTCCCTCAGCTCTCTTACACCCCCCCGCCTCCGCCCCCCAGACAATGATTTATGAGAAGAGGAGCCTTGAAGTCCCCGAAGCTATCTATCATCTAGAAAACTGCAGCAAACACAAGAATTATTTTAGGAAATTGGAACAGGGTCAACTTGATTACCTTGTATATGCCCATAGAACATCTTACAGCAATTAATGAGGGATAGGGCAACAATTAAGCAAGGGATGCAGAAAACAGCCAGTCGTTGTGACAGAATTTATCAGGCGTGATGCTCACATCACCTAGTTTTAGCTCTGATAGCTGAACATTGATTGATCACCTATCATCACAGATTAAGAAAACAGCTGGGCTGACCTAGAAAAACAATACAGAATTGGGCCTATAGTGTACTCATACATCATGACCTACTTGGTGTAGTTTGCTTGTCTTCTTCCTCTCAGTAAGGTTTCTGCTTATCTCCACCCTCCAGTACCCCGCATTGCCTAATCTAGTAAAGAGGTTAGTGTTATTTCTGCATGTGCTTGACACTTCTGGTGCACAGAGAAAATAGGGTGGCAAAATACGACTCAATAAGAGAACAAAGAGTCAGGTCGACCCCCTTAGATGAGATTTTCGAAAGCGTTGAGGACCACAACCTAGAAACCCCTTTTTGTTCTGTTTCAACCATTACGAAAACAGGAAAACCGCATGCAACTGCCTGCAGCCCACAATGAATAGTACACCCTGATTTCACACCAGGCAGCTGTGTGACTTTGGCACTGCAATATAGGCAAATATTTAAGTCAGTTGGCATGATGGCACACTTTTCTTCCTCTAACCAGAGCACCATTTTTAGAGCACCAGCTCACCACGTTACTGGCCATATTCTCATCACCGCAAGCACTGAACAGATAACTGTGTATCTGGTAAACATAATATCTACTGTGCACAACAGTGAATAACTGTGCATTACTGTAAAATTATTACTGCAGCTTTACCAATGTTCTGCTACAAGGTACAAGATTGCAACAACAGAATTGCAAAAGTCTTTGGAGCTCATTGACCATTTCAGTTCTACCAGTTAACCACTTCATCTGAAACTATTTTACACTTGCAGAGCACGTGTCTAACACATGCAGACACACACTCTCACTTTCAATGTATCACTGACTCTCACGTCAGTCCTCTGCATGTTCACGCTACTGTCTCCTCAACTAATTTCTGCACTTCAAGCACACCTCTCTCATCCTTCTCCCTCTCACGATCTCAGTGACATCACGCTCACGTTGCCCCACTGCCCTACTTACAAATAGAGGGAGGGAGCAGGAGAGGAAGGAGACAGGGGTGGATAGAGGAGAGGATGAGGCAGATGGTAGCAGGGGGTCTATAAATAGCCTCTCCAGCTGATGGTTTCTGTGGGAAGGGGGATGGGAATATGGGGAAGGAGAGGGAAGTTTTCATCACACAACTTATATGGTTCTCCTTGAAATTGTAGGGCATTTCATGCTGTCGATGTGTGTGTGTATAAGGAGGTGGAAAGAGTAGCTGTTTCACCAATTTATAGCCAGCGAAAGTTACAATAGCACTCCGGTGTGTGTGTGTGTGTGTGTGTGTGTGTGTGTGTGTGTGTGTGTATATATATATATATATATATATATATATATATATTTATATATCTGCTTCTTAATCTTTAAGCTATTCATTTGTCTTGGTTGCCATTGGATTGCATATATCTTTCAGAGAACTGCCTATCTAGGCAAAAAAACTATAGATAACTGTTTTTGTCCTGTGTAAATGTCCTTGTTGCCACAATCCCTAAAAGCTGATCTGTCCTCACTCTCACTGCTTGTGTCTTCTCTAGCTGTGCGTTTTGGACGCATCCCTAAGAGAGAGAAGCAGCGACTTCTGGATGAGATGCAGAGCTACATGAACAGCCTAAATGAGTCAGCTGCCATGGAAATGGACTCCTCTTCAGTGAGGGACAGTCCCCCCAGCCCGGATGATGGAAACTCAAAAGAGGCCATTGGAGCGATCTCTAGAGCCTACCGTGACATCTTCACCAGCAACAACAGCAGCAGCCAGGAGAGAGCAGCCAAGAGGGCTAACATAACTACCAACAACAACAACCCACCTCCCTTTTCTCAGGATGCCAATTTTCCACAAGTCTCCTCTCACCCCACCTCCACCCAGAGTTATCAGTCTTGCCCTGTTGCACCTGCCACTCTGTGCCCAGTTGCCCCCAATGACAACCAACACACATTCCACAATGTGGACAACAGCCGCTATACCTACTTAGTGCCCACTAACCAGAATAATGATCAGTCTGACAGTACAACACGTCAAAGGGGCAGCTCGGCCAATCATAACACTTTTCGCAATGCAGGAAGTACCCAAGATCAGCCCTCCTGCCCATGGAACTTAGCTCCAGGATCGAAAGTGCTGGTAAGTGCAGGAAACCAGCTAAATCATATCAAAACACCAGTGAGATACAGTGTACAGAGATAGTGTTGTCTGACCGTCAATTTATGATTGTATGTGTTTTGTCTTTTGTCTCTAAGGCCTGTCCTCTCAATGCGTGGCCTGTATCAGGGGCAGAGCGTTCGAGTCAGGAGATATGGGAATCCTTTTCTCAGTGTTTTACTCCGGCTGTCAAGGAGGTGGTGGAGTTTGCCAAAGGCATTCCAGGATTTCAAGAGCTTAGCCAACATGACCAGGTCATGCTGCTCAAATCAGGCACCTTCCAGGTAATGACACACATTTTGAATGATGTGACTCCTTCTTCATACATCCTAAGGTACTGTTGTTGTTAGCATTTGTCTCAAACTTCTCTTTTTTTGTGTGTGTTTAGGTTCTAATGGTGAGGTTCTGCACCTTGTTCAATGCTGAGGAACGTACAGTGACCTTCCTGAATGGACAAACTTACCCCCTGTCCACCCTGCGGGCCTTGGGGATGGGCTCTCTGCTGGATGCAATGTTTGAGTTCAGTGAGAAGTTGGGTTCCCTGGGGCTCGAGCCTGATGAAATGGCCCTCTTTATGGCTGTGGTGCTGGTGTCTGCAGGTGAGAGAGGGGGAACTATTTAGTGACAAAAGCCGCAGAACAGTGACATGTTGTTAATGAGCCAATAATGTAGTAACTGTGTCTGTCAACCACTAATACTATCATCCTCCGTGCTCCTCAGATCGTTCTGGCATCTCAGACATGCAGGCTGTGGAGCAGCTACAGGAGGGTCTGAGCCGCGCCCTACGGTCACTGATCTCTTGCCGTCGCCCTGATGACACCTCCCTTTTCTCTAAACTCCTCCTACGCCTGCCGGACCTGCGCACCCTCAACAATCTGCACTCTGACAAACTGTTGGCCTTTCGCATCGATCCTTAAGCAGGCCGCTTGCTCACAGAGCGCAGAAACCGTTTTACACAGAAATATACAGTACACCACACACACATACACACACACACACACATATATTATCTTCCAAGGGCAGGACTTCCTTCAAAATTGAGGAACAAGGAATTGTGCAATCTGTTTTTCAAAAGCATAAACGAGGGCGTTAGCGAACATATTTTTGATTAGTTATTGTTGCAACGTTTTTTGGACAAATAAACATACACATGCAAACTCATGTATACACATAAACCACAACACCTCTTGAGAGACATTATTCCAGTAAAAAAATGTATTATTATGTAGACTTACTATTACCCTTTTGGACAAATCACTTTCTCATTATATCCTGTATACTCAAGAATGAAACCCAGTTCACTTCTGTTTATTCCTTAACTCGTACAGTATCAAGAGGGCATCACTAAGCAGCAGCTGGAAGACGGATATTGTAGATCCAAATCATTATTACTTAGGGACCATTAGTGATGACTCACTTTGTGTTAAAGAGAAAGGGAACCTGTATATAATACATAGTGAAATCTGAAATATTAAGGTAATTCTGTGTCACTGTTTCACAAACATACCATCTGGAATGAGACCACTATTTTAATGTGTCACTTGTACACACACATCTGTCTCACTATTTTTGACAGATCTTCCAGAAAACATTTCCCTCACCTTGGGTTTAAATATGCCAACTTCATAAGTCAAAGGCATTTTATAATATTTCACCAAATTATTGTGTCTACGTCACTATATCCTATCACATCTGGCTGATGGAGACGCTCCATGCATGTTTGGTTTTGTAGTCTGTTCATTTTTGTTGCTGTAAATATTATGTTACACCAGTGTCTGTGTATCAATGACTGAAATGATATGCTGGATCGGACAGAGGAATTTGGTGTAAAGAAGAATGTACTGACCTTCCTGTACTAGGTGGGGGTTTGGTCATGCCATGGAGGCTTTGCACATAAGGGAATATGTAGCAGGGATTGTCAGATGGTTTAGACACACTTCCTGCTATCAGATGATGTAACCAACCAGCATAATCCCTGAAATCACCAGCACCCACTCCACATGCACCCTTCCTCTGCCCCCAATGTTTGTCATACAAACACAAGAGATATTTTTGGGTGAGAGGTCCTATTTGATTGGTTCTCTCACTGTTTGCTTGTTTGATTATGGCTGATTGAGGACATCTTGTACATTTTGTAAATCTTTATTCCTAAATAGAAATGATATAAAGTTCAAATTATGTATTACTTTGTTGCTTGTGTGTCATTCTTTTAGGTCCATTTGGGCAAAATGGGGCAAAGAATATGTACTTAGTATTTAGGACTATAGATGGAATGCAGAAATGAGCAATGCAACTACAAGTGTACATTGGGACTCTAAAATAGCCTGTAGGTATGAATGTGAGTGTGAATGGTTGTTCATCTCTCTGCGTGCCCTGTGATGAGCTGGTGACTTGTCCAGGGCGTACTCTGCCTCTTTCCCAAAGCTGGCTGGGATAGGCTCTAGCTCCACCGTGACCCTGCTGAGGACAAGCAGTTACAGATAATGGATGGATGGATTGAAGCGTACACTGGCATCTAAATAGAGCTATCTCAGGGATTCCCAAACTTAGACTACATTAGGCCACAGAGACCCAGTTTGAGAGGATGATGATACTGACATTTTTTTTTATTCTTATGACAAATAAACATACACATGCAAACTTATGATTATCATAATTCATAATTATCATGTAGACTTACTATACTACTGAAAACACAGTAAAGAAGTACTGTACTTAGTATTTAGAACTATATGGACTGCAGAAATGAGAAATGCAACTGAAGTATACATTGGCATCTGAATAAAGCTAGCTCAGGGGTTTCCAAACTTAGAACACAGAGCCCTAGTTTGAGAGGATTTTGTCTCTTGGACTCCCTTCTGAGGCATTTTTTATTCTTAGGTTTTAAGATTAAAAATAATAGTTTCTTTGCTCAAAATAGTACCAGTTCTATTTCTTTACTTGTTACAACTTTAAAAAAGATGTGATAAAAGTTAAAATATTGTACTCCTTTTGCTGGTGGGGGACCTAGTTTGAAAATGTAGCTAAGCTAGCAAACACAGATTCATACAATGGATGCATATTAGAGTCACTTAGCTAGACTCTGGGTTAGATAGAGTGCACAGTCCATTTACATTATATCCAGGCTGTGAGTGTACTTCAACAGAAAACTCTAGAAGGAACTTTTCAGTAAACTACTTACTTAGGAATGGACTGTCCCTCTGAGAGAGCAGTGTCACAGGATGTCTGGAAACTTTCCCCATTCCTGGAGGTCAGGCAGCGACGTACGGGCGCCATCTTGCGGTGAAATAATAGGACCCGCATCCCGGAAGTGACTCGTGGTCTGTTTGCTAAAGGCACAGTTGCCTAGCATACGTCTTACTCCATCACTCACATATGTTTCATGTTTTCACTGTTGTACGACGTGTACCGTCAACTAATATGGGACCACTGTCAAACAGCACGGTAAGATATATCACATAGTGTGATAGTAACTGTTATAGCGGGAAAGTACGGTAGTGACGCAAGTTGTTTACTATATCGTTAGCAGCAGGTTAGCTGCTAGGCTAGCTTTGGCTAAATAACAATAGCAGTCAAGTACATTGCTCAGTTCAGCGCTGCCAATTAAATAAATGAATTAAATTGCCATTAAACCGCCATTAAAGCAGGTTACTTCTACTACTTTGCTACTTTTTGTTGAGTTATTAAATTACCAAAAGTGATAACTTATTAGCCAAGTTAGCTATACATTAACGTGGCTAGTTACTCAGTACGAAATGATTCAGAGATAACATAAACCGGTTTATTATCAGGTAGGTTTTCACATACAAGGACTATGTCTAGGTGTTTTGGTGAATAACATTAGGCAAAAATATAAGCAAGATAAAAATCAGGTACTATGGAAGATGAAATATATGTACACTATGTTTTTAAAATTAAAAGAGGTGTAGAGTTTTGTGCAAGTATTCACCACGATGTGTGCAAAAGTTCAGAGTTTGTTAAATGTGCTCCTCTTTCTTTATACACTAACTACATTTGTCTCTCCACAGGTGCTGAGAAATAGAAAGAGAAAAGTTGAACACACTCCCGAAGCTCAGGTTTGACCTCAAGTGTGTGCAGTTTCTCACACCATGTTGGTGACCGCATATTTTGCCATCATTTTCCTGCTTGCCCTGTGTGTTGGCCTCGAGCTCACAGCGCGCCGCCTCACTCCACCCCAGTCTACTCCTACTGCTGTAGCCAACCCTGTTTTCCGTCGCTTCCAGAGTATATTTCTCCGGGCATACCTGTTGGCTTTGTGGGCAGACTGGCTCCAGGGTCCTTACCTCTACAAACTGTACCGCCACTATAGCTTCCTGGAATCCCAAATAGCCATTTTATATGTGTGTGGCCTGGCCTCCTGTGTTCTGTTTGCTCCTTTTTCAGGCTGGCTCCCTCAAGTTTTGGGCCGCAGACAGACATGTCTTCTCTTCTGCCTGTCGTACTCTGCTTGTTGTCTCACAAAGCTGTCCAGAGACTACTTTGTTTTGATTGTGGGCCGGGTCCTGGGGGGTCTGTCCACATCCCTGCTGACAACAACATTTGAAGCCTGGTACGTGCACCGCCACGTAGAAGTCCATGATTTTCCCAAGGAGTGGATCCCCAGCACCTTCACCAAAGCTGCTACCTGGAACCATGGGCTTGCTGTGGGAGCAGGACTGGTGGCTAACTTGTTGGCTGAGTGGCTTCACCTCGGCCCAGTGGCTCCCTTTCTCCTGGCTGTACCCTGTCTAGCTTGCTGTGGTTGGGTGGTGCTAACAGACTGGGGTAAGGAAGAGGCCACAGAAAGTTCTGAAGGGGACAAACAAACACTGCTTCTTGGCACTCCAAGTGGAGGTGCAACCCGTTTGTCCGCAAGGGCCCGGTTCTCACGCAGCTGCCATGACGGGTTACGCTGCCTGCTGTCAGACAGGAGAGTCATGCTCTTAGGTGGAGTGCAGGCATTGTTTGAAAGTGTCCTCTACATCTTTGTTTTTCTGTGGACCCCTGTACTGGACCCTCATGGACCTCCTTTGGGAATAGTATTCTCTTGCCTGATGGCTGCCAGCATGGCCGGCTCCTTGCTGTACCGCCTAGCCACCTCCACACGGTACCGCCTACAGCCTGGACATGTTCTCTGCGTGGCTGTGCTCATGGCCTTCTTCTCCCTCTTCATGCTGACTTTCTCTACCGCCCCTGGCCAGCCTAGACCTCATGAATCCTTTCTGGCCTTCCTGTTACTGGAGCTGGCCTGTGGCCTCTACTTTCCCGCAGTCAGCTTTCTCCAGGGCAGGGTAATCCCTGAGGAGAAGCGAGCCGGTGTGCTGGCCTGGTTCCGACTGCCTCTGCACCTGTTGGCCTGCCTAGGGTTGCTGGCACTCCATGGGGAGGTATCAGGCACAGGTGGAGGAGAGGGTGGCAGTGGCACCAGACACATGTTTGGAGGTTGTGCTGTCATGATGCTGGCAGCTTTGATGGCCGTAGTCAGCCTGTTCACTCTAGGCAGGAATGACACAGACCTGAGACTGGAAGGAACCAGAGGGGAGGGGGATATGTACTGAGGAGCTAGACCACAAATCCATGTTTGACTGGTTTAAAATGTATTGTGTGTCTGAAGGTAGAGACCTCATGTGTTTTCACTGGAGTAGTCCTAAGTCTACAATTTGCCAAAAGAATTAGTGATGGAAATCAATGACCAAAGGGGGTGTTTTGATAGAGCCCAATTGGTTTTCCATTTTTATGTTTGCCTTGTTACTTCTTTGTTGTTGCAAATCCTCTGTGTTGATGTTTTCAGAACTAGGCCATATCTGCTTTCATTTGTCATTCATATCATTTGTCAAATTGCTAGAATGTTTGATTTGTTCAAATTCATTTATCATTCCATTAACTGTTCCAGATAACATGTTACTGCCTCATTGTGTCCACCTTTAGGGACATGGGTTGATGTGTTCGACAGGATATAATTAATATCAGCTGTCCTTATCCCCCGTGAGGATCAGTAATGTAATACTTCCATTACACTTTTGGAAACATGAAAAGAATATCCAAAGATATAAAGTCATGACTAACATGTAGATCAGTATTTGAATGTCAGTTCTTCCACAGTACTTTGATTTTGTTTTGTTTTTTCATCATCTTTGTATTTTCAGTAGGTCATTTTATTTTGAATTGTTTTTCTCTGCAGTTGTAATCAGGATATTTACCGTGTTGTCTTAACATTTCTCTGTTCTCAACACTTTTAAATAAAAGTGCACATATTGTGCATAATGACTGATGTTGGTTTGTATCTCCGCACATTTTTTTATAACACCTAATTTATTTATTTTAAGGGAAAATATTGTCCGAGCAGATTGCAACTACTCTTTGTTTAATTAATTCAAAATTAACAAAACATCTTAGCATTAAAGTTTCATTCTGAATCAATCATGTTTTTCATTACAATATAAACACTTGTCTTTCGGGTCTTTTAAATCCACAGAAAACATTTTAATTCCCCTCTTAGTTTTGATGCAGACCAAATTTCCAGATTTCTCTGGAAAGGCATTGCTTCCTCCCCATTTCTCCTGGTGCAGTGGTACAGTCCCAGCCTTTCACTATGGTGCAGCTTCACCTGGATGCTGCTAGAACATCGCTCAGTGGGTGAGGGAGGGGTATCTGCACGAGTCTCAACTGCGTTGTTTTGGGATTACGTCACTGAATCGTCAGATGGTGTTCAGTCTGAGCAGGCAAGAAGAGCAACATCAGTCATTTTCTGACAGTTTACATCTAGACTCTGGAAGAACTACACCACCAAGAAAGGAGACATCAGAGCCCCATTGACTGGCTGGTATACAGAACAAGACAGCCTGCTGCAGGACGACATACAGGCATCATGACACAGGGCAAGGTATGAGCTAACTCAGTCAACCTTTATCTCCTTAACTACCATTAATTATCAACACGTATGTGTTTGGAATTTCTCTATGAGGCCTAGATTATTATGTAACAGTCAATTCATGCGTATTTCTATCCTGCTTGATAGTGCAGTGCAGGCTATAAAGATGTGATTTAGTCGTTTTAATTAATGATAAATAGACGTCGGCTAGCAGATTTTAATGATGATTTAATGATGCTTTTGTGTCTTGTAGTATATAATTTCTACCCCACAGGGTTCAACAGTTATTATGTAATATTAATCCTGGCGTAATCTTTTAGTTATGCCGTTATATTTTGGGTGTTTGGTTCAGTGCTAAACTCTTGAGTGTTACCTGAGTTTATGTGAGTAAAGTGCGTCATCGGTTGTTACGGTGTTGCGTCACCATGACAACCCACTTATTTCCGTTGCTCTGGCGTACAATAATTTTACTGTGACCTGCCCCCCACTGTGTGCCCCTCGTGTTATTTTATCCTTATGGTAAGAAAAACAGTCTTCAGAAAATATTGTTTTTAACTATCGCCCTTTACCTAATTATCTTTTAGAAACCGATGCTAAATCATGAGAGGCGCTAATTGTTGTGTAACTACTGTAAATCCGCAGCGTCTATGTAAATATTGTCAACCAGAACTGCAGTTTAATAGGCTGTAACTGCAGTTACGAACACTGTTAATTGGTTAAAAGTTCATTTGTTAGTGACACATCAGCTGATGTGCCTGTTGAACTATGAAATATTAAAAGCAGCTGATGTGTCAGTTGAGGGTTAGGTTGTCGCTGCTATGAGCTAAAGTTTCGAAAACATTATCGCCTTTCAGATGAAGCGGTACGTGTGAAAGCAGGTACAATTTTATTTGAAGTGTTGGAGTTGGCTCTATGTGTGTTAAGCAGTTGAACATGTAATCATTATCATCATTATCACTGACTGTAAAAGTTGAAGTGTAAGAGCTGAAAGTAGGTTCGTTAATTTGAACAAAGGAAAAAGAGCTTAATTGTCTGTGTAGACAATGAAACCATTTAAAGTATTGACTGAAATGGAAGTACTGGAATAAGTTGGATAGTCACTTGGAGGCAGCTGAAAGCAGCTGACCAATCAGTTGATGTGGGTATAAAATCGTTAGGCCCAAACAATAAAAAGACCTGAAATTTAAGCTCAAGTGTCCAACATGATTGTATTACACCTAACATAACTGCCACAATACAAATATTACATATATTGTACAAACAATATATACAACAGTATTGCATAAGCAACAATCAAACATGTGACTAATAATAACCATTGTTATAATATCTCTCAGCTATCACTTGCAAACAAGAGCACCAGTGGCTCCACCAGTGGACAAGCCTTAGTGTCACCGACTCCCCCCAGCTATGAGGAAGCCACTGCAGGTATGACAACGCTTTCTCCTTCTATATCTCATCATAATGCTAGCGTGCCATTATCGTGTTTTGAGATTAAATAAATGTGTTTTCTAGGAACCAGTGCTCCTTGCTATAATGATGTGGAGATGCTCACAGAGTTCACCTGGGATGATCGCAACATCAGGAGGGTCTTCATCCGCAAGGTATGAAAAGCTTTATCGTCAGTCATTGTGAATGCTGTGTATCACTGACGATTTACCTCAAAGGAATATTGTTAAACTTTAAAGGCCAATCAGTATGCAAGCTTGAATCACTGTAACTTGATTCATTTTAGGTGTACGCCATCTTGATGATCCAGCTTTTGGTTACTCTTGCTATTGTGGCTCTTTTCACATTCTGGTCAGTGTTAAACAGATTGTTTTCAATTTGAATCCGATAATATTCACTGTAAAGTTGAATAACCGAAGGCTATGTTACCTTTAGTGACCCTGTGAAGGACTACATTCAAAGCAACCCTGGGTGGTACTGGGCTTCTTAGTAAGTAACAAGTTTAGTCAGTAATACACAGTTACGCTAAATGTTGTCTAAATGTATCTAACAATGTTTATTTTGTTTAACAGTGCTGTGTTCTTTGTCACATATCTGACCCTGTCTTGCTGCTCTGCACCAAGGTAAGTTAAAGTTGTAAAAATTAAATGGAAAAAAGAAAACATAAATCACCCAAGCATTGATACATCAGTGTTTTACTCATTCCTACAGGAGGCAGTTTCCATGGAATCTCATTCTGCTTGCCATCTTTGTAAGTAGTACAAGCCAGATATTTGTTACATTTTTAATAAAAGTTTTCATGTATAGACTGAATTTTGTGTTCTTTATCAGATGAGCAGTGTTTTCAAATCAAACCTTCAGACTGATGTAGTTTAGTTTTGCGAAGAATACATTCATATATTAACAATAAGAAGATTTTAAGTTTACAGTTAAAGCAATCTAATATAAATTGATGAATGTTCGCCAGTCCTGATTTGTCCATAAAGGTTTAAACAAATGTCTCACATGTTTTACATGTATGTCATATATATCTTTACAGACCCTGTCGCTCTCCTACATGACAGGAATGTTGTCCAGGTACACTTTCATGTTTACTTATGTCAGCAGTTCTCAATCTTTTAGAGTCATGACCCCCCAGAATAATGTGGTCGGTATTCATGACCTGTCAAGAGTCTGCTCGAGACTGTTCATGGGTTACTGCAATACAACACAAAGCTGCCAAACTCACACAGGAGCACTATTTGCTTTGCCCAGTTAATATTTATAAAACAAGTCTTGACATCACTGAGAGCTGCTTCCTGTCTCTCATTCTGTGTTTCTGTCCATTGTATTTTATTCTCCACAACCAATTGGTAACCCCCAGAAATGTCCTTGTGTCCCCCAGGTTGAGAACCACTGGCTAATGTGGCTTGTATTTGCTGCTTTAGACCCAGTGTAATGGCATGTTTCTTGTTCTGAATAGCTTCTATAACACCAAGTCAGTGGTGATGTGCCTGGGCATCACAGTAGCAGTCTGTCTCGTGGTCACCATTTTCAGCTTCCAAACCAAGGTGAGAAATTAATATTTTTTTCTGTATCTGATGTATTGTAGGCATGACTAAACCATTCATGTGTGCCAGTTTGTCACTCTGTTGGATCCACATATTTAGGTTTCCACGTAATGTGCTTTCTCCATCCAGATTGACGTGACATCATACCAAGGCGTGCTCTTTATCTTCTGCATGGTCATGGTCATCTCTGGACTGGTGCTGGCACTTGTACTTCCCTTTCAATATGTAAGTACAACTATGTAATTCGAGCTATTCCACCACCACCATATGAATTCGGATGTTACAGAGTAGCTCTTTCATGTGGTTATCTAAATTGAATCACATTTAATCAAGTAAATTTTGCCACTTTTAGGTACCCTGGTTGGATGCCACCTACGCTGCCTTGGGGGCCATACTGTTTACCATGGTAAGAGCACAGACACTGTCTTTCTTCTGTTGATAAAAATGATCATATATTTATATATATGAGCATATATTACCTGCTGTTTTATTTCCTGTTTCAGTTTTTGGCATTTGACACCCAGCTCCTCATGGGGAACAAGCGCTATGCCATGAGCCCAGAAGAGTACATCTTTGCCACTCTCAACATTTACCTAGACATCATTTACATCTTCTCCTTCTTCCTCCAAATTTTTGGAACAAAACAGGAGTAAACAATCGCCCCACCTTTCTTCACCTACAGACAAGGGATGCACCAGTATGGCAATTTAGGCAAACAAGATTAGAGTCTTTAAACATTTTGGTCATTGTGATGTCAGTACTTCCAGTTGTAACTTTGTTTTTTGCCTGATACTGAGGTCATGAATATTTTGTGAATTTCTCGTACAGCTATACATGTCCATAGACATGTGTCAGTATTCACATCCAAAAATGTCAATAACCTTTTCCCCTTCTCTCTTGCATGTTATGAACCCACACCCTGGGGTTAGTTTACTAGCTTTACCAGCCAGAAACATTCAGTGATCCGTGATCGTTGTCAATTTAACTAACTAACGATAAAACTTACTGTGAGTGTTCATCTGAAGCTGTATGGGTGTTGTTTTATCCATGCCTGCCTAGATATCACACATTTCCTGAAAACAATAGATGTCACTGCTCTTTAGGAGGTATTTGATCTAAGATACATTGTGCATGACTCTTAAAAAGCCCTAACTATGCCAAGTTTAGGTATCCCGTGATTGAACTATTGCTGTGGGTGTTTAGTGACTGAAAGCACAAATGTGATTATAAAAAAAAAAAAAAACTTCAAAGACTTTTTTTGTGTTTCTAATCATATCCTAATTTCTGTCAATACTGTGAATCGAAACTCCTTGTAGGGGTAGCGTTTGGCTTTTGATGACAAACTGAAAATGTCATTTATTGGATTTGGGTTGTTGCTACTCATCTCTGCCTTGATTTGTTACTCATATTCACTGTATACTGTATTGTCTACATGTTGACTTATTTCTCTTTTTTTAATTAAGAGGCTGACTTTCATTGCCTTGACATTGTTACAGTATATATTAGCAGTGTGTTATTTGTCTAATATGTCTGTTTTAAGCCGAAATCCTTTGAATGAAGATTGTTCAGACTATTTTACATGAAAGACTTTGAACAAACCTTGCTTGTTGGCATTGTAGTGTTTGGTCTTAATATTACTGAAACTCATTCAGTCGCTGTGCCATACATGCATGGATTCACTGTAATTTTTGATAAGGCCTGCATTTATGGAGGGGCTTGAATTTATTTTTTTTTATGACAGAATGATATATTTCAAAGTGTATATATATAGAAGGAGAAAGTGTGTGCAATAAAATGGTGAGTTTGAAGCTTGAAATGAATTTATAAGTCTTCTAAAGTGTCCTTCGATTAGATTTATTTGATGTTTTTGAAGCAGCATATTGTTTTAAGAGCACTCTGCATTTCACCGTAGCATTGGTGTTGCTGTGTTAATTTATTAAATGGTGAATATGTATGAATGCACTCACTGGTCCTCTCTGATTTAATAAATAATAATATGCTTTAACACTTCTATGTACTTTTTATTTTTAGTCTGTTAATCATATGAAACACCATTTAAGGAATTTATTTAGTAAAATACTTAAATTATGCCATTTTTACAGTACAATGCTAAATTTCAGTTTTATTCATATTTTTTCAGCCATCGCATTGCTGTGACAATATTTTCAAACTATTCTCCAGGCCAGGTGGGGGCTCCAGAATCACCTGCTAACACATTTGCAAATTTTTCCTTGTTCCTCTGTGTTTGTTTCTGAGCCATATTTATTTCCTATTCTAGACTATTGGTTTGTGGGCACAGAATTTATTGAATTGTAAATATACTTATCATAGCCTTAACAGTAAACAATGTCAACAAAAGTTCTAAGTTTTCACAAGGATCACATTGGATTATACAAGTGTACCTTTGGTTGGTGTATACATTGTCCAGCTTGTCATGGGCTCCACACTCATCCATCCATATGGTGTCTATGTTGATGATGTTATAACTAGTGGGTACCATACCATGTTTTGTATTCTTATCTTAATTAACACACACTATATAATTTCACATTTTACATTTTTACCTGCAATTGCTGCTGCTCCCAAACTGTATATGTCTTAGTATATTAATTTCACTATTCATACTATTAATGCTGTGCATACCTCATAACATATTCGTATTTATATGAATTATATATATATATATATATATATATATATATATATATATATATATATATATATATATATATATATATATATATATATATATATATATAAAGAATAGTTACAGCTATTCTTTTGCTGCTGCTCTGCATCTAAACTATCTCACAGATACTGGTTTAATTAGTTACAAACTACAGAAAAATGTATCAAAATCTATTTGAATTTGTTATGAATAATTAGGAGCTATTATTAGACTTGTGAGAACACACTTTTTGTGTGCGTTCCTATTATTACTTTATTTAGAAACACTGATAAGCCTAGATTGGCTTGTGAGATAGCAGGCTAGCGCTTAATAATTACAAATGCTGTGACGGATATAAAAACATATAGAAAATACATACATGCAGACATAAGCATGGGGTCAGAGCGCTGACAGAAATCACAGTTAAAACTGTGTTCACAAGTCCGAAGCCGGCGACTGTGACGTGATGTTAAATGGTTTCCTCCAGGCTTCGGTCAGCCAGTAAATCTCGAGCACACTGCGACTCACAGCACCCAGTAATCCAATCACAAGGTGCGATGGTCGGGCGTCCTGTTCAGCCATGTTGTGGTTTTGAATGAGGAAGAAGCGGGAGATAATATTCTTCAACGAGTTTATATGCAATTTAAAGTCACGTTACGGATCTATACACGAGTTAGGCTGCGAGTCAAAATGATAACAGTTTTTTCGGACGCGCCGTTGGCGACTTATCGCTTTCCCGCCGGACTTTAAACACACTTCCATAAATTAGCCGTGTGGCTAACAACGTTAGCTAGCAAGGCAGTTAGCATAGTGCGCTAAGCTAGTAGGCGACTGGCTACTTCTCGGCTAACTAGCTAACGATTAGCTGGTTTAGTGGGAGAATAAAATGATATTTGTGAGGAGTGTTAGCCTTTGAAAGAGCCCCAGCTAACCTGCCTCGGTCGGATGAAGCGCATTAGCCTCATTTGGTTCGGCTACATTGACAGGTAGACTGAAAAGCAGCAGCCACATAGCGATTTATCTTTTAAACCTGCGGCGTTATTTCTGAAAACTTTTGAGCCATGTTGAATAAAATCTACGAATGGATAGAGACGAGCTTTGCCAATCTTCGCAACGGTGTACCAGCTGCGGAGGACTCCGACGCACACCGGGCACCGGGAGATGGTCAGATGAGGAGGAAAAGACCAATTGAATGGTATGAGCTGTAACGGCGTTATTCCCTCGTGTGATCAGAAGTCGGGTGTTTAAAAAGACATGGAAATTAAACAAACCCAAGTTGTGAAAGTTATTTACTGAGTCTGTTTCACCACCTTTCCCGTAGAAGCGGTATTTATCACCTCCCTGGTTAGATCCAGCTGAAGAAAACTGTTGATTTAGATGTCACAGAGATGAATGAATTGTGTATTTAACTGTGTAGCATCAATCTGTTTTTTTCCCTCAAGTTTGGAAGATGGACATAACGTCGACCAAGACGGCATAATGATAAAGAAATCAAGAATGGGTGAGTACTCACTCACTTTATTACACATGACATCGTTGCATCAATACCGCAATAACGTTACTTACAATCTTGTTTCTGTCTTCTCAAGGAGATCTTATTGACACAGTCAAGGTGGCAGCCGAAGGGGTTAAGACTCATAGCTCTACTGTGGCTACATGGATGAGGAACAACGTGAGCCCTACGTTGAGAAATATACTGCCTGCCTCTCCTGGTCCTCCACCTCGAGAATCCCAACCCTCAACATCAGCATCCATCTGGACAGGAAGGCCGGTAAGGAATTAATTGTTGATGCCCGAGTGGAGATAATGTCAAAATTTGCCTTTATTCAAACATGTCGTGTGTTTTTCTTTTTTAAGTTTGTTGAAAGGAACTCGCTGAATGACACATTCGCTGCTCCTTCCACTACTTTGGAGTGGAAAACATCCAAATCAGGTAAGATTATTCGGTTGGTGGTGTTTGTAAAGGCTTTAAGTTTAAGGAGAGAAGTTCATTAATCTTCTGGGTTGTTGTTTTTTTTTTCTTTGTTTGTAGAATGTTTGCGTATTGAGAAGCCAACTATGGGATCAAAAGTCTGTAGGCGACAAGTGTGCATGAGTCCTACGCATCGAGAAGTGCCAAAAACAAATGGACACTCAGTCAACTTGCCATCATCCATCAAGCCTGAATTGCACGCCTCTCCACGGTTAGGCAGGCCCCTAAACCTCCGACCAGTTGGAACACCAAGGTATTCTTTACATCTTCAAGAGTTGCTTTTTGTTATATGATTTACTGTTATACCCCGTGGTCTGTTGTCGGTTCATGTTTGATTAGCACACTATCATTTTTGTGTCTGCAGTTTGAGTAGCGGAGCGGCAAGCAGCACCTGCACCAGCATGTACGAGAAGACGTTTCCAATCAAAGTGGTGCAGAGCCCCACACACAGCACCTCATCCGGCCGCATGCACAGAGTCCAGCCACGCTGCACAGCACAGGAGGTCAGACGTCAGGACAATAAGGCACCAAGGGATTCTTTATTCAGTTTTTGTATTTCTTTGTTGACTTCATGGTTCTCCTCTGTGTTTGTCCAGTCTGTTCGTGAAGAGGAGAAGGAAGTCTACAGGCAGCTTCTGACCATGGTCTCCGGTGGTCAGTCGTCTTTTCTTCACAACGGCAGCTCACACACCATCATGAGGTCACACAGAGATTTGTACGTATCCATTCAAGTACAGTAGACTTTATTAAATGTTGGGCACAAGAGACAGAGTGCTGCCAGAATTCAGCCACAGGGCAGGTGTGGGCTCCAGAAGCAGATAAATTTAACTGTACGTTAGCACAGTATTTAAAACCCTCGCCTCTGCTTACTGTGGAATGACAGATTAAACACAATATTACAACAATATTAATATAACTATACGTGCAAAGGTCCAACATTCATTTGGGTTTGTGAATTTAGATTATGAGTTCTTCTATAGCTCTCCTTTATTGCTTTGACTGTACTATGTTTAACACTTTGACTTTCTCATCAGCACCAGCTTCCTGACCACCAGCCGCAGACTGCTACCGTTCTCTTCCCCTGCTGGGTCAGCAGCAGGAGGAACTTCAGAGGGACCTAGCAGCCCCCTGAGCACCAGGGGCATGTCTAGCCAGAGCTCCAGCAACCTCCCCAGCCCAGTGGGGGTCTCCAACAGGACAGGGACCCAGATGTGGTCTCTTGACTCGGACCTCAGCTCCACCAGAGCAGCTACTCTCACATCAGTTCCCTCCCCATCTGCTCTGCAGGATAACTCCTCTCAGGACACACAATCATCAGGTAAATTTCTCGCCCACTCGTGTGAACTAATATAGGATTCTATTTTGTGTGTGTGTTGTAATCTCTTGTTTTTTCTTGCAGCTCATGATGGTGACTCTGTAATTATTGTAAATGAGCAAAAGGGTAAAAAGCAAGACAGTTCAAGGTCAGTATTTATTTACAGTCAGTTATTTTGTTCCTTACAGTGCGTTATCACAAGCTACATTTCACTGTGACGTCTAATACGGTTAAACATTTTGGTCTAAACATTTCATGTTGGATGCTGAAATGCATTATTCAAATAAAATTTTCATCAACACACTTTAACGTTTTGTTTGTACACACAGTAACACATTTTTCTGTCTTTACAGCGTGCCATGTTTCCAAGCTGAGTTATGGATCAAAGAATTGTAAGTAAACTTCAATGTATATAATTTTATAATTGATCCACTATTGTCATTGTGCGTGTGTGTATAGAGGAAAACATGTAGGGTGGCATGGTGGTGCAGTGGTTAGCACTGTCGCCTCACAACAAGAAAGCTCTGAGCCAACGTCAGCTGACTGGGATGTTTCTGTGTAGAGTTTTTATGTCCTCCCATGTCTGCCAGGGTTCTGCCTCAGTACTCTGAAGCTTTATGGGTTAATTCATGACTAAAAATTGCCCTTAGGTGTGAATGTGAGCTGTCTGCTGCGGTCGGCAAAGATAAGCCGTTATGGGAAATGAATGGGAGAGAATAAATGAAAATGGGAAAAATGTTTTTTTGTTACTGTAGGACTAGTATGTATGACTCCCGAGCAAGAGAAAGACGGAGACAGATAGAAGAGCAGGAGGCCCTGGCTGCACAGCTGCTGAGACAGGTGAGTGTGTACCACTGAAGTCCTGTTTTAGATTCATTTTCATCATATCCATTGTTTTTTATCCTCTTGTTACCCCATTAACTCGTGTCTTGTTACTGGTTCCCAGCGCCTTTCTGAAGAGGGGCAACGCAGCCCAGATGTGGAGGTCCATGTTCGAGTTCCTTTGGAAAAGGAGGTTCCTTTGACTCTTGTGATAGAAGAACCAAAGCCTTTGGAAGAGAAACCAGAATTTCCTGAACTAACAGAGGTGTGGTCATTGTGTCTTAATGTGCATGCAGTGTTTACTAGATACGATTTGTTTTGATGACCTACCGATATAGACTCACTTAGAAGATGGACGTTATTTTGATTCTTATTTCTTCAATAGTTGAAACTAAGGAGTGTCTAAATGTTGCTTGAATGGTGCTTTGCCCTCATTGACATTAAGTGCTCTATGCATTGTAGCAAATAGCTGCAATTTTCCCCTCTATTTGAGTCCTTTTTTTTTTGGTTCAAAACAGTAAGGTCGGAAATATTTCAGTGATAGCAGGTGTTACAAGTATTTGCAACGTTTTGTTTCTGCAGGCTCTACAATAGGAACAAATTCATATGTACTGGGTTTAAGGATTGAGTTTTTATTCCCTGCTTTTTCACATGTACCTTGTCTCTTTCTGTTAAGGAAATGGAGGCTGAGGTGACCAGGGTGCTAAGAATGGGAAGTTCTCACGACCCATTAAGTGAAGGTTTTGGTCTCAGCCTCACAGGCAAAGACCTGCAGACCCTCAACAATCTCAACTGGCTCAACGATGAGGTGAGTGCACATTATCCTCAAGGTGTAACTCGCCAGATGGCTACACTTTTCACTGATATGCATAGTGGTTGCAAAACTGACAGCAATGCTTGCATCTCACTACTACTAATCTCTCAGGTGATCAACTTTTACATGAACCTGCTGGTCGAGCGCAGCAAGGACCCCAGCCTGCCATCAGTCAACACGTTCAACACTTTTTTCTACCCCAAGCTGCGCAGCAGTGGATACTCTGCTGTCCGCCGCTGGACCAAAAAGATGGACATCTTTTCTAAAGACATCTTGTTGGTTCCCGTCCACTTGGGGGTGCACTGGTGCCTCTCTGTAAGTTTTAATGACCATAATTGTGAATCTGAAAGTATCAATCTTGGGATTTGTTGGGCGTCTCTGTAGCTTATCTGTTAGAGTCCTTACTGCGGCAGCTTTGATTCCAGCCCAGGATCTTTGCTGCATGTTTCTCTCCCCTGCCTTTTCTGCCTCCCAGAAATTCATATTTTTTATTGTGCAACTTTCTTCCAGGTGGTGGATTTCCGCAAAAAGGCTATCCTGTACTTTGACTCTATGGGAGGAAACAATGATGAAGCATGCAGAATATTGTTGTAAGTCACCGTGTGAGACACATTTTGTTTGTATACAAACAAAATGTTTGTATACAAACAAAATGTAACTCCTGCAGATTATCATCAGACAGTGTATATATAGTAATTCATTTTTGTTTCCTCAGTGATTACCTGCAGCAGGAAAGTAAAGACAAGAAGGGCAAAGAACTGGATACCTCAGGCTGGACACTCCACAGCAAAAAACGCAATGTAAGTCAGAACAGAGCATTCAGTAGTTCATTTCTATTTTTGTGCTAGTAGTGTCTCCATCCTTTGATGGCTTATCCTGGTCAGTGCCACACTGACTGTCCGCCTTGTCCTGATTATCAGTCATTTTGCACCGTGTAAGGTCCAGTAACGTCTTTATTCCTCCTCTTTTATTTTCAGGAAATCCCACAGCAGATGAATGGTAGCGACTGTGGAATGTTCACATGCAAATATGCAGATTACATTACCAAAGACAAGCCAATCACATTCACACAGGTAATCACAAAGCACACATCACAAAGGTGAGTCGTCTAGTAATTAAAATAGTGGCCTTGAACCCCGTTCTCTTTAATTCACAGAAACACATGCCCTACTTCAGAAGAAGGATGGTTTGGGAGATTTTGAACCATAAGCTGTTGTGATGTCTGTATGAACTCGCATCGTCCTCTCGTGACGTTAGAAACACGAGACGGTAATGGCGACTGAGCTACGTTGGACAGCAGGATCCACTTACAGTAGTCCTGTTCTGGGATAGACTTGCACACCAGCTCATCGGATCAGGAACCAGCTCTGCTACTCTGCATCCTCGAAGACCTCAGCTGACGGGATGTTGCTGGAGCACCAAGCACTGCCTCCCAATACTCTGCTCCACTTTGTTTTGTTTTTTTTATTATTATTATTATTTTGGTGTCCCCATGGAGCACATCAGTATAGCAGCTGAAACACTGCGTGTTTTGTATTGCCCACAGCCAGAGCTGTTTTTGAAATTAAGCTCGTATTGACAAACATACTCTGAGCCGCAATGTTTGGTTTCATGCAGACACACAAAGTTGACATGTTTTTGTCTTACAGGGAGATGAGCACATTGTGCTGAATCATTTTTATAATGACAGTAATACTACATTTTTATGTTGCTGTCTGTTTGATACTTTTGGGATGTGCAAAGGAAAATGGACTTTATCATGAAAATATGAATGCCTATAAAACTGAAATTTAAACGACGTCTAGCCTGTCTTGACTAGACTTGTTCTGGCTTTTTTTAAAATTTCTTTTTCATAATACAAATAATTCTCCTGGAACAGGATTATTTTGCAGCTTGTTTTGATTAAAATGCACAAAAGTCTTCAAATATGATATTGCCTCAGAGTATGATCCATGATGAAAACAGAATGTCTTACCTTGCCTTTGACTTGCAAGTGTTAAAAAAAGTTTTCGTTACACCCTAAAAGTACAGGGTAAAAAGTTTTGCCATTTCATTCCCACCCATTAGTCTTGATAAAAGATTGTAAATTAAGGTTCAAAGTCTATTTTATGTAACTCAGAGACTCTTCATTTGACAACCTTTGGGCATATTCAGTATATTTTGAACTTTGTACATACTCAAAACATATACAGCCTCTTGAACAGTGTAATATACTTTTTCTTTACGTATTTCCTATATTTTTATCTAGATTCAAGTCTGTTTTAGAAATAAATTCTCATGTATTGTGACTGTTCTTTGTGCATTACCTCAAAATCAGCTGGGTTTGATATAAACTGCCACATTTGATAAACACGAGAGAGCCTGGAGCTGGTGTATCTTGGCTTATTTCGAGCGCATCGTCCCTTTGACGAGGTATAAATGTTCAAGTGGTCCTTTGTTTAAAGAAAAAGCTCACAAACCACAGTGAAAAAAAATTTTATTAAAAAAATGACAAGTTCAAAATCAAACCAAGTTAAAAGTTTAATAGCTGTAGGGTTTTTTTTCTATCAAGAAGACAAAGACCTGCATCATGGCACAGACAAACATTTACTGAGGAGAGGTTTGATGCACAAAACAAGACTGCACGGACATCGTTGAACATGAGTTACCAACTGACCCTATATGTGACGCGATATATTGAATGACCTTCAGCTAAAAGATTTCTAAATACTAAGCAATCCAAAATTAGCAGCAATAGTTTGTTAGACTCAATAAGCCACCATTCAGTTTTTCTTCAATATTTTGGACACAAAATAGTAATTAAAAGTTGCAAATATTTATTTGCTTCATAGATCTATGTTCAGAGTAGTTTGATATAACAAAAATCTTTTCAACATTTAGCAGTGCATGAAGAAAACAATTCCAGTCAGAGGTCACGCTCACCGAATCGGAGTAGCACTTCACTATCCCTTCCTGTGAAATCTAAGGCATTTCTGTGAAGTTGAATTTTCTCCTGGAAATGAACTGTTTCGTGGTTTAAAAGAAGAAAACAGCATCAGTTAGTCAGCAAGAAAAGCAAGTTAACAAACGGGACTGGAGGGGACACACAAAACCGTGACAATAAAAATCGCGACTGGATGGAATGGAGATTCAACACAACCTTTATGGTGTCCATGTTAAAATAAAAGTTGGGTAAACGAGTGGGTAATCCACCTTTAATCACATAAAGCACGCCTGCCATAGTTTATTTTTAGAGTTCCTACATTTCCTACAGTCATATTAACAACCACATTTTGGTATGAAATAGTTCCCTTTTAACGCAGCAATTTTCCTAGCAATCAATGAACCAAAGATGAACGTTTCAGTCAGAAACCAAACAGATCTCAACGTATGTGTAATAAAACATAAAAGCCATGTGAGCCAGAATATGAAGTCATATATTGTGAGGTGATCCATTGTCTTACATATCTGTAGTATTGCATTTATAAGGATAATAAATTAATTGCATAGATCGTCAGACCTTGGGCATGTTTTTCCGAACATTGGACGGAAGAGTTAAAGGATGTGGACACAGTACCAGCTGTGAACAGCCATGAGACCTACTGTAGTTGGTTATTGCCTGTGAACCTTGTACACAAACTGAATCTACATTGCTCTGGCAGGATGAGGTAAGTCAAGGTTTTCAACATATATTTCTCTTTCATTGTTCCCAACTACTTGGGGCACAACTTTGTAACAATGCATCTGAACCTAGCATACATGATTCATCCATGATCATAAAGCGCCGTGACACAGACAGAACTGACGCGTCTGTAGAAAACATTAAAGCCTCTTTGACATCAACACTGAAACCAGAATGAGAGAAGTATGCAAACACACAAACAAATCACTATTTTTTTAAAAAAAAGAAGATATATAGAGATGGAGAGAGAGAGAGAGAAGTTGAAAACATCTATTACTCACTAGTTGAAGCACACAACACACTATCAAAAATAAAATCAAAGCTTCTTTGAAAAATAAGATCAATCTTAAAAGAATTCGAACTGAATAAAAAACAAACAAAAAAAACAAGAAAACCTTTAAATAAGAAACGTAAAAAAAAAATGAGGGTGAAAAACAGAAATAGATGCAAAGACACAGCAATGGCCAGTATTAAAGCATCTCTACACTGGTCATAATAATCCATCTTAATAGTGTTTTCTGAAGATATAACAGGACAGAGCCACGCTTTACCAGTTGATCTCCATCTCCATGTAATAAGAACTTCATACTCTAATAACAACATCTAATGCTCGCTTCAGAAAATACAGTTTTGGGATTCAGAGGAGTTTCACCTTTTATAAAAGGGACACGAGGAGGGAAAAAAAAAAAAAACAGGAAACACAGCAATACATAGGTTGCCATGTCCGGTACAATTTGGTATCATGTTGTTACTAAAATAACTGAAGCACTACTACACCGATGAAAGGAAATCAAAAGAAAGCCTATATAAATTTAAATCTCTTATTTACAGGTAGCTCTGTGTGAGATGTGATCCCTGTTAAGCAACTTTGGATTTCAAGTGGAGCAGCTCAAAGCGAACCAATATTTTCTGTTAATAATCTCTGGAATGCTCTAAATCTATTTAGCTCTTTTAAAGAAGTCCTCTCTGTGAAGTCTGTCATTGATGACCATCATTTCGGAAAAATTTCTCTTCTGATTGTCTGAAGCTTCGTTGAGATTGTTGAAACTATAAATTATTTGAGAGTCAAGTGCCAAAAAGAAGTGTTACCACTTCAGGTAAGGTTTCATACCTGATAAACTTGCTGCCACTTCGAGAGAAGCTAATCCAAGTCAGCACCATATCTGTCATCAGCTTTTTAAATGACTTCAGTTTGATTTTTTTTTCTTTGTTTAGCCTTCTGTATTCAAATATTTGCACCAATCAATCAATCAAAATAGGACACATGAAGATAGAAACACACCAAAACAAAGACTTATGTACAAAAAAGGCAGGTTCAAAGCCAGAAAGTATCAGACAAAAAAAAAAAAAAAAGTGAAGTAAATTCAGCATATCTTACAAACGTCAAAACAAAACATGACTCAAAATAAAACATGGTGTTGAAATGTTCTTTTCCTGGTTTCGTTCTAGCTCCCCGGAGTAGTATTAGAAAAGAATATGAATAACGCTAAAAAAAAAAACCCTCTTACACATGTAGTGTGTGTGTGTTTGTGTGTGACTTGTTTTTTTTTTCTTGACTGTTATCAAAATAGATGCTCCTCGTTCTGTTCTTCCATCTTCCCATTGCCTGCCATCCTCCAGCCTTGCTTGCTTGGAGTAAAAGAGTTTGTTTTAAAATATGAGTTTGTAGAAAATATCTTTTTTTTTTCTTTTTTCTTTTTCTGTGTAACAGTCCATGTTCCTCCCGAGTGTCTGGTGCCTTACGTGCAGAGTCACTGTGCCAAGTTTCAGCACTTGGGCCCCTTGAGAGTCACTCCGGCTCCAGAGGAAGCTCTGACACAAGGTGACAAGATGAACAAATTACAAACACGAGCGACTGCTGAGCCGTCTCCTTCTGCACGAACATCATAGCATGACAAAAACATATTTTTAGATTAAGATGTATGCACGTACAGAGACACAAAACGAGCGTACACACACTCGCAATGATCAAAACCTACCTCTGCCACCTCTTCACTTGCTATGCTGGTAGGAGTAGGTTGTGTGTTCTGTGGGTGTCTCTATGGCAACGGATTGTTGGACGGCACTTTCCTGAGGGAGGCAGCAAATGTTGAATCCATGAGTGACTGTTTCGCATAAAATGTTGAAGCGTTAAACTGTTCTAGTGAGAGAAAACAGGGGGTCAAGTACCTCAACTGAGATGTTGGTGGCAGGCACTTGGGTGTACTGGGGGATGTAGGTCCCCTGCATAGATGTGTTTGCAGGCATATACTACAGGAGAGTGGAAATGAGCAGTTCATTAGACGTGGCAGCTACATTGGCAATAACACCGTCAAATAAACTTGCACTAGACAAGATTTACATGTGAGTATCAGCCTAAATGACAAAGAGGACCTGCAACTGCAAAGAAGAACATCCCATCCAGTTCTTTGCCAAATAAAAGTCCAATAAAAAACTCCACCCTGAGGATTTGGCAGATCTTTAAAAGTAGTAATCAGGAAACAAAGCTGACATCATTGCCTCCCTCTTTACTGACATCGCCTCCCATGACCTTTGCAGGTGTAAATTAAATATGTGTTTTAGCTGCCACCAATGTGTTCAACTGCCAAGTGCAGCGTTCATAATTTAATATCAACAATAGCTGAAGGCTAAATACTCTACTGACTGTGCCACTGCTGCCCATGGAGAGGTGGCTGAGCTGCTGTGTTAGAGGCCCCATCATGGACGTCGGCTGGATGGACATGGTGTGGTCCATTCCTGGTGTCAGGACTGCTCCCTATTAAAAAAAAACACACAGAGTAGTGTTAGCATTTGCCGCTACTGTTTGTCTGTTAGTTAGGCAGACTAGCATGAAAGCAGCAGCAAACCCAATTAAGGTCAGGTTTATCAAACGTACTGAGGTGTTTGTGTGTGGTGAGAAGTTTGGAGTGTCCCTCTGAATCAAAATGATTATAGACACTGCAATTACAGCCACTGCACTGTGACACACATAAGCCACAAGCACAAAAGGTGTGCAGTATGTCTGGATATAGATCTAGATTATGAAATATATCTGGCAACTAGAGCTTGCTCTAATCTCTAACAATTTAACAATGTTTATAAGTACTGAGAGAGTTCATGCACATGGACAGAAGTGGGGTCACAACACAAAAGCTGACCATTTGATCATGAAGGAGTGTATGAGAGTGTATAGTATATATAATATAGTATAGAGTGTATAATCTTTATTACAGACTTAAAGACAAACAGAGTGACAGCTGCCTCCTGTATAAAATGCAGTGCCTCACTCACTCTTCTTCTTGCAGTTTTCCCATGTATATATATACATATATATATTTTGTATGATGTATTTAAAAAGTCTCTGACTGACTTCTAACGTTTCTGGACAGCAGAATATTAAAAGACTTCTGCTGAACTAAAAAAACAAGAAGGAAGGCCAGAGCTTTAAAATTCAAGATACTCACTGTGGGCGGCATGATGTACGACTGGTGATGTAACCAGGATGGGTTGTGTACCTGCAGGAACAAGAAAGAGACGTGTACCAGGATAAGATTACATAATATAACATGGTTCAATCAAATTAGAAAACGGACAGGCAATTTTTTATAGGTACGTGACAGCAGGTCTGGGCTTGAGTAAACCTCAGTCTGTCACAGTTTAGTATCTCAACTACCTGGTAGGTGGACACAGGTGAATGCATGTATGGGGACAGTGAAGTCGGCCCGATCATTCGGTTGGGGGCAATGCTGTAAGGAGAGGAGTAGAACCTACAGAGAGAAACAGAAAGTGAGTCACCACAACAACATGATGAAGCTTCCTCTGGATTTGTCAGATTAGCAGTACTGACCCATTCTGTAAGGCCGTGGTGGGGTCATAGGTGAGGGTCATTCCTCCCTGGAGAAAAAAAAAAAACACACAAATGACTGTGTCATTATGACGGCGATCAGTGTGCTAACACTAGAAGTGTTGCATCATAAAATGTTTTTAAGTCAAGAGGACGTGAGGAAAAATCAAAACTCACAGTTTCCCCATCTCTCGTCCAGGGCCGGCCGTTCTGCAGATATTTTCCTTGGCTCTGACGCTTCTTCTGGCCTCCATCAGCAAATTTACACAACAAGGGCTCAGATGGCACTGGACCAGTCAGAAAATATTATGTTATTATATATGACAGTTTTTAAAAAAACTGCTACATTCAAACAAGATGTCATGTCGAAGACAAAACAGAAATCTTACCTGGAACTCCAGGTGGAGTTTTGATATATTTTCCATTGAAATGTTGGATGATGGCTTCACATTTCTCTGTTGACTCCATCCTACAAGAAAAGGTACGTGTTTGTTAAAAATAATTACTGTGTTTAACAGTAGCAGGTTACAAAGTATCATGGGAGTACTACATCTACTGGCCACCAGAGGGCTCACTCATCATGACGAATACTGAAATACAGCTCATCTGTCTGTAACTTAAGTACTGGCTACTCTAATCTAATTTTTCTCAGTCTAACTGGATGTTTTCTTCAACGCACCATCACCAGTCGACTTTATCTATCTGTCCTGACACATGTGACTAAATCAACAAAGCCTGTTATACCTGGCAAAGCCCACTCCCCGGCTCGTGCCGTTGGCGTCACGGAGGATGCGAGTGGAAATGGCCTGGCTGAAGGGCTTCAGCATGTTCTCCAGCTCCTGCTCGTCCATGGACAGAGGCAGGTTGGAGATGTATAAGTTGGTGGGATCCTGCTCCTGTTGCTGAAGAGAAGAGAAGCCAAGAGAGGATTAAAGATTGAGGATGTGGAGCAGACAGAGCTCTTTGTTTTCACGTGGCAGAATCACAACAACAGGAGTCCTCCAAAAATCAAGAGCCATAAAAAAAAATCTTCTGGCAGCAGCGTGTGGGAATTTATATAACATTTTAACAGGCAGTGTGTGAGATGTATTTGGATGCGTGGCAGGTGCAGGACATTAAGCAGTTAAAAAAACAGAAGTCTGAGAGAAGGGGTTTGAAGTTGAAGGTGGATTTCATTTTGGCCTTGTATGAGAAAGGAAAGTGAGCTGCATGGATAAAGAGAAAACAGATATTCAGAGATGGGGGAGATACTATTCTGGCTGGACTTCAGCTGAACTTCTGTCTCATTTTGACTCTCTATTTCTGTCTCTTCTACTTTAATTCATCCAGCTCACCCCCTTTTGTCTTCACACTCCTCTCTTATATTCCATCACCCATATGTTATTACCACGAGGGGTTGAAGACAGGCTCATTGTGTGAGACTAGCCTTTTAAGAGGATGAAAGCGCAGGATCCAGGTAATGTGATATCAAAGTATAATTACATTTCAAATGGCTCTCCATCCATGGGCGATCTAAAATGATTATGTGCTCTCCCTCGGCGGGGACTCGTAGCAGAGACACTTTGGACAGAGACCTTCGGAAATGATCAGGAGAACATCTAAAGCGTTGTGCTATCACCTTCCCACAAGGCAAACATTATCATCCTGTTCCACAGGTCATGATAATAATATGTCGCTCGCATTCAAGCAGTTACATTCATGAGGTAATCCTGACCTTGAATGCAGCACAGAGGCCGGCTGTGTTGGCTTGCATAAATCAGACAAATTATGCAGTTTTTTCCCAAATCTGAATTTGAAATGATCAGAAAACAACCTGAAAGAAATTCTTAAAGTGCCACAGTTTCATTTTTAGCTTTTGAAGCATTCAGCCTTTTTTATTTTCTTCGCCACAGATTTAATTTGACCAACAGCATCTTGTAAGATAACCAATCTGCATCACCCTCTAACCATTATGCATATTCATTATCTCGGAGTGCAGATGTGATTAAAAACCTGTAAATGCAGTGTGAATTAATTCACATCCCATGAATAATTCATGTGTAATCACAGCGACCTGCGCTGAAGGTGATTTCTCCTTCACCTCCCTCCTCCTCTTCCTCCTTCTCAGAGATACGAACTAGCGTCCAAGCTCAAACCCATGAGAGCGAGTGGAGGAGACCTGCTGTGGGTTTCAACCGCGAATGAGTCAGACTGAGTCAGAGAGAAATCTGACGCAAACATAAGCCGTGTTGTAAACCCGAAGTGAAGGGGTGAGTGGAATCAAGTTATTTTGTGAGCAAAAAGCCGTATGAATGTCAGTGATCCAGCTTAACGAGAGATCAGCTTTCCCAGGGTGTTGGTGGTGTGCGCGTGTGCGTGCGTGTGCATGTGTGTGTGTCATAATCCGGTTGAGGCAAGGCTGGTGAAGTGCATGTGTGATTGTCAAGTGTGCACTGTGTGTGTGTGTGTGTGTGTGTGTGTGTGTGTGTGAGTGCGTGTGTGTTGACAGGGCGGGTGGCTGGGCACAGGGCCCTGCTGACTGGGGAGCTGCTCAGACACTGAGTCAGATGCCACCAGGGAGAACAGACAGGTTCTTTGTGCAGGGAGCTCAGAGAGCAGACCCTGGGACACACTCCCTCAACACTGTCACCGCTATAAAGCACAACACGCAAACACCATGTGCACACGTACACACGTACCTGTGTGCATCCGTGCTCCCTTGTTTGTGCACACACATATTCTACAGTGCATTACCAGCCATAAATACACCGATTTAAGAATACACCCATATGTGCATGCAGCACACCACCCAGAAAACACACATGCATCCAAGCACACACGCACTGAGGCTTAATTGGCTTATATTCATGGCTCATACAACAACAAAAAAACACGGGGAGAAAGAGAAAGTGTCAGCTTGAAACACTTTTGAAAGAGAAATGCTAAGGCCAAGGAACAACCTTAATAATTCACCATTTAATTATAATAAATAATTAATCTTTTAACTTTTTGCTGAGTCACTGTTAAAATGTATGAAAGGCTTTTTTTTTCATGTGCCGAGACTTGCTTCACTTTAAGCTGACACCATGTTGCAAAACCCAACAAATGTTGACATCTCAAGTGGGATTCTTACCTTGGCCATTTGAGCCTGCACTCCGCCCGCCTTCAATGCCGTCACTGCCTTCTGAGCTGAGGCCGGACTGTCAAAGTCAACAAAGCCATAGCCTGCAGGGACAGAGACGTACAGCAAGACATACAAGTTATGACAATGAGACATACATACTGACTCTATGGACAGTCATGTAATCTGAACTCATGAAGCACACACAGTAGTAGTGTTCGATCTAAAGAGACAGCCAGCTATGTTTGGAGTGCCCCATGAAGGATAGATGGGCCATATTATCACACATATACACCTGTTAGGTAGGTATAGTATGATGCCTAAAACATGGTAAACACAAGACAACCAAAAGCAAACAGATTTATTAAAGGGAAGCAATTTGCTGGGACCTTTTATCTCCAACTCCAAACAATCCAAGACGAATGGTTTTCCCTGTTTGTTGTCTGCCATACAGGTGGTTAAATACATTCATTGCAAATATTGTAAATAAATATGATGGATTCAACATTTTCCAGTGTCACATTTGCTTCCTCAAGGCCATGAAAAAGTATGGTAAATAAACCAAGGTATATAAACAAAATATGAAATCACAATTACACGATTAGTTGACCCTAATCGTGTAATTAGGGTTAGGGTTAGGGGTTAGGGTTAGGGTTAGGGGTTAGGGTTAGGGTCATTCAACAGAAAGTTAATATGTAACTATTTCAATTATCAATTTCTAACTCAGAGAGAACATAATCGGCAGATTAATTGATATAATCATTAGTAGCAGCCCTTGTCATAACAGAACAGTGGCAGCTGAATGAATCACAACATAAATTGCATTTTCTCAAGGCACCTCATTTATAGATATCCAACTGTCATAAAAAAAATAACTCAAACGTGGACAAACTATTTAAACAGTACATTCCTCTGGTACTTGTTATGCTTAATTGATATTCAAACAAAACTTTATACTTATCTCCAAGACACAATTTAAAGTTACAAATAGCTTGTCCACAATTTTACTTTTCATACAATACAATGCCTTCCATTTAAGCTAAAATGAAGTAACTAACATTGAGATCGCACAGGCTCACTTTGCCACCACTCTATCTACCTCAAACTCTGTGCAACAGTTAACTTCAACCGGACGTCATCACACCTCACCTTTGCACTTGTTGGTGGTCTTGTCCAGGATAGCCTTGGTGGATACGATTTTCCCATACCTGAAAAAAACAGTGAGGTTTACACTCAAGGATCATCCTTGCACTGTGTACTGAAAATAGTGACTTGTTTACATTCAATATTAGTATTGTAACACTGCTGATGCAACGTGGCGTCTCTCTAAACTTAACACACCATGTGAGATTGTGCTCCATGGTGACTGTATTATAATTCACCTGACGGATCCAGTGCAATAACACTGAATACAATTACACTACGTGATAATAAATGATGTGCATCGGGGAAATCTTTGGAGAGGGGGTGGGACATAAATGAAATGAAATGAGAGTAATGTCCCGTGGGTTTCTCCATGCTAGAAAGAACTATAGATTTCCCATATCTTATTCATTCCACCTCACACACAGATGTCAATATGGATCATAACTCAAGGGGAATCCAGCATGACGTGACAATATGGAAAAATAAATGTTTCTGCTGCATTTTCAGGTTGCTTCACACTGTACTATCGATAGAAAATCATGCATTATCTATCCAGCTGGCCAGTTATAGATACTGCAGATGCAAAGGATAGCACCTGGCTCGGGCAAATGCTTCTGTGCGGCAGTGTCTATCGGTTCCCATCTCTCCAGGCATGTGCATGCAGTGTAATCTGATATGCCTCTCCTTGGCTGTCCTGTCCAATGCTGGCTCCCAGCCATACTCTCATTCTACTAACCAGCTTCTCTCTAGGCAGCGACCCTCTGGCTCGACCCTCTACTGGGTCTTAGTGCCCCTCGTGATACAACCCAGCTTTCATCCAGTGACGCTGCGCCACTGCCACATTTCATCTGGGACAAAGAGTTACTTTCAAAGTCTATGCTATGACTAAGGATTCAAGCGATGACCTGCTAAAATTGTAATATGACAGTTAATCTGTTGGATTACTCCAAATTGGCAATGAAATTGTTTTCTTTGTTTTCTTTCCTGAAAAAAAACTTCTTATTTCTCTACAAAAAAGATTATGTCAATAGAGAGTTTAAATTGAAAACACATTTATACTCAATAGTTTTTAATAGTGTCTGATTTCCTGTTTGTTTTCACTCGTATGTCTCATTTCTGTTTATATCCTTCATAAAATCTGACATTAATAGTAGAAAGACTTTTTCACATTCTCTCCATTCAGTGTTGAGTAACTGTGGATCTATTGTATTATGCATTTGACTTCCTACATAACATTACTTTTTCATGGTGCACTTTTGATTTCAAAACCAGAAGACACCACCAGCTGGACTGGACGGATATGCCAACATTGTCTTCCTACATTTTCATATGCATTATTACTGTGGGTGCACAGCCATCCCACCAGTCTACGGCTTCACATTATGACTAACATTTAAGCTGTGAGCTGTGCTTGCTTCACTCGCCTGCTTACACACTTGAGATCTCTGTTCACTTAATTGAGCTCAGGAACTCGGACTACATGATGCAGAGCGGAAAGAGGGGCTAGAGACTCAGCCATGTGTGAGAGAGAGTCCATCCATGGTCAACCACCAAAGACGGACCGGGGAGAGAACCAGAGCTGCGAGTGAGGCACCCAAGGAGACAACTGCAGGGGCCAGAGATGGAGAATTAACCCCCATCTCCTCCTCTCATCCCTCACTCCCCACACAGTATATCTCAGAGTGTGCATACAACAACTCTCGGTGTGGGGGAGGGGAGCTGTGGTGTAGCTGGAGTGTTGTGTCCTGATACTGTGCACACATTTACTGCTCAAACTTGAGTTAAGCAAGTCAAATTTCCTCCTTAACTTGTTATTCTTACTGTTTTACACCCTCGCCTACAAGCATTTCCCCTATTAACTATTACTGGATACAGTATCCTCTCTCAGTCCAGTTTAACTGAGAATTACATCGCCTTAATGTGCTCTTCTAAAAGGCAAATTTCATGCAGTGATTTTATCTGCTCTGTAAAAGCAGAAATACGAGAACTACCCCCACAGAACACCACCTGACACACAAACCCTGAACTCCATTCACTCCTCCCCCTCTGATTCTCTCCATCCAACCGCTTCACCCCCTCCTCATGCCATTGCCCTTGTTTGTCTTTCCCTTTCCCCTGGGCTCGCCGTTTCCTGTAGGGTTGGGCAGCCTCATGTGAGCCATATCTTCCAGACAGCTGTAAAATAGCAAGCCTCTCCCTCCCTCTCTGCCTTATTCAATCTCTCTTGCCCCCTTTCCCTCATTTTCTCTCACTCCTCTCTCCTCTGCGCTTCTGGTCCTCATCACCAGGCTCCAGAATTCAATTAAGTGAACCCAGATCATTCATCTCAGCCCTCCTTGTTTTGATGTCTTCCGCTGAAGGCCTAACAAACATATCAGATGGATTGGATGATGCTGTTGTTTGATGTCTAACTACACGCTGACCCACAACAGAGTTTTTAAAGACTTGCACTCGCACTGATGAGCAACACAGCGTGGTATTTATAGGGGAGAATATGACTTTGAATTAGGATAGCACAGCCCCATTGTCTTTAAACTGCACGAGAGATAATCTGTAGGACTAAAGCACAGAGGAGCAATAATTCATACAAGCCACACATCGAAGAAGGGGCAAAGAGGAGACATACAGAAATAATTAGCGTGAGAGAGGGAGACTAAACATTCTGTACTTAGTTGTTGGAAAGTCTGTGCTTAGCTGTGCCAAACTGAAAGGTCTTAGTTTGGTGCCTAAATGATTGTTGGTTTTTCCAGAAGGCCACTAAATGATGGGCCTTGAAAACGTCTGGAAGAAAATGTGTCCCTCTTCTTCAACCAAGAAATACCTGCTGAGGTGTGCTTCAGCATGTATGTGCATTTCAAGTTGTGAGGAAGCTGCGCGAGTACATCCTTGATGTATTCCGCCGAGCAGCTCTCGGCCGTCTATCCATGAACCCATCATTCTTCAATCTTATTTTCAAGTGCAATCTGTTTCATTGGCAGCAGCGGGCAGCCAGAGAGAGATTTATTGGGTGTTCATGTGGAGGTTAGAGCAACTGTTTTTTTGGGTGACTTACGGCTGACAGAGTTTGACCAGATCCTGGTCTGTGGTCCCTGGGTGGAGGCCACGGATGTACAGGTTGGTTTTGCTCAGCTGCTCTCCCCCACTGCTGCTGCTGCTGCCATTGCTAATGGAGGTGGTAGTGGAGTTGCTATTGTTGTTGTTGTTGGGGCTTGGAGGAGCCATCTGATGGTTGGAGGGGGACACATACGTCTGCTGCAGAACAAATAGAAAGCATAGTCAGATCTGAGGCACTGCAGTCATCAAGTCATTAGTCATTAAGCAAATACTTTTTTATATGCATGTAATTAAATGTGTACACTGATATAGCTAACTGAATATAAGGGCTGTTTAATGGTCTACTAACTGTTCAAAACACAGCCTTCTAAGGAGAAAGTCTTTTTAAGGCACAATAAACTGTATCAAAAGTATCCAGATTGGGCCAGATTATCAATTAAACTGCTTCATCTGACTTGACAGGTCAGGTGAGATGAGATGGAAAACACGGAAAAATAGATATAAACAACATCTGATTCTCATCCAAGCCTTTGTCTATGGATTTATATTTCCAAAGAGAAATATGAGAAAGGGCACTGTGCAAGATTGCAGCACGCACCCTCAGCAGAATGCTCACATATTAAAATGCCATACATACAGAAAGTATCTTTGCGTTTGATTGTGATGTGTAGACAATGTACTGCAGACTCTGGATGTGTCCTAGTTTAGCAGTAATGGGAGAAACAGATACAGATACTTCAAACATCTTCTGTTACAGTTAATCAAACTTGTCCACAAACAGACAGCTGTAAAACAGAACAACCTGCATGGGAAGAAGATAAATCTATGGTGGCCCACAGGTCAATACTGGGTCTGAGCAAAAATGTAAGAAGGCTGGTAATATGAGTATTAATATGATATGATCCGGTCTTTAATGATGTAAGATTGAATATATTAATAGATTAGATGTAGACAATAATACAACCTGTCTTAAAATCATCTGGGACTTCAATGCAGATATTTCAGACAATATTGAAAATTTGTTTGCAGAAACCTTTACTGTATCTAGTAAAATGTTGTTGCCTGTATCTTACATACATTGCTGAATGCAAGGACACAGAATCACTGTTTGACCGGTCTGTCTGTATACCTGACGCACATGATACATTAATTATCACGGAGATCTATTACAGGCTGTCTACGAAACACATTACCTGTCGGTTTGACTGTATATGTCGAGGCCCTATTTTCATTATTTAAGCGTGCTATTCAAACCAGTCTATGTCTGAATAGTATAGAACTGCTTTTGCAGAAAATAAGAACATAGAACATACTGACCTTTGCCTATCCTGTGATTTTAAGTGAGCCCATTTATAAATGTAAAAATACAGCGTATAAATCTGGCTGGAATTAAAGTGGTTGAGCTCCATGCTGGTGCAAGAGAGGCCTTTATGATGTGGTCTGAAGCTGGAAGTCTTTTTGTGAACACTTTTCATTGGGAGCATTTGAAATAGGTCCAGTCAAAACTGTTCAACAGCAGATTTGTGGATTATCTACAGTAACCAGGACATTGTTTCTGGAAACAACCCTTTCTATTTTTCAAATTGAATTTATCAGTGTCACTTTTAGGAACAAATAGTGGTGATTCCAATCACCACTGCTGTCTTGGGGTGGTGACAGAATTATCTGAATGACTACATACCAGAAAATGCTATTTTAGATTAGTGAAGTGAAGCATACCACACAAAGCTTTGCTTACCGCAGTGCACGCATGCTATGAGCATGTTATTGATTGTTCCATGATATGCTCATAAGGATAAATATATCCCAAAATAAAAAGCAGTGATAAGGAGTCTTAAATGCATGCACATATGTGCACAAAATGAGATATAATGGCTTTTCAATATTTGCATTTAAAAAATGTCTTTTAATGGACCATGATGCGGAATAAACTAATTCAAATTGGTATGGGAGTAAAATGTCAGCTGGTGTTGCCTTCCTTCAGGGCTGCAGGAACTGTTTGATTAGTTAGGGTCAGCAGGCCTGGCCCCAGGGAACAATGGGATGGCTTGTTGGACACCATAAGGTCAGCAATGGAGCACCAGCTTATTAACAGAGAGGGAGTTGTCAAAAGACTGCTGGAATCAAGCTAATTGTGACTTCTTTATCTCTCTGCTCTAACAAGCTATACTACAAATTTGCAGAAACACAGTTTAAACAGATCAAACCGTTATGTTATAAGGTTTGTTTCAAACTCACAATGCTTGTAGTCTAATGTCTGAAATGTTAAAAAATATAAAATGTGTGGTCAAAACAGTCCAATATGTGTGGGCGGGAAGATAGGAAAACAAACCAATCACGTCAGCTAAAAAAACCCCATAACCAATCAACTAATAGAGCGCTGACTACATTTTTCTATTGGTCACACGTCACGTCAATCAACTCGTTTAACAGCTGGTAAACAAGATAAAACTGTAATGAGTCATGGAAATATAATGTATATATAAATATATGAAGTTTTTGAGATGCATCATACAAGGCTCACAACAAGGTGCTCCTAAACTGTGAAAGACGAAGTTAACGTCTAGCTGGCTACCTGGATGCCTTGCAGTTGAAGGTTGCTGTTTGTTGCGTAACATCCGTAGACTTTCAACGTTGCGTTGTTGACACTTTTCAGGTACAACATAACAAAACTTAATCACTATGGGGTCCGATTAAACTGATAAGGTTCAGACTTACTCTTTCGTTGTGTTTAATATGTGTGATTGATATCAAACTTGTTTATGTAGCCTTCATGCCAAGCCTGCAGGTAGGATAAGTAGGAAAACAAAATTCACAATGAGGGTGCATGTGTGAAGCATGAATGCAGTATACAAAGATATTTTCACCTGGCAGCTAAACCCTGAAAACTTTGGAAAAATACTGTGACATCTATTACTTATAATGTGTAATATAGCAAGATCCTTTCGGACACTAACATGAGAAGCAACATCAGTGATTCTTCTGCAGACTTTGTTGTATCCATGCTGCACACCTGCCTTATGTTTTCCAAACTGTTTCTAAAGAAATCAGCCCTCAGAACTTCTGTCTTTTTAGTCAAGCTGAGAAAATCACAGTGCCCATTCATCTTGGCCCTCTTCTCTAATCTCCCTCTCTTCTTTAGCATCAATAGTACTCTGTTTGTTTTTCCACAATCACAGCCTCTTCCTGTGCTTTCCCTTGCTTTCACTGTAGGCAACCGGCACAGACTATCAGGAGGGATGCACCTGGGCCTGGGGAGATACGATCTGACGGGAGACCGAGTTCGGGCCCAAGCCTGGCTAGTGAGGCCTGTCTAATTGGGATCTGAGCTTGTTAGCGGAAAGTGCTAATCCCTCTCATGTGCTCTCAAGTCAGAAGGTAGTGTCTCATTAAGACCGCTCTGCTAGGCTCCTTCCGAAAAAAGGATGGCAGTGAGTCAGAACCACACCTACTCCCCATCTGCCCCAGCGCCAGCTCCAGGTGTTTTGCCACTCATGTAGGTAATAGCTAATGTGCTGGTGCAAACACACATAAGCGTGCATGAAGAACACAAATGCAGTTAGAAAGCGAAGGTCAGGGTGTATGACAAGGGTCTAACATTTCCAGTTCTCATTTTTTTCAGCTTGTGAAGTTGCACATCCTCTCAGTTAGTCTGTGCCCAACCTCTAACCCCCTGACATGTTACTGATTTCCTTCCTACTTCTTACTCTCCGGTCCACGGCCACCCACATATCTTTTGACACCGTAGCTTACATGCATCACAGTGTCATCTCCTGAGCATTCTTTACATTCCTCTCCATTACACGCGTTTACGTTCCTCTGCTTGAAGTGGCCGGGGATTGTGAGGGGCATGTTTTGGGTTTAAGATAAGAGTTCGGGCTGTTGTCTTTAAGTTGAACTACATTCCTGGGGGGCATCACAGTTTGGTGGGAACTGGCCTTTGTGGCAAGACAAGATCAACCCTGAAAAATACAAGAGGTCCTTTGCACATACAGCATTCACATTTTTTTTCTGTATAATAAATAAATCCCGTCCATGCCCATGAACAATTGGTTCTCAGTTGCTTCCAGCCACTCTACATCTACTACTACTCTTTATACAGATAGGCTGGAAATATGTGCAACCCTCATATCCACATTACTATCACACTATCACGAGTATGCAGTTATAGTTGCAGAATGATAAATCAGCTACTTTCCGTATTAGCATTATTATGTATTATGTAACTACAGTAAGTGGCCTACAGCGTGGTGAAGAAAAAGGGAGTGCGCCCGGGCAGCAGCTGAAGACTGATGAGGTGATTACAGTTGGGGAGAGCAGAGGTGATGCCTATAGGGAGCGCAGGTGACTCAAGGACTTTTTCATCCGGGAGAGAACAATGAGTGCCAAGTGTTTCAAGATGTACGCCTTTAACTCTATTGTAATTGGAAAGCTATGAGTCTGATTGTGCGACACTTGAATGCCACATCTCTCTGGCAACACATATCCTTTGTGCAACTGATACTATGGATTTTTTTTTACAAAATCTGCTTCAGGGTCATTCCATTTAGCTATATTTCTCTCAAAATAAGCACCTAGTCGCTTGCAAGTAAGAAAGTAATCATATTCATCTAATTAAAAGGTGCCAATTAATTAGCTGAGTTGTTCCAAATTCAAATGTATTTTGCATATCATCATACAAAATGGTACTTCACATTACCATACACTAACATATCAATAATGCACAAGTAAAAATCTCTATATTACCAAAACAGATTATCTGTGTTTTACAACATGTACACATTTAGGAATATATGACACATTGTATCTTGAAAGATGAAGAGAAATCTTAAATGTGGAGTCGTACCTGCTTGGCTAAAGACACCTTCAAAGGCACCGTAGAAAAGATCATATTGTTATAGAAGCAATCTCCTTATATTATATTTCTGCAGCTGCAGGCAAAAAAAGAAAGGCAGCTCAAGGTGGGAAGAGCCAAACAAGAGAAATGATAAAAATCCTTGGTGTCCCGTGGCTAAAAGGTGAGACTTCCCTTTGCTCTCTTACTCCTGACTCCGTCCAGTTTCATTAAAAAGAAAATCTTAACAGATGGTTAAAAAAAAGTCGCTTTTCCAACAGGTATAAAGCACCCTGAAGAGAGCACAAAGTAAATTCTTAGAACAAGGGATTCATCAGTCAGGAGGAATGTTCAACCTCTCTTCTCCATGTGAACTGAACCACTGACAGACATGAAATCAAGGTATGTGAAACACAGGGGAGAAAGAAAAAAAAGGGGGGAGTTAATCGAAAGCAGAGGAAAGAGGAGGGGAGGGGGGGGGATCTCTTAATCCTTTCTGTTCTCCGCCCTTTCTGCCACAGTAAAAGACACAGACCAGGGGTTACCACTTGACGCTGGATTTACAAGTCTTCCCTCTGTGTGACTTTGGCGCTCTAACAATGCAAAAATGTCCCCCCCAAAAAAAGTGTGTGTGTGTGCACGTCTTCTTTCAAGGAAAAAGGTTCGAGTTTGCAGAGCTCCTCCTGAAATGAGCACATTGTCTGAATCCAGGATTCCAGGAATTCCTGGTCATTAATCTAAGCAATCTGAATTCCTGCCAACCGTGAGGCAGGGAAGGGAATAACATGGAGAAAGAGGGGAGGTATTTGATTTCAGCTTTTGTTCAAACGTTAGTCAAGAAACGCTGAGAGGCATCAACACACTTCATATTCCACTGCAGTCACACTTCAACTGCAACACTTTTAAGACGCATTTTGACATGAAACCCTCAAGAATCCACGCTCGAAACGCCACTAAACACGACTTTAATCCTCCAGTTTCTATACATGCCCCATAATTGGAAAGATGATCAATCGATCAAGCCTGCAGAGAAAAAAAAAGTGGCTGAAAATAGATAACAGTGTCAGCCCATGAATTATTCATATGAAAAGACAAGCCAATCAATATTAGACCTTCTACATTGTTCCAGCTCTGCTGTCATTGATCTCCAACTGCTCTGCACATACAGCCACATGCATTACATCTGCATTAGACTTATTACATGTCTGTCTGTAACTTTCCTCTCTTTTCACAGTGCCATGCAAACCCTCTCAGTCATCATTAGCAGGGCTGAAGGGGTGGGGCATATCGGTACGCGTAAAAGAGGGGAGAGAGAGAGAGAGAGAGAGAGAGAGAAAAAAAACTTTACCAACTTGTGGTTAATTCAATGAAAACATTACCTAAACCGAGACGCAGTTGATTCAACCCCCACCAATTCACATTAAAGTCGACTATAATTAACCTCTCGTGGAAGCTTCCCTTTTACGCGAGCATCTACGGCACGTTTGTGTGCTCTTACTCTGTGCGCAAAGGCTGGCTTTATAGGAAGAGAACAGCGACCGTGTCGGGGAGAGAGGAAAAAAAAAACGAAAGCAAACTGTGGTAGTAATCTACAGGCAACAATGTAACGGCTCCCCCCCCCCCACACACACACACCGTGCTAGTTTGTAACAGCATAACAACAAGGTGAAAAACAAAGAGCAAACGTCGCAAACAGCAAGTGAGTGAGTTTAAAACGTCGCCTGTGATCCACTTTTCAAGGACACTGCAGCTTAAACAGCCGAGCAGCTTTTAACTGAAGAGGGCTCGAGCGAAACAACCGCAATCGAGAAATTACCCGGTGACTCAGAAAGAAGGGGACAGCAGGAAAGTCGTGCCGCGGTGTCGTTACTTACCCTCTTGGTGTTTTTGCCGGTGTAGCCGTTGTATGGGTTGATTCCTGTCCTTGGCGGCACAGAGAGCAGCATTTTTACACGGCGCCGTGTCCGGAGGAGCGGAGAGAGGAGCGGAGAGAGCCGAGGCAGTCAGCTGACGTCAGCCAGGGAAATTCAGCCAGGAACAGCGGTAGTGATTGGAGTCGTCTCTTCCCAGCACTCTCTGATGTGTGTGCTCCACACACTCCACACTGGCTATATCCTTTTTTTTGTGTGTGTGTGTGTGTTATAGCTCCTGTGGATTTCATTCCCAACACAAGTCCCCTCTTCAGCCCCTAAATAACCACGTTCACTGTGGAGATAATAAAGACATTTCTGCTAGAATAAATTCTCCTGTTACAACTCACCAAAGTGACCCTGTGGATTTTTTTTTTTTTGGAGAAAAGTAGATTCCAAAATGTGTACCAGAGTCACTTTGTGTAAAAGCAAACAAGTTGGCCCTTGGATCATCCCCTCTACCCATTCAGTCAGTCTTTTTAGCAGCTGGATTTAGTGTTAGCCTAGATGAGATTCAGGTCAAGAGGCAATAATGAGTAGAGTAGAAAGTAGACATGACTCACAGTGACCCAGAATGCCAATAATAATTGTTTTTACAAATACAGAATACAGAAGAATGTCAGATTGTGATGTGGCATATTTTTTCATTAATGCCTCTTTTTAATTTTGTTGGAAGAATAGAAACCTGTCCCCGAGCTGAAGCTAAATTAATAGGTAACATAGCTGTAAAGTTGTGTTGATATTAAGTATCGTATACTTAATGCGCATATAGATGCAGAAGTGTTAGTGCAGTGTTCATTTGCTAGTGTAATGTAATACAATATAACATAATGAAGTGCAATCAAGTTTTATGGAATCTTCTATCAAAGATACTTCAGTTCATTAGTATTATCAGCCAGTTCCACTTCATTATAATGTTAAATCACTTTACACTGGGGAAATAAACACTACCCTATCTCCTACAGCTATATTTATTTTATTCGTTTTTATAGCCATAATGACAACTGAAAGTTTCATTGCTTAGTGCAACTATGAAACTTTCTCCATACATATAGGTTCCAAAAAGTGATTAAAAACCTGTCCAGTTTGAACTGATGCCATTTCCGTGTATCAATTAGTCAAGTCAAAGTGTCCAAAGTGGTTATGAAACCCCAAAATGGCAAAGAGGCCAGTCCTGGTCACGGTCAGCTTACAACAGGAAAAATGCATATATATTTTTAATCTCCAGTGTCACATCTTTGTCATCTTATCTGGACCAGTTTTGTTAATTGTGACCCCGGTTAATACATATGCCAACAAAATACATACTAATGATATAAAAACCTGATTATCTGGTTGCAACCAACACTGGCATTCTCTTCCATTCTGACCACCAAAGCAAAGCAGATGCATGTCCTAAGGGCGGAAAAGCTTTCAAACAGCATTTAGACCATCATGGTGCACTAAACAACTGACATTTATCTATAGTTAGCAGCTCTCTATGGTTGGTTAACCATTATGTACTGAGAAACAGGGACACACTACTGTCTTTAGATGAAGAATAAATGAAGGAAGATGTTATTACATGGAGAAAATGCGTAACACATACAAAAAGAGGAATCCCTCAGCATATCAGAACAGTGGTGTCCGAAGTTTGTTTTACCCTACTTTTGGAGTAGACCAGTCACATACATTTATTCACATACACATACAGTAATTTGTGATTACTGCAAATATACCTGCTATTCATTATGGTATTTTATTTGCATGTGATACTGGATATTTGACTGTCACTCCATGTTTTCATACTTCTGGATCTGGCCCACATTTATAATGAACTCTTAATAAAATAGATCTAATTAAGTTAAACAAAAATGTCTTGTATCTTTCTTCCCATGCATCAGTTGTCATACTTGCTGTATAGACAGCTGTCATCATATGGATGAGGTGAAGTGTTTGTATTAGAAGTTGCTTGGCAACTGATTAGCTCTCTAGTGTGTAGAAAACATATGCAATTGGTCATTCAACCATACAGTGTGTTATTTTTATAGCGATGGCATTTGCATAATAAAACCACAACTGCAGAATTCTGCAGCACAGAGAGACAGAGGACAGGCCTATAGGCTTGCGTTGATCTAGCTGCACGAGGGATTTCATCCCGATTTCATCATGACGGTCTAGTCAGACAGACGGGAGAGGCTCAGCTGAATTCATAATCTCTATCTCTCTGCTTCCCAAAAACACGCATTCACACAAAATGTCAAAACTTGATGCATTGATGTAATTTGCATGAAAAAATAACATTATTCAGCGCTGCCATCATTCTCACAAGTCAGATATTGACGTTTTTTTGTCTTGGACTGGAGCTTTTTCAAACCGCAATTAGGTCACACAGAGCTGTTCACTCCCCTTGTTTCAATCTATGCAATGTTTTGATATGTGTGTGCAAGTGTTCAGCCAGATGGGCTGTGAGTTCCACAGAGCTCAAGGACAGTTTGGGGAGTGACTCAGTCAGCAGAGTGCCTGAGCCAGCTAACACACACTGTGTATTCACCAGTAACGGGAATAGTAGGGCCTATTATGAGATGTGGTTTTCAGATAGGGTTTCCTACTAACAAATAAAAAAATAAATAAAAAAAGATTTGATTATAACTGGATATTGCAATACTACAGAATTTGTTGACCAAGCAGCCGAAGTATGTTTCTTGGTAGAGAAACACCTGCACTATCTAAAAAAATCTAAGACTCCTGTGAAAATGTCATGTTGAACTTTGTGTTGGAGAGGGACTCGTGCTAGTAGGCTGTATGTGGGAGGCTTGCAGATGGGGGAGAAGTGAGTTGGGGTGAGTGATTGAGAGGTGGGGGGTGTTGGGAGGACACAGGCTGCTGGTGCATGCTCCGCATTCCTCAGGTGTTGTCAGCATAGCTCGCTCAGTAATTACCTCTCTGTGAAAACATGCACAAAGCCACACTTTACTAGCAAAGGGGAAGGCAGCGACCAAGGGAAGTTGTTGGGGGACGTGTGAGAGACCAATGGGAGTGCATTTCCATTTCCATTTAGGTATAATATAAGCTGGGGTGGTTATTTCTTAAAAGAACAAGAGTAAAAGAAGAACAAGTAAAAATGTGTTCAAGAATCACAGTGAACTTCATGCTTGCAGTGTAGTTACAAATGCAAAGCATTGCTGTGTGAGAGTCAGGGGCTTGATTTATACAGTAATCCATCTTCTCTCAAGGATATGAGCAGGTTGGGTAATGATTGCAGCCAAGAAGACCTTGGCATGCGAATTTAGTGGTGTGATACAGATGTATAGTTGCAAAGATGGCGGCCAGTCTTCACACACAGAATCTTTATTAACTTTGCATACAGGGAGTAGATTCTTGTGATCCTCCCCGTGCATGCTGCCTTTCATTGTTTCTCTCAGATGTCATCGCTTTCATCACTGACACTGCCGTCACAGAAGAAGCAGGTTCTCTCTCTGTCTGGGAACTCTTCGCTCTCCCCCTCCACCCCCACCTCTCCCCTCCTCCTCTCCCTCCTTTGCCCTGCTCTGTCTCCTTGGCTGGCTTTCTCAAAGCTGAGGGATTGTGTGCAGATGTGCCTGGAGAGAGGCCAGGCTCTCTGCCCTGGGAGAACATGTGGTCTGGGAGTGTTTACGCTGGCACTCTTTCAAGCTGTCTCCCACACAGCATGCTGGCGTCTGTCTCTCCTGGATGACAATGCTTCAACCCTCCTCCCACAAAAGGGACATTCTCAGGTTGAAGTGACACCAACGATCATGGTAATTTACTGTGCTGACAAACTGGAAAGACAACAATGTAAATGAAAAGTAACTGAAAACAAACTTGCTAACAATAAAAAAAAAAAAAAATCTGCTTTCCAAGAAACTTGATTCAGAGCATGAATGAAATACATGGAGTAATAGTTTGGTTGCAAAAAAAAAAAACACTGTTAATTTACTGCTATACTAACTATTCACCCCTTATCTGTGTCTATATTCTGTTGTAATAGTCAGAGTAGACAGATGCTTGGTTTCAATCAACAGATATCCAGACACTTCAGGCATGTTTTGCACAGATTCTCGGCATACTTCGCATTCTCCCCTGTGATTCAGGCTCTGGGTAAACATCTGTAAGCTGAAAATCCCTGAAAGGCACGCTTATTCTTAACACCAGTGGCAGCAAGGTTACTGTCAGTTTGCGTAGTGTGTGTGTGAAATACACACTGGTTGTTTTCAGTGCCCACGATTAAATACAAGCGAGAAAGGGAGACGCACTGCAGAAAGAGTAATTTATGAGCATGTCAGTTACAAAACGGCTGCAGCAGAGGCAAAGATCCTCTCGTGTTCTGTTTTTAACCAAATGACTCCGACCAAAGCTTCCTCAGGGGCGGTGCCATGTAAACTTTTCCAACTATTGCATTAAATTATTGTACTCTTTTTGTTGTGTTAGTGAAATGAGTTACAGTCTGCACATCTCTCTGTAATGTAGGCATTCAGTGCCCCCTGCAGGTGTAGATGGTTTATGAGACTACACCGTCATATAGTCACATCTCTAAAGACAAATTATTACACACTTTTCTTCTTTAAAGCCATAAACAGGTATATTGATAACATGTGCTTGCCACATGGAAGATATTTTAATCACTTATAACAAATCTTTGAATTTCATTAATAAATCTACATCCACCTCTATTTTCTTGCATGGGCCAGTTTTTCCTGTTACCTTCATAAACAAAAAAAAAATCAAAACATTTTGATATCATGTGGATAATTTGTTTGCACACCCTAAAAAGTGCATAATAAATACATAAAGTGAGTCTTTACAGGCCATAAAAACATCTCTAGGTCATTGGAAATATCTTTGGCCTTGTTCAATTGATTGATACTGTAGACTTAGCTGCACATTGTGCCAACCAAGCAGTTACAGATTATATAATACAAATGTAAATTCATTTTGTGAATAATTACCTTCACTTGAAGCTGGGAGGACTGTTGTTTTTCTTGTTCATGCTCATCCAAAAATTATGTAGCCGTTTCTCATCTTCATCTACCACTAGAGGGCAGGATTTAGTGAAGAATGCAGAGGTTGAAGGTCCTCTTCCACAATGTAGGCTAAAACATACAGCACACCGCTCATTCAACTGTTTCACGTCTCTGTTCACTTTCCCTCTTTAGAGCCGTGAGACTAAGCGCAACTCTAAATGTATGAGGAAAAGACTGCGGCATTTAAATGAGATGGCAGCATTTCAGTTTAAAGGCAGGAATTATATTAAAGGTCTAGGTCTTAAAAATCACAATTTGAAAGGTATTATACAACAATATGATAAAATGTGACCGAACTGAACTCTGAAAATAACTACTGATAGAAGCAAACCACTAAAGAGTAAGCTCTGTGTTTAACTAGCTGCTACAATGCCACCATTTCTGATCATGATTTAATTTTCTGACCAGAAAAACAAAATCAGGATTCTGTAGAAATATTGAGCCAACATGGCTGATCCCACAGAGCCAGTTGCGGGCCGTGACGCCTCTCTCTCCCACCTCCACGGTTCATGAAAACGCGCATGAAATAGGAGAAAAGGAGGTGTGTTAGAGCATGCGCAGATCCCTGCTCGCCGCTTGGTCCCCCCCCCTTTTTTTTTTGAGGAGTCGAGCTTACGTCACGGGCTCGTCCAAAGTGCAGGAGCTTGAGAGATCCACCATCCACTCATGCAACCGCAAGCACGGGGAGTCATTGGCGCTCCGAGGAACAAAAACGCTTTTACTTTTTAATTTTTCTTTTTAGTTTGGCACGGAATGAGCTGAGCGGAGCCGGCGGCTGCAGCGCTTCTTGGACGTGTGGACGATTCTGGTGGCATGGTGTGGTGAAAGAGAAGCACCAGCAAGCACAGAGAGCCAGAGGTTACCCTGTGCATCATGTTTGAATGCCGATAATCAATTAGAAATATACATGACTGTGCTGCTGCATTGCCTATAGCCTCGCCTGGCTGTAGCAAGTCTCCTTTCATTGCTGAAGCCCGCCTGAAGCGGCCACCGTGCGGGGCTTGAGGGTGCAGCTGAACGCACAATCGCACCCGGACCATTGAAGGGGTTCGGATGAGGTGGTTGATCTGGTTGTTAGGTTTTAGAAATCCAGCCAACTTTTCCTCTATTCCTTTCTAACAGCAGTGCCACCGAGCATTGCTCAGGAGATGGCGATGAGGTTGTTCTTCTTGGGATTTATACTCTGCTTGGAGATCACATCTCCTAACGGTGCAACCGTAGGTAAGAAGCCTGTTGTGTGTTATCTTTGCATGGTGATACTCTTGAAAGCATGACCACTTTTTTCCCCCTTCTCTCTCTCTCTCTTCTCTTTTTCTTCCTGCAAAGCATCTGTGCACAGGCCCGTGTTCACCAGAGTTAGGAGCCCACACCGCAGATAGGTTGCCTTCATGATAACACAGTGTGTCTCCTCGGAGGAAGATGATCGATCATTAGGGGAGGCTTTAATCAGAGAAAGTAGCGCACAAATAGGCAGCGCGCAGACTATTTTGGCGTAAAATCTTGTCTGCGTTTCTAGCTGTGCTCCTGTCTGTGAAGACAGAATGGGCCTGGCTGCCTGCGAGGATGGCAGACAGTGAGGTTATTCACTGTAGGGATATCCAGCAGGTATAAGGCAGCACATGCATGCATGGGCGACACATTTCGGCGAAACGGCATCATGTGTGAGTGACTGCGTAAAAACAACGAAAAGAAAAAAGAAAACCCTCCATTTCTCAGGAAGGGTCTAATTCCTCACGTATATTCTGTGTGTGGCTACAGCTGGTAGCTACCATTCAAACCATCTAAACCCTCTTTAAAAAAAAAAAAAAACCCGCTTGAGTTTCATATCAGACCTGTGGGAGTCATCGTCCAGATCAGTTTTCATGTTTGTTTTCAGTTACTTGGCGCATATGACAACAACAGTTGTGTCTACTTGTAAAGGTATAATCTTAATGGCGCGGCTTGTCCCGACGTGTAGCGTCAGTAGCTTGCCCGTGAATCACAGTTTATTGGTGACAGCCAGGTACTGTCTGCTAGTGAAATAAATAGTCGTGCAGTTATCCTCTTAACGTCCCGGGAGCTCCCTTTTTTTTAATACTCCCGAATCCCTGATAGTAACAATGAGATATTAAATGCATCATCGCTTTTGTGACAGTGCACCGCAGACCTGTTGAGCTAACAGCTTGCTTGTTTCTTTTCTTTCCCGAGCACCCGAGAGCAAACACGAAGCTACAAAATAGCTCATGTGTGTGTGTGTTTTTTTTTTTTAAATTCTATCTTGACACGTTCAGTATTTACTTGTGCAACCATCGCAAACAGTAATATGAGTTGAGTTTTTGCCCTGGACGCCTGTGCTACAGCAGGATGGTGAGGCTTCTGGAGTATTCTGTAGGTCATCCATAATATTTTGTGCGTGCTGGACAGTGAACATGTCAGTCAGAGCTGACAGCCTTATGTATGGATACATATTAGTAATGTAATTTCACTACTCTAGTCCATGTTTACTTAAATATTTGAACCGCATTCAAACTCTGAATCCAGTTTTATGTCATCAGATATTTCCCCCGCTCTTCTCCGTGTTGGGAGATCTTATATAAGTTTCATTAGGTTTTGATGGAGGCTGTTCAGAGTGAAAGCCATAGCTGAGGTTACAGAGTGGGCAAGCTCCTAACTCCTCCCACCTCCTCCATCAGTATGTAACATCTGGACACAGGGAGACCATTAATCCAACATAGATGTGACTTGAGGGGGTGAGGGTGGGTGAGGCGGAATAAACTTCAAGACTCACTCGGGTACTCTCTGAAGCTGACATGTAGTTACGTAACAGGACGGTCAGGGATGGACATGATATTTGTGTGTGTGTTATGTCATTAGTAACAGTAGGTTTGTCAGCCTCTTGCTGAGGCAGCGTTGGTCCAAAATGGTAGAAATGGTCAAGTAAGTGGATACAAACTCAAAGGCCAGCCACTCGGACTGGATTTGTCTGGATCACCACTGGGCCACAGCGTGAATTGACGAATGAGAAAAGGATTAGTGAGAGGAAGGTCAGAAGGCCATAGCTAACTGGACAGTCCTCTTTGTTTGTTATGGATCTTTGGTGTGTTTTATTATTGTGTCACTTAAAGGTGTCATCCTTTTGAACTGGCTAAATCCAGTTTAGTGTTGCGCAATACTTGGAGCCCAGCAGTTCTAGGGAGTCAATGATTTATATGAGGGAATATGAAGATAATTTGAATTGATCCATAGTCCTGTTGTATTACTTTTGACATTTAGGAGGCAAGTAACAATTACTGTCATCATCAATTTAATCTGAAGAGCCTTTGACCAGTTAATTGATGAATTGATTGATCTATATAATGTAAGAAAAATGCAAAAATCATTCGTAGAATGCGAACTGGCTTGTTTTGTCAGACCGACAAAGAGTTTCCAATTATAATAAGGCAAATTGTAACATTTTAGAAGCTAGTCAAACTAAACAAGTAATTTGAAGACACCACCTTGGGATCTTGGAAATTTTGATTGTTGCAAACCTAAATAATTATCAACCAATAATCAATTCTCATTTTTTCTGACTATCAACTAAACAATAACTCAACTAATTATGTCAGTTTTAATTGATAAAGATAGAGAATTAAATGCTGCAGTTAATGCAGCAAAATGTCAAATGAAATCCTTCATATTTACTTACTGTTTGACATTATATCGTCAAGATGTCCATGTTAGATAACATTATGACCACTGAGTTTACGTACAGGATCTCCACAGTGGGCTACCGCTGGTGAAAAGTGTAAATCTGGGTCAGAGGCTAAAGAGGTTGAATTCCTGAGGAGTCTACACTCTGTTTGCCTGAACTTTTTATTGGGACCTTTCCTTACGTTTTCCTCAGAACTGTCACTTGAAACATCTGCTGGAAAAATTCAGCATCCCTCATACAAATTCAACAGGTAATAGAACTTGGATTGCTCTCTTCAGCTCTTCCAAGTGGAGGTCACAGGGGAGCGGTTATTGTAACCGTGTACACCTGAGGCTGCGTGTCGATGCACTCCTACCAGGTAACACAGATAGTCCCCAAAATGATTTTCTGCCATTCAGTCTTCTCACAAAGAAACATAGGATAAAAAAAGCTTAAAATATCTGGAGTCTCTGTAGCCAATGTATCCACTTTTTATATATTCTTTGCCTGAGTGAAATTTAATGTAAGACCGGTGTGCAGGTGTTTCGCATTTTGGTCTTGACCTAGTGAAAATATTTGTGAAATAGTAATAGCAGACGGTGGGATTCTTGACCGTAGCTGCAAAAAAGATCCCCCTTTTATCCCTCTACTTCCTGCACCGCATTGCAATCAACTGTGACTAGAGGGTAAAACCAGATTAACATAAATGTCTTCAGTGTTGTTCCCCACATATTGAAGGCGTGAGACTGCAGATGAAAGAGTGTTTGTTGATTGTGAATAGCAGGGGTGTACTGTAATTGGTGTTTTCTGGTAGCTACATCACTGTTTACCCTGTTTAGTGCCTAAGACCTGAAAAAGGAATGGATTGGCTTCTTTAACAAAATTGGCGTGGGTGTGTGAAAATGCAGCTCTGTAGGATTCATTGGGCTTTTGTAGCTAATATAATCAAGCTCGCTATGCATTATTGCTTTCCTTTGCAGTCATTAATATGATTACGTATCTTAGAAAGTTCTCATAACATGCCTTATATGGGAACTTGGGACACAGATCTGTGTTTCCTCGCACTTCATAAAGGGAGTACACAGTTGTTCAAATGTTGCAAAGGGCTGTAACGTTTGCTTGACACCTTACACGGTTGTGAGAAGACTGGCTTTGTAACTCCGGTTTTACTTCGACATCATTAATGGTGAACTCCTCACTGGATGCCCCGAGCTGACCACACAGATCGGAGACTTTCAGCTGCTGCTCTTTGTGTTTGGTTTTGTTGGCTACACCAGGTCAAGCTCACATACACCCCAAGATGTTGTTGATGTTGCTGGCTTTGCGCTCGATTGGAGAATCGATTTGATCGTAGGGACCCCCGGTTGCTTTCACACCTGGTCAGAGGAGAGGATCTGATATATGGAGATAAGATTCCAATTTCATGGACTGCTGCCTAGAGTTAAAGCTGTTAACTTTCATCGAAGTCACAGCCATGAGTCTTGTACATGAAATAAACATTTATGTTATCTGTGCACCAAAGATACTGACACAATTAAAATTTTTAGAATATTTATAGTGAACGGACCATGTAAATGTGAACTGACACAGTAGCTGACCACAGATTTTTGTTTTCAGTCTCTTGGCATGTCAGAATAAAAGTGTATACATTGTAAGGACATACCATACTCAAATACAAGACATATTTATTATTTACATTAAATAATACATTGGTGATGTGATGAAGTGTTTTAATTTCTAAGGTATTTAATTACCTAATATTATATCCATTAACAATTTCTCAATTGATTTTCCCAAAGATTGGTTATATCACTATGTATTAAATCAATATAGAATCAAATATCCTATGATGTAGGATTTTATCCACCTTGTTGCAGCTTCAATCAAACTTTGATCTGATCATTTGCAACCTCATGGTCATCTAGTCTGTTAGATTACTTCAACTCAAACCTGTGATTTTCTTCTTGTAACCCTCGAATGTACACAAAAAAAAATCACGTAGCATGTCTTTTTAAGTACGGGAAGAGGTTAGATAAACAATTTATACAATGTTGCCAGGTTGCCAACATCGTTTCAATAAGCAGTGTTGCATATTTATGTTGAAAAAAACACCATAGGCCAATCTACTTTTTAGAAGTGAGCTCTCTGTGCTTATATCTACACACAAAAATCACATTCACTTCAATTTGAAAACTATTATCATCCGTTTGCAACATTTGAGTTTGCATTTCCTTGCCTGATTCTCTTGTGACTCTGCTGCGTTTGACCAGAAAGCAGTTGGAAATGCTCTCTGGTTCTCAACAATACTATCAAGATTGAAGGGTGTGTGTAGTCTTTCACTTCAACTGTGCTTGCCAAGGTCCACAGTCTTCATGTGAAAATAAAGTTATCTAGTGTAGGTTTCTAGTTCATTGTGATATTATTTGTGATTGTGTCATATGCTTCATGCTCTGCTTTCAGAAGATCTAAGGAACATCTATGTGAAATTGACTTTTTATGCATCACACAGTCAAGGATCTCACCACTGAGCAAAGATTTAAAGTGGATGACAACTCATTTGTGTATTCTTTATGAGTCATTCCTAGCATTTATTAAGCCAGAAATAGTCCTGCCTCCTACCTCTTTTAGGTCGAATCTTATGAGGGATTTGTAGAGACTGACTTATTAAATCGCAGAAACATTTCGTCCTTCAACTGAGGTAAATCCTCTTATTCAGTAACATCCTGTATCCATACGTCAGAGATAGTGGCAGGGCAGGATTTACAGTCATCTCAGTCGCAGTGAATGCCTCAATTTATGTGGTCCGGCCCTCATTTTGTGGCTTGCATATTCTGTTTTCATAACAGCTGAATCTGGTTTGACTTTTCCTCTCTGGGTGCATAGAGCGGTGCTATGCAGAGACTACAGGGCGGGTGTAGGAGAACTCTGTAGAAGGCACCATGAGCCTATTTACATTTATCTTCATGTCCATCAATCACACTCACTCATTGTATATCTTTTACTGCGTTGGCTTTTACTGCTCTGTCCTGTGACGTCCTGCAGAGCCTCATCAGGTTACCTCTGAGGTCAAAGCTGCTCCCTTTTGTTGTGCGATGACACAAAAACAAGGCTTTCAGGCATTAGAGTACTAACTCAAACTCAGTCCTCTGCTGTTTATGCATGTTCAGCCTCTTTTGAAAAAGTGGCTATTGTGGATTAGAACTTAAATAGCCTATGGACATTGGATGTGCACCGTAAGCTGGTTAAAGTGCTGCAGTTCTTGGCTGTGGTTTGGCTTGAGACAAAGCTAAGTGGTTGTTTCCACTGGATGGGCACTGCACAGTGTGGCCATTGAAAGAGTTTATTCAATTGCTATAGCAGTGTCCATTGGATAGTGTTTGTCACACTTGCTCTGTGCGTTCTACCCGTGTGTGCTATATTAGTTCACATTTTACATCTAAAAGGCTCTGACTCTGGTTAAAAAATAGTCTATCTGAATAATTAATACAGCACAAAATTCAGGAATAACATCTTCGCTCTGAACTCGTTTTCTTCCCTGTGGTCCTTGTTTGGTTTTGTTACTTATAATGCATGGATTCTTGCTTTGAAATTCTGCTAAACTGAACACAGAGAAATCACTTCAAACTTGACCTCAGAGGTCTAATTACATACTGTAGTCGGTTTGCTTCTTTTTTCACTCCCTGAAACACCCTTGAAGACCCGAGTTACACAATGGAGGACCAGGGAGGGGTTAAGTGATGGGTGATGAGAAACAGTCCTGGTTTTATTTCTTCTTCCTCCTGGCACTGCTATTGTACCCGCCAAGACCATCGAGACCCAGGGTCCCATTTACTTATTCATTCATTCAAGTCATTTCACATTCCCATTCGTACTGTTATCTTTTAACAGCATTTAATAGAATCCACGCTCGATTGCTCAGCCTGGAAATTATCAACAAGGGGACTGGCTCGGTTGAATACTAGAATGTTCTCAGTGGTGGAGGTATGCGTGTGAAACAAAAGTAAATTTCATATATCTATATTTGTTATATAACATTCCAGCTGTGCGCATTTAGAGGACGGTCATTATGATGCAATAAGTATTACAGCCTGTTAAAATAGGCTGCAGCATGTCTGTCCTCCTTTACACTTTGTATATATGGTCTCTAAATCAGTCTTGTTGAAGGGGGAAACAAGCAACAAGTAACTTACCCTTGAATTCAAAAGCAAAGCTGTTTGGTTTCTTTGAATGTAAGCTGCTCGTCTGTAACAGATTGTCTTTTTTTGAGGCAAAACTATACACATGAAATCAATTAGAAGGTGCTGGAATGTGCTGCATGGATCTGGAGTTGATTTGTAGAGCACTGACCGCCATATTGAGAGAGACAGATCAGGAGGGGGAAGTGGGTCAGTGTTCTGTCCCAGCTGGTGATGGTGTCTGGAGGCCTCCATCATTTGGCTGCTGAACTGGTGCCACAACACCATTTATTCACCATCCCATCCTGTTAGAGCCCACAGAGTTTATTTTGAGGCTTGAGGTTGATTTCACATTACATAAAAACAAAACATCACCTTAAGTTTTCTCTTGCAAGTCAAAGGGTGGACTTGAAAGTACTTCATCCTTTTTTATTAGGCACTCAGAAGGAACATTTCAGTAAGTGCTGGGCCCTGTGTACATTTATGCATTTGCTCATTCGCTTGTGTTTAATGCTTTTTGCCATGGGCAGTGCTTAGGGTTAATTCAGTGTTCACTGTTTGGACAGCACGGGGCTTCAGTGGGCTTGCATAAGGAAATACAGTGTGTGCTCCATACAACTGGCAGCATGCTCAAAACCAAGGCAAGTCAGCCAACTGGAGCCAAAGCATCTACATACTGGGAAGTAACTCAGTGATTTATAGCATAGTGTGTGCGCCATCCACTCAGGATTCAAACATTTGTTCAGTGAATCTTGTAGTGACAGAACCAGTACTTTGTAAGTCATCTTAGGTTCTCAAGCACGCAGCCATGCTTGGCCCTTTATTCACTGAATTATATCAATTAGCATATGGCTATTTAAAAAAAAAATCTAATCCCTGTCTTAGCTTGTTGGAAGTCACTCCATGTAGATTAGGGTTAATGAATCTTTTTGGTCAGTAAAACGGCAATGACTTAACCATGATTTCATGATTTGACAAGATAATAAATGAAGAAAATAGAATTACAGTCTGTAATTTCTCATTTTTATCCACACACATCCCAGTTTAGCCTCCTTGAATGTCTCCTTCTCCAAGTACGAGTTTGAAAACCATTCAAAGTCTTGAAATTAGATGTTTAGTTGAGTGCAGAGAGAATTGGATGCTTAGTTGGGTAGAAACACTAATCCCGTGTCTAATGGACAAATACTCAAGGCATTTTTACAGAGTACTGGCCTTCGGGCATTCTTGGGCTTACTAGGATCTTTCCCAGCATTCATATTTAATGCGCTTGCTGTGTCATTCTCCCATAAAGACATTTTAAAGGAAATACACTGTCAATGCAACATATTGTAAATACATCAGTGACAGAGACAGGCATTTTGGTTTTTGTGGAAGACAGCTGTTTTAAGATTATGCTGTGTGTGTGTGTGTGTGTGTGTTTCAGCCAAATAAAGATATTCGTTCATGGTGTAATTTCTCTTCAGAAATAGAAACTCTGTTTCCTGCAGAGCTTCCAAAGTTGCCCTCACTGGATCACGGTGTGAAATTCAAAACTCTTGAGGGTTTTAACTCAGACGGTGGAAGTTATTTTTCACATTTTCCTCTTTAATTAGATTTATTTTTGTCTAATAGATACCGGTAGCATGGTGGTTTTTCTCAGGTTATCTTAATAAGGAGGCAGAAGCGTATGCCATGCTAATATTACCTTTTTAAAAGTTGATCATAAGCAACAGCAAGTGAGATCATTATTTTTTTAAATGTAATAATCCTCCTGTTAAAATTGTATGCTGTGGGATTTCCTACTGTTTACCATCACAGCAGTGTGATCGAGTTGCCTTTCACCTGTGGCAGGAAAGGCATTATCAGGAGGGGGCTCTGTTGGGTCCAACACACTGGGCTTATACGAGTTCCTGTAAGCAGAGTATGTACCTTGATTCAATGGGATTGGTGTTGGCTGTTGGGCCAATCTCAGGAGAATAAATAAAGGCCTTCTTCATTCCCTTTTGTAGGTAAAGTGGACTCAAATGGTTCAACATCCAAGCCTCATTTGGACCCTCCAAAAATTGTCAGCATTTTGGCAGTAACTTTGGAAAAAAAAAGCGACCTTGCAGTCTGAATTAACAATTCACATCTCTGTTTGAGATATTTCAGTGGGCTTTGAAAGAGGACTGCTGAGGAGGAAGGCTGCCAGTCTTCCCCCCCCAAGTCCCTAACCCCTCCTTTACCACAACCTCCAATTAGGCTCAGAGGTTCTCCCCTCTGCGGTCATTTCATGCTGGTGTGTAAAGCGATGATAAAATTAGAACCCGCAATGTTTTATTTCCAGTTTTATGCCTACTCACAGGGAACAACTGGCTCAGCCCAGCTGTTTGACACAGGGACCAGAGACATTGAGGGAATGCCTTCACATAACAGCCTGTCGGAGGTTTCAGTGCTTTTACTCATTGCGGCTCAAGGCTCAGTCAGTCACTTGTTTGGCTGTTGCTTCTTTAGGCAGATTAACTGGCAACATATAAGCACAGGCAAATCCAGTGTATTTACTGCCATACAAAATGTACCAGGACATTGGTAAGCTGAAAGGAAGAAAAACTAACAAGTTGGCCTCAGGCCACGGCTAGCCTCTCTCATTCCTTCACCAAGGGGTTGGGTGTGTGCACGTCGTCTAAACTGATTGAGCTAATGGTCTCTATCCATTCTTTTACGGCTCTCTTTCTCACTCTTAACCTGAATTTTATATCCTGTAAGTTCTTAGGACATTTAATACAGCCTCTATATTATGGCTGAGTTTAAATCTTATCCTCTTGCATCACTTGAATTCTGTTTTGTAAGCCTTGCCCCTGCCATTGTGCGAAGAGAAGAACAGGGCGAACGCTCTGCATTTTAAAATCTGACGCTCTCTCTTACTCTTAATCTCCTCAAATATCAAGGTGTGTTGTTCATATAAGGAAAGGCTGTGATCTGATCCCTGCAAGCCTTTAGCTTCTAATTGTATTTACAAAAACATGACACTCAGAAGTCTTAGTGTTTGACTTACACATACACTTCACTGTCACATGAAAAAAGATCAGGGTCTAAACCCCTTTAGTCTGACAGTCAAAAGGAACGTGATTGCAATGATACACTAGCCTCACGCTCTTGTGATTTCAGTCACATCCCAGCCCCCTTGCGGTGCACCCCCCCCCCACCCCCACACCCCCTCCTCCACCGCCCACCCCAAACACCTCTCTGCCTGCCAAGTACGTAGGGAGGCAAGTCATCCAGGGCGAGAGAGGGCTCAGTCCCTGCAGAGAATCACAATGAGACCTTCGGTGCTGTCCTTCCCAGAGTGTTGCTGCACAACAGTACAGTAACAACAGCCTCATGCCTGAAGTGGCCATTGTGGTCTATTTTTTTTCTTTATTGTGTGTAACATTTTTGACCACTCACATAAAAAAAAAAGGATTTCACTTGTGTATATTTAGCAACTCTTTTTCATTTGACCTTATACCGAGAGAAAAATGTTGCCGTGGAGTTTCAGCTTTATCCATCTGTATTCGGGTTGGATTGTAAGGTGGCTATTTTAGTGAAGGATTATGTCATTAATGAACTTGAAAATGTACTCTTGCTCTCTTCATTATCGCCTACAGTCGCAAAGTATTTTAACATTAGGTCTCTTTTTAAAGGGTCAATTCACCTAAATTACACCTAATGGTGTGTAGCCATGCAGATAGTTTTATTTATACAGGTTTTCAGCTCCCTGTCTGACATTTCTGCCACCAGCCCAGTGGGTGAATATAATTTAACTGATGGTGCAAAAATTCAGCAGGAATGTTTCTGCTGTTTCCTTCCAGAATCAATGTTCACATCACTCAGACGGAGGAAGACCTCACTGTGGCCAGTTTTCATTGAAACCTGGAAAAATAGGTCCTATTAAAAACCGACAGAGTCAGCAGATTATCAAGAGTGAAAAGGACAAGGATCCTTTCATAAATATACATGTATTTAAATGAGCGGCACAATAGAAATTCCTTTAACCTCAATTGTCATATGTTAAAATACAAAACGGGGCAAACAAAACCAAAAATATCTCCATGGCTTGATACCACCATGGCTATTTTTTTTTTTTTTTTTTTAGAATTTTGGTGAACTGACCATTTGCAAATAATTGACCAATTCAGTGTTGACAGACTGATGTAACACCATGTACCATCTGACCAGGGTTTTTCTGAGTTAAAGCGTGTCAGCAGTGTCAGACTCCTGATGGGTCACGAGCGTAGCTGCGGTGCTGCTAGCCTGTGGTACACCTCAACAATCTGTGCTGACTTACTGCCCAGAACTACCGCGCTCTGCAGTTTCCCATGGCTCGGACGGCGATTGAATGCCTAGTTATGTCTGTGCTGTAACACATGAAAGAGCCTCTGTGGTAAAAAACTTGAAAAACACCTTAAGAGTAATAAAAAAAAAAAAAACGGAAAGAAATGAGATGTCCGTAAGAAGAGAGGAAACAACAAACAAACCGAGAACTAAAAGGCACCACTGTTGGTTGTAAACTTGTAGGGGAGTTTTTTGTGAATAGAGTGTGCCTGTAGGTCTTTTGATACAAAAACATCATTGTAAACTTGGGTTGACCCTTGCATGTCGCTTTGCCCTGCTGAGTTAAGATCTACGCTGCTTAAAGCTGGAAATTTCCTATGTGGGTTCTGCACAGGAGAGAACAGTTGTTGAGAAGTGCTTAAAAAAGAGCAACATTACAGCGCATTAAAAAAAAAAAAACATTCACTTTCATGCTGGTAGTTCTTAGATTAGGTGCTTAGGAAGAGCATCCCTCTCTAAATGTATTCCTGATTGAAAAGCATTTCCAGCCGCGGTGCCTTTTTTGTGATGACACATCAACTTTCTCCCCCTCTTTTTTTTTTTTTTTTTTTTTTTCAGCTCCCAAAGCCGACGACCACCCCAAGACCTGCAGCCCTAAGCAGTTTGCATGTAAGGACCAGGTGACCTGTATCTCCAAAGGCTGGCGCTGCGATGGGGAGAAGGATTGTCCAGATGGCACGGACGAATCGCCAGATATCTGTAAGTATGGTTATATGAATGCAGCTACTAAAACTGTCTCTCAGCAGGCTTGTGTCCTCAGCTCATGTTCTCTCCAAGCTGTTGGTTCAGGGCAGTGAGCATTATTACTGTTTTCCTCAGCAAATCAACTCTTTTTTAAAAAAAAATGTTTTATATAAGACATTCACTACTTCTAAATGGCTTTGAAGAGACAACAGCACAATGTTCAGACAGTTTAATTTGGGGCTAAATAAGAGGGTAGGTTATGCCCTTTCTACGAAGGACACAAGCTCACAGTGTGCGCTCTGGCTGCTCTGCTGAATTATAGCTCTAATTATGTGACCGTGTTTAGTCTGAATGTTCAGGGATGTGTCTGCTCTTGTCTGGACTCTTGTGGGATCTGTGCAGTCCCTAAGAGTCTTGTCCCAGCCACTCGCATCTGTCGGCCTCTCTCCATCCTGCAGTTCCAGCCATAAACTCTCCCTGGTAAAAAAGCCTTCCCCCGTGTTTATACGCGGGCGTTAATGGTGGTTTTACTGTCTGCATGCGCCGCACCATACATCTGTCATGCCACAAGCATTCTCACAATAGTCTGGCACGCAGAGACAAGCAGCTGACACCCAGCATTAAGGGACTTGTTATTGTGGGTGAAAACACAATTAAGTATTAACACGTAGGATTACGGATTGAAATGTGTGAGATGGTTGAGGGCGACGAGATGCATGGCTATGCTGCGGTCATGGGCGCATGAAACTTTAACTGTAGGTGTGGAAGTGGAGAAAGTTCAAATTAGTTGGATTCTCCTCCCACAGACGGGTCAGGTAATTTGCTGTACTAAATATCAAATATTTGATCTGGAGATGAACACATTTTGAAGCTGAACTCACCAGCTTCCTGTATTTATTGATTCACACAGATTTTACAGTGAGAATTTACTGCTAACAGCTTAACTCTTTATTTCAAAATTGTACAATACGTTTTACTAAAAGAAGGATTTAAGGGTATTTCAGAAGGAACAAAAAATGATCAATTGTCGTTAATAAAAATAACAGCACATCAGCAGTTTTTATGTAAGTGTGACCCACATAATTCACTCAAGCAAGCCAGAGCCATTTAATTTCTTCCCCTTTTTACTTAGCAATTGAACTGAGTGAATTTTCCATAGCACTTATGTAATTTGGTGACACAGACAATGGTGTGATTCATCTTCTGCGTGGAGGGATGGAGAGTGGTGTTTCACCAGAACATCAAGATATGTTCTGCTCAATTACCCGCTTCCCATGGGCCCTAATCTGCCTGTCACTTTACCTTTAGTTAAGGTGCTTCTCTGTTCGTGTGGATTTCTGAGGCAGTCATAATAAGTATCCGTTACTGCAATTAATGCACTTTTTCTCGTTACTGCACTATGTGTTTGCAGTCTAACAAGCACAGTCAAAGGCGAGGCGCCTTTTAAGTATCACAATGAAAGGCAGCCAGACTGTGATTTTATCCACAGTCGTTTAGTTGATCCATCCATTAAATGTGAGTAGTGTTTGGAATGGGCTGCAGATAAAGCTACACAGTGAATGGGCCTGAGCCAGCATAGATGGAGACCAGAGAGTTTGGAGGAGTATGACTTTGAAGGTTATTTAAAATCCCGCTCTGACTGAGAGGAATGTAAAAGTATTTTCTTTTTATCCTGGCTTTTCCATTCACAGGGTGAGACAGTTTGCAGGTCTTAAGCCGGGTTTCTCCCCTATTGGAAAGGGGCAGTCTGACCATCATGCTGTAAACAAGGCTGAGCTCTTATGGAAATAGTAGATATAAAAGCAAGCCAAGCATTGATCCGTCAAAGAGGGAGACTTAAATCTGGATCAAGTGGGGTGAGGTTTTGTGTTGATGCAATTCTTTTTATTCTGAGCGCTCAAGGTGCCATCTCCTCATCCACATGCTCTCTTTTATCCACTGCAAAATACACAAAGGAAAAGGAGAAAACTTTCTGTTTCTAACTTAGTTTATGAAAGTCAGAGAATTAAAAAAAAAAAAAAAAATCCCCCTCTCCTTTGTTCCAACATGCCCCCTGACCACAGTCTAGTTTTATGCGTTAATGTTGATGGGAATTAAAGCAGTGCATGCTGCTATAATTACGACATTATCCAGTTCGAGTTAATTACTAACTACAGGCTTGGTTTACAGAGAGTATTTGCAGAGGTTTCGCAAGGAAAAAAAAAAATTTCCTCTTATTTTCTTCCTCTTTCTTCTCTACTATTCTTCCTTTGTCCCTCCTGTGGCTGCTCGGCCTCACTTCTGTCTTGGTGTGGGATCGCCCCACGGTCTGGCCCTCGTATAAGTCAGCGAGTGTGACAGTTCAGGCAGTGCATGGGCCAACATGGAGCCCTGTTTCCTAGATAGATTTGTACATCATTACAAAAGGGCCCCTGTGAAAAGTGAAAATAAGAATCTGTTTGTATTAGCGTACCCATCCTCAAGCTCAAGTGTTATGAAAGAAACCACACAATAACTACAGCTAATTTGGCACAAGCACCAGGTTTGTTTCGGGTAAATACCACCTGTTTTGTTTACGATGTTCTTGAATTCACTCACTGTCAGAGTGGTCTGTGTTGTAAACGTGTGCTTTTGTCTGGTGAGGATCTTTGATCTGCACCTCTGGTACCCATGCAGGAAGAAAGTGTACTCCTCAGTATCACGCTGTCTGGGGCTCTAATTGCCTGTCGTTCCCAAACCGTTCATCTGGGCTGTAATTATGTTGAGGAGCTAAAGACAGACTTCTGCCACAGTAGTGGGGTTGTAACGTTACATCACATGAGGTGATGACATGTTGTGGTTGAGGTAGCACTTGATAGCGAGGGGCAATGTTGCATGTTAGCATCCTTAGGCTGGGGGCTTGTTTATTAGAAGGGTGATGTGGAGGTACATGTACGGACGCATGTGTTTGCACATGGATCTGCATGAATTCTCATCGTAAATGTACTGGGCAGGTTGCCAGCTGTAGGGCCGTCATAGCCCTCAGACCCCTAGTGTGCACCTCCCCTCTTATAGCCCCTAGTACACGCTCAGATAGCCATCAGCAGGCTGCCTGTACAGGCCCATGTCTGCAGGTGTGACCCTGTCATCCTCTCCCAGGGACTGCACCGACTCCCCCTCACTGCATGGCTTCAATTGGTTTCAGACAAGCCATTTCACCTCAATTACATCCAGGCTTAGGGCTCAGGAAGTGGTTGACACGAGCCCTCAGGGCAGGAGTTTATGCTTGGTGTGCCTCAGTATGGTGCTCCATATAGCGCCGCTGTGGTTTAATGCTCTTATTAGTTGTGGTATGTTGTTAAAGTGTTCTCTGTCTACCGGAGATAAAGCGAACAAGAGGGTGCTGGCTTTGTTCATGCGACTTTCTTTGCATAAGCGGAGCACACAGACCACAGAAGTCCACATGAGACTGATGAGGTGTGATCTGTGGGAGATGAATCAGTGTGCTGTTTATTAACCATCCTCTTCATTTGTGCTTGTGCACACTGTTCCCCATATATGAGCTGTTTCTTGGAATAAAAAAAAGTGTATCTATAAGGTTAGCATCAAAAACAAAAGTAAATCTGTTGAGACATATTGCACTGTAAGGTTCTCTGTCGCTCAGCACTATTTCTGCTGTTTTGCACAAGTGTCACATCAGCAAAACACTTTTTTTTTGTATTTTTACTTACGACTTACTTTTCAGCTCTGCCTTTCTCTGCTTAACCATGGAGAGATTGTTGTACTGTCATCATGACATTTTACAACAATAACTTATTAAAGTTGTGGACATGGTTTTGACTGTAGTTTTCTAGAAAAAACATTTCGTCTTAATAAAATCAAATTTATTGTGCACGCAGTTTATCATTTAATTTTCGTCCCATTCTGGATCCAGTTTATCTGGGATGCCGGGGTTAAAATTAAAAAGCGCTGTGTCATAACTTCACTGACATTTCGCAGCTCTCTTGGAACAGTTGCTGTCAAGAATACTGACTGCCTGTCTGTGTCCCATGTCTGTATGCAATTATGATTCTTGCGTGAACCACATTCATTGTGGTTGAGCCAGCGAATGGGAACAGATGTCTGAATAAGCCCTAGCATGTAAGCACTTTCTCCATCATGAGAAGTGCTTGCCATGAAGGAATCCCTTTCATCAACAAAAAAACCTTATGTAACAATTGTCTGCCCCTAATTCTCTGTTAGACTTTTTAGCCCCTGATTTACCATGAGAATGTCCACGGGAGGACTTCTAAGCAGGGGGCTGAAATGCATTTTACTCATGCAAATACACTGCCTTTCTTTTCCCATGCAGCGCTATCCACTTTAATTCAGGGGGAGAAAATGAGCTGATAACTCAAAGTAGTTAACACTTGCAAATGTTATGCCACTCCCTGTAGTCATACTGCCGAGCTGTCATTAAAGTTGTCTCCATCAGATATACAAGTGTTACACACATATAGGCGCACACAAGTTTTCCTTGTCGATGCTGGAAAGTAATTTTGAGGAGATATACCTTGGAATGTGGTTTCATAATGAAACTGAGAGACCCTTGGCTGAAGAGGCCTAAAGTATTTAATGTAACAATAGCCAAATGTGGGCCCTGGAATCCAGACTCTTTTCATTAAACTTTCATGCTAAGCTTTAAACATATGACTTCATTTATGTCATTTGCTTTCCGCGGGACAATTTTCACTAACACACTGGAAGTTCCTTCAAAGAGTTTGATGTAACAGCGGTGGCACCTCACTACAAACAACCACACCATGTCCCTCAGCCCACACACACACACACACTCTGGTCCATGTCAGTGGATGCCGTGCCCTGGGGTCGAGCTGGTAGGGAGGTCAGATGGGAAGATTGAGTTATCATCTCTGCGCAGCTGCCCGAGGCGGCTGTGGGCCACACAACAAGGTTATCTGTCCATCTCTTGCCCTTGAGCCCCCTCTGGATTTTTGCCAGCCCCGTCTTTTGTCAGGGCCATCCGACTGTCATGCCTCAGCAGCCTCTCCAAGACGACCAGGAAGAGCCAACTGCTGAGGTGGTGGGATGGAGCGATGGAGAAAAGGGATGATCCTAGAGAAAAAGCCTTTTTGTATAGGAGAAAATGAGCAGATTAGCATTTAGGCTGTGGAGGAAAATGGAAATGATGTTGTAAACCTCTGATCCATTTTCTATAGAAACAGCCTTTTACAGTAGAGTTGGGAAGGGGATCCTTTCATAGCCTATAATCAGTCATGTAGCTGTACTCGCAGGGGGCACCACGCAGGGGCTGGAGGGTCTGTAGTGGCAGTGGTTGACACACTGCTTCCACAGAGGAAGGAGCAAAGCCCTGTAAATCCCTTTGGTCTGTGGCCCTGAGCCCTCCTCAGCTTCACCAGCCTATCAACAGACAGGGAACACAGGGCTTTCTCACGCCACACAGGCACCACTTCACTTTCTCTGCTGCCTCCTCCACGCCCTGTCTCCTTCTCTCCCTCTCTTTCTTTCCTGTGTCCCAGTGTCTTCCTCTCTGTCTGTCAGGCAGAAATGCTGGACGCATGTCCTCCCTATTCCCTGGTCCTCATATCTCATCTCCAGTCTTTCCTCTAGTGTAATTGCCTCACCGCTTTTCCCCCTGGTTACAGATGGCGACATGGTTTGTTTTTCCTTGCCATATGTTACATTGGGGAAATGTTCTGCGGTGAATTTTATACAGTGACAGGTTGAGTGTATTTGAGGCTAGAGGCCATACTGTATTACTCTGTGGCACCACATTTATCAGACTTAACCGTTTGAACAAGCAGGCACACCGATTTAATAGATTTGTATTGCAGTTTTACTGGAAGAATCCAACTTTAAATGACACTCCACCCAGGCTCCATCTGAAATGTCAAACAGCCAGCCCCTCTGAGCTTGATAAGTCATAGTGGGAAATCTTTACAGGTTGTTTAAAAAATGTAGATGTGTTTATATCAAAGGCAAGTTAATTATGGTGGTTTTTCATGGAATTCAATAAAGTTTCATGAAATTGTCCATAGAAATTTTCCAAACTACTCGTCTCTGCTGTCTGTCCACATTAAAACACAAAAAAGTTTAAGTTAAAAGTCTTAATTATACTCATGAGTGGCACAGAGAGATGTGTTTATTACTCAGAAGATAAATTCTGGGAGCACATTAATGCAAAATATAACATTTTTTACTGTGGTGAAGAAAAACTAACGCATTGAGTGAGAGCACTATGCGCTATACTCTAAGTTCTGTGTGCCGTGGCTACCTCAGTATGGTTTGGCAAAGCCATGTGCTTGTTGTGCACGCTGCCGTAAAGTGTGATTCCAAAGTGGGCAGAGTCAGTCAGTGGGCAGGCCTGCCTGTCACCCTGCACAACATATTTATTCGAGCTGACAGCAGACTTTATGGGAGTCAGTCAGGGGCTGCCATGGAACCCTAAGAGGAGGAAGAAAAGCAGGCTTTTATGCTCAGGACAAAAGATCGACAGGGGATCTAAATTTAAGGTCATTGCATAACTACGGGAACTGAGGGTTGGGGGATGGTGGGGTCCAGAGGTTGAGGTGTTGGAGGGAAGCAAGCATAGGGGGGAAACTGTCTTTAGCAACTTTGATGCCTAGTCAGACAAGGGGCATGAGGGATGACAATGCTCTGTATTTGCCGAATAATTTGAAAGTGATACAGGTAGTGATGCATTACCTAAAACTACACTGCACTCAGGGGAAATGTGTAATATTGCCTTTACACAATATTTCACCCCAAAGACCACGTACTGCAATAAGATTTCCAATAAAGCTGAACATAAGTTCTGTATTATGACTCATGTTTTAATCATCATGAATCCCAGCACTCTCTCTCTCTCTCTTAGTCTCTTATATGAATAACATATTAGAAATGAGAGCGGGAGATCATGCCGCAGTTTGGAGAAAAATTTTAACAATTAAGATCCTCGAGGACACAGTGAGAATATGCTAATATCTCTGTTAGCTGATCACACAATTTAGTGCAATAATGTAATTATCCTCACTTTTCCCTCTAATAGGTGTGAGAGTTGTAATTTTCTCTCTTATTCACTGCACTGCCAAGCTTCTTACATTGTTCAAGGCTGCCAAACCCACTGAAGAATCTGTGTTATCCAAGTGAAGTGACATGTTAGATTGTTGTTAAATATTGCTCTGTGATAATTATCTCTCTTTACCCCTATAGAAAATGCTATAGCTCCTGCTAATGATACTTTAGGGCAAATAATACCTATTTTAATCGACTGAACAGACTAGATTTAGTTACCCTCAGTGCTATATAAAATCTCCTTTTTTTTATTTGCGGTTTCTGCACTGATTTGAGAGAGGAAGTGGTTACAGGAAAAAAAAGCGGTTTCATATTTCTGTTTGTGGCCACTTACAGATGGAGACGATTATCATTTTATAATCTTATCTGTGTTTTGTAGAACTTTTAAACAGTTACAAAGTATTTTACAAAGAGTGAAAATAACCACAAAAGTAATACGAGCGTGGTAGGAAATGTAAGCCAAGGGTGATGGATCTTATCTTTTGGTCTCCTACAAATCCCAGCAGTTGCATTTTGTTTTTATAAGTTGAGAGCAAAGAAGCACTTTTGACTCAAGGTAAAGTTTGCTGCATGAAATGTGATCACAAAAGCATGGGCAATTTTGTCCAGATTACTAAATTATAATCTTGGGTAAGTGTTCTTCTGCTGCTGCTGTTTGGGGCAGGTTGTGAGCGGCTCTAGTTCAAGTGTTAACTTTATCAAAGGAAAAATTAATCACAAAATGCTCACATAAAGGTCTCAATTAAAAATAAGCATCAAGGTATTAAAACACTATTATGCAAAATGTACGTCTTGATTTGTTCTCTGTATCCTTTAGAAATGATTACATGCTGCATTTCAGGTATGGCGTATACTAGAAGTTGTCCTAAATATGTTCACTATCATCACTATGGCACCCATTTTTTTAAAAAGTTGAACATGTATAGAAGAGTTAAAGTTTTAAAGAGTTAAAGTTTTTTTTCACCTTTGCACGGTGCAGCAATGAACTATAAATATTCAGTTTATAATCCCTAAACATGAATAGAAACCCAGTTATTTCAAATCTTGTACTCGGCAGAATCTGGAGCAGAGAGAGTTTGGATAAGAACATGACAGCCTATGTAGCCTGTTCCTTCTGGGAAGTTTCCATATTCATCTGACTGCAACTTGTAGTTGGCTCTGCCCGCAGCATCAGGGATCTTGATGTAACGATCATTCAGTTGAGAAAAGGCTGCAGGCTTGATGAATTATACTGCGTACTGTTGCGTCACTGACACCACATAAATCTCCTGTTTGACAGTGAAAGGTGCCAAATGCCAGATGCCAAAAACCTTAATGTGATCAGCACTTGAAGAGGAGTGAAGGCCTTCTGGGCTCCAGCAGTAAAATGATCTCCTCTGTGTTTTCTTTACTTCTGTTAAGTGCTTATCATTGGTCTTCATGAAAGTAGTCTAAATAAGAATATTCGAAATCCAAATCTGTCTTTTTGAATCTAGTTTAAAAGCCCATTTTAGTTTGTCTGGGGAAGCTTGACCTTTAAATTCAAAACATTTCAAAAGGAGTAAAAGCTGGAACTGGTCGCTGCAATAAAATAGATAGATATCACAGAGAGTAGTCGATGCTATGAAGTAGTTGATGCAGAATGGAAATTCTCCAAGTCTCCCTTTGGCTGAAAATGAATAATTTGTGTTTTGGCTTTTTTTTTTTTTCCAAAACCTTGGCTCAAAAACGGCAGCTTGAAAATGAACCTGTGGTTTTAAAAGTTAGCTTGATCAAGGTGAGGCTTCTTAAGAAGAAGTGGAAACCCTGTAAACTGGTAACAAGGGACATAGGGAAGATTTGGTCCAGGGTATTGCCTTATTTCTTCCAAAAACAAGTAATTACCCACATAATTTGTTAAAGAAGTACACAGCATAAATGTAAGTATAGCAGAAGAGTACAGAAGATGTTCTGCTGTGTTCTTTCCCTTTAGATTTGCACAGTAATGCTTTGCTTCCACTGACAGATAACGCAGGAAATGTCTACTGTCAGTATGAGGGGAGCTTATTGTCATACACTGCCAACAACTTCCCGAACTGGAGCAGGGAGTACAGGGTTCATCTCCATTGTCCCTCCTGCAAAGTTATTTAATCCTCCATATTGTCCTTTCTATTTAGTTTTTCTGCTATTCAGCTCTTGCCAAGATATGACTGTGTTGTCGAACTCAAACAATTATTTCCAATTGTTGTGTATTGCTGGCAGTTTTTAAGTGTGTTTCCAAAAAACCCATTCTGTTGCTGCCTGGCCAGTGTAAAGGTAGGAGTGTGTGTGTGGGAGAAAAGGTTCTTATGTGTGTGTGTGTGTCATGGAAAGTAGAGTTTGCGCTCTTGTCTCTTCAGTCTTTTGGTGGCTGCAGTGTGTAGGCACCTGGTGCCAGTGTCAGTTTTATTTAGTTTCAACGCCTCTCTTTTTGTCAGATACGCTTACATGTATGCATAGTTGTAAAGACAAAGATTTGTGCAGTGGGTATCATTCATATGACTTTCACTGTGACTTGTCTTTTTACTCAGAGGAAACTGTTGACAAATGATAAATCAGTGGCAGGGGTTTCGGTTGGTGTGCACATGGCAGTTTATTCCTTGTACTGCAGTTTATGTAGAAATCCTCAGGTTGGCAGTTTATTGAATGTAAATCAGGCTGGCTTAGAGGCCGAGGCTGTAGGAGGGCTGCTAATATGCTAGGATCCCTCTCAAACGGGAGAGCTGCTTTCCTTCTCCATGTATTAGAATGAATGTGGCACATTTTACCGCATGGGCTTCTGTGGTGGGATCATTATGGAAGCTCTTGTCATTTTAAGGTGCTTGTTTTAACCGAGTTACATTTTATGATCTGTGTGTGGTTACTAATCTCTTGGACGGATAGAGAGGACTCAGTGGGAATGCTTGTGGTTTCCTTCAGGGACTGCCGACATCCAGGCAAATGTTCTCCCTGGCATGTCTTGTAAGAATCTGTATATATTTTTGTTGTAGCCAGTGGGAGATGTGTTTTTTTTTCTTTCCTTGAAGAACTAATAAGTCATAAAATACTGAAAATCATGTCAAGTCAATTATATTTTTGTCCCCCGAAATAATAGATTTCCCTCAGTCGGCTGTACAACATACAATACAACCAGACCATCGGGCAGAAATAAGGGTCAAATAAATTGCATTTTGGCTGCCAACAGATTCTGAAGAAGGCATCTGAAACAGGTTTGCAGCTTAGGCTGCTCATATTCAAATATCATCCTCTCAGAGCCCCTCTCAACACCGTACACAACCCGCAGAACTCTACAGATCGCTTCCTGTGAAGGAGGTGAACTTTCGATTCTCTGCTTCTCGTGTTTTCCAAAAATGGGTCAGCAGATGTTAGAGAGAGAGAGAGAGAGAGAGAGAGAAAAGGAGAGAGGGGTGTTGGTGGAGGAGGAGGAGGAGGAGGAAGAAGAAGAAGAAAAACAGCCAAAGCAAACTGTTTGCTCTGCAGTGTGGGCTGATAGGAGAGACTGAGGGGAAGAGACTGCATTTACTGTATGTTCTGGTCTGACGCTTGTTGGAAAAAAAAAAAAATCTTTTTCTGGCCCAGATGAGATCATGTTCTGTCCTTTGCACTCCACACCCCTTTAGATTCAATACAACTATGTCGGTGTTATTATTTTGTAATTTCCTAACCATTTTCCTTCGATATCTGCCAAATGATCACATTTGCAGGCCACATTGCATTACTTTGCCATACTGCGCACGTTTAGAGTTCATGCCCACACATGTGTTATATATTTGGCTTTCTTCCTCTGATACATGCAGGAAATATTCAGGCTCTCACTGACAGAACCCTGTATCTCTCAGAGAGTGACTACACACTTATAGTTCAGTGTAGGTTCAGTGTAGGATTGAACTTGTTGACTGACCGTGAGTTTAAAAGTAATATAAAGTATGATTTAATAAGAGATTGACAGATGTTAGAAGAATTTTCAAAAGACCCTTCAATAAGGAAGACTGGATTCGAAGTATCAAAGTTAAGTTGGATTTATTCTTGTACCGGAAGGAGCGTTTAACAGTGCAACACACAAAAGGGGTTACAGAGGAAAAAGGCTCCCTGTGGAGCTCTAACACTTGGTTCTTATGCACTCTGTAATGGGCTGTCTCGGACTCTCTTTTTATGATGCTAGATACAGATAGCATCATAAGTCTTCTTACTTTCCTTTAATAGTTAGCATTTCCCCAATTTAAATGTAGCCTCTCTGACCTGTCCCTGACCTTCATTCTGTTCTGGACTTTTTCTATTTATACATTAACCTGAACTTTACCTTACCCTGCCAGCTTTAGCAACAAGATCATATTAGAGAAGTGAAAACAGAACCTGTGAAGAGTAAGAACGTACACATCATGATATAAAACATCTGAAACACAGTATAAACCCAACTTTTTTATATATAGGGATTGTCATAGTTAAACCTACTTTGGCATTACTTTTTTTTGATAATACAAGCAACCTAAACCCATGGAATGAAAAGTGATTTAACATTTTTAGGGATTACAATGCCCCATTTAAGGTGGAAAAATCTCTTTGAAACAATGTTCTCATCCACCATTTTGTATGAATATTAGCCGTACCTCAAGGTGCTCCTAAATCCCAATTTAGGGCCTCTATTATTGTTGAATTTGATAGAGTGACACCCATACTACCGGTCTATCAGGTAGACCAATCTGCCATCAGTATATGCTTTAGTGAAGGAAGCAGGCCAAGTTCCTCCATTTAATGAAACATCGGCTTGATACAAACGATAATCCTGTTATTAACTTGACATGATACATCAGAATCATGTTATGTTCTGGCACCTGCTTAAAGTGATGGAGAAAGGAAGGATTGCATTAAAAGACTCACAGAGAGATGATCAAAAGGGTACAATCAAAGGAAGGTGCCCAGTTTATATTTGAAATGAATCCAGGAATTATCTGTCCATCCAATGTGAATGGTAATCCACCCAACACTGAGGACCACTGCAGACAAAATTTCACCAGTCATCGAACAGGTAGAGAACTGAATGAAGAAGGTGGAGCTTGTTTCTGGTGGTGTTTTTATGTGGTTGGCTGTGTTTTGTTGTGTGTCTTATCGCTCTTGCTTCCTTTCATTTGAAATGTGTCTTAAACGTGTTTTGTTTGTCTTCCAGGCTCACACAGCAGGGTCAACCAGTGTCCTGTCAATGAGGTTGGGTGCCTGGACCCGGAAGTGTGTATCCACATGAGCAAAATGTGCGATGGAGTCCCTGACTGCACCGATGGCTGGGACGAGGGGCCTCACTGCAGAGGTAGTAAAAGCACAGAAATATGCACACACATCTGCAAACGTCTGTTTTATACAAAACACTAAACAGATAGCATCATCATTTCTGAGACAATAGTGTCGACCTTTGTTGTGGATCAAAAAAATCACCAGCCAGCTTCTCCTTGCTAGCATCTCATTGCCCCCTCCCTCCCTTGCAAAAGTATAATCTCTATCCATTAATCTTTGTTAGGCCCTTTAATGAGTTGGCCTGCTCTGGCTTGTGCAATTACAATGGAATTTCTCTTTCTGGGGAAAAAAAGTCATTAATTTATCAATCAGCTAAGCTATGAGTCTGGTTTCTCCAATCCCTGCAGGAATGATGAGCATTCATTGCAGATGCAGGCAAAGAAGAATCCCATCAAATCCTCTACTATTAATTAGAGAACATAGAAGAATGAGAGATTGAACATATTGGGTCCATAGTGTCAGTCTTTGTTGCAGCAGACAAAGGAGCAAACACTGGCTGCCTACAGAGGATTCCCTCAGCATTCAGCAAGGCAGATATAGCTGTCTAAAGCTCTGCCTGTTTATAGTTGTAATAGCTCACGTTGGGAAGGTTTTCATTTCTGCTGTGCACGCCTGTGTGTCCATCTACCCATTTTCCCTGTTCAATGTCGCTTCCCCGGAATATCACGTGATTAAATATTGACAGTGAACACTAAAGTCTCAGCGGACCAAAGTCCTGGAATAAAGGTTGGTTTGCCCAGTTCTCAAACAATGTTTGTAATCTTGGATCACCTTATTACTATTTATCAAAACTACAATGGTGTATGCCACTATCTGCAATGATAAATTTGAGTCATTTTGATAGTTTAGATTAGGTTTATAAGAGAGTTTTCTCATTGGTCCATCGTGCAGATAAAGCCTGTCGGTAAATGAATAAATCTCTCTTTATAGAGTCATGTTATCAGATTGAAAAGTTGTGGTGAATTAGTCAGAGATGAGGTTTGTCCAGAAGAGCAGGAGCACTGTTGGCCTGATGAAGTGGACAGTTGTACAGAGTGGGTTGAGAGCGTTGGTATCCCACACAATGTTCATCGCTGCTTAGACAAGCCTTTACACAACACAGCAATGATGTCATCCAATCACAACATGCACCGCCTGTCCCCGAGGACACAAGTCCAGCTGTCCTCCCTAAAGCATTGGTTGACACACACCTACATGTTCATGGGCTTGTAACGCATGCATGCAATCACATGTGCACACAAACATAGACTCACACAGTCATATTCTTGTAAATACACACCCAAACACACCCATTACCCCACACACAAACACACCGGCAGTGTGTCCAGAACTTTTGGCGGTGCTGTTTGTGAGCTTCCCTCTTTTCAGGGAAAGGCCTGGCCTTTCACAAGCATCCTAGTGTTTGCTTGTACAAACTGCAGGGTTGTGCAAAGTATACCTGGGCGCTGATGTCTGAAAGCACACTTTGTCAGTCAGTGTGTCCAAGTACTTCTGCCAGAGTTGTTGACAAGAGTGGTTTAAAAAGGGGAGTGTAGCAGAGGTAGGTCAGGCAGGAATTTTATCTGACTCAAATAAATTTCCTCAGGATTTTCATGGCGTGTGTGTACGTGTGAGATTAGTTTGTGTGGCTTGTGTATAGGAATAATAGCAAGGGAGTAACCAGGTGGACACTGGTACTGTGATGGCCAGTGTGGGCAATACTGGCAAAGCAGTGCAAGTTCAGATACACTTAACCATATGCGCTTAATCTGACACTTTTTTTTGACTACTTCTGAAGTAAAAACAAATCCAAATGTGTTTACATTATTTTGCTGTCAATAGGAAAGAAAAGGTTTAAGACCATTTTTGCCCAAAGTGACAATTATTTCAATCATTTCACATCAACATCAGAATTAAGAGTCGATGAGTCACCTGTGCTGTTATTTGCTCATTGCCATTGCTGTTAATCGCATCTTTTCAAACCACACCCACACTGTCCCGATTAAACACCTTTAGCGAGTGAGCCGTAATCTCTGAATAAATTACATTTGTTGTATTTCTCCCTAAAATTAAATTTGAATGTTGTTAAATTAGAGATTGAGAGAAATTGAGATTTTAAACCACATTTTCAGGTTTCTCGAGGAGGGACTACACACTAAATTGTTTTGCAACTCCCCTGCTGCATTTTTAAAATATGCTGTGAGGCACAGTTTTTGCAGCATATGATGGTGTTGGAAAAGGTTCATCGATTGCAGCAGGAGAGAACAATAAATACTTCTCATACCTTTTCAAGATATGTTTTTCTTTGTTGAAGAACATGTAAAAAGGATATGTTGAGAATGTTTCCCTCTGTAGACGCTCAAGTCTCAACATCACTCAGCTCTTTGCCATCCTTTGGTCAAAGTGAACTTCCAGGCCTATATTTAAAAAAAAAAAAACCCTCGTAACTAAATGTAGTCTTTACAGACAATTATTATACCATTTTTCTGTCATATTGGTGAATGTTGAGTCTATTCATCAATCTGCAGTCTGTATTTGTCTTTTCTCTGTCATTTTGTGGGTGATGGGGCCTCTCTTGGGGGCAAGGCCTTAGACCTGCCTCCCTCAGAAGTGACTGATTGATAGTGAAGAGAAAATGGGGTCATGGCAGTACTCTTGAGAGATTTTCCCCTTTCCTCGCTGTCTCAAAGGGAGCCCTGATTATTGTAGTGGCCCACTGCTATTGTTTATGCATTCAGTGGGCTTTCATTGTACTCCATGTCCCACTAACTCGAATGATAAACGGTCATAGGCTTCTTGTGGCTGCCTGTACAACATTTTTATGTTTATTCACGAGTGGGTGGAGTTTCTTGGCTCCAGTCAGAGTTATCTTGCTTGACAAGACCTGTTTTATTGCTTATCAATGTAAAGACACTGCAGTGTTGTAACTGCCATGTGCTTATTAACTTATGATGGGCTACAGATTAAAGAAAATCTGAGAATGAATTTTCTAAGGCGAGTTAAACTGCTGTGTGTTTGGGAATGATTTGTACCGCAGTTTGTGTACTTTGTGTATTTGTGCATTTTTGTTTGAGCATTCGTGTGAGTTCAGATTTAAGTGTCAGGGTCGGCATGCCGCCACTGTTTGGGACTACGATAGCCGCTGTTTGCTCATTACTCAAGCTGCTGCCCTGCTTCTGTTTGCATATGGTTACTTTGCTCCCTTTGACTACGCAGCTCCAAACAGCTGCCAATAAATACACTTTTATGCTCACAATTGCTGAGCTTTCCCTATGCATACCGTGTCTGATTTACTGCACTCAGCCCTGCTCGCAGACAAGTGATTCAGCTTTCACCACTAACCTCTATAAGAAAATAACCACAAAGTAGTTTCACAGAATAAAGCAGTTTAATTAGACGGTACCTGATTTTGAGTTTCAGTTTAACCAGATCAACATGCTCAGAGTTTTGGAAATGATGATGATAAGGTTGTTTATACTATTATGACTCATTCAGTCTGAGAAGTAGATATCAGGTAATTTGATGGACCCTGTACAAAAACAGTCGGCTCCTGTCAGCTACAGGTAGAGGACAGAGGCATGTGTAGACCTGTTTCCAGACAGTGAGAGCACAAAGGTAGGAATGTCCTGGGAATTACCTCTTTAAAATGTCGCACACTGGAGCAACCTGTATTATACAGTGAGTGCTTGGTTCCAATTTTTGCTTTCAGTTACAGCCATGCGGTGTAGACTCGGAGAGAGACTACTTACGTTTCTAGTAAGGGAAATGGATCCATTTTCACACCAGATGATGGATAGATAAGTTGATCTTTTTAAAGAATGGTGTTTATGAAATATTCAGTCGTGACAGTTTTGTTGTGTAACTGGGGTCATGACTGGATTAGATTTTAGAGGAAAATGTCAACTTTCATATTGTTAGTCATAGACCAGCTATGGACAGAGTTCAAGAGCGCTTCCTTTATCATCAATCACCCTATGAAGTGGGTATATGAACTAGATCCAGATAAGTTTTGTTTTTTCTCCCAAGGAGGTTGCAGCTGGATGCATCTGGACATTATCATACAGGCCTCATATTTTAATCAGCTGTAGTCTGCTACCCAGAATCATTGACATCTGTTCAATTGTGCACACAAGTGTGAAATGTAAGATGTCTTCTGAAACTCAGTCTAGTGGGCCTTCTGGCAAGCAGGCTTATGCTCTCACTCCCTGCTTCCCTTTAAAGAGCTATAGATGAGTGAAATCGAGGGTTTCCATCCATGCAATAACAGGATCAATGGCTTTGGCATGCTTGTTTAGGACTGAAGGCCTCCAGTGTGTCACTGTGTGATTTGTTTGCTTCGTTCATTAACCCCTGGTCAAACATCTGACACGCTGCTGTTGCTTGTTTGCTTGGAGCTGGAACTTTCTAACCACTCCATATCCTTAAGCCCTTTATGTACTTGTTTCCACCTCTGTGTGCCCCGTCTCCCCCTCCCCCCTCCTTGTTTTCTCTTCTTCTATTCACAAATACACTTTGAACAAGCAGAAGGATTTGCTCTGGGGCTGGGCTGTAAATATTTCCATTGTTAAGATTTATTATTACCCAATAAAATTCTATCATCACAACAGTCTTATCTTATCATACTTTATAGTTCATTTGTCTGATGAAACATGTCAAGAGTTCTTACATCAGACAATGTTTTCAGTTATAATAAAACCTATTAAAATGGGTGGATGTGTGATTTGACTACTTTGTATCATCTCAGGTTGATGTTGAGATAATGTTGTGAAAATTATTACAGTATTAATTTCATCCATGTCGGCCACCCACAGCTAGACACTCAGGTACAAAACAGAACCAAATGACCCCGGACAGAGGAGCATTTTGTGGGTGTTTTTAGCACTCAAGTCGTCTGTGGTCTCTCACAGTGTGGGGCTTGCTGAATGGATTTGATATGGGCCACAGTGTTTGCTGGGGGACTCTTCCTTTCAGCAGGGCCACAACAAAAGGATCATTGTGGCCCAGAGTACCACAGGCTTTATATAATAAGGGCCCTTCACTTGTCCAATCTCTGCTCTTCATAGCCATACTATCGCTAAGTTTGTGATAGTATGGCTGACCATTCACCGTTTTGTTTTTGAGGTAAATTTCATTATGCTGGTGGAAGCCTCTCTCTTCTGTCTTTTTACTTATTTACTGTTTTGTTTACACTTGGTGAATGATTAAATGGGAATGTCTCTCAACAGGTTAATTCAAGGTTTGAGTAAGATTTAGCTTTTTAGATCAGCATGTGGTGTGTGAGTGCTGGTAAGGATTTGGCCTCGCTCACCGATACAGAAATGCTGCTGTGGCCACTCTTTTTCGAGCTTCAAAGGGCAGCTAGGGCTTATTACGATGTCGGACTGCCGCGTGAGAATGCACGCTTGTCATATTTCATGTCAAACGCTCGGAGAAATGGAGAGAGGAAGTTCCACTTGTGTGCGAGTGTGACAGAAAGACTGACAGCAAAGTAAAGAGACAAAGAGAATATTGTTGAGTAAATGAGAGCTGATCCAGACGAGGATAATATCTGTCCCACTGCCCTCACATACTGTAATTTCCTCCTTGAGTTGATCTCAGTGGCTGCATAGACTGGTTTATTGAACTCGGGGCCAGGACCCATCGAGTGTCGGTCACAAGCCCTTGAAGTATCCACACATGATCTATGAAGCGAAATATTTTATCGAATTGAGGAGTGACACAACATTTACTGGAGATTTAAAGATTAGAGAAGCTATCTGCAATGTCATTTGTTTTTCAGACCATACCCCATCTCTCCTAGCCTAGACACACACATCTTGATGCGCACGCACACCCTATAGATAGCATGATGAGGCGATGTGTGGATGCCCCTCTTTCATTTCCTGCCAAACGGATGTGTCCTTGAGTTCCCTCTGGGGGCGGGAATGAAGGGGCCCCTCTAACACGTGCACATTCAAATCACCTCGTCTGTCACATGCACAAATGAATACACATGCAGTATGTGCAACCCCCACTCTTTTACCCATACGCACACACACACACACACACACAATCCTATCTGATCTGCTAGTGGAGATTTGATAGGTTATGACAGTATGGTTCTGTGAAGATTATGAAGGGATTAAGATAACAATTGGAAAGTTGATCTCTCCACAAACCTGATCAAGAAGGCAATTACTTAAACAGGCTTCATTTAGCCTCCATTGTTATCCAGAATTTATTTGCCCTCTAAATCAAAGCCCCTGAAGAGCTACTGATGTGCACGCTGACTCTCCCTTCCTTCCTTCCACGTTAGCCTCCACAGTATTTAATGTTCTCTGCTTCTCTCTTGTCTTTCTGTGCCTCAGAACGCGCACCAGGCTGTACCTCCCATGGGTGCCAGTTTCACTGTGCTGTGACTCATGATGGGCCTCAGTGCTACTGTAGCAACGGCTATGAGGTCGCTGCAGATGGAAAGACATGTAAAGGTGAGTGGATGATTTGCCAGATTTATTCGAGCTGGGCCAGAGTAAAACTCATAAAATCATCTGATTACTCTGACTTTATGCTTGCTCACTGGAACTTGCGTGGGGCAGCATTCATTTTTTTTATCAAACCACTTGCCTCAAGGAAGAAGATAAATGTTTGTTATTGGGTTCAGTAGTAACCGTTGTCTTTTGTTACCTAACACTAAAAATGTTGTATCAAAGTACACCCAGTAAAAAGAAACTGTAATGCATAATGCGATTTTTCTCGTAGATTTCAATGAGTGCAATGTGTACGGGACATGCAGCCAGACGTGCACAAACACTGAGGGCTCCTACACCTGCAGCTGTGTGGAGGGCTACCTGCTGCAGCCGGATAACCGCTCCTGCAAAGCCAAAAATGGTGAGAACATGTACACAAAATGTACAACACAGACCAAGGATGCAGTTAATCAGCGCTGAGTTTCAACCCTCATTTGTTTTACAAGCTTGTTTACTGGAATTACATGCATTAAGGCGTGCAATTACTGTATGACCTTTGACTCCTCTCCATCTCCTCCTCATGTCTCTTCCCGTTATCCCCCTTCTCCTTCATTCTCTCCTTTTTCTCGGCTTACTTTTCCCCCTCCCCTCACCTCTCTGGGTCACCCTCCCCAGAGCCAGTGGATCGACTGCCTATGCTGTTGATTGCTAACCTCCATGACATCCGCTGCACCTCCCTGAGTGGCTCCACGTCTCGCCTCCCCTCAATCCTCACCAAACAGACCATGGCTATGGACTTCATCTATGCTGAAGAGACAGTCTGCTGGATAGATGTGGGTGAAACTCCTGCCGCTACCCACTTGAAGTGTGCCAACATTCCCGATCTGAAGATGGTCACCAATATCCGCACCATCAACATCTCCCTCAGCCTGCACCGTGAGTAGTAGTTTTCATTGGCTGTAATAGAAATGATCGCACTTTTGTTTCTACAAATGATATTTTCTGCTGACACCATATTCCTAAAAAATCACCTAAAAAATTTTGTCAGGTACACCGAGGGCATGACAGTTTAGTTGTAGACTGCCAGTAAAAGAGAAATGACTGCCTTGCATAAGAGCACACGAGCAGTGCTCGGGTAATAAGTTCCACTCGTCAACTCACCCCTTGTGAAATTTCCGCACTTTGCCACAGGAATCAAATGGTCAACTTTGCATTTGCTCTCTCAGACGAATGTAAGATGTGAAGCAATATGGCCTTCTCCCCCAAAGCTGCTCAGACCAGCATAAAAGTGCCAGATAGAAATGCTGAGCCCAGCTTTATTTTTCAAAAGGTTTGTCTTTGAAGAACAGGGGCACCGTGACACGCCACTAAATCATCCCGTAGAGGCAATGTGTATGTAGTTTACTTACAGTGATATGATACATATAAGACTGATGCATATTATTCAGAAGTCTGGAAATGTGTCTTTCTGCTGCTCGTTTGATGCATTTGAATGTAATCGGCTGTATCCCACATCCAGGCAATTTTTTCATGTTTTGTTCTGGAAGGTGTTGTAGATGGAAACCTAGATAGATTAACCTGTGTGTAGGAAGATAGCATAAACCACATGTGATAAATAATGACAATTAATTTCCAGGTATCTGGTTACAGATATCTTCTTGACTCACCGTCTTCTATTTCTTTCTTGACACCCAGACATACACACAGACTAACACGCAGAGTATGAACATGTCCCTTTGAAAGAGACTTGCTCATATAATGCTGACATGATTTATCTCTGATTACGAGCCTGACAGGGTTTGTTTTTATTCGTCTGGCTGACAGAGCCGTTACTCTCTAAGAATGGGGGCAGAAATGTAGACAAAGCATAAAAGCGAGGGTGTGGGTCTGTGCGTGTGTGCGCATAAGTACGTGCGTGTGGGAAACCGTTCCCTTGAGAACTGGCCCCAGGCATGAAATGGCAGACGTGAAGAAAACAAGCGGAGAAGCCGGGTGTGTAGACCCTGAAATATGGGACGAAAAACCTGCGGTGTGATTAGAAGTGCCGCGGCTCATATCCACTTCAAATGAAGCTTGTGTAACGGCTGTCACCGCTGACAGCCGGCGCAGACAGAGCAGAGACTCAAAGATTCAGCGAACCCCAGCATCCTAAAATGTTTTTTTTTTTTTTTAACATGTGATTCACTGCACTCTCCTGAGTGGCCCATATTCCTTATTCTTACCTTAATTGTGTTGGCTTGGTATTTTGATTCACTGCTCTGTTAAGTGGTGTGAGGGGTAAATGGGGGTGAAATGGAGGGGGGAGTGAAAATGGACCCTGCGAGAAAGATTGACGCAAAGGAGACAAGTGAATGATAAAATGAGAGGGAGAAGGAGAAGGTAGTGATTTGCTGTACTGTGTGTGTGTGTGGTCATACAGATGGTATTTACATTCCTCTGCTGGGTTATGTCAGCCTGAACACCCCCTGCATTCCTCCGGTCGTCTCATGTCCTGTCCAGTCAGGTCACTTTAACACACTCATAGCTGAGGCTTAGCGCACACACACAAAATCACACACATCGACCCAAATACCTTTTAACTCATGCACACATTATTATTATCATTACATTTTATGAATTGAGATTTTTCACACATTTGTGTATGTGCTCTCTCAATAGTGCACACCTTAGAATATAAAAAGCTTTGCACCTATTATACATTAAAAACAACTGCAAGTAAGCCACTTGTTAGACGAGTGGCTGCACTTGCTTATTGTGTTATCTCGATTGTTCTTTATTTGTCTCCCTCTTTGTGTCATTTATCCCGGCGCTGCAGTAACCTATTTTCAGTAAAACTAACATTTAAAGTTATATCTTATCTAATACTGGGATCAGAAAGTGCAGTTTGGAAAAAGACAATCAGATGATTGACTTTCTATTAAATTTAGGAAATGGCCGGGCAGTGCACACACAATGGGTAGGGTAAAGTGAGCTCGGCCTGAGATATGTTATCTATCGATCTGGCTCTGTGCTGTGATGTGCAATAAGGGTTTTCCCCCGGGAAATTGTTTATCAGTGGTGGTAAGCCACCCGGATCTTGTTGCAATACCGTCTCATGACTCTAAACAATAGCCACAATTAATAGCATTCCTGCCTTGTGAGATTGTACCATTTCCCCTTTTTCCTTAAAGATTGTTTTGTTCTGTAGAAATGTTAGTGGAGGTAGTCTTAATTTCAGGTATTTCTACTCCCACCTCTACAATAAAACCCTGACAGTGTGGTTCCAGTTATGTCTGTTGGGGGGTTTTGGCTGTCCGGAGTCACTCTGGGAGCAAACAGGCAAGAGGCCGTCTTTGCACTTTGGCTGACTCCACATTTTTATGTTACATCAGTCTGGGCTTTCAGCTGCGATAAGAGAGCAAAAACCCTCAGTTCATTTTGTGGATCTCGCCTGAGTCAAAAAGCCATTTGCTGCACATGCCATATATTTTCCCTTGTTATCTTCTTTAAAATGTTATTTAAGCTTGACCCATGTGAGGTTTGTGTCCTTCTTTAACCAATTTGCCTTTTCTTTGTTTGAAGGTGAACTTGCTCACCTTACCACATAATTGGAGCCGACATTGGCCCAATTGTCAGCTCTATTTAGTGTTTTATAACAAGCAGGGCTCAGGTGCACTCCTAAAAGTATTGTGGGCAGACCTGGGGATTGGCCTTAGATGGTTATGGATGAAACTGTGGAGGCAGGGGGGCGTTTGGAGCAGAGTTCACACAAACAGGGTGATTTATAGCTTCTGGGAGCCTGTGAGAGCGGCGCAGATAAGTAGACGAGGGTTCCAGATGTGGCCTGGTCTGTCTGCATGTGTGATTCTCTGACTGAGAAGATAAAAGGGAAGCGGAGCCTACCATCCCATCCTCTCCACCCTCAGAGCGGAACTCCACAGCAGGGACCAGCCCACCTCCCCAGGTCTCTCTGGCCAATGTTCAGTCCTCCTTCCTCCCTCTTCCTAGCCTTTGTTCTTAAAGCTTTTTCTGAATAAATCAGAGCACAGAAAGTCTTTGTAAATATGTTTCAAGATCTGATTTAAATGTATAGTTTCATGCCTGAGGCATTCTGTCTCACTGCAAAGTCATTTTTGTTTTGTTTTTTTACTAGATGTTAATATGCAACTAGTTTAAATAAAGTTATCCATCAGGACAGTCACAGATGAGGATCTGCCAGTGGCATCACTGTTAGGAATTACATTCTCTTAAATAGAGGTCATATGTGTCATACTCATGGAAAGCCATAAACACTAAACTCTAAATCTGTGCTCTCAGGAGGTCAAAAGGGTTTGCACAGATTAACAGGATCTCTTTGGCAAAGGGAGGATTATGGTAGCAGGATAATGACAATTATTTTCTGCTTTGCACCAACATGTAAATAAAGAAATACTCGCACTGACACGCAAATAGAGGAAATAACATTCATGCACGAATTCGGTGGCGCTGTCCCTGAGTCTAGGCGTCAACATGTGACAAGTTTGAAGAGCTAAATAGGCCGTGCCCCTTGTATGTAAATATCTTTGCTATTTGGGGGGAAAGCGTGTTTGTTGTTGCCAGTAAGACTCCCTCAGTTTGTGAAATGTTTCCTCAGAGCAGTGTGAGCTGGTAGGTGTTAAGGGGCAGGAAGTGGAAGGGGTTGTGAGAGCAGGGTGGTTGGAAGGCAGAGAAAAGGGTAGGTTCATTCAGTTTCCCAGCAAACTTTCCACTTACCAGAAGCTGAATGAGTGAGTGCATCAATAGACTCTTTGGCTCTCTGAATAAGGGGTCCACTAGTTGTAGGCTGTTACACAATGCAATAGTCACTGTGTTGCGTAACTGACTCTTTGCTCTGTATATGAGTCTAATCAATGCCTTGTGACGCCAGACTTCCAACTGGATTTCTTTAGCTGAGTAGGATTTAAGAGCTGATACCAATGGGAGTATCACTATCCCTTTTAACTCCATGACAAACTTTCCCCATTGTCAGAGTCTTGAGTCTGACCTTCATGAAACATCCTTGACTAGTTTTTACTCCAATCCCTCTGTTCTTTTTTTTCAAGCTCTTGCATTTACAGTTACCTCCCTTTTTAGATGCGAGAGCCGCTAGACTTCCCGACCTCCAATAAATTATTTCCATCCTGGAGGTGCAACAGAATGTTTGATGTTTTGATAATAAATTAATTTCACCATCAGTATTTTTCTGTCTTTCTTTCCCAGCCCCTGCCACAACTTCATCCTCCTCGACTTTGTTTATATTGTAGCACCAAGCATACTGTAAGTCTCATGAGGGTCAGGCCTTTTCAAGATCTGCGTATGTTTGCTAGGTGGATTGGGGGGTTCTACATTGGGTCCAGATGTGTGTCAGCTCTGTTGTGAAACTAGCTTTGGCTCTGTTTTTGAGCAGCATCGTTGTAGTTTTTTGGGGGGCAGGCTCCAGTACAGACATTTTCTTTATGAATGGTAAACACCCTCTGACCAACTGCAGACTCTCTCAATGGTGTTGTACCCCACTTGTGTACCCCAACATCAAAGTTGTCCCTCGGATTATGTGAAGAGACAAGTGTGGTCGCTTTGATACTGTATGTGTGAGTAGTGAGTCTGTGTGATGTGCATTTGTGTATACAGCGTTCTGCTTTGACAAGAAGTGTGGTGGCAGCTGTAAAAACACAAGTCTGTATGTATCTCGAAGCCCTCCCCCCGCAGCTGGGTCTCCCTGCGGTCTGGGATTTCAGGAACCAGTCTCATACAGGACAGAGTCCTCAAAGAGTGAGAAATGTTTCCAGCGCTAACTTAGCATTTCAACTCATCGATGCTGGGGGTAAATCTGAAAAACCGTGTCTATCTGCAAAGCTTCCTCTTTGTAGGTTGGCTTAGTAAGCAGTGGGGTTACAAAATTTCAGACATGTTGCAACAGTATGTGGGTCGATCTGATCCTCGGGTTCATCCTTCCTGCCTGACATGTACAATTTGTGTTACAAATATAACTAAAAAAATAAATGAGTAGATGATGCGGGTGATTCTATACATTGCACCAGGCGTCATTAAATTCTTTGATGCTTGATTATGTGTATCATATGCTGACTGCCTTCACAGTCATATACTAACAATGACATCGTAGAACTTGTAGAGTTCACACTAAAGGCTTTTGTCTCACTTTTTTTTCCTTTTAATGGGAACACAATTTTCCTCAAAATGTTTAGATCAGTGTTGTGTCATGTTGGTTAGGTATGTGGCTTTTATGGAGGCATAACTGCCAAAGTAAAAGTAGTGCTAATAAATCCCTTTGTAGTCAATGTCTAGTATTTACAATAAGTGAGCCATGGATAATTTCATAATACAGTATACTGTCAAAAAGTCTCCTTACAGGAGTTCTGTGTTTCTACTCAAGTCTACTGAAAGGAGTTCAGCTTAGAAAGTGCAGGCCTTCACCTCTCGCTTTTTATCTGTCACTTTTTGTGTTTCTTTCCCTCCCCCATGCCCTTCTCGCTTTAATCAAAGACAAGTGGAGTGCCTGTAATGGACAACCTGTTAGACCCAGTAGTGCTGTAAGATGACAGAAGCTCATTAATTCAGCACTATTATTTTGTTTTTCAAGAGTGTGGGCACTCTTGAGGAGAGGGGTCATGCCATCATAAAATGAGAGGTTTCTTGAAATTAAGCTGGTATATGACTGAGAGTTATATGACTGTACTCCCATGAGACTTTTTAAAAAAAAATGGTTCTGTTCTCTCTCTTCTTCTCTCCACTACATCTCTCAGATGTGGAGCAGATGGCTATTGACTGGCTGACCGGAAACTTCTACTTCGTGGATGACGTAGACGACCGGGTGTTTGTCTGCAATAAGAACGGCCAAACATGTGTGACCCTGCTGGACCAAGAGCTGTACAACCCTAAAGGCATCGCCTTGGACCCGGCCATGGGGTCTGTACTTCAGACCCTCCACTCTTCTTGAACTAACGCTACCCTCAATACTGTTTTAGCAACGCTATAGAGGAAAACTCTGTCATATGATCAGGCAACCTGCTGACCAAGCAGGCAGGCAAAAAATCAAAGCACTTCCTCCAGATGGAAACCTAGACAGATACTTGTGCGCCACTTGCATTCTGGTTGTGTTAGGTTCCGGATGCTGACATGCTGGTATCCTTTCCTTTTTCCAAAGTATCACTTCTCTCTTTTTTTTTTTTATTGTCGTGGAAATTATCTCTAATCCATTTCAATGAGTAATACAGATCTCTCAAAAGTGGTCAACTGTGACCCACATGAGGTCAAAGCACCAAAAAAGTGAACCAGTTTTAAGACATATCACTTCCTCTTGTTGATGTGATTTCCTTTTCACCTCAACTGTACTGAATTTCGCCTTTCTTTTTGCTCCCTTTCTTCTGCTACAGCAAAGTATTCTTTACAGACTATGGGTCGACGCCAAGGGTGGAGCGCTGTGACATGGATGGTCAGAACCGCACTAAGCTGGTGGACAGTAAGATCGTCTTCCCCCATGGTATTACACTGGACCTGGTCAACCGAATGGTGTACTGGGCTGACGCCTACCTGGACTACATCGAAGTTGTCGACTATGAGGGCAAAAACCGTCACACCATCATCCAGGGCCTGCTGGTGAGGTTTGATGGACGGTTAGATGGATGTACACATAAAAAAAACAAAAAAAAACAGCTATAACCAAACATACGGAGATACACTCAAGAATATAGACTTCTGATTGTTCAGCCTTCTTTTAAAAGTTTGAACTTTGCCAAATAACAATAGCCCAGAGTCCCTATTGAGTTTTCTGTCATCTATTTGATAACCCAAAACATCTGTTTTCCAGCTTTGTATCATCATTGATTTAACTTTATTGTCTTTAGAGGCAGTACTGTTTTCCAGTTGTCTCCTGTGTATCTAGGCAAAGAGAGTCTGCCTCTCCTGGGGATACGTCCTTTTTATTGCCTTGATTGATATTACTTAAAGAGTGTGTGATTTTCCTGGCTAGTGCCTCTCTAGACATATTAGTCTGGCCCTAGTGAAGTTTGGCTCAAACTTATAGTGGAGTAATGATCTTAATGAAATCAGGACTGCAGTGGTGGGAGGACAGTGGTGGTGGTGGTGGTGGTAGCGGCGGTGGTGGTGGAGGGGGTAATATGATCCTAACCCATAGATCTTTCTGACAGCAGAGGAGAGCTGCACAGAATAGACCCTTATAAAAGTAGAATCTCTCTATGTTTAACAGGCGATAGGAAGTGGAGCCATTTTCGCTGCCTGATGCCAAGTATACACAAACACTATCTCTTTATCTCTCTGTCTGTCTCTGTCTGTCTCTCTCTCTCTTTCGGTCTTAGACAGTTTTCTTCACATTTTTAGTACCTGTCAGGAAACTTTCAGCATGTGGATTTTACCAGGCTATGTTCAAGATAAAAATGTGTACACCAGTGATATCACACAAGCCATTAGTCATGCAGCATACACAGTTTAACATCAGCACTTCAGAAGCAAACTAATTTTGCTGCTTTATTGTCTCTATCTATTTCAGATTGAGCACCTGTACGGGCTGACTGTATTTGAGAACTACCTGTACGCCACCAACTCAGATGAAGGCAACCTTAACCCCAAGACCAGCGTGATCAGAGTGAACCGCTTCAACAGCTCAGACTTCCAGGTGGTGACACGGGTAGACCGGGGAGCCGCACTGCACGTCTACCACCAGAGGCGCCAACCTCAAGGTACTGACATAAGAAGGCGCAGCTTAGCTTGACTGCTAGCTCTCAGTTACCATTGCATGACTGTTGTGTTTGTGCTCCTCTCTACTGTCTTAGTGCGCAGCCATGCATGTGCCCTGGATCAGTTTGGGAAGGCTGGAGGTTGCTCTGATATCTGTTTGCTGAGCAACAGCCACAAGACTCGTACCTGCCGCTGTCGCTCTGGATTCAGCCTTGGCAGCGATGGCAAGTCCTGCAAGAGTGAGTATCAAGACTCAGGGAAAAATTTAATTTGACAAACGCCTTCCCATTAGTTTCAGCCTTGATGATTGATGATGGCAGTGAAGTAATGGTGGTTACAATATCGCTGACTGAAGTAATTACATTTATCCATCTTTTTTTTTTCTTCTGCAGAACCAGACCACGAGTTGTTCTTGGTGTATGGCAAGGGTCGTCCTGGAATCATCAGGGGCATGGACATGAATGCCAAGGTGCCTGATGAGTACATGATTCCCATTGAGAACCTAATGAACCCCCGAGCTCTGGATTTCCACGCTGCCAGTGAGTTCATCTACTTCGCTGATGCCACCAGCTACATTATTGGCCGGCAGAAGATAGATGGCACAGAGAGAGACAACATACTCAAGGAAGGTAAGAATGAAACTCTCTAACCAAATCCTGGCTAATGCATATCTTTTAGGGAGGAGAAGAATTCAGTCTAGTTATACCATATCATTTTCATTTTATTCACTGGATATTCATTCTGGCCAGCCAAGATTGTCTTTTTCACACCGGCTTCCTTTGCTTATCTCAGGTATTCACACAGTAGAGGGAATAGCAGTAGACTGGATGGGAGGTAATCTCTACTGGACAGATGATGGGCCTAAGAAGACTATCAGTGTTGCCAGGCTGGAGAAGGCCTCTCAGACCCGCAAGACTCTCATTGAGGGAAAGATGAGCCACCCTCGTGCAATCGTGGTGGACCCCCAGCATGGGTGAGACACTGGAGGGGCGTGTGTTGTTATTTAAATGGGTATTCTGCTTTAGTCGCTATGTTGAAGTGGTTTCATGTTGAATTGGTTAAGTGGTTTGAATTTGGAGCTAATTGGGCTGCCTGCACTATAGATGCTTGCTAAACTCATTGGTTACATTGGTGTGTTTTCAGGGACTATTGGGATACTCCCCCTCTTTTTATGGTTCTATCAAAGCACCTAAACTCAAAGCTCCAGCTTTCACAGAAAGGTCTTCTCTCACATGGCTTTTCTTGTCTCCTAGGTGGATGTACTGGACCGACTGGGAGGAGGACCCTACAGAGAGCAACAGGGGGAAGATCAAGAAAGCTTGGATGGATGGTTCAAATCATCAGGTGTTCTTGACCAGTAAGACAGTCCTCTGGCCTAATGGCTTGAGTCTGGACATTCCTCAGGGCATCTTGTACTGGGTCGATGCCTACTATGATCGTATTGAGTTGGTTTACCTCAACACCACAGAGCGAAAGGTTGGTAACGCTCTGGAATATATTTAGATGGTATTGCATTTGTGTATTTACAGACAATAAAACATGATGATAATCAGTTTGTTGGTTAAGAGGTAGTATATGATGTTCTCTCTATTCATTTAACAGGTGGTGTATGAGGGACAGGAGCTCAACCATGCCTTTGGCTTATGCCATTACAAACAATTTCTTTTTTGGAATGAGTACCGTGGCGGCAGCATCTACAAACTGGACCAAGTCACTAAGACAGTCACTCTACTCCGCAACGAGAGGCCACCCATCTTTGAGATCAGAGTCTATGATGCACACCAGCAGCAAGGTACATATTCCTTCTACTTATTCATTCATTTCATGACTCACAAACAAGTAGGACATGAGGATAATATACTACCTTTCTTCTTGGTTTGTTTTTTCATTTAGGCTCCAATGCGTGTCGAGTTAACAATGGTGGCTGTAGCAGTCTGTGCCTTGCTATTCCTGACGGCAGGTCCTGTGGCTGTGCTGACGATCAAATCCTGGATCCTGTCGATAATGTCACCTGCAAAGGTACTTAGCAGCTTTACCAGTAGAAAGGTCATGGAAATTTCATTACCCCACAGGAGTTAAGGCTGCTAAAGAACTCTAGGATGTACTTTCCATTTGCAACCTATACTATACACTGTCTTTGCCAAATCCAGAGAGAAGCTTTAAAAAAACCCTCCTCCAATATTTTTACAAATTAAAGTGAGATGAAAGCTGACCTACACTCCCAAAAAGCTTTGTTTTGTTTTGGTGCTCAACTCTTGTCTCAATGACCCATCTGTTTCTGCTCCTACCCCTGATCTCATCTCCAGCCAACCCCTCCTACGTGCCCCCACCCCAGTGCCAGCCTGGGGAGTTTGCCTGCAAGAACAACCGCTGCATCCAGGAGCGCTGGAAGTGTGATGGGGACAACGATTGTCTGGACAACAGCGATGAGGCCCCTGAGCTCTGCCGTAAGTGTGCCACGTCATTGCCATGGTTACATTGCAATACATAGAGAAACAAAAGTTCACTTTAAGGGTCTTAGCTAACATGAACCGACAGAGTGCAAACTACAGTTTCCAAGATTGTCTCTTTCCATGCAGTGTGATGTGGCTGTAATGTTGCTGGCCACCTTTCTCCTCATCAGTTGATAGTGACAACCAGGGACTCATTTTTATCTTGGATGTTCTTATCCTTTTATATACTTCATTTAAAGTCAGAGACTTAATGCGTTGCAGGTTTATTTAGCACATTGCGTAGTCTATCAAACAGAAAAAAAACTTGGTGTTAAAAAAACATAACACGTTTTTAAGAAAGAAGTGTTGATGTATAGTTTTTAATTTTCTTTACCCAGACCAGCACACCTGCCCCGCTGACCGATTCAAATGCCAGAACAACCGCTGTATTCCTCTGCGATGGCTTTGTGATGGCGACAATGACTGCGGTAATGATGAAGATGAGTCCAACACCACCTGCTCTGGTATGTACATTTTAGAGCTATTTGAATGTATTACCTTTTGTCGCAGGTTGGGCAGCATTTATATCTGGTGAATGATTTTATTCATGATCTACAACAGGGGATTTTTGATGTTAGATGATTTCAAACAAATGGTGTCCTTTGAGGTTAAATTAAAAGTGAAAATAGAGAAATACTGGAGTACCTTGAGCGGGGGCAGACAAGTTGAAACTAAAGCAGACATATTGGGATCTGTTAGCTTTGAGTTAATTCAGTTACGATTAGTGTGGTGGATGCTAGCAGGATTTTATAAACCGGTCCAGGAGGATGTATTGATCTAGAGCATCAATGATAATGAGCTGAAACACAGTGATGGTCCTTGGCTAACAACATTTGTTGCTTTTATAAGGGCTGTCTCAGTCCCTCAAATAAATTGAAGGAGATTACAAATTGTCTTTAACTTAATTAAGATAAAGTGAGTGTGCTGTTTTGGGGTCACAACTGGTCTTCAGTGTTTTTTTTAGCAGTCACATTCAGGAGATTAGGTTATAATATTTTACATCTTCGAGCATGTCTTCTTTAACAGCGATGAGTTATTTTTATAGTTACTTTGAGTCGGGGATGATGCACGAGAAGTGACGCTTTTACAGCACTTAACTTTTTTACACTTTGTTCCCCTTCCAAGCTCGCACATGCCCACCAAACCAGTATCCTTGTGCCAGTGGGCGCTGCATCCCCATATCCTGGACGTGTGACCTGGATGACGACTGTGGAGACCGGTCAGATGAACCAGACTCCTGTGGTGAGTCTTTACTGCACCTTTTATATTGTTTTTTCCTTTAATATGCTTGAGATGACAAATATGCTTATGATTTTTCACGTGTTCTGTCTTGGCCCTCCTTCAGCGTACCCAACCTGCTTCCCCCTGACCCAGTTCACCTGCGCCAATGGCCGCTGCATCAACATCAACTGGCGCTGTGATAATGGTAATCATCTCCTAAGACTTCCCCTAAGTCGTTTTTTAAAACAATCCAAATGCTGAAATTCAAATTCCTGTGTGACAGACAATGACTGTGGGGACAACAGTGATGAAGCCGGCTGCAGCCATTCATGCTCCAGTGTCCAGTTTAAATGTAACAGTGGCCGCTGCATCCCAGAATACTGGACCTGTGACGGCGACAACGACTGTGGAGACTACAGTGACGAGACTCACGCCAACTGCACCAACCAGGGTAAGGAACAGTACTCCACTTCAGGGCATTTTGTTTGTACCTTTGCCAGCTGTGTCAACCTCTCATCACGTCAGGTATTGTATTTCACAATGTTTACATGGAGCCGTTTGCCGTTATAAAGAGGCTGTCACAATGAAGCTGAGATTGCCCTCCTCCCTGTTCCATTTCCTCTGCTCGGCATGCCACTGCCTGCCCTCTGGCTTCCACTTATCATTTACAGCAAATCCTCCGTTCAGGATGTAATTATGTTTTGTGGTTAGATACCAATTAAACTCTTTCATGGACTTGTGCAAATGGCATAGATGTGTTGACTCTGTTTTGAGTTTAAAATAGCTGGCAGCCATGATAGGTTGATCTGGAACATTGAGTTTCGCTGGTTAACCACTCTCTGTTACAATGACTAAGGCAGCGTCATAACACAGTGTCACACTCTTTCTTTAGCCGGTAGTCTGCCTTAAAACATCTGCTCCTGTACACAGTGTGCTCTGATGTTGTATGTACTGTTTGATCCATGCAGAAACGCAGCCAACTGCTGTCAAGTCCCAGCATGCAAAAACGGGGCCCAGCGTGACCTGTTGGTCTAATGAGCAATCTGTGCTCTGTGTGTGTATGTCTAGCTCTGTGTGTGTTTGTTAGCTCTCTTGGCCTGCTGTCTGGAAGTCATTAGCTGAAATAAAAAAGCAATACTATCGCCTTCCCCTCCTGTATATTGTAGTCCTGTGCTGAGATGTCCCCGGGCCCATTTCCTGCTTTAGTCGTGCCAAGAGCTGACCTTTGCCATGAGGGGATGTCATTGTACCACCTCCTCACTGGTGCCTTTAATCTGCCTCTGACATCAGTCTGTGAGCTGTGTGTGTGTCATTGTTGTTTGACTTGGCTTAGTGTCAGGTTGTTAACCCAGCATCCCAGAGTACCTACACATTAATTAATGACTAGAATGGCCTATTCTTTCTCTTCTCAGTTTTTAGCCAAGTGTGTGTGGTCTGTGCATGTGTTGTTTCTTGGTTTTGATTCCAGTCCAGTTATTTTTTCAGTTGCTAACTTCTAGCGGTATTTTATTGCTTCTTTGACATTGGCTAAACTGCACACTCTGTCTTTTTTGTTGGCTATCACACTCTGTCTTGCTGTTTTCTCTCCAGCAACCCGTCCTCCAGGCGGCTGCCATGTAGATGAGTTCCAGTGTCGGATGGATGGCTTGTGCATTCCCATGCGCTGGCGCTGTGACGGGGACACAGACTGCATGGACCTGAGTGATGAGAGCAACTGCGAGGGTGTGACCCACATGTGTGACCCAGCAGTCAAGTTCAGCTGCAGGGACTCTGGTGAGGATGCTTTCAGCTGGCTTAAGTATTAGAGGTTAGAGGTGATGAACCTTGTCAATGTCAGTTCAAGTAGCATTGTTGTTAGTTAGAAACACAGGATTTTATTCTGTGACGGATGAGGACAAATAAAGGAAAGATTAAGTGCCTGGTCACACCAGAAAGTGGCTCTGGTAAAATTATTTGGACATCAATCATGTGGAGGCTGCTGGCAAAGAGGGAAGTTATTACTGTTCCTTTTTATTCAGTGAGCAGCTTTATTATAAAATTGGATGATACAATCCATCCTCCATCTTGGACTCTCTCCTCAAAGGTCAGCACTGTCAAGATGATTTTCTGTTGGTCAACAGCTCGAATTTGCATGTTTGTTCACCAAAAGTAAAATTCACTTTGCCTTCCTGAGCATTTCCACAATTTTGTTTATCTGAAGTTGCTATTACAAACCCCTAAATATGTATAAAACCGACCTCTGGGAATATTTTATGGTCTGGACAGCTCGCTGCATCAGCAAGGCCTGGGTGTGCGATGGCGACAGTGACTGTGAGGACAACTCGGATGAGGACAACTGCGAGGCGTTGGTGTGCAAGTTATCTCACCACATGTGTGCTACCAACGACTCCATCTGCCTGCCGGCTGAGAAACTGTGTGATGGCACTGACGATTGTCCGGATGGCTCTGATGAGAAACTTTGCGGTAAAATATTTCAAAAACATTTCTGCACAGACAACAACATGAAAATGTGTGTTTTTTTTGTCCTGTCCTGTCTCCATACTGAAATAATCCACAAACCCATTATAAACAAAGAACATACAACTCTTCTTTCTCAGATGTATTCCAGCCTTTAATCTCTCTTTCTTGCCTGCAGATCTGTGTGCGTTGGACAACGGTGGCTGTAGCCACAACTGCAGCATCATTCCTGGGGAGGGCTTCATGTGTTCTTGTCCCTTGGGCATGGAGCTGGGAGCCGACAACAAGACCTGCCAGATCCAGAGCTTCTGTGCCAAACACCTCAAGTGTAGCCAGAAGTGCGAGCAAGAAAAATCCAGCGTCAAGTGCTCCTGCTATGAGGGCTGGGAGCTGGAGGCTGACATGGAGAGCTGCAAAAGCACTGGTAATGGAAAAACAGGGACTTTTTTGGCATAAAGAGTTTATTTACTCCTACAAACTAAAGATTTTTTTTTGGCCTCAGCTTGAGAGCAAAAGTATTTTTCTTGCTGAAGAAGCACTACAGTACTGAGTCTACTGTATATAAAGTATTTAATGCATCATAGTGTTTCACCAGAAAGTAAGCAGCCCTGAAAAACCCTTCAGTTATTCAGTTTTTTTTCTTCAGGGACAGATGGAGGGGAGGTATGACAGACACAGCTGTGGCAGAATTTGATCCAAGACCAACAAGGGGTTTTTGCGAATCTCTTTCCAACACATTTGTGGTTACTACTTCTTTTGCTTTCAGATCCCTTCAAGCCTTTCATCATCTTCTCCAACCGCCATGAGATCAGAAGGATTGAGCTTCACAAAGGGGAGTTCAATGTGCTTGTACCAGGCCTGAGGAACACCATCGCCTTGGATTTCCACCTCAACGAGAGCACCCTTTACTGGACTGATGTCGTGGAGGACAAGATCTACCGCGGGAAACTGTCTGAAAATGGAGGTGAGCCAGTTAGCTACAGATTTAAGTAATTTTAGCTTAAGCACAAAGATAGATGAGGTAGCAGAATGAATACTCATGTATAACAATCTAATTTACATAGTAATAAGATCATTTTTCATTGTCATATTTTTGCAAGTAAAATAAAAACAGTAAAATGGATTGTTTCTTCTGAGAAAGCAAATCATATTTATGCTTTTGACTGAGCATTTCTCGTAAATTAACTTCCGCTGAGGGAATAGGCCTTACATTCTCGGGGCCAAATGTTTTTAAAAAGAGTCTGTGGTCAGCAGTGGTGGTCTGTGACCCTGAATAAATCTCCCAGGTCAAGGCCAGCCTTTCCTGCTCCAAAACCCCAGGTCTCCTTGCCAATCAAGGTTGTGTTCCCAGCAAAGCACTTAGGGGGCACACGGAAGGCTTTGTCTCTTCCCATTTGTCTCAGTACTCGCTGTGCGTGACCAGAGCCAGAACACTGATGTAGTACAGGAGGTATAACGCACCGCAGTTCCTGTTCCCAGCCCTCCAACTTCACCATTTAAAATAGGGCTCCTGTAGCAGACACATTGTGACCAACTCATAGATCAGCTCCTGCTGCTTGTTACTGAAGCTGCTTTAGAATCTCTAAGGTTGTTGGTGTACTACCCACACATACACACAGAAAGGCAGCCATAACTCCAGCATTCCTTTAAACAAACTGTGAAGAAGGCCGGTCCCACTCCCTCTAATTACTACTGGAAGGCCTTGTGAAGAACTTGTCTCTTCGTCCTCGGCCAGAGATGATCACACATTTTGGTTTGCACTTAGTCTGCATGAGAGCCAGTTGTTTCTGGGAAATAATAAAAAGAGTGGGAGATATGGTGTTAGATGTTTGTTTTCTCAGAAGTAGGCCTGTGGGGTTGGGAAGATCTGGTCGAAGCTACACTGTTACACACAGCAGCAGTACGTGCCAGATACCAAGAGTAAAGAATTCTAAACAATTCATTGTTTGTCAGGGTTTTTTTTTAATGAACCATATGTGTTGGCTGGAGATTTGAGCTCCTTGGTGAAACTGAAATGAGGCAAGGTATTACACTAAATTATCTGAATTACTATTGTATTTGCCATTTTATATCCTATTAAAACAATCATGAAAGTGCTACAAAATACCAATGCTAGTCCCCTTTTGTCAAATGCACAACAAAGAACCAAACACTATCCTAGTTCTAAGTCCTTATATCTCTGTGTATCGTGCCTAGCTCTGACCAGCTTTGAAGTGGTGATCCAGTATGGACTGGCTACTCCAGAGGGTCTGGCTGTGGACTGGATAGCAGGAAACATCTACTGGGTGGAAAGCAATCTGGACCAGATAGAGGTGGCTAGACTGGATGGGACCATGAGAACCACCCTGCTGGCTGGGGAGGTGGAGCACCCAAGGGCCATCGCCCTAGACCCTCGAGATGGGTAAGAAGCATAGATAGGGATCTTGGAGCTGTAGTCAAGAAAATGGGAAGCCAAGTCAAACACCCTTTTTAGCTTAAGATTCCTCCCACTAAATGTTCTGTGAAACTTGAACATGCTTTCATGTGATCATACTGTACACATCCGTGAAAATTCCTCCTCTCATTGGTTTATTTTCTTTTGGAAAGTATCCTATTTTGGACAGACTGGGATGCCAGCCTGCCCAGGATTGAGGCAGCATCTATGAGTGGTGAAGGCAGACGCACCATCCACAGGGAAACAGGCAGTGGTGGCTGGCCCAACGGACTCACTGTGGACTACATGGAAAGACGCATTGTCTGGATTGATGCCAGGTAGAATTTGCCTCTAGTCTCTGAATCTACAGAGCGCTCTCATTGTACTGCATCCACCCACTGGCTCGTTACATCAACCATTCGCTCAGTCTATTTTCTCTTTGCTTGCCATTATTAGTTTTTTAATAAACATGCAGATTTGCTTTGCTTATGTAAAACAATCTACAAAGTACGGACTCATCTAGCAACGTGAGCATCAAGCATATACTTAAGCTGATGCACATGTTATCCCTGCCTTAATCTCTGCCTTAATGCTTCTCCAGGTCAGATGCTATCTACTCTGCTATGTACGACGGTTCTGGCCTGATTGAAGTGTTGCGGGGTCATGAGTACTTGTCCCACCCCTTTGCTGTCACCATGTATGGAGGCGAGGTCTACTGGACTGACTGGAGGACTAACACTCTAGCCAAAGCCAACAAATGGACAGGACACAACGTCACAGTAGTCCAGCGCACCAACACACAGCCCTTTGACTTGCAGGTCTATCACCCATCCAGACAACCTCAGGGTAAGGTTGCACACCACATACGTGTACATAAACACTCAGAGAGAGAGAGAGAGAGAATGAGAGAGAGTGCCCATATTTTATATTTACCTCTGCCTGCCAGCATGTCTTACTGTCTGCCTGGGCTTAACTCAAAGGAGAGCAGCAACAAGCTCACAGTTCATTGCTGACCGCCTTGATTCACGAGTCCCATTCCCTAAAGACAGCTGACCTTTTAGAGCTGTGAGACGCGTTGTCTCCTCACACCAGCAGCAATTTGGACACCTCCTGCTGCCTCGTTGATCAAAAAGTCACCTCACTGTTCGGCATTTCCCACCGGCTGAGTAGAAAATAAAATCCTCCTCCTGCGACTTAAATGTCATGTGTTGCTCTCTCAGGCACACACATGATTGGCAAGATGACAAAAAAAGATTGTCACAAATGTTTTTGCAGTATTCTGTCACATTGAACTGTCACCTTGATGTTTAGTAGCCAATGGCTGTGTCGATCCCAAGGGTGTGTGGGACGCAGAGAGACACTGGGACCTGTAATTGGAGGCAGGAAAAGAGAGATCTCAAAGAATTGTTGAGTGGCAGCTGCAACCAATGCCCATGACAGTGATGATTCAACAGGCATGCGTTGACAGGCCTGGTAGACACTCACTTTCCTTGAGGGTCCATTGATTGAGAGGTCCATTAAAATAACTCTTGACTGAGATACTCTGGAAATGCCATCTCATATTGATGCCAGGCTTTGTGTCAAGTTTGTGGAGATTCTTTAAGAATATACAGCATCCCTCTGTCTTTCTTCATTTGTCATTTTTTGTGTGCCCTTCTCTCTTTCTGACCACATTTCCTTAATGACCATTTCTTTTTTTCAGCTCCTAACCCGTGTGCCACAAGTGACGGTAAAAGCCCTTGCTCCCACCTCTGTCTCATTAACTTCAACCAGACCTTCTCCTGTGCCTGCCCTCACCTCATGAAGCTTCAGCCGGACAAACGCACTTGCAAAGGTAAGGACAGATACTGTTAAAAAGACAGGCCCCCTCTTCTCTCACCTTGAAAAGCACTCAAACCAATGCTGTCATACAAAGTCTCCGTCATCATTGCGGGAGTCTTTTCTCATGACTGCCAGGGCTGCTACCATGCGCTCAGCCCCCAAACTTGACATCAGCGTCATTAGCTGTCATCTCTTTTGACAGAAGATCTGATTACATCTCCTACACGGCATTCTTTCACTCTCATTTCCATTTCATTCCAAATAAAAAGGCGTCAGAAGTCTTGCGCTGAGGATTTATTGTTATGTGATCTCATGTGTGGGTTTCATGATGGTTTTGATGGCGTAGCTGTGGGAATTTGTGGGCATGTGTGTCTGTTTATTAACCGTCCTACAGAACAGTCCTCATCTTAGCGGTGTAGATTCAAGGATAATTGGATTAAAAGGTGTCTGATGCGTTTCCCATTAATAGAGGAACTTGTCACTGTCGTGCTGTGAATTCTGACACACCGAGTTGACAAACTGAGCTAAAGGTGCCTGAATTATTTGATTTAGGAGACGTTTGTTTTTTTTCACCTCCCCTTTCTCTGGAGGTAATCGAACCTCAACAAGGGCACGGTGTTACTGGCTGGTCAGTTTGACCCTCTTGAGCTGCTGTCCTCTGGGATCCAGCTGGCTTCACCCACCCTCAGCTAGTACAGTGAGAAGAAGCCTAAACTTAGCTAAACGTTTAATCACAGTGTACTTCTAGGAATATAGATGAAGCAAACTTAAGCATGAGAAGTCAGAGAAGTCTTTGTTGCCAATATTAATATTATTATTATCTTATTTTTTTTCTAGAGTCCCGCAAGTTCCTTCTATATGCCCGTCAGATCGAGATCCGGGGTGTTGACATTGACAACCCTTATTATAACTACATCATCTCCTTTACCGTGCCGGACATAGACAACGTGACGGTAGTGGACTATGATGCTGTTGAGCATCGCATCTACTGGTCAGATGTCCGAACGCAGACAATCAAGAGAGCTTTCATTAACGGCACAGGGGTGGAGACTGTTGTGTCTGCTGGTAAGAACAATTATTTTGCATTTTGTATATTCTTTAATTTTATTTGTTTGTTTTTTCTAGTTTAAATTTCATCTGTTTGAAAAGTAGATTAAAGCCTAACATTTTCCACTGTGGTTCGAACATTTCCCAGACCTTCCCAATGCTCATGGGCTGGCAGTAGACTGGGTGTCCAGAAACCTCTTCTGGACCAGCTATGATGCCAATAAGAAGCAGATCAATGTTGCCAGGCTGGATGGATCTTTCAAGAATGCTGTCATCCAGGGCTTAGACAAGCCTCACTGTCTTGTCCTGCATCCTTTGCTGGGGTAAGCATCCAGTTAATCAGGCCTGAATTCAGCTGTGAATCTGATGCTTGAGCCTACTACAAAGTCTTTTAAGTTTTCAGCTCCTTCTTAACATTCATATGCATCTGCAGGAAGCTGTACTGGACTGATGGTGACAACATAAGCATGGCTAACATGGATGGCAGCAACCACACCACACTTTTCACCAATCAAAAAGGACCAGTAGGTGAGCAGATGTAATCCTACTGCTAAAAATAACTAACTGCAAAATGTTACTGTCTCTCTGTTTAACTCTACAGCAGAGATTAAGCATGAATTAATTAAGCATTAGTATGATTAGTAGTATTAGCATTAGTATGAGAGATTTATATGTATAATGGCAACATTATTCCTTCCACTCCAGGTCTCTCTATTGACTATGAAAAAGAGCAGCTGTATTGGATCAGCTCAGGGAACAGCACCATTAACCGCTGTCAGCTGGATGGAACAAAACTGGAGATCCTGGAAGGTGTTAAAGGCAAGCTTACCAAGGCTACAGCACTGGCTATAATGGGTAAGATGAAAAAGATGATACTGCAAATGTATCCTCTTTGTTTTCTTTATTTTCAGACCTGAAAGCTGAAAGCAGTTATTTCATATAACCGCTTATATTGTGACAAGATCAATATCTCAAAATCAATGGAACAACATACAAAGATTTGAATCAATTTCCTTCACTGTAGGAGACAAGATGTGGTGGGCAGACCAAGGAACTGATCAGATCGGAACATGTGACAAGAAGGACGGAGGAAACTGGAAGGTTCTGCGAAACAACACCTCCCCTATGATGCACATGAGGATCTATGACGAAAATGTGCAGAAAGGTAAAAAATGCAGCCTGTGGTTTTTGTCAGAATGAGTCACAAGGTAATTCTATATAATCTGAAACAGTCTGAAAGCTGACTTATATGAAATTCACTTGAGTCATGATCCGAAGTCTCCTGTTCTCCAAATGAACGCTCCATTTGAAACCAGATGAGAAAAATATTTATCTTCCTTTTTGCGCCTCACTGATCTTCTCCTTCTCTTTTAGCAGGCATCAACCTGTGCAGTAACAACAATGGAGACTGCTCCCAGCTGTGTCTGCCCACCTCACCAACAAGCAGGGCCTGCATGTGCACTGCTGGATACAGCCTCAAGACAGGACAGCAGTCCTGCGAGGGTAAGATACTGCGTCACAGCTACAGCCACACATGCAGTCACACATATGGTTGGAATGCAGAGCATCCTAAAAACAAAAATGTATTGTCCTGTTTCTGAGCAGGCATGGGCTCCTTCCTGCTTTACTCTGTTCATGAGGGAATTAGAGGAATTCCTCTCGACCCAGCAGACAAATCCGACGCCTTGGTGCCGGTGTCTGGCACCTCCCTGGCTGTCGGCATTGACTTCCACGCTGGTGAGTGACTCTGGGGGACCTCAGTACCCAGATGGCATTGTTTGAGTGACATTTTAAAGCCGTCATTATCTCAGTCAAGTGAGATAAAAGACTCCTTCTTTTTCAGAGAATGACACCATCTACTGGGTGGACATGGGCCTGAGCACCATCAGCAGGGCTAAGAGAGACCAGACATGGAGAGAGGATGTGGTTACCAATGGCATTGGCAGGGTGGAGGGAATCACTGTTGACTGGATAGCAGGTCTTGTCATAACAGATTTTGTATCTAATATTGTTCACTTGTGCACACTACACAGTTGCACAAGCACAGATAATGGATCATGGTGCTGAATTGCAACCCTGTTCTTTTTAGGAAATATTTACTGGACTGACCAGGGCTTTGATGTGATAGAGGTGGCCAGGCTGAATGGCTCCTTCCGCTATGTAGTTATTTCCCAGGGCCTGGACAAGCCCAGAGCAATCACTGTGCACCCAGTTAAAGGGTAAGGCTCCTTGCCAGTAGTTTAATTCTACTTCCTGTACTGCTCTTTAGGTACTTAAAATCTAATTTCAACCATGCTCCTATCTAAATGACCACTAAAATGCACTTCTAAATCATCTTGTGTGTGTGTGTCTGTGTGAAGGTATCTGTTCTGGACTGAGTGGGGTCAGTACCCTCGTATTGAGCGCTCTAGGTTGGATGGCACCCAGAGGTTGGTCCTGGTCAATGTGAGCATCAGTTGGCCCAATGGCATCTCCATCGACTACGAGGTGTGGACCACTAAAATTATTTCACATGCTTAGTTTGAACAAATATACTGTGACTTCATAGGCTTTTATTTTATTCAACAAGACATTTCTACAACATTATTTACTGATTAAATTATAGCTGTGGTTTATTACATGCCCTGCGGTATCATAAATTTAATTTAAAATGTGACCACATTAAGTTAATTACATTTTACAATTATAATTCAACATTGTTTTGTTGAATTGAATTCTATCAGATCCCCATATTACTTTATTTGCCAGATTCTGTATATGTAGCTAATATTATTATTATAAGTCTGCTTATTACCTAAATTCACACTTCCAGTCATGTGTAATAAAGAAGACGATGTTCTAACAAACAGGCTATAATGGACATTAGAATGACTTGCATGATGTATTTATGAATTAACAGTGTACCAGGAAGCCAGTCTCCCATTTTTTTAAAGTTTGATTTTCATTCTTAAAATGTGACTGTTTATGAATAATAAACATTGTTTTATTTCTCCTTTGTCCTTCAGGAGGGTCTGCTGTATTGGTGTGATGCCAGGACAGACAAGATTGAGCGAATCAACCTGGAGACTGGAGAGAACAGGGAGCTGGTGCTGGCCAACAACAACATGGACATGTTTGCGGTGTCTGTCTTTGAGGAATACATCTATTGGAGTGACAGGTCAGTTCAGTGTTTAACTAATTTGTTTACTGAGCCATGTATTTTTATTACTCTGTTATATAGCAGTCTCTTTTTATTGCACGACAGCTTTTGAATCATGTGGAAGATTTCATGTCGTATCAAGCTGTTAATTGAATCAATAGTGTTTTGTTGTCTTTTGTTTAGGACTCATGCCAATGGCTCCATTAAGCGAGGCAGCAAAGACAACGCCACAGATGCTGTGCAGCTCAGGACTGGCATTGGTGTACAGCTGAAAGACATCAAAGTTTTCAACAGAGCCAGACAACAAGGTAGGACCACACAGAAAGCACACACTCCCTCACTAAAAATTATTATTATTATTTTTTTTGCTTTGAAGACTTGGTCCATAGAGGTTGGTCCATACATGTATACAAAACCAAGCCCTCACACACACACACACAGACCCTCATGATAAAAATTTTTACCACTCAACTTAATCAGCATCCATCACGAGTCGATGAAATTCTGTGTGTAACCAGGCTCATTATTTGTTTAACACACCTCATAAACGTGTCAAACTCTCCCCAGGCACCAACGTCTGCAAAGACAACAACGGCGGCTGTGAGCAGCTGTGTCTTTTCCGTGGCAACAATGACCGCACCTGCGCCTGTGCTCATGGCATGCTGGCAGAGGACAACCGCAGTTGCCGCGACTATGACGGATACCTGCTATATTCAGAGCGTACGATACTGAAGAGCATCCACCTGTCCGATGAGACGAACCTCAACGCGCCGATAAAGCCTTTTGAGGACCCTGACCACATGAAGAACGTCATCGCGCTCAGCTTTGACTATCACGGTGGTGGAGGGAAAGGAGCCAACCGCATCTTCTTCAGCGACATCCATTTTGGCAACATCCAACAGATCAACGATGACGGCACTGACCGCAAGATTGTGGTGGACAGTGAGTATAGAGTCATCAATCACATGCCGAAAGCTGACTGAGCTGAGCTGCCAACCGTTCATGTAAATCTTTCCCTTCACTCTGTCTCTCGACATAAATTTCAGTTGTGTTGGCTCGTTGCCTTATTTCTTTTATTCTGTCCATTAATTAAGGAGTGTTGTCCCTTGTCTCCTCGACACTGTAAACAGCCACCATCACACTTTTTGACAACTAAGTATTCAGCATTCAGTGTACACACAGCTGCAGCTTCTCAACCGGAGGAGATTGACAACACTTAGAGCTTCCACTTGAGGAAGACACACACACACACACACACACACACACACACACACACACACACACACACACACACACACACACACACACACACACACACACACACACAACACAAGTGTATTTCAAATCCCACTCTCTTTTAAAAGATTCAAGAATAAGTTGTTGAACTTCACCCATCACATTTAAAAAGCCCGGACCAAGCTGCTGTTCTAAGCAAGCAATATTCAAAACACTACTTTGACAGGAAAGACAGGAAAACAAGTAGAGTGCATGAGATTAGTGTGTTTATTGATGCTGCAATGAGATCAAGGTCTTGAACAGATGGTTCATCCATCAACTATAGAGTTTATTCCAGTTGAAAGGCAGCGATGATGAGAGAAGATGAGAGGATTGTATTAGTTCCAGACTTGGCAAGAAATCCATATTATCAACTTTTAGTTGAATAGTAACATGTTTTACTACATTTTTCTGTCCAAATAAATAAATACAAGCGATTTAGAACAGGAATAAGGAATCATGTTTTTAGTTGACCCATTAGTTCGACATTTTAACTGATTTAATACATAACAAGGATCAAAATAGTCAGTTCTGACCTCTTTCTGAGGTTGTGTCCAGCTCAAAGGGCTGCACCATGTCCCTGCTCATTACATGAGGGCAGCCAGTCAGACAGCTTTTGCACCATGCCCAGCGTTCTCTCCCCAGCTCTAGTAAGTCTCGTCTGAACTTCTGCGACATAAACCCATACATCACAGGGTTTACCACTGCTGCTGAGGATGCCAACAGTCTGGCCAGAATGGCAATGGTATTATAGCCAGTTGAGCCTGTCATGGTTCCTCCAATGAAGGAGAACATTAGGGCATAAGAAGGCAGCCAGAGGACAGTGAAGATGAGGACAAGCAGAGCTGAAGTGTGCGTGACCTGACTCTGGTAGCGCTCCAGCTGGGGAGCGTTCCCCAGCAGCCGTGCTTGTCGAAGAAAGCAGTAGATCTTGGTATACATTAATACAATGATGCCCAGTGGTAGAGCGAAGCCAAACAGGAAGAGGGCAATGCTGTAGACCAGCTGGCTGAAGTTAGACAGGAAGGCAAAGCAGTACACAGCGCTGGATATGGTAACTGTGCGGAAGGCGAACTGTGGCGCTGCCAAGGCTGAGGCAGGGACCCAGAGCAGAGCCACTGTCAGTTTTATGCGTCGGTGCATTCTTGATCGGTACGCCCAGGTGGGGTGTACCACTGTCAGGTAACGTGTCACGGCCAGAGCTGCTAGGGTAAAGACTGAAGCGGCTGAGCAGGCCACACCTAGGAAGCTGATGGCCTTGCACAAGAAACTGCCGAACGGCCAGAAGCCCAATGTGATGGCAGTGGTGTGGAAGGGCAGGCAGAGCAGCAACAGCAGGTCAGCAGCACTCAAAGCCAGCAGCAGTGTGTCTGTACCGTGCGGGGGTTGACTTCCTTTCCTCCTCCTGCCGGTAAGAATGACGATGACCAGGGACTGGCCCACCAGACCAGTCACCAGAATTAGCCCGTCCATGATGGGTACCACAGTCTTTATCAAAGAGTCATTTGCCTTATTCATGTGGTTAAGGCCGCTGCTGTTTACTTGCTGACCCAAAGTCTCCATGCACTCACGATAAAAGCCAATTTAGTAAGTAATCTAATGGGCTGTTAATGTTACGCATCAGCAGAGCATGTTCACACAGTGTCTGTGCGATGCATCGTTTGGCTCCAGTTCATGTCTGAATTGTTAATCACAGGTGTGACTATTAAATCCGTTAAGTACTCCATAATGAAATAAATTAGTTAAGCCGTTATGTTCTGGTCAGTTGGCTTCTTCATTGACATCAAAACCTGCGCTCTTGCAGGAAGAGAGAATAGGAAGAGTATGTTCCGGTTTATTTTTAGCAGTCAAGTGCCCAGAGATAGTCAAGTGGTTAAGTCTGCTACCTCTTGAGGTGCACATGCTCCTGATCATGTCTGGTTGAATCCCTCTTAAAAAATCATCTCTCCCACTGTGTCACCGTCACTGTTTTCCAGCTGTTTGGAGAAACTACTTCAAGATGGTTGGCACTCTCCTCATCTGAACGTCTCAGAAAAACCGTATTAAAATGCTGTGCTGTTATCCAGTTTTGCTCAGGAAAAAAAAAAAAATTATAAACATGTCCTTGCACACTGGATTTTCCTTGGCTGCATCAGCATGTCCTTCATTATCCAAGGAAGAGCGGTTTGGGTCAAATCCGGAGAGATGTCAGTGCAGCAGTTACTCTGTGGCTTTATTGATTTTTTTGAAGCCAGGCAACAGAGGACAAATTCATCCCAGCGGTTGCTAACAGACATTCCACTTTAAAAGCAGTCAATGCTACTTGATGCTAAGTGGTCACCGCGGCAGGAGGCATATTGTCCATTTCGAAGCTCTACAGAGACTTGAAACATGTAGACTTCACAAGCAGAAAGAAAAGCTACTGTATAATTAACATCACCTTCAATAAAAAAAAAAGTAATCCTCTTCAGATGAATAGTAACTAACGGTTAGTAGTCCTCAGGTGTCACTTGATTTCTACTCCTCTGATAGTCAGAAAGGCTCTGTCGTTTAAGTGGCAATGGTCTTCCTGACAGATTTGCGCCAATATTTGCACAGTAACCAGAGGCAGAGCTGATTTGAAGAGGGGGGAGGGGTGACTGTTCGCATTCTCATTGCATAATACTGGCTTGAACCAACGTTATTTATCCCCATTCAGTGTGTGATCTTCCCTCAGTCCAAGCAATTAGCTGCTCAAGTACACCTTTTTCTGATTTCTGTTTTGTACCGCCTGATTGTCAAGGATGAAAAAACACAAACCTAACTTTTATTTGCATGACTCTGTCGGGCTTTATGATCTGATCTTTTAGTTGCATTTAGGTTGCTTAAGAAGGTGTTCAGCCTTTAAATTGTCCTGCATTAAGGTTGATTATGGTACTTTGTCACTCATCTGCAACGTCTATTTAAGTGCAATTATTGACTTTTAGCAAAGAGCAAACATTTGCGTGTGCGAGCGAGTGCTCAGGTTTTTATTGTTGGATGTAAGTAGTCATAAACGTGGTTGCTAGTGTGACCAAGAACAGATGGATATATGTCTTGAGCCTGTAAGACTGCAGTACAGTGTCCTTTTTCATGTTGTGTGTCTTGTAGGCACCACAGATAAAAATGTTACTACTTCTGTATGCACTGTGAGTGAGTGGACACAAGGACAGTGGATATCAAGAGCACCTGCTTTATCTTTTCCGTTCATGGTTGACTTCTTCACCCTGACTTATGTCCCTAAAGTGACTCAAGCTGTTCCAGTGGCCGTTTACTTCCCAGAACAAGAAGTCTCCATGAATGAGTGTCCACAGGGAGCTGCATTTGTATGTGCAGCCAGCCAGCCATAAAATGACAGGATGATACTACAGTACTACCATTTTACTCTTTCTTTTCACTTTTAACCATTTTTTCCCTTCCTCGCAGTGTTTCATCATTCATGAACTGAGGTGAAAAGATGGGGGAAATCTTAAAAGCATTTACCACGGCCTCTAATAAAGTCTCACAGAGTTAACTATGGGGGCAACTTGTTAAACTATGGCAGTGATTAACGATTTGTTGAATTCTTACTGAAGGCTCTCATTAAAGCTCTTACTTACACCCCTGAGAGGTGATATATTTTTATCGGGAAACGAAAAGAGTTTGTTCTTCTCGAGCCTTACAGTTTTGGCTGGACAACAAAAGAACTATAGTCAGAAAAACTATCGTCATGCGTCCAAAATATTTACAGACGGCCAACTTCTTCCTCCTCCTGCTCCACAGATGTAGGATCAGTTGAGGGCCTGGCATACCACCGCGGTTGGGATACACTCTACTGGACCAGTTACACCACCTCCACCATTACTCGCCATACTGTGGACCAGAGCCGCTCTGTGGCCTATAACCGCAACACTGTGGTCACTATGTCTGGAGAAGACCACCCCAGAGCCTTTGTGCTGGACGAGTGTCAGGAGTGAGTCATTAATATTGAAACGTGCTGTTCTGGACTGTATCAGGGCCTAGTTCCAATACTATTTTTCTTTTTTTCCCCCTTTTAAACAGCACAGAGATTTATTTTAGTTCAGTCAACCATAACATAAAGTACCAAGACATTTTGGGCACTCCCACTGCACATCATTATGCTTGTCTTTGTGTTTGTTCCCATTACAGTCTCATGTTTTGGACCAACTGGAACGAGCAGGCTCCCAGCATCATGAGAGCCTCTCTGAATGGTGCCAACGTGCTCGTGATCATCGGCAGTGACATTAAAACTCCCAACGGCCTGGCCATAGATCACCGCGCTGAGAAACTCTACTTCTCTGACGCCACACTGGACAAGATCGAACGGTGTGAATATGATGGGAGCAGCCGTTATGTAAGTCAGCCCTTTCTTTTTACCTGGTCGTGAAGACTACATCAAGGCGTTGACTTGTGTGAAACGACGCCTACATTTTTCTCCTCCAGGTTTTGTTGAAAAATGAGCCCGTCCATCCGTTCGGCCTGGCTGTGTATGGAGACTACATCTTCTGGACAGACTGGGTGAGGAGGGCCGTGCTTAGAGCTGACAAATACACAGGAGGAGATATGAAAGTGTTACGTGCGGACATCCCTCAGCAGCCAATGGGCATCGTTGCTGTGGCTAATGACACCAACAGCTGTAAGTATTATTCACTAAAATCACTGTCAGGTTTCTGTAGGTTGCCCGTCTCTGTTAATTCAAGCTAGCATGGTGCCCTGGAGCACAGGATGATGTAATGAAGCCAATCATATGAGTCGAAGAGCAAACGGTCTCCATAATCAAATAACACGTAACATTACTACCCTAACTACCCCTCCTCAGGCGAGTTTTCTCCTTGCCGAACAAATAACGGAGGTTGCCAAGATCTGTGTCTGCCCACATCCAATGGACGGGTCAACTGCAGTTGCCGTGGGGACAGACAACTTCTGGAAGACAACACCTGCTCTTGTAAGAGAGAGGCACCTTATAATCGTTTAGAATAACACCCCCTCTTGATTAAAAGGTTCAATGTTTCTGAATTTCAAATGTTTCTTCTTCACCAGCATTGAACATGTCATGTGGAAGTGTGGATGACTTTGAGTGTGGAAACGGCGACTGCATCAACTACAGCTTGACCTGTGACGGCATGCCCCACTGCAAGGACAAATCTGATGAGAAGCAGTCCTACTGTGGTGAGTTTTTTTTTTTTTTTATGGTGCTATTAGCCGGTGAAAAATGATCTGTTAGACATAGTCATTTACCCTTTATTATTAATTTGCAGATAATTAGCTGATGGTTAAATTTAAATCAATTTAGAGTACGTTCATAAATATAATTTATTATTAGATCACAAGGAGAGCAAGGGCTAATATGTGACTACAAGAATCAGGAAAATGATTACCTGGGAAAGAAATGCAAATTTTGAACTAAGTAGAGGAGAGGGAGGAGAGGAGAGGGAAATTTAGTATGTTTGATATAGATTATATAGTGCAGCTTTTGAGTTGTAATCATAAAATGAATGTGAAGTGTATTAGTAGATTAGATCATATTTAAAGATGTGTAAAAAAAAAAAAAAAAAATCAACTAGCTCTGGAGCTAACGCTAATCAACTGCTGTTCCTCTGCAGCCAATCGACTTTGTAAAAAAGGCTACAGACGATGCATTAACGGCCGCTGTATCGGCCACCAGTTCTGGTGTGATGGCACAGATGACTGCGGTGACCACTCTGATGAACTGCCCTGCAACAGTGAGTCATTTGTGTTCGTTTTATAGCTGCTACTAATTGAAAAATCATTGGTTAAGCCTTTCATAGTTGCACAAACAGAAACCATGTCAACCATGTTTGCCTGGTATCAGATTTGGCACAACTTAAACTCGTTCTGCCCACGCAACGCTGTAATGATTTTGCGTAACTGATCAAATTTCCTGATCTGAACGTTTTACCGGCACCTTAACTGGATTAATTCTGCTAGAGAAGAACTGAAGGACACATTCAAAACATAACTGGGCTGCAGTGTTCTGTTCAATTATGTTGTTGTTAACCAAATGAAATGCTTTCTGACAAGCACATGAATTAGACTAATTATGAAGTTAATTGTAACATGAAGGGTCTATTTGTATGTGAGGATGTAGTTGTTCACCATTTGTAAAACTTCCTGTGCCTCCTGCAGTGACCCTGTGCAAACCAGGAGAGTTCCAGTGCAAAGACGGAAGCTGTATCTCGAATTATAGTCGCTGCGACCAGGTGGTCAACTGTGAGGACGCTGGCGATGAAATGAATTGCCGTAAGTAACTTACCACAAGGATTAAGAGGAAACTGGCTTATGAAGAAGCTAGTAAAGTTAGTGTTTAAAAACCTTTTCCATTATTCTCAGAACCCACCGATTGCTCCCGTTTCTTCCGCCTGGGAGTGAAAGGAGCGTCTTTCCAGAGCTGTGAGAAGACTACTCTGTGTTATCTGCCCTCGTGGGTGTGTGACGGCAACAACGACTGTGGAGACTTTTCAGATGAGAGAAACTGCCCAGGTTCGATGCTTTGTTTATGTCTAAATTCTTTCGGCTTCTGCGAAACAGTCAGAGATTGTACATTATGTTTTTTGGGGGTTTTGTTTCGGTTGTCTTGCAGATAAAAGGAAGCTGAAATGTCCAGTCAACTTCTTTGCCTGTCCCAGCGGTCGCTGCATTCCTATGAGCTGGACCTGCGATAAGGAGAACGACTGTGAGAACGGAGCTGATGAGACACACTGTGGTCAGTCTGCTGCATAGTTGTCCTCTTATACCCCCCCCCCTTTTTTTTCTTGAAAACACAAAGCATACCAGAAAAACCAGACTGTTTTTCTTTGAGCTTCCCACTGCACAAGGAAAAATATGACTTACAGCTAGGATAAATAAAATAATTCCTCCAAAATTCTGAGCTCTCTTTGCCATCCTTTGCAGACAAATTTTGCACATCCACCCAGTTTGAATGTGGGAACCACCGTTGCATTTCCTCCCACTGGGTCTGTGACGGCTCCGATGACTGTGGCGATGGTTCTGATGAGGACCAGAAATGCAGTAAGTGACATATTAATGTGAAAGTACTTTCTCCCACACCCAGTGGAGGCATTTAACTATGCGTCACATTTTCTCATGTTATATCATCACTTAACTTTCCCATAATGTTGTCACAGAATCCAAGACCTGCAGTCCCGAGGCTTTCCAGTGTCCCGGTTCCCACATGTGTGTACCTCAACGCTGGAAGTGTGACGGAGACAAGGATTGCCCCGATGGAGCTGATGAGAGTGTCAAGGCTGGCTGCAGTGAGTGTGACAGTTTCAGAATGAGCCAATGGAAAATCTACCCACTTTGTGTTGTGATTGAAGAAATAAACCCCAGACACTCCAACATAGTTCCACGTCCGTTAACCGCACTGTGTTCTTTTCCACTTCCAGTGTACACCAACAGCACTTGTGATGTGGAGAATGAGTTCATGTGCCAAAACAGACAATGCATCCCCAAGCACTTTGTGTGCGACCACGACATCGATTGCTCCGATGGCTCGGATGAATCCCCAGAATGTGGTGAGTGTGCAGATAGACCACTAAATAGGTTGTGAGAGAACGTGAGCTGTGATTACTTCTGTTGTAGCACCACGCGGGGTTGAGGTTAATTATAAACATACTCCTGTTCTGATGTAGAGTACCCAACGTGTGGCCAAGATGAGTTCCGCTGTGCCAACGGCCGCTGCCTCAACCAGAAGAAGTGGGAGTGTGACGGAGAGTTTGACTGTCAGGATCGCTCTGATGAGGCTCCCAAGAACCCTCGATGCACTGACACGGGTAGGGATTATAATCACCATTTTAACTCTTCACAACTTCAATTTCTCTGCCAGCGTAACAGATCATATGAGGAACCTTTTATTCAGAAAGGTCACAGCTGCATCCTGTTTCACAGTGACACTAATGTAACATGCCATTTGTCTATGATTTCAGAGAGGACGTGTAATGAGTCAGCCTTCATGTGCCATAATAGCAGGTGTGTGAACGAGACTCTGCTGTGCAACCGCAACGATGACTGTGGTGACGGCTCGGATGAGCTCAACTGCTTCATCAACGAGTGCCTCAACAGTAAGCTGAGTGGCTGCTCGCAGCTCTGTGATGACCTCAAGATTGGCTTTAAGGTAAGCCATCTATCTGGTAATGTTTTTTTCTCCACCATTTTTGTAATTGGCCAAAATATTATACGTTTAATAGGCACACAGTTAGCTCACAGACAAATGAGGTAATGCTATAAATAATGAGTTAGGCAGGGCCTGAAGTAAAAAGTGGTTATAGATGACAGCAACATGTTTTGGCTCTGTTTCTTTAAAGTAGGAGGTCAGTCTTAGAACAGATTGAACTCTGTGTGAACTCTCATGTTTGTGACGTTGAGGCTGTGATCAGAACTTCATTTGAAAATGATAAAGAACAATTTGTAGACCAAAAGGATTCACTTTAAGTTGGTGTGGGTGTTGAGATTATTGCAGATTGAATATTCACACATTTAATCATTCACAAATTCGCAATCATTTTCCCGGGTGTCAGAGGGTGTGTGACTTCATTTTTGCATTGAATGTCAGCGTATCTTTTACCCGAGGCTTTTGATGAAAGGAAAAACACACCTATCAGGTTAACTGACTGAGGTTTTGTAACAGGCTCTCCCAGGTTCTTGTAATTGGTCCAGACTCTGACATGGGAAGTGCCAGAACCTGGAGGCTGTGAGATTTTGACATTTCTCCTGTGCTCTTGGCGCCTTCAGTGCAGGTGTCATCCTGGTTTCCAGCTGAAGCGCGATGGGAAGACGTGTGTTGATATAGATGAGTGCACAACCACCTACCCCTGTTCTCAACGCTGCATCAACACACACGGCAGCTTCCACTGTCTCTGCGTGGATGGCTTTGAACTCAGCCCCAATGATCCCACCATCTGCAAATCCACATCAGGTAAGGCATGCTTGTGTGTGTTTTGCATTTTTTTACTAGCTCGTTGCCCACTCAATTCTGAAATTCAGTTTTCTGTCTGGTATCTGTGTGCAGAAGAGGAGCCCTACTTGATCTTTGCTAACCGGTACTACCTGAGAAAACTCAACCTGGATGGTTCCAACTACACTCTAATTAAACAGGTGAGGCACACTGGTTCTTAGTTCGACCCGCAGAAACACAACAAGTTGTTATCGCTTCACATAACTGTTCATACTCTACCTGCCTCTGTTCAGGGCCTGAATAATGCAGTGGCACTGGACTTCCACTATGCAGAGCAGATGATCTACTGGACAGATGTGACCACTCAGGGCAGCATGATCCGACGCATGCGTATGAACGGCAGTAACATGGAGGTCAGTGTGGAAATCAAACGTCCTTTCATCTATGGGAAATTTAAGTGGAACAACCAACGCATTCACCATTGTACTTTTTCTGAAGGTTGTGTGAGTCTCTGACTGGAAATTTCATCATTGTCTAACGCTCTATGAAACCTCATTTGGCAGGTTTTGCACCGGACCTCCCTGAGTAACCCAGATGGCTTGGCAGTGGATTGGGTTGGCGGGAACTTGTACTGGTGTGACAAAGGCCGGGACACCATTGAGGTTTCAAAACTCAATGGGGCCTACCGGACTGTTCTGGTCAATAGTGGCCTGAGGGAACCTCGTGCGGTGGCTGTGGATGTCCGCTATGGGTAAGAAACACAATATAAGACTTTACAAGCTACAAACATATGCTTATGTTGACTGCTCAGATATATTTTGAATTTAAAGTAAACTCAAGATCCACTATGTTGTAACACCATTTTTATCCCATGGTGGTTAGGTATCTATACTGGTCTGACTGGGGCGACAACCCTCACATTGGGAGAATTGGGATGGACAGCACCAACCGAAGTGTCATCGTAGAGGATAAGATTACATGGCCCAATGGACTAACCCTGGACTTCATTAATGACCGTATATACTGGGCTGATGCCAGAGAGGACTACATTGAGTTTGCCAGCCTGGATGGCAGCAACAGACACACAGGTAACCGACCAGTACACAAGCAGATACAGATACCTTCTACTTTTACACACTTTTCCAACTGAAGTTGAATATATCGGTGTGTAGAAATATATAATATCTGTATATGTGATGAGCATTTTCTCATTGTGTTTTTCTGAGGTAGTAATAGCAAATGCCATTAAAATGGAAAATTGGAGTCAGGAAGCTGCCAAATGCCACACGGTTGCAAACTTGAAAAAGACAAAAGATAAACTCGAGGCACCATTTTGGAAGCATTTATAATTTAGTGTGGTGATGGACTGAGAAGCTTTAAGTGGTTTTTATCTTGTCTGCTAACACGAGAAATGATTTATGACAAAACCACACCGGAGTGAGACAAGGAAGTGCAGAAACTGAATATTCAGCTGTTTAAGTTTTGATGTGGCCAAATTTTGTACGGTGACAGGCTAATGGGCTCGTCAGCTGCCTGAATGAGTTTCTTCTTGCGTCTACACATAATTGTTTGGGAACCACCAAGCATACGCAAACAGGTCAGATTGTTGTCCGCCGGACTGGAGTCCTGCAGCTTAGACCCAGGAGACAGAAACTCTGAATGGGGGATATTGTTCTGATCAGTGAGGCCTCAAGCATGTATGACGTCCGCACAGCGTTCTGTTGTTTGGCACGCTCACTACAATAGTTGATATTGTCAGCTAACCAGGCGTGCAGAGGAATTCTGGAGCGCAGCAGGCGTTTGTTTGGAAATATCTCACATTGGCTAAGCCCTGTTCTATACATATTGATAGCTAGCTATGGCATGCCATCATTCCTGGGGTGAAGAATGAACATAATGTAGACCCGTGGGTGTACGTTCAGCGTTGTCCTGCAGAAAAAAAACATCAGATGGAAGCATGTTGGAAGGAAAACTACTTTTTATTCAAAGTAACAATTCATAATAGAACCGCCTCGTATTAGCTTGGGAGAGTCAACCAGTGTGTGTCTAGGGAGTTATTCACCCATCCTATGATACACACACACACCATACAAACACCAGTGTGGTCTTGTATGTGTTTGCAGAACAAGACTTAGCCTGTTTGAATTAGATAAGGTCTGACCAATGGAAGCTTTGTGCTAATCTGATTAATATCACAGTTCAACCTGCTGTTGTAAACTTACTCCTATCAAATGATTACAGCATTTAGTTTTTTAAAACACCTCACTTGTTATAATCTTTTTTTTTTTTTTTTTTTTTTGCCACGCGTGTTTGTTCTTTCATGTGTCGCTCCATGCGTGTGTGTGACGTATTTGGATTGCTGTGTTTTACAACAGAGACTAATGGTGCGTTTCCATAACGCACCGGCCTCAAATACTGAGAGCAAACACATGAAATGAAGTATATGGGAGTAGAAAAAGTGCAGCTAGAGTGTAAAACCTAATGAGGCGTTCAAACCATTACATAACACACAGATAGAGTGGAGCCACCGTAGCTGTGCACCCCACCCTGCCTCTGTTTTACATTAATGTTTGCAACATCTCAGTTCTCAAGAAAAGTTTGATGACTAAAATCCCAACATTGTGTTGTTGTTAATATCAGTAGTACACATGTACTGTACCTGACCATTCATTCGGTTGTTTTCTCATGAACAATGTGATTTGATGTTTGTCTGTTACTTCACAGTGCTCAGTCAGGACATCCCCCACATCTTTGCAATGACCCTGTTTGAGGAGTACATATACTGGACCGACTGGGAGACAAAGTCCATCAACAGAGCTCATAAGACTCTAGGTACCAACAAGACCACCCTGATCAGCACCCTGCATCGGCCCATGGACATCCACATTTACCATCCGTATCGTCAGCCTGAGGGTAAGAGACAGAAAATAGTAGAAGGTGTGTAGGAACGGACATGTAAAAGTTTGGGAAATTTATTGGAAAATAGTATGTAATATATCATTTCTAGTTCATCTAATTGAACACCCACTGTGTTTATTTGTTTTTGTCAAATTAAATCTTAAGTGACCTCATGTATAATAAGATAAGAAGCCGTACTTGTGTGTGTTTTGAATAGCTCATATGGTATACCATTTGTTTGTTTTTTCCCAATTCCCAAATAAAACGACAACCCACAATACCATCAACATCAAGTCCAAGACAGAAGATTTAAATAAGCATTAACCTGTGTTAATGTGTTTATTATTATATGTATCAAATTCTAAAGATACATGAAGCCTCTTCTGAAAAACCTATTCAAGCAGTCGGAGGTTAAAACATTTCCCCTCTTTCCGTCTCTTTCACAGTGCTCAACCATCCATGCCAAACAAACAACGGCGGCTGCAGTAACCTCTGCCTCCTCTCCCCTGGTGGAGGCTACAAGTGTGCCTGTCCCACCAACTTCTACCTGGCCAGCGATCAGCGTACCTGCATGTCCAACTGTACAGCCAGCCAGGTAATGAAACTGTGTAAATATCATCATCAATGTGACTGGATGACTACAGTTGATAAGTGAATTTTCATCTCTCCATGTCTCGCTGTGTCTTGTTTGATGAACTGCTTGTGCCTGCTGATTGTCTATTGACAGCTGGCAGGCTGCCCAGTGCTACTGTAGCTGTTGCTTTTGTCAACAGCGTTGAAGCAAAGGAGCGCTGGTGTTATGCCCTATCATCACTTTGATTCATTGATTCATTTCCCTCTTGCTGCTGTAGTTTGTGTGCAAGAACGACAAGTGCATTCCTTTCTGGTGGAAATGTGACACCGAGGACGATTGTGGTGACCGGTCAGACGAGCCAGCAGACTGCCGTAAGTGCTCAAGAAAGATAATTTCACAGTGTGTCGCATGCCTGCAACATAAGTTCTTGTGATTAAGTTTTGATCTTTGTGTTTTTCCACGACAGCTGAGTTTAAATGCAGGCCGGGGCAGTTTCAGTGTGGCACCGGCATCTGCACCAACCCAGCTTACATCTGCGACGGAGACAATGACTGTCAGGACAACTCCGATGAGGCCAACTGTGGTATGTAGCAATATTGTATTGTATTGGTATGTAGCAATAATCTGCATCCTACCTATTTTCTTTCTTGTATGTTCATGACTTCAACAACTCTGTGGCTTGTTTGTCTGCCTGTGTATCTGCACCCTAGATATTCACGTTTGCCTGCCTAGCCAGTTCAAATGTTCCCACCCGAGCCGCTGCATCCCAGGCATCTTCCGCTGTAACGGCCAGGACAACTGTGGAGAAGGAGAGGATGAGAAGGACTGCCGTAAGCTACATCCCATATAATCCAGTGCCACCTCTGATATACTGTTCTTTTACTTAGATGCTAACTATAAATCTGTTATTTCCACCTATAGCTGAGGTCACATGTGCGCCCACCCAGTTCCAGTGTGCCATCACCAAACGCTGCATACCTCGTGTCTGGGTGTGTGACCGCGACAATGACTGCGTGGACGGATCTGATGAACCCACCAACTGCAGTAAGACTCCCATTTTATTTTCCATTTCTTCATTCTGAGTCATCCTAATCGGTTCTCAAATGTAACCACCCCCGTGTTTCCCTCTCCAGCTCAGATGACGTGTGGCGTGGACGAGTTCCGCTGCAAAGATTCTGGACGCTGCATCCCTGCTCGCTGGAAGTGTGACGGCGAGGACGACTGTGGTGATGCGTCAGACGAGCCAAAAGAGGAGTGCGGTAAGAAGATCATCTTGTGTTTAAAATTAGGCAGATGCGGTGAAGATGTTAGGGCTCAGTTCTTTCTGTTTTTTATGGTATTGACAGTAACATCTTCTGTGTTTTTTACAGCGGAGAGGACATGTGAGCCGTACCAGTTCAGATGTAAGAACAACCGCTGCGTGCCGGGCCGCTGGCAGTGCGACTACGACAACGACTGCGGGGACAACTCAGACGAAGACAAGTGTAGTAAGTGTCACTTTCAGCATGGAGACAGCGCCTTCGTACTGTCGACATTTGTTGTCTCATCTTGTCCAGTTTCACTCACACTCATGCCTTGTCCACTGGTAACATACTCACTTTGCATCCTTAACGGGTTAACTGTGCATACTAAGTCACTTGTTCAGCACTAACATCCGTTCACTCTCATTTCTGATGCATCTCACCTCACCTGATGTTCGTTTCATTTCATACTGTCCCGTTGGCATGAGCCATGAGGTAAGTTACTCCACCTTCACTTGTGAACTTCTCCTCTCTGCTTGTGTCTCCTCTCTCATGCTCCTGTCCAAACTGTGATCCCCACCCACCTGTGAGAGTCTGCAAGCTGAGCCGGAAGTAGATTCATTTAGTGACTTTGTTGTAGTTGTTCCCTTTTGCCACTAGATGCCACTGCACTGGCTTTATTTTTAAGGCTATTTTGATTATTACCACAAATATAACATGGAAAATAAACATAACACAAATTAAAGGAGCGTGAAGAAGAAACTGTGGTCTGCAAACTGCAAACCTCTAGAGCCAGACTGGTTGGACTGTGTGGTTGAGGACCCGCTGTGTCTCATTAATCATTTATTTTTAGGTGATCGTACACTAATGAAAATAACACGTGTTATTTTAAGTCTCAAAATAACACTGATTGAGCTCCTTCCATTCTCTCACATAGTCTCTCTCCTTTGTCCACTGTCGCCCAAACCTTTGTGATGTGTTTTGTGCTGAAGGCTAAAACAATCATAGCTGACTGTGAACGCTGTTTACCGGTGTTGCAACCGACCTTGTCTTTCTTGTGCAGTGCCTCGACAGTGTTCAGAAAGCGAGTTTGCCTGCACGAACGGCCGCTGTATTGCTGGAAGGTGGAAGTGTGATGGAGACCATGACTGTGCTGATGGATCTGATGAGGTGCAGAAACTCTCAAGTTTGAGCGTCCTTTTTAAGTCATGTTTTGTATTCATCTAGAAAGAAAGTTCAATTGTTAGTTAGTTTTGTGCTCATAAAAGCGGATCCTCTGATGTTTCTTCAGCACGGCTGCGATCTGAAGTGCGACAACGACCAGTTCCAGTGTAAGAACGGACACTGTATCCCCATCCGCTGGCGGTGTGATGCCGACCCTGACTGCATGGACGGCAGTGATGAAGAGAATTGTGGAAGTTCTGGTAAGTGTATGTTTGTGTGTGTGTATTATGAATTTTATTGTATTTTAATTGTTTTATTGTCTTTGTAATGAACGTGTATGAGATTTCAGGTAAACCACACAGTCCTAAAAAATCCTCTTTCTTTTTCTCTGTTTTCTCAGCTGGGCGTCTCTGCCCTCTGGATGAGTTCCAGTGTAACAACACTTTGTGTAAACCCCTTGCATGGAAGTGTGACGGGGAGGATGATTGTGGGGACAACAGTGACGAGAGTCCTGAAGAGTGCAGTGAGTATCACCTTGTGAAACACGCACTTTAAATTTGTCAGTCTTCATCCTTTGTCCTGAACCCCTCTGTCCGCTTCTGTCCTTCTTGTCTTGTTTCTCTGCTCGGCTCTTAGGAAAGTTCCAGTGTCCTCCCACCAGGGCTTTCCGTTGCCAAAATGACCGTGTGTGCCTGCAAGTGTCAAAGAGGTGTGATGGTGTCAATAACTGCGGAGACAACTCAGATGAACTGAACTGCCGTAAGTTGTGGAGTGGTTTAAATCGGTGTGAAATCCCTTCCTTCCTCAACTTTGATTAAGGACTTTGCTGACCTATATGCGTGTTGGCGGCTATTAAATTTCTACAGAGGCCCCTCCAGCTGTTCCCACCTGTGAGAAAGATGAGTTCCTGTGTGCCAATCACAGATGCATCAGCTCCACTCTGCGCTGTAACTTTTTCAACGACTGCGAGGACTATGGCTCTGACGAGATCAACTGCAAGACAGGTGCCTCATTTCAAAACTGATTTCTGTTTTACAGCTAGATCAAAGATCTGATCTTTCAATGTCAGCCATCAGGTTACACTGACTCATATTCATCATGTTCCGGTGTTCACGTTCAGACACCAAACTCAATGACTGCAGGAGTAACAGGACTCAGTGTGGTGACGGTGACGAGGCCCACTGCGTCACCAACGGCACGGACTCCTTCTGCTCCTGCAAACCAGGCTTCCAGAAGACAGGACACCACACATGTGGAGGTACACATGCATAAAAACACTGACAAACTTACTCGGATGTCGATGCTTTGAAGGAGAGGAGCTGGACTGTTTTTCTGTTCATATTTTTTTTCAGATAAGAATGAGTGTCTCCAGTTTGGAACCTGTTCCCACATGTGCAACAACACCAAAGGCTCCTACAAATGCAGCTGCCACAAGTACTTCACCAGGATCAATGAGACCTGCAAGGCTGACAGTGAGGACCAGAACTGCATCTCTGCCTTCTAGGCTTCCTTTTTAAACTCATAATAAGTTCCCATTTTAATTTCAGTGGTCATCCTTTTTCTCTTTTTTTACTTCTAGACATGAACAGCAGTCGACAGATTCTCTACATAGCCGACGACAATGAAATACGCAGCCTGGACCCTGGCATGCCTAACTGGCGCTATGAACAGACCTTCCAGGGCGATGCCAGCGTACGTATTGACGCAATGGACCTGCACGTCAAGACCAACCGCATCTTCTGGACCAACTGGCACACGGGTCGCATCTCGTCCTATGAACTTCCTGGGCCATCCACATCGTCAACCTCCTCCAACTCTCACCGTAACAGACGGCAGAGTGAGGGCAGGATCACCAACCTGCAGGTAAAGCAGCTTAAAGAAATGTGTGAAAAGACAAACTCTCCATCATACCAATGTAAACGCACCACACACGCAAACACACCCTGTCTGCTCGTGTCTAGATCAAAGAGCTGAAAATGCCTCGTGGTATTGCGGTGGACTGGGTGGCTGGAAACCTGTACTGGACCGACTCTGGTCGAGATGTCATTGAAGTGGCTCAGATGTCCGGCCAGCATAGCAAGACCCTCATCTCGGGCATGATAGACGAGCCGTACGCCATTGTTGTGGATCCACAGAGAGGGTAAGAAAGAGTGCTGAGCTCTTTGATGGTGGTTTCAGGTCATATTAAATATATAATTTCTATCATGGTTTTATATATTAATGTGTGTTTCTTTTCAGTACCATGTATTGGGCAGACTGGGGAAACCACCCTAAAATTGAGACAGCTGCCATGGACGGCACTCTGAGACAAACTCTAGTTCATGAGAACATCCAGTGGCCCACAGGTCAGTATTGCATCGGCATTGTATGATTTTTATCTCAACCCTGTTTTGTCCAAGGAAAGGAAAGAACGCGTGTTATGTCTCAGCGACGTCCTGCAACATGTAACAGCCTTTTATCTACATGATTTGTCATGTCTTTATCTGCTTCTGTTCTGTCTCTACAGGTTTGGCTGTGGACTACTTCAACGAGCGTCTCTACTGGGCAGATGCCAAACTCTCAGTGATTGGCAGTGTTCGTCTGGACGGCTCAGATCCTGTCATTTCTGTCTCCGGCATTAAAAACAGTTGAGTCCTTTCCACGCTGTCTTGAAACATGAAATAAAACTAACATTAACATGCAGATGTTTCTCTTTTTAACCCAATCATCTTTGTTTTTCTCATTTCCAGACCTGCTCCATCCGTTCAGCATTGATATCTTTGAGGACTACATATATGGGGTCACATATATCAATAACGTTGTCTTCCGGGTCAACAAGTTTGGCAAAGGCTCCACGGAGAATCTGACCACAGGCATCAACCATGCTACTGACATAGTCCTCTACCACCGTTACAAGCAGCCAGAGAGTGAGTGCTCTGCATCCTGAAATAAGGCTCAAGTTTTATGCAGATGAATATAACCAATAAATGAGAGCGTTTTTATACGTTTCATCCAGTTTTTCTTATTGAAAATCTTGTTTCTCTCTGCACAGTGACTAACCCATGTGACAGGAAGAAATGCGAGTGGCTGTGTCTGCTCAGCCCCAGTGGTCCAGTGTGTACCTGCCCTAACAACTACGTGGCCGACAATGGGACATGCGTGGAGAGGCCGACCCCCACCCAGTCACCATTCTGTAAGTCTGCAGATGTAGTTTTTAATTTTTTTTTTAATTTTTCACAGTTATTCTATGTTCTGCATAAAATATTGGTTCATATAAAAAACTCCCCCCTCCACAGCTCCTCCCTCAGGGCCCTGCGATATTCAGTGTCAGAACGGTGGGAGCTGCTTCCTCAATGCCCGTCAGGTGGCCAAGTGTCGCTGCCAGGCCAGCTACACTGGAGAGAGATGTGAGATCAACCAGTGCAGAGACTACTGCAAGAATGGAGGCACATGCACTGCTTCTCATACAGGTAAGAGCATGATACATCTGTGCACATGTTCATGGCCATGGTCCTCGCTTTTCCTTGCTGAGTAGTTAAACAAAAAGACATTTAGGCTAGTTAATATCAATTTCTTTTCATGGGAGGACATGTATTACATTAGCATTAAATTACCCTTCATAATGATTTTGTTACCCCAAGGTGAGTGAAATTACCCTAATCTCTCTGGAGGTTAATAAATAGTGTTGTGGATCATTGTGGATTTTTTTTTTCTAACTAGAAAGTTATCAAGAAAATTTCCTTTGTCCTAGGTGCCCCAACCTGCAGATGTCCAAAAGGCTTCACAGGCCCCAACTGTAACCGCCACACTTGTCAGGATTACTGCCTGAATGGAGGCAACTGCTCGGTCAACACAGGCAACCAGCCAACCTGTAGCTGCCCGCTGGAATACCAGGGAGACCAGTGCCAGTACAGTAAGTGGCAGTTTATGTCGTCTTAAAGGTGTTGTACTGTATTTTGTGGATGATACAATAGTCTACATGAATGCTCAGCTTCTTTGACATTTAGCCTCCTGTTGTAATTTTGAACGTCTGAATCATTCCTCACGCGTCTTCCATCTCGTCCTCAGGTAAATGTGAAGGGTATTGTCACAACGGTGGAACCTGCTTACAAACCTCTAACGGCACCAAACTCTGTCTGTGCACCACTCAGTACATTGGACATCAGTGTGAGCTGGACAAATGTCAGTTCTGTGGAACGGGCAAGTGTTTGACGTCATCCTCAGGCGAGGTTTCCTGCAGGTGGGTACACTGTGGAACGTGAATTCTGCACTAAATAAATCAGACTTTGATTGGTAAATATTTGTTAATGTTTATTTTTGACTGTTCGGTATCAAGTGGGCAAGGTCAGACATCACTGCACCTTACCGCTTACACTGAATGAAAAGTATTCCACATGGCCAAAAATGTGTGGACACCTAAACATAGCAGGAGATATTAATACGTTTTGTATCTTTGTGTTTGTAGCTGTCCCAACGGTCAGACTCAACCCAGCTGCTATACCTGTTTGGACTACTGCTCAAACGGACAATGTACAGTTGACGCTCGTACGCTGCTGCCTCAGTGCAAGTAAGACATGACACCCAACACCAACTAACTGTATTTTTATACACACATAAGTATACTTTCTGTCTTTCAAACTCACACAGAGTAAATTCCCTCAGTGATATCTTGCACCTTAATAGCAAAGTGCATTATCCTGTCTACAGATCACTCAATCCACGGTGTGTAAATAGACTTTGCTGCTCAGGCTTATTGCCGAAAAGGCATCCCACTCTCCCACTCTCAGCTTTTCCGGTGTGTCAAAATGATGAATCTGAAAACAAATTAAAAACTAAAACCTGTGAGCTTGTTCTCTTTTGTCTGCCCACTTCAGTATAAAACTGCAGTGATGTCGTAGTATCAGATCAGGCTGGAGAGTCTAGTCACGGACAGATTTCTAATAAGCAGCTGTGTCAGTCTGGTTAATTTGCCAAGATCGGTCTTGTTTATCCTCGCTCATGTCAGAGACTCCTCAGAGCAGAAATAAGGATATTGTAACTTCCTCAGAGTGATTTTCAGGTCAAGCGAGAAACGATTCAATTAGAGAGACTAACACACACACTTTGTAACTCTGGCTTGTGTGTCCAGGTGTCCTGTGGGATGGATGGGCTACAGATGTGAAATTGCATCAAGTTCTGTGGATTCCTCTGCTTCCAGTGGAAGTAAGTCGCACAGTTCAGAGACTCCTATTAGTAAAACTTTGCGCTTTGGAACTATTTGCTCACTTTATTTGCCCCCCCCCCCCCCCCCCCCCCCCCCCCCCCCCCCCCCCGCTTGCAGGTACTGCCTCTATCGTCATACCAGTGCTTCTACTGCTGCTGCTGGCACTTCTTGTGGTTGGTGCCATCTTGTGGTACAAGCGGAGAATGCGTGGGTGAGTCCTGGTTCAGATACTTCGGATCCAATCTCCCATTTTTCATCTGTTCCTCACACCTATGCTACCTAGCTTCTCTTTCTTTCTTACCTTTTGATAACCATCTATATTTCCTGTCTCCCAGGTCTCTATGGCCAGGCAAATCTCGTTCTCAGTGCTCGCGGTAACTTCATAGGGTTACATAATTCACCTGTTGACCCACAAATCCTGTCCCCTCCCTTCCTTAATATCCTGTCAGATTGATGCTGTCTGTCAGTCCATTTGTCCTTTCTGTTGGTCAGTGCAGAAATCTGTCCGTCTGTCCTTGCCTGCCATCTCCTGTTTGCCTCCCGGGGTTTCCCACCCAGCAACAGGGGCCTCTCGACTCTTATCTGAAGTAGCTTTTTGCTGGTGATGCGCAAACAGTTGAACTGTTTCGTCCTTCTTACGTGTCCATACCTTCCCTTGTTTCCATGTGTAAATGTTAGGCTTACGCTCTGTGCTTGCATAGGAAAATATACAACTGTGCATCTATGAAAAATGTTTTATATGCTTGCAAACAGCCAAATATTTGCAGTGTGAAAATCCAGCATACCAGACATGCTGCAGTATATTTTCTGGGTTTGATCAAATGGCCTTTTGTTAAAAGTTCATTTGAAAACCTTAAATATATGTTGTTTTGATTGTGTGGACTGTATGTTGCTGGTGCTGCGCCAGTACCTGGTTAATGCGTAAAGTTACGATACGTTTCTAGCCACTGTGACTTGTTTAATGTAAGGTTTCTCCCAAAAATAGTTTTTAAATGAGGGTGTAAACCTCTGCTGATAATATAATAATAAGTTTGTTAATCTGTCTGTCTGCAGTGCAAAGGGCTTCCAGCACCACCGAATGACAAACGGAGCCATGAATGTTGAGATCGGAAACCCCGCCTATAAGATCTATGAAGGAGATCCTGATGATGACGCTGGGGAGCTCCTGGATTCAGACTTTGCTTTGGACCCAGACAAGGTAAATCTAAAAGCACGTTTATATAAACAGTACGGTCACCCAGATCACAGAAATATTTTTAAGTCATGCTGATAGTACATGGGAGGAGTGAAATTTAACGTTGCTGCCATTTTTCTAAAGAAAGTAGCTCTTGTTCTACCTAAACATTGTTTTTGGACGGACACACATGCTTTGACTCCGGTTTGTACTGAGGTAGTGGCTGAAATCTTGCTAGAATATGTGTTTCAGTGCCAGCTCGAGGAGGTGAGCAACATAAAGGAGGACACACAGTGAACCAAATTTAATTTACCAAGTTAATTAAATACTACACCTTGCTACAGTCAGAAGCAACCGATTGGTGATTGTACTTCCTGAAACAAAAAACCAGAACAGGCACATTGCACAGCATAATGGACATTAAAAAATAAAACAAAGCAGCTATCTGCAAGACTTTTAGTCACGAGATGAGATATTTGTTGCTGTGATTTGAGAAAATATTTTTTTGTAATTCAGAATTCAAGCACTACTTTCATATTTAAAGAACCTCATGCCTTTTGAGTCACCATGTCATTTTCTTCACTCCGCAGCCCACTAACTTCACCAACCCAGTGTATGCCACCCTGTACATGGGCGCCCACAACAGCCGCAACTCTCTGGCCAGCACAGATGAAAAGAAGGAGCTTCTCTCCCAGGGCGATGAGGACATGAGTGACCCACTGGCGTAGAGCTTGGCACGGATTGAACTCTGCCAACATTGCCCTGCCCTGCCCGACACAGTGCTGAGCCAACCAGCTCTCTCATCTTATGCCTTTACCAACTGAAAAGAAAAGCAACAACAAAAAAAAAGCGAGAACACTGTATAAAATGTATAAAATGAAGGACTACTTTTTTAAGTGATTGCAGTATTATATTTTGTTCTTTGACAAAAAAAAAATCCTCTGGTGACAAAAAGGAACCATTTTATAGACATTTATTCAGTTCTTCTTTTTAATTTTGCTCACGTCCTCCTCACAGCTCTCCCTCCCCTCTCACGCATATAGCCACTACCTCTGTGCAAATGTAAAAGATAAGAGAGATACAAATGGCAGTGGAACAATTTTAATTTTTTATTTTTGTATGACTCGTATAAGGGGGAGAAGAAGAGACAGAGAGAGAGAAAAAAAAGAATATTGTTCCATCCTAGAAAACGTTGCCAAGTCTTTGTTGCTCGTGAACGAGAGGACAAGTGTCAGTGCTCACTATGAATGCTTCCCGGATGCCGGTTCGGCTCAGTCTTTCACATTATGTGTATGTGTACGTTTGCTGCTGGAGGTCTAAACGTGGACCGAGGCTGGGAGAGAATTGAGAAGTTGTTATACTGCACGTGTACACATGGAGGACTCCGCATCGCAGACAGTGTCTGTTCTGTTGTCTCAAAGAACTACATTCAAGTGATTGTCTTTTACCTTCTTGCACAGACTAAAGTTATATATTTGCATATATATAAACCTATTAACAAAGTGTCTTGAAAATATACCCAGGAATACAAACATCAGTAACAAATAGCAGTCTGTACTTTGTAACTTTTTTTTTTTTCAAAGTCATTGTATAATTGACATACTCTGTCAGCAATGAATGAGTCAAATGGCAGTGTGTGAGTGTGCTGGATGAAGATGATTGTAATAAAGTCCACATTCCAGGATGAAAAATGTCTGGGATGGATATTCGTGGCCTTGGTTTAGCCTACTGCAGGACACTCTGGACAGGATTTCGCTCCGAAACTGTTCTAGAAAGTTCTTTTTGGGATTGACGGCAAGCTTCTGTGAATTTTTATTTTTTTCTTCCGGTCATCACTGAAAAACAATCTGCAACAAATAATTAGCTGAGAATGGTTACGTTTAGCTTTTGTTCCATGTCTTTTTGATTGTAAATGTGCTTTCAGGAAAGGCCAGGGAGACCGTCTGATGGTACGTACGTGTGTGGGAGATTGAGTTTTTTTCTTTTTTTTTTTTTTTTTTTTTTTTTTTTAAATTGTATGTAATTACATGGACATGTAATTTAGGTTAATGCTCATTGTTAAGTGCATTCCCAGGAAGGGGACTGATCAGCTTCCTGATAAGCATTCCTTTGTTAATTCCTTTGCCTTGCTGCTAACGCTAACCATCTATCTGTCTGTCAAACTGGATTTTAAGTCTGTCTCTGCTCACCACACTGCTTTTAACTTTTACCTGCCATATCACTCTGCATGGTGCTCGCACACACATCCCATCCTAGAGGAAGATCTCTGGCTTTGCCCCTCACTTGTTAACAGTATTCATCACTACTTTTTTTTTTTTCTTTACATCCTGCTCTGTTTAGATTTTCACCTGATTTAGAATAATCATTTTTCAGTTGGAGAATTTCTTTTGGTGGCAAAAACCCACATGGATATTTGTGGTTCTGATTGTTTTGTTATGATTCTATTTCTTTTTGATATAAGAAATTAAATGGATTTTTATAGTAGAAATGTACGGTGGCTCTGTCCGTCATTTGGAGAGATGGAGAGGAAAAAAATCAGTCGCTTATTTCTTGCTGCATTACATCAGAAATTAACATCAAGTATACTTCAAAAAACAAGTTAAGAAATAAAACATGAACATGTAGTAATCTCTTGTTTTGAATGTTGCTTCATCAAAGAAAGACCCTTTTTTGTTGGTGTAATCAAAGTCTTTGGTCATGTAGTTACATCATTCATCTTATTTATTAAACAGGAAGTGTCATCTTTCAGTCAATAGACAGTATCATGGATCATGTCTTCTGAATTTGATTTGAATGTACATTAATATAAATGTCCACTTATAGAATAGTGTCTCATACAATTTGAAGCCAAATTAAGTAGTGTAAAGAGCTCCCTTTGTGCCAATGTAAGTTTAAACAGTCGTTAGCAGGAAACGCATCATCTCTATTAAAACAGGAGACTAAAAAATAAAAGCTTCAAAGACCGTCCTTCATCCATCACCACATCGATAGCAGGTTAATGTCATCTGGGCCCTTAAACAGCAGTTCATGTGGATTCTTCTTCATACATTTGTCACTTCCCAAATGTCACTTAAAAGTGTGACAGAAAGTGTCGTCAAAGTGTGTAACATTCAGTTTTTTTAAGAACTATTTGGACAAGTTATGAGCTTAACGACAAGAAGTAGATAAAAGTAATCTTTAAAATTATTATTCCCCTTCTCTTTTTAGTTTTCGTATGCCTTAAAAAAGCTGTAACTTTCAACTGCTGCATATTGTCAGTAATGATAAGGCTAATGTTATAGTACAAGGCAATAAAAAATACAATCTTTAACAAATGAAAGATGTAAAATAAACAAATTATGGCTGACTCATGAGAAATAACACTGTTTACATGAAAAAAAGGCACTTCTTAAGCAAAACTTGAGACGTTTGAGACATTTTGGTTTAGCTAGCTTGTCCAAAAGAACGAGAAGATACATGAAGTCTTTCCTCCCATATACATGCGAATATTTTCTGAACAGTTGACAATATTAAGTCTTGATTGAATGTGTTGGTTTAATGGTAGGAAACAGTCCCCAGGTGTCTCATTATAATATTGAAGCGTCTCAGTTATTTGGAGGAAGGCTTTGCAAGTGTCTTCAAGGCAAACATCCCAGCAGCAGAGTTGGTATCTTCCCTTGGCTGCCGCCCAGTCTAAGTCCTGCTACGACTGCATAATCTGAGGAAATTAACGGTCTTGGGAATAAGATCCACATGTTGGCAGGCACTTGCCAGTGAAAGCACCGTTCTTCCTGCATTGTGGTCCGCCAGTCCTCGACTAACCTCACCTGTCTTGTAGTCGTCCGCCAACTTGTCTCCTTCTCAATGGCATGAAAGCAGGGAAAGTCTTGTGTTTGCAGTGAGACAGGAGTGACCCATTGTGCTTCTGTAATGATGCCTGCTCACTTAAAGTGGCTGTAAAAGGGCCTCCATAAATAAATAAATTACCCAGCTAAAACAAGGGCTCTGTCCTGTCCCTCTTTTCAGTCTTTGTGATCTGCAGCCTCAGGGTTGAGACAGACCATTGGGACACAGGGAGGAAGGTTAGGAAGGGGAGGGGGGAGTATAAGTGACGAATAAGTGGTTTAGGGTCTCTTCCAACCGCTCCGGATCAACGCGTCAGCTCGCAGGAAAGGCTGGTTTCGGAGATCTGTGAGTATGCAAGGAGAGAGGGGTGAGAAACAAGGGGCGGGGGGGACACACATGTTAGAGGACCCAGAGGTCAATCTGCAAACAGGCTTCTACTTACTAAACTTCTTTTGCAGTAAGCCATAAATGTTGAGAGCATACACTCAGTAGCCACTTTATTAGGTACGCCTAATCAACTGATGTGTTCCTATTATTTTGTCCATCTCATTTATATTAATGAGAGTGGGCTAAGTAACAGAAACACCTCTCTCTATAATGCAATATTGTTCAAGAGCACCGCAAACTACATCCTCCATCTGAAACATACTTTAAGAAACAAAATTAACAAAACTGAACATTAAAAACTTAATTTGTTAAGACCGTTGCCTCAAACTGCATTACTTTTAGCTAGGTGTACCTAATAAGCTGGCAAATGACTCTATGCTGTGGTATATTTCAGTAAAACAATCATCAAATGATCTGAAATAACTTATGCAGGTAAACTTTGCATTAGAAATGTAAAAATAGCAGATAAACAGTGCAGACTTAACACCGATTGACACATTCCCATAACCTTGTATTTGAACTGGTAGTAGTGACACACAAAACAGTGAAATCCAAGGCTTTGGGAATGTGGTTATAGCATCACTAATAATGCAGCCGTCATTATTACAGTTACAGTACAATGGTCAACAAGCTCTTCAGTTTTCTGAGCAACAAAAAGGCTAACTGTGCCTGAAGTGAAAAGAAACCTTTGAGTATCGTTAGATACAAACTGTTTGCATTTAATGTGACTGTGTGTGTGTTCACCTCTAGAGCCTGTTGACCAAAAAGCTGTTGAGCACACCGCGCGGATGACAGTTAGCAAAGACAAAACATGGCGGACGTTGTTGACAGGTGAGAGGTGAATGAACACTGGACAACATGCAACACATAATAGGAGGGGGATGATGGAGGATGATGATGATCTCAAGGGTACGGGTATGCGTTGAAACTGAACAATGGTGTTCTGAAAATATCACAGAAGCTGAGGCTAAATTAATTAAGTGAATTCACTTTTTAATGACTATTGGGGGAGCTATAAACATACTTTAACTCGCTCCTCAATTCATCTTCAATAATCCTGTTTTCTGATTGTGTAGCAAATTTCAGGGTTGTGAAGCATCTTTTTTGTTTTTTTTGTTGTTGTTTTTTTGCGTCCAAAGCACTAGCTGAAGCAGCTGACATCACTGTAGCAGCACACAGGAGCTGGAGGGCCAAGCGGGCCGGGTTTCAGCCAGGCTACCTTCCTTACCCTCTATTAGGAGTGGGAAATACTGTCATTAATCTTCTTTTCAGCTGGAGGGGGTAGAATAAACAGTGGTGGTTGAGGAAAGAAGAGTCACATGTTAGCCGGAAACCAACACCAAACAAGTTAGTGTCATGGAACAAGGCATTGTTGATAAAAATAAACAAACATACAAACAGTAAATTAGCCAAACCTCTTTATGTTATAACTGTTTAAATCAGGGTTATGCTTTAAAAGGAATATGCCATAATAATGCACAGCCTCTTACGTGTCATGCACTTGGTAATTTAATCACAGTCATGGCTGATTGTACTGTGAGTGTATCAACATATTTCTCGCACACAAAATATGTTGATTGTATCACTTTTTTTTTTCTCCCCATGGAGATCTGTGCCAGGCAAAGAGGTTTGGCTGACTCCTATCACCAGACGCCTGATAGGAGTCTTCTGAAGTAGAACACAAACAACCAAATGACGGCCCAGGTTAGTTCACACTAGTTGTAGTGTAGTGGGAGTATGGGGGTGTTGAGTAGGTGACAGGGATCATGCTTGCATGCACAGTGGGGTCAGGGAGGCGTACGAGAGACACCTGGACAACCTTGGCATTAGGGGGGAAGGGCTAGCAGTTGGCGTCGTCACAGAGGTTGGCTTCACAGAAGAACCGTGAGCCGCGTTTAGCAGTGCGGGCTGTGAAGGGCACGCTCTTCAGTACTGGGGGAGGAGGGGGAGGAAGAGAAAACATGTCACACCTGAGACACTGCCCTTCTGGGGGTGAGGGGGAGGTAAAAAAAAACTGGACACCCTTCAAATTTCTTTCAGGAAGATGTAATGAACCTGAGACAGCTGTGTTCTTCCTGTAGCACAGCAAACCTTGTAAAAACTCAGGAGGTTTTTAATAGGATTATTTTCTTTAAGTCCCCCTATTTCACATCTACAAGCACTATATAAATATGAAATGAATCGCTTATATCACACTAGTGTTTAGTTGTCAAGAGCTTTTTCTTCTCCTGTGAGCACCCGTAGGTAGAGTCTATAACTTTATAATGAACGACAAAATGAACAGCTGTAATTATATCAAATATCTCTTCATATGAGAAGTTAACATTGTTGACAAATACTCTATATTAAGAAACTACATTATAGTGTGTTTGTGTGCTGCTTCATCCGTCATTCATTCATTTTCCTTAACCGCTTATCCTGCAACAATCACAACCATTCAGGCCCGCATTCAAACCTACGTGCAATTTAGAGTCACCAATTCACCCTCATGTCTTTGGACTGTGGGAGGAAGTCAGAGTACCCACGCAAACCCTTCACAGAAAGGTTCCAGTTGACTGGCAGGTTCAAACCCAAAACCTTCTTGCTGTGCTATGAAGTGCTACTAAATAGGGGGACTTATTTTATGAGATTAGGACGCACTGAGCATGTCTTGGGACATAATTATTCATAATTAGCTGTTAACAGCTCTGATAGTAGTGGCACAGAAGCATTATTATAACTTAAAATGACATTAATGCAACATTTGTATTATATACATTATAAGCACTGATTAATAATTGTGACAAAAAAAACATTAGTTAACACGTATGTGCTATCCCGAGGCTGTAGATACTGATTTCTTTCTGCCATTAAAACCCACACATGTAGGATTTTAAAATGTCTGATTCAAGAAAGGCCCTTACATCATCCTCTGTCAGTTTTCTTATTTTTCTATAAACAAGAATGTCATCATCAAAACATTTAAAAAATGCTATAATCATATAAAAAAATCTACATCTTGTCTTTAAAAACGGGTGCTGTAAATACAGATCCTATATACTGAATGTCTGACTATCTACATAATGAGGCTCAACAAGTGTTGTACATTTAATAACTAACGAGACAGCACGTCATTGAGTAATTGAGCGTCACTGAGCGACCGCTGTGCTGCTATGTGCTGTGCTCCAGATGTGGCGGTGTCTGGACCACGTAGCACAAGGTGCACTTCAAAGGAGCTGAGCAGTGAATGACCACAGTCATCCTTGACCTGGGATGACCGGAGCTGCTGGCACCCGCACGGGGTCTTTTTAGGGTACTGTCTGGCCCACCTGTTATGATGTCCTCAATAGTGCCGTCCTTTCCTTCGTACACAGGCCGGTGATCTTTGGCTTGCCGCTTGCGCAGCTCTGCGATCAGCTCCTGCTGCTGATGCCTCTTCTTTTGGGCCTGGACCTGCACCAGCGGAGAGAATATTTGTACTGTTCTCTGTGCTTTTTGGCACGCCACAAAGCTTTATTTAGCACTGAGTAAACATCTGATAGTTTTCCTTCAGCTTAGTTTCTCTTTGACTGTACCTTGGGGTCATGCTGTTTAGCCTCCTGAGCCAGTAGCTTCTCTCTCATTGCTTGCTCCTGCTTTTTCCTTTGTTCATTTTCTTCCACCGCATCCTGTTGAAGAGAGAAAAAGGTGACGAGTCAAGACAAGAAACTGAAGCTCAGATAAATCCAAGTCAACACGATTATGTGGACCATAAAGGGAAGAGAAAATAGGTCAAAAGTTGAAAATAACACTCGAGCATGTGAGCGGACTACCAGGAGAGTGGTATCGACCGTCTCATCTCAACTCTTTGCAATGTGGAAAATTAGCTCTGGTTATGCTGTGGTCAGGCAAAAGTCAAATTGAATTTAATGAATGTTTTGGTTGAGTTATTGTTGCTTTAGGATCTAAACTACAACCTTTAAGTCACTTTTTTGTGGTGATAGGAAGTCAGGTTTTTTAATTGTATTTTCTGGATAGTTTATTTGGTTTTGTGGTTTTAATTCAACTCAGGGATGGTTGGTTGGGTTTGTTTGTTGTGGCTCTCACTAAAGTTAAATTTAAGCTTCTATATCTAGCAATAAAGATTGTTCACAAGGATTTATTTTACTTCTCTCTCCCTTTGATCAGCTTGGAGTGGTAACAAGTGTTATTTCCAAATGTGGAACTATTCCTTTAAGTCACCCATATGCACTTAGATAGGCAAACGCAGAAATCCTTGTGTTGCACATTTCCTTAAGCAGATCCCATAAATCCAGTCTGAGAACAATCTCAGGAAGTGTGTTGTGTGGTGGGGCAGGGCGAGGCTGTCCGGGGGTAAAGGGGAAGAGGCGTGGAGACGGGGGGAGAAACAGAGGGGGGGGGGGACCAGTCTAAACACCACAGCTGCAGCTCTAGAGTCAGACCCAGCTGGCCTTTCCTGTTATTTGGCCTCGGACTATACGCCACGTCCTGTGGCACACACACAGCCAAATCTCTACCCTGCTCTGCTCTCACTGAGACAACATCCAAGTTTGAAACCAGGGAACTTCCCCTCTGACCAGGAGAGAAATCTGCACCCTGCCAGTAAAGAAATAAGAAAAGATACACAGATGTTGCATCTGCTTTGGTGTCCTCACCTTGTAGGCCTTGATGAATCGCACAAACACGGGGAAGAACACCGAGGGTGGAGTCGTCTTGGCATTCTCTCCGAAGTAGTTCACCACATTGTTGAAGGCTTCCTAGAATTGGGAAGGAGTACAGTGCCAGAGTGGAAGCAATGTATGTAAATACTGTCAAGTTGGGAGTCATGATTGGTTGTATCTTAGAGGTCAGTGAACTGCATCTGATACACAAGTTTGCTTCATGTCTATTTTTTTTCCCATTGAGGTTGAGGTGAGGACAGTGTTGTGATACCTCTGCTGTCTTGGCGTCTTTCTGCAGCTTGTCCAGCTGCGTGTCACTGGCCTGGATGAAGCCTTTCAGGACTGAATGGTCATGGAGACTGCACTCTCTCCGGATCAGGTCCATGCCTTTCCCCAGCTCCCGAACATCCAGCAGCACATTTTCCAAGGATACTTTTGTAGACGGTCGATAGGGAATATGTTTTATTTACAGATCTCAGCATAATATTACAGAAATTTTCTTACTTAACTGACCTAACCTGGTAATGCCATGTGACTGAACTCACCTGCTGCAGCTTTATCCACAAAGTGCAGTTCATTGTAGAAGTTGGCCAGTTCAGGGTACTTCTCTTTCACAATGAGAGCTATGTAGTGGAGCAATGTCATCTTCCTGTCTGTAGACTTAGTGTCAAGAAGCTGTGTAACAATAGGAATGAACGCCAGTATCAGCAAAAAGCACTGCACAAATGAACTGTGTGGAATATTTGGTATGGAGATGAACCAAGCACTTGAGACGTGTCGAAATCCTGCTCCATAACACTCACCAGGTCAAGACTTTGTAATTTGAAGCCATAAACGCAGCCACGCTTGCTGCTGTTCATATAGTTTCCCAAGGCTAAGATGATCTAAAAGCAAACCAGAAGAACACATGAATATGCATGACCAATGCAAATGTTGCCACTTTAAAAACAAATCAACACTTCTCACCTCGAGCATTTTTTTCAGCTTCGGAGCAGATTTCACTGAGCCAGAAGCAGCGATGATTGCATTGAGCTGCGGCGTGAGCAGGCTGATGTTGTCAGAAAAGTTCCCAACAAAGGTGATGATGTTCATTCTCTGCGTGAGCCTCTCAATCTTGCTGAACAATAACATGAAGCGATCCTCCTCTGCTAGCTGATCCAGTGGACGACGCTCGCGCTCGTACTGACGCATGAGCTTCACCTCCGCATCCGTGGGCAGGAAACGCATCAGGCACTCCACAAAGTCGACAGGTAAGGCCTTGAGGTCAAACCTGAGTAAACACGACATATGTTAGTAACGTTTTTTATCTATATCTATGAATCAAATATTAGTCCCAAAAAAGTGCTTACTTCTCTATTGCTTTGCAGATCTCTTCTGTGGTCTTGTTAGCCTTGCGCAGTGTGATGGCTAAGTTCTTGGAGCGATTTGGGTCCAGAAGGGTGACTTTGTTCACCGCCTTCTGAGCTACTTTGCTCTTTGTGCAGGAAAGATCCACAATTGGACCCTGGGCTCTGGTCTTGAACAGCTCCTCAAATTTCTCCAGATCCAGCTCCTGCACACGAGGGAGAGTTTTTACTTACTTGTTCTGAATTTATATTAAAGACCCATTAAAGACACATTTTCTCAGGTTCTTGTTTTGAGTGATGGGATTCTATATGAACACGCTATTTTCATTCATTTCACATGGTAGATAATCTTTTTTGTTGTTGTTTTTCTGCTCTTCTCACTGGTATGAAGCAGGCTCGGTTGCTCAGTTGGAAAAAGGTGATATCACATATTTCCTGTGCCAGTCAGGATTTAACAAAATATGAACCGACAGCTGGTGGGTTGTTGTTTATGCTGTCAGCACTGTCAGTCAAATCTAATAAAAACCAGACCTACACAGTACTGATGAAACAGTTTATCTGTGCTTTTTTTCCCCCCAATACTTTGTTGCTTTGCTTGCTTACCTCTAGCACACGTTCGTCATCGATCTCATTGAAGACTGTGCCATTGATCTGATTGGGCTTCAAAGCCGTCCAGTTAAACACAGGCAGGCGGAACTTGGTCTTGATGGGCTTCTTGATTCTGATAGCTGTTGTCGAGAATTAAATAAAGCATATGAAACGGTTATTTCTTTTGCTTGATAACTTAGTGAGCAAAGCTGAACAAAGTTTAATAAGAGCTATATGTCATTCTGCATCAACTCTTGCCTGAGAGACCCAAACTCAGGATAACAGAAGGAGAAGCATCAGACAGTGGTGGAGCGGGAGGAGGTGGCGGTGGTGGCACTGGTGCATTCGAGCCTGTAATTAATGTACAAGAAAACATTAAAACACTTTAAAGTCATTTTATTTATCCATTTTCTGTATTAAATTGATCTGAATTGGTCTTTGATTTGTGATCCTTTTATTTTTATTTGATCTAACTCATTATAATTATGTATTATATGTTTTGTTTTATGTTCTTTGCTCAAACAGTTGGTGCTGTTTCTTTGGTGCGACAGTCTGCTGCAGACTCGCACACAAAGGAAACAACCCGAGCATTTCCTTTTCCTGTCTGGGGTAGAAGAACACTGTCGTGACCTATCACCTGTCTTGGCACGCATGAACAAAGAAGAGGAACTGAAAATAGACCTTCTCTCTGGGTCTATAGTCAAACACAGTCGACTTTCACATATACGTGTCATCAGACATTATCACCGTGAGTCATGGGCTATCACCTGCGGCAGAGGGAAGAGGAGGAGGAGGTGGTGGAGGTGGTGGAGGAGGCGGAGGAGCTTCACTGGCTGGTGGTAAACTGGTGTCTGTTCCTCCAGGTTCTGTTAACCCAGCTGTTGAACCCAAAGATAGCTGCCCAATGTCACCCAGCGGGATCCCAAGGCCGCTGCCCCCAACACCACCCACACCCCCGACTCCCAGGGGCTCGATGGAAATGTCTCCATCAGGTTTCTTGTGCAAACGAATGGTGCCTTGCTGTTCGAGCTCCAGCAGCCGCCTCTCGATGTTGAAGTGCCTCTGGAAGGCAGCATCCTTCTCCTTGATCACCCTCCTCAGGGTGTTGACCTGGGTGTTGGTTGACTCATATGTCTCCTGAACAGTCACCAGGGGGCGATAGAGAGCGCAACACAATGACTCTACATGCATAGAGAAACATCCTGTTTCCTGCTGACCTAATTTGCTATCACAGCAATTTAGCTACATGCATCTGAAAATGATCTCTGCTAACACACAGTGAGGTGAAGTGAAGCGAGGAAGGGCGGGCAATATTCCGTCATTACAGCTGCCAGCTTACCCGTATTACTTGCAGGTCCTTATCTTTCTGAAGGAGCACCTTTTCCAGATCAGCTACTTTCATCATTGTTTCATTCTCAACCTCCAGCAGCTTCTCCGTCACCTGGGAAAGCAGACGGAGAGAGGAACAGAGATGAGAGGTGGTGAATTCAAGAATTGATCCACAGCGCGGGCATCATTCCCAGTTCCACTCCCTCCCCTATACACTGTGCATCGTCAATAAGAAATAAGATATACCCAGCAGCATGACGCAGCAAGAGCATGACACAGCTTTTAGTTTTGATTTTGAACAACAGATTACACATGTTGCACAGGAATTCACAGGGAATCTTCTCCCTCATCCTCCCCCCCATCATTCCTGACCCCTGAGAGCAGAGTTTGTTATGAAATTCCTAGAGTGATGTCAGGGGCTGCCTACGACCTTTCCATGTGAAGAAGGTCTTTGCAAAGCGGTGTGGGATGCGAAGGCGACTGCCGAGAAAGAATGAGCCAACACAAGAACAATATTAAGATTGTTTCGCGCGCAGTACTTTCCAGAGTTCTCCACCCCGTCATTATTCTGAACCACTTGTGAAGTGCAAACACTGAGTAAATTTCTAATCACCACGTAGAAACAGCCAAGTTAAGTACATGGCTGGTGAACCACAACAATCTCATAAATTGGCCCCAGAGAACAATGTTGGTGGTCCAGAGTGGGTGGTGCTCTTACATGGGACAGGTGCTCCTCGAGTTCCTCCACCTTCTCCAGGGCTGCATTCTTTGTCTCCGCATCTTCCAACAGACCACCCACGTCAAACACGTTATCCAGGTAGGCCTGGATCTGCACCGACAGCTTGTCGCTTTCTGTATGTTTGCATTTCTGACACAAGGGAGAATAAGTCAGCATTGGTGATACTCACACTGTACAAATAAATGTACAAATCCTAACCCAAGTTTGTGTTCCACCACGATATCATTGTTTTACCTCCAGGTAATCATCCAGTCCCAGCTTGGTGAATTCATACTGCAGATGGACCCTGAAGTTCATGTCCTCAACTGAGTGGACCACAATGTTGATGAACTGCATGCAAGCAACCTAGAGCACAGATGCAGACAGATTTAGATCCAAACATATTGAACTGCATATGATCCACTTATCCATAATACAAAGTGTATCTCACCATGTAGTCGATGTTTCCCTCCTCACAGCGGAAGTAATCCATCAGTCTCTCAAAGCGATGCTTCTCTTTACACACCTGAAATATAAGCAATGCAGCAACGATTGGTGATTTATTAAAAGTAGTTTTTTTTATAAACTACAATACAATATTACGATCACAGATGAAATGTGGGAGGAGACTTTTGAGAGCAGAAACACCCTAACAAATACCCAACATGTAAGTATTTGTTTTATGTCCGAATGTAATGATTAATCTGATTTATGCTGGAGGGGGTGGTGGGTTTAAAAACACATTTTTATGAAGAAACAGGCACCGCTTGCAGATAACTGTGTATTTAAGATTAAAGCACTGTCTTTTTTCTGCTTATCAACAAGATCAGCCATCCTCTGTGCTTATAAGCCGTTCTGTTGTTTCTTGAGTTGATGCAATGATCGTATAATAATAGGCTCTCTAAGGTCCTCTGTGTATCTACTGTATTACGTTAATTCATGTGATAAATCGTAGTATAATTTAAGGTTTTGTTTTGATTAAACACATTCCAGGATCAGAAATAATCCACCCCAAGAGTTTTGCTGTATGTAAACAGAGGATAACTTCCTCCATTTGTAACAACAACCTCTGCTTATTATCATAATTCATGGGAAGGGAAGCCAGTGAACGATAAAAACATGGGGACAGATTTTCTTAGCCAGTTTCCTACACAAAAATATACTGGAATGGAGAAAGGAAAAAGGGTCCATGCCCATTTCTGACAGTACTAACTAGAAATAGTAGTTGTGGACGTAACACATGATTACTGGTACAGCTGTGGTGGAATACCATAGGTGGCCATCTTGTGAAATTTCAAAGAACTGTCCTCTTGTATTAATGCAATACTTCACCAAATACCACTGCAGAAACACCACCTTGTTTTGACTAGTGGGTTGATTAACTCTTGCCTCTCTCTGGGGCTTTTGGGCTGCGAGGTAATTGTCTTGTTCCGGTGTTTAGATGACTGTGCAGGCAGAAACCGAGAGGCTAAGCAAACCTAGGACCACTGGCTCCCATCAGGGAGTTGATCCTTATCATTGTTCAAGGTTGGCTCACATCTGGTGTCTTAATGAGACTAATGACCTCAGACAGGCCACCGTAGAGTTTTGCTTACACCCTCAGTACACATGAAAACTCCCAGAGCGCCTCAACTTTCATCCCTGTATACTGGCCCTTTAGGGCCTAATGCACAAGACTGATGTAGGATTTATTTTTTCACATATGCAATCTCCACAGAGTTCGCTATGTATTAACAGCAACGTATAAACAATGCAACTCTAGGTGGTAATGCTTTTAATTTGATTAATACATTGCTCTAGGCACCTCTTTGAAGTTGTCAAATGCTGAGAGGATGATCTCGTGACCTCCTCGGACTAGACAGACGGCAGCCAGCAGCTCAAGGACCAAGGCTTTTGTTCTGGAAGTACAGGAGACACTCATTAAGACATCGTACCTGGATTACGTTGGACGTCAAACAACAGAAAGCATAATATTTATGTGAAAATTTACTCAAAGCTAATGCAAATATATCAACATAAAGGAGTTGAAATCTATAATTAAGTCTGAATCAAGGACAGGTCTTTATAGCTTTTTAAGTGTTTACCCTCCCAGCCTTCATTATGAAGTGATCAGCCCTAGCGGTTTACCACTAATCTTCCTTTAGTAAACATTCCTTTAACAGGCTGCATATACGCCTCTGATCCCTGACTTCAGAGAAAAGCTGAGCCCCATGGAGAATGAGAGGCATATCATATGAACTGGCTGCAGGGTTTCCCCTATTGTTTGACCCAGCCCTGTGCCTATGGAGACGGGGGCCTCAGTTCTTACCTCGAGTTCTTATTGTTCAAGCTGAGAGCAATTTCATTGACTGCATGTGCGTGGGACATGACCATATTGAAGCCATACTGCATGAAGAAGACAGAGAGAGAGATCGAGAACAGGATGTGGTCAGAAAAAGCTGAGTATATATTGAGATTGTGACTGCACAGGAAACACAGACACTAACACTTTTTTATGTTAGATTGTGCAAGTTAGTCTTTACAGTACTGTTCCCTTCAAGTGGGGCGTCAGTGTCACTGTTTGGTACCTGATAGTTCATGATTGCTCTCAAGCACATGATGCACACATGCACATCATCTTTTTGGCTGACGAGACGGGAGTTCTTGATGGTTTTGCTGTTCGAAACTGAGCCATAGCTGCAACAGATGACAGAAGTTAATATCTGGTGGAGATTCAGGAATAAAACTCAGTGTTTTCTTTGCTTTAAATGTGATGTTTAACCATTGTTTGTTCCGTGTGTTTCTGAAGTTTATCTGGTGATCATATGACTCTTGTTTCAAGTGTGTCACATAGAGAAAGGCAGAGAGGGAGAAAATTACAGAGAACTGAGCCTGACAGAAAAAACTTCGATGGCTTTTGAGGTTACAGATGCATTATGGGAGATGCCTGGTTTCCATGCTGCTGTCAACAGACCAAGGTTGAAACACACAGACTGCTATTATGTAACTCTGTTGCACAGTCATCATGCGCACATAATATTACTTTTCTTGTACCAGTTTATAAATGGCTTATACAGCGTCTCATGATCCAGCATATCTGAATCATAACATTTTCTATGGTGGTACTACATGATATATAACGTTAGTTACACCCCTAAAGATTCAGTAGTTATCTTAATCTGGAAGTTATTCCTCTTTTCACTCTTATAAAATCATTTACTACTGTCAGACTTTACGTCGTATGTCTCTTCATCTCCTGTCTGTGTGTGGCTCAGAAGAGAATCACAACTGTCCAACATATGTTGCAGCTCACAGCTGGCTCTCATCTGAGGACAGTGCAGATGCACATCTGGACAGATGAGGGAAGACCATTAACAGAGAGAGGCGCATAGCCCAAAAGGTCAAAGACTTTAGTTTCTATCTCTGATACAGTGCCTTGAGGTCAAGAGAAAGGTCAGCCCAACCCATAACACCATCAGCCATTCGGATGATATCCTGAAATAAAACAGCATCAAGACAACTGGCTTGCATGCCAATACACGTTCATAGCATTCAAGGTTAGCGGAGCAAGGCAATTACAGGGACAGGTAACAGCGGAGAAGCTAGCTTGGCCATACGTACCGGAGGACAGACTGGCGGGCAGAGCGCACCAGTGTGTTGCAGAACGGTTGGGTGCCTGTATGGTGCAGATCCTCTATGGACCTGCTCCAAGATTTACTTTTGTCCAAGAAGCCTTCCTCCCCATTCTCCAGACCCTCAAAATCCAACCTGGGCCACATACAGACAGACAGATAGACAAACAAGCCAACACAGAGGCACAGAGGGGTGTAGATGAGAGGCACGGAGGAGGTTAGGTCAGCGAGGCAGCTTGGTAGAGAGCAAGGGGTTATCACAAGAACTGTCATTACGCTGCACGATAAAGCTCAGCACAAAGATTCTGACCCATTCAGGCAAGGTATAGCTCAGCGCTACATCACGTAGCATCTGTCCACAAACACATTCAGTTTGCCAAGTATGCAACAAGGCATACAAACACATCCAAAGAATGCAAGAATGCGATTTGCACATTTTTAGATGCACAAGCAGTTTATTACAAGCTCTACAGGATACAACATATTAACTCAGCAGCTGGATCCAAGGCCCAACCCAGTTCCTTAGGAAAGGTTTTGGCTACCGTCATGAAAGATATGTGTGTGCATGTGTGAAGTGTACTCACATGACAGCACACTGGGCAAAGGAGAGGTACTCCACCAGGACGTCAAGACCTCTGTTCTCATCATTGAGGAACTCCCTGACCCACCTGTGACGCACAGGGACATGGAGAGGTTAGCAGGGCACCACATTGAGAACACACCCTTATCCTTTAGGGCTGCATTTTAACAGAGAGAGAAAAACAGTGAGAGAAAATGGAGATTGATGCACTTAAAAGATTCTTATTTTGGCCATCCTCCCTAACTAACAGAACTTATTTGACTTTTAGGTGTAATGACTATTCAAAATCAGAAGCAACATCGACTGTTTTGCTGCTGTCTCAAGTAAAATCATGGTGTACAGTATGTAGACGAGTGAATATGTATTGTTATGTTGCTTTCAGGGCTCCGCTGTAGAGCTACAATGATTGCCCAATTGAGAAAGCAATAATTTTGGCCGCTGATCATTGGTTTGCCAAATATTTGATGGTTCTATGTGTGCAAATGTGAGGATTTGATGTTTTTTTTAATTAGTTTCATTATAATAAATTGAATAATTTGGGGTTTTGGACTGTATTTCGTGACGTCACATTGAGCTCTAGGATATTGTGACGGGCATTTTCTCTGTTATCTGATGTTTCTGGGACCAACGATTAGTTGAGAAAATAAAAAATAAAGTGCAGTTATGTACCAAGAAAAGTTAAAACATGATGAATTGGGGTTCTTAAACCCATGAAAACAATGACTGGATTTAATGAATGGTGATGAAGCATAAAGAAAACAAAACAAAACAATGTACTGACCAGGTTAATTGCTAAGATCTGGGAAAGAAACACAAGCAGCAAGACAGTTCACAGGTTTTAAAGAAAGGCTTATTGGTGGAAAAAATGAAATAAAGGCAAGATTAATACAATCGATTAAAGCTTGTTGACAACCTGTCCTATTATGACAGCTTGTGTTTCTTCTCATCTGACTTATTGTTGTCGCCATATTTCAATATCTAAGCACTGTGTGTGTAGATTGTCATAACTCAGACAAAAATAAGACCAAAGTTAGCAGATTTATGCTTTAAGGCAGCTCTGAAGGGGGTCTCCCCTCCCCTGACTGAAAGAACTTGGCAGGAATGCCATGGAAAGTAAACTAGAGCAAGGCTTCATATTTCTTCCCCATTTAACTCCAGTTTTGTGGAGAGAGAAATAACTCCAAACAAAGGAATTCCCATTGCGATGAGAGAAAGAATGTGGAGGGCATATGGCTGAAGGAACTGGGATCAGGTCAAACCCCTGACAGTCAACAGTATTTAGTCTGCCTCCCCCACAGACCCCCTTTAACCTCCTCCCCATTTCTTCGGGGGGAACTTCAGGGGGGAACAGGATTGGGGTAAAAGGTTCTTAAAATAGTCCTGATGTGCCGGTTCTGATGACGAAGTCAGCCAATGGCGAGTCAGACAGGAAAGTAATCAAGGGCCTCAAAGTAGTGGAGGGAGGGAGGGGGTGAGGAAAAGAGAGGTGAGGAGAAGAACAGAGGAAAGCAAACAAAGCAGTAAGAAAGAAGTAAGAAGTAAGATTCGGGTGCAGGAGGAAAGGAGGGGGGGGGGTTGATCATCAGTTTCCTGTCTACCTACCCCCCAGCCCTCCCCTCTCTCCCTCCTTGCCTCTGACCCCTCACTCCTTCCTCTCTCACTCCTTCTCCCTTCCTCTACTTCTCTCCAAACCAGTTGCTATTTCAGATTTTCTTGGCAATCTCAGGAATAACACATCAGAAAGGGCCCGGGATCCAGACACACACAATAAACCAGCATCTGTTACACTTAATCCCACCCACAAAAAGTCTTCTGAAAATAGCTTTCTTTTTTCTTTCTTTCTTTGCCTGTGGGTCTTTCTGGGAAATGCATTGAAACAGACCTTTATTGATGAAGTCTAATGGAATATGAATTATTCTTGGAGGTCAATGAACGCTATGGAAAATCAAAGCCTTTTTACAGGCTTTCTTCTGGTTTGGGAATTCAGTGGCACGTCACTGAAGCACATTTTTTATGTGGAAGTATTTGCGTGACATCGGATTATAAAGTCATGTCTGCAACGCTGATGATAAAGACTGGAGGGGCTCACGGGAACATCCACATGCACAGTGGGCGCATTGTGAGCTGTACAGTATTGCATGCCCATTCTCTCTTATAAAAGCTGGCGAAATAACACAAAAAGATTGTTTGCTTTAAAATGTGAGAAATGTGTAAACATAAAAGTATCCTTGTGTGTGTTTTTTGTGCTTTTCACTGGGTTCAGCAATGGTCAGCAAGGCTTCCTGTCCCTCTGGCATACACAACAAAGCTTCCTGCTCGACGCTATGGGGGAGTGGACGAGGCAGCACAATGGCTACCATCTGGGCATTATGAGGAACAGGTCTATGAAATAGCTCTTCGGAGTATGGCAAGTTTAGAACAATGGGGGATATCTGGGCACCAGAGAGAGCTCTGGGTCCCTACAGCAGCAAGAGCACAGAAGGAACCATTCTTTACAAGGGTAAACAATAATGTGGTTACCTTAAGCTCCGTGCACCAATAAATAGACCCGTGTAATTCACCAGAAAAATGGGAGAGATAAGTTTGAGATTAGTATTGATTACCCAATGTGGTTTGTCCTCAACGATATCTCCAGCTCCCTCAAGACTTTTGTAGATTCCTGCACCCGCCTGCGAAACTTCTGTAACAGAGAGATTTATTGTAAATGTATCATCATGTAAATACTACATACTACTACTTAATGAGCAGTGAGAGGTTAAATCAGTGCGGAACCAGAGATCTCGACTGATCCTTGGTGCCTACATTACACACGATGCAACAGCTCATTCAGAAATTGTTGTGTGTTATGCAAAGAACTGCTAATACAGCCTTGAGCTGCAAGCTTCTAGCAGGGATGAGAAGCAAGATTGCATCTCTTTAACTCCAAACCTTCAGATTGTTTTTCATTTTCTAACTCTTGAATCCCAGTTGACATTGTCAGCGGGATTCACACACCTGTTTTTACATATTCAGTAGTACTCCCGAAGACCTTTAAATAGATTTTGATGTGTAAAAGTGGACTTTACATTTAAAAGGTAATTTGCATTGTCCCACCTTCCGCGTGACTCCAGGATCTAAGTATCCTCGTAGCTTCTGGATGTAGGTGTGAGGCGGATTCTTCACCTGAAACCTCTCCTGGAGACACACAACAGAGTAAGCATTGTAATGTGTGTTTGCTGAAGTCACTGTGTCGGTGCAGGATGAGTAATGTAATGATGGCAGGTGTGTGTACATTGTGAGTGCTGGTTTGATAGTTTATGAATAAGAGATTTATGAATGCACCTGGTCGCAGATCAGGTCCCACTTCTTCTCATTGTCGTACTGTCTGAGGAGCCGGGCTTTGTCTGGAGGCAAGTTCATAGAATTCTGAAAATACAAACATGCAAGCATGAGTTTCATTTATAACCAGATATTTCCCTTTTTCTGTTTATATGACTATTTATAGCTACTGTGACAGAGTGTGTGTCAGTGACTGGCGCTTTACAAGCCCCTGGCGCCAACGGCAGAACACAGCTCAGAATTTTAGGGACTTACACCATGACCTCACTTCCTGTGTTGACTTTCAGCATCCTGCCGCAGGACATGAGTCGCATCTCCTCTGCGCTCCCAAGTCTCGCTATCACTCAGGCAACACTTTTCTTTTAACCACAACAAGCTGCTATCAGAGTACGGGCCTATTACTAATCCAACCATAAAATCACTTGAACGCCACACGAGACGTCCTGAGGCAGCCAGTTTACTGTCGCTCAACTTAAACCCTAAATGCTCTAATTTGTGTTTAGAGACCAACCCACTTAAGCATTTTATGTCCTCGTGACAACTGTAGAAGAAATAACACAAACCATTGGACAAGTTTTTGACTAATAGTTTCCTTGACTGAGCCAAGAGCTTGTAAACAGGGGGTTGACATGGAAATCTTAAAAATGAGGAAGCTCAATAATCTGACGGAGCTTGCCAGAGACTGAAACTGATCGCCTCAGCGTTTCTCTTTGAAGAGCCATGAGGGATTGTTTGCACTCATTTACACCCATATCAACAGAATCCTGGAGGCCCGGCCACAAACGGCCTGTCCGCTTGACATTTAACCCGTAGCTATAATTCAGCCTGCGCCGTCTAAAACACAACACCATGTTAACCCATCCCAGGCCAGATGTGATGTTCACACCGGCGTTGTGCCACCGGTGGAGTGTTTGATACATGGAAAATAACACACGCTGGTAGGAGTGGAATATCACATGTATTTTAAAATTAGTTTTCCACATCAGGACCACATTGCTCAGTCTATCAGCACATCATGAATCATTTTGCCAAAAGAGGACTGAGTACAGAGGTAAGGAAACATTTATTTTATGGAGCTGACTAATAATTTCACGTTAAAGTGCACGTTCTTGTAAATTCCATAGCACCCTCAAAAACACATGCAGCAGCCTTAAACGGCTGCCATGGAGAAGCCCTCTGAGAACTCCAGCAAAAATGCAACGCCGACAAAGCTACAACAGGTTATAACTGCACATATGGGGCCTTTGACATAACCTGCTTTATAAATCCCACGCAGGAGAGAAGAGAGAGGCAACATGCATACCAGATGTCCAGAATTACGGGAGGAATGTGTCCTGTTTATAGTAGTAGTTTATAGTAGTAAATTTTCTCTCTTGTCTGACCCCCAAGTTGCTCCCTCTCCTCCTTAGTCTCTCCTGGGAGAATTTTTTTTTTTACCAGCAACAGTCTTTAGGAACATTGTGCTAAAGAAGAGGAGAGGAGTATCTTCCATCTGTATTCGTTACTAATAAATTATCTGTCTCTCAGCATTTTTAACAAAGACTGGGTACTAGTCACAATTTTATTGGAAACAAGTAAAAAAACAGATGGAATTAATTAAACATTGAACATTTAATTTGCACTGGTTGCACTGATTTAAAAACTAGTATGGTAAATAATAACCTGAAGTTTACTTTGGGTTGAACTTTGGGTATTTTTTTTTATTATTTTCTGACATTTAGAGACAAAACAACTAATCAATTAATCAAGAAAATAATCTGCAGATTAATAATCAGAAATTCCTGATCTATGACTAAAAAGTTGGACCTGAGTATAACATTTTAAGTCTTAGTCATGTTCATAATGAAGCAAAGAATGAGAAGAACCGACTGCAGTAAGTGGATCTCTTTAATACATTCCAGATAATGTTCTATGGGCTTGAATTTGGATGCATACACCTGAAGGGTAGATGAAAAAATAAGCCCAGATATCTACTCCTTTGTTCTCAGCCAGTCATGCATACTAAAGTACAAGTGAGGGGCAAACAGGCAAAGAGCAAGGTCGCCTTTTGTGGTAATGTAATTCTGAATTTCTGAAGGCCAGACACGCAGATGTTTGTCCATTTAGTAAAGGCAAAAGAGCAAAATAAAGTCAAAAGTGTTTCACTTTTAAAAACATTCATTATAAATGGCGAGAAGTGTAAAATTTTCAATCAGGATCAGCTGATGGCTTTGATGTCGATAACACCATTGCTCTCTTTGTCAGTTGGAGCCTTGGGTTATGTAAACAAATACAGGTGTGACTGTGTGCAGATGTGTTGAGTTCCACACGGACATAAAAAGTATATCCTTGAATGATAGAGGAGGTAGAGAAAAGGTTTCTCCTGCGACAAAAAAACAGAGGGGATGTTTCCTCTCTGACTAGATTTGGGTAATTTGAACCAACTAACCCAATATAGCTAATTTCATTTCACTTTCTCCCACAGTGATACAATCTTGCACTTCCTGTGTTTATAAAAGGCAAGAAAGAAGTCGTTTTATGGGAGAGAAGGAGCAGTGGATTCACAGGCCCATTTTAGGGGTAAAATACTACAGAAATGCCAAAAATGTTTTGGGGCTTGTTATGTTGCCATGTAGCCCACGTACTTTCTCCTCCACGCCTTTCTTGTTTGACCTGAGACTGGTTTGACAAAAGATTCAATGCGGAGCTTTGTGTTGATTTGGTGCTATGCCATTCCCATCCTTTGACATTTGAGCTATTTTTTTCCTCACAGAAAATCACTAACAATGGCTAGTGGGCAGGGTCAGCGTATGCCCCCTGGTGCTCTATGGAGCAAAATCTGGCGAAAACACAACACCAGTACACTGCACAACCAGATGGACTGGTTCTATTATCACCACTATCTCTCCATTTATTAGGCTCCCATTGGCAGCCAGAACAGGTCTTTCCAAACAGAGTTGCTGAATAAAAAACCCTTAATTTAGTTAAACTTCATACATGTTGTTAATTGTTTGTTTATTCTTTCATGTAGAGTTCTCTTGAATAAAAAAAAAAAATGTGTGAAATATGTGAATATAATACATTCAGGTTTTAGAGACAACAAGCAATTTGTTACCCTGGACTTTTTTCTATTTTCTTTACACACTTTACTGACATGAATTAAACAATTAGACTCAAATTAAAGTGTTGAATTGAAAGTGACAACAGTGTTTGATTGCAGTCCTTGGATAAGTATGTGGAAACAAAGGAGGAAACACAAAGTGAGACTAGAGGTGAACGGATGCTGGGAAGGAGATTTAAGCATAGAGGTAACACCGGTCAACAGACAGGGCATAAACTCTGAAACAGAGAGACATTTGAGCCTGACAAAGGAAGACGGAAGTTTTAAAGACTCAACAGTTAAAGTAGTTGACGGGGTCAGGTTGCCGGTTAAGGATGCATGGAGAGTCCAGGAGAGCCATCAGGGACTCAGTAGAGCGCTCCAACCCCCACAACTGAGGGGGGATGCTGCAGAGCCCACGGTCACCTCAGACTTTAGAGTCAACAGGGCAACTCCATCTGCCCTTAAACTGGACAGCTTCCTAATCTGAGCTGATTTACAATAAACCTGGAGGTGAGCTTTTGACTCACAACTCCACGGAGACAAATGGAGAAAAGTGGCAGCATGTTTTCCTCCCCCTGATCTTCCTCACAGCTTCACACTTTGAGATAAGATACCACCATGCACCAACCGGAAGTACTCTGAATGTTAGAAACTTTCCTCAAACTGTTTGTTTGTGTAGTGCATTGTAAAAGTGTTCCTATGGTTGCAACCAGTCATGCACGAGAAGGTTACTCTGTAAGATCTGCGTGGTTAAGACATATCTGTGTTTCCTGTTGTAAAGTACCATGATGATGAAAGAATCTTCCATGAAAAAAAGCCCTGAAATATTTTTCAGTAAGTTTGATTATGATATGTTTTGAAGCCAAGGTGGACTATGATGATCATTATTTACTTAAATGTATGTTCAGCATTCTGGATCAGATTTATATAAATTGTAGGCCCATGCAAACTGGGCATAGTTGTATCCACAACACAATAATAAACAGGTATTGTGCTTTACTGTATATCGTGTAAGTCAGATTTTCAAACAACCTAAAAGTTGCAGACAAAACAAATGCATCAACGTGATTCTCTTTTCTGTGCTCTCTCAGTGAGTTGGAGATTGTGTTTTTTATCTATTTTGGTGGGTTTACACAAGCCAGACTTAGTTGTCATCAGCTCACAGGGAAATGAGTGGGTGGCTGAAGAGCTCACTGTGCTGGACAGAGCCTGTGGCAGTCTGAGGCCCAGACAGTCCTCTTTACCCCCAACAAGTCTGAGTGTCTGCTCATCAGGGTGGGGTCCAGGAAGAAGGAACCTGTGGCACGACTAAACTGTAAGCTGTCCGGCAACTTAATCAAAGGTCACAGTCGCACAATACACTGAGCTTAAAACACAAAGCAGGCCAGGGTCATTTATTTGCTTATGTATAACCTATTTATACACAAATGCAATTCAAGGTGCGTAGGATTAGTATTACAACCAGTATAAGATAAAAGTGTATTGCCCAAAATGTGGAGCTACAACCAAGAAACTAGTTTCACCAAAAACTCGAACCAATAAAATCAATACATTTTAGCTGGCAGTTTAGAGACATGAGGATTAAAATAATCTTTTTGGTTTTGCTACAACTTAAACAACTGACAAACTGACTAAATGTCCTGATAAAAAAAGCATAGATCAGCTTTTTCAGATGCTGTTTGGACATTAATCCTGTAACTCTTGCGGTACTTTTTAGCGGATAAAAGCTTGACACTGTAAGTGATTTCATTTGGCCACTGAAATGTTTGACTCAAAGATAACACTCGGATACCTGGCCTTAATTTTTCATGAAGCATGAAACAGAAATGTTGATGTCATCATTAATATCAGAGAAAAATAAATCTTGCCTACATTACATGGAAATAAAAACACTTACACATACGGTTTCAAAGCACCTCAGCTGTACATGAAAAAGCCACACATTTCTGAACATAATTCAGTAATCCGGTAACAAAGGGAAATACTGGGCCAGTCAATGAGCAGCAAGATAAAACCAGAAGCTCTTTATTGAAGGGTACCTTCTGAAGAGGGTTGGAAAGAGCCAGGCCACTGATCCCTATCAGAAAGTAGAGCCAACAAGGAGGCAAAGAAAACACAATGAATATGGGACCTGGCATGACTGTGTTTTCTTTAAGCTTATTAACTGAGATTATTTTCGTCCCTCACAATGAGAGGTAGCTTGATATAGTTCGAGATAAATGTGTCCCTCGGGAAGAAATAAGAAATAAGTAACCATCACATGGGCTGTTAAGGACGGGAAGGGTAAATACGGAGGCAACTTCTGGGTGTCTGTCATCCGTCACACTGTACATGACGCACACACATACAGTACGTTTTATATATATATATATATATATATATATATATATATATATATATATATATATATATATATATATATATATATATATATGTATGACTACATGGGGTGGGGCTCGCCAAGTCAGATGACCCGATCAAATGACATCATCCATGCTAAGTGTGAATCAGTGTATGACAGCATCTGAAGTTATTGTACTAGCTTTTCATTAATGACTGTCAGTGCTATTGTTTGGATTCATCCTTTTCCTTGATATTGGAACACAATGTGTAGACAGGATGAGGCTCAGCTGATGTCGTCACGGGGCTGCAGGGACTTCCTCTGCTCTTCAGGAAATCAAAAACTGCACTAAGTAGAGACAGGTTTGTGCCAGGGCAGTCGCCGTGTAACACGAGAGCGTGCGTGTGTGTGTTTTTGCACATCCACTCCCAACAGTGTGTGTACGGATGAATTGTAGGTGTTTTTCCAGCTCCCAGGTAAGCCTTCCTGAATTGAAAGCGACAGAGCAGAGTGTGAGAAAACACTGCCCCCCTTTCTCTTAGCGGATACCCGATCACCCTATCGCCCTTTCTGCGAGGTAACCCGAACCAAGCAATCACAACAAAGCATGAATCCTGCACAAAGATGCTGGAAGACCGGGAGGCCAACAAAGCAGACACTACCAGCTCTCCTGAAGACAGAGACCGAAGGTGGGAGGGAGGGACAGCAGAGAGGAGAAGATGTTTTTCTAAGAGGTGGAGAGGTACATTTTTCACCGCTCCTCCTGACACTGCTCCCTGTTTACAAAGCAAATATAAACAGAGTCAGTTAGGCGCTTGTTTATCAAGATATTAACATAAAAGGCAAAGGCAAGCGCCTCATTTACATGCAAACGCAGAGCCAGTGACCAAACCACTTCTTCTTGACACGTGAAAGCGTAACACCACTGATACAAACACAATTTACTGTAAGAGCTTTTCATTTTCCAGCCCTCAGACAATAAAAACACAAAATGTGCTTAGTTCCACAAAAACAGAGATATCCTCAGTATTGATCAAATAATTGTTCAAACGATGAAACACTGAACAAAAATTATGTCTTTCAATTAATAGTTTTGGCAGTCAAAAACTCTAAAGATCACATTTATAATAACATAAAACAGCGGAAAGCAGCCAATCACACATTTGAGATCATATTTATTATTTAAGCCTGTTGGCGACTTAAACCATATATCAGCCATCAGAAGTCTTGTTGTTTTTGACGACTGTATATCTGATTACTGTTCGCTTCAGTCCTGCAATAGACGAGAGCACAAACAAAAGCCGTTTAAAAAGCTGAAACTTTCCCTAAGTAGCTTTACAACTCAAATCATGGAGTGTTAAATCCCCATTAAATCGGGAGTTTAAAGGCTACACGGTTTACAGCTGTGGTGTGAAGTCTTCAGACTCTTTTAGCCCTCTCTGCCCTCCTGCTAGTCCGCAACCCTCCCGTCTCCAGCCTGAGTACAGTCTGAAGCCCCTTCTCTTCTCCCATGAACTCATGTCTTCTAGTCTGTGACCTCTGAGTCACTTTGTTGAGAGAAATAACTTTCCCTCCAGTCCCTTCTTTACAACACACGACTAAATGGACATTCCACGGCCAATCAAAGCAACAGGAAGTTGGTGAAATGCCATTTTTCGGTTGATAAATCAAGAACCACCTCACAGAGCCCATTTGCTGATCCGTGTGACATAGGAATGATCGACAGCGTTGATAGCCGGGTTCAAGCTAAAGACCGTTATCATCACAGGGTTCTTTAAGCTGAACTAGCCGCCATAGTCTGAGATAAAGACAAAAATGTCCAGAGCTCAAGGTCCCCCTGAAACCAGATGTTTGTTAAGCTTCAAACATGAGTGAACTTGACATAATCACTTGTTTATGTGAACTTATCAAGGAAGTTTTTGTGTTCCAAAACACCGGTGACATAAATCTATTCCAGCAATCCCACCCGACAACTATATTGTCCAAATTATTTGTTATTTTTTCAACATACTGTATCTAGGAAATGTGGAGCCAAACAAAGATATGTGAGGTTAGGAGTTATAAATAAATACTACAATTGGTGATGAATCGGATGCATTCATTCATTTCTGCGTGGTGAACATCCTGTTTGTGCTCCTCTGTGCGTCCGTACAGGGTCCAGGGAAGCCCCAGCCAACAGATGATATACACAGGGAATGTCAGGAATGCAGGTACATGAATGCCTCAATAACTCATGCCGGCCAGGCCTTTTGACACTCTGCCCAGTTAAAAAGATGAAGGTCGCTCAGAGAGAAAGGGCAACAAACTGAGCCTGTGTTGTGTAAAAAAAGTTTTGAATCAACTGAACTTTCTGGGTTTTGTGGGTGTGAGAGAGGGACGGAGAAACTGTGAGAATAAAATAAAGAGGAACAAAAACCAAAACCAGAAGAAAGCCCAGGCATGTAAAAAATTCACACGAAAAACCACTCATTGCAAAGAAAGAAAAGTTTCCCATTGTTTTTCAATATGACTTCATAGATTTGATGTGAAACTGTAAAAAAGCAGAAGTAAGATTCCTGGGAAATGTTAAAGACAAAAAAATCAGCTGTATGTCATGGAGAGAGGGCCTGGGAAATAATTACATCATGTCACTAGTGCATGGAGAGGTAGCATCAAGCTGCAATCCACTGGATCTTTAAATAGGCTTACAGCAGCGTCCACGTTTAAAAGAGTGTAGCAGCACAAAAGGCACCAGGGGATGAGGCCCCCTTTCTAAAACAACACTGACTGACAGAGTCCCCATTGTATTGAGGAGGAAACCACTTCTCCAACCTACAGCCTTGGTGCAGCTGCATTAGAGCAGCATGCAAACCCCCACTGACATGCACAAATGCGTGCACATACCAAAAAAGTTCTTACATATACATATAAATGGCAAACACTTGTAGCTTTTTTTTTTTTTTTTGCATAGATGAACAGACATATCAGCAATGCGAGCAAATAACTTATGTCTTACTGTGCTGAAAAAAGTAAAGATCAAATGTAGTGCTTTATCTCCGCTGGTCTGTCTGTCTGGCTTTAAATGTAATTTAAATTTGCTTGCTGCCTCGGGTTAGATGAGATAATCAATACCACTGTCGGATCTGTAAGCCAAATATGAAGCCACAGCCAGCAGACAGTTAGCTTAGCTTAGCACAAAGACTTGAAACAGGGAGACATAGCTAGCTTGCTTCTATTCAACTTCTTGATTTGACATTTTTTTAGATTTAACAAACCAAATCAACATTAATTAATTAGGGAGCTTTAGATGTTGTCTTTCACAGGCTACCTGTTTTCATTAAGCTAAGCTAGCTGGTGACTGTAGCTTCGTATTTCTCATCTAACTCTCAGCAAAGAAAAGGAAGAAAAATGAGCACATTTTCCAAAAGGATGAATTTTCCTATATCTGTTCTGTCACGGTCTTTAACTTGACCTTTGCTTTCTAAAATAACTGCAGGGAGACAAGTGGAGAGGCACTAAAACTCCCCATAAAGCCGGGCCCAGATTGGGGGAATTGTAGCCCGAGGGTGGAGAGAGCCAGGTGGACAGCCTTGTGCTGAACCCCCTCCTTGTCTGCTCTGCTGCTCTAAAACCAAGTTAACCGTGTGTACTCAATTCCCATAATCCCCCTCTTCCTGGGACATGGCGGTGGGTGGTTGAGCCAGATGTACGCGGTCGTCCAACTTAAGCGAGGTAACAAACACATTTTCTCAATTTAGAAAAGAGGACCGGTGGTGATGATGTATGTGAGAAAGTGAGTGGTAGACATACAAGGCGCATAAATAAACTGCGAGCGCCATTAAACAAATAAAAATGATTTAGCTTTTATGTCCAATAAACACATTGCACAGCTTGACTCCATTAGTTCCACTTGAATGGCATCTATCAGACACTGCAGCTTTCTTTAGACTTCAGCCATCAAGAAACAGTGATGTCAGACAGAGCGCTGGAGTCACATTGTCAGCATGTCTGATTTCACGAGCATTGAGTCAACTTTTTCATCTGTAGTTTCCCCAACATTTGCTGCGACTTAATCGTGAGACATCCCATCTTAAATAATCAAACCGCCAAAGAAGAGCTGTAACGGCACATCCACACATGATGCAACTCCACGTCAGAGTGCAAAAACGATGTGTAGAGTTGAGCGGAGTCAGACAAATCGGTTAGGGTGGTTTCCAGTGCAATCAAGTGGTGAAAATAATCCCATGCTGCTCCCGTAACAGCTCTTAAATATGTGTGCGCTGTTTAAAAATGTTGGTAAAGTCATTACAACCAAGAACAGTGGCAGACCGCCAGTTCAAAGGGAATTTTCCCTCTCCCAAGTTCTCCTGTGGCCTCAGCCTAGACTAGACCACAGGAATCCAGTGGTGCATTGGTGCTCGGGCACTTTGAAAGAAGATCCCAGGCCAGGCGAGCACCTTTGAAAATGCCACTCACTCATCTCACATCATTTTCATAAGGAGAGTAGAAGAGAGTCATATGGAGAAAGTTATTTTGTAGGACAGACCCACAGTGAGAGTAATTTCACGGAATGGGAAGGTAGGAAACATTGACTGGGTGAGTGAATGAGCGGTTCCATTTGGAGTCGCACAAAGCCAAGGATAAGTAAGAGTTACCACGGACAAAGAGATGGGAAGAAGAGCCAAAACTATCCAGTGACTAAGATATATGGCTTCGGTATTGTGCACCTACATTTGTCTGTCTGTGAGGTCTAGGTAGATCTGTATTATCATCTGAACTAATGGCATGTTGTGCACCCTGTAGCAGCCTGCGGGAACACAGTTCTTATTGTAAAGCGAATCAACCACAGCGACCATTGGCTACAATGCAATTTCCCCTGTAAATCGAAGAAAGGAAAATGCCAGGCAGCTGTTTCCAGCCACAAAAGACAGAGCAGAGGCTGTTTCTGAGGATGCTGGACAAAAGAGACGCGATGCCTTTAGCACATGCTAGTTAGAACTGACCCAGGCATTTTATTAGCAGACCGCATGAAGTAGTTGAATCTAACCCAGGGGTCTCGCCCCTCCTCCGCTCCCCTTGGCCATCTACAGTAGAGCCTGCCCTGTTAAAGTCATTAGCCCCGGGATATTACTACGCTGGCGAAGGCTGCTGCACCCATGACATCATTATGGGCTGCTGTCAGTCCTGTGGGACGTCTGCAAGCTGTGTCTGAGAGGGCAGTCCTGCCACGCAGATGCAGACACATCTGTTTACACCAGCATGCCATCATGCAGGAGGAAACAGTGGTCCGGAGGAGGGGAAATTATCCATTTCAAAATATCATTTATGCAAAGTGTTATTCTTGAGGTTCATTATGTCTCCTCCGAACAAATACTGAAGATAGAAACCTGCTCAGTTTAGAGGAAGCAAAGTGAAGCCTATTTTTGGTACGATATACGATGCTTTGGAAGGAGGAGAAGGAGACCTATAGCCACAGTTGGACAACAGATCCATGTCCTCGTCTTCCTGAGGAGCTCCAACCACGAAGCCAGAAGCTTTTGATGTACCTTTATCTCGCAACAAGGGGCAAGCAGGGCGGAGAGGGGACCATTGTCTGATAAGAACACTAAAATATACACTTATGTTGTTCTTTCCCACAAAGTAAAGGAAATCTGGAGCTACTATGGGGTAGGGTGGGGTTAGAGGACTTGAAAACTTCTCCCAGTCAAAAACACGTCTGAAATGTTGAGTCTACTGCCTCTTGCATAGAAATCATCTGCTCTGCACGGCTGAGCATAATAACAGGGATTGACTTTTTGTTGCAGGGCAGTCAAACAAACGCAGACTGCTCTAGGATGGATGTACGTATGTTGATATTTTTTCTTTAGGGGAAATGTGATGGCTATAAATCAGTACCCATCAGTGCCACGGGGAAAAAAAAACTGTACAACGAGGTATCTGCATGAAAAAGACACCACTTGAGCTGTCATGATGGCATTTACAGTGCAGTATAGTGTATAATTGCCATAATAGCTGAGACTTAGCACAGCAGTTAACAAGCTGGCCTTGAATGGCTTCTTGCTGTGCGAGTCTCTTCATATGAGGGCTTTACTCTGAAGCTGCTGATAACTCTGGCAAGCAAATAATGGCTTTATTCCAGAAACATGGAGGGTCCACAAAGTGTTTGAGAATGTGAGTAATGCTACGAAGATCCCAGCTCTTTGCCACTTGATGCTGTAATTAAGGTCTTAAACAGATGAAAATCAAGGCTGGGTGTGGTTGCGTCGAAATGTGGAGTGGGGAACACAAAATAAGCACCTGTGAGAAACAAAAAATAAACAGGTAGTGTATTCTCTACCTTAAAATGCTTTCTAGATTTTAGCTTTATGTATGCTGGGTGCCTCTGCTCCTGTGGTGCCGGATTACTGTAACAGAGCAAGAGGTTGGAGCGATGTTACTGAGCTTTCTGTTTTGGGGTTGAAAGAGTGCTCGACTATGCAACTCAGATGCAAGTCTTGTGAGTAATGGTGCATGACTAAAATGTTACTCAACTGAATGTAAAAAAGAAAGCAAAGCTCCTTTGAAGGATATGCCACCAGTCACTGTGAAAAGGTCATTGTGGCATCCTGAATCCCGGTGTAACTATTTTGATCCACAAATACACCCTTTCAACCAGTTCTCCAACCAAGGCCAGTTTAAAACGAAGCACTGTCTACTTCATGTCACTGGTTTTTGTATAGATTAAACCAAAGAGACACAATGTGCTCATTTAGATGTACTGGTAGGAAGATTTTGTTATCTTCAGACAGAGCCATGTTAGCTGTCTCTACCTGTTTATAGTCATTTTGTTAAGGCCGCCTTGTGTAACTTTTCTACGACAAAAGAACACATTTGATGCAACCCTGATGTGTAATCAGGTGAGTAGCGACTCTGTCATTCCCACCCTACGCCCTGTTTCTGCTCAGTGTTTCTCGCACAACACCAACTATTTCACCGATTTCACTGATTGTAGACAGAAGACAATGTTTTCTGCTTTCCCCTCTGAGGTCCTCTGGCTGCTCCGCATCAACTCAGTTTACTGTGTTTCCTCATGGAGAAAAGAAGAGAGAATGACCAAGCAAGAGGCCGCTGGACTCGAGTGAATCTGGGACTGACTTTTAGTCTTTGGTATAAAAGGCTGAAAGACAGACACTGTGAAAAAAAAACACAGTGGATAACTTGTGTTCAGCAAATTCAGCAAAATGAATTTCCAATTTGAAGATTCAAATTCAGATGAATGGATGAGTAAAGAGTTTTTGATCTGTATGACTTTTTGGTATATAAGAACTTTATTGTAATCATAACCTATTACATTTTTAGAAAAACAAAAACAAACGGCAGATCAGTCAGAAACCTTCTTAAGCGAAAGAGCTGCAGCTGACAGTTATCTTAATAAACACTGCAAGAAGAAAAATAGTTATCATAAGTTTTCTAAAGTCCAACATAATGTCTTCAGATATCTTCCTTTCCAGTAACAAAACAAGACTTAACAATCAATCCAAATACCAAAAATATTTAGTTTACTATCAGATAAGACCAAGAAAAGCAGCATCGGAGAATTCATGTTTGGTATACTTGATTAAAATATGACTTGAATCCCCAAAAGATCATTCATTTTATGGAAGCTGACTGACTGATGAATCAACTTATCATTATTTCTCAGCCCTACTGCCATGAGCAATACAGGTCTGATCAGAAGTTGTTCTGAGAGTTTACTGAAAAACAAAATGTTTGTGAAGTCCCCTCTCTTGCAAAAAGAAATGTCCCTTTGACGTAGGATGACAGAGTCACTTGACTCGTGTTGATAGCTGGTAAAAGTGGGTGTTGACTGTGCGCTCATTATGACAAAGCGCTCAGACAGCTCAACTCCAGCCTGATGTGGAGTGAGGAAGGCGGGGAGGGGAGGAGAGAGAGAGACTCTTCGGGTGTGGGAGTTTTGGGGGAATTCAGAAAATGTTGTTTTCTGATGGTTAGCCTGCAGCAAGAGCACTTGAAATAAATGCCTTGATGTGTCAAGGATATACAGTATGAAGTGACCCCTCTCCCATCCCCCCCCCTCTCCTTCCCCGCTCTCACCACGCTGCGCTCAGTTTGCCACTTCAGCCAAACGCTGACTTGTCTGACTTTATTGGAGACAAAAGAACCGCAGGAGAGAGGGGGGACAGCAGGCGGAGAATGAGGGGCGGGACAGCAGCACAGGTCGGTTCATTTAGGATATCAGTAGCTCATAATGGACGACATTCACTTTAATGTAAGTTATAAAAACAAAAGAGCCAAAGTGTTTAAGTTACAGGAACGACACCTCCGGTTATTGTGTTTACCCTGGGCTCTGTTTTAGAATTTCCAAACATCTGGAGTTAAAATAGAAAACAGAGCAAATGTGGAAAGTTTATTTAGATAAAGCACACATGACAAAAGTGAGATGAACTCACCAAAACAATGGCAAATTTCTCCTCCAGCTCGGTGGGATCAGGCATGGGCACCTTCAGAGGCATGATGTGATGCTTCATCTCCGACTGTCCGTCCACACTTTCTATATTACCCATTTTTACACCCAGATGTGTTGTATCCTCAAGTCAGATTAAAAAAAAAGAAGAAGAAAAAAACTCGCAATCCTTCAGCTTCTTTCAGTGATGATAAATCCAAGTAAAATAAAAAAAAAAATAATGATGATAATCCAACAATTTCATTAACGGATCAATCCAAATAATCCACTTCTCCGAAACAAAAACAGCTGACAGTGCAGTAGCCTCGTATTAATGTCCCAAAATGCCATTTACACTTACTCACGCGTTTAAGGTTTACAGTGTGTCCCACTGTAGTTTCCCTTCAAAACTTCACTTTCAAAAGTAACAATAAAAGTACAGCTGCTTTCTCTTCCACAAAGTACTTTCTAATTTGCCCGGCCAATCCATCACTTACAGCAGATAACCTTTCAAAAGCCGACAAACAGTTACTCTTAGTTGCTGCTCAACTTTCTTGGCTACGACGTGTTTCCATTCATTATTGTTGTGTGATCCTGATTAAAGCTCTTTGCTGTTGCTTCCACTCAGAGGGCAGGTTTTCTTCTCTAGTCCCGCCTCCCGAAAAGCTGTGGGAGGCGGGCGCTCCCGTGAGCTTAAAAAGACCCGTCAATCACTGCCTCTCCTTTGCCCTGCCCCTCACATCTGCAGGCAGTGAGCCCTCATACAGCTGGACAGAAAAGTGAGGCTTCGTCAGCACTTTAGCGCCACCCGATGGCAGGACGTGAGCATGGCATTTCATCAAGACACTCTCCAAAATGTGCTTTTGGTGAGAGACTCTTTGGTTGCTCACCTGGTGCAGTTTGCACCCCACGTACAAAGGCTCAGTCCTCACGGGTTCTACCCCATCCTGGGCCCCCTTGCTGCATGCTATTCCCCTTCTCTCTGCTCCCTGTCCTGTCTCTGTCCAATGACAATGATTTAAGCAGACATTTTTGGCACGAAAACAAAGTCACAAAACAGTTTGGTTCATGAGAGTGCAAGCTTTAATCAATAACATCAGCAGTTACATGATGATATGTTCAAATAATGTCAAAGTTCAGCAGTTTTCTTCTTCAGTTCTGACACTTAAAAACACTTTTTTTTCCCTCTCCAGTCCCACAAATCAGTGTCCAAGCCTTTGTGGTGAGCTGTCCCCCTTGCTGGCGTACAATATTTGCTTGCTTCTCATAAGGTCGTAACTGTTTTTTGCTCAAAAAATAAAGTCTAGACATGGCCGACAGCTTGCTGCGTTTAGCATTACGAACACGTCCAAACACGAGGAAGCATGGGTGTCAGAACACCGGCGATGTGTTTTCAGTATCTACAAAGTTTTCTCTTCATAAAAGCACAGTGATTTAGACTCTGCTTACAGTATCATACCTCTGTTTTCAGTGGTAAATGTGAGGGTCTAGGTTTGTAATACTTTGATTTATAAAAGTAACTTTAAGATAGCTCTGGTTAAAACATATAAAACTTCATCTGGAACATAATTCATAAACACTGACAAATTGTGCACAGTTCTGTAATACTTAAGGCAATAATATAAACGTATATAAACAAAACAAATATCGGGATTTTTTTTTTCTTGAAGATTGTAAAAAATAAAATTAAAAACAACTGTGTGTTGTTTGCTGTAAATCCATAGAACATCAACATACCTCAGGATATTAACCACAGCATAAGCCCTTTTGTAAATAAAATTCAACGAGGACTTTGACATGCTTTTGAACAAATATAAACTTGGTAGGTTGTGCAACATAGTTGCATTATTATCAAATATCTATTCAGCCAAAATATTCTACTGAAGAATCTGTCCAAGACAGTGTGGATTCAGCACAGTTAAACACTTTACGGATGATAAGCTACATGTAAAGTTTCTTCTCATAAATACTGATGGACTGTTTTTATGGAGCAGATACCGCATGTCATTGTTTTTTTTTTCTTCAGTGATGGTGGAAGTCTTTCATTTAAGCTGAATATACAAACACATTAATCACAGCTCACAGAAGCAACATCTAATGTTATATATTACTCAAAACCAAGCGTTGATTCTTCTAGTTGGTCTCTGCTACCAAATCGTACCTGGAAAAACAGACAGGATACAATTCAATGTTTAAATAATCTTGAGTAATATTTGAACATCGCGTTACACAATATTCTTCAGCAGCTCTTTCAATTGTTACCATTGTGTGACACCAGCCTTGAGGTCAATTTGGTCCAGGTCCAGCTGCAACTGAGGTGAACAAGGAGAAGCAAAAGATTATGTTTTGAATTTCTGTTCTGCTTAGTTTTCACCTGTGTCTTGTTGTTCTGACCTTACTCCTGCATTTAGTCTTCCTGTTCCTTTATCTGGGTGCCAGTTTGCCTTCATACGATGTTCGAGCTTTTAAACTATTCTTAGTTCTTTGTTCTCCTGGTGCTCTTTTGGATTTTTGCCATATTTCCCTGCTTCATCCCTGCCTGATGGGCTTTTGATTATCTGTCTGCTCCCAGTTAGGTTTGTTTGCTTGTTTGGACTGCCTCACCACCCTGTAAGTCATTTGAGTTTTGGAATCACTGAACTACATCAGCTGTGCCTTCTGGTGTCTGCATTTGGGTGCAATCCTTTGTTTTCCCCATTATCCTGCTTGACAGCTGTGACAATAATTAACTGCAGCGCAGGCACGACTGATAATAAATATATACCTTGCCGATAAGCTCCCTCTCTCTGCTCATGAAGGAGACGCTGTTCTTCACAGACAGGTCCAGTCTTCTCTGTATGGACTCCTCCAGAGAGAAGTCAAAGTCAAACCTGCAAAGAGAGAGAGATGGATTAACATCCCTACACTTCCTTCAGAGCTATGAGCATTTGTTTGCCTTACCTCTCATTAAATTCTGGGTTGAGGTCTCTCTTCTTGGTGGCAGTTCTCCGCTTGGTGGTAGCCTTCTTGTCAGGCAGTAGGATGAAGGAAACATAAGGGTCTGCACCGTCCTTGGAGCAAGCTGCCAGGGCTCTGAGGGTGTATAGCAATCAGAGTCACAACATGTGCTGGTACAGAGTGCACCTGCTCAAAAAATGTGACGATAAAGTGGTAACATATGCCACATAGAGACCTGCAGGCGTGAACGGTGATGAAAAGCCTGTTCTCCTCTGTGGAGTAGCCAACAGTAAGCTTCACCTGGCCTGCTGTGTTTGTGTCCCCAGTTCTGAAGAGTGTAGAAAATGTCATTACTTGGAATACTTTCTGCAAAACAGACCCAAACCAGGCAGAAGTGAAACTGGAAAACAATCTGATGAATGTATGGGGGGTGTCACTCACAGGCTGAATGTATTTCTCTGTCTGAGGTCTAGATGGGAAGGAACCCATCTTGGAATGACTTCATCTCCGCTGACGTCACTACTTGCATCCCCTGGAGCCTTACGACACACCGCCAGCTGAGTATCCAAGATCTGCAAGACGCACAGAAATAGAAATCACAGCTCAGCATGACACTGCTGCTGAATTATAAACTTTTCTCTTAAGTCTGAATAAGGACTAAATTCTACAGACTCGCTATGAAGTAAGACGGTAAAGTATTTGTGCACTGCAAGGTTGGTTCAATATGTTCAGTAGGGGGGCTGTCGCTGCATCCTGAGCTTAGATAATTGTGACTGGTGTAAAGAAACACAAGCCAGAGTACTTTTGCCCCTGAGCCAGAATGGTAATGGGTCATACCAAAACAGCACTGGCACAACGATAAATTTTGGAGTTGGCCTATATCGTCTGTACCTTGAGCACAACCCTCAGTAGTATCTGGCTTTCTGGCAGCGCTCCATCCAGATTGAGCCAGCGATCCAGCTCCAAACCTGGCTCAGCCAACACGTCTTTGAGAGGAAGTGTCAGGGATCCCAGAGACTGGCCCCAGCTGTGGGAGAGCTAAATACACACATATACAAACAAACATTTTTCAGCCTTCTATCATATCTGCATAAAATACCAGCTTTGACTGAACAACGTTTTTAACAGCCATGAATTCATACGGTCTGCTTTACAGCGGGCGTAAAAAGTAGAAATGCAGATGCTGTTTATGACCTTCACTGTGAGTGTTTCATCTCTGGGGTCGCGAACCAAAAAGTAAAAGGCTTCGTCCCATCGAGGGGATGTGGCACGCTCGCAAATCTTGAAAAAGAAAGAACAGGAGAAGTTCAAAAGATACACTTTTCTTTCAACGCATTCACAAGCTTGTGTAAGACGTCATGATTCTACCTTGGTTTTGTGCGAAACGTTTTTGAGGATAATCTCAGCCCCGACTTTTGGCTCCTTTCCACTCTTCTTCAACTAAAATCACACATAAGGAATATTGTAATACAAGAACAGTGTCAACAGAATCTACCAAATTTAAAACATCACCGTGATTTAATGTAAAATTGAGCACACAGCTGTATTGGCACTGCCACTAAAAGCAACTATTGTATTTCTACAAGGGCGTGGAAAAACACATCACAGTAAACAACAAATAGCCCCCCGAGGACTCATAGCATGATCTCACCGACAGGCCGTGGGCACGCTCCACATACACAAACAGAATAGCCGCTGATGGCACAACCTTGTTCTGGTATGACTGCTGGGTCTGGTACTGGAGGATCTGTAGGAAGTGGGAAATTGTGTCACACAGAGAAAGAGAACAAGAGGAGGGAGGGTGGGAGTTTTAGTAGGAGTTATTGAGCAATAAGAATGTTGTGGTTAAATTTTCATTCGTAACATTTCCAACAAAGATAAAAAACATACTTGAAAATAAACTAATCTACACCACGCATCTGCAGAGATATCAACCGTACACACGAACTATATGTAGAAAGTCCCTCACCGCACTTCTGTTGATTAAAAACTGCACCAGCCATGGCAACCAAACAAGACTGATGGAAAACAAGCGTACCAGGCTCTCACAGTACAAGAGGCAGCATTTAATAGATAGGTTTGGATTTTTCTCAAGCTTGCTGTTTCATTTCTCCTCTCCGTACTGGCAAGTGAAGCTGTCTCTTCCTTCAAAGTATCCTGCTATGGCTCAGGAACGAAACGCAGTCCATGGAAATACAAAGTGGTAATGTCATACTACAAAGATTGTAACTTTGGAAAAGATTCACTCAGACTGCTGAGGCCTCTTATTAACTTTGGCTAAACTTTGAAATGCATTTTTGCACAGAACCACAACTGCAGATTTATTTTGTCTCTTACTTTTTTTTTTCCCACTAAAAACGAATCGCTTTACAGCCAGTGTGGACTGGAGGAACAATTAGTGAGCAATAACTCTTCTGTTGTGCGTATGGCATAGTAGTATTGTATTAAGAGAGACCTGAACAAGTCTGAATATTAATATTAATTAATAAGATTTTTTTTTGTTTTTTATTATGCACTTTGCAATTTGCATACATGCATCTTTATTTAAATATCTTTATTTGCATACATGTATCTTTATTTAATTGCATTTATTTCTTAGTACTTCTACATTATTTGTATTTTCCCATAGTATATGTAAATAAAAAGAGATCAGATGTCTTACCTGCTCCAGTCTGGGCAGGTCAGACACTCTGGGCAGCCACTCCAGCACCAGGTGAACTCGGCCTGACTTCACATCATTTAGAGTGTACCACTGTAACAAGAGTGGCACAGAAATGTCTGGCTTAATAAATGTAAACATTGTTTGTTAAACAATCTGTCCATGTGTCTGTCACGCACCGTATCAATGAATTGTGCGCTGATGATGTCTCGTAGGTTAAGCTTGAACCTGCAAAGACAAGATTCGGAAGTTTGTCGACATATTAGTTTCGAAAGCCGTGTAGCCAGATATCCTGTCAAAGTTTTATTTGTAATTTCAGCACACACCTTCCAAGGAAGTCATCCTGATCGATGTCTTTGTCAAACAACTCAAACTGGATCTCCTGACCAGGAAGCTGGGTCAAAATCACCTAAATTATAGAAAAAAAGAATAAAATAAAATTTAAAATTAAACCTAATAATTCAATCAGATGAGTAGAAGAAGTAACTCATTGAGCATTAAACAAAGATGATACCTCGTAGAGTTCATTCCAGGTGGGGTTGAGGTTCTCTTTGATGGTGTGGCTACGGTAAGTAATACCAGCCACACGTATCTTGACATAGGGGTCGCTCTTCCCCTTCACCATGCCCCCCATGAAGTTGTCCTTCGCTATCAGGTTTTGGGCCTCAACCAGATGAATGCGCAGCACTCCCTGTGGGCAGAGCAAGGACAGGGAATGAACAGTGTGCATATAGAGACCTGCATGGTGCTGTCATTCAACTCAAGGTAACTGTTTTTACCTCAGTTGCAAAGTCTGGGTCAGGCGTGGTGTGCTGCGGTCGTGTTGGTTGAGGTTTAGGTAACCCACCGGGCCCCGTAGGGTTCAGCTCTGATGTAATCCCCCCCCCACCTATCCCGGACCCAGGGACCGAAGGCCTTGGGGATGGAGTTGTAGGAGTGGCATCATCGCTTAGCCACAGAACCTAGCAGGAAACAAATAACAGTAATTATGGTAAGCAAAAGCAGTAAATTACAAAGGGACACTCTTTCATGCTTGTTCACAACATAGAAGAGAACATGCAGGTTTCTGTGTCAGTGTTTTTCTGTTTCAGCATTCATGTGGACCACATGTTCTCACATGGACAGAAAGATGAGGCAGTAAGAACACATGGAGTTTAGGTTCATTTGTTTTGTTAGGGTTAAGTTCAGGCATGTAAAAGGAAGGAGGAGTTAAGCACAAGGAATTCACGTATGATGCAAATTTGTGAAGGCACAATTAAAAAGGGGAAATGTGCGGCGAAAATGTCATCTGTCCTTGGATCCAAGCTTCTCGATGAAGTCCTACAGGGAAGCAAGTTCTCGCCTGTCGATATGGTTGAGTTCCTGAACAAAAAAAATGAAATGCTTGAAGGAGGTGTTGGCGTTGGGCCTTCTCTTGCAGCTGCATCAGAGAGTTGAAATGTTGGTGGTAGATGTGAGCGTAAATCCTGAACAGATGCTTCAGGACAGTTTTGGTCGTAAAAACACGTGAACATCCTACTTTAGGTTCATTCATTATGTTAGGGTTAAGTTCAGGCATGTAAAAGGGAGGAGATAAGCATTAGGAAGTCGCGTGTGTTGCGAATTTGTGAATGCACATGAGTGTTTGATAACCACTCCATCTTACATTCATTAATCTTTGCAGGCGGCATCTGATTTCCATGGATAACAAGCACACACTGAGCCAATGTAAGTTTAAATCTGAGATCTTCCTTTTGAAGAGGGGAGTTGTGGGTAGGTGCTACTGAAGCATGTGCCTGAGGCCACAGCAGTCCTTTGGGAGCTGGTTGGATTTCAAAGTCCTTCACACAGACACTTCAGCTGGGCCCAAACAGGGCTTGAATCCACATCTAACATATTTACTACACTAGGTTTATGAGTGAAGTACCAACCCGAAGAACAATTTTGGCAAAGATGCGGCTGGCAGAACCAGAATTATCCAACTGGAACCACTGGTCCATGGTGAGTTCAGGGGTCGTCAGAAGGCGGGTCAGAGGGATAGTCAAGCTGCCCAGGGACAGAGCACGGTCATCGTCTTTCACCTAATTGGAGAACACAGGAAACATAGGATGTGAGATGGGATAAAAGCAACAGGAAAGTAAAATATAATGATGGTATGAGGCCATAAAAATATTGATTAGTCATAAATTGATTAAAACCAAAGGGAGAATCAATACATAGTATTCAGTGTACTTATCTTCACACCTTGGGAGTAATTGCATGGAAAACCTTCACAGCTAATTTAACTGTTGTATTCAATCATTATTGATAATGACTCACCTGAATGTCGATATCTTGTTTGCGAGGATCCTGAATAAAAAAGGTAAAAGCATCTTCCCACACAGGGCTGTTGGTCCCATAGCAAGTCTGCAGAAGAGAGGAGAAATGTTCACTACGCTCAGAATTTGGTTGAATTAAATGAGAACATGTTTTATACCAACCTTGCTCTCTTTAGTTGTATCCTGAATGGAAATCTGCACCATTGGGCTAGGGTCCTTATTGCCTTTTCTCATCTACAACATATTAAATACATTCATGCAGATAGCAGATGAGAATTTAATGAAAGTTACATGACAAAGTTTCAAATAATCTTACAGGTAGCTCCCGAGCTTGATCAAGATAGATGGCCAGGATGGCGGCAGATGGAGGATCAGCCGTCTTACTGGTCAAGTTCTGGTTCTTCTGGATGACCTGGAAGAAGAGCAACAGACAGAAGCAAAGAGCATGGGAGTGAAATAATCTAAGACCCAACAACAAATGGCCACCAACAATTTTACCATTTTCATACTACAGTTGACAAGGTGAGATTGGACTTATTTATCTTGACTAAAATCTTTAAATTAGGTTGTCTTTAACTTTTTTTGTTTGTCAGGTGAAACCTAGAACAAAGACATAGGCTTAAACATAAAATACACAAAACATATGTAAGTATTTTAATTATTAATTATGTAATATTTCATCCTGTGATCCACTGACCTGTGACATAGTTTGTGTTGTCTGTTTTATGTTGTCAATATTTATTGTATTACTGCATATCTTGGCAGGAACACGAGATATTTTCTGGATAGCTAAAGGTTAAATAAATAAAGTTCACTTATAATAACCTGAAATGATGAGATTTAAAACACAAAAAGTAACATTTGACACAATGTGAAAAACACGAGGTAAAGATTTTATCTTGTGATTTTGGACACTTGGGGAACTGGTGGTTGAGTGATTTGAGGCATGTGCCATTTTTGTTGTCTGTCATTACCCTCTCTTCTTATGCTTCCTGTCTCTCTATACTGTGGGATTCCATAAATAAACAAATAACATTGCATAACAAAATACAAATTATCCTGTGATAGTATTTCCACCTCACTACCCAAAGCCCTGCCACCATTGGGCAAAGATTCATTGGTACCATGACACTTTGCTGTACACTGACCTCCGTCAGTCTGTCAGCAGAGGACAGCAGAGAGAGCCATTCCAGCCGGAGGTGGACGCTGCCGGATGGGACGTCCTTCAGATTAAACCACTGTTTACAAAAACAGAGGGTTCATTAAACACAATTCTCTCACATGGCCGATTTCTCGGAGGCTGGACAAGATGGCAGGATAGACAAAGATCAAAGCAGATCACGAGGAGGCACACAGGCTCTGCAAAGTCACATGCTAACTGAATAACTCAGATATTTTCCAGAGTGAGACAATTTCATAACTGCATTCTTGTGCTTGGTATTCATTATATGATCTGAGTAAGAACGTAATGGTAAACTATTGAAGGTTAAACACAGGCATTACTACTTACATCATCCACAACTCTGGCCTTCTTTACAATATCAAGATCCACTTTGACTCTGAAAGAGAGACAGATAAAGAAAGAGGGAGAGAGAATCAATGAAGCCATAAATCAAACCGGCTGAGGCTTTCAAATTTCAGCAGAATCGTGACCCAACATGGCAATAGCAGAGATGAACATGACATGAAGAGCACATGGAGACAGAGTAAATGAATGAGAATGAATAAGCTACCTCCCCAGGAAGTCATCCTGGTCTGGGTCTTTGTCAAACACTTCCACTTCCAACTCCTGACCAGGTACTTCATGGACAATCACCTGACACACACATACACACATAAATGGACAAATACACAATACACACAACAAATATAGATACAGCCACACAACACAATAACGCAAGGACATGCAAACAGAATCACAATGGAAAGAACTTTTCACTGTTGTGCAGAGTAGATCTTAATCATCGAATGTCTGTTCAGTGTTTGGTTCAAGTTTCGTCATAAAATGTGTCCCTGAGCAAGCAGTTTTTGCAATAGCTGCTTATCTCAGAAACAGGGGCTTCCTGCTAACACAACAGCAGATAAAATCTCCACAAAACTGTTTAACCCCGTGCAAAGATATATTTACTGCCAAAGACTTCCCGAAGCAATCTGTACGAAGCAAGGACACCAACACCAAGCTATAACTTTTAGCACACAACTGGTGGGAAGTGCAGCGCTCGAATATCAAGCCATTTATCTCACTGTTTCCCTCAGCTTAGTTTCGAATATATTTTCTTTCTTCCCAGCCCCGTCTCACCTCAAACATCTCTCTCCACTGCGGGTTCAGGTTGCTGTCCACGTGATGAGAGGTGAAGATCTGGGTTCCTACACGCAGAATGGCATACGGATCCGACTTCCCATCTATTAAGCCCTTGATGACTGTGTCCTTGGCGGTCAGGTCCTCAGCCTCCAGCAGGTGGATACGCACGACTCCCTAGCGTTTGCATACACATGGAAGAAAACACATGCATGCACAAATAAAATCTAGTCAAGAAGGTTGGTCACAAAACATGGATCCATATTTTTCATTCACAGTTTGCTTGAATTTGAATGTGTTTGCTTGCAACGTATACAGTCTGTGTGGGTCCATGTTTTTTTCAGGCCCTTCATAAGTGAGACAGTTACCCTTGGGAGAGGGGAGCGGAGCTGCGCAACGTGCAGGTCGGCCACCAGGGGAACAGTGAGACGGTTGGGGAGCACCATTTGGGAGGCTATTGCATCCATTATCATAGTGTCCGACATGGCACTGCAAATGAATGCCAAGATGATGTTGGGGACACACAGGGGGGAAGGGGAGACACACACAAGGACAAACAGACAGTCGCTATATGCTACTGCGGACCACATGAACATGCATAAAATAACATGATATTCAGGTTCTCAACCAACGGGAAGAACCCATTGGCTAAATATGAGAGCAGTCATCTGGGAAATCATGATGGCTAATGTCATCTGAAGGAGGAATACAATTAAAAATTCATGACAAACTGTCATTGAGAGTATTGCCATGGGGAACTGATGTGTCAGCAACAAATGTGCGCCGCTGACAATGCTTTAATTGTATTTTCACAAAAGTGTATTATTATTGTAAGATTGTGACACACACCGTGTAGAATCAGCCACGATACAATTACACAGAATTAGTTACACTGTTCACATCTGTCAGACCGCCACTTTGTCTTGATATTTTATTTAATTGTACCGTAGCTGATTCTACATTGTCTGCAGTCTGACCTTACATAATAGACCTTAAAAACTACCTTGATATAAATACATGAAGTCATAATATACATATTAAACAGCAGTATGTGGTATAAGGTTAAAGGTTAGAGGATAAAGCTGACATTGTTCGATATTTTTCTTCTTATCAACACACGCCATGAAATGAACAAAATCAAAAGCATGTTATTCTGAGTGTGGTACATGTTTTACAAGTGGTCACAAATATCTGCTTTCAATATTTAGAAAATGCTTGTTTTTTAAGCAAATGTTGCTCAAACAGGAGTAAACGTTGCATTTTTGGGGACTATTTTAGGACAAAGGTTAATACAATTTTGGTGCTTTATTGAGTTTTTAGGGACAGGGTGTGCCATTGACCAAACACAGAAGCCTTGTTTGTCATGCTGAAGAAATATGTTACCCAGTGCAACAGCATGACTCATTTTGTTTTTATCTTTGAACCACAATGGAGCTCAGTAGATCACAGGAATAATCTATATCTGGCTTTAGTTACTTGTTAATATGATCAATTCACTATAGTTTTAGTCTTTTCACAGGATTTGTTGACAAGAAGAAAAATATAGGATATCACCAGGATGTGAGCACACAGGTCTGTCAGTGAACAGAAAAGACTCTGTGATTCTAGTGGCTAAAATAAATAAATAAATGTATCTGTCAATTCCGATGCAGCACCCTCTGCAAAACTTTATCAGCCCTTCTCCAGGCGCTCGTCATTCAAAGACAAACACCAGACAGACACAGCAGATTAATGCAGCCACGCCCTGAAATATAACTCCATGTAACTCACTTCAGCCCAGGGATATCTAACAGGTTGGTCAACCCAGTCCAGTTGATGTCCAGTTTCTATGACAGATAAAAGTAAAGACATACGTGTAGACCTCATAACAACAATGCGGTGCAAAACTGAAAAAACAATCACGTGGTTCACTGATGGTGCTACACTCACAGGCCTGCGGATGAAGAACATTGTGATGGCTCCAACCAGTGGCACGTCTCCGATCAGAGGCTCAAGGATCACACGCAGTTTCCCATGGAGCTACAATGAGAAAAACGTAGCATCGAGGGGATGTTTTCACAGTGACCAATAATGTGAGAATGGGTTCATATTTATTCTCATACCTGGACTCCTTTCACTCCGGCTTTGCAGAAGTACTTTTTGATTTCTACGTTGATCTCGACATCACCTGCGTAGCTGTGAGTAAAAGAACAGTGACAAGTCTGGAGATACATGTTTAACCAAGGGAAAGCGCTGACAGATCATAAGTTGTTTTTGTGGGTTTGGATTAAGCAAACAGTGATCTGCCAACAGCTCCTGCGTTCATGCAGAACACTTCATAGTAACTCGGGAATCTTTCTGTGTCTGGCTTGTAACACACATGCAATCATATGAATTAATGAAGAAAAAAGTTGTGATGCATTACCTCAGGGACAAATCCAACATAACCTGTCTCTTATCGTGTTCTGTGTGAGCCTTTACACCAGCCACCTTCAAAGCCTGTGAATGCAACAGCTGCTGTTACACAAGGCAAATAAATTGAGCAGACTGTGAAATCACATTAGAAAAGACATGCATGAAGAAGATCATTTGCTCTAATGGAATCATCAATATTTATGCTTGTAATACTGTCATGCATTACATGACTTGCATAAAAATTTACCCACATTAATATACTGGGCTTCACTGTGTTTTCTTGGTCGCGGAACAACTACAGAATAAATTGCTGCTTTTATGGCAGGCCATTAAGATACCTTGTCTCCTATGTTGACCTTGGTGAAGCTGAGAGTCTGCAGATGAATGCTCGAGGCACGGATGGCTGGAGCGACGGTTTCCACCAGCAGCTTCTCAAGATACTGGCCAATGAATGGCCAGGCCTGCTGCAGGATCTACATGTATACGACATATGCTCATTTATTATTCTCGTGGCAGATTTGAATACAGCAATGACTTGATCTGACTGTATACACTGTATATCAAACCTGGTTCACGTTTGCAACCATGGAAATATAATTCTTTGGGTTACAATGAATTACTATGTGTGAAAGTGTGTAGCAGAGCAGAGCACTCCCTTCGAATAAGTAATAATTTACTAGCACATGACAGCACGTCATAAAGAGTCATAAACACACGCAGACACACACTCCACCATATGACTGCATATTGTTGATATACTGTAATACATCTGACAGTGCCCCATAGTTTTTTCTGGCTACAACTTTTGCATATTTCTGCACGTTTTGCTTGATTTCTACAGTTTTCTACATCATTTGGAAGAACATCAAAGAACAGTTAAAAATTTAACAAAAATTAATCACTCAATAATTTCCTCAGAAATCAAAGAACAATTAACTTCTGGTGTAACCAAGAGAGCATAGTCAGCGCACAGTGAATGATGTAAAATTTGTCCACAGGAAAGAAAATGATTGAACATATATGTAGAATAAAGTTTCCAATAATACTAATAATTCTGATGTTTGATGTGTTTGAGCATGTCTGTGTGTAACTGTATGTTCAAGCAATGTGTACATTTTTGTAAACTGACAGGACAGTTGTATCGCTTCACATCGTATCATTCCACACAGCCTCGTGCTGGTGTTAGCTTCAGCTTTTAAGTGTGAGATATAAGAACGAGGTGCCAGGTCCTGTCAACTATTGGTTAGTGATCCTCTGACCTCCAAACACCTCATGACACTGGTGAGGCTAACAGGCTACAGTTACAGGAGGGTCTTCTATTCATTATTCATGATACAGTTACAGAAGTGCAGTTTTCTACAAAAGTCCAACTCCTCAGGCTTCCTCATGCGTGTGTGTCAAATTTCTCTGCTGGGACTAATTTCAACACGTTGTTAAATATAATAAAAGGTGAGGACATTTCAGGGCTAATGTTTGTTTATGGCTGCAGGAGAAGACAGTAAGTGTGAGCGGCTGGATCACGTGTCAGGAAGCCTCGAGGAGAGACGTGGGCTGGTGAAAAATGAGTCCAGCAAATTGCCATCCTACAAACTGGGTTTCAGTCACTGAGTTCATTACATTTTTCTCTCCAGAAGGGCATTTTGTAGTATTAGTATTCATATCCACACTTGCCTGGTGCTGATGTGAGGTTAACTGTACCGACAGAGAAAAAAAAGAAATCTGCAACATGAGCTGAGTCGCTCTCCCTGCCTCTTAATTACACCAGTAGATAATCTACACTGATGGAGAGGCTGCAACGGGAGCCAGGTCATTTAAAGTCCACGCTCTTTAACGTTACGTTAAATGTGAGGCATTAAAGCTGCAGTGGGAGTTACTCAAGCGATCGCATATTCACATTATCTTGAAATCATTGTTGTTTCCTTTATTGACAAACGGTTCCGCTGTATGAAGCGGAGCATTGCACCATCATACGAGGTGCTTAAGAAGATAAGTCTTACTCAGGCAAGCTGTGCAAAAACATACCTTATTCAGCCACTCCACTTTTTCCACATCTGGAAAGTTGACCTGTGGACCAACGATACGGGTCAGTCATGAGCTCAAATATGACACGGGAGTGCAAAATGACCTCATGATCTGAGGAGAGCAGTTAAAATACTTTTCTGGACATGTGGATGAAGCACAAGTCTGTTAAAAAAAGACACAAGACTTAAAAACTTAACACTCATGTGGTCACAAACATTCAGGAAACCATCAACCACATGCACATCAGCCTTTCCTCCAAACCACACAGACACGAGATCTCAAGATTGAGCCTTTTTGCACACACACTCACAGGCTACACACACACGCACACACACAGTTTATTCTGTCCCACTCTCTATCCAGATATGGTGGTCTTGGTTACAGCCTTTGCTCTGCTCTGAATGTTTATTGAGTCACTCGGTTTTTGGAGCCTGATAAGGTCAACAGCTGTACTGTAGTGAGACGGAAAGAGGAAACTAACAGAGAGAGAGAGAGAATCTCTGGGTTTTTTTCAGTATATATGTGAATGCATACTTAGTGTAACGTCTCCTCGGTTTTAGAGGTGTTCGTTCCACCTTTCCACTCCGAAGACCTCTTCTGACATGTTAACTCACATTCCTCAGTGCAACAGCAGCTAACAACTAATTCCCCAGGCACTGCACATTAGGAATGTCTAAATATGGGGCGGATGAGGGACAAGAGGAACATGCAGGACTGTCATGTAAAACTGTAGGACAGTCGTGCACATATTTATCTGAGGGTTGCCAGGCACCAGCAGTTTCCCTGTCTTTTTGTGCATAAATGTGTGTATTAAGATATGCATGTAAGCCGGGGATGCAAAGCAACTGAGGCACAGCTCAAGTTCAGCCTGACAGATGTGGCAGATGTGACAGGTGATACAAGCTGCAGAGAATGACCATGGTGCTCGGTGCTTACCCACGTAGGTAAATCCCTTTTGGCTCTGAAAACGCGTTCAGTGGTGAATTTCCTCTCGTTCTCCAGAAGGTACATTGCAGACTTCAGCCTCATCACTTTCTCCACTCGACTGTGTTTCCATCCCATGTAGATCATCAGACCGAAGAGGACTACGCTGATGCTGAAGCCATAATATCCGGCCAGGTACACCGGTAGAAGAGCGCCCAAGCATTTTCCAAACGACCACAGTACGCTGACTGCGCGTTCACCGGGGGGGTGGCTCGGTAAGGCCGGGTCTGCGAACGTCGTGCCTCTGTCCATGCCAGGCTCTGCATCCGCGGTTGGCATCGCAAGATCCGTTTAACTTTCGCTGGCGTTCACCTTCGCTGCTTCTACGACTGAGTGGCAAGCGCCACTGAAGATTTACCAGCGCTGTGTCACAGAAACCATCGAGGAATCACCAACAAACTGCGAGCTTCGCCCGGTTAGATCATGACTCTGTGCGCTGCGCTGCGCTGCCCTCAGTTCCGCAGGGCTCTAAAATCTCCTATTCCGTGTTTCATTTGCGTTTGGAGGCTTCTCTCACAGAGCAGGGCAAGCAGAGACCAAGACCTACGAGGGCGGGCTCTGCTTCAAGCCCTCCTTCATATGAAATCCAGTAGAAACCCTAAACCCTAGAATTAACTTGTAGCGTCACGCACAGACCCGGGCGGAGCGTATAATCCGGCCTGCGTGCAAAACAAACGACTCCAGAGGGCAAGTTTTATTTAGAGTAAAACCATCAGCAGCGAGATAGCATAAAGGATCCGCTACGCCCAACATACTATCACGGTACACAGGCTGCTCAACCCGTTATCTTTTTTACATAACCGGATTGAATCCTGCTACATGCGCAAGCGCACCTCCCCATTGCACCAGCGTCTAAGCATGGCAGCACCTACAGGTCCTTTGACGGAAAGGTGTGTGAGCTGTGCTGCTTTATCGAGTTACACAAATTAATACTGAGCCCAGCCTCGTGTTGAGTTAGTCGTCCAGGTGCTTTTTTTGCTTTGTGGGTCTCATTACCGCCTTTTACCAATGTTTGGCAACTAAAACAGACCAGGTTTTAATCCCTCAGTTGTTGCTAGGTTACACCCAATTAGATGTATTTGCTCGAGGGGATGAAAAGATGAGTAAACGGATACATGAAGACAAAAATACTGGCTGTTTAGCAACATTAATACAGGGCACGGGTAATGGCATGACCACAAAAGCATGAAAAATGCCCCTGTGAGATATTTTAGATTTCAATATGTAACATGAGATTCAGTCTCATTTAGCGATCAAGTAAAATAAATGATCCCCTCAATGCGCAGTACAACAGTCGAATAACAAAGCTGCATAAAAACAGATGAGTCTGTTTCACACTTCCACACATCCTAACCGTACAACCACACCCTAACCATTTTACACAACTCACTTCAGAACATAGATATATAACACATATAACTACATTTTGACATGCATATTAGTCTGTTCATTTTATCCAGTTGCTGTCTTTCATGTTAAATTTGTTCTTGTACTGTTGGTACTTTTATACTGTGTATGTACAGACTGTTGTTTTGGTGCAATCCATTACGACTGAAATATATAAATGTATATTTACATCTATAGCATCTGTTGGGCAGCTATTGAAAGCTAGAGTATCCCAAGACCTGACACCAAATTGTGTTGTATTTGACGCTCAAGGCTAAAGTGTGACCACAGTTTATTTGTCACATATCTCTTGTTGATGTAGTCTAAAATGTTCCTGTGTGATCGGAGAATGAATTTATTTATCTGCTGATTAAAGCGTTTAAACCCGATTATAGATTATTGTTACCATATATAATGTTTGTTTGATAATATTTTGATATATTTCCATTTTCTGCAGTAACATCAACTCTATACTAGTCACCTCCAAGCCCAAATAGTGGAACTATGACCCATATTTGTACACATGATTGGCACAGCAAAAAGCTTTGTCATTTCTCCAGAAGCAAGAAGCAGAAGTAGCTGTCATAAGATCTGTGTTGAAATAATAGAGGAAAAATTCAGATTGACTCCTGTTTAAGATTACACATTACAAGGACTGCACTGAAAATGTAATTTAAGTAAAAGTCCTTAAAAAGGCCTTAATGTAAAAGCAGGATTTTACTGCTGTTGTTGGTTGAGGTGGAGCTGATTTTGAATTATTTTGTATAGGACTGCAACTAATTATTATTTTTTATCATGGCTTAATCTTTTTCTAAGATATGTTTTGTGCTTTTCAAGCTTTATTGGATAGAGACAGCTGAAGAGTGACAGAGAGGCAGGGAGAGAGGTGGGGCAGCAAAGGGCCGCAGGCTGGATTCAAACTGTGGGTTGCTGCAGCAAGGACTAATCCTTCATACACGGGGCGCACACTCTACCTACTGAGCTAATCAGCATCCCGCCATGGATTAATCTTATTATTATCTTCTCAATTCATCATTTCATCATTGGTTTGTGAAAAATGTGAAAATAGTGAGAAACCATGCTTATTTTGTTAAACCTATAATACAAAATTCAGACTTATTAAACATAAATTTAAATTGAAGCTGGAACCATGAAGTGCTTTTGCCTGAAAAATTACTCTATCACAATAGTCGCTGTCAAATCCTGTCAATCGACTAACTGATTAATCAACTAATTCAGAGTCAAAGTCTGAGACTGTGATCCTCTTCCCAGACAAAGCTTAAAGAACCTGACAACTTATTTTACTTGCTTAGTTGGGCTGAGTTCCTGAATAGGGACGGTAAGATTTTATTGATATCAATGCCATTATCAATTGTGTTTATCGATTCATTATCGATTGCCTTACTGATTCGTGGTTAATTTCCTGTGAAGAAAAAAGTAGGCCGGTGCAGGAAATGATGAAGAAATAGCACTTCCTCTTCTTGACATTATTATTTTATTATGAACAACTGTTAGAAAAACATGGCACGGATGAATGGAATTGATAAGCTCGGGGGCAAATGACTTAGATGGATAGGACAATTTGAAACTGATTCTCAACTGGAGCCGGTTTCCATTCCTATTGCTGGATGCGTTTATGACCATGATCCCAACAGTAAAGCCAAGATAGCCAGACTGCAGCAAATATGACATAAAGGCATTTATTAGTTTCTGACTCCGGGAAAGTGAGAAAAAATCTCTTTCACACAAATCACACACATGAATGTGATAATTCATGTGACATTTTTTCATATCCATTCACTGAGCTCCCACCTGCCACTTTGAAAACCTCTCGACTAGACTAATGAATCATTCCAGCTGTATTTGAATATCCTGTTAGGATATTGTTGGTAGCTTAATTTATTATTATATTATTCTTATTCTATTATTATTTGAATTTATTTAATTTAAGGTACTCCTATGTTTTGTGTGCACATAATCTGTAAAGTAACTAGTAATTTGTTAGACATGTGGTGGAGTAGTAGTGCAGAAGAACAAAGAGGTGTGAAAAGAAAATAAGCTCCTCATATTTGTACTTCAGTAAATCTACTTAGTTACATTCCATCACTGCAGACCAAGTAATGTAAGACAGGTCAAAGTTTACACTAGGCTTCAGACAGATGTCACCAATGTAGTGTAAATGTAGCGAGGGCAAAAACTTCAGTTCAACTGACTGGAGCTCAAATATTTAAACACTGTATCTGTTTAATTAAGTACAACAAATGTTACTGGTGTCCATGGTGGTGATAATTTTATTCAGTATTCCTGTAAATTCTTATTACTATGTAACAAACATGCCATATTTGCTAAGGAGGTGGGACTGAGTGAACTATGATGAAATATGATCTGTCAGATCTTTTCAGCGCACAAAGAGCTTGTACGTCACCCACTGAAGATTTGCAGTAAGTTTAGTTGCAAACTGAGCATTTGGACTGAGTTTATTTGGATTTTCCTTAGTTACAATTGAGGCGCAACAGAGAGAGGTAGGAGTCGGGGATCCCAAAACTACGTTCTGCTAAATCTATGGCCGGGATAGATTTAGCAGGTTTGTTCAGTGCTCTTTAAGTGACATCATTTATCTCACCTGGACTGCATCCTTAATGTCAGTGCTGAGAGAAAGCCGCCAGGACATTTGGGGAAACAGAGACACCATTATTCAAGTTGTACGAGATGTTTACTGCAGGGACGCATCAGTCATCATCTTACAAGTACACTAAGAGAGAAGCCTGATGATGTCCACATTAGGTTTCCGAAAGGGCTTCTTGAGGTTCACAGTCAGAAAATATATTGCATAGTACTTTAAACTCTTTTATTGTGCTATAATTCTTACTGCCGTCTTGAACAGGGGAATATTTCATGTAGCGTGGTGTATTAAATACAAGGGAACACTGAGAGAAGAAATCTCTTTCGAACTTTAGATTGAGATACAAGTGCAAAATGAAAAAACAAAATGAGGTTGTAAGAGAGATCAATGGAGACATTATGCTCTTTAATAGGGTTTTTCCAGCAGCACCCAGGTTATAATCACCCTTGCCAGAGGAAAAGATTAATTATTGGACTGTCTTGAAGGGTAAAAGGATATATGAGTGAGCTGTTTGTCTTGAGCAAGCTTTGTCTAAAGGTTACAGCATTCACACACCTGCTGAAGTCACAGGACGTGGATTAAATCTGAAATCTGTTTGTTAGAGATGTCCAAGACTGTCAGGTCCAAAATGTTCCTAATTTGCAGTACTAATGACTTTTCCAATTTGTACTTGGAATCTTCTATTGCAAATTGAATTATTACTCCACATTTGGGAGCTTTAGTTAATTTTCTTTGCAAATTAAATAAATTTTTTGTTGTCCAACAAAAAAAAAAAAAATCTCCACCTCAAGATTAAAATGTTGACAGATTGATGATTTACCAATAGCAATGAGCTAAAGCACTGACTAAAGAGGCTGTTGTGCATAAGAAATTTTCTGTTATCCATAGATATAGAAAAAAAAAAAGGTAGCCTTTAGTCCTTTACTACTTGTCCTTGCAGTTTAACTACTGAGGTATAGCACCTGAATGCACTGTTTTTCTGAAGGTGAACAAGCAACTGTCCCATTAAGTGTTTTCATTGCAGTACTGTTCTCGTTAGGAAGAGCACAGATGTAACAAACCATCAACTACGGCTCTGATAAAATGCAAGTCATTATGCACAAACTCCAAATGTTAATGCTGAAGCAGTCAAGTGTAATTCAGCCATCACTGACTGCAGTTTTGGTTAAAGCTGCTTCAACAGCTGACACCTGAAAGGAGTCAGATGAAAAAAAAAGTCGTTCTGCAAGTTATTTTTTTTAAACCAAAACCTTTAATCAGAGTATAAACAAAAAAACGTGACAAAAGTTGAGGAGTTAAGAACAAAGAGTCCAGAATGTCCCAGAAGAAAAGCCTGTCATCCAGCAGGTCTTGAATCAGCTCTCCAAGCATCAATCAGCTGCCTCAGGTCGACAAGGGCACCGCTAGCCTCAGACTTGACACCGGGAGGGTCCTGGGTCTCCAGCTGAGCTCACCGGTCTGGTTGTTGGCAACACGTGCCGCCACAGCCATGGCGGAGAGGACAGTTTACTTGGACCTCTGCCTCATCTTTCTCCTTTTACGCTTCAGCCTGTAAAGTGATCACGAGGAGAGCCGGTGAGCTGACAATCCTTCAACACGACGTGAAAAAAGGTGAAAACGTGCGCTTCACAGTCTTACCTGCGCATGCGCTTCTTCCTCCACTGCCAAAGAGAAAGACAACGTTAAACAACTTTGTTTTATTTTGAGCATCTCCGAGCTCACACATACTGAAGTGAACTCAAACATTCATGATAAATAGCGACTTTCACAGCTGAATGCTAACGGCCGTGCTGCGCTAGCCCGCCGACCTGCTAATACTCGCTTGTTAGCTAGCTAGCTAATGTTAGCACCAGTGTAAACTGCGATTATTTGATTTTTACGAACGTAAAACACAAACCTTAGCTCTCATGTCGAACAGGGAAGGCTAAAAACAAAATGGATAATGCAAAAGATTAGTTGGATTGATTTAAAAAGAGGACGATTAACGTGGATTCAGATGCAAACAGTTGTAACGTACCGGCCGCTAAGGAAACGTCTCCACCAAGGACGTCACATTCAGGCGACGTCACATTTATAGGGGTGTCTACGTCAATTTCATTAGCCCGTAGTAAACATGGGAAATGTAGTTTTCGAGACACAGAAACTGCTCAGTGATGAATTAAATGATTACTACAGCTTGTAGGTGCTTTAAAGGTTCATTGTTCTAGTTATTTATAATTTGCAGTAACTTAGCAGTGTGTATGAATGCAGCAGATGTTACATGGGGCCTCTAAGAAACAGATTATACTCAAGTAGACAATTTTATCACATAAATGATATATATAATTGGTGATACTGTATTACTTCGAACATGTGTTGTCTCTGTGCCTGTAGCCCGGGTGTATTGTAACATATGTTTGTATTTAACAATATCTAGACTCAGTATGCATTACATTAAGCTTTAAAACAACTAAAGGAATTTATATTTTTACTACAGTATTTCTCATTTCTACTCAAGAGTTTGAGACTGCATATGGACACTCATCTAGGAAAATAACATTCACGAGGTAAATGAACAGTAACTGAACTAAAGAAATTATGTACATAACTTTTTTTGTTGTCAAAGGGTGATACAGCCTCAGTATTTTTAAAATCCAGGCTACAGCCCTTTGTGTAACATTAAATTCAATGTTTGTTAAACCTGATTGTGGCTGGTGTTCTCTCACAAGTTTTGATAAATGTGATGCAATGAGAATAAAAGTCCAGAAGGAGATTTTTAAAAAAAAAAGAAAAAACAACAACACAATGACTAACTGGGACAATCAGTTGAAGACACAAAGTCCAAAAAACACAGCAACAGGTGATGTCAGGTGGCTTTTTAATGTTTCCAAAAATAGTCTCTGAAACTGGGATTTGTTTTACAAAAGCATCCATATATCTAACAGGTATGGACTTCTTATGTAAACAAAGACTGTCAGACTCAGTGGTGGCACCAGAAGACTGAATGCTGAACCCTTGGCAGGAGTTAGACCATCCACAACTGAGAAAAAGAAAGCATTTTTCTTTACTTGTTCAATTACTCAACCGGGTAGTCAGTTTTAGAAATTGTTAGCTGAGTAACCTACAGTAGATGACTAGAAGTATACACAACGTACTAGTAGACGGAAGTCAGAGCAGTATAAATGCAGTAATTAAGCTGAATTAAACAGTAATGATGACTAATGATGTCATGCTTATAACTTGTTTGAATGCCATAAGACATCAGGGTTCAAGATTTCTCAATCAGGCATGGCTATAAGTTTATCACCTCCAGGAAGTTATCTAAATGCCACACAATTACACTGACACAGAATTGTGCATTCATCATCCTTGGCCGCTCTGTCAAACTCATTTTATTTTTCATATCTTTCGCTACAGTTATCGTGGAGAAAGGGACGAAGGCTCAAAGTCAGTCGAATGGTTAAATGTTCCAGTGAGTATGCGCCCTTGCAGCACAAATTTGTCCACTAAGAGAAGAAGGCTGTCTCAAGGACAGTTGAGATTTACTTGGGATGTACGTGTTTGTGGGTGCATGTGTTCGGGTTTTGTTTTTTGTTTTTTTTTAGGTGGAGTGACAGAATTTAGGAGCAGCATCATCCCAGACTGACATCAGTTAGATTCAGAGGTATCCACAGCGGCTATGCCCGCAAGTGCCTCAGACAGCTGGGACAGAAGGATTTGTGACGTCTCTTCTTTGGGTCAACAGATGTCTGTCAATTTCTTGTAGAGAGAAATCTATTCTGCAGCTTCAGTCTCCATCGCCTGTCCTGTTGCGCTCTCGACAGTCTTTGAGGCCTTGAAAAAAAAAAAAAAAGATTGAAATGAGAGGAAACATTTAGCAGCTGTGTTCTCGTCTTATTTCATCAATCACGCTGCTCTGCAACTCACCTTCTTTTTCTTCTTCTTCTGAGTCTTGCGGCTGGCTGAGCTTTGCAGCAAAGCCTTTATGTGAAAGGAAAGAAAGACAAAAAGGACGTTTAACCTCATGGAGGTGCAGCACACAATACATCAACACATAATGGCTTGGGGAAAGCTAAGTCAGCTAACAGCATGCTGTAGCGGTCCCATTAGTCTAGGTGCAACATCGCATCCATCAGGTGCAGTTTACCTTCAGCTCTGGGTCCTCCACTTCATGCTCAGACTTGTAGAGCTCGGGCTCATAGAGGCTGTTTGTGATTCGCAGAGGTCCGTTGGCCATGAGAAGCACAGTGAACTTGAACTGGGCAACAAATTCACCTAGACAAAGATGAGGTTGAAAGTTGCATTAAACAGTTCCACTTGGTATAATGTGGCCATCAAGCGTTTCAGTTAAGAATACTAATAGAGGACTTCACAACGCTGGGAAGTTTTTCCCGGCAGCGAACATTTTATGCTGTCCGCTTTATAAATGAAGCCATCAGTTAGGTGTACGTGGATGCGTACGGATGGCAGTCGCAGTGTGTTCCCGGGTGACATTGCAGCAACCTGAATTAAAAAAGTAACAAGGAGGCTTATTGCCAGTCGGATCACAGTCCTAGTTTACCAGAAATGTTTGAGGACATCCTTAAAATCAATTACATAATTTCCCAGGGGACAGGAAGGAAACAGTCTCGGCTATCTAATCAGTAAATGACAGAATAAATGTCAGATGGAACGGACGATTAGTCGATAGCGAGAAACAGGGTGAGATTTGCTGGCACCTGTTGTGATAGTAGAAGTGTCTTGTCATTTTTAAGCAGAATTTGCTATTCCCAGCTTCTCAAACATGAAGCTATTGCAATCTGAATATGGCCACGGGCATTCTTCACTTTTTATTTTATAGACAAATTGGGAAATAAGCCCTCGATGGAACACTTGTTTTTATTAACTGAGGTATGCCTCCTCTTAAAATGTACATTTCCTGTTACCAAGTTAAAGTCGCAGCTTGTCGTTTTTGATTGGTTGCCAGCCTAAAGAGGGGGACAGAGTGAGAGGAGGTGTGTGGGAGGCTGCTGTAAACAACTCTTTCTGTGGTGAGTTTCTGTCTGCGCGCATCCGTTAACCCAAACAAACTGAAACCGACCGAGCCTAGTGTGACTGAGCGCGGAGATTCAGGTGCATGTGCAGAATCTTCATGGTCAGCAAAGTCATTAATGGCACCTCGTTGTTCCGCTCACCCTCTTTCTCATGCAGCACGTTGAATGGCTGCAGCAGCTCGTGTTTGGCGCACTCCATCACGCCCAACCTGGCCTTGCCTTCATCCTCAAATGCTCTAAGGAGACAGAAAGAGGAAAAGAAAAATGAGGGGGCGAAACCTGGGAGATGATTTATTAAAGACACAATAAAGATGAAAAAAAAAGTGATGAAAAAGTGAAGTCGCTACCTCAGAGTGAAAGGCATCGTGTCGAAGCGTCTCTCCATCTCACTGAAGAACGTCCGAGAGGTCTTCATCTTCAGGCCGTACACCTTGTTGGGGTCTCGTTTGTAAACGGTGGTCCTCTGACCTCCGTCTTTTGCCTGAGTTGAAAAATGAAACATAATGAATTCCTTGCTTTTATGGAATTTTCAAAAGTAAGTGGAGAAAAAAAATGCTTCTGAACTTCCTCTCACCTTCCCCTCTCCGGTGCTGATAAGCACGTCCACTGCATACACCTCATGCACCTCAAACTCGGCTTTCTCATGGTCCTTTCTACAAAGGCGGAGTGACAAAATGATCCACGGGTAATAAACATAAACAAAGAGCACTTTCTGAGTGAGTGAACTCACTTTTGCTGGTCCGTTGGGTTTTGGATGATCGTTTTCTCCCCATCAATGATGTGTTGTTTGAGCTGGTGGGACAGCATGCCTGTGCACAGTTCAGAGTCAAGCACGTCAGATTACATCCAGTAAATGCACACCGCTGGTGATCACAGAGCTTGAAAGTGCCAAATGTTCACTCACCCTCAATAGGGGAGCACTTGAATGACTTTGCAATCTTGTTCCAGGCCTCTGTGACCTGTGTGTTCTGACAGGAGAGACATCGTCTATTAGATGAGGCACGAATGGTGATGCTGAGGGTCAAATCGGCCATCACGGCGGGTGAGTTTTACCTGGTTTCCTGGCTTGACAAGCCGCAGAGCAGCCTCGGCACAGAGGTGAGCTGCTTTGAGAACGTCAGCCTTCCGCCCGGTCAGTGGGTTGTCCTGAGGTGACACAGGAGAAGAGTTTAAGATTACAAGAGGTGAAATAAAGTATTAACTAGCGGTTAATGGTGTGCATACCAATAAATTACATCGCAAGGTATAATTTGTTCAAAACAGCGATGTCATACCTTGGTCACGCCAACGACGAAGCTGTGAGCCACATTTGAGATGAAGCCATCAACGTGCACACCCAGATCACTGCAAACAAACAACGGGAAAACATGAAGTCAAGAAAGTCTCATCCGCAAATCAAATATAGTTTATCTTCTAGCACACGGGGTGGGTATAACCTCAGCAGCTTACATTTTGACAAGGTCCCCATCCTTCAGTATGACGTCAGGGTCACTCTTCAGAGGGGAGTGATGACATACGCAGTTGTTCACTGACACACAAGTAGGAAAAGCGATACCTGTGAAAGAAAGAGAGTGAATGAGGGTGGAGGGGGGTGCTGAGTCAGAGACATCGACGATGAGTAAGGAAAAAAACAAAAGCAAACGACGACGTACCTTTCTTCATGTCTTTTTCCTTCTTGAAGATTTTCCCGGTTTCTGCCATGATGAAGGCGTCTCCCTTTTCACACAGGCTGAGCACAGAGACTCCGGCCATGGCTGCACCGACCGTCGTCTTCATGGCCTCTGCAGGACAAGAGATGAAAAAGAGCCACTGTGCGGTTAAAATGTTATGTCATTAACAGAGAGAATACAGTTTTATGCTGCAAATATGGTCTGGATTAATCGTTTGTTCTACAAAATGTCGGAACAGTGAAAAATGTCGGAGGTGGCATCCCTATGTTCCTCGTTTTGTACGAGTGCACCCATTCATTTTCTGTCCACAGGCTCCATTAATCATCTAATCATTCCAACACTATTGTAGTTTGCACTTTTTCCCGATCCGATGAACCGATGCAGCAGGCTTTCACCACTGAGGAGAGACAGTTTGGTAACAATTAAGATGAAGAATGACTCATGCTTATTGGTCATGACTTTGGTCGTAATGGCTTGCGAGCGTGAGCATCAGATTACACTGCCAACAACTAATTTGAGCTTGATGAATCTCAAGTTACGGCAGCTAGAAAATAAAACATTTGACATCGGCTTGAAGCGTTAAGTCAATGAGACGTCTTTAAATGAGGACGCCGAGAGTCATTGAGATGAAGCATGTCATCTCCACACGCCACATCCCGAGCAGGAGTGCAAGGACGGACTGTGAATAATAATAAAAAAAAAAAAAAAGATCAGTCATTGGACGCTGGATACCATATGAATTTCTTTTGACAGATTACGACAGCTGGAATATTGGGTATTCTTTGAGGCAGCCTTTGATTTGGAAGTCAAAGAACAGATTACCTTGCACCGCTGATAATACATATTTATTTTTGTTTAATGGTTTTACTCATTTAAACTTGCAGGAAGGCCAGCTGTTTATTTTCCAGACCGGATCGTGGCCAAACATGAAGACAGGGGTTGGACTGACAGGTGCGACCGTCAGCGTGAAGGTGGGCGCTGCTGAAGAAGACTATCAGTACTTAGTTAGTACTGATACTGATAAGTACGTTTGTGTTTAAAATGAAAGAAGGAAACACAGGAAGTAGTCAGACTTCTGATGCTGGTGATGCTAATTCAGACTGAATGTGAATATCCCAATAATGACATCACACTAATGATGGAGTGTGCATGTGGCCTTGAGAATATCAGCACCATAGATTTGCTTTAATCACAATAACAGAGGGCGAAGTTAATGATTCATGTTTGCGTCTGTTTATTCTCCAAAAGGGGCGATGAATTATTAATGTTTGACACAATTTAACGCGGCAGAATAACGTTACCAGATGAGTTAACTGGCTGATTATGACTTTAAATGACACCTTTAAAGACCTTCAGTCAAAGTCTCTTACATAACGCGCGTCTCGCTTTTAATTAAACGCATATATAAATACGGGTTACTATACATCTGGAGCAGCCTGGTATTGCCATTCAATTTTGCACTTGTCATTGTTATCTGTAACGTTAGCAGTTACGGCTAGCCAACGCTTGCTAGTGAGGTAGCTCAGCCACAAAGCTAACTAGCTCGCCGGGCTAATGTGACAGCAGCGTGACGTTAAATAAATACCACGGGGAGACGCTCTAATTAAATATACAGCCAGCTTTATGTTTCATTCATGTTAAACAAAGGCCCGCTTCCTAGTGCGGTCTCCTGTTGGTGCTGCTGCGGCACATGGCACACAGCAGCTGCCTGGGTAGGACTAGCTGACACCGCTAGCTAACGTGAGACGGACCCTCATACTTATGGACTGTTGTTGAGTCCACACGGAAGATTAACATCCCACTTACGATTCGCAATCTCGGCCCCCATTTTATACTTGGTGACCACCAAGTCGTCGGCGATGGTCTGCTCCTGTGTCTCGTCATCTCCAGACATGTTGGCAGTGTGTCCGCGAACTCAGAGTAACTTTTCTTCCGCCGGCGGGTGTCAGTCAGTCAGTCACAGGATGGACCACGCTGCTCTCTGCACCGGCCCGCCCGACTTCGGCTGGCAGCCCTACGTTCACTAGATCCCGCCTGCTGCCAAAGACACACGACCGCAGTCAAGATAGTTCACGGCCCAGCTTGCTGCGTTGAGTGTAACACCCCCCAAAAAAAGACATGGGTGATATTTAAAATTAGACCATGTACGTAGCCAACAGGATGCTAATACACAGCTGCAAATTTATAAATTATGTCTTTATTATATTTACAGATGGAGATTCGCCACCTCCTGGGTGCCCTTGAGCAAGGTATTGAATCCCTAACTGCTCCCAAGGCGCCGCTATGTGTGGCTGCGTGGCTGATGTGTATGCATGTGGTCTGTATTTCATGTAAAAATGTATAAAATGTATAAATTTCTCACTTTTATTCTATTTTATATCGAAGCACAGAGAAGCATAAAATAAAGGTGATGGTAATGGATACATTCAGAAAGTTTTGAGACATTATATATATATTCATGCATAAATTTCAGTTGGGTTTAGGTCAGGTTACCATGGAGGTCCCTCTCCCTCATATTGCCTGTAGGTGTATCTGGGGTAATTTATAAAAACACACTATAGTTCCCCTAAAGTGCAAACCAAATGATGGTAGAATGATATAGTAGTTTATGTTGGTTGAGTCTGCCATGAATTATGAATAAATCTCCAACAGTGTCAATAGCAAAGCACCATCCCACTTCCCCCTCTATGCTTCAAGGTGGGAACCACACATGCAGATGCATTCTGCATCTCACAAAGACATGGTGGTTGGAAGTAAAAATCTCAAATTTAATTAATTAGACCCAAGTACAGATTTCCACCTCCTGTTTCTTGGCTCAGTCAGTTCTCTTCTTCTTGTTGATCTCCCTGAGAAGTGGTTTCTTTGCAGCAGTTTGACCATGAAAGCCCGAGTTGCTGATTCAGATTCTATTTGAATACTGTGTATTTTTGTACTTTACTCTGTCTGCAGCAGAAGTAACTCTTGGTCTTTCTTTCCTGGGGCGGTCCTCATGAGAGCTAGTTTCATCATAATGTTTAATGGTTTTTTCACTGCACTTGGAAGACATTCAAATTCTTCAGATTTTCTGGATTGTCTGGTGGACGGTTGCAGACTGGTGCAGTTTGTGCCATAATATGGAAGACTACAGTAATCAGATAGGCAACTGGTTGCTCTAGTGACAGTTTGCTAGTCTGATTAATCTAAAATCTAAAATCTTTTAATTTGTTTACAGTTTTTGTTTACCACATAATTATCCCCTCAGTGTTGTTAGAAAAAGAAAGTTCACTTTTTTGCCATAAAGTGCCAGGACATGATAAATCCTTTTACCTAATTTACCCAGTAATCTCGTGACAAACCCATTAGCTCTTAAACTGGGAACGAAACCGGAAGAAGGTTGAAGTGAACGATCTCACCTCTGTCATCATCTCTGATCCACCTCTCACCAAATCGCGCGCGAGTGCCTCACATGCCTCCATCTCATTTTCTGCTGTTCAGTGTGGAGATGCGCAGAAATACAAGTGACACAAATGAAAGAATATTTTGTTGTTTTATTCAATAGCTACACAAAACAATGACACAGGGGATTTGATATTTGCAAAATAATCGTATTTATTCACTTATATAATAAATCACGTTGTAATATATTGTACAAAAAAAAAGACTGCTCTACAGAAATGGGACATCTCATCTTAATGCTACAAATTGCATATGTTCAACAATGAAACATTAAATGCCTGTTTTTAATTCAGGAGCTGCTCACCGTGCTCTTTGGATGTTTTGCTGTCTGTAACCTTTATTTTATGGTTGAGATTGAAGGGTGTATTTCTTTTATTACTTTCATCTTTCAGTGTTTGTTGTATGATGGGGAAAAAAAGCTGGAAAACATCACAAAACTACCCAAATTTATGACAGGAACAACTGCCACCGTGTCTCTGTCCCAGTCCACATTATTAGGTGCGTACAGCATCTGGCTTGAGGAACAGTCTGCTGTGCCAGTAGTCTGGGTTGTCAAATGATGTGTTGCTGCCAGGCTCCCCCATGCCAGCACACACCTTGATGTATCCCCCGATCCCTGCACACCTGCCACTGCCCGTCTCCTCAGAAACAGTCCTCCCCTTCACTGGGAGGTTCTGGTAGTCTGCCTGCTCCCACCCATTTGGCACGACTCCAAGTCTGGTCATCTCCTCATACTCCTCCACCGTTTCTCCTCCAGCTGTGAGCACATCTGGCCCGGGCATGACCATACTGCTCACAGTCCCCATAAGTGCGGGTTGTTTATTTGTGTTGTGGTGCTTCTCCTCTTCCTCTTCTTCCTCGTGCTCCCTTTTCACCACCTCCACTATTTGGTCTGTTTCCTCTGACTCTGCTGCACTGTTTACAGACTTTTGACTCCCACACCTCTCCCATGCTGGATTGTTTCCCTCCGTAGAGTTGGACCGCCTGATATCCATGTATTCGTACCTGCCTATTGCTTGAGCTTCCTCTCCTTGGTCATCAACAGCTCTGATCCCGCTATCAGAGTCCCCGGTGAGCTGATGTTTCTCTGCGGAGTCTCTTTGCTCTGCAACACCTCCGTCACACTCCTTCTCTTCTTGTTTGTTCCTTACAGCTGAGATCACAGTTTCCACATGTGCCGCGTCCTCTACAGGTAACAGAGCCGTGAAGGTCGCAGAGGGTGAAGGTGAGGTTTTACCACAAAGTGCCATTGAACAAAGGGCATCTGCTTGTGATAAGATGCTGCTGGTTGAGCAATGAGGAGCGCCAGACTCTTTGCTCATGATTTCATAATCCTGGGAGGGATTTATCACCACGAGAGACAGATTATCCTTGAGCCTTGAGCTTCGTCGACCAGAATGAGAGACTTTAGGGACTGAAGGAAAGAAGATCAGGAGAAGATGTGTCATTCAGGCTAGAATTTACCAGTTGTTTCCGAAAGGGAAAAAAGCAAAAGTCATTATGCTCCTGTCTTAGAACTGATAACTTACCTCTCTCTGGAGTAACAGGTGACCCAGCCAGGACATAGCCATAGTGATCCACCTCCTCTTCCTCTGCCGTCCACACCTTATACGAAGATGGACTTGATGCTGTTGAGAGTTTCCTGTGCCGGCTGATGGATATTCGAGGAGTACCCCTCTCGGATCCAAACCTGGCCCTGTGAAGACTCCCGCTCCGTAAACCTTCCTCACGCAGCTCGGCCTCTCTGCCGCTCGCCCTGAACTCGGACCTCTCGGGCAGCGTCCGCACCGAGCTCAGTCGAGACCTCTGAAGCCACAGCTGAGGCAGAGAAGCAAAGACTCTGAATGATGTCAGCGGTTTTAAGACATAAATCCTATCATTTTTAAATGAGACCAGAGGAACCAGAATTTTAATGTGAGGGAATGGCCTACTGGCAGGTGCTGGATCATAAAATATATTTTATTGGCAAAGTGTAATAATAATACTGATTAAAGTGAAGCTATTAGAGCTAAATATATCTACTTTTTCACCTGTGAAAGGCAAGCTTTAAATAGTGTTAGTCTTAGAGGGTGGGAACGTGTTTGTTTGAATACATTTGTGTGAACGTGTGTGTCTGCATCACCTGGCGGATACTGTCTACGGGGCTGGGGGTCATTGGCAGGTATCCAATAGGTCCGGCCTGAGAAGTGCCACTCTATAAATGAAGGAATAAAAAGTGTTACGCGCTGGGCACTAGAGCCCTAAAATATATCAGATCTAAGATGTATTTCATTACCCTGTAAGAATTAATCCGCGAACGAGACAAACTCCAAGATGGAGAGTGTTGGAGAGGAGGGGTAGTCAAACCATCTTCCAGTCCCTCCTCGTCTTGGTCTTCCAAATCTGCATCCAGAAGACCTCGCTCTGATTCCCTTCGATGGATCTCTCCTGGGGACATTTCTGCTCCTTCCACCTACAGAGTGATATTGACACACAGGGTCTTAGATCTGCAAGCAGCGGACGTAGCTGTACAATAACTGATGATGATAGCCCCACCTTGATGACAAGATATCTAGGTGGGTCTCGTGCCATGCGAGTGAAGTCACTGGCCAGCTCTTTGAAGGTCGGCCTTATATTCTCATCAATCATCCAGCCTGAAGAGAAGAAGTGAAACAATTCATATCACGTCTTTGTGCGTTTGTGCACACCGGTGCGACATAACTCACATTTAACCATGACCATGTAGACGTCTATGGTACAGATGTGGGGCTGTGACAGTCGTTCGCCCTTTTCCAGCAGGCTAGGCACTTCCTGAGGCTGCACGGACGCATACGGCTCCGCCCCAAATGACATCATCTCCCAAACAGTCACCCCTGTCCAGGAAGAGAGACGGACAGCAGCTTTCAAGAGGACAGTATATTTATAGACACATACTGTATAAGACCGCGCAGGAACACAAAGCCTCTCACCATAACTCCAAACATCACTTTGATGAGTGTATCTTCGAAACAAGATGCTCTCAAGTGCCATCCATTTGATGGGTGTCTGGATTAAGAGACAAATTGCGGACAGGCCATACAGATTCATTCCAGTAATGGAAGAGACTGTGCAAACTGTGACTGAATATTAAAGGCTCTTCTCGAGCTGAATGAGTCATAACAACCTTGGTGTCAGTGTAGACGTATTTCTTGTCATCAGGATAAAGGAGGTCTGCTACGCCGTAGTCAGAGATCTGGACCTGGTAGTCGTTCTTCAGCAGGATGTTGCGGGCAGCCAGGTTTCTGTGGACCATGCAGTGCTCCTCCAGGTAGTACATACCCTGAGACACAGACATGCGTACAGTATATATATATACCGCATATATTCTCTGACAGCTCTTCAACACTGTTTGCTTAAAGGAGCGGCTGCACTCACCTTAGCAATCTGCACACACCAGTTGAGCAGGCGCTGGGGGTCCATGCTGTTCTTGTGTTGCCTGATGTGCTCCAGCAAAGAGCCTTGTGAACTAAGCTGGGTCACCAGTTGCAGACTGGGACCAGGACAAATTCCCAGCAGTCGAACGATGTAGGGGTGATCCAGACTTCCCATGGACAGCATGTGCTACACAGAGAGTAAGTTGATAAAATTGTATACTTTCTTTTTTACAGTTTTATGATACTTTATGATCTTATTTTTGTTACTTTCTCTCAAGAGTGTAAGAAGCTCTGATTCTCACATCGGTTATCTCAGTGAAGGTCTGTCGGCCTGAGCTGTCCTGGATGGTCTTTATGGCCACAGGGATCTTCACTGTCTCTCCCTCTGGAGTCCAAAAGCCCTTGAACATAATTAAATGTACAGCCGCAGTCATATATGTTAACTGTCTGCAAAACCTGTATAAGACTCTAAAATCTAAACCTTAAATCAGCGGATAATCAGTGTATTTCCAACCAATACCTTGTTCACTGTGCCAAAAACTCCAGAGCCAAGAGTTTTGATTTTCTTCAGCTCTGATGGTCTCAGGATGCGGGCATGAACTTTAGTACCTTTCTCTCCGGGCCCCAGTGGCTCAAAGCTCTGTCAAAAAAACAGGAACAATTCTCACGTGATTTTTTTTTTTTCTCTTTGACACATGTAGCAGTCAAAGCAAACGCAGCTTATGGAAGCTCATGAGGTTGGACGGTCTCTAAAGTCTCACCTCTCCGCTCTCCAGGTACCTCCTCATGGCTCTCTTGCGGCGGATGGCCAGGCCTCGATGGTACAGCACACCGAGAAAAAACAACACCAGGCAGAAAAACAAGCCAGCCGGGACACCCAGAGCTATGCCTGTTATCTGACCACTGCAGAGTGAAGTAGAGAGAGATGTGGACAGAAACAGAGATAAGTCATAAGTAATAGGGATATGACGTCATAATCAGACTTTGCTTTGGCAGAAATTGTAGTCCTGTGACAACAGCAACAAGCAGACGTGATCAGAAACTGGGCTTCACGCTTAGCCTGTTGTTCCAGCTGCTAGACGTCATGGCAAATAAAAGTTTGAACACGACGAAGGGACGCACAGAGACTGAATCATTCTTTTTTATGTGCATGCGCAACAACAAGGTCAGAATACAGTCTGCCGCCTGTGTTTGCCGTAACACTCTCTTCTCCTACTGTCTGCATGCTAGGCTGCTCTCCTCTCCCCCCACTGATACAGCTGTCTTCAACTGGTAATGGTTGTCATGCAACTGGGCCTCTTACAGACACACAGATAAGCTGAATCCTTCTCCAGGAATTTATACTTATGCCAGCGTCATTAAAGTTTCTCAACACTTGTTTTACTTAATTTTGTTTTGGCATTTTATTCACAACTATTTCCACTATTTTCCACCCTGATCCATTCATCCATGATCTGTAACTGTTTATCCTGATCAGGGTCACAGTGCTGGAGCAAATCCCAGCTGACTTGGAGAGAGAGGCAGGGTACACTCTGGACAATCACAGGGCATATAGAGAAAAACAGCCATTCACGCTCACATTCACACCTCCAGGCAATCAATTACCTGTTAAATACATGTTTTTAGATCGATTTTACTGAGCTAAAATACACAGTAGCCAAAGCGATTTGCATAACAACAATTCTAACCAGAAGTGTAGCATCTGTTTCTGACATTTACACACATTTGTGTTTTTTTTGTGAATTTTATTGGATTTTATTGGATATACTGCCATGTGAATTATAACATGTGCAAAGTTTTCCATAGGTTTACTTTTCTGTATAAAGAAGTATGAAATAAAGAACTGAAATAAGCACACTGTCATGGCCATGTCTCAGTGTTTCCCCCCTGCCTGTCTCTCGGGGTCATTGTCCTTGTGTGAGTGTGTCACACCGTGGTGAGGTCAAGCTGGGTTTTTGTTGTGTCTTGTCATTTCCTGTTTTATTTTGAAAGTTAACTCTCCTCTCGTTTCAGGTCACTTGCCCTTCCTCATGTGTCACCGGTCTGATTGTCTTCCCCGCCCTGATTGTTTCCACCTGTTCCCCATTACCTGGTGTATATATTGTCTGCGTCTCCCTTGTCCTGTGCCAAAGTGTCTTCGTACGTCCTGTCGTCGCACCCAAGTCTGTTCCAAGTCTCATTGTTTTGTAAGTTTCATAGCCTTAGTTTAAGATTAGAGAGTTTTTTTGTAGCTTGTATTCATCCTATGGGATTGTTTTTTGTTTGTTAGTCTCTTTCCTTTGGATAAAGTTTTGTCATCCTTCGGGATTGATTTTTGTTTCTTAGTCAGTATAGGAAGATTAGGTCCAAGATTCAGATAGTACTGTTTCCTCCTCATTTTGAGTGAGTGTTTTGTTTTGGTAAATTTTGTCAGGTTATTCCTTCCCATTTTGGTGAAGCGTTTTTCTTTCTAGATTAGTGTTTTTGATTTTCAGCGAAGAGCAGTGAAGTTTGAGTTTAGCGTTAGAGGGCCAGGAAGTGTAGCCATTTTTGTTGTACCTTTTGTAGGCTGTATCAGCAGCTTGGAAACAAAAGTATCTTCCCAAACCTGCCTAATCCGCATCTGAGTCTGCCGCTTTGTTCTGGGCCTGACAGAGTGTGCTCTCTCCTCCTCACTCTTGCTCTGCTCTCACCACACGCCTGCCCATCATCAGAAACCAGCACACCTGTCTGCCATCCAGTCCCCCCCCCCCCCCCTGCCTACAAGAGCTCTGGACACACTGCCAGCCAGTTTACTTTTGCATCGAGTTAGTTAGTTCGCCTGCCCATCTGTCTGAGACACACACCTGTTTCAGGATTATCTGCCTGCTCATTTCATCATCCACCAAGCCTGTCAGCAAGCTCTCATCCCTGCCAAGCCTCCATCTCCTCCTTCTGCCTCTCCAAATCCAGCCGCATCTCTCAATTTGAGATGGTAAATAGACTATACTTATATAGCGACACTGGATACCATGCAAGGTGTCAACTACTCATCAGAAAAGAGAGAGTTAATCACAATTCACATACACTCACGGCAGTCTGGAGCAATTTGACTTTCAGTATTTTGCCCAAGGACACTTGGACATGTGGAGGAACCACCGATCTTCTGATTAGTGGATGACACACTCTACCTCGTGAGTCACAGCCGCCCACACCAAATAAAATACCTGTTTTCACTTTACCTGTCCTGTGTCTGCATTTGACTTCAACCTTACCGAAATGTGACGCACAGGGCTGCAGAAACCGACTTTATCACCCTGCTCTGTGTGAGAAAATGACAGGTCTGGACGCGGAGTTTCAGCGTGCAGTTAAAGGTGTGTAGGATTTAGTGACACCCAGCAGTGTGCTATATCTTAACATCACTCTTTTCCTAGCGTGATGAAACTATGGTGGAAAAATGAGTCAGGACCATGAGCCAGCTTGTCTGTGCTTAAACATTGTGGACGGAAAAACAGGTTCATTCTAACGTGAATAAAATATAATTAATTAGTAATTATATAGTAAAATAGTCATGTTTTTAATACACTATTGAGGGTATAATTGGCACCACTATCCCATGTGGGTACCACATATTGCAGTGCAGTGTTTTATATTCATCAGCAGGGGGCAACACTCACCTACTAACAGCCAGTCTGGCGGCCTCTAAACAGTCATTTAATCCCGGGCCTGAGCATCTGAAACACATAAACTCATTATCACCCTCAACATTTGTTGATTTAATTATCGTTGTACATCTACGGATGGATACGCACGAAAATACACACATATACTTAAGTTGCAGTCTCACCCCTGTGTGCAGTTGTGGTGACATGGTTCACAGTGACCCTCCCTGTTGGGGTACTTGAAGATCAGACCCCTTTGTCCATCATTCACTCCAGTGGGACAAGAGGACATGCAGTAAGGACCATCTCGAAGGTTGGCGCACGCCACACACTTGTCTGCACCCTATCGGAGACCGAGATGAAGGCAGAAAAATGTGGGAGGAACTGAGACCGAATGAGGGAGATTATATACAGGGAAGCAGCTGCGATGAATCAAGGCATAGTGCAAGGGCATGCCTTTGTGTGGTACTTATAGCTCCCAACCTAATGAATAATTCAGACCATTAGCTACTGTATATAACTTGTGATATAATAGTCACAGAGTAGCAGAGAGTCAATATTAATCTTTTAATGGAAGAAAGCAGCGACTTTGCCAGCATTTTTGTTTTTTGTTGGGCAGAAGGTGGGATGACAAGAGCATCGAAAGTTTTAGGTTTGTTTGAGAGATTCAAATCAATTTCTTTTTACAATAATGTAGATGGTCAACATTGCAATTTTCTTAAAATGCAGGACAAACAGCCACTCATGTCTAGACAGTATATTACTGTATCGGGGTGTAGGTTTGGGTTCGGAGGTGGAGAGACACAGTAAATCAAACTGAAATGATAAAGATAGGAATTTGAAAAGTGATGGTTACATGTCGGCCTGTCCCAAGTGGAAAGTCTGCTCTCGTGCTGCAGTAAAGGTTGGACCGTTAAAAAAAATGATGACACCGAGAAAAACGTTAAGGCAAAATACCAGTGTGGTAGGAAATATTTGGAGTATTTGTCATAACTCCCAAAATATTATTAGAGGGTAGCAAAATTCAAAGTGAGAATTCATATAACTGGGCCCGAGTGTAAGGAAGTTATTACCAGTCCAGTACAGCTGGCTTTCCCACTCTGGGGCTTACACTCTGGGTGGCAGGCAACACACTCGCCATCAGGCCGTGCAAATTCCCTTGGAGCTCTGGGGACACAATAGTCAGATATGAATAAATTTACACACAAATTCATCAGTAAGTACATCAACACATGGCTGTATCTACTGACCCGGTGTGAAAATTACAGCTGCCCACACATGTGCCATCTCGACTGTAGTTCCTACAAGAGAGACATTGGTCGGGCCCCGGGCCCCAGCAGCCTGAGTCTGAACACAGTGGGTCGCATACATGACCTGCCGCAACTGCACACACAACAATGTAAGAAAAGCATCAGGAAACTGCTGCAGCAATACATAAATCATGTTTACATTTCAGTCAAGCTAGATATGATTGCAATATAGCGTGCAATACATTGTTCTGACAATTGCATATGTAACACGAGACTGATGAAAATAAATAGCATTGTTTCCTCAGTTCATTTGGATTACAGAAGAGTATTTTCGCCTCACCGCACTCTGTCAGTGGCCTGTTGTTGTTGATGTTGTTTACTCGAACTCTGCGGCCTCTGAACAGCTGCGACCAGTTTACAGTGTGGTGGTAACAGAGGTTGGCATTCTGACTGATGTACACACTGCCATCACTGATCTCCCGGAGAGAGCGCAGACCCAGTGAGGTAAGAGTGGGGATGCGCATCACCATCAGAGAAAACCGCCTTTGGTTAGAGGGTTGGAGGACGGAGGAGGACACGGACAAAAAGAAAACAAATGAGAAAGGAGACATTGAAGTCAGCCAGAGAAAGATCTTAAGGAGAGCAAACATCACACACACACACACGCACACACACACACAGTTCATACCTGTCCACAGCTGTGAAGCATACAGAGAGAAGAGGGCGGTTAAAGTTTGTAAAGTATGTGATGCACAGGAGGCTTGTCATGAGGTGTTAACACAAATAGCAGCTTAGAAGACTGAGCAAACATACAGGAGGATGTTGGGAGTATGAGAGAGCAGTGATATTGAAAGATATTAGTTTAAGCAAGAATACAAGCATCAGAACAAGCTTGAGGTGTGAGGCAGAGCGCTAGATTCATCATAATATCATCTTCTTAATATTAAGTCAGCGCCTACAGCTAAATAGCACCCAACACCCACACGTTACTACTGATTTCTGTACAGTTTGCCTACACTGAGTTGTACTTCATACATTATTTTGATTTGTTTAAATGGTTGCAGCATGGACTTCCTTGTTTGTTATGTTTCTGAACAAGCCAGGCATAAGAATTGTCTTGTACTAATTTAATTTTTAGGGTGGATTATCTTTCTCTGGGCCGGCTCAGACTGACATGTCAACAAACATGGACATCATTAGCAGTCTCACATGGCATATAAACAAGCCTCACTTGTAGAGCGACCTCCCTTGAATGGTAGCGAGACTCGAAAAGACGGACAGATCGTTCAGTTCATTCGGCCACGACTGGATGTTTAGGACATCTGACAATAAAATATAGAGATCATATTAAAACTTTGTCACCAATTGGTCAACAGGAAATCAATTTAAAACTGTGAAAAGTGTTGAAAAGTAAAATACAGTATTTTCATTTCAAGTTGAATGTGGTAGAACATTGCTACAGCATTAAGATCCACTATTAACAACAACAAAGTTTTTGGTACACACAAACCTGTTATTTCTCTAACAGTGCGAAACACTTCCAGCTTTTTGGCATCCAGGGGTGGGATGTTTTTAAAAGCGTCTCTATGAAGAAAAAAACAAACACATGATATTGAAACCGTCTGTACAACAACACCGTCCTCTGAAACTGTTCAGGCAAGGGGCAATTACCCAAGAATCCCTGTGACGAGGAAGTGAAGGCTGCCCTGGATCTTGGTGCAGTTGATGAAGCTGTCGATGTTACTGGAGTCCACGGTCTGTCTGTGTTCGGCACCAGTGCCTTCACACACTACGGGGATGATCAGACAACATCATTAGCTATGATGAGTGACAAGCAAACTCAGTGTAAGAGGTGGGAAGTGTTTATCGGTGTCAACCTTTTGGACAGAGACCACTGCAGAGCTCGCACTGCCTCTGGCCCTCCCTCTCCACCTCCATCTTGTCTGGAGGACAAACACTCACACAGGAGCTACCATCCACCACAAAATGAGCTTACAAGGAGGGAGAAAAGAAATGTTGATAAACTTCAGGAGATATGACTAATCACTCGTCATCACACATCATGGCAGGGGTTATACCAATGTTTCACGCATTACAGTCTGGAGACTAATATGAAATATGTTAAGTTAGTCAAAGTATGTACCACGTTGCACAAAAAGTTCACAAGAACATAAGTAAGCAAAACACATGCCACTCACTGGGGCACTGGGAGACACAGATGGATCCGTACTGATATTTGGCATTAGGGTTGGTCTCCATTTGAAACGTCTGCTTGTTATAGATCAAAGTCTGGGGACACTGGGGCACACAGGCTCCAGAGTCATTGAAATGACGACATGCCTGCACACACACACACACACACACACGGATTATTGCATTTCAGTAATTTCTTTATCGAATGAGACATCCGTTTGAAAACACAGACATTCTAAACTTGCTGGGTAAAGTAAAGAAATCTGTAACCGTGTTTTGAATGTTTTTACTCAAATTATACAAATCATTTCTAGCCCTGTAGATAGATATGTCAGTCTGTCAGTCCTTACAACTCTACTCTTCTAGACTGGTCTAGACTTAAATATGTCTAGTATATGGATTGCCATTAAAGGTCCAGTGTGTAAGATTCAATGGCTTCTATCAGTGGGATTGTAGACTGTAACTAACTAAATCACCCCTTGCCTCATCCTCCTCCTCCAGGTGTGCAGAAGAACTTAACATTGGCCAAAAAACTTGTGAAAGGCTCTATTTAAAGCCATCCATTCTGGGTTATTCTAGAAACATGGTGGGCTCTGTGGAAGAGAACCCACTTCCTCTGTATAGATATAAAAGGTCCATTCTAAGGAATACACATGAAACAAAAACATGCTGACTTTTTTACACTAGTGAAAACGGGAGATTAATCTTATGGATTTTTTAAACCAGACTTTTCCTCCTCCCAAAAAAATCTTGGTGCGTCAAGAGGGTAATATTTATATTTATGATGTTCCCCTCGGCCTCAGCTTTTTTGTTGTGTTTAGCGCTCATAAGGAAATGTTAGCATGCTACACTAAACACTACACTAAACTAAGATAGTGAACGTGGCTGACATTATACCTGCTAAACATCTGCATGTTAACATTGTAACTATGGGCAACCTAGCATGTTGAAAGTTAGCGTTTAGCCCAAAGCACAGCTGTACTTGCACAGACAAACAGCTGCTAAAATGACTGTAAGCCTTGTTTAGCCTCCGGGGCAGCTGACTTTATAAGTCGGGCTATTGTATTCACATGCTATTTTTTTAGAAAGCAACCTGAAAGACAAAAAAAAATCATAAACTAATGAAGAACAATGCGAATTTGTTGCTGTTTGAGAGCCGACTCTCAAATATCAGCTGCACCAACAAGTGGGTTGACTGCCCACAGTGAGTAAGTTTCACGTGTCTGCAAGGGGATTTCCATACCACACTGCTGTACAGTTTTACTGTAACAAAAACCAATAGTTGACTGGAAGATGAGAATTAAATCCAGAGTGTGTATGGCTTGTAACTGGATAAAATATGGATAAAATCCACCAGTAAAGCACTTAAAATCTTTGATATTGCAGTGGAATCAAATGTGATTGGGGGCACATGAATGAAGATAAAAAGTTTCCATGAAGGAGAGAAAGCAGGAAAAGACTTCATCTGCAAAGACAGAGCACTTACAAAACAGTCGACGTCCAGAGGGCCTTTACATCCTGCTGCACACTCTATGTGACAGCAGTCCCTGGGGCTCGTCCCAAAACAGCGGCCATTACACTGTGGTGCGCACACCGTCTTAGTCACTGAAAGACACAGGAGAGATTGATTGAACGCGTCACCCAATGTGCATGTGTCTTTGTGTGCGTGTGTTTGTCTGTCTGTCTATGCATTTCTGTCTATGAAGAGAGACATTCTGTGAAGAGCAACAAGGAGGAGGCGGGCGATAAAACACGGAGAGAAAATCAGGGAGAAAAAGGGAAACAGAACAATTGGGTACTCACAGATCTGACATTGATTCTTGTTTGGCCCCCAGCAGTAATCTCCACAAGATTTGTGGCATGGGCCTGACAGAGAGAGAGAGAGAGAGAGAGAGAGAGAGAGAGAGACAGGGACAGAGACAGAGAGAGAGTCAGTATGAGACAACCTAGAGATAATTTGGGAATATGTGAAATAAGACTAATCTGAACACTGACCTCTCTCTCCATTGTACTGAATGTTAATAGGAGCACTGTTGTCCCTGATGATGTCTTGCCAGAAGATCCAAGGACCATAACTCAGGTACTTGTTGTTGATAATCTGCACTCCTCCTTCCAGAATCTCTGTGAATTAATGTTTGAGAGATTATTTAAACTACAAAGAGAGAGAGAGTGGACAGGAGATCAGATTAACACCAGTTGACATCAAGTGACACTTGAGATTACAGCTCACATATTGCAGTAGGTGCTGGGGCAGGAGTAACAAATTTACATTTAGGAGAGTCCTAGAAGCTTTTTTTGGCACCACAGGTTCTTTCTAACATCAGTTTTGATTGTTAAATTGATCTTATTTTGGACCCAATTATACCCTCATTTATTTATTTATTGGGGCTTTTATGCCTTTACTGGATAGGACAGCTGTAGACAGACGGGAAAGTGGGGATGATGCAGCAAAGAGCCACAGGCTGGAATTGAACCTTGGCCGATGCAGCAAAGACTCTTTGTATATGGGGTATTCTTTCCAACTGTCCACTGCAAGCGAAGGTAGACGTGTAAACGACAAATGAATGATGACCGATCTCCATTTAGCTGCTTCAGTTTCAGGGTCCTAGTGTTTGGTTCATGCCAGCTCATTATTACACTGTCATGGCTTGCTCAGACACTTACTGGGTTATTGTTAATGTTATTAGTTACACCTGTACCTTTTCTATTATGACAAGTCAAACTAGCTGCTCCTCTTAAATAGACCTTGGATAACCTGCTATCGTAGGATGGAGGAGATTTTGGGAATGGAAGAGGGACACTAAAACAGTTTTGGCATAAAAACTAGAGACATAAAAACTGAAAAATACATCGACATCAACATCATCAAAATATTTAGAGACAGCTCAGACTGTGCTATCCCCTGATTGTTACCTTTATTACAATTTCAAAGATCTGTAACAACATGTAACATTCTCTGCCCATAAAAAGTCACATTTTATGTTTGTTCCCACAACAAACCTTAAAGAAGCATATAGCAGGACTTGCATTGGTCTGGTTGCTTGAATTTCTTGAATCTGGTTGGCTTAAATCACATAAAAACGTTTTTACACCTTGCGTAGATATAGAACATCTTTTGTCCATGTTTCTTATTAATATTCTTTACCTGTCAGATTAGCAAGACCCAGCTGTCGCAGGCCATTGGAGCCATCCTTGGGGTAATTCAATAAGACAGAAAGAGCAAAGCGTCTTTCATAAAGGCTGTTTCCTCTGATGACTCGTAATTGCCCTAGAGGAATCTCCTGAAAGCCGTTCACAGCGATGAGGACATAGCCAGTCACCTCACGGATTGTCTGGAGGGAAAAAATAAGAGTACGCGTCTACACCTCGTGCATACAAATCAGTTGAAAGACGAGAGGAGGAGAGGAAGGATCATTTTTACCTTGAGGAAGGAGAAGTCCCAGTTGCTCTCAATCTGAGTGATCTCCAGGTTTCCCATGATAATCTCACAGCCTTCATACCGATCCTTAGTCAGGTTGTACTGAATCTCCTGAGAACCTGTGGAGCTCAGTCCATTCTGTGTACCAGGACACACCACTGACGTAACAAGGGGGGGAAAGACACATATTAAGTTTGATGAAAACAAGGGGTGTTTGATGGGGGATTGTGGGTAAATGTTTGATGCCAGCAGTTGTGCAAGTTCAGCCTATTTCCTGCAGCTCACATGTACCTAACATCATAGATAATTTGTGGTTTTGCATGGATTATTCTGTCCAGGAAGTCACTGATTTCTGTAACACCTCAAACAAAATGAGCAGACCCTTAATGTTTTATCAGTGTTACAGTGTTATAACACTGTCTTATAGTGTTTTAGCTCCTTAGCTTGTAGCTAATTTCTGAGCGCCGGGGCGATATTGTTTCTGTGCTATTTCTGGGTTTGGTGAGTCTTCCCGATGTTGTGTGTGTTGCTGTGCTGGCTGGACAGTTTGATGTGAAGCAGAGTAAAACAGGCAGGCTGTAACCCTGGCACATGGAGCAGTCAAGGCCTGGGGCTGACGGAGTGGAGACCAAGGGTCGAGGAGAGTAGGGCTTTTTCTTCAGACAAAGTGCCTCATTGTGATAAAGCTATAAATGTGGACAGTGTGTCCCAGTCAGTGAAGAGTGATGCAGTGACAGACAGTGCTTCTGTGTGTGTGCATGTGCGTATGTGTATGTGTATGTGTCTGAGGGGGTCTGCGTTGCTGAGATCATACCAACAGACAATGGGCCATGTGTGAGTAGGACATTCTGGCACAGGGAAGGGAAATATCGTGAACGGAAGGAGACATACACACCATCTCAAACTGACCAACACAAAACTGTGGCACTGGTCCTTTATGTACAAAGATTAGGCACCTGCAGGAAACATCGGTCACATCCCAAGGTACACACCAGAGTCTTCCAGCTACACTAAAGTGACTCCATCCATAAACATCCTTTGAGGCTTGTTTCATCTTCATGCACTCCCTCATTTAAGGCTGGTCCTCTTGAGTAAACATGGGCACCAGATAGAGGTGGAATTTACAACTTATTTGGGAGAGTTGCATGATAACTCTGACTATGCATATAAGCACATCTGTATAATCCAAACAACCAGATAACCTTTTGGAGTGACTGTCATAATTAAGTCAAAGAAAAACAACCATCTGCAGACTGCACATGTCAACATGAACGGGACCAGTCCTGTCCTGAGTAGCTTTTTACAACTTGGGATCGTTGCCATGCAGGCAATTTTATCTCCACCAGGGCATTTATGTTGCTGCTGTTCGTCACTAGCAGTACATAAAGTGGTGATATATCGCTGCATTAAGGGCCTTGATTGGAGCCCAGTAATAACCGTAAAAAAAAAAAAAAACTCTCAATGAGGAGGGTAAGTGCTGTGTGATCTCAGACAAACAGTAGAGATGAGGGTTAATAGTTTATAAAAATGTAGCCCTCTTAACCCCTCAAGTCTGGACAGCATCCATGTTATTTTTTTTATTCTATTCTATTCTATTCTATTCTATTCTACAAAATAAAATCTCATACCATGCTAGGAGGTGTGACCTTTCGAGGCAGGCAAATGCTGAAGAGACAACTGCCAGCAGGTGAATTCAAAAAGGAAAATTAAAAACAAACAAACATAAACATACTTCCCTGGTTAATGTCTCTTACATGAGCAGAATTCATTAAATTATAACAATCAAAAGGTTGTGATGTGAAACTATAAATTCCCTTACCTTCATGAGTTTGGGATGATCCTGTTCGCAGCCTCCACAATAAAGTCACACAAAGTAATATGACTCGCCACTGGATCATGTTGAATCCGTTTGGTGAGGTGTGATCATATCATACACGATTTAGGTAGTCCGAACAACCAGTGTTGTGCATAAAAAAATAAAGGAAACATATATTGCAAACCATAAAAACAAACAAACAAACAAAAAAACAACAACAAAACAAGATTTCAGGTTCCACGCTCTGTGAGATAAAGGAGAAAAAATAGGAATCTGATATCATGCAGTCAGAGTGAAGAAGAAATTAAACTCCTTCTTTAAATCTTTGCACAAAACATGACTAATAAGAGCTGATAATACGCGCTAATTGCAAAACTGAAAGCGACGAACAAGTGGCAGTTTATTTTGACGCTGGGTTTTCCCTCCCGGACGGGGACGTGTGATTGGCCAGGAGCCCGATTTGTTCACCAATCAGAGATTGGTCCGTCATTTTTTTTTTTTACGAGCTGCAGCCTCAGTTGTTCCACAGCTCATCCAAATGGGTAAACAAAAAAAATATACATATTTATGTTGAATATCTAACATATGACATGAAGATTTTTTTTTATTATTTAAAGATAAATAACATTAAAATCAATGAATTAACAGACTGACACTTGTATGTACATATACATAGTAGTACACTTGTGCACTTGGACTGCCTTTGTGTACAAGGTAACATACTATTATGATCTTCTAAGCCATTTGCCTAACATGCACCCTATAGGTTTCCCTTATGTGCAGTTATTTTGGTTTCATGTTGTCAGCTGCTGTATGTGGAAGCAGCGCTGTGGTCTCCCAGTCAGCACCCAGTGCTGTGAGTGGCTGCACTGTTTTCCCTGTAAAGAGCAGTATTGTCCCCGCAGCCCTGTCAACTGGTTAATCACCTCTTTGATGCGTATGGAGCGGCCTGTCACAATGGGCCACATTGTCAGACGGTCCAGTGACTTCTGAACCCAAAACAAGAACATGCTTAATTTGAGAAAATGGCCTCCGAGAAGGCAAGATTCCTGAACATGAAGCTGTGAATGAAAAGAGGGGCGACTCATTAATAGATGGACATCAGTAACTGCTTCTGACAGATGTACTGTTAATCTTATTTTATATGAGAAAGAGATAGACGGACAGTTGCTGCTTGTTTGGAAGTATCCCTATTTGGAAACTGGACTTATAGGGAGACTATTCAATCAACATCAAACATCAGTGATAATGTGATTGTAATGCTCGCCTCTAAATCTATCTGATGTGTTCTCTGATAAAAAAAAAGTATACAAACTGTCAAAAATCTCAAAAATAAAGTATTTTTTTTATTGTAACATGGATTAGGTTCACATTAATTATTAGCACTTCAGCTTGGACTTTGAAGTTAAAGTCATAACTGCACCTCCACCAGCAGTTTTCTGCCCAGCAGGAGGAGACAGAGTCTGAGGATTGGTGCTCTCATATCAGAGCTGCTGCAAGGCACTGTGGGAGGTGGACTCTCAGCCAGTGTTTGCACCTACATGGTTGTTTTTACATTTTACTATTCTACTATTATTATTCTTTAACTCACAAGTTTTGGTACTAATCTCTAATAATAAAAAATGATCGTCTGAGATTTGTCCACTTGCCTGCTGAAAGATGGAAAACTTTACAGAGCGACATTACTCAGTAAGTTGGAAGAAATTTTCACAACTTGAGAACTTGAGTCAGTCATGTAGTTAAACACATAAACAGCAGTCAGTGTGAATGTTTCATCGGTGTAAAGTGAATAACTATAGTGATACCAAACAAATAAACTATTGGTGGTTATTTATGTCAAGAAAAGCCGTTTCCATGCAGGCCTGGTGATTGCACGGTTTCTGCAGAGTCTGGCAATTTCACAACGCCACCATGGTGTCAGCCTCAGTGTCAGCCCTGGTGGCCCTGTCCCTTCCAAAGGCAAGCTGTGGGGGTGACTGCTGTGGCCTTTTGCAGTTGCCACTCCCTTCAGAGATTGATGAATTGATTGTGGGGCTGCTGCCAGTGTGTCTGTGCCCTGGGTGAAGGCGTCCCGGTTACGGGTGGGAATCCCAGCTATGGCATCCGCCCTGGGGCTACTATTGTAGCTGTCCTGCAGGGGGCCCTGGGGGCTGGTGGCCCCGGGAGCAGCTCTGACCCACATACTGCTGTCACACCCCTGGAGACACAGCGGCACTCTCCTCTACACGGACCTCTGATTGGCTCAGACAAAATGACTCTCTGCGGAGGGCAGCAATTCCACAGGGAAACTACCTGATTGTGCCAAACTTCTCTTGATGGCAGCAGTTAAGGAAAGGCCAAAAGAGAAAGATCCATGTCCTTCCCACCTATTTGACCTGCTCTTTCCCTGACCATGTCTCCCAGTACACGCTCAGTAATCAGGCTTGTAATATGTGCCGTTAATTAATCTAGCTTTAGTCTTAGTTGGAAAAAGATACAATGAGGTCAAATGAATCGTGAAAGCAGAATTCGACATTAGAAGGCTGTTCGCATCCATCGTAATAAATACGGTATAACTAATATTATGATAAAAGGATGTTAGCACTGTTGATTTCACATGTAAGGTTGGAGTTTTATTTCAAGTTTTAAAATATAGGGTGAAAAACTGCCAAATATGACAGTAAAAGACTGTAAAATATGCCATGAAATATTGCAAAACCTTTATTTATACAACATTTTAAGATAAATATAGTATTATTTCATATTAGAGGCTGTTAATTGTACAGTAAAACACTGTAATATTTAATGACATATTTTACAGTCTTTTACTGTCATGGTTTGATTTTTTTACAGTGTAGTCTGGAAGCTCATCCTGATCCAGTTGCACTGAATGTGGATTTGATTTTAAGAATTCTGAGATAATTGAACTTTTTTGTTGAAAAACAAAGTCAGACATAAATTATTATTCAATCACAAGTATGAGATCACAGAGAAATTAGCACAATAAGGACCAAAGTGTGTGTGTGTGTGTGCTAACAAGTCGGAAAATGAGCGAGGCAAAGCAAATTTATGTTTTGGTCATTTTATTGATTGATTGATGTAGTGCCAGGAATCAGTAAATCATTTAACACATTTGCACCAGTTTGTGTTGTTCTCATTTCCTCCGCTTGTTAATAACAATTCCTCTGAATTAAACAAATCCATTTTCAGTTTGTACCTTTTTGAAGAATCAGTTGGAATGTTCTGCAGTCTTTGCTTTTCTCCGTTATGTCCCCCCCCCCCCCCCAAGTTTAAAGTCTGCCAATAGTGAGTGAAAGAAGGAAGTTTAGCCACAACAGAACTGTGAGTGCAGCAGTGTTACAGATCGTAAGGTGAGATACTTGAATGTTGGACATTCCTACATACAAACCTGTTATCAAAGAGAACTTAACCACTGGCAATATAAGGCCACAAAAACAATTTTGCACACCAAACCGAATGTAATAGAGGGCACATCACACACACAAGCTGCTTGTCAGTTATACATATCTGCCAACACACTGACCCCAATATCTACAGGTGTATCAACAACACTTTCAATTTGACCGCGAGTACCATGGTATACTTTTCTTGTTACATAAACATATATACAGTTGCGCTGACATAGAAAAGCATGCTTTTGCATATTAGAAGGTTGTTCGGTAAACTTTACACTAAATCCATAACATTTATCAGTACAGCATTGTTCCAACCAGCAGTATTAATTTAGACTAACATATAGTCTGAGGAAACAGGCTATTATAATTCACTTTTATTACAGATCTTGTACATTATTAACATGCCTTATGATGCAGTATTACTATCATCCTCTCTCCTATTTTTTCAAATTATGGGATTTGCGTGAACACTCGAAAAGACCGTCTGCTTGTTAGCAAATCAAGAAAAGAAAAAAAAAACAACACTAAAATCAACACTTGCTTTTGGATCCAAAATAAATGAAATACCCCATTGAAAAATAAACAGACATTACATTTTGTAGAACAATAACGTGTCAAGAGTTATTCTGTGCAACGTGGAGGTACGGTTAACACAAGAAGCATGTATAATGTCACGCCAATTAGGGATGGATAAATTAGGACGCCGAGCGATGTGAGTTCTGTTGACGGATACGGTGCAGCTGCTCGCACAAACTAACTCAAAAAAAACTAAACATTCAAAACTATGTAAGCTCTCTGATATTGCCAATCACATGCTCTGCTGCATCACTCTCCACGGGGCAGGCCAATAGCAGCATTATGTTGTTTTTTTTTTCTAAGCCACAGAGCTGGTACAGTGTGCCTGTTCTGTCATCTGTATCAGTTCAGCGATCACACCTCACTGACGCCAGACAAATTGTTTTAACCCTTATCGAGCCAGGCAAGTCAACTAAGAACAAATCTTTATTTACAGCAGCGGCCTGCGGTACAGTTCACAGCTCTCATCAAGCCCAAGAGCCAGTACTGGGATATCTCCATGCAGATTGGGAAGCGGTAATATACGTACAGTGATACCGGGGGCTTCTTTTTTCAGTCAGCTGCCTTAGCAGTCAATGCACATTGCAATAAAGGGAGAGAAACCATGTGACGCACTAAAAATAAAACAGTAAACTAAATAAATAAATAAATGCCGACAAATTAAAAAAATGATTGTTTAAGACCATCCAGTGAGTGTTTGTTTAATAAAATAAATAAAACTCAAAGAAAAAAATAAATATATTTAAATAAAATCTAAAATAACTTAACATTTATAAATAAATAAACTCTGAAGTGCATTATTTGGAGGTGGTAAAACATTGGTATTGACAAAAACTTTACATTTATCTGAGCCTGTATGAGTATACTGTTTTAACAACGTGATAGTATTCTGAAATAGTAGTAGTACTCCCACTATACTATTATGACATTCTTTATAATTTACATTAAGTTGAAAGTATCTGAGGGAAGGATGCTCTGCCATCATCACTTTAATCCAAACAAATTAAAAGGTGATGGTTTATAGAGACTGCAAAGTAGAGGGGGGAATAGATATTCCTTTACAGTTATACTATAACATCCCAATATTTATATGTTCAGCTTGTAAGAATGTAAGTAATTTAGGTCAACTTCGACACCATCGGTTTGTAAATACTTAAAAACGCTCACCGCAGATCCAAACAAATTAAATTAATCAACGTATAGAGATGAAATGAAAGTATTTCGGGGGGAGAAAGCCATTGAGAGTCACCCCCTGGGAGCTTTTCAGCACTGCCTCTCCATGTAAACACAATGGATCCCTTATAACCACTACCTGGAGCTGGCACCCAGGCTCTTCCCCGCGCTACTGGCTGTACTCATCACTTTTTGTTCTTCAGCTGATTGGCCAGCCAGTCCAGGCCCTCGTAGAGACCGTCTCCACTGGTGGCGCAGGTGGCCTGGATGTACCAGTTGCGGTGGCGTAGGGAGTGCAGGCCTAGCTTGTCTGTGATCTCTGCAGCGTTCATGGCATTGGGTAGGTCCTGAATGAAAATTAACATCAGGTGTGTCAATAAGGAGGCATCAGAACAGAGCAGGGAATACAAACGGAGAGACGCGTGGACGCCGATACCTGTTTATTGGCAAAGACGAGAAGGACAGCATCCCGCAGCTCATCCTCAGCCAGCATCCTCATCAGCTCCTCCCGAGCCTCGTTCACCCGCTCGCGGTCATTGCTGTCGACCACAAAGATCAAACCTGCGGAGAGAGATAACAGCTCGTGTCTTTTCAAAGGGTCAAACAAAACAAAAGCATCAGCTCTAGTATGCCAGAACCAATTTCATCCCAATTTTATACAGCTAAACCACATTTATTCACTGTCGATGCTTTCAACATGAGTAAGACGATCGTAATTTGAAACAGTTGGAGGCTGTATGCAAATGACTTCATCTGAAGTGTGCTGGGGGCGAGCGGTGCGCTGCAGGATCTGCCACAGGACTGAGCGGCCTTGTTAACTCCAACATGACCAGCCGGTGTGTCATCTAAGAGGCCGCTGGCCTGACGTACCCTGAGTGTTCTGGAAGTAGTGCCTCCACAGGGGACGGATCTTGTCCTGGCCACCCACATCCCACACGGTAAAGCTGATGTTCTTGTACTCAACTGTCTCCACATTGAAACCTGAATATAGAGCAAATTAAGATGAGTTAAGCTGGACAAACTCAGCGACCGGCTGTTTTGCTAAATGCTCCTGTCCACACACACCGATTGTGGGGATGGTGGTAACAATCTCCCCCAGCTTCAGTTTGTAGAGGATGGTGGTTTTTCCAGCAGCGTCCAGACCCACCATGAGGATCCTCATCTCCTTCTTGCCTATGAGGCTCTTCAACAGGTTGCCAAAGATGTTTCCCATGATGACCGGCGGTCTCTCACCTCAACTGCAACAGAACTGTCACACATGACACTGAAGAGACCGTACTCGGCAAGACAGCAGCCAAAACGAATCGTGAACTACACACACCATACAGAAAGTTAAAAACACGCGGCGTGAGACGGTAGCTGCTCAGAAAGCGACTCTTAACATTACCACCTCGTTATGGCTGGAAGCCACCGCAGAGGAGAGCCAGTAAAAGCGTACTTCACACCTCGGCAGGCGGCTGACCTGACTCAAAGATGTTGCTTTACACTTTGACAGCTCACCGGGGAAAGCGGCCGCCGTGCCGGATCTCGGTTATGTGGATCAGCTTTCATGTGGTGCAGGGTAAAACCACCTTTTATAGTGTTTGCTGGCAGTGGAATGAACGCCCGTGCAACAACAGATTCATGGCACACAACCTGAGGCTGTGAGTGGATGGTGCACACAGCTTATAGGTGAGGGGCTTTGCATTTCACCCCCCCCCCCCCCTCTTGGTCTTTCTTGGTGTGGCCCCTTTAACAGGCCAACTCTGCTGTCAACTCGTGCTAACATTTTCCACCTGAGGTGCGTTTGCTGTTAACAGGAACACACCAAGACAAGTAAAAAAAAAGAAAAAAAAGCAAGAAGCCTGCTGTGCTGCAGTTAAAGCATCCTCGCTGTCACTGCTTGGCCTCATCATATCCCATTCATTTCACACAGTTATATCAAATGCACAGGCTACAGAGCTGCTATGCTGTAGCACAGCCTGTTTCATGCAGCTGCAGTGGCCGCACATCCATGTACATCTGTCATAACGCGAGCTGATGCTGCAGTCCGAGCGGGCGATGAATTCAAATGAGGGCCACGGGACGTATTTCATAAAGCGTTAAATGAGAATTATTCGACTAACGTTGTCAGCTCTTCAGTATCGGAGGAGAGGGAGAGAGGGAGAGAAAATTTCTCCGGGTCAATTTGTGCGCTGTAATCCGCTCGCACAGTCACGACAAGCGCACCGAGTCGGCCTGGTGTCGTCGGTTAACGGCGGTTCATTCACCGCGAGGGAGCTTTTCACGAGGCGTTAAAACACAAACGCGCACACGCACGCACTATCCTCCTTTATTACCCGCACGCGTCTTTGAACATTTTTGCGCCATTTGCGTCCCCGTTCACACTTACCCGTCAAACGGCAGGAAGAAGGCTACCAGCTGGAGTCAGGCAGGGGGGGGGGGGGGAGAGGGGAGAGGAGAGGAGAGGAGAGGAGAGGAGGAGAGAGTCTCGCGATGAGCGGCGGATGTGATAATGCGAGTTCTCGTGAGATTTGGAGGGGGGCTGTCGAGAACACCTCACGCGTTTGACATCATGACTTGTTAGAAGAAGCCAGGAGCACTGCTGGAGGGCAGCTGTAATTTAATTGTGCCTTTATAAAATCTGAAAATAATAATAATAATAATTTGACGTGACCTCAGCAGTTTCTTAAAAAAAAAAAAATTAAAAATCCAGCTTTCAAGACATGATTCACACACACACACACACACACACACTAATCTTGAAGCTGCATGTGTTTAAATGTTATTTCTGTTGCTGCTGCTGCTGCAGCGGGATGCCAAACAACCAAAACCAATATGAAATGTAGCAGAGCGTCTGTAGGCAAACATGCTTGAATAATTAAAACAGGAATCATCGCAATGAATAAGTAAATGGCCGACTGGTAACAGGATGCCAAGTGATACTTCCTGGCAGCAGCCTTCTGTGTGTCACAAATAATGAGGTGACAGGAGGCCAAAGAAGAAAAACACAGAATGAATCAATATTATAGCAGGTTACCGACGCTGAGCGCAGACAGTCTTGTACGTTTATGTGGGTTTTGCAGGTGACAATGCATGTAGGAATGAGGAAGGAACTCCTCTCAGTGTGGGTTTAACCCATGAACCATAAAAGACAACAACCCCCAGAGTGATTACACGACGTGCCCCCAAACCAGCCCCACAGCCACAGGTGAATCCAACATCTGCCTCCCTCTTTCCTCTCTGTTGTGTGTCAGTCAGTGGTCCTGTGATAGAAGTGTTTATCAATCCAGTGGTGAAGGCTGGAGGAATAAAAAAAAAAAAATAAAGTGTGTGTGTGTGTGTGTGTGTGGGGGGGGGGGGGGGGGGGGGGGAGAGAGCAGATGTTTGCAGCTGCAGACCAGATTATGGGGTGGAGTGGATGGTGGGGGAGCCTGCTGAGTTTGTGTGTGCGGGGAGTTTTCATGAGGGTTACAGGGGGGTTACAGCGGGCTCGGGTGGTGGCAGGAGAGGTGGGGTGGGGAGTTATGACTTAAAGGAGCCTTTCCTCTGAAGTGTCTGCCAGCGTGCACCCCAGCAAACACAATCACAAGTCTCGTTGGTTCTGCTAGCTGAACTAATGAGGGCCTGCGTATACAGGGCAGGGGCTTTGATGTTCTGGGTAGCTGGCTCCTTGTGTTTTCTCTCCCTCTCTCCTTCTCTGCCTGTCCCACATCAAAAATGAAAGGGGAGTTGAGGAGCAGATGTTTTGAGGCATGTATTTATACAGAGTACACTTTATTCACCCCCTTCTCCATACCCCATTTGTCCCTTGCTTCTGCATCTCTGCCGTACGTACATTAAGGATCTATCTCCCTATCTTTATATCCAACTAAACACACTAAATCGCCTTACTTTATACATATAATCATCCTGTCAATCAAAGTGGGTAACTTTTATCTCTCCTAACTTCCTCTCTCTGCCTCCCTCTCTTTAATTTCAGCCCAGTCTGGTTGTCATTACTCGGGGGGCAGTCAATGTGTTGCTATGCATGTGTCTATGTCGGCAGCGATGAGGGGGAGACTGGGAAAGAGAGCAAAAGAGCACAGAGAGGGAGCGAAAGCAATCCCAGGCTGTCCACCAACCTCTGTCTCACACATGGGAGAAACAGTGACAGGAAATTCCCTTTTGCAGCAGCTCCAGGGTGAAATGATAAAGGAATGAAGAAATGCAAACCAGAAATCCATTCCCTTATCATTCCCTACTAGTCGATGTCTGCCTTCTATTCCCTCACTAAATACCAAACAGAACAGTTGATTCAATCACTGGCACTGCCGTTCCTCGGCAGTCAAAGGATATTTACAAGACTTAATTGGCATTAAATCCTATATCGCAGAAGAGTTTTTGTTTTCCAGCAGGATGAGCGCGGAGACAGTTTGGATCATCCGAGATGTCGAGGAATGCTGCCATCGTAAATTCAATCAGGTGGTGACATGAAGGTTTTGCTAAATCTGCAATGTAAGGGGTGAGAACGCAAATCACCCGGGTCACCCCGAGTGCTTTCTGACAGTTCATACGTGCGCATGTTTTTGATTGTGCATCAGTGCCAGGATTTCTACATGTAAGTGTCTTTGTACATAAACACATGCATGTGTTTATGTGCCTGTGTTTATGTTTGTGTAGTCTGTCTCCCAGGTAACAGGGGACACTGCGTTCCACGTGGTTCAGCAACTTGCTCCTTTGGCTATGAACTCTGGACAGATGATCCCCTCAGATGCTCACACAGCAAAGACTGGTATAATCACCCCCACTCTCTGCTCTCTTGATGCTTCTTTCCAGTAATAAAACTCATACTTGAAGGAAACAATATCCTGCAGCCATAAAAAGTCCTTCTCTCAGCATGAAGTGGCCATAAAAAAAAGCCTCTCACCTCCCAAATCTGTACTGCATAGAACTTGCCCCCCATTTACACAGGCACACACACACACACTCACACATCCTTCAGCATCAGTCCTAAAGCAGGACCATCTCTCACTCTGACATGTAGTACATGTGGGAAGAATCTAAGGAGTGCTCAGACTGATGAAATGGACAAAAGCAAGCACGGAGTAACAAGAGCTCAGTCATGATTTCATAGGAAAGTGACACACATCACATCACAGTTCAAGAGGAAGCGTATTCTGACACAACATTGATAGGAATTCCTGACAAACATGGCTACTAGCGATCACTCTCCTGACATCATTACTATTGTTACAACGGTGTAAATAAATTAGGATGATTAGTTGTTCGGGCATAAGAAAGCGAAGGACTCAATTTGTTTCCAATTACTTCTATCAGATGGATCAATCGTCCAACCCAACACTTTATCCTGTCTTCTTCTAGGAGTAAAACCCAGATTAAGCATTTGCTCTTCTGCCAGAGTCACAGGTGCAAAATATACAGATGGAGTAAATATTATTAGATGAGTAAAATGCAAGATAAACTGACCTGCCAGCTCAAGTCTGACATTAACTCAAATAAAAAAAGACAGGCTCCAAAGCAATAATAATATTAATAATAATACATTTACAAATATACATGTACACATTAAAATACACAGCTACTGTACAACGACATGAGTCAGCATGTAGACACTGAAACACATAGACATAGAAATGCCTCTCTGCTGTTGTTCGTCTTTGTTTTGTGGGACAGAAAAGATGGGGTATAGGCCATTTTCATGGCTCACAGGGCAGCGTCTAAACACACCGTGGCAAGACAAATGACATGAGTCACCTCTTCAATCTCTGACTTGGCATTTTGAGAATAACAGCGGCTACAAAGAGAAAATAGATCCCAGATGATGGACCCAAAAAAAAAAGGAAAAGGGGGGGGGGGGGTAAACAGATTCTCTGGGAGAGTTACACAAGGAGCAAAACAAACACTTGAAACAACAGGAGGGGGCGAAGGGAAAGGCTCGCCATCTTGAGTCCTGGATGGGTAAAGGCAGCTGGGACTTGGAGAACTGCAAACTACTTGCACACATTGACCCACTCTGTGAGACGACACTCCTCGCACAGCACGTAGCAACACCAGTGGAACCTGCAATTGCAGCGCTCGCTGCGTGTCTGTTTCAGAATGTTGTGCCCTCGGCCGCAGCACAGTGAGCTGCAGCTGTCTGTGTTGTAGCTGGTTTTGTTGCAGATGCGTCCTTGCGTACCCGGAGAGTCTATGGACGGATCACGCTCGCAGAAATCAGGAGACTTCTCAAAGTACACCAGCTCTCTGGAAATGCTTCTACGGCGACCTCCGTTGAGCCCCGCTGTGCTCCCACTGCCGCCATTTCCTGTTCGAGTGTTGAAAACACCATTGTTCTTGTTCTGGGAGTTGACAAAAATGGCCGATAAGAACTTTTCCTTGAGTAGAGAACCCACAACTCGGAACTCTGGCGACACATGCCAGCAGGTCTTAAACTGGCAGCTCCCTGATGTGCCGTGACATTTGCATTTCCTCTTCATGTTGTCAGTCACTACCTGTGTAGAAGAAGGAAAACATGATGATATGTGTCAGCGAGGAGGTAGAACACTCTCCGAGAAACATTAAGAGCCAAACCATATTACTCACCTGACGTCCCATCCGGTTGTTATGGATCCTCATGCGAGCATGGATGTCTCTTGGAGATCCACGGGAGTCGAGCCAGTCCCTGGAAAAACGGTCCCCGAAACGGACGTCATGACTGCAGCCCCCCCACTCCCAGGTCTCCTGCATGGAGCTCAGCTCATCTGGTAAAGGCTTAAGCAGGGCGGAGGGGTGGGTGGAGCGCAGGTTAGCGGGCAGGTCGCCATGGTGACCATTTAGCTCTGAGGGTAATGACCGCGTCATGCCGAGGCCTACCCCACCCTTCTGCAGGGTCTGCAGCTGCAGCTGTGTGAGTTTCAGCCGGATCTTGTCATCGTCCTGGCGACGCTTGGCCTCACAGCCACATCCCCGCAGCTTGCCCATGCTGCAGGCCGAGGCCACAGAGTGAGCCACACCCGCTGCCAACAAGGCCAAGGAGAAGGCGCTCTCACGAAAACCTGGGAACAGGAGACATACACACATGAATGTTGAAAATGAAACAAACAGCAGTAGCTCGGAAACAGTCCTGCATCTGTGTACAGAACAACATCTACTCTCATGCCTACACGTCCAGTGCTCAATAAACCCAGGTCACATTTTGACCATCATTAGCTTGCCTCGGACTCTCACCCCTGTTGAGGATGGTGTTGTGGTGGGGAAGCTTGCCAAGGCCCTCCAGTGAGGAGCAGTTCCAGCGCTGGTCCCTGAGCTGATGCTGGCATTCGTGGATGGCCACCTGGATGCCCTGCAGAGCTGAGGCTGTGACATCGGGGCTCCGCACACACATCCGCATCTGACGTTTACTGAGGCCTGCCAGCCTCAGGCACACTGAGTTAGGGGTTAGCACTGGATCTCCTGCCACCTTCAGGCTGAGGATATCATTGCACAGCACCCTGCAGTGGGAGGGAGGGGAGAGAGAGAGAGAGAGACAGAGAGAGAGAGGGGGGAAAGAGAAGGAAAGTTAGTGTGTGTATGAGTGTGTGTGTGTGTGGGGGGGGGGTCATCAGATCTAGTCAGGAGTTCATTAGTTAAATCCAGAGAAGAATGTGGCAATGGAAAGATGTTTTGGATATTTGAGAAAATCAGAAAAATACAAAACCAGGAAAGATTTAAGAAGGATATATTTTTTTTTATCCTGTACTTAGCCAGAAAGTCCCACTGAGATACAAGATCTCTTTCAGGGAGTCCTGGTCAGTCATGTCCAGGATATACTACAAAATGTCTCTCGCTTCTAAAGGGATTTACTGAAAACCTAGCAATAAAATGTGTTAATTCACTGCACGAGTATTTACTACAGTGTTTCCACTGTTGTTGCTTCAAAATATAATTCCAAACAGATCGTCCCACTGAGAAGTCACAAAGAAAAATAAATGAGCAATACATCTTATGGGAAAATAACAAGCATGGAATTTAAATTGAATTCTTTATGGCATTATTCAGACTTGTCAAGGGCTACAAAATTAGTAAACATTGATTCCATTGTTTCAATATTACACTAAATCAGCCTGTGAAATCAGAGGCAGATGTCTGACTTTATAACTACGTAAGTTAAATATTCTTTTAAATCATTTAGTCACACAACTTCCCTCAACTCTTGCCGAATGCCGTATAGCACAGAACCCGCATGTAACACCGACTCTGCTGGCGCTCTCAAGTGCACTCACGTTAATGCAGGTGACATAAGTGCTGCTGCCAAAATCAGGAATTGGTCCCAACGGAGTTTGTTTGATAGCTCCATTTTGTTAAGCGGCTTTCGCGACGTGACATTAAAACACTGGTAATAAAGTCCTGCGTTGAATAAGAATATAAAAAAAAAAAAAAAGAAAAAGAAAAAGAAGAAGAGTGGAGTATTATCGATGCACCGCCAAACGACCGAAGAGTGAAGACGGAGAACAGAGGAGCTCGGGGGCGAGAGTAAACGGGAGGGGGAGAGAAAGAGGGGAGGGGAGGAGATGCCTCTACAGGCGGCTGTTTGCAAAATATTGGCCAATATGAAAGTTGGATCACCAGTTGATCATTTTATTGTTTGAGAATGTAGTCATTCATCCAAGCGTAAAATTACGTCTCCAAACTTTTACGCACAAACTACCCCTTTCCAAGCCGTGCGCAGACCCGTCTCAACTTTAGGTAGATGATCTAAAATACTTGATCATATAAAACATATTTAACAGGATCTAGAAACATGGACGCATTCAGCCTTGCTTTTTCTGTTGGTGGATCGGCAGATTATGCAGCGCAGCCTTCCATTTTTGAACAGAAAGGAACGCTCGGTAAAATAAAATATGGAAAGCCAAAGAAGATTTTGTTCATAAAGGGGTGAGTTAAATGATGGATGGGGGGAGGGGAGCTATTGGTTCCACTGTACGACAGGGAGGCAGCAGCAGGCAGGCGGCTCCGCTAACAGACCCTCCAACAATACTGTTTTTAGTCATGTGGTCCCCCCTTCCTCCCACCTCTATCAGAGCGGCTGTTCTTCATTGTTGTGTTTGAAACAACTTCACTTTGTCACTCCAAAGTCTTTATTTCAGAGTACAACATTATATGCGTAAATTACAAGAGTGACAGGTCTGGTTTTGTGATTATTTATCGCACTGTGGCATGATTCGACAACAAACAAATAAGTGTGTGTGTGTGATGTGTCATAGCAGGGCCTTTCATATCTTTTGCATATTAAAGAATACCAAACAGCATCACAATTATCTATTCAAATTTGTTTTGCATGCTCAGTAATGACTCGGCTTATGAAACCAGATGTCCAGGCCTTCTGTTGGGACTTGGTTAGAGTGATGTGGCAGCTCGGCACCGGATCAATTAGCACAATAATCCGAATTAAGCACAACAAACGCTGCTACTGAATCAACAGGTCACTCTCCTTACACTGCAGGCTGATAGTTATCCCACAGATCTTTAAAAAAAAAGTTTTCGTTTCGACTACACTTTAAACACTGGTGCACGCTGCTGCTGGAACCGAGAAGGCGCATCTGGGTTACTTTCATAAAATTAAGTTAAAACCCCCCTCAAACACGGTTCGCATAGTGACACCAATTCATCTAATCTCCTTCCATTCCCTAAGCTGCAGCAATGAAAAGTGCATTAGCATTCTGCCTTGGCGTGTATATCTAAGTGGCTTAAAAAGTGATTTGAAGTTGATTTGTATATAAAAGGCCCCCTTTATCCGGATTGAAGCTCTAATCTGCTCGGTGTCGCATGACTGCTCTAGGAAACCCGTTTGAGCACCTTCATATAAGGCTGGAGTATAAACGTAGGATGGCTGTCATTAAAGCCGTTTTACAAAAGCCCACTTCCTTTTACTGTCATCTGAGGGAAAGAGAGAGAGGGAGAGAGGGAGAGGGAGGGAGGTGGAGAGAGAGATGGAGAGGAATGGAGAGAGATTATTCAAGCTACAACCGCTACAGTGACTAATGTGGAACATGCAAATTAGCAGATAAATGTCACATAATCAAACATTCGCCCATGAACCAATATGGAGAAGTTTTTGGGGACATTGAAGCCTGCTCCTAGTCTGGGGTTAGATGGAGATGCCGCAAAGTGACTCAAGCTGTGATTACACTGGGCTACATGTGCGTCGAGGGAGGTCTGCAGGCCAGATGTTTGGAATGGTTTTTATTCTTACTCGTCCCCCTCTTTTCCTGGTTCATCATACATCAAACTTCTGATTGGAAACCGTATTTCATCTCTGCCGAGTTCAAAAAAATATTTAAGTAGCCCAGCAGGCAATGTGAGTTATATGACATCTATGAGCTTATTATTGCTTCTTTCGACATTCAAGTTTCGCTGTGCGCGTGCGTGTGCGCGCGTGTCTCGGGGCTATAAAGACTGGTGATAATAGTTTTGTGTATTGGGCCAAATCTAAATTAGTCTCTAAATATATTAGGAGAGCATCATAAAGAAAAACACGTTTTGGCGTGTTTTTAATTATTAAACAGGTGTGATAATGTCATATAAAGGAGCGATTTCATAAAGGGATGAGTGTAAAAAAAAAGGGAAAATGTACAGAAATGTCCTTAGTCACAGCACATTTCGAGAGCGCACTGGGAGAAAGGAGGAGGAGATGCGGTTAGGGAGTAGGCTAATCCAACCACCGGGTAAAAAGGGCAGTTTTAGATGGCTCATATTCCGCTGTAACTGTATTGCCCCGTGACACCAGCTTTGAGCAGCGGCGGAGCACCAAATCCGGGCGCACCCACAGCATCTGTACCAACACATCACTGCTTCGGGGGGCACTTCTCCTTTTTTTCCCTGCGAGACTGGATGTGGAAGCAAGCGCACGGCCAGTGGGAAAATGCTCTGAGGCGCACACATTTGCAAGGGGAATCGATGCTGTGATGACCGTGAGATTCCACAAGTAATATGCGCAACTCTGTGGATTGCCCTATTTTTTTCCCTCTCTTCTCTTCCTTTCTCCTTTCTACCCAGTTGTGTTTCCTTATTCATTGTGCGCCCTATGAAGAGCATTAACTATCCCTCCCTCCAATCCTATTGAAAGGGCTCCGAAAAAAAACAGAGGGAGATGAGAGCAGCAAATCCCTTTTTTATTCCCCTCGTAGCGCTCAATAAGAGAAGAATGTGTTGCCTATCAGTCACCGAGGGGATCAAGTCTTCGGGACTGTCCCACGCGTTCAATGCGCCGTGCAGAGCATCACTGAGAGAGACAGAGTGAAGAGGACTGCAGCAGCAGTAGCATCCTGCCTGGACACTTCACATCATTTAGCAACCTGTCTCCACTCAAGATCCATTTAAGTCAATTAGGGCTGCCTGCTTCTCTCACCTTGGCGTGCGTGACTGTGGCGTGGTGAGTATATCCACCTTGCAGCATGGTGATTTTTTTGATCATTATTCAGTAGATCACGAATGATACAAATACATTATCACGTGTGCTCTCATGTAAGCGACCGCGATGTTGATGCAAAACAATGCCGGACCTTGTGTAGTTTCTCCTGTTTTTAGGGTGATTGCTTATATTTAAGGAGATTTTTTCTAATTTCTTATAACATGAGCAGATTTGTGCTGGAGTGTCCAGGTGAACAGACGGCATTTGGAACAAACCGAGGTGGTTATCTTAGCAAAGCAAAGTTTAAAAATTAACATTTTCCTCCTCATATCTGACCCGAAGACACGATGAGGAGTCTGGCGCTGCTGTTAGGGGTGAAAGCCGCTTGCATCCTGCTGGTATCTTCGCTCTCAGGCACAGGAGCCGTCAACAACAGCGGCCGATGGTGGTGAGTTGAGCAGATTACTGTATGTTAGACAGACATCAGCATCCCCCCCATCACTGAAAACTCGTCGATTTAACGCTGGTTTGGAGCGGGGAAGACCCTGAGCTACCGTATGAGCAGAGTTTTATTGGGCTACCACATTCCATGCTGCATGCTCGAAATAATGTGTTAGTTTTGGCACCGGTCACAACTTCTGTTCAGCCTTTGAAAAAAAAAGAGAGCAACCGCATGATATTACAGCTTGTGGGATTTTTAGCTGTCGTTTCCAAATTGCTGCATGTGAAATATAAAACTATTTCACTTTATAAAATCTATTGTCCTTTTGGTGATATTCTTAACAGCGGGTTATCTATTTAGCAGTAAACGAATTACATTTGTAATAATTATAGTTTTACCTTTTATTTGCGGTAGATTTAATTTACTTTCTCCCCATCTCTCCCTCCTGCTTCCCTGTCATTTGGACAGTGCGGTTTGAACACGAGACAACATTTTTCAGCCCAATGTGGGTTAAATTAAATATGGATTTATTTCATAGCTGAAAAGAATCCCGTAAGAGGTCTCATCCAGGGTCGTGTTGATCTAATACTGTACATTCCTCTGTCCATACAGCGACCTAAAACTAAAACAGACAATTTCACAATGTTTTGTTACAGGAAAAAAAAACAGAAATAAAATGGAGATCTGTATAGGTTTGCGTTAGCTGACATATTGCCTCGCTTGTTTGAAAATCTATAAACTGTGGGTTGGGTTTGTTGAGGTAATGATTTAACGAAAGATTTTCTCGTTTTTTGCGGTGTCATTAGATGGACAGTATTTGCGCGCAACGTCAGGCGTTTTTCAAATATTTAAAATGTCTAAGAAAACATCGAGAGAGAAGGAGGTGGTGGAGGGAGGGAAAAAAACACACCGCGGAGTTTTTGGAATGAAGAAAACATCCAGAAAAGACGAGATTATTATTAATGTTCCCAGGCTTCAACACGCAGCCGTCTGGGTCAGCCCACTAACAGGCCAAGACTCGCCCGCCTTTCCTCATGATAATGCTTAACAGGAGACACAGCCGTTACACTACACGTGAATGAAAACATGTTGGCATAGGAAAATCTCACCGAAATTGCCAACATATAAAAGTGGAAAATTATATAGCGCGTGTAAAGAAACACTGAAAGTAGGAATGCTCTGAAACCTGACCAACAAATGGATCATTTAAGCTGCGGTCAGCGATCCAAAATTTGTATAAAACCGAAGACGCACAGGTGCCATAGACACAAATATGGACAGGTTACAAACACCAACAGCAGAACGTTTCTGGATATCACGTGGTACAGGGACAACATAAATTGAGATACTGATATTAGTATTTTTATATTAGTATAAAATATCCAAAAGAATACAATTTTCTATGTGTATTTCACATTTACAGCATAGAAATCTAATGTGTAAAGCACGGGATGTTGTGACAGGGCATTTGGTGTATCTCTCTTCAGCTTTTGGGTTATCAAATGAGACAGAGAAAATGTGTTTAAAAAGGACAACATGGATGCAAACCTGTGAGTGTGCAAGTCCGCTCAGCTTTTGCAACTCACTGTGCGAGATCATCTTTAAACTGAGGAGTGTGACAGGTGCTGAATATTTAGCAGGAGATGGTTATATAGTCTAATAATGAAAGTGACATGTCATTCTATCTGGTTCAGATTCAAGCGATTAATAAAGAGGTGAAAAATATATAGTTTCAGGATATTTGCCAAACCAGAAACCTGCATTTTGTCTCAGAGACTTACTGTCTCCTCATGGTCTTGGAACATTATGTGCCACTGTTGTGCATAATGAAAACTGCAATTTTAAAGACCCATGAGATGCCAGGACACATCAGTTTAAGAGTTTAGAGGGTCATAGGAGGAGGTACATGCATAAAGTGCCAGCTGCTTGACTCTGATTTCCCCTTGTCCTTGTGTGTGCCAGGGGTATTGTCAATGTGGCCTCCTCGTCCAATCTTCTCACCAATTCCAAGAACGTGCAGTTGGTCCTGGATCCAAGCCTGGCCCTACTGAGTCGTCGCCAGCGCCGGCTGATTCGGCAGAATCCTGGCATCTTGCATGCCATCGCTGCTGGGCTGCACACTGCCATAAAGGAGTGCAAGTGGCAGTTCCGCAACCGCCGCTGGAACTGCCCGACCACCCACAGCCCAGCAATTTTTGGCAAAATTGTCAATCGTGGTGAGCCTCTCTTGTCTTTTAACCGAGCAATATTTGGATATTTTTGGGCAGGATGTAATAGAATCTCTTGTACACATTTAAAAGGCTTTGTCTACAATTTGGGGCAACGAATTGGCAAAGCCAAGTCTAAAAGGCTGGATCAGGTTCTGATGGGAAATTTTGGTGTTGTTTCTTCAGGTTGCCGAGAGACGGCATTTGTATTTGCCATTACCAGCGCAGGGGTGACCCATGCTGTGGCTCGCTCCTGCTCAGAAGGGGCCATTGAGTCGTGCACATGTGATTACCGCCGCAGAGGTCCTGGAGGGCCAGACTGGCACTGGGGGGGCTGCAGTGACAATGTGGACTTTGGCCGGATGTTCAGCCGCGAATTTGTCGACTCCAGTGAGAGAGGCAGAGATCTGCGCTACCTCACCAACTTACACAACAATGAGGCTGGCAGAATGGTAAGGATGTGATACTCAAACCTGCCATAACCGTCTGATTTTGTTGGATTTCCCACATGCTTCAAATGTTGGCGATTCCCACTTTGAAATTTAACCACTGGCCTTTCTTCTCTCTGCAGACTGTGTCATCAGAGATGCGACAGGAGTGTAAGTGCCACGGCATGTCAGGCTCCTGCACCGTGCGCACCTGTTGGATGCGCCTGCCCAGCTTCCGAACTGTGGGAGACTTCCTTAAGGACCGGTTTGATGGCGCATCCAGAGTTGTATATGCCAACAAGGGAAGCAACCGTGCCTCTCATCGAGCTGATCCTCGGCATTTGGAGCCTGAGAATCCTGCTCACAAACCCCCCTCTGCCATGGACCTGGTCTATTTTGAGAAATCACCAAACTTCTGCTCATACAATGGTAAAACTGGCACTTTGGGAACTTCTGGGAGAACATGCAACAGCTCTTCTCCAGGCCTGGACGGATGTGAACTGCTGTGCTGCGGACGTGGGTTTAAGACCCGGACTGAGAGTGTGACTGAACGTTGCCACTGCACCTTCCACTGGTGCTGTCATGTCAGCTGCTTGAATTGCACCAGTACACGAACGTTACACCAGTGTCTATGATCACAGATGGACGACCAAGTGAATAGTTAGGCATTTGTAAAAGGCAAAGAAGAACTTCTTATCAAAACAGGCAGATGGCTGAGAAAGCCACTAGCACACAGGTGGTTTGAGGAGTTAGGTAGAAGCTAGAAAAGCTTCAAGGCGGGTAAACTGATACAGGGAACTCTCTGGCACAAAAAAAAAAAAAAAAAATCAATCAGTGTTTTTGAAAGAGGGAGATGGAGATAAGCACAAATATCTGAACAGGGTATAGAGGGAGTATGTGCTTACTCTTTGCCTTTGATGCTTACAACAGTATTACAAGGGTATTTAGACACTACCACCATCCATGTAGAATGGAAATCATCCACATCCCTCATGTGTTTACACTGTGGATAAATAGAATTAGAAGTCAAAGGGATAAAATAATGCGGTGGAGAATCGATTGCTATAACCAGGTACTACAAGAGCCTTCTTCTCCCCCACTGAGGGCAGAAACTGGACACAATGCTTCACAGATGTTTCTGTGGCCAGAGAGCCACAAACATGCACTCTCATAAACTGGTGAAGACCTCTAACAAGAGGGAAGTTATTTAAAAAAAAAAGATCTGTGTTTTGTTTTCTTTTGCTGAAGTTTGGCTTCTCTCACATGAAACTGTGTGAAGTTTATCTCCGGGGATGGGCTGTCTGTTCCCAACTTGTGTACTTAGACCCTGGATGCAGCTCAACCACTTATAATTTCCTCACCACATTTGCCCCTTTATTTAGATTTCTCAGGAGTTGAATACACCTCAACCCTGATTTGCCACTCTGACTTACCACAGGATGGTCCTGATGTTACATGACTGGAACCAGTGCTCGCCAAGGAAAACAGAAACTGAACAAATCTTACTGAGGCAATGTAATTTGAATGTATTATCAATACACTGAATATCGTGGCATGGCAGGGGTCAGTATACAAAAAATAAATGTGACCTGCAGAATCGTTCCCATGCTCTGCAACTAATACCATACTGAAACATATTGAAGCTAACAAAAATACACTAAATCCCTGTTAATACATGCGTGTAACAGGTTTAAAGTAGGCAAATGATGTATTACTTCAGGCTAGGCTGTGAAAAGCAGCTACGTCTCGGATAAACATTTTATTTTGAAAAATACAGCCTCCGCTGAAGAAATCACAATGTACATCAGCTAAGAGAACCAAAATGCTGTAAATATTAAAATATATGAATATATTTATAATGACGTCATTTGTAAGTTTGCTGAATGATTTATGCACCTGCCAGTGGCTGGAGAATATACTATCATTAGTGTCAAGTCAGGAGATGTTTTGATCTTATGCCTTTTTCTATTTTTTTTTGTGTAATGTAGCTGCCACAAAACTGACTCTTACTAGAAACAGAACATTATCACTTCTTTGCTTGTTTCCTGTAAAAAAAATACTTGTGTTCATGCACTGAATATTTACCTTTTTTATTCATGTAAATACAAAATATTTATTTCTGAGGATTTTTATACTGTTATAGAGAGATGTCAGGAGACATTTTTTTAGATTCTGATCAAAAGATTTAGGTTCCAGTTGGTTTTGTATTGTATGATAGAACAATAAAGTCTATATTTTCAATTAAGTTGCCCTCCTGAATGTGTCAAAAGATGCTATTATGTCTGTTGTAGTTTCTGTGTTTGAGATAGTTTTGACAACCAACCAAGTGAACATATAAGCCTGTCCCTGGGTGTCCTCTGCCTAATCCTATTACCACCACCAAAGCAGCCTCTTTCTCCAGCTCACAAAACATCTCTGCATCTGTGCTCCCAACCACACAGACGGCCCCTGCTTATCCAGCCACATACCTTATTTCATACATTACAGGATTTTACTGCGCTGAATATTTTTGCCTCATTTGCTTAATGTCAGAAAGAAATAAAGAAATAGTATGAAAAATAATGAAAACTTAGAGTCTCCCCCAGCCCCTGGCAACCTGACTAACCACAAGAGTTTGGAAAGATTTCCACATTCTCCCACCACAGCACAGAAGCAGCCTGGGTCACCCAGATAGAGCACAGTGGAGGCAAAGTAAGGCCACCAAATACACCCAAACATCCAAAGGTCCCAATAACTGAACAACAAAGTTGTAAGTGTAAGGGCAGGCAGGGTGACGTAGGGCTGAAGGCCAAAGAAAAGGATGAGAAATTTTCTGAATTACATGATGTTACAGAGTAGAAGTGGGGGATCACAAGGGTCCAAGTTGCCTGTAGCATAACAGGAAGCGAGACATTAAGTAATAAACTCCGCACAGATTGGATTCAACATCTCAAAGGAAGCAGAAAGTTAAAATCTATAGACCTAGGGGGATTAAGAGGGCACAAAGAAGAAAAACAGAGAAAACTGAATTGAAAATACTGCAAATTATGGAGCCACGTGAGGGTAGAATATCAAACAGAAATATAGTAGCTTAAAATTTACTGATCTCAGAGCAACATACCTGATTGCTCCATATTATAAATATTCTGTTTTATATTACTGGATGATAAGGGTGAGTGTATGATTTGGCTTAAGGTATGCGACAAGTCAACAAGAGGCAAAAGCTCACAAACGTAAAAATGATAAACTCTCACGCGTGGGGTTTGAACGCTGCCTTCCCTCTTTTAAATCTTTCTGCCATTTTCTCTTTCTTTTGTTTCTTTCTGCGATCACCTATCAATTGTCTCTCAGTCCAGGTTTGTATCATTTTTGGATTGAGAGACAATTGATAGGTGATCGCAGAAAGAAACAAAAGAAAGAGAAAGTGGCAGACAGATTTAAAAGAAGAGGGAAGGCAGAGTTCAAATCCCAGGCGTGAGAGTGAGAGAGTTGGTAGAGAGAGTGAGTGGAGGGGGTGCTGCCTGTGGGAGTGCTGAAGAGTCAGTGATAATTAGCTCAATTAGTGACAAAGGCAGTGTAATAAATACCGACTTAGTGTCTGGGTCCCTGCTGGCCTCTCCCTGCGCAGCCTGCGATGTGGCCCTGGCCTGACGGACAATTCATTAAACTGACAAAATACCCCACCGTCCAGGCGTGACGCAGCGAGTTAGCCCCCTACAGGCCCAGCTCATTGTTCTAATTGTCTGGGCTGGAGTCACTTTGTGGCCGCCTCCTCCTTCACCCACCCCGCCTTCACGCTCTGCCTTCAGAAAACCCATGGAGTTAATGCCCCTACCTTACTCTGTAAGTAGGTGATCGGCAGGTTGGAGAAAAAAAAGCAGTAAGAGTTCCTTGGGGTGGGGCGGCTGGTGGGGGAGGCAGTGGGATTAGCGAATGGAGGTTGCCTGGGAGTGCTGGGAGCAGCACCGATCGGAATGTAGGAGAGATGAGTCCAGAAGCTCGGATGCAGGACAAAGCGAGAGTTAATAAGGAAAGATTGAAGGGGCTGGCGACAATGGGCCGCCACCCGAGTCGAGATGAAATTGCTTCCGAGGATTATTGGGAGAGGGTGTGAGCGTTGTAGGCTTTTTGTGTGAGTGTGTGTTTGGTTGGGCATTTGTGTGTGCAGGGGCAGGGGGAGCGCTGGATTGATGGCTGCCCCTCTGGTTGGGGAGCAGGGGACCAGGGGAGGCTAACCGGCTGTTCCCACAGTCTGTTCTGCTGCAGCCACCTTTGACACACGGGGCTGCCAGGCGGCGAGCAGGCAGCCATGGTGAGAGGGGCACAAACAAAAACAACAGCTCCGCTACACAAAAGTCACTGTCTCTGGAAGGCCGGTGGCTGAAGGTGAGGGTGTGAGGAGGAGAAATAAAAGGAAGGAGACAAGGACACAAAATTGTACAGTCGGTTTGGAACCTGTCGGCTACTGTACTGCCAATACGTGAGGACGAAAACACTGTGACATCCAGTTGCAGCTTGCTTGTGATCGGTACATGTACTATATCAGATTGTAAGACAACATTTCTACTGTATGCTTTCTAAGATCACATCACTAATCGGAGCAATAGACTAATTGTAACGTTCCTTTTTCCTATTTTATCAGCAAAAAGCTCAATTGAACAATTATCTGGTGTCTTTATAGGACCCTTAACTTCAGGAGCGACGTAACAGGGGCACAGGGTCAAAGTTAATAGACCGTTTTGTGGGTTAACTAACCTGACAATAAGAAATACAGTCACACTGCCTGTGCTTGACCTGAGAGTGACAGTGTCCCTTTTTTAGAAACAGACTGTTCATGATTTAAGCTTGAGAAAGGAAACAGCTTTCACTTCCCCAAATTTCTCTCCTTGCAATAACGCAGCAATCAGGTCAATCGCTGCAGAATATGCAGAGAAGATGATACGGCATAATGAAGGCACAGCAGCTTCATATTAAAATTCCTGCTAAATTGTGGAAAAAAGTTTGCCCGTTGGGTGGAGTTGGCTTTAATTTGAAGGGCGCATGATAAAGAATTTAGAATAGTGTTTGGGTCACCGCACTGAATGATAGGCTGCTCGCAGTGGTTGTGATGGACAATGTGGCATGGCCTGGATCTGGCGCACACAATACGGATTTGATTTTCGTGTCTGCCCCAACATTTCGTTGTAATCCTAGCATTCGACTGTGGGCCAAGTTCCAATTAATTAGGGGCATTGTTATGACAGGAACACCCTTACACTGCTCATGTAATAATCAGAAGCATTTGTTTGGTGCCATTAAGTGACCACAGGGCTATTATGTCATAAGATATGCATTTACAGCCTCATCACACACATATCACATAAAGAATTATAATCAAATAAACCTCACCTAAAGTTACAGAAAACTACCCAGTAGATTAATAGCGGTCAATCAGTGGGTCAAATTTACTCAAATTCAATTCAGATTTCTAGGAAACAATGAGAAGATTGTGAGTGTGTGAATGTGTACATATCTCTGTGTGTGTGTGTGCAAGTTTTGCGCATACTCAAGCCAGTGTGTGTGGGTGTGTGAGTGTGTCGATGGCAGCTGGGAGGCAGACACGGTCCAGGAGAATCGTCCCCTAGCAACTGACCTTTTCGGCAGATGGCAGTTCCAGAGTAACAGCCACCCAGCATCACAATGGCCGTGGCCTCCTAACATCTCCATCACTTCATCATCTACCGACCTGCCACAACCTGTCACACAGGAAAGAGGGAAGGTTACATTCAGCCCAAACTGAAGTTAGGTCTAAAATGTTGCGCGCACACATATCAGCTTGCGTCTGCGCTCCACTGTTCCCATCTTCCTATGGTATGCAGCAAGGTAGTCGTAAGGGATGAGAGGATAGATTTAGGAGAGACACAGTGGACACTCACTGCTCCCTCCGCAAACCTCCAGACACTCTTAAACCGCTGTTTTCCGTTGTTGGGTTTTCTGCACATAGTGAATCAGGGTGGGAATGTGGACAGACCACTCGACCATGGTGAGCAATCAGTATGATGTCTGTGGTCAGGCTCTGTGCCCCTGTGGAGCAAGATGGAGAGCGAGCCCTGCAGTTAAGGTGGGAGGGATATAACTTTGCGGTGTTTGTGCGTGCGTTTGTGATATGCCAGCACTCTTCACACATGTATAAAGATGTTGTGAATTGTAGCCTCCTGCACGTGAACACACACAAGTGGGAGACAGTCTGCATGAGGTGATAATATATTTTCAGTTATCAACACCCCCACCCTCTGCAGTTACACAGCACTTGATTGTCTTGGCTTCATGGGCCCTCTCTCTCTGTTGGCCTATTTTTTTGTTGATATTAAATACTTTTCTCAACCTCAAGACTGCTGAGATAAACACCTAATCACCAAGAAACATCACTTCTAACTAAATACCTGAAAGCGGTCCACTGTGTAGATTCAATGGTCAGCTTTAAGTAGGATTTGACAAACAAATTATGGAACGCATGGGCGGTAGTTAGGTGAGAACAATTATCTGACAAAAAAAAGGTTACACTCCCCAATCACACATCTGCGAATGGTTAACCTGGCAAGACCAGACGAGAGACAACAAACAGATAAAGTGACATGTCGAAATCGGTTCCACTAGGATTAAGTGTTTTAGGTGGAAAATTGTGCGTCAGAGCGCGACTTTAAACCACTGTATATTCTAGGGGAGATCATATGCTAGCAAACACTGTTAGTCCTCCTGTAAACAGAGCTGTAATGACAGGGGAAGACTTTTGGGCAAGGACAACCAACAGTTGAATATGTTTACAGACATCTGACAATGTATGGGTACAGCACAGCAACGGCTCAGCTCTGAGATCTACATGAAATGTGAGCACAAACTGTGGTGGAATCTATGTGACACAACATGAGCCTGTGCATCATTTCACCTGTCAGCAGGGATGAAGCCTGCATTTATACACATCAAACGACAGTCAGGGATAAATTGGAGCAATGTGTGTCTGGCTATATTCAATGTTAACACTTCTCTTCATCCAAAGGCATCTATCTCGCATTAGATTTGAACATGTGATGTTTTTGCAAAGTACTATATGCCTTTTTACTTGTTTGGATAGGAGACTAACCACAGCAAGTCAAAATTACTGTGTCTGTGATGCACTTAAAAATGATACCGTTTTATTACCGGTTGGCCCACCTTGACATCATCTGGACCGCAACATGCCATCTCTGAGTCCATAAACAGCGTTGAGAAATGTCTGAAGGCATGGGGCCATTATCTCTAATCTAGTAATACTGTTGGAGACAAAGGGAGAAATGCTCAGTTTTTGGTTTTAATTACAAGCTGTGTTTTACAGCGACAGTGGGCGAGGGCTCAGCACTGACACAGCAGTAGAGGAATGTTTATTTGCTGCAGTTTAGGAGCTGAGTGGCTTGCAGGAACTATGACACATTCTTGTGTCACTGGCTCGCTCGCTCGCAGACACACTATCGCATTCACGCACTGGCGCCCCATGTGTTGGTTCACAGCTACACACAAGTGCCGCACACATCCACAAAATGTGGCACCTCTGGAATCTGTAAGCATGCCCAAACTGTATGCTCATTCATGGCGACTTAGTGTGACACGACTTACTTGGCCTAATACTTCCCCTATGTCTCACTGTGTGTGTATATGTGTGGCAGTTGTACAACAGTGACTTGAAGATGAATTATTCACGCCTTACTTAAGCATTATGGTGATCCCTGCCCACAAAGTGTGCAAACGTGCATGTGTGTGCGCTCACTTGTACGTCTGTGTGGCTGGCTGCACACACCTCTCCATCTTTCCTTCTGCAGTCCTATCCATTATCCCCAGCATCTGGCAGCCAAAGCCTGTAAAAGAAGACATTTCTCTTGGCAACTGTTTTTTAAAGGCAGTGACACAGGGGACAGCCAACCACAGGAGCCACACATCTTCCAATCTACATGCATACTGAGAACTGCTTGCATAACAGAACCGCCCCAATCTCTCTCTCTCTCTCTCTCTCTCAAAACACACAAGTTTTTTCTCCATGTCCCACTCACACTCACACACACACGATACTGCTCCCACCCACCCTTGTCTCTCTGCAATATACTCACCCAAGCTTTGAGGGCTAATCGCTTCCAGAGCCAGAGCTGTCCTACAAACTGTGCCAGCAGCCTTTCAGTACATTTTGCACCCTAAAAAGTTCCTTCTGGCCCCTAAATGAATATTGTGAGAGCGTAATACATGGGCTACACTGTAGAAGCCCCAAGTGTTGTGATTTTATGTACGAATGTGTTTAATTTAGAGACATTAAATGCTGATTATTGTTGACATGGGCAATGTCCAAAGTGCAAAGTTAAATAATGGAAATTGCTCTGTAAATGTCATCATTTGGGATGCTAGAACGATCAACAAATTCTGAAAGGGCAATCAAGCTTCAACACGGCCTTGCAGAGAGAAAATTAATTGCACCTGAATGTATCCTTGGTTGACTCACAGCTGCTGAAAAATAAACACATTCTTCGTATAATTGAAATGGCACAATAAGTGCATTAATTAATATCATATGCATATTGTCTGCATATTGTCTCCCATTCAGGGTAGAGCTGCGAGTAGCTTTCCCAGAACAGCGAGCATGTTGGGAGACATCTTTGTTTTGCTTGTCTGCTACGCATCATGGTTTCTGACATCTGGATCATCTAAAAGATAAACGGCTGTGTTAGCTTGATAGAGTAATTGCTCTGATTTTGATAGGCTACCAGCTACACATTTGTCTAGCAGCCAGAAAGATTGCTTTGAAAATCATCTGGGATATAAAAAAGTTTGTTTAATTAGATTTTTATGCAGTTTTTGGGTGATATCATGTATGAATGAGGTGGCTTGTGAGGAACTGTGCAGTGGTTTAAAAGTGTATTTTAGATTAATATTGTACCATTTTGTCAACACGTTAGTCCAGGTAGTGTGTGAATGCTCACCTGTGTTTGCACTGCAGAGGTCTGGAGGATTTCAATCCCCCTGGGCCATTTTGTCTCCATCTTAGTTTGTAGAGCTTCTGCCTGCTTCCCCCCTGAGACGCTGGAGGTGGAATGAGAAGGATAAAAGTCCCGTATCCCCCTGGGGAAGTTCATTGTGTGCCTTTGACCTACGGTAACTGCTTATGGGTTAGTTTAAGTGGGAAAGGGTGCGTCACGCAAACACACCTCAGCCAGCCATGCTGGGGTTTGAACCCTTCTTGACAACAATATAACAAACATACCTTTCCTCACGCTCAAGGGAGCCACAATCAACCATTAAAAATGAATACATTTCTCAAATATCAGCAGTGCAGCAAGAGGTTACAAACTAAACAGACATTACTGCGTAGTCAAAGGTCATCAGTGGTGTTGAGTAGTGCTGCCATGAGACAACACTGAGGCCACACTCAGCTCTAACCTCACCAGCCAGCCTCGGGAAAATTATGAACGGCTGCCACCTAGCGGAATAAAGCTAAAATTACAAACTTCAAATTAGCTTATGAACACAAAACAAACAACTTATGGACGAGGGCAAAGCAATTCAAACCCACCTGTTACCTTCACAGAACGAGGGGAAGACATGACAAAGTCACATATTAAAGTTGCTTGTGGTTAGCAGTTACATTTTAGGCAGGGATAACAGGGGTCAGTTAGCGTGAAGAGTGTCCAAACGTTAATTTAACGCTGACACCCATGACCAGAACAGGTTTAACTTTAGTCTGCTAGAAAATACAACATTAATTTACACGGCAATGCGACGACGTTAACATGAACAGCCGTTAAATGAGCCGCTGATAACGGTTGGTAACGGTTACCTGGAGCTTCGATTCCAACTCGTAGGTAAACGTTATGCTAACGCTAGCAGGTAACCTACGCACCTTCTTCACCTTGGAGCAGTTAACGGAGCAAAGGTCCAACTTTGAGGGAAAAACATCCTGAATTTTAGCGGGTAACGCTCACAAACTGTTTATAAGATGTGTGGCAGGGCACAACTTTGATTCAAGCTCACCGCAGATTAGTTTTAATCACTCAGAGAGTAAACAAAACCGACACATTTTTTTTTTATCTTGCTGTGATTGAACTCCTCAGGCAGGTAACGACCCCCCTCACTCCTCCAGCCCCGGGCAAGGTGGTTGTGGCTGCAGGCGCTGCTTGTCAACCGGCAGAAAACAGCAGACGGAGAGGCAGGAGGAGGAAAAGAAAACAAGTAAGGCGTTTAAAAACTGAAACTGGCTGGTTTCATGGTCAACAGTGTGCAGCTGTGTTTTAAAATAATGTTTGTTGGTGTAATGTTGACAAGATGTCAGGTCATTGTCGGGACTTCATAGACCAGTTATCTGTGACAGACCACCTGAAATGAGATTTACTCAAGTACTGTAATACAAATTTTAGATACTTGTACACTCATTATTTAAAAGTTTTAGTTACAGGTTGCTTTACAAATGAAGATTTTTGCATACAAATCATGTTAAGAGCTTAAAAATGATATTTTGCTACAAACAGTGTACAGCTGGATTGATTAATCCATTGGTTGAAATTAATTGGCAAATACTTTTGGTAACAGTAGCCATTTTGACATGAAATAGCAGGGTCAAAGCAGCTGTTCCCAATGATACTAATTAAGGTGCTGTTCCACTTGTTGCAGCAGATAAGCCAACATGCACCACCTGACTCTGCTTGACCTGAACGGCACTGAACCTTAATTAGTTTTTATTGGAAACACCTGTGTGTACCCTGTTATTTCAGGTCAAAATGGCTATTGTCAAAAAGATATATCGTCGAAGTTATTTTTTCTTTATGGAAAAAAACATTTCTTGGTTCCAGTTTCACAAACATTTGCTGCTTTTCTTTTTAATTATTTATTTATACATTTTTTAGGTTTGTAGTAGTGGTTTGACCAAACAGCACCGTGACGCTGTCACTTTGTACTTAGGGTGATTGTGATTATATTTCCCACTATTTTTTAGAAGGTTTACAAATCAAACAATCAGTTGATAAATCAAGAAAATGAACACCAGATTTATCCATAATGAAAGTAATCATCAGTTGCCGTCCCATATAAAATAGTAATAAAATGATCTCCACTTCAACCAGCAACAGCATAATCCTGCCTTTAGTTTAATAATATAATAGTAGCCTTGATTATTTTTTATTTTAAATACTTTTCATATTTTTTCATTTTCCTGATTAAAAACACAGAGTAACATTTTCAATGCAGGACTTGTACCTATAACACAACGGTGATATTAGTGCTTTTACTTAAGTACCTGAGGTCACACAGTGGATCACACAGAAACATACTGTGTCTGTAATCTACTAGTTTATCAGAGACAAAGACTAAAAAACTAAGCTTCTTACCTGCGTGAAGTTAAGGTTGGTGATGAAAGGACCAAACTGTGATTTTAGTCCATTAGTTTTTACAGCATTACCAACTTTTTCCAAAAGATACCATAGTTTACTATTGTTGTAAGAGGTGAGAGCATGTGTTCAAATCATTTTGTTGAGACTCTATATTAATACATCAGTGATTTCTTTGATTAATCAGTTGATTGATAAGTCTACAAAATGGTGAAAATAGTGAAAAAACATAATTTCTAAGACCCTGAGATGATATCTGCAGAATGCTTTTTTTTAGGTCTGAACAGCAGTCCAATTAACTAACTAACTAATTAACAACTAATCATTTCAGATGTGCTTTAATTAGCTTGATATCCTGTCAAATATCCTGTCATCAAAGTATTGTACCGTAGCTGAGCTTCTGGGTTTGTGAAAAGTTCTCCATCATCCTAAATGTGAGAATGCCATTTTAATGATTTGTACAAGATTTGTAGTTTCTAGCATTAAACATGTCAGTAATTGAATTCATTTGAGAACGCTTTGAAGCTTTTCAAAGTAGTCTTTGCTTTCAACTGCAGCATCAAATAACAGGAAAGTAACACAGACAGTCTCCATAAAGTTAGAAAATATAATAAATGGGAGGGTGTGCCTACATTTAAAACAGGAAAACAGCCAGCTCCTGTTTTAGTGAATTAGGTAAAACATGCAAAAACAAACAAATTAGAGAATCAGTCAGAGGAGCATCTGTACAGTAAGCTTCCTGTTGAAGACGGGTGGTATGAAATTCTCTGTAACTGTAGTCACGTCTAAAACTCACCAGATTCACACAGGGATTACAAGCTGATTATTTCTTCAGAATTGCAAAAGCCGCACATACCACAAGTACACACGTTTCTCACAGTGTGCCAAATCCTTAAATTAGCTTTATTAGCATTAGCATTATTAAGACGATCCACTTTATGTGCACTGTTTTACAGAAGACTACTTTTATTCTATGAAAATGTTAAAGGAAGACGTTAAAGCATTTTTAAAGGCAGTGACAGCCAGACTGAAGCATACTAAGCACAAACAGAAGCACTGCATTGGGTGGGGACGTTAATGTGGTATTTTTGTGAGGTGTTTACATCAAGGCTGCATTGACGGTTACACGAAGAAGTGGTTTTGAAATGCACATTCAGTCAAAGGTTATAAAACTGGCAAAATACGTACGGTACTTCTTCACCGTACCGCTCAGAATGGTGATGGGTGTAGTTAAGGTCACACTGGTCTGTGTGTGTTGGTTCTCAAAGTAACATTTGACATACAGTGAGTTTTTTTTTCACATATTGTGATTATTTGTAGTGTTAAATGTGAATGCCATTGTCGTTCTGCAGGGTTGCCTTTGTACTTTTTGAATTGCACCTGGAATTTGTATGTGGGAGCAGTAAAGGTGGTTGGTTTTCCACTGCAGCTAAAAAAAAAAGAGGTCAAACGTAACCAGAAAGCAGACAACAAAAGTTTGTCTCACAGGCTAAAAGGTCACGAGATTAAAAAGCAGTCTAAGTTTCATTTTAGCCCTTTTTGTTGGTTGTTTTCTTTGTGTTTCAAAGGATACACAAAACCTACATTTACATTTCATTTAGTTGACACTTTTATCCAAAGCGACTCACAATAAAGTGAAACAATTATGGTACAGAGCACCTACGACATGTTATTATGTTGTTAAACCAAGGCTTATTTGTTACACACATCTGAATTTTTTTTTTTTTTAATGTAAAATATTCTGAAAAATGTAAGCACACCCCGTTTTATCAGAAATTTGTATATGTATGTGTGTGTGTGTGTATAGCTACTTTTTTTAATTGAAAGTTAGAAAATGTGAACAAAACTTAATATTCGTCAGTGATTGTCACTTTCACTCTTCTGTTCACATGATTTAGTCAACACATTCATGTCCTACGATTCTTTCAAATGTAATTTTGAATGGTAAGTTATGCTCCAAATTTGTGGCTATGTGCTGAAGATCTGCTGCAGATATATTCCAGTGACTCAATTATGCTAGGATGAATCACTGGATTCCCTACTGTGCCAGATACATAACGTGTTTCTCTCAGGCCAAAGTTTTTAACTTAGTGTTTGTAGCAGGTACTTAAACTTCAGACTTGTGCACCTCTTGTTAAGTGATACTGGTATATTTCCTCTAAATGTTATAAATACAGGGGGTCTAGTCTCCAGAGTTAATATAGCCTCTTAGTAATGTAATATATGATATAAGCTGCTGTCAGATTAGAGGCAGCTTTCCAAATCATAAATTTCACACATAAAGTTTACGTTCTAAAATCTGACATAGACATAGCTGTCTAAATTAAAAATCAAAGAGCTGCTGTGAATGTATTTATACTTAACTGAAAGATTATGCAGTTTCTTGGACGTACTAACAACAGTTAGTGTCTGATCTATGATTACCTCCTGTGACTCCCTTCAGAGTATGTATAAAACTTAAATTGTTTGGGATGTCGATAAGCACAGTTGGTAGAGCATCCACCCTATGTACGAAGGCTGAGCAGCGGCCCAGGGTTCAAATCCGACCTGCGACGTTCCCCATCTATCTCTGCCCACATTCCTGTCACCCTTCAGCTATCTCCGTCACAAATAAAGCTTGAAAAAGGACAAAAATAAATAAATACATAAATATATATATATATATATATATATATATATATATATATATATATATATATATATATATATATAACAAATGTTTTGTGAAATAAATAATTAAATCTCTTAAATATTACCTGCTTGTTTTTTGTATTGTTGCACAGGAAACGGTGAGAGATTATTTATGTATCTCAAGTGAAAAACAAATACGATGTGGATGCCATCATAGTCAAACTAGAGGAAATCACTTTTACAATAAACGTAACTTTATTGACAGTAAAAAGTTTTGAGAATATCGAGGGGCACGCATTTGTAACTGCAAGAACATCTTGGAAAGCAACATGACTTTTTGAAATACAGTAATGAGGCAGTTGTACATCTTTAACTTTTGAGGTAAAGTGTTTTGTCATGTTACATCATTCACAAAATATCGTATAACATTGAAAAGTCCACATGAGGAGACAAAAACCCATGCCTCATTTTCACCTCTTTGAAATTACTTCACATTTCAAAAATAATTCACAATTCAGGGAAAAAGCAGAAAATGACAAGCACACATGCTATATTCCATTCACACACACTTCTCTACTTATCAAACCAAGTGCATTTTTAGATTTACTTTTTTCTCAAACAGTTTCAAGTATATTTTTGCTTGCAATTAAAGGAAATTAAGTTAAACTATGAAGCAGCAAACCCACAATAACAAGTAAGAATACTGAGTTTGGTCTCATTCGTGTTCCCAATATTAACATTATCAGATAACTCACCATACTGTAGCAATAAGGTTTTTGGGTGCTATAAAGAAGCAGGAGGTAACATTTCATGGACTTGAGGAATATGCTGGATAAGATTTGGAATATAGCTGATTAAATACACCAAGGCAGAAACAAACAACACTAAATAGATAATCACAAGTGATAACTGAACAAACTGATTTGTTAATTGATTTTTAAATAATTCATTTGTTAATTCACTTACATTATGCAAATTGTTTAACATCTCAGCTTCAACTGCCGAGTGCAAAAACCACAAAAGAACAAACTTGGGTGTAGACCGCTAAACCAGTGTAACGCTGTGGGATTCAGTAGAAGGCCGGCTCCGTTAAAAATACACTGGCGTTGCAAATTAGATGATCAGTTATTGTGAGCGTTATGCAATTTATCAGTGCAGTAGAACAATCACAGAAAAAAAAAAACATTGTAAAGCCATCGAGTGCTTCGGCAAAGATGTTCATATATAAGCAGGGAACCTAAAAGTGCAATCCCGTACAGGTGTAGCACCCTGGGCCATCTCAGTCAGACTCTTACTGTACACTACATGGCTCGTGGTCTGATCTGCACCAGTATTCTAAGGCTCACTTTAAAATCCAAACGACTTTTTAAAACCTGAACACCCGTTTCACCCTCAGGTGAATGTTCCTTCATGATTTTTTTCTTTGTACTGATAGTCTCAATGTGCAACTGCAAATATTCTCTTATCTGAGGTGACTTCACACACTGTTGAACCATGCTGTAAACAATGTATTCCTACGGTAGCGTACTACCATAGGAGTTAAGGCAATCCATTTCTGTGCTTCGTCTGTGACAAAAGCTCCTCCCAAAACCCAGAGGCACAAAGCTCTCAGTGCATATTAAGCTTACCTGACACAAAATACCCTCGTCAATCACAAAAACAAAGCTCTTAGTACATACTAAGCGTACCAAATATAATTCTTAAAATGTACATGCTGTTCTTAACTGCCTGTGCACATGACCTCTCAAAAGTGCTAACTAAATCACTTAGCAAAAGATGGCTAGTCAAGATTTTTGAGCACCAGTTCCCCTCCAGTTTTTTTGTCTTTTTTTTTTTTTTAAGTTAAGAGGAAATCCCCAAAGAAGGCACTTTTGAAGCAAAACCAGACGTTTTGCTAGATGATTTGATATGGGAGTGCAATCAATCATAGAATGTAATTTGCCTCCACTAAACTTTTAAATGCTGAGGTGAAAAGATTTTTCACTCGCATCTCTCGTCTGCTTTAGTTTAATAAATATTCTCACAATAAAATCACAAATCCTTTTACTTACACTTGGGATTTAAAGCAACTGATCTGGTGCAGAACAAACGTGAGCCCACAACAAGAGAAGCAACAGCCACCTCTCCTCATCCGACCACTATCGCCTCTCCTCAGCCCACCTGATGCTCTCCACGGCTGATGTGAGACAGGAACTCGTAGCGGTCCTGGCTACGGTGGCCACAAATGTTGCACTCAAAGGGTTGATGGAAGCCATGACAACCCATGTGGATGGTGAACATGACATGGTCTAGGAAGAGGATGCGACAGTGCCGGCAGTAGAAGGAGTGCACAGGCCGCCCATCCCTGTCTAGCACCTGCATAGTCTCCCTAGAAGAAATAAGTGAGCCAGGGCTCCTCTTTACTATGGTGGGGGGTACAGGACACGCTCTCTCCCACTCTTGGTCCAAGTCTTTGGCCTGGCTGGGACTGGAGGTGGGATGGCTGCGGGGCAGTGTGAGGGTTTGGTAGTGGAGGTGGTGGTTGTTGGAGGTACTTGTCGGGGCTGTAGCCCTTGTGCTCTGCTCTTCCGCTGTGCTCTCTGTGTCTGTAGAGTCGGGGCAGCCATTGGGCGAGGTGGTGTGGCTATGGGTTAAGGGTTGGTCATCACGGCCTTCAACTGCCTCCCGCCCAGCCAGGCCATGAGGCATTACTGTCGGCCCTACTCCACCATGGGCTCGGGGGCCCTGAGGAGTCGCATTGCTGTTGATGGAGCCCATAACTGTGCGTAGCTCCGACAGGAAGGCAGGATGGAGCTGGGACAGTGCAGTTGGCTCATGGTTCTCCCCTTTACCCCTACTGCCTTGGAGATGTGAACCAGGCAACCCAGCAGAGTCTCCAGCAGGCTGAGAGCTTGTTAGGTCCCCTTCCTTCTCAGAGCCAGAGGACAATTCATAAGGTGCTTCAGGTAGGTCAAGGCGCATGTGCTTTTCACCTACGAAGGCCATATAGTAGATATCATTAATAAATAACAGATTTCCTAGGCTGACTTCATCATCTGTATCTGGCCCATTTTCATGGAGCTAATATCTCCAAACAAACACCAAGTTCTTATTTCTATACTTTATCAGCCCCTTATCAACTTGAAGATTTATCATTATCATTGTATAATTCAAATATAAAATATAGTTAATATATATATTTCTATACTAGATATGAATAACATGGCTTATCTTATTAAATTAAAACTCACCCAAAAACTTCTGTGGTGTTGACCTCTTGCGTTTGGTGATGCTAATAGCCAGTCTATCCACATGCTGGCTTTTTTCATTCGATGGCTGGAGCACAGGTTTAGTAACTGTCTCCATATTTACTGACTCTTCACCTGCAAACAGAAACCCAGTTGTCATCAATATAACATACAGAAAGTATTCAGATCATCATGCAGAAAATTACAGGTTTATTTGTCTATAAAAGTTTTATGTTTGTGCGATTCGTTACCCTGTGGTATTGGAGTGTTGACAGCTGTCTGGTGGTCCAAACTCTTCAGATAACTATGGCAGCGCTCTAGATGTTCCTCCAATGTGCTCTGTTGTTTGTAGCTGCGACTGCAGTAGCTGCACTTGAAATGTTTTCCCACCGTTGGAGAAGAAACTGCAAATCGGAGAAAAAATATTTGATTTCTTCTTAGATGGCCGAAATAGCCAAAATTTCACCCTGTGTGATGGATACTGTTGATTGAATGAATGAAAAATAGCTACTATGGCGGTATTGTTTATTTGTATGTTTGTGCGAGGGGATTTTTCTGTATTAAAAAAAAAACTATCATTAGTGAGGTTTTAGAGAGTGGATTCCCCCATTGATTCGCAATTCCTGAAACTGTTCTATGTTGCTTGCCAATGACGCCTAACCTATCACCGCAATGCTTCATATCAATAGGCGTTCGGAAATATTGACGTCAATTCGCTGAAATCCAGTTCGCACAAAGCTTTTCTTTGAAAATGAACCTCTTGAGACCCGCGGAGATCCGAGACCTACTGTACCCAGACTGTAACACCTGTTGAATGTGTGTTCACAAATTGAAAGCACCAAGAGGATTTCCTGTTCTCAGAAATTGTTAAATGTCATGTTTGTCATGTATTTTACAGTACATTTTTTTTTCACTTATTTCCTCTGAACTTCACAGAAGGGGAAATGGACCATTTAATGAGTCCCCGCCTGTAATACTTACTGTAAATTCATGCATTATACCTCATCACAATAAGGATTGATATCCTTAGGAACAATTGCATCCGTTAGGCTGAATAAGTGAATTTATGAAGAATCCCTTCCCGTCACATATTTGATTGTGTTTGGTGCTGTATTTCACTTGAATCTTGCTGATTTACCTGCATGTGTGCGTAGATGTCCAGCCAAGGCATCTCTCCTGCGACAAGCGTAATTGCAAATGGGACACTTGAAAGGCTTTTCTCCTGAGTGCAACTTTATGTGGCGCAACAAGTTCCCCTTCTGGGTAAAGGAAGCTCCACACTGGTTACACTGGAACGGCCTCTCACCTACAAACATATGGGTGGACAAAGGATTTAAATCATTTGAAGTGTTGATATTTAGGGTGATTGTCATGTCTCATTGTCATGAGCACTTTCTTGCTGGCTTGTTCTCACCTGTGTGGCTACGCTTGTGCACCATCAGCACGTTGGGTCCGATGCAGATCATCCCACACACCTCACACTGGAGCTTCCCGTTGGGCAGCCTGATAGGTCCTGGTGAAGCAGCGTTTGGACTGGCCATCTCATTGTAAACGCTCGCTCTGTTTCTTCCTGCGCCGGCGTATTCTGCGCTCCCTTCTTCCATGGGATCCCCTCTGTCATCCTTCCTACTATCGTCCCTTACAGCCTCTCTTTTCTCTGGCTGTGGAGCACCTGGTGACTCATCATCGCTGCACAGCTCAACCTTAATGGAGTTTGCTATATAGAGAGAGGATGAGGGAAAACACATTTACTTTCATACGTAATTTTAATGAAGACTTCGATAGAGGCCCTGTGGCCACAATGAAACAAGGGGATGATAACTGACCACTAAGGGAGCGGTGTGGTGAGGACTGCTGACTGTTTGGAGATCTCGCTGAAGGGGCCTGCAACCCGCCATAAAAATCCTGTTCTGTTGATGACTCTCCTTCATTACCTGAAACACAAATATACTCACGTTATTAAAGTAAACAAAGCCTGGAGACTGCACACACAAATCTATAGTAGATTTTAACATATGAACTTACCTTGTGCATATGAGCGTCCATTGCAGTCATCAGCATTCATTCTCTCACCAGATGCCTACAGAAATAAGATTTAAAACAGATTGTCAGTATTACTTTTAATGATCCAATCACACCCAACTTTTCAGATCTTCGGCACATGAAAATGCACATGTAATACTTTTAATACTAACCATATAAAATATACTTACCAGCTGTTTGTTGGTACAAGAATACAGCTAGGAAACCGATAGCTTTATGCTTTCAGTTCCAAGTGTCTAATAATAAGTTCACTGTAATAAACTAATCTTCTAAACTTGGGTTCTGCCCTGCTATTTCTGTATCTATGTAGATTCTTCTGCACTGTGGCCAGCAAATGAATATGAGCAGCTTCACATTTATAGTAAGCTAATGGAGTGTGGAGGAGGAGTTTAAAACTAATGGGGGTGGACAAAATAATGGAAAAGATCTTGTGCGACACCCTCACAAATTTCTCTCCAATGGAAGATTTGACATAATCTCAACAAAGTTCAAAGTTAAAATAAGATCAAAAGTTAACTGATCCCAGGAGGGAAATGTATCATCTGAAGAAGATGAGAGGTAGAGAGGGAAAAAATTGTGTGTAGGAAAAAAATACTATGGTGGCCTACTATACCGATAGTATGAAAAAAAAAAATAGAGAACTGTATCTAGTGTATTAACCTAACCAATGTGCATCCATTGGGCTTATATGATTTTATGCAGGTCAATATATATCGTAAACTTTATATTGAATTTATTCGTGACTACATTTATGTATTGTGTTTATTTACTGCAGTGTTTTATTGTTAATTGTTGCTGTTATTCTGTCCGCCCCCTATACGTGTACATGCAATAGGCTACTATGTGGTTAATACTGTAGGTTATAGGTACGGTTACTCCACTGCAGACAATAAAGTGAGCCATGTAGACAACACCAGTGTCCACCATACACTGGGGGAGCTGAGTTACAACATTTTCAGACATGCAGCATGTTGATCATATATGAGTGGAGTTAAGGTGATGCTCTGTTGAATTCAGTGTTGAAAGACAGACAGAAACACTCAGACGTGCAGTGCTGCACCTTTCGCTCAAATGGATGACAACAATGGACAGAGAGGAGGCTGAGGAGGAGAAAGGAAGATGAGAGGAAAGGAGAGGAGGTGGAGGCGGGGTGCACAATACATCGCAGGGAAAATTAATATCCTGGCATTGGATCAACAGGCGGGAGACGCGCCAGTCACACCAGGGCACGGCGATTAAAAAAAAAAAAAAAAAAGGGACGCACATCAGCGCCGACACTTGACTATGATTTTATACGTGACATGGACGACTGTGCAGTAAAGCATATTTTCACACAACTATCACGCTTCTCCATATAACCGTGACTACTTGTCTTAACTGCTCGGTGTATTTATTTATTTTATTTTATTTTTTTATTTTTTTTGGTGTGTTACGGCACCTATCAGCTCATGGACGGTCGAGACAGCGGCGAGACACAACGGCAATTTGTTGCAGGAGTTGCCACTGTCCAAATTGTCCGCATGAACGCAGCTGTCATCAAACATCGAGCACGTCAAACTGGCCTGAGCTATAACAATGTTTCTCATGAGCCGTTGCTATGGCACCCGACCACACGACAAATGGCATTCAGCCCTTACCAAGTACTCAAAAACATGCCGTGCTTCCGATTTCAAAGCGATACATGATCTTACGAAACGCCGCGGCGAAGTCCACACGCCTCTTCCTTACCTGGCGACCGATCGGTGTTTTCCTTTTTTAATTGTCTGGATAGCTGTTTGTTTTCCCAGGCGACGACAGCATCTCCGGGATTTTTTTTTTTTTTTTTTTTCTCTACCTGGAAGAACTTCCGGGCCCATGCTAGGCTACAGACTGAATAATTGTACAGTGATTGTCGAATGCATCGATGCATGTCAGCTCCGGGTACAGGTGGCAACAAATAATAATAATAATTCAAAAAATGTATTGACATTTAGGAGACCGGGAGAGCTCAAAGCACCGACAGACGTCATTTTACTGCTGCATGTAAATATCTGTTTGAGAAATGCTGGTTTGAAGCTGCACAAGCATGCTGGGTTCACTGACTTTATTCATTGGAAAATCAGACACTACTTTATGATCAAGTCCTCTTCCGGAAATGCAAGTGGAAAATGGAGTAGGCGGGTTATTTTACAAAATTCTCTTTGACTGTCTATAGCATATATTTATTACATAAATTACATAATCCCTTTTAGTAATTATGCTGTGAACCTAAAGAAGAGGTCCTTAGCTGTGGTAGTTTGGGGTTTGACAGCAAGTAAGCACACAAAAACAAGTGAAATTGTTGGAATTAAACTAGTTTTTAAATGACGTGACAGCTGCTAACACCACAAGGTGGCAGCACACTGCCGTTTGAGACCAAGCAATTGTGGGATAGACACAATGCAAAATCACTGATTAGAAAATGATAGCAAACTCTGGTTACTACATAAAATTCAGTACTCAGATCAATAACTAAAGCACACATCCTGTTCAGCCTGTATATGTCACTGTGCATGGCCGTAACTACAGTTACCCTATGTCCTCTAGCAGTAGCTGGCTGAGTTGAACTCTCTGGGTCTGTCTGACAATGTGCCCTGACATCTTTGGTCACTTTTATTCAGTGGGACTCTCTAAACTCCCTAAATCACCTTAATGTGCTCATGTGTGATAGATCCAACTTGCCATAATCTGAGTTGGAAATAAGGTTGTTATAGTAATATAGATATTATTGATGAACAATAAAAATTCTAGCACTAGGGTTTTATTACACCTGATTTGGGGGCTTGCTGCAACCCCCTCACCCTGTTTTCCACATCCATGTTTGTGCATGCTCTTGAAAATAATGACTAAAGAGCAATGTGGCCTTAGTCTCAGTGTCAGTCAGAAATGTGTGAAGTGAAACTATTTGAATCGATGAGGTCTGTGCCGGCGTAGAAGGACTTCATAAGCCTCTTGAATCTTCATAAACATTGCCTCAGCATTCTTGCTGGGGTTGTGGTCTGGATGCCACGTCTTGGCCAGCTCCCGGTAGCTGCGAGTTATGTCTTCAAGAGAGGCCTCTAGTTCCAGTGATAACACCTGCAACACATATGTACATAAAATGTACAGTGTACGTGAACTATCCCCTTCTACCCAACTTGTCACTTATGTAGACTTTACAGAGTTCAGAGATTGCTCACCTGCAGTGCTTCTTTCTCTCTCTGTGTGTACTCTCTGAGTAGTATTTCTAGCACCTTCTTCCAAGCCTCTTCATAGTAACTCCCCCCAGTAAAAAAACACAACATCCGATAAGGCATTAAAAGAATGTACTCCAACACACTTCTGAGCCAAGGCAGAAACCAGAAAATATCAAGTAGTGCTGCTAAACAGTCTGACAGGTAGTATAGTGTAGCTGTGGTGTTATGGAAAATGCAGTAACCGAGTGGCGCAGAGAAAGCCAGCCAGGATAGGCCGAGCACAAAAAGCCGTGGACCTGGAAAAGACAAAATAAATGTAATATTGGTAGGCCTTAAAATTTCAGAGAGAAGCAATGTTATAAAGGTATGACATTGTTATATTTGTGAGGTCGCCTCACCTAGTTCCTGTTTGCTCCCAGGTCTCTGTGGAGGTTTGTACCTGCAGTGCTGTGTAGCAGTAATACTGGCAGCCAGGCTTATAGGGAGAGGTGATAAGGTGCTGCCATAAAATATTGGGGAGGTCATGAGACATGCAGTCAAAGTTTTTTGGAGATCCGAGGTCTGCTGGCCAACACTGGACACCAGATGTACCCCTGCACCCACACATAGCGGCAGAACGATCAAGTAGAAGAAACTGAGAGAGTTCAATCCTATCAGAGCCACGGTGCCAAAGTAGATCCCAACACACACCTGTCCAGCAAATCTGACAGGGCCTACAGATGGAGGGGCCATCTTGGTAGCATCTTGATTGGCCTCAGAAACATATGCAGGAATACGTATGATCTCTCTGACCCAGCCAAAGCCAAATCCTCCCAGGGTTAGCATCCATAACAGAGCATGTCTGTCTCTTCCTAAATATAAATGGTGTAGGCCCAAAGGCCCACCTACTGCCCACAGGGCATAGGCTACCATTACACGTTTTACCATCCTTTGGCCTCAGTAGATCAGTCTCTGTGCAGAATATTAGTCATCCTTGGTGAGTATCTGTACAGAAGGAATGAAAGAGTTTGTTCTCACCTACAGGTCAAAACTATTGCTAACTAAATTTCCCTATTTTAAGGCTGCTATACATTTTGGTAGTTTTCTCTACGATGTGCTGCCGATATCCTGGCTGGCACACTCAAATGGATTTTTAATCTCTGCGATCCAGTTCCCTGGTTAAATAATATATTATATAAGAGGGATTTATCTTAGCTGGCGATGGACATTATCATTTTAAATCATTACATGATCCAGAACATAGCAATCTGTAATTGTTCATGTTGTTACATGTGTTTTGTGAGAGAAAATATATCACATGTTCTAGCTACACAAAGTCAGAAACTGAAGTAGACACCAACCTTTCTCTCTAGGTGAATCCACAGTTAATCCATATCACTGACAGTTCAACTGATTTACTTTTAAAAAATACATTTAAGACATATTGAGTTTCCTGTAATAATAACTAAATTACTTACTGAGACCACAAATTCAGTCCTGTCCAGTACAGTCCGTAGTTAAAGTCGCTGCAAGTTGTTGCAACAGTTGGACTTTGGATCATGACAATGAAATTACGTAGTGGCCTCAACGGTCCCTGACGGTGTTTTACTATTGTGATGTTATTGGATTAGTCATACTGCTGTACTAATGTGTATGTTGTAATTTAAATGTAATATTATGTGCTAATTTAACTATTTTATATACTTCTGGGCAGGCCTGGAATTTTGTCATTTTAGGGGCAAGGCCACTTGGCCTTTTGTGTTGTCAATTTTTTGAGGGCACAAAAGCCAATAGCCAGGGCACCAAGGCCATAAAATAAAACAATGATTTTAAGTCCACATCCATAATGAATTTAATGCTATTATGTTTTTATTATATGTATTTTAACTTGTCTGCAAACCAAGTTTCCCTTAGGGGACAATAAAAGCAACTGAACTGGTCTGAAGTACACAGGAAACTATGAAGTCCATCACTCACTTCAAAAACTGTAAAACTTATTAAACCAATCTCCACCCATAGGCTTGATTGATCAAGCCTACTCTGCATCAAAATGTTTGACTGTAAACAGTACTGTAAACATATACTAGCATATAGGCTACTGATTAACCCGTAAGAGCCCAGACCGATTTCTCCATCAAGGAAAATTATGGAGGAGATAAAATAAACTAAATAGACAATAAAGAAAACATTTGACGTTTTATTTTTAAGAATAGCACTCTCATGTCCAGAGATCTGTAATATTATATATCTGTCATGTTAAGAATGAGTCAGTTTAAAACACACTGAAACACATTGACACCATTTGTCTTTCCAAAGTTGGAGCTGTTCCATTAGTTGTTGTTGCTGTCAAGCAGCCACTCAGATTTAGGTCGTTTTCTGCACTTTATGGCCTCCAAACCCATCAGCATCACGTGTTGTTGTCACATGTTGGCTCTGCAATACTTTAAAGAAGTCAATAATTAGTTCTTCATACTTTTGATGAACTGGAAGCTTAATTACAATCACTCCAACCTGTGTTACATCATTACATCCTTTGTCCAACTTTCCTGCCCTTTTCTACTGAACGTCACTATTTCAAATAGATTGTGTAAAGTGACTATGAACAGCCAGCACACATCAACCAACTGTAACTTACCCAAGCAGCAACACCAAGATCATAAATCCATAGAAATGACACGTTACGACCAGAACCAGCAGCTCGACAGAGGAAGAACTTCACAGCAAGCTAGCAAGCGTTTGTTGAGGTTAATGTTACAGGCTGTGGTCGGCACATTAAAACTGGGTCACTGTTGTAGTGATATAACGTTACTGTACACACAATTTAACAATTTAACACAATTTAACAACAGATATAGACGGAGATACAGCAGAAAACTAGCAGAAAACTAGCTCATTTAAAATGCTAATAAACATATATATGTGTGTGTGTATGTGTGTGTGTATATATATGTGTGTGTGTGTGTGTGTGTGTGTGTGTGTATATATATGTGTGTGTGTGTGTGTAAATCTATATACTCTATATATCTGCATTGATATAGAGCAAGCAAATTCTGCTTTTATTAAGCTTATAATCATCATCATCCATAAATGAAAAGTTTTTGTTTACTGTTGAGGTTGTAGCTACCCCATTTACATACATGAAAGGGACAAAATAGTATAAACACCTTTCAATAAATGCACTCCTGTACAACAACAGCACCTGCTAAGACTTCAGTAATAACATAAAGTATAATTACTACCTTTCTGACTATTATAAACTCTGTTAAAGTAGAATTTATCACAGATTAAGAACAAGACAATAGTGTATAGTGAAAATAATGCATGCAGGTGGATATGATAGTGTATACAGCATGAATAGCATGTGTAAATTGTGTATGTGTGATGATTTTTTTTATATGTTTAAAGAACAAAAATGAATTTAAACACTTAATAAATAAATTACAAGTATAGTGAATCTTTGAGACACAGGTATTGTGGTTTATAATCCTCAAACATCCACTAGCTTTGTACTTAAACCTTTTCCAGCTAATCCAAGAGGGGTTTTAGAAACTGTATTTAGTTTAGGGGAATTTTCACAACCCATAACTACAAGGAATTATATAAAAAACGTAATCTGAAAAATTTACCTGTAACCAAAGCTGCCAGACAAATGTAGTGGGGTAAAAATGCCATTATTGCTTACAGTGCTTCAGAAAATGTAGCTAATTACATTCTACCACTGACACAGGGCACATGACTGTGAATACATGAGGTCAAGTACATGAACATTTTAAATATGAATTGTCCTCTCAGGTGTGTTTAGTATTTAAACACACCTTCGGATATGAAAAGTATAATGATGATGACGTTGAATCATTACCGATGATTGACAGCTACCTGTGGCGCTCTGCGGGCTCGCAGCCCTCCGGTTAGCCCCGCCTCCGACGACCCCTCCTTGTTTGTGTTTTATCGGAGGAGCGGACGGGGGAGTACTAGCAGGCAGCTAGCTCAGCCGTTTAAATGCAGCCGGGGCTAAGCTGCTACACATCACACGGCATTCACGAGAAGATGTTTTAACTTTTAAAACCATTCATTTCTCCCGCAGGGCTTTTTAAAGCCTGAGCGTACTGGTATGGTTCCGGAGAATGGAAACGGACGACGTGTCGGTTAGAGAGCAACTTTTCCACAACCGTGTCCGGGAGACTATAGTAAGTAACGCTGGGCTAACTCAGCCGACGGTTAATATGCATAATGAGGGTCGACTAACAATACAAACATCCACTGTATCAGCGCAAGAAAGCCACGTCGTTTAGCTGTTTGTTTCACTTGACTTATCGATCGTTCAGCCGTCAGTTTTAAGTTGCCATTGTGTCATTTTTCCCCAGCATTGAACAGCTGTATCTGTATCAATAAGTTTTAGGTTACATTGCCTTTTAAGATACACTTTTGACAGTTAAATTATGTCAATTACCTCAATTAGTACAAGATGCAGCTGACCATTAACTTAACTCGCTACAAGATAAAGGAGCATCTCTGTCTGAGGTTGTAACGACCTGGGCCTCCTTCTCAAATCTTCCTTTATCTTTTTTTTCCATAGTTTGATACCCTTCTGCACATTTTCTGTGTTACTGTCCTGTTAAAGTTGCATTTAACTTAGCTTTGCTTCGTGTAACACGACTAGCATGTTGAACTTCAGACTTCCCATTTTTGTTCAGTTACAGCAAAGCACATTGGTTCTGACCTTTAACCCTAAAAAAGTACAATCAGCCCTCATTTGCAGTCAGCTTCCTGAGATTGGAGATATTGCTGATACGGTGTAACCGCGAGGAACCATCTCAGGCAACGTATCTTTTTAGTTGTATATTTAGAGTCAGTGGTTGACTTATCAATTGGCTCTACTATACATAGATAAGAAAAAACTCTCAACTCTGGTACTGTACAAGAGGATGAGGTCACAACACAGCACCTAAAATGTCTTCCTCCATTTCAGGTTTCAGCTACACAAAGATATTTGCACACTGTGACTAGATCTGTCCTCCTACATCACGTATAGGGATGCAACAAGTCTGCAGAAAAAACACAGTTTCACATTGATGAAGCATTTATTTATTTCCCAATTATGGATGTCTAAAATCACATGAACATTTTTTGGTTGTTTGTTTTGCTGTTTTAGTATGGTATGGTATAGGCGTGTAGCTTCCAGGAGTTTCTTGCAGTTTTTAGTGAGCATTACATTTTTAACTTGTACAATGTTCATTTTTCTGAGAGATAAACCCCTCAACTCACCGCTACTTTGTTGATTGAGCATTTAGTAGCAGACATATCTTTAACTGTGTAGTTACCCATAAAATTAACTTTACGCAACCAACAGATGAAGTGCTAATATTTCTTCTGATGCCCTTGTTCTGTCATTGTCCCTTTCACATAAAGACCTAATGCTATTAGTTGACACCCCCTTTGTAAGCCACCAACTGGCCTCAAGTCTCAGGCTTACCATCTCTCCCAGTCAGCAGCCCTTGCATCTCTGGTTGTAAATGGCTTTTGTCCAAGCTTATCATTGATCAGCTCTTTCTTGAAGAGAAGAGTATGTGGCAAGAGTGTAAACAGTTACGGTATCTCACAAAGAAAGGCACTGATAGTGTCACACGACATATTAAAAGACCAGATAGAAAGAGACTGTAGATATTTTTTTCCGAAACAGAACATAAAATGGCAGCAAGAGGAGATGGAGGGGTGTCTTATTTGAAAGTAAACTCATTTGTTTAGTATGTGACAAAAATGTAATGTAATGGTATGACTGTCGTCTGCCGAGGTTAACACACACAACACTTCTTTAACATTGGGTGATGCTGTGGCTTTGCTAGTCAAAGTTCAGCAAATTTGGACATGTGAAGAAAGGATGCAAATTCATGCATGTGTGAATGTACCGTTATGCACAAATACTGTATATAAGAGGCTAAAGTTAAGCATCTTATTCGGTCAAGTAAAGGACTCTAAAAAGCGTGTGCAAATCAGGTGTTTAAAACATTACTGCTCCATTTGTTTAATCAATAGAATATCATTTAATCAAGCATCTTATGAAATAAGATGATTGATAATTAGTACACACATACATACACACATACATACATACATACAGTTAGGGAGATCCTGCTCTAAAGTTGCTTACAGAACGTATGCAAACATTGCAAAGGTCAGGGCCTTTGGCTCGAGGAGTGTCTGCAGTAATCTCTGAGTTGAGGAGATAGAAAGGGTCAAATTAGGAGTACTCAGTGTAATATATTGTTTGGCAAACTGTTACAGACAAATTGTAAAGCAGGCCAATATTTATGTGAAGTATTGATTTTTAGACAGCTTTTAAATAGAAAGCTCAAGGCAGCATGGATTGGTGCCAAAGTCCCACAAGTCAATGGTAATTCTTTCCAAATTATGAGTGATTATGCCTTTTTTAGAAGGAACAATGCCAAATGAACATGCAGCACTGGCCAAATGTTGCTTACAGAGTGTCCTTAAAATGCACAACTAACCAAAACAAGCAGCTAATAACTGGGAACACTCGATTGCAGCCAGATATCTGTCGTTGCTTGACTTGATGCAGCACTGTAAATAATATCAAATGAAGAGCATCTGGCAAGTGTAACAAGGGTGTATTAAGAAGTTATCTGCGTGAGATGGTGTAAGTGTTGCTGTGCCAAGAACACACACCCATAGCATGCACCCTGAGGCCAGAGGGATCAAGACGGATCCGTGATCAGTAGAATAAAAGATCACGATGAACAGAAAAATGGAACACCCGGCATCAGCACGCACTAAGATATCATGTCACTCTGAGAAAAGTTGTTTGAGTACCATGTTATCTCTAGAAGATAAGGCTGATTAGAAAATGACGTGTTTCTATGGGAATCACTTTCTGGAGGAGTTTTGAGAGAGACATTAATAATCTTAGTTTTGCACACAAAACAAGAGCACACTGTTGGTGATTTTATTCATTTTTGGTCTTACAGGTCACAATTGCCTAACTGGATTTATAGTTGTTTTACTAATCTGTCAAATATTGGATGACGTGTTCCAGTAAATTGACCAAAACTCTTGACACAACATACTGTAGCTGCCCACTTTGTTTTGGATTAGCATTTTACGTTATTTCTGGCTGTTGAATTCATAGTTCTTGCCTAATATATCCTCTTACTTAGAGAAAACAAAGGTTGGCATGCTTCGCCTGAACGTGTTCAGCTGGACAAGAGGTTAGGGGGCCCCTGAAATAACACCCTCGAGGGAGTCCACTTGACATTTTGCAAGGATTTGTTGTGCCACTGCCAACCTCCGGCTCCTTTGAAATATTACAGGAACCACAAGGGTAGAAAATATGTGAAAACCTTTGTGCTTCATTGTGTTTTACTTGAATCAGCACAAAGATGTTTAGGTTTCTCTGTATTTTACAATGCTGTGCGTGAACTGTGACTCATCACAAAGATGTCCTTTAGCAGCCTGTTAAGTGCTGCCAGTTCTCAACATTGCCAATCAGCACGTGTCCCCACATCAAGTACATGGACTAAAAGGTTGTTACTCTGCTTCTCCACCTATGTCTCACCCAGTACCCATCCTTTGTTCCTTGCTTTTCAGTTTGTTGGATTAACTATAGGAAGGTCCTCACCAGGTTAGATGTCATTGAACACTTTTGCTGATCAATGGGCTCATGAGTTATTGTTGCTGGAAAGTTTTGAGACATGTTCAACAATGTAAGGTATAATGCAGTCCTGTTTGGTAGGTCTGTAGCGTGACTAAAAAAATATGTTGGGCTTAATGAGGAAGTCATTGTAAAAAGTTTGGGGCTTAGCCAGGGAGTTCTAGAGAATGTACAGCAGGCTATTATTATTGTGACATTTTATGAATGGCAGATATGTACTCACTCACTTACTGCTAATTGCCCCAGTGATTACACAGCTACCTGTGAGAGAAATCAACATTTTGTGTCAAATAATTAATTAAAAAATTATTTTATTATGTTGGCTGTCGTCCTCCACAGTCTATGATCGGAACTGTACCCATAGCAATAATCTGATATACAGAAATAAAAATGAAAAAAAATGTTGTAATTGCTCATAAAGTAGAAACACCAGGTTTCTTATTTTGGTAGGTTAACTTGTCTTTTGGTACTTGTTAACGCTGATCTGCACAGATTCATGTGTGATGTTTTTGATTTTTCCTGACTACATTTTCACCATAAAATGGGTCAACGTCTTGCACCTCCTGGAACCATACAGGGGGAGGGGTGTATGCCCCACCCCAACCCCATTTGTTAATGTACCATATGTTCCAGTGATCCAATACCCCTTTGTTATGGATGTAGAATGGTAATACCATTAATGTAGATGCATGCTGTCACACCATGAACAGCTTCAATGTAGCTCTTGACTTCTTATTGTTCAGAGTGCATGTATGAGACTATACTACTGTAACACAACTTTCATGGAACCCTTAGAGAGTTAAGAGTTAATTTCTAAGCTGTTTTTTCTTGCAAAGACCTGCTCATGTTTGTGTCGTTTTAAGAAACTGGTTTTGAAGCTGTAAGTATTTTGTCACATTTCTGTCATCCTTGAGAGAGCCTCTCTCGTTTGTCACTGCTACTACCTCAAAGACAAGCTTCTACATGCTGTACATCTATTTACTTACTGGGTTCCCTCTGAAATTTAAAAACATTTCTGCTCTGGTATGCAGAAATGTTTTTAAATGACTGACATTAGGTTTCATGTCAGGGTTAAAAACAAATTAATTCTCTGTTGTTGTGGAGAAGCGGTCAATGGTGAGGTCAGAAGGGAAGAAAGTGTTCATGAGCCTCTGATGTCTTATGCTGTAATATTTATCGATGCTTGGCCAAGGAGAAATAGAGACACTCTCAAAGTGCATCAGAAGTGCCAGAGTCGGTCTCACATTCTGACGAACTCATGCTGGTGTATAGACTTAAACCCCTACAGATAACACCACAAATACTATATGCCCAAAGAGAATGTATTACCCATGTTAGTGTTACTGTCAGCACATTCTAGGCTGTAGACATCTGTTTACGCAGATTGGAACTTCAACAGCAAGCTATCTATTATGTTTAGGATGGCAGCAATAGGGCTCTCTGACCCTGGCCACCACAGTCTTGAGACAGACTGGCACCTACTGTTCCCAATCAAAACCAAACAATTCATACTGTTGAGGAACTGAAGGCCCACACGTGACCTTGTGTACCCAAAGGATAGAAAATTCCTTAACAACCATCAGCTCATCAGCTGTACTTGGATAATTAATGTTAATATAACATACTAGCATCTTAGATGGAGCAGTGCATTCTATGCTAGCAGAACTATCAGCAGAGATTCCCATTGGTATGTCGTGCAAGCATGAAAACTTATCTTGTGTATTGGATTATGTTGTCTTACGTGGGGCGGGCTCTGTCAGATTTACTCACATAGTTTTATTTTCCACCTAATGTGGCAGAGAGGAATGCATGTGTCTTATCTCTCACAAGTTTTCATTGTTTGTCATTCTTGAAACACAAGTTTAGCATTGTACAAGGATATGTCTGTCCAATTATTTGCTCTGATGTCATTTCCCCACATATTTGAGTATTTATTTCAGTTCATGTCTGAGCAATGACAGACTGTCCACTTTGGACCTGAGTGGAGGTTACACATCTTCACTGAGATGTGGTTCTTTTTATTTAACTTTGATTGTCTCCTCGTGTTTGTATAGAGGTCATGCAAGCATTTTACTTTGGTCTTTGGGGTGAAGTCTTATGAGCTTTGCCAGACAACAAATTGCTGAGTGAATACAGGCTTAGCCTAAATTTGTCAGTAGATTTAGTGTCATGTCAGACAATGATCTTCACAGGCAGTATGGGGGCTATCTGTCACTGGTATTAACTCTTCTTTCTTTTTACCCCCTTTAATCCTTCCTACTCTGTTACTGTCACCCATTTCACTCTTTGTTGGAATAAAGTGGTAATCTTGAGACTCCATCTGTCTCCTCTCTTGACCTTGGCAAAATAGTCAACAGCTTTTTTTTGTTGCCAGTTTTAATTTCTTGCTGTTTATCTGCACAAAACTAATATTCTATGAGGAACAATGTGTTTCTCATCAGTAGTACCGGACAGTTTGTTTACAGAGTTGCACTTTCTTAATGCAATTGGCTCCTTAAACAAGTAAAATGAATGACATTATCTCAGATTTGTCCATGTTCTTGAAGCGTCCAAAGCAAAAATGACACACCTATTTTTTTCTCTCTCTCTTTTCTCTTGCAGATTTGTGTACTCCTGTTTACATGCCTTTACATGGTGGCCTACCTCATACTTACTCACTTCAAGAAGACTGCTGAGTTTGTCACAGGTGAGTTTTAAAATCCCTCTCGTGTTAGACATTAGTAGGTGCGCCACATAAACACTCTCTCTGTGAGAAAGATTTCCATCAAAGGCGCATGGAGAATTGCCAGGAGGGGAACTGATGGCGTTGACAAGCGTACTGATTACATCTGTGTTTTGGAATTTGTTTTCCATAGAGTATGTAGGTGACACATTTAAAGGAAGCACAGGTGTTGTTCGGATACTATCCAGTCTATTTTGAGTAAAGAGCCTCTTGCTTTGGTAGGTGAGGGGTTGATGGGTGCAGGACGGGGTCTCATTTTAGCCTCTCTTGAAGATACATCAGAAAGCTAGATGAGCTTCAGATAAATAAAATGAAAATGCCTATTTCGCAAACTGTACTCATTTTTAAACACGTTCTTGCTTCATTCTGATTTGCACTTGTCTGCACATTAATCTGTAGATATGTTTAGATTTTAATAACAGCCATGTTCTGTGTCTGTTTGCTTACACATAAATATAGTTTACACACTGCAAGGATTGTAAGTTTCGATGCAAGGCTCTGGACCCTGGCCTGAGCAATCCAAAGGTGCAGACAGCATGTTATGTAACATGTAACCAGCTCCAGGGAGTATCCCTGTGGATAAGGATGGTGGAGGGGCGGTGAAGAAAGCTGCTACAAGATAAACATAGTGTAGGTGATTTTTGAGCTGTAGCTGAAGCCCCCTCTATTTAGACGAAAACAACTCAAAAGGAGATCTTTTCCCCAACACTGGCAACTAACATGAAGCTGACTTTATTTGTTATTACTTGTTCTTTTGGCAAAATATTTGTTGTGGTGAACACAGCTGAGTGCAACATACCTCGTGTGCTTGGACAATGTGTTCTCTATTACTGAAACGAAAAAAAAGTGTTTAAAGTTCTGCAGAGTGACTTGACTCACGGTTACATAATAAATCCAATAACTGGCCACTATTGGAAGCAGATGTAGGATATCCAACTGGCCCGCTCTCTCTGTTCTGCTTGGGCTGGGTTGAAACCTGGGACATGGCCAGCTCGCTTTTTTTCCCCATTATTTCTGATGGGAGGGGGAACCTGCTATGCATTAGTGCACTGTTGTAAATGTTGTATAGCAACAACAGCAGAACTGTTGTGCCCTGTAGCTAAATGACGATTGTGCAATACCAGTCAACAGGGTTGTTTTTGTCATTTGTCGAGCCAGGAACTGGTTTTTGCTCCTCAGGCTTTATTTTATTATTGATCAGCTATGCCAGCGTTTGAACTTCAAGATGTTACAGTATCATGCACTGAGGCGTACATAACTTAGTATCAAATAACAGCAATTCATACAGTATAATTCTGTTGATCTACAGTGTGCTGCATGATAATTTTGGAGGTTTTACAAAGTATTTTAGGCATGCAGAAACATATTTAGAGAAAAGTCCCCTTTGGTATTCCTCACACACTCACTACACTCTTTGCAGCTTCCTCACCATATGTAATTCAGCTTTTACTAGAGTCTTGGTCTCACTTGAACAGAATGTTCCTAACATGCCGTCCCCAACCTACTCCCCACTCTGAGGTCAATGAGACTTTTTTTTTTCATCGTTTTCATATGGACTGCTTCTATTACTGCTTTCCCTTCTATCTGTATACATGTATGTACACACACTGTACCAGACAGATTGCACCTTTCTTGACAACACAGACTTGCTTAAGACTTTATCTGACTGACCTTTTAGAATAACCCGTTAAAGTAAAGTTGTAGAAACTGAATTAGCTATGTATATGGCAACTTGTTGATATACATTAATATACCCTCGACATAGATATAAAACCACACAGAAGTTTGAATTACTTTTGTAAAACAAGCACTTGTTTCTCTCGTCTGTTTCAGATGATATTGAAGATGCCACAGTCAACAAAATTGCGTAAGTGAAATCCTCTAATGATTAACTGACCCAGAGCTATCTGTTCTCACTCCTCTGCCTTTGATTAGTGTCAGTGTGAATGGTTGAGCAGATACCTTTAGTCAACGTGACATGTGTCTACGCCTAAGGCCAGCTGGGTGTAGATTTATTGCCCTGTCTTATGTGTGCCTGTGTAGTTATGCAGTTGTTGGCTGGGATGGGACATGTCAGTGTCACTCTGCCCTTTGTCCCTACACGCTGGCACTGTATTACCTTATCCCTGGCCACCATAGCCTTTCACCTAGGATGTGCTCTTCAGTTAAACACAAGCACACACGTGACTTCACTAATGGCTGCTCTTTCACCTTCTCCCAGGCTGTGGTTGTGCACGTTCACTCTGTCTGTCGCAGTGTGCGCTGTGCTCCTTCTCCCCATCTCCATTCTGTCCAATGAGGTGCTGCTCACCTTCCCACATAGCTACTACATGCAGTGGCTCAATGGATCTCTTATACACGGTACTTTTTTTTTTTTTTTGTTAGTCGATAACACCAAACAATTGAAGCTGTCTGAAACTGGATCAGATTTAATGAGGATCACTGGTAATGACCTCAAAATCAATACGCTGCGGGCCTGGCATGTGTCCAAACAGATCATTATTATGGATACACTGGCTGCGTGCTTTGCTTTGGTTTTATTTAGGTTATTTTAAAACTCCAATTGAATACTTGACAAACTAAGATGTAAAATAATAATTATGGAGCTCAAAAGTAATCTAGACTTGTAGTGTTGTCTCATATATCCTCTGGTCTTTTCACATTTTTAAATTCCTTCTAGCTGTTACACATTCACACACGTTGATTCATACATGTGACTTGCTGGACAGTATTGTCATTCCACAGTACATTGTTTGGCAGGATTATACCTCACAGTGGTTGACAGTGGTACTGCCAAAATGCTGCAGTTTTAACCCTAATATGTTTGCACTGAAAACCAACATCTCCTCCTCTCTTGTCAGGTTTGTGGAACCTAGTTTTCCTTTTCTCCAATTTGTCCCTGGTCTTCCTCATGCCCTTTGCCTACTTCTTCACGGAGTCCGAAGGATTTGCAGGGTCCAAAAAGGTACCAGTTTAACTATGATCTCAGAAAGACGTTGCAATTAAGACTCAAGTGTGAACTGACAGCATCTGTGTGTGAACCCGCTGATCACAGTACCTGTTTTCTTTTGTGTAGGGAGTCATGGCACGAGTGTACGAAGCCGTGGTGCTGCTGTTGCTGCTGGCTCTGCTTGTGCTGGGCATTGTGTGGGTGGCATCAGCCCTCCTCCACGACAACATTGCCAGGAAAAGCCTCTACGGTGATTCGCATGCATCATAGATCCCTCGGTGACAACTGGTTTCACAGTTTTTAATATTGTTGCTTATACTCTCTCATTCTCTGAATTTCAGACCTGTGGGAGTATTACCTTCCCTACCTGTACTCAGGCATCTCTCTGTTTGGGGTGTTGCTGCTTTTGTGTAAGTATATCTCAGTCACAATGACTTGAGCAGATAAAAAGTGAAATGTAAGACACTTCCTTATCACCTCCTTCCTGTCTTCTCTCCTCAGTGTGCACTCCTTTTGGGTTGTCCCGAATGTTCAGTGTCACTGGTAGCCTACTGGTCAAACCACGGGTGAGTCACAGACCCAGTGACTACAATAAAACAGTGTCCATTGCACATAGAGTACCCTCTACCTTGTAGCTTGTGACTCAGGCCTGTAGTTTTAATGCTTTTTGTCATACTCAGCTGCTGGAAGATGTAGAAGATACTTTGAGCTGCACCACTTTTGAGGAAAACTCGCTCTCCAGGAAACTGAACTGTGAGTGTGTCCAAATAAACACGCTCCTTTACCATTTTTTGATGATTCAGTTTAAAACTGACTAACGACGTTTTGTCTCTCTCCTGTGTTATTGTCTGCTTGAAGGCGGCAGTACATCGTGTTGGGTCCAGCTGAACATGGAGGCGATGAAAAAAGACTACCAAGCAGTTCGGAGCCAGCGCATCGCCCTGGGTAAGATTGACTGAACAGGCTGTTCCCTGCTGAGCTCCTCTCACAGTGATTACATTGTATAGTCATTTGTTGCTGCACACTCATTTATTGTTGTTGCTTTTCTCTTTTCTTCTGCTTTCCTCACAGAAATGCGTAGGAAAGCATCCCCATGGCAGCGAAACCTGGGCTACCCACTGGCCATGCTTGTGCTCCTTGCACTGACGGTACTTTCTGTTTTATTAAGCTATTCTCACAGGCTGTTTTTAAAACTCATTTATAAACACAGATGGTTGTGTTTTAATTACTGCGTATGTCTTCAGGTGATGTGTGTCCTGATGGTCTGTTTCAATGTGTTGGAATTACTCCTGGATGAGACGGCTATGCCGAGAGGAATGGAGGTGAGGATTCAGTCAGAGCTTTTCATGCTTGGCGTGCCACAGCCAGTCATCTGTGTTCACTGATGGTTGTTATTTCTGTGCGTTTTAGGACCCTCACCTGGGGATGGCCTCCTTCTCCATGTTCGGCTCACTGGGTGCCGCAGTTCAAGTAGTCCTCATCCTGTATCCTTTTATCCCATTCACCCATGAGTGTGTGTGCACAGGGTTAACTAGTCGTGTCAATCTGGCTGTGACTGAGCCACTTACCCACTCCTGATATTTGACCAGGGTGTGATGTTGACTCATGCTGTTGCATTCATACATTAAACATTCGTTGAAGTGCTGCCGCGCACTTAAGCACATTTTCTGAGCTGTGAAATAAATGATGTAACTGTATTGTGGTGAAACACATCAATGCTTGTATTCACTTCAAATTATTTTTAATTTTAAGTCTAATTTTGACAGAGTCAACTGTTTGGGACTAATTTACATCTCTGACAATTATATATAACTATAAAGACTGTTAACGCCCTCTAATCAGACTCGGGTGTCCTCACCTTAGAGTAAACGTGAAACCGCACACACACACACACACACACATCTCAGGAGAATTGCTCTCTCCGAGCCATTAGTTTAGCTATAACGGCTATTCCAGTGTTGTCCTTAAAATCAATTTCAGCTATCTGATGGTGTCCTCAGTGGTGGGCTTTTATAGTTCTCCTCTCTTCACTGGCCTCCTGCCCCGTGCACAGGACACCAACCTCACACAGGTATCTGACAGCTAACCCGTACATGTGTCTTATCTCATAACCCAGAAGCTAGTCACGTTCTGTGTTGACAGTTCTCAGTAACCTCTGCATTTCTGCTCATTTCAGATCATCGCAAACTGCGTGTCGCTGCTCATCCTGAGCTCTGCACTGCCAGTGTTTTCACGTACACTTGGTAAGGGCTTAACCTGAATGGCAGACTATAGCTGTGTCCAAATTCACACTACACATTAATTCTCAGGTTTTATTTTTAGTGTTGTATGTTCTCAGTAGAAACTCACTTTACAGCGAGTTATGCTTAAAAAATCGGGACGCATACTGAGAAATCCTTGTTCTTAGTCTGCTGTTGATTAACACTGATTAACACCCACATTGCAGTGCACAAATGAAAGTAGTACGCCACTTACAGCTGTTAAACATTATAACAAAATTATGGATGGTGTTGTGACAGTTCAGTCTGTGGGAAAGCTCTCTGCTCTTACTTTGATTTCTTGTATAGTAACTGCAACTGCAGAGAATACTTTGATAACTCGGTATAAAACACATAATGTGTACAGTTGCTCTATCAACATTTTACTTGTAGTTTTAGTGATGCCCACAAGAGGGCGATCGTATTCCATGAATACTGTACCTGCAGACGAGGCCTAACTTGGGCGGTTCATTCACAAGTAAAACCTGTTCTTTTCCTTCTCTTCTATCACATTAGGAATCACCCGCTTTGATCTACTGGGAGATTTTGGTCGGTACAACTGGCTTGGGAACTTTTACATCGTCTTCCTGTACAACATGCTGTTTGCTGGCCTCACCTCTGCCTCCCTTATTAAGACAGTCACTTGGGCGGTACAGAGAGAGCTCATCCGTGCCTTCGGTCAGTCCACTTTCATTTTAGTTTTATGAAGCAAGGTGAACTTTAACATAAATTTTTGTGTCTTGGATAGCGCTGGAATTCATTACAGTTTGGGTAGCTGTGTCATAAGTTTTCCCACCTTTGGCCCCATTTCCCTGTGGGCTGGTCTCTCTTCCTCAGATAGAAAGAATACAATTCTTTCAGGAAAGTGTAAAGGGACAAGAGGAGAGTCAGGTCCCCTTGGGGACCTTGAGGCACACCGCCCTAGACCCCTCGCAGCACACACGCCCACTACCCCTCCACCCAACACAAACAAGTGCTCAGAGCATAGACACGCCAAACACACACATACACGCAATCCCCTTCCTCACAGTACAGATAGCATCTCTGCACCGCGGCAGCTCTCCTACACTTTCCCATTGCCTCCCAACTCACTTTTGTTCTGTGATTAATCGACTTTCATTTCACCCAAATCACTATTTTTCTTAGCGTTGCAAGTTCAGTGCTCCACCTTAATGATTGTGTGTGGTGTTATGGTGCTTTTTTCTTTTTTCCGTAGGTCTCCACAGACTGCCTTTAACTGTGTCACGCTCCACCATCCCCTTCAGACTCCTCCTGGCCAGTGGACTGTCTAAAATCCAGTGACTTTCCCCCCTCACCACTGCCCTTCCTAACCTTTTATAAACTGAGCCACTTGAAACGTGCACCTGTTGGATTAAAAACATTCCCGAGTCCGTCTCTTTGCCAGTTGGTACATGGGCTGGGTCGCCCCATGTGTGAAGAGACTGTGGGAAAGTGACGAGTCTGCCTTCATTGACTTCAGCGGGAGCTCTGCTTGAAGCTGTGATCAATATATCAGGGTCCAACTTTGTGCAGTTATCTGACTGCCAGGACAAATACTGGTACAATCAATTAGCTGAGTCATGCTTACGAATGGAACATGGGGAAAAGGGATTTAAGCCATATTGGCAGCCGTGCCACAGTGGACAGTAACCGAGCAATGCCCCCACAAAACCTAACGCCTAGTGAAAAGAGGATCCAGTGGGTAGCCGTTGCTCTGTTGACACATGTAAAAGTCAGCAAAGTTATTTTGAAATATCACATTGTAACTGTGACATAATTTCCTCTTCCTGCTCCAGGTCGATTGAGTGCTCTCTCTTTCTCCGTGGCTTCCCCACACTTTCCTCTCTTGGGTTGTATCACTATTTTAAGGCTGGAAATCTTCCATGTGTTCGGTGGTCCAGTCTGCGCCAGTGTTATGTTAATTAATGAGAGGAAGTAGGTATTGGAGGAAGAGGACACAGAGTACCGTGTGTATCTATGTATTTGCAGGTTAAACAGGGAATATGAGAGTGTGGTAGCAGTCTCAGCTCTCGTACAAACTCTGTTTACTCGTAGAATTACGAGGATTTTCTGTGGTGATACCATTGAGCAGGGTTTTTACTTTGTAGATGGCAGTAAGCTCACTGAGTGTGAGGATTACTCAGTGATTTTTCAGAACAATACACTAAAACGAAAGCTTTACACTTTGTCTTATGCAAGACTGTTTTTTAAATGCCATGTGCCTCTCACTTGGGAGGAACTTCTGCCTTTTGACCAATCAAACTGTGAATCATTTAAGAATTTGTGTGGGGAAGTGCAATATTTTATAAGCAAAAGCACACTTTTTAACTTCACCAAAAGTAACCTGTATTCTTTCTTTTTCATCTCATTCCTCTTTGTTGGATATCGGGTGAATACTTAGAATAGTTGGAATGCGTTTCAAAAAGCAAATATGACTATCGATCCATGTAATCTGGTGTCAGTTGTTTTTATATTTTGATGACCGAACCGATTATTCCGTTATGTTCATCAGCTGTATCTCATCATACTCGATGTCTTGGTGATCCTGCGTCACCGTTTGCCTTTGCTGCTGTATCAGCAGGTTATTTAGCCGTTGGTTTGACCAGCAGGGGACAGTGTTTCTCAAAACCCAGCACCAGCCGCTGTGTTGTGCGAGACGCTCTCTCTGGGTAGTTTTTATGTATTATATACGGAGCACTCTGAGGTTTACTCATTTCACTTTATCTGGGAATTTATTTTCTTTTGGTTTCTGGGAACACACATTTTATAATGTACTGTTTTTATCTTTATTTATGGGCATTTCGGGGTCTATACTTCACATGCTGAGTTAACATTTACAGTTAAAAATGTTGAATGTGATGCCGCTGAGACAAAGAAAAAATCTTTAGAGTTGTTCTCAAAGATAAAATATGGTGTTTATTGTTTACCTTTGAAATGCTCTGATGTTTCAGGTTTTCTGAATTTTTAACCATCATTGTTTTTATGAGAAGAAAGCAATAAAAATCGTCCTGTTTTTAACTTCTCTGTCCTTTTTTGATACACAAGTGGACTTACTGTAATCGGTTTCTTTGATGCTGTTAACACGCTTGTTAAATTTCATGAAATGTAACCACATTGTGACTGTTCTGATGTGATGTGATGTGATGTGTGTGTTTGTGTGTGTGTGTCTGACTGGTGAGGGTATCTGTCCTCTGCGTCCCTCCACCCTTTTGTTGCACTTCTTTAATCAGCAGGAGAAGAAAGCCATATTTTGGCCTGTCTGTCAGCAGTAGCCGGCCACGACGCCGCTACAGCCGTAGCCCACGCTTTCCCCGCTCCGATGCAACTGCCAGATAAAAATCAAGAGGAGAAGCGACGTTCGTTCACATTCACTCCTTCACGTCCCCGCCACCCACTCGCCTCCTTTCTTCCATCCCTTTTCCTTGCCTATTGTTCATTTCCTCACCTCATTTTTTTTTTTTTCTGAAGTCAGTTCAAGAAAACCCCGGCTCTGATTAATTTCTCCCTCTTGATTTTTGTTTGCATTTCTTGTTTTGTTTTGTTGGATGTTTTAATTAAGCTTATTTGGTTTAGGTTTTGTTTTTCACTGCGTTTCCTTTGCTAAAAAGGAAATGAACTCAAATGTCGCCGTAACATTACTTGCACATCTGGAGACTGGTTAACCTCTGAGGAAGTGACACATGAGGCAGACATAAGGTTTGCGAGAGAGAGAGCGTGGCACATTTTTCTTGAATATTTCTAAAGAAAGAAGAGTTTGTTCAACGTGATTAACGCCTGCAAGGCTGATGCTGCTGTGATTCAGATGACCAAAAACAATTCAACAGATGTATTCACTATAAACTTTGGGACATCACTTGTCAAACACATTTTGAGAAATACCTAGTCATTGCTGAACAATACAAAGTAAATATAAACAATAAAAACATATGATAGTGCGAGTTATGAGTCTTATCCCAAACTCCCTGCTCTGAAATTTTCCTGAAGTTTCCCGAAAGTCTGTCTGGACACCACACTTTGCTCTCCTGTGTTTTGTCTTATTAGAGAACCTCCAACAAACTGGATTTCATGATTTTTCCTTATTTATGTACAATGTACACACACATACGCAGAGTGTGTTGGAGAAACACAGCTACAAACACTAGCAGCAAAATATTAAGGTTGATAGCCGTGCAATCAAAGTGTCCCAGCAGTCCCATTGGGTAACACACTCTACTGGACGGGTTGTCTGGCATATCGGGGACATGGCGGGAGACGGGCAGCTTGTAATGGGATGAGATATGCTATCTTTATTGTGAAAACATAAGAATGAAGGGGGGGAAAAAAGACACAGATTAGCTTTCCTGACAGTCGGCCGTTTGAAGTTGATGCCAAAGTGCATTAGGGGCTGTTATTCCCTCGTTTTATGCTCTCGCAAATACAGAACCACTCACAGGAAAAGGCGAGACTTGCCCGCTAATCAGCTGATAATGGGTCACACTGTCCGTTTGCCATAGCCGCCCGCCATCCTGCATGCACACTCATGGCACACTTGCTTCACACAGTTGACAGGCGCCGGCCTTTGTTTCATTGGGTAACTTTGAGTGAGTGACACAATGTGGATTACGAAGGAGGAACCACTAATGTGACAACTTAGAACAGCTTAAATGCTTTAAATATACTGTATGTGATCTTTACAATGTAAATGATCTTTTTTGGGGTCAGGCTCACAAAACAAGGTATAGCATCATACCTGACCTTTGACCTGCTTGTCTGGTGCCAGGAAGTTCCACCCTTCTCAGTCTATTGTCCACTTCAGTGCAGCATCGCCTCAAACGCAGCTCAATGGTGCTATTTTTTTTTTAAAAACCGAGGCTGAGTAAAGCAACTAAAACCACAACTTTTCACACACATTTTTCATCACTGTGTGTGTTAGACCTGTATTCATCACATGACACATGCTGCGATAGGTGTATTTTTAAAGGTGAGGCATGGTGAGTAACTACCAGCACAAAGTTGCAGTCACATAAGCCAAGAATCATCGTGTGTGTGAAGCCACATCAGAATGCACCACCCTGCCTCTTCCTGCGCTGATAACATGGTGAGAGACAGTGGAATGGGAGGTGCAGTGGTGGGCAGAGAGAAAGGGCGCGAGTGTGTGTGTGTGTGTGTGTGTGTGTGTGTGTGTTTGGGAGAGGAGAAGGAGGTGGTTAGGTGTCAGTTCCTTGACTTTCCTTTCCCCCCTCCAACCCTTCGAGCGGCCTCCATCTGAGGAAGTGGATCCTGCAGAGTGTCTATTCAGCTCCAAGAGACAAGACAAACACTTGAGATGTCAAAGCCAGCATTGTTTTAAAACCCAATTTCTGTTTTACAATGACAGCTTCCTTAATAAAAATAGCTTGTGGTCCTAATTTCATCCTTGGCTGAATTTGTAGATGTCCAGAATTTGCCCACATTAGCGATCGTGTAAGTCACAGGCCGCTCCACAGAAGAATAAAAACCCGGCCTGCAGGTATGCACTTGTATTTAGCCACTAGCCCAGGTGCAGGCACAGGGGTCCATTTGGAAAGAACAAAACAGGGTAGGCTAACCCAGGCAGGAAAGATCTCGTTTTCTGTGCTGTAGATTTGCAGGAAACCCAACCATTCACCCAGCCATGTACTCCCATCCTGAAATGGGGGAGTTAAATGCTAAGAGCCAGAAGGAGGCAGGGGGAGTCAGGAGGATGGGGGCACCAAAATAAAAAAAAAAAACTAATAATAATGACTATTTCCATCTCCAACTTGCAGATGTTTGCTTCCTTCCTTTCCCTTTCATGTCAGATACAAATCTTTTCTATTGTGCAGCTTTGAAGAGAAACATCGGTGTGGGTAATTGTAGATTTGAAAGTGTTTTTTTTTTTTTTTGATTGAGTCATTCCCTGCATTTGTCATGAAGGCTGATATCTCTCATCTGTGTTCCTTGGGCCAGACTTAAGCCATCATCTGTGTTTATCATAAAGGCAGGAAGATGTAGCTTCGCCTTGCCACCCCTCCCTATAACATCCTGGGATCTTCTGGAAACTTCCCTACACACAGATGCCTTTCCATGGTCACTGTGGAGCTCAGTGACCTATGCTTTATCAAAAACAAATTTTAAAGTGCTGTTTAGGTCAGCAGGTTTTTTTTAGATAAGATCTGGTCTCAAGAGTTTTACTAAGACATGCACGACACGCCTTTTTAAATTTTTTAGATGAATGTTTTTGAATGTCTTAGTCTTTTGTGTTTTTAGCGTACTATGTCGTATTGTTTTGTTGATTTGATGTTCTTTTTATGTAAAGTGTCTTTGAGTACCTTGAAAAATGCTTCTAAATAAAATGTATTATCATTATTATTATGCACTGACACAAAATTATGTGTATTAACATCCATAAAATACAGAGCAGCTCTGTTGTGAGTGAAGATTCTTTGAAACAAAGTCACTGGCCGCGTTGCATTGAGTCCTCAAGTGTTCCAGGAAGCTACAGATAGGACTGTGACACACTTGGACCTTTAACCCGCCATTAATTTAAGCTTCCGTATGTGATTACAGATATCAGACCCTTGAGACACAATGATTCCTTTCTTTTCTGCTCCCACTTTGGTATTATCTGACACATTTTACGACTCTCCCAGCTATTGTTCTGAGATGGATAAAAATAATATGATGTGACCGGCGGGTGTTTCCAGTGGAGAGGTCTTGGGTGCACATGGTTCAGGGGGTCAGGCTGGCTCCCCAAACACAGGAAGGTAGCACTGTATGTCACAGTCAGAGGGGGTGTCAAGGCTGGACACTTGTGTTCCCTTTCAGACCCTCACCTTCAACTCTGTCTATTAATAACATAAGCATCACACTTGACCCGTCCAAAGTGATGGGTGGGTTGGGTTTGTTTTTTTGTTTTTTTTCTGCTAGGTATGATTCATAAAAGTTGGTATCCAAATGATCACGTGTCTGAAAAGTTTTCATACGTGTCACTGATTGTTTAAAAGTTGGCAAAACTATCAGCATTTTTATTTGCCCTTAAATATTTAAGGTGCTGGAGGCGGGTGTGTGTGTGTGAGGGGGGGGGGGGGTCATTGTGTTAACATAAGTAGGCTAATCATATGTTCTTTGTAAGGTTGAATTGGAGGCGTGTGCTGTCGCAGTGGGAGCGCGCAGAGGAAGGGAGGGCAATCTTGTCCGGACGCTAATAAGACCCAATGGCTGGTGCAAGGTGGCCAGGAGCTCTGCACCGCGACACAAGACGGTGGACGAAGGAGAGGAGGAAAAAAAACGTCTGAGGACAGAGGCAGACAGAGACATTTCTGGATGGATAAGGAGGATGAGAGCGCCACGGGAGAGTCCATAGGAATTGCAGGGGAGTCAGCTCGGGCTTTCGGTGTGCGCGTCACTTTGTGAGTCTCGTTAAAGGAGCTGCGTGGAGAGAGAGGGAGAGGGGGAGAGAGAGAGAAACAGAGAGAGAGAGAGAGGGAGAGAAGCGGTAAGTGACTAGAAACCACGCGGAAAACACCTGCGTCAAGGCTGGTACCTGCGACGGACATGTGAAGATGACTTTGAGTTCACAGGAGGCTTAGAAGCTGGTGATAGTTGCAGAAAACTTTTGGGAAGAAAACCTTACAGACATATTTGATCTTATTTTGAAAGGCTGATGCCAAACTTAAACTTGAGATTGCAGGCAATCAGATCATTTCTTGGGTTATAGCTTTTGGTCAGACACCAAACACTAAAGCAGACCAAACCTAGAGCGAGAACAACTGACTTTGTATTATTTATAGAGTAAAAAGAAGTACCTACATGTTCCAACAATTAGTAAGTTTTTTTCACGTCAATATCAGCTCTGATACCACATGATTTGGAATGGACCAATATTTGACCCTCATTCACATGCTATCACACACCTGGAACTGGGTTATCACTGTAGGCACTGTGAGCCACTGACTCCCGGGAGCCCCAACCCTCCCCAATGAAGCAATCCTGGTGGGCCCGCCTGGCACAGCTCGGCCTTCTTGCTGTGTGGACCTGTATATGGCTGGTCCAAGGATGCGGACCAGGCAATGGGTACGGCCCGCCCCGCCACAGGCTCAGGAAACTTACAGCCATGCACTACAAGCAGTTTTTCCCCAACTTCTCAGAAAACAACCTCGGTGCCAGCGGGAGAGCAGAGGGCAAGATCACACGCAACTCTGAGCGCTTCAATGAACTTGTGTGCAACTACAACCCAGATATTGTGTTCAAGGATGAGGAGAACACCAACGCAGACCGCTTCATGACTAAGGTGAGATTGGTGTGTTAAGGATTTTGTTAGATGTTGATGACACACTGGATGACTTGTTTCCATTTCACTCCTGTAATACCTGGTGACTGTTGCATGGTAAGTATAAATAAATGGGCGCGCAGGACAGAGGGTAAGCGGCAGGTTCACTGAAAGGTGCTCTCTTGAACCTTTTCAAGCAAATCCCAGTGCTGGATGATTGATTAACTACCTTCACATGAGGGGAAAGACAGCAGTCCACAGCTCATACCCTGCCACCCTGCATGGCACCTTCAAATCCAATCATATAACCTCATTCATTGTTTGCCGTATTCTTCATGACCTGCCCTTGCCAGGCTCTTAGTGCACAAACAAATGTTCAGCACAAGAGTGTGTACGTTTTAATCAAAACCCACCCTCCCTTTTCTCGAGATAAGAAGATCAGGATGTAATTCAACACTACCCTTTAAGAGACTGCGTTCCATTTCAGGAACACTTCCTTTTAATCTTTAACCAAAGTCTTTGTTATTGGAAATAAAACTATTCTTGTGTCAGGTTCTCAGTGTGCCTGCCAGGGGAAATATCCAGGCATGGCACTTAAACTTGAATTCCTTAATGTTTACTGGGGATAGGTATCCACATTCAGATCTCACACCTAGAAAAGACAATCGGTAGCCTGGTGGATTTAATATCTGGGCAGGGAGATGGACAGCTTTGCGACAAAAAACGTTTTGAATGCCACCCTGCCGAACATAACCACAGTGGTTTCCTCGACCCTCGGATGTCACCCAGCTTTGGATGCTGCGGCTTTCTTTGATTGTTTAGGATACGAATCTGTGTTCCTTCCCCTCCCTGGGTGATTGTATGTGATGGAAATCTGCGGTCGTATGTGTGTGCCCTGCTGATGCCCAGTCTGAGTGTGTGTGTCTGCGTGCATGTGCCCCTCTTTTGCCCAGATGTGAAAGACGGCCTTTGTGCGTCACTTGGAGACTCAGAGGGGTCGCCTATACAAAATTCCCGCCTGCTGAAGTAATGGCACCGTTGGAAAAGCGACTATTGTAGTTCTGACAATGATACGCCTCTCTTCAATGGAATTGCGAGAAAAATGTAGCCAGTTTGTTTTCTGTCCCTCTCGCTTTCTCACTCTTGCTGTCACATTCAAGTCTATGCCCATACATTCTTCCCCTCTGCCCTCTCCCTTTGGTCCCAGCCTCGGCCCTCCGCTACACAGCTTCCTTCTCAACCCAACTTTTTCCCTCCCGCTCATACCCTCCTCACTTTCTTTCCCAACCCTCTTTTTTTTTTTCTTCATTCAGTTGCAAGATAAGCTTTATTCAGTCAATTACAACCCACAAGACCTGCCACATCACAAGTCACATGAGAATAAGCGCCGAGGAGATGATAATGAGTGTATCAGCTCATTTGCTGACGTCATCAATTTTCTGTCTGCTATTTTGTGACAATGCTGACACAGTCTGCAACATCACGGCCCACGGGGGTGTTAAGAGTCACTGTTCACATTTCTGATCAAATGTCTCAGGGTTGAAACGGAGAAACTCATATGCCTGGAACAATCTGGGAAGTTAGAGAATGGCCTTGATTATTCTGTCACCCTGTCGAAAAGGCCAAGGAATGTGCCAAACTGGCTACAGTAGCTTTGTTCTTGTACCCTGATTGTTTGAGCAAGGTTGAGATGGCCTTTAGCAGAGTAAAGGAGGGATTGTGTTTTGATGCCAGCACACAAACAATCATAACCTGGGAGCCAGAGACAGTGCTGAAATACTGGAATCATTTTCTTCTGAGTCGCACTGAAATTAGTCTGTGCACTGAGGTGTACAGTAGGCCCGCATACTGTACATGCCACTTGTACGCACGTAGGCTGCGCCGCTCCTCTTGTACATCAATGATTACAAAAAATGTCACTTGAGTTTGTTTCAAGTGCCTTTCACTGTGAATGGCACATTCTGCAGACTGAGTGAAAATTTGTAATTATTGTCCTGAAAATCATTTTAATTTCTTGAATTGAAAGTTTTCAGGCTACAAACATCCAAAGATACAAGAGACAAACTTACTTAAACAACGTTAAAATACAAATGAAACAACGCACCCAACGCTTCGCCCGGTACCCGACGATCATTTTAAAAGGCAAAATAAAACACAAAAGAGAGATTGCAATAAAAACTATGAACATTCAGAATTGCACAATAATACCATCTGATACCATCCACATATTCCCTCTTATATTCCGACACACAATACTATTATGTTTTTATTAGAATAATATTTTTCAGTGAATCTTTGGATATATTGGTATTTTTGGTGTAGCTTTCAAACACTTTATCAATGAAAATGATATAAACTTTAATGTTTAACAACCAAAACTTTATATATATTTGTAAATATTATTAGTACTCTCTCTTTCTACAATTATTCTTGGTATTTTATGACAATTAATAGACTGATTGATTTTTGAAGCCAATATTTGAGTCTTTTGGGAGACATGAAGACACTGCTAATTAATCATATCACACACATCCTTGGGATTTCTGTACCTTTTCTTTTTTTTCCCTGTATTATTTATTGTTATTTATCGACTGACATATGTGCCACTAGAGATACATTTTGGATGACCTAGTATCATCTGATACATATGCAGATTTATCAGTTAATACTGTACACTTTACCTCTGTCATGTTTTGTTCCTAGCGATGCAAGGACTGTTTGAACAAGCTGGCTATTGCCGTGATGAACCAGTGGCCAGGTGTACACTTGCGTGTCACGGAGGCCTGGGATGAGGACGGTCACCACCCTCTCGGCTCTCTGCACTACGAAGGCCGGGCTGTGGATATAACTACTGACGACAGAGAAACAGAGAAGTATGGTCTTCTAGCTCAACTGGCTGTGGAAGCTGGTTTTGACTGGGTCCACTATGAGTCCAAATATCACATCCACTGCTCAGTAAAAGCTGGTAAGTTGTTTTTTTTTTTAAGAATGGGGCTTTCATAGAAGATCATGCAGTTAACTGTGTATGAACAATCATTTGTTAAGTCATCAGTTTGTGCTGATCTTCTTGCAGATCACTCTGTTGCAGTGGAAAAAGGTGGCTGTTTCCCTGGCTGGGCCCGGGTAACTGTTGCTGGAGGGGTTCAGAAGAGTCTGTCATCACTGGCCCCTGGAGACAGAGTCATGGCCCTGTCCGGGACAGGCCAAGTCGTATTTAGTCAAGTCCTCTTATTTCTGCACCGCAACCAAGAAAGCTGGTCTACTTTTCTGTCTCTGGAGACAGAAGATGGCCATCGATTGGCTGTTACCCCTCATCACTTGGTGTTTTTATCACCCTATTGCAGACTCGACAGCTTTGAGTATCAGGCCAAGTTTGCTAGCAGAGCCAAAACTGGAGATTGTGTTCTCATCCATGCAGCAGAGGGTCAAGTACGTCCATCTCGAATCATCTCAGTTTCAGTAGAGGAGAGTGCAGGAGTGTACGCACCCTTGACAGAAGCTGGAACTGTGTTTGTAGATGGGGTGCTGGCATCCAGCTATGCACTGGTGGAGGACCACAAACTTGCACACTGGGCATTTGGACCTGTGCGGCTCTTCTTTTCAGTCAGCCAGCTGCTTTGGGGGGAGACGACAAAAGAACAGCAGACCGTAGACAGTGAGACAGCTTGCACTAAAACTCCCCTGGATTGTAGCACAAAGGACGAAGCAGGTGTATATATGAATAATAGTATTATGAACAAACAAGGCAATCCGAGTGAACCTCTGAGGTTAGAGATGAAACAGAAGCACTCCTCCCAAAGACAGACATCAGATGTGCACTGGTATGCTAGACTACTGTACAGTTTTGGATGTAACTTTTTAGACTCCAGCGTATTTCATCCTTAAAAGACTAAAACTATAAACTCAGCACATGTTGCACATGTCAGTCTTACAACTTTCGATACATTTACACTAATAAATTAAAAACACTGGAAATGCTTGCTTGCTTTTTTCACCATTGTTAATCTATCATAATGATATACATGCTAATACCTAAGCGATACAATACGAGTTTGATAAGACAAATTGTCTGAGCAGGTTAATGTAAAAATAGTCATACCAAAAATGTCTTTTTGTACATCATATTATTTCTTTTAATTATTTCAAATATATGTGTAAAAATATATATTCTAATGGGATAGGAATAAAATTTCCCACAACAGAATCTTTATTTTTGTACTTTCTGAATCATAATATATAAATGTTTCCTGTTATTATAATAATTACACTACATGTATTGTATGTCTTCACTTGTTGTCATGTCATAAAACAAATTAAAATGTCATATTATTAAGCAACACTCTGCGTTTTCTCTGTCCTGGAGTTCATTTGTCGTTTTGTCTCTTGCTTGTTTGGCACAACAGAGTTGTTTTGTGTGAAAGAAGATATATCACTCGAACTTCTAGGGCCGTAGTTGAGCATTATGTATATTATAGTGTTCAAGTCCTCTCCGGAAATTCGGTGTAACAGGCTGACGGGTTAATGAAAAACCCAGATGTACTTGATATTCTCCACACTGTGCCACCACCTTGACTTTATCACAGTCACAAACTTTATCACATGGCTACTTCAGTGGAGTTAGGTTCAGGTTTCTTCTAATCTTAAAGGAGACAGTTTTATTCACTAATCAGTTTTGTATTACTAGTACCTGTTAGAGGGTTAGTGCATTGTCTCTGTGTTTAACACTTACTTGTGCAGTTACAAATTCAGTTCAACATTTACTAGTAAACATTTGATTCACTTCATTTGTATGAAGAACTATTTTTCAAGGGTTCATAATACTGTTTAAGAAAATATTCAGGACATGTAGTATAAGGTTATACACCCCCTTGTGGAGGAACTCATATTATGCCTGTGAGTTTTACTTCAGACACTTGTACATGTATTTACTACTCTAAATGATAATAATAATAAGAAGAAGGAGGAGAAGAGAGTTTATTGGTGCATTTATCAACAGTGACATTTTATTCACTTCTAATTATTCACGCCAAAATATTAGAATCACCACTCAATATAATCCAGTTGAGTTTAACACTGCTGCAAACTACAATAAACATAATAAGCTAAGTAAAAGCTTTGTTAAAGAATGTATGGCAGAGTTGATGTGTTCGATCACATTAAATTGTACAAGTTTACCTAATGAAGTGGTCGGTGTATTCCAAGCAAGATTGCAAAAGCATCTGATAGGGCCATTGCTAGGACCCCAGAGGGTTACGAAAACAGACTAAAATGTTTTCTATGAAGGTAGCAAACTCTTTATTGTTAAATTATCTTCACAGTATATAAAGACTGTAACAGATCATGCACTGAGCTCCTAAACTGTATTCTCTTCATCTGCTTTATGTTCTCTTGTAAACATCTGTGGAGGTATTTCTAGGGGATTATCCTTGAGATACAGGAGGCAGATGGGAAAGCACCAGCTCTGCTGACTGGCCAATAGGAAAAGCCCAGTGCCCTAATACCACCCTCTATTTACAACCATCGGCCAATCAGTCACTCTCCTCCAACCAATCTCAGCTGCCTCCCCTCCAAAGGAAAAAAAAAAAATCTAATCCAATCTTGCTAAAGCTGAATGGGGAGTTAACTAATCCAGTCAGAGGGACCAGTAATAACCTATTTTCAAAATGACAACCTGCGCACCTCATGTTCAGGCAATGAGAAACACACATTTCCCAACCAAAATACACTGTGAAATACAAACCGGTGTCAACAATGTCTAAACATTTTTATCAAAATATAAGAAAGATGCAACAATGCAGATTCCTCAGGGGTTTGTTATGAGTGTGAAAATAAATAAGTGGCACAGAAGAACACCTTCCCAAAACACTGAATTTTCTTTACATGTCAACATCACGGGTCAACTCTTTCTGTATCACAAACAATAGATCTTATGACTCCACATGTGATTGATAGCTAGACCTAGTCTTTTCAGTTTTTGAGTTTTACACATTTTTAATTCATGTAAACACAACAGAAACCAATTATAACGACCTAGTCTGGTGAATTAATAAATATACCAATATATAAAAACATGATTTAATTCAAAATGAAACCCTCTTACAGTATTTAACAATTGAAATGGTGCTGTTAAGTCATGGTCTACAAAGCATATTTTTCACATTTCCACATTTGGTTTCATTAGGAACTGCTGTCAACTATTTATATGAACGCAAATAGCTCATGGTAAGTATGAAAACTGCTCTTCACCAGTGTGATGTGAAAAATAAAGTCATTATCAGCCGCAGCATGACTTTCCTTGATGACAATATTTGGAAGTCAGTCCCTTGTTTAGCTGCATGAACTTTTAGAGTGCCAAATGCATTCACCTTGTCGACAAGAATTCTTGTAACATGTTTCTCTTCGGCGGTCTTATCTGAGCCCTCGGGTGCACATTCTGCACATAGATGCCTCTGCACATATAGTATGCATTACCACAGACGCTTCACAGTGCAGGGTCAGCTGCAGATCACCCCCCCCCCCCACCCCCTGCAGCAGGTGGTGGTTGCTTAGGTAGCACACAATGTGCTGCAGATGAGCTGTCAGGCGTGTGTGTATGTGTGTGTGTATGTATTCACTAACATTACCTTTACATTTGAGACATATGGCAGATAGTATTTTCTACAGTTATTTATAAGCATTGAGTTATAGGCGAAATAAGCGTACCTGTAACAGTTCAACATTTTTTCCTCCAGGGCATGACAGGAGATATATGTGGATTAAACCTGTGACCTTCTCATAATAGGACAGGCTGTTACCCAATCTAATTTTCTATAAGTTCACAGGATCGTTCCAATGACATCCAAGCTTCACTGCGCGTACGGCCTTGGGCCTTTTTGTTCACATTGTGGCCAATGAATGGATAGCATGGGGAGGTTGGTGTCATTATCTAAGAACTATACACATACAAGAGGATTTACAAGAGCTGATTGTAGCAATCTGCAGGGTTAGGCTAACAAAGGATTTTTAAAAAAAACAAAATTCCCTTTGGACTGTGCCACACTTTAATAAACAAACACATGCACCTTTTAGAGGGCTTTCTGCTCTGAGCTGCATTAAAATTTTAAGTTGCTACATGCGTGGGAACATGCCATGTAACTCAAAACTAACAATAAAGCAATTGAGCTGTTCTCAGGACAACTTTCTTGAACTCATTCTTCCCGGGGGCACCCATGGCACTGTAATTTTCTCACAGTGATAAGGCACCCTGATAAAGATGACCCACATCTCACCCCCAAACCCTACAAGACCTGTGGTATGTTCACCCACAGTATACAATATGATGCCTCCCTAGTTTAGGACCATATTTGAACATGTATTGGTGTAATTACTGATGATTAAAAAATGGAAATGTCATCTCTAATTCAGTGTCAGATGATAATGGTTGTAAAGTGTTTGCCTTCTTGTCTGCTGGAGGGTTGAACGTGGTATCTTTAAACACAATATAGTATTATTTAAGGGTTATGCAATTGCTTTATTTTGATTATTGAATCTCGTTCATCTCAATCGTGGGTGCTAATTACATGTGCATTGTTAATAGGACAAAACAATGTGTCCACAAATCGTCAGTGCACCCACTAAAACATCCTAAAAATGAGGTAAACGACGTGTATTTGTTTATTTCGGTTATTATCAGTGAACCTGCTGAAACTTGGTCGAGGTTTTATGTCAGATCACGGCAGATTCAGGTCGATTACTCAGTCACTCCAGCCAAATGCGCAATGCAAAGCAGCACACGAACAGAGACGGAATAAGGAATTAGCAGCCATGAAGTGCTCAGTACTGAGTTGTGTTAATTAAAACATTAATTTGCAAAAGAAACGATGAATCCAATCGATCTCAATTAGATCGCAGCTGGTCGTTCATCGAAACAAACGCATTCACACAGGCATGTCAAAGTAGCTTTGCTCCTACAATCATAACAATCTAATGAAAAATGGCTTCCCTGGATCCGAAAATGTAATGACCTAATATCTAACATATCTCCCATATTTCAGTGGTCCCGCTCCCCCGGATTAAAACGCTGTGCTGTTTGGTAAACACTCGACCTCGCACAAAGTTGTTCATCGTGTATACTAAAGCAGCAACACGTTTTTACCTGCGTGTACTAATAAAACACTGTTTTTGCTCGCTCTTTTGCATGTATTAATTTTTGACGTAGTTGTTATTAGCCAGCACTGCTAGCAGCGGCGGCTAGTAGCCACTTGGCGGAACAGCCGTGTGCAGACGCAACGCAGTTAAGCGAAGTGAAGAGAGAGATGCTAGTGACCCATGCAAGGGTACCCATGGAAAGTTGAGCTGCAAAAAATTAGGTAGATGAATGTCTGCAGTCGACTGAAACTTAAAGAAAACATATATTTGTTGTCGTGTCAACAAAGTTTGTGGTTGTAATATTTAGGTGCACGGTTTCGTGCAAACTTGCAGGAGCTTTAACGACCTCGCGAGCGAGATTCCTCAACAGAGCTGCTACTAGGTTGTTAGCATTCAGAGCTAAATCAACAAGCAAGGGGGGCCAGACAGAGAGAGCGAGAGAGAGAGAGGGGTAGTTTTTGGATTCACTCTATGAAGCTGGGGAGCCTTTTTCGGGACTCGTTAAAGGCTTGTCTCGGTGCTTGATAGTCCCCCGGCTGTTAACGACCACTCGACACAAAGCTCAAGTTGCTGGTTAGCCAGCTAACCATAGCATTATCCATCTAGTTGAAGAGCTAGCTAGCACCAGCCTGCCTGCCTGCCTTCCGCCGACGTGCACTTCCCCCACTCTCCCTCCAGCCGGCTAGCCGCAGCGTTAGTCCGGTACATAAAATGAAGCGACCATCAGCATTTTGGGAAGCTGTGTGGCTGTTTGGATTTTGCTGATGTATGAGGAGACGATATTGTTTTTGTGAGGTAGGCTTGTTTTAATTATGGCCTCTTTGAACTTTTTGCAACAGACATACCTAAAGACACACCAACCCTGACCTTAGACCGGGTAATGTTAGCTCCGCTATCGGTAACATTTAGCCGTTAGCTTCGACCAGATGGGGGTGTCTACTTGCTGGAGAACAAGCCGCGTTACCTGGGTGCTAACTTTAGGTTGAAATATGTTCAACGTCGGCGGTGGTCGAGGTGTGATCCACAGGGTAGCCGGCTAACATTTGTTGAAGTATGTGTGCCTGTGTGTGATATTTGATAAATTTCTCGTAGTTTACCCTCTTCGGGACACTTTGCTGCTACGTCACCGTTGGTAGTTGTTAGCATTTCCGTATCAGCCTGTCGCCGGTGACACGGACCTGGCTATTTGCTGGACAGAACCAACCCTTTGAAGTCGGTGTTTACATTGAGGAATAGTGCTTAGCTCTGCAATTATTCAACTATAAAATCTCAATAGCTTTTCACCGTGGCACTGCAAAACAAACGGCAGCCAGTGTCTGCTAACATTACAGTTATTAAAACACGAACAAACACCCGTTCACCGCCAAAGTTAACTTGTAAAAACGTTAACACTTTTCACGTTAACTTAGCTTAGCCAGGATGTTAAGACGTTAACTCATCATGTCATCACTTTTCGCGTTGGACAACTTCATATTTAGAGACATTATAAGCTGCGATGTGACACAAATTTGGGTTTTATGGGACTTTGATTTGACGTTAGTTTGTTTGTCGGGGAAGAAGAGGGAGAGGAGTGCGTTTACAGTGTTGCTGCCACCGTTTATTACGAAGATGTAACGTCAACGTTACATAAAGAAATTCATTTTCCATCTGCTCACAAGCGTTTTGCCAACAGCTTTCAGGTGCCATTTGCTAAACACTGCTTCAATGTAGCACCGTGTACTGTGTATATATAATAAAATGTTGCAGGTATGGTTTATTTTTAGAGTGTTGACTGTATGGAAAACACTCCTGAATAAATACAAGGCGTGCACATACATTGGTGTGTGATCGGCTCCCGTGCGTTATAAACACGATAAAGGCGCACCCGATATTTTGTTTTAAAATGCCCGTGACGATGAACATTTCGAAATGTGTTATCGTTAGCTCACAGGATGTTTTTTTTTCAAGTATGGTAGCTCAGTTGTGCGTGTGTGTGTGCGTTTTGTTGTTTTGCAACTGCACTGGCGTGTCTGAAAGCTAGATTTCAAAGTCACTGTCACATTTATTGTCATTTGAGCCCATTAGATCGGAGGAGCGGGGGGCGCACAGCCTCGCATCATGGATGATGATCTCTGTAATCTATTTTCTATCATTCACCGCGATCCTGACAAATATTAACGAGGCTGTGATGTAAAACAGCGAAGCCGATCGCGCTCTTATTTTGAAAGTATCGCCCCCTTTACGCTGTTTTAAACCACAAAAAAACACAACGTGACTTCCCATTATTGGCTTCGTGTGTTAAACATGGTGACCCCGTCCAGTCCTGCATTGTTTGTTGTACAGTATTTGATATAAATGGCGTGAATCTCATAGCGGAACTATGAAGCGAGCAACAAAGGTTCTGCACGAAAGGAGCCCCGCTGCAACAGGAAGTTCTGCACACGGAAGTTGTGTTTTCTTTGTGTATCCCGATTTATGGTTGTTTTATTTTAGGAAAACACCATTTTAGTTTGATCATTTTGTGCCTTTTCACGCTGCAGATTCACCCGATTTCTTTGGATTATGCATTGCTGGGTAAATAATAACTTGAATTGTTAAAGAGGTTTGCGATTGATCTGTCTCCTGTAAGCCCCCCGCGCTATTTTCATGAGTTTGCGAGCAAAGCTCGGCTGCAGTAGTGCTAACGATAGTCAGATTAACACAAGGAAACAAGTAAACTGAGGACCTAACTGCCATATTTGACATGTTTTATACTGTTTACATTGTGGTTGTTTGAAAAGTGCTTTTAGATTGGCGTGGAGTCCAGTGTGGCAGGAAAATGTGGAACATGGGGATTTTTCTGATGATAAACATGTTGCCTAATGAGATGTCATTATTTATTTTGGTCAGTGGGGACCCGTGCACTGTTTGGCTGTTAATTTCTTATGGGAGCAAAGCTCACGTCATGAATTTAGTCATTTCCCCCATATCATTTATTATGCAGTGATTGTTGTTAATACATATTTGTACATTTGGGTATGTTGGCTTGAACAAATTGTTACATAATATCATTACATTAATTCAGTCTTAAGCTTTTTGTTTAAACCAACTGTCTTAGTAGTGTATATTAAAACCTACAACCTATGCTGTCTCTCATAATATTTCAGATGGATAGATTACTTTATTGATCCCCAAAGGGAAATTCTTGTGTTGCAGCCACAGTTGCAGAGCACAACACAGGCATGCAATATGTACCAAAAGACATGAGGTAGTTAAAATTAAAATGCATAATCACAGTTCAACTATAGCAAGAGTGACAGCTACTTGACCTGATGTTAATGGCATAACCAGTTTTCAGATAAAATGTCCGTACATTGTTTGCATGCTGTCAATTCTACTCCTGATTAATATTTACATTAATATTTACATGTTTATTGTATTTGTGCTTTTAAATCCCAGATCTCTGTCAAGGAGGTCAAAATCAGTACAGGGGATGGACGAGCAGAAATCAAACTGCGAAGAGAATGACTCTGAACCAACAGGTAATGTGTTTTTTTTGTTGTTGTTTGTTCATGTCCCAGCGCTATCCATTATAAATGCACACTATTCTGCAGGCAGATGAATAATATCACATGTGCCTTTTGTTCTAAAAGAGAAATGCACACAGATGAGAACAAAAACAGATTTTTCATTTTCCCCCAGTGGAGATTTGTAAACATAATTTATTACCAGACAATGGAGCAGAACAAATAGGGAGCAGATAAGCAGCAGATAAGTCAGTACGGCTTTAGTGAAAAGTATCTATGTGTTTGCTTAAAGTGACCTTTTTTCTTTTTTCCCTCCATTTTACAGCTGATGACAATGCCCCTTCAAAACAGCTTGTCTCCTCTGAGGAGGAGTCCAAAGCCCTTCCTGCTGCTGAGGATGTGTCTGGTGCTACTGCAGCCTCTTCCAGCACACCTGTGTAAGTTTCTCATTCAGCTCCTAAAGGATATTTTGTGCTCTCTTGTGGTCTTCATCCCACGAAGCTGCTCATGTAACACCAAAAACTGAATCTCCACATGTATTTAGAATGATTTTGTTTGTAACCGTACAGAGAGAACGTTCGAGCCTGTGCGCTTTGTAACTGTGTGGAGCGGAGTCTGCATGGACAGCGGGAACTGAGACACTTCGGGCCGTCTTCTGAACGGCCGACCCTCAAGCCATCAGCTTCTGCACTGCCTCAGCCCGGGAATGATGACCTGTCTTCCATTGGATTTTCCGACTCCCCCTGCCTGGCCGCACTCTTTGACGACTCAGGTTGAGTGCAAAGCATTACACTTTATTATTACATATCATTAGTGTACAACAAATGATTACTTTTACACCTTCTTGAAGCCATGCGCAAAGGTGTAGAATTAAAGTTTGGTTAGAAATGTTACTGATGATGGGCTTTATAATGAACAGGGGGCTGTTGGGTTCATCACTGGTGTGCGGTGTGGTCAGACGGAGTGAAGCGGATGGAGAATGAGGAGCTGGAGAACGTGGATAAGGCCGTTATCTCAGGGACACAGCGGGTAAATGCACTGTCAATATACTTTAGGTGGTATTATTACACCAACTTCTTTCACAATCTTACTCTTAACAATTGTTTTGTTTTTGTTTGGTCAGCTTTGCGAATACTGCAAAAGGCTGGGTGCAACCATTCGATGCCATGCTGAGGGCTGCTTACGGTTCTACCACTTCCCCTGCTCGGCAGCCAGCGGATCCTTCCAGTCCATGAAGCAGTTGGTCCTCCTCTGTCCAGAGCACATAGACAAAGCAGAGGCGTTGGGTAAGAGAAGCAGAAATCTTTGTCAAAATGTTGACACTTAAGGCATGCTCACAGTCTAGAGCATGTGCTCTGCACACATTATGTCCCATGAAACAGCAAAGCACTTAGAGTCTTTAAAAAGTGGCAACTAGCTACCTACCTAGAAGAACACAAAAATAAATCACACTAATGCAATTTTTATTTTTATAATACCATTTCATATGTGTCTTTTTTTTTATTTTTTATATATATATAGCAGGTGAGGAGTCTTGGTGTGCAGTGTGTGACTCAGCGGGGGAGCTCACGGACTTGCTGTTCTGTACGGGTTGTGGCCTACATTATCATGCGGCCTGTTTGGAGATTGGTGCCACGCCCATCCAGCGTGCAGGGTGGCAGTGCCCGGAGTGTAAAGTGTGCCAGACTTGCAGGTGAGTCTTTTTTTTTCTTTTTTATATGAGTGAATCAGATGCCATGCCTAACATTTTGCATGATAATTATTTAGCTTTTTAATAGACTTTTAGAATTTTACACTTGATTTCTGCATTTTTAAGATTAATGTCTTGATTCTTCTACTACTTTTTCTTAGACAACCAGGCGAAGACTCCAAAATGTTGGTATGCGATGCCTGTGATAAGGGCTACCACACCTTCTGTCTCCAGCCAGCCATGGATTCTCTTCCCTCTGACCCATGGAAATGCAGAGTAAGTCACGTTTGTCACTCAGCTTTGTACAGAGAGGTGGCCTTCCCCTGAAAACCTATCGTGGAAGCAAGTTTGCATACATTTTTAAGACAGAATCCCTCTGTCAGAAGCTTTTTTGTTCATCAGCACATTTGAAGAGGTCTTGATCATTGACCATTGACCATTTATCTTATATTGTGTCCCCATAATCTGTGCTATGTCAGAGGTGTCGTGTTTGTACGGAGTGTGGCGTCCGTGGTCTGGTGCTGCCTGGCTCGGCCCAGTGGTTTGACAACTATTCTGTGTGTGAGGCCTGCCAGCGTCACCGCAGCTCTACGTGTGGCGTGTGCAGCAAAGCTGCCAACCCATCTGTCATTCTGCAATGCTGCAGCATGTGCCACAGGTGAGTTTAAGTGCAATAGCGTTCAGTGGAGGTAACTATCATGAGTGAGCTCATGTTGTCGTAAGATATTTCCTAATGATCTCTTTATTGCCTTAGGTGGGTACACAGTGAGTGCGCTTTAGCAGGGGAGCTTCCAGAAGCCAAGTGCATTTGCATGCTTTGCAAGGAGCGGCAGCCTGTTACTCAACCATACACAGCAGAGGTACAAACCAGAGAAGCATCTGAGGAGACTGAAGGACACGTAGAATTGGTGGAGATGACAATCCAAACGGATGCAGACATGGTGACAGAAGAGCACACAGATTTATCAGAGGTGACAACAGGACAAAAAGGCACAGCAGAGATGGATCAGGATCAGGCTGAAGCCACAACTGACAAAGAGACACCCATGGACTTGGGTAAGTCTGAGATGGACGCAACATAACACACACATCTACAAAACATGGCAGTCATGGGTTTTTGTTGGATTAATGAAATAATGTAACTTGTTTATGTCCAAGATGTTCTGATGTAAGTTAACTACTTTTGGCTTTAGGGGTGGAATCTGCAGTTGTTGAGACAACAGACACTGGGGAGAAGATCATGGAGGAAAAGCCGACGGTAGCAACAGAAGAATTCGCTTCTGAGGCACCCGCTGCTCCACTCGAGTCTACAGGTAAACACAGAACAGAGTGTAGACATGCCTATTTGAAACTGAAAACAAAGCAGCACTTTATTATTTGCATCAAGCAGTGCCGTAACTAATGACAGATTTATAAATGTTCGCACTAATAACCCCCCGTTTCTTAATCTCGTATGTAGACTGCGCAACAACAGAACAGGGGCTTTCTTGTCTACCTGCTGATGAAGAGGGAGCAAAAGAGGCAGTCAGCCAGGTGACCCAAGCCACCCCTTCCCAGGACCCCACAGCAGAGACACAGTGTAACAGTCCTAAAGTTGAACCACCAGTGTCACAGCAGGGTCCTGAAAATATGGAGGTGGAGAAAGAGGTGGAGGAAGAGAAGCAGGAGACCACCCCCTCAGTGGTACAAGAAGTATCAGCAGCATTATTAAATAGTGACTCTGATGACATGCCAGTCACAGAACCATTGAGTAAGGATCCACCAAAGTTACCAGCTTCTCCTGCCTCTGTGGATAAAACAGATCATTTGCCCATGGCTAATGAGCAGGAAAGAAGTCCATGCCAGGACCACCGGTCTCCCTCACCTCTTTCTTTATCTGTAGACACACAAGAGGGCCTCTCTACTGTGGACATGGAGGGGAGGTTACTACCTCACTCTGAGGAGGAGGAAGACGAAGATGATGATGAGCCAATGAAAGGAGAGGATCATAATTTGGACATAAAGGAGGAACTTCACGAGCGAGCGGTTAAGCCAGAATTGCTGCTGGATGAGATGTCCAATATGAGCCATGGAGATGAGAGCAGCAGTGGCTTTATGGGCTCTCCAGGAGAAGCTGATCATCAGCTCTCTATGGAATTTGGCCTTGTACCCGCTGGACGCTCACACACAGATAACCTGCTCACTGAGACCGATGACTCGCTTCCTTTTGAACCCCTCAGAAGCGACAGAGAGAAGGTGAAACGCAGAGGATCCCCAGGTCGCTCACGGGTCAAACAGGTGAATTTGCCATGTACAAGTTCGACTATGTAGATTGAGCAACTGCGTTCTTTACCTGCTGTTTTTAAGATGCCATCGTCACATTCTCACAACATGGTTTGAAATGTTTTTTCCTCTACTCATAGGGGCGAAGCAATAGTTTTCCTGGGAAACGTAGACCTCGAGGTGGTGGTGGTGGAGGGAGAGGGCGTGGTGGTAGATCACGCCTCAAAGCCATGGCCTCCTGCATTGATGCCTTCTTGGTAAGCTGTGATTTACACATTTTTTCAGAATTTGTCATTTAATTACATATTTTGGCGCTACGTTTTACTATTTATTCCCTTGTCCACAGCTAAGCATGACCACAGACACTGGAACAAGTAAGGAGGAAGATGATGAGGAAGATGACACCATGCAGAACACAGTGGTTCTTTTTTCAAACACTGATAAATTTGTCCTGCTCCAGGTACAGCTATTGTTGTGGTGTGACATTTTTAATTACCCCAAGGCACAGTTACCACTTTAAATGCAACACAAATAGACTCTTTGTTTCCTTGCTTTAATTTTCCCTTCTCTCTTTCTGTCTTCTGTTTTTAGGATATGTGTGTTGTGTGTGGCAGTTTTGGAAAGGGGGCCGAGGGGCAGTTGTTGGCATGCGCTCAGTGTGCCCAATGTTACCATCCTTACTGTGTGAACAGCAAAGTAAGTAAAACATTATCCTTTGATGACCCCCCCCCCCCTCCTCATCATTGAATTTGGGAAATCCAGGTAGATTAAATCTGATATCATCTCCAGATCACCAAGACGATGCTCCGTAAGGGCTGGCGCTGTTTGGAATGCATTGTGTGTGAGATGTGTGGAAAGGCTTCGGACCCCTCCCGTCTGCTGCTGTGTGACGACTGTGATGTCAGCTATCACACCTACTGCTTGGACCCACCCCTGCACAATGTTCCGAAGGGTGGTTGGAAGTGCAAATGGTAAAAAAAAGAGCAAACTCTTAAGAGCACAATGCTTGGTTCAGCCTTGTAGCTTTGAATGGGGTCAAATGGAAATGACTACATGTAAATTTGCATATTATGTAAAACACTCATGCCACAGCCCTGCATTAGCAGTTCAGAGGCCCATCCCTCTGCCTCTTTCTTCTATGGCAGCAGAAAAATTGCTAAACCACTCACATAGGCATCTATATTTTTATTGCATCTTGGTATTAGCTGTATAATTGTTACAAAATGGTTCACTACTTCTGCGCAGGTGTGTATGCTGTGTGCAGTGTGGCTCCAACTCACCGGGTTTCCACTGTGAGTGGCAGAACAACTACACCCACTGTGGCCCCTGTGCCAGTCTCGTCACTTGTCCAGTATGCAGAGAGAACTTCATGGAGGAGGAGCTGCTGCTGCAGTGTCAGTACTGCGATCGGTGGGTGTTGCTCATTAGAACTACACGTGCACACACCAGAGGCATGAGCTGAGCTATTCATGAAACCGCAGCTAATGAAGACAAGCGGGGAATGGATTATTTATGTATTCTTCGTGCCATAAATTATTCCATAACATCTTTGATTTGCGGCATGATACGTTATGAAAGGCATGTGTATCTTATGTATTTCTGTGTGTCTGTGCAGATGGGTCCATGCTGTCTGTGAGAGTCTGTACACAGAGGATGAGGTGGAACAAGCTTCTGATGAAGGCTTTGCATGCACATCCTGCACCCCATATGTTCCAAAACCTGTGGGTAAGTCTCAAGATGAAAAAACTGAAGACATGAAGATTACGGTTTTAAAAATATACACAGGCATTTCTTATTTTTAGTAGGTACTAATGACATTTCTTTTGCTTTCTCTACCTGCTTTTTGCCTTTGTTCAACAGTGGAGTCAGCCATTATGGCTTCAATAAAGATCAAGGAACCAGGTTGGTGGATTTTGCCTCTTCATGTTTGTTATTATAAGTACATTCTGTGTGGTGATCTTCTATGTGTTCTCCTGTAAATCGCTCTGATTTGCAAATGTCACTTTACAGAACCGCAGTTCTACCGGTTGGAGGGTGTGTGGCTGACAGAGTCAGGCATGACCCTGCTTCGGAGCATCTCCATGTCCCCCCTGCACAAGAGACGGCAGCGTCGCTCTCGTCTTGGCACTCTGTGTTGTGACGGAGGTCCTGATGGAATGGACCTCAGGGAGGTTGAAGGAGATGGGGAGGAGGGCAAAGGTTGGCACACAGTCCGCTCATCAGTTTATAATGAACAATTTTTAGGAGTGTTTTTTTTTAATTTAAGGCTATATGCATATTCGATGTTATTCCGTAGGAGAACCCATGGACTGTGAAACCAAGATGGAAAACCCAGGGAGCCCCGACAGAGAAGGTGGGGCAGAGGGACCTGAAGGCATGGCTGACTGTGAGGGTCTCAAAGGTGGAGCAGAGGAGACGGAGGATAGCAAAAAAAGAAAGCGGAAACCTTACAGGCCTGGTGAGCTACCCAGAATGTCACAAGACAACTTTGACATGGATGTCAAAGCATCCACAAAATATTTACAGATATTTTATTCATAAAGGAATTGGAGGCTTCATGGTGCGACAAAGGAAATGTCACACACGGATGAAGAAAGAATTCTTTGCTCAGCTGGCTGGAGAGACTATGTTGGATGGACAACCAATAGAGAGAACCATTGATGAAGGTTAGTGACAACAGATTGCTGAATTTAATTTTATCCAATTTTATAAGAATGGGGCGAGGTTAAGTGGGTTTACTTTTACTTTTGCCATGCTGATTTCCAGCTATTGACCATTTGACCCTCTTCTTATGGTCTGCTCCATAAAGCCACACTCCACCTTGTGTAAAAAATGGAGCCCTCCTTTATTTTGAATATGGTCTCTATGTTGACTTACTGGGGCTACCAATGGAGAAGGATCAAGCAAATCCTTTTTTAACGCATGGGTGTTTTTGATCTGAGTGCCCTCTCATCACCCCTCCATTACTAGAGGCAGCTTTTTGGGAAATTGTATGTTTGGAAAACTGAATTTTATGGTTATATCTACGTAGGACCCCACCCTGACACAGATAACATAATGGATCCAAAACCAGCGGAGGGCGAGGAACAGGCCAAGAAACGTCGGGGCCGGAAGAAGAGTAAACTTGAGGACATGTTTCCAGCTTATCTCCAGGTTTGCAGTCTCTCTATGCCCCATGCTTCAAATCTTTTTGAAACTAATGGTATCCAGTGATATGATGTTCATGTCTCAAATGTTTTTGTTTCACTGTAGGAGGCTTTCTTTGGGAAGACACTAATAGACTTGAGCAAGAAAGCTGTAATGATACCCCCAGGGCAGAGGCCAGGCGCATGCCTTGTCCGACCTTCATTACCAGCACCGTCAGGGCTCAAACCTACTGCCCCAGAAAGTAAGATCACTAACTTGACCTGTGACACATGAAAGCTCTGCAGATTATTTGTGACACTGGGTGTGGAAAAGGTTAGTACATGGGGTGTGACCTTCTGCTTCTCTCACTAGCTGATGCCAAGGATCGTGTGGTGAAAGATAGTTTTCCTCTCAAGCAAGAGGGGGGTGAGGACCCCCAGGCTCAGGGAGAAGGTGCAGGTAAGTGTCTGTTTTGACACTGATGCCACTGGTTTATTGTTATGGTCTTGAAGTAATTTTAATTTTGTTGAAAATTGCATCTTTTTAGGAGCGTCTGCACCATCCTCATCACTAAAGGACCAGGCGCCAACTGATCCTCATGATTCTGATGCAGAAAAAAGTGAAGGTAACTCTCCTGATAGGATACTTTGATATGTACAGTATGCAACATTAACTTTGAGACATGTTTAATTACTGATGTTAACGTGACTTACATGACAGGTCTTCCACAAGGGGTGGAGAGTCAGGACTCTGAGCAGTTCTTCAGGAAGGTTCTGGGAGTGTCAGATGGCTCCTCTTTGGGGGGCATGAAGCCCATCTTGGAGGGCAGTAAGGGAGAACTCAACCGTAGCGCTCTGCCACAGAGAGCTCTCCTCTCAGGTGGGGATGCCTGCAGATTATTCTGTCATTACCTTTCTGAAATTCAAAACCATGTATGTTGTATCATTCAGGACATATGCATGTAAGATTTAAGTGAAGCAAACCTGGGAAATCTCTTGCAGGGTCCCTGCCCTCAGCTGGAATGATGGATGCCTTTCCTGGCCTTTCTCAGTCACCGTTCTTTGACATGCGGTAGGACCAATACTGAATTGCCTAGTGCATCAGTCTATATGTATCTATAGTATGTAGTTTTGGAACAACTTGTGCTGAAGATCAAAGTGTAAAAGCAGATGCAATTTTATTTTCTTTTATGCAAGAATACACTTTTGTCCCTGTTGTTGACACATGTAAGCCCTTTATCTTATGGAAGACAACCCCCTCTTATTTGATGTACAGGGACCGAGGAGGACTGTTCAGTCCAGATGGGGGTGAGGAAAGCCCCTGGGCTACTCCCTCTACCCCAGCAACTCCCTCCTCCCCACCGACCCCCACTGAGGCAGAGGGTGATGGGCTGTCCTACAACCAGCGCAGTCTCCAGCGCTGGGAGAAAGATGAGGAGCTGGGGGAACTCTCAACCATTTCCCCTGTTCTTTATGCCAATACCAACTTTCCCACTCTCAAACAGGACTACCCAGGTGAGTGTGGAAGTAAAGTTATTAAACCAAACTGTCATGCTTTTTCGGTACAGTTTATATCACTTGTAAATATTGAGCAGATGTTAAACATTTCTCCTGTCACAGACTGGGCTAGTCGCTGTAAACAAATCATGAAGATCTGGAGAAAGGTGTCAGCTGCTGACAAGGTTCCATATCTGGTAGGTACTCTGTTTTGTGTTTTAAAAAAATCATAGATAATTGATTTATGTTAACAATTGTTCCCTGCAGTTCTATTATAACACAAATTTCTAAAATGTTGTGAATGATGCCAGATTTTTGTTGTTCTGTTTAATCATATTCTCCCTGGTAGCTTATGGAACCATCTCTGCTATGCATAAAGCCTCAAGGAAAAAATTATCAAACACAGAAATACTGTTAAATCTGAACTGTCTGGTGGGTACTGCTCATTAGAGGCCCAATTAGAAAATTGGCATTAAATCTATCCAAATCTACACTAAACAAAAAGTAGAATTATTGAAATGAAATGTTGAAATGTTTTTAGACTTTATTTTCTTATCTTAATATGTGATATCTTTCTGTAGCAAAAGGCCAAAGATAACCGAGCAGCTCAGAGGATAAACAAGGCACAGAAGGTGAGCTAAAGTATCAGCATATTTTTGTTTTGTCAAAATGAATGACAGGTTTGGTACCCTTCATTAGAGTTGAGGAGCAAATTGTTAATGCTTCCTCTCTCCCCCTCTCACAGCAGGCAGAGAGTCAAGTGTGCAGGCCAATCAAAACAGAGGCAGGGCGTGTGAAGGGAGAACGGCCCAGTTTACACCTCCAGATCCCTCCACCTTCAGGCTCTACGTCAATTTCTTCCCAGCCCAGCTCTGCAGAAAGCCCATTTCCCTTCCCTCCAGATTCAGGATCATCCTCTGTCTTTTTCTCAGATGGACCTGTTAAGACCCCAGGGTCAGCTGAAATCCGGACAGATCCCTTGGCCAAGTTTCCTCCTCAGTCACCCCATTCTCACTCCCACCCAACCACACCCTTCTCCCATGCCGGGGCCAGCCCCTTGCAGGCCTCTTCCTCAGGTTATTCCGCTTCCGGCCCACAGGGTCCTCCTCAGGGACGGCCAGCCAGTCTTGGCCCCTTTGACATGCAACCAGGAACTCCTGGAACCCCCAGACGGGCTCAGCAGGTTGACCCCTACTTCAGATCACAACTACAGCAGCAACAGGGTCATCTACCACAATCACAGCAAGGCTCTCAGGAGTCCCTAGGACCTCCAGAAAGTCCTCATTCAAGAGGTGCTGGGCTTGGGGAGTCGCCCATCTTCTCACCACCCCACAATACCCACTACGGAGACCCTTTCAGAAACCAGCAAGGGATGGGACGGCCAGAGTATGGTTCATCCCCATCACCCTCTGCAGTGGCTTCCTCACCTGTAAGCACAGGGCAGTATAGGGCTGACATGAGTGCACCTTCTCCACGCTCCTCTGCAGTTGGAAGACCTGACTTATCCACTGGCTCCCCTGCTGGGATGCTGGAATCTGGAGATGGTTTATTCAAGGCACCTCTGACACCACGGATGCACCAAGGGGAGGGTGGGACACTCCCTGGAGCATCCCCTAGCCACCCCTCTGAAAGCTACAGGCAGTCCCCGTCCCACACTTTCTCTGACCCGCACACACAGTCACCACTAACTCCCAGACCACAGTCAGGTGACAATTGTTCTCTTGGACCCCAGAGACACCCTGTCAGTCAACAGGAACTATGTCCTAGAGTGCCCTCCAGCCCACAGTCCCAGGGCAGCTCTCAGTCTCCCCACACTCCTGGTGGCCTCTCCAATGATGCTTACTCTGTCCAGTCTCCTGCTACCCCTCGTTTTCAATCCCCAGACCCATGTTCTCAGCCACCTTCAAGGCCACAATCTAGAGACCCTTTTGCAACTTTTGCGCCCCCTCGACCTCCCTCTGTTGCAGAGGGAACTGCAAGTTACAAAAGCTCACCTCATCCAAACCAGCCACCTCCACCTCACCCCAACAACAGTTCCATAGGGGATCCTCTCTCTGGTAAACCTTCAGCACCTCCTAATTTCAGTCGCAGCCCCAACACAGGAGGCTTCCAAATGACCCAACAGCAGAGTCAGATGTTACAGGGCCAGCTTCAGCAGCCACAGCCACAAACTCAGCAGACAGCAGACGGTTTCAACTCCAGGGTGCCACCTCCTGGATCTCAAGAACTACCAGCTGTCCGCCCGCCAGACGCACCTCATCAACCAGCGTTGCCAGGCACTCAAGAAATACCTGACATTTCAGGAGTGCAGGATCCTGCATTGGTAGGCCTTAGCCCATCTGACCTGGAGAAGCATCGACAGGTATTAAAGTGTTAGCCAGTGAACAGGCATTCTGTGCACCTTCTACGTGTTTTGCTAATCAGTGCTTCTCGTCTTTTCTAGCGCCAGAGACTGAGGGAATTCTTAATCAGACAACAAATGCAGAGAAATTCAATCAGACAAGAGAAGGAGGCTGCTGCTGCTGCTGGCAGCGCGTCTCCTGGTTGGTCTGGAGGGGAAATGGGAGCCTTTCCACAAGACAAGGCCCACAGAGCACCACCACCATATCCACAGGTAATATAACATCTTAACAGCGATGTGATTTTAGCAATTAGAAAGATGTCCTTAGATGGCCTAAGTGCAAACTCAAAGTATCGGCTTCACTGAAGATTTAATGGAAATCAAAAACCCTGAAATGCTTAATTTAAGTTAAGTTGCACTGTTTTATAATTGAGGCTGCACTTTGGCCTCTGTGTTAACTGGTGCAAACAAAATGACAAAGTGAGCAGGTAGTAGGCCACTAATCACAGGGTTGGTGGTTTCATTGCCAGTTCTTTCTTCTTCTTTCATGGTCGCTACCGTTGTGTGTGTGTGTGTGTGTGTGTGTGTGTGTGTGTGTGTGGGGGGTGGGGGTGAATGAGAGATGAATTGTAAGGAGTTTTGGGACAAAAAAGCACCCTATATTTACCATCTATTACAAATGAAAATGACCGGTACATTTACCCGTTATTACTTTGTTAAGGATCGTGTTGCTGCTGCTAATGCTGGAGCTCAGGCTTCTGTGGCAGGAAAGATGCCCATGACTGTTGGAGGCAAGGAGGAAAAGCTCATTCGCCCACCACCTACAGGAACCCCTGCCATCATGGATCCTAGTGCACTAAGGTAAGCGCCTCACTAAAGAACAAGAAATTTCTGTATTTGGTCATTTTGGTTGGTTTTCTGTAGTTGCATATATATCCAAATTCATAAATAGGAATATTACTGGAACTTATTTTGGGATGTCATGAGCCCTGATGCACAAACTGGTCACAACCCCTGAATCTTCAGAATTTGGTAATGCCGTATACATGGTTTAAATTAAATTGTATTATTTTCCCTTTTGTGTGTCTTGCAACTTCAGGCCTCCAGGACCCACCAGACCTCAGGGCATGTTTGCCCGTCCACCATTCCCTCCTCAGTGGCAGGGCCAGGCTCCAGGTCCAAGGAGGTTCCCCACACCTGGCATGGATGCTATGGGCATAAGACACAATCTCAACCCTGCTGTCAACATCCAGGGTATGGAAGGCATGGCTAACCCCCACACCATAATGCCAGGACATGGAGGAGATACCATGCAACCAATGAGCCAAGGTCCCCCGCCACAGTTCATTGAATTGAGACACAACTCACAGAGGATACCCCTACGACCCCAGTTTATGCCCCGTGGACCTCAGCCGAGACCACGTCTCTTTGTTCCACAGCAAGAGATGGTAGCACCTTATGGTCAGCAACATCCCATAGCTCAAGCTGGTGCCATTCAAACAGAGGGGAGCAGCAACTCACAGCTGGGGTTACAGCAGGGTGGACTGTCAGTTTTACTGCCTCAGCAATCTACAGGCCCAGTAACACAACAGTCCCACCTGCAGCCCCAGGCAACTCCTTCCACTCCAAACATTCCTAGCACTGAGCAGCATCAGCTTCCACAACGAAGCGTTGTCGCAGGGCCCCAGGCTGCCGCGGTAGAAAACAGTGAGGAACTGCCAGAGCCTGACCTCGAGGGGCTTGGGGATGCCCCAGGGGATGGAGGTGTGGAGGATGATGATTTGGCTCTAGACTTGGACCCTGACAAAGGAGATGATGAGTTGGGCAACCTGGACAATCTTGAAACCAATGATCCACATCTAGATGACTTGCTTAACAGTGATGAGTTTGACCTACTGGCTTACACTGACCCTGAACTGGACCAAGGAGACCCTAAAGATGTCTTCTCAGACCAGCTGCGGTTGGTGGAGGCAGAAAGTGAAGCACCTTCATCTTCCTCTGGTTCTGGGCCTGTTAAAGTGGAAGAGAAAGCTAAGGTAGACCCAGGACAGAAGTCTCTCACAACAGCTCCCACCACTACTGGGGGTGCTGCTACCCACCAGCCACCCTCTGCAGAAACTGCTGATACCTCCAAGGTCAAAGTAGAAGATAGAGGATTGACCCCTCAGCTGCAGCCAGGACAGACTGTGGTGAAAGATGAAATCGGAGAGGCTGTGTCCATGCTTCTTGGTGGGACCACACCATCAGCTAAACCCACACAACCAGAAAACCAGTCAGCTTCACTCAGTTCTGTTCGATTAGGGGGACTTACGTACCCGCTTCCAGGCCAAGCGGATCCACTGCCTTTTCCTCCAGCTGCTCCACATGCAGATATTGGTGATGATCTGCTGGGGCTCCCTGATGTTGGGGGACAACACTCCCCCGCTGTAGATTTGGCAAAAGTAGAGAGCTCCTTAGATGGTGAACTGCCCCTTCTAATACAGGATCTGCTGGAGCATGAGAAAAAGGAGCAACAGAAGCAGCAACAACAGCAACAGCTTAGTTCCCTCCACCAAGGAGGCATGGCTCCTCATTTTCCTGGCCTCTCAAGTCAACAGCCAAACCCACAGGCACCTGGGCAGATAATGCTGCCACACCATCGTCCACCACCTCAAGGAATGATGGCTCAACCAGGAATGGTGCCCCGTCCACCGCACATGTTGCAACAACAGCAGCAGCAGCAAAGGCTTGTGGGAACCGGAATAGCACCTCCACCTCATATGACAATGGTCCAACAGCAAGCCATGATGAGGATGGGGCAGCCAGGGGTCCATACAGGTCTCAGTCATCAACAGCAGCCACAGCCAGTGGTTAAACAGCCGCCCCTGGCCAACAATTTCTTCCCAGATAAAGGTAATCATTGTTTTGTTTTTTTTTCAATGTCATTACTTTATGTAATTATGTTCTGTTCAAACTATATCAGCAGCTTTTGTGTTATTCTTTTGATAGATTTAGACAAATTTGCAACTGATGACATCATGGATCCCATTGCCAAGGCAAAGATGGTGGCACTTAAGGGTATCAAGAGAGTGTTGGCACAGGATCCAATGGTTGTTCCCTCTGGCATTAACAGGTACCTTTGTTGTGTCAACCTTTTATTTATGTTTGTGCGTAACTATGTTTTAGTTAGTGTATAATCACTTCAGAATAAGAGTTATATTTTTATTATCTTAGAATGAGTCTCTTACATCTACAGATGCTGTGGGTCCTCTGCCACATAGTCTGCCATGTTGAACAATTATTCTATACTAACGGACAAACACTAGACACACAGATGGGACCATTTATGCTTTTAGCCGCCACTGTAGTTTCTCTTTCACGTTAGTATGGAGAGGGTGATGTGACAGCGTTGTCATCAGCAACTGCAGTGCAAGGTGACACTAAATCCTGCAAATGAAATGACAGATACGTTTGTAAAATCTATGGCTTCCTTAGCTGTAGACACAAAATCATTATACTGCTGACAGCCAGCACAGCGTGCTTCTGCTCCACAAGAAATACAAAGACAATAAGATGAAGTGGAATGTTGCCAAAAATGGCACATGCTGTGTTTGGACAGAGTATACAGAGTCATTTTGTTTTTTATTCTTCATATGCAGTATTTTTATTTTATAACATTGATGGTACGCCACCTGTCCTCCACCAAATGGAATACAAATGAAGTCAGCTACCAGCTGGAGAACATAGTGGAGCATTTAGCAACTAAAGAGCCAGATATTTCCCTCAGGAGTTTGTGGGAACCAAATGGAGCTGAGCTGATAGGAGAGGATATTGTACTTACATGGCTCCAAATGAATATTAATGTTGCTGTGTGTTTGACGCATGCAGCAAATTAGTCAAGTCTAACAGTATACTGAAAGCAGGACAACTTCTGCAGGAGGGGACAGATACTGTTGGGAAGACTTAGAGTACTAGTGTTGGTAGGTTCATTTAGTTTCCTGGTTACCTATTGACCTTTGTACAAACATGTCAGTGGTTGCAAAAATATGAGGAGGGCATTGTTACTCAGTTCAGTTTGTACAGACCTGGTGTAGTTCTTAACACCCACAGGAATTATATAGTAGCAAATTGGTTATAAAACATACAAATACTGCTAGTTCAACTTCTATCCATAAAAGAAACGGTCACAGTTTTTGTTCAGTTTAAATATTGGTGGTCAATAAACATGTAGTTTAGTTTTTCCAATGCTAAGAGATTGTATCTACATTTAAATGCACTTCTCTACATACAACATTAAGTGAATGCATCACAAATGCAAATGTACCTCAATATGTACAGTAAGTTAACAAATTCTGTTCACGCCTGCGCAATCAGTGTTGATTATGACACTTGAGTTCATTAAGATATTTGGTCTGTTGGAGGTTCAATAGGTTAGGTTCAGTACAAAAATAGGCCCACACAAGCGTTGTTAACAAGTTGAATAATTCAGCAGGTTGGTTGGTGACGCTTATCACATTATGATTGGTGTTTTTTGCTGTCTTTTAATAAGCTGTGAACAAGAAGGTGATGCACTATGTATCACAGCTGAGCTAAAACGGTGCTCTCAGTCACCAGTAAGTGGAGCTCCACTGCAAGAAGCTACTGATAATGTCAGTGATTCACTTTACAGTGTTGCATTTGTTTGTACTGAACACCTCTACAACAGGACATGCAATGTAACTGGTACAACTGCTAGCTGGGGCAAATGATAAGAATTATTTACGTAATTAAGTATGTTTTACACAATATGCAAAGCGTGCATTCGGACATGATTAGGCACTGCGGCCAGACATAGCAGGGTTTTGCGGTAGTGGTGGTGCTGTTCTGGCCACAGCGCCGGATCCTGTCTGAATCTACACTAAGACCGTACTCTTCCTCCGAAAGTAGTGATCTCATGTGCAGCAGTTCCACCATATAACTGTCAAATGTCAGATATCATCACATGAAACCCATCAGGTTTTGGCAACACCATGGTAACTTGCATCTTTTTTTCACAGTTGTTGTTGGGAAACTGCCTTTACCTACCTTTACAGGCCATTGCTCAGCACACTGCTGATATTGTTTTATGTTTGGCTTTCCCTTCAGACAACAAGTTTCTCTGCTTGCTCAGAGGCTGGCCTCTGCCCCAGGCACAGATCCAGCTCAACTTGCATCTGGACCTCTAAAGGTATGCTACATTGGTTGTCAAGACTGATTTTATTTATTTCCATTAAGTCTGGTTCAGACTGATTTTCACTGCTTTCTTTTTGTGATTAGGAGGGAGAAACAAGTGATCCCACCCAATCAAGACCCAACCCTCCCCAGTTTGTGCAAGGAATCATCAGTATGTTCTACTAAAACTGCTTCTTGTTAAAAACCCTGTTTAGTAATCTGGAAACATTGCTGTTCAATAAAGCCATCCTCTTTTGTATTATTAAGTTATTCTGTTCTGTTACAGACGATGCAGAACAGCACCAATATGAAGAGTGGCTTCTTCACACCCAACAGTTACTCCAAATGCAGTTGAAAATTTTGGAAGAACAGATTGGAGTTCACCGCAAATCACGCAAGGCACTATGTGCTAAGCAACGCACTGCTAAAAAAGCTGGCAGGGAGTTCGCTGAGGCAGATGCAGAGAAACTGAAGTTGGTTACAGAAGAGCAAAGTAAAATTCAGAAACAACTTGACCAGGTGTGTAGATATGAGGTTTACAGATATGTCTGTAGTAAAGGTACTTTGCTTTTGATGAGTGTGAGTTCATATCTGTTCATAATTATTCTGCTTCTAGGTACGCAAGCAGCAGAAAGAGCACACCAATCTTATTGCAGAATACAGAAGCAAGCAGCAGCAGCATCAGCAAAGCTCAGGTCTTCTTACCCCAGGCCATTCTGGCCAGGGCGGCCCCCCTCACATGTTTTCCAAGATGCCTGGCCAGATAGTGATGGGCCAACAGGGACCACCAGTTATGGGCCAGCACCCAGGCATGATGCCCCAAGGTGGAATGCCTGTCAGGATGCCCCAAGGGCAGCCCTTTATTGGTGGAGCCCAACCCCAGTTGCCTGTGACTCTTGGAGCCACTGGTCCACGGGCCCCGGGTCCACCTGGGGCTCCAACAGGATTCTTCCCACAGGGACCTGGAATGCAAGGTGCAGACCCCAGGCTTCTCCAGGAAAGACAGCTTCAGCATAGGATGCAGATGGCGAAGCTCCAGCAACAGCAGCAACAGCAGCAGGTGATGATGGGCCAGCAACCTATACCACACCCAAATCAACAGTCTGGTTTAATTGCTCAGCCACAGGCCGGCATGATGGGGAACCAACTTATGGCCCAGCAACAAGCAAACACTCAACAGGGAATGCTAACCAACCAGGCCAATCAGCAAAGTATGGTGCAGGTTCCACAAGGAATGGTTGGAGGCCAGTCTGTGGCTCCAATGCCACAGAACCTTGCAGGAGGCCAGCCTATTAATCATGCTCAAGCCATGATGACAGCTCAACCAGGGATTATGGGGAACCAGCAAGTTGCGCTATCACAGCAACAGAGGCCTCAGTTGATGATGGGTCCGCAGGGAATGGTTGGATCTCCAGGTCATCCTGGCCTCAGGCCTCCCCAGGTCCAACTGACTCCACAACAACAGAATATTCTGGCCCAACGTATGCTTGCATCTCAGCAGCAGCAGCAACAGCAGCAAAATGTTGCGAAGAATTTGGCCCACCTCCAGCAGCAGCAGCAGCAGATGGTTCAGCAAAGACAACCAACACAGTTGATCAATCAGTCGAACCAGGAGCAAGGAGGATTCTCCCAACCTTCTACCCCACAGATGGGCTCCTCGCCTTCAGCAGGAAGTATCACACCCCAGCCACAAGGAGCTGCAGACAGCCAAAACTCAGGCCCCAAAGAGGGTGGGATCATCAGCCCTGATTCAAGAACGCCACCACAGCAGAGTGGACCCTCCACCCCTAATCAAATGACCCAACTAGGCTCTGCAAATGATCATCAAACGGACATGGGGAGGCAGCAGTTACAGCAACAGCAACAACAACAGCAGCATCAAAACCAGGTTTATATGGCTCAGCAGCAACAGTCAATTCCTCAGTCTGTCCCTGAGCAACAAACCGGTTTAATTGGAAACCAACAATCTGTTGTACTTCAGCAACAGCAGCAACAAATTACTCTCCAGAGGCAAAATTCTCTTAGTGTTGACAAACCTGGTTTGATGACTGTTAAAGAGGAGGTTAAACCAACTGATTTCTTAGCTCAGCAGCAGCAGCAACAACAACAACAACAACAAGTTCAAAATGCCATGCAGCAGTCACAAGATCCCAGCATGCAGCAGCAGATCATAGGTCAGAACCATCCTGGCCAGCCACAGTCCATTGTGATGGGCCATAGTGCACAGCAACAACAGCAGGCTCTCATGGCCCAGCAGCAAAAACAACAGGCCATGATGGGTATGATAAGAGCCCAGCAGCAAGGAATGATGGCACAGAGGCCTGCACTTCAACCCGGACAGATCCGCACCCCTATCAACATCCAGGCAATTATTGCTCAGAATCCTCAGCTTCGCAATCTTCCCCCAAACCAGCAGATACAGCACATCCAGGCCATGATTGCCCAGAGGCAGCTCCAACAGGGGCAGATGCTGCGGATGTCAATGGCTCAAGGTCAGCAAGGTCAGTTGAGGCCTCATGTACCACCAGGACAGGTTGGGCAGGTTGGGCAGCAGATGCCAGGGATGGAAGGCCAACAGATGCCGTATGGAGCCATGGGGAAGCCAGGAGCAGTAGGCCATCAACAACAGCCAGGCATGGTAGGCCAGCAACCTGGTGCTGGTGTTGCTCCTCAGATACAGCAGGGGATGATGGTCCCTGGGCAACAACAGCCCCAAGTAGGGGAGATGATGCAACATATTATGAGAGGTCAGGTACCAGTGCCATCTTCTCCCATGGACCATGGCCGCATGGTAAGGCCAACATCTCCGCGTCAGCCATTGGCCAACTCTCCTGGGGATCCACAAAGGCACACATTTAATCAAGCTATGGGAATGCGTCCACCCACTCCCAACCAGAACCAACAAGCACTAATAGCTGCAGGCCGCATGCAGGGCTCTCCATCCCATGCATATTCTCCAAGAGGTTCCTTTGGTATGAGCCCAGCCCACCCAGCTTCACCCCATTCGTCCCATGTCTCTTCACCCTCTATAGCTGAAAATAGGGCTGGAAGAGGGAGTCCATACAGCCAAGTCAAGGCATCTCCACTCAGGTCACCTGGAGCCAAGAGTCCACTTGATTGTCCAGGACTTAAATTAGAAACTCAGACATCAGGCAGTGAAACATCTCAGACCGCCTCAGTTATCCCCAATGGTCCACAGAAAGGCATGAATATTCATCAGCAACAGCTGCAGCAGATCACAGAGAGCAATGTTCTTCATGCACAACATGGCTCTAGAGCAGGGGAGCTATGCAAGATTACCCTACAGAACATTAAACAGGAACCAAGAGAGGTTCAGTGTGATGGCGTGGCAGAGGCTCATCCTGGGGCTATAAAGCGAGAAGCAACAGGAGAGACTGTTGTTTCTGGGAACAACACTAGCTTTGTTAATGCTGGAAACATGGCTGGAGACCCTGGAGCTCAAGGCCCTAGATCCGAGACTGGACAGCAACTACTACAGAAACTCCTGAGAACTAAGAACCTTCAGCTCGGTGCTCAGAGGCCTTCTGAAGGCATTCACAATGAGATCAATGGTCACATCAACACAAAACTAGCAATGCTGGAGCAAAAACTACAAGGGACTCCACGTAATATGGAGGTATGTTGTTCTTCACTGTATATATTATTTTATGCCCTCATCGTGTTGTGGTTTGTGTATAAATAATGTCTCATTAAATGTCAACTCACTCACAGGATTTACAGTCTATAACAAAAAGGGCTCCTGTACAAAAACCAAAGCGTACCAATAAGGCAACTGGAGACCGAGGGCCTAACGCACGTAAGAAGAATAAGAAGGAAGAAGCTGGAAAAAGTGCAGAAGCCCTGATAAAGCAACTCAAACAGGTAAAAGGATGGAAAAAGCTGAAAAAAATGTTTTTTTGCCATTGATGTTTTGAGGAGTGCTTATTCATCATTTTACCTAATTTACCTTCCAGGGTCTGTCTCTGCTGCCTCTGATGGAGCCTTCAATCACTGCCAGTCTGGATCTCTTTGCTCCTTTTGGAAGCAGTCCAGCCAATGGCAAAGCCCAGCTCAAAGGATCTTTTGGAAATGCAGTGCTGGACAATATCCCAGACTATTATTCTCAGTTACTCACCAAGGTATAATTCAGCAGCAACATGAACCTAATGGCTATCTTTTGCAGACTGACGACATTTAGTTATTGATTTAATGCTACTTCAAGAACAAAGTATTCGAAAGAACAGAGTTGTTTTTATGAAGTTATTTTTTTATGCCTTTACAGAGTAACCTCAGTAACCCACCAACACCGCCATCCTCCCTGCCACCTACTCCTCCACCTTCAGTACAGCACAAGCTGCTGAATGGAGTGACTCCTGGGGAGGAGATATCTGAGGGTCAGAAAGACACCGAACCGACAGAAGAACCAATGGGTAAACAATGAGTTATTTGGCATGAAATTGTTTTCCGTGATATTATTCTGCAGTTGTACAGTAATTGGATTCTAAATAACTAATTTTCCCTGCAGATTCTGTTACAGAGGAGGTGAAGAGTGTAGATATTCTTGCTGCTCTTCCCACCCCACCACATAACCAGAATGAGGACATCAGGTACAATACTTATAAGTTCTTTGTCAACCAAAGTACATAGATTTCCTGTTGCTCAGTGGTTACAACTGTAGGAAATAATATTTTTAACAGGATGGAGAGTGATGACGAGGATGCCCCAGAAAGCATCATCCCGGCATCATCCCCAGAGAGTAACGTAGGAGATGAAACACCACGTTTCCCTCACCTACGGGAGCCTAAAGAGGAGGAGACAGAGAGAGCAATATCCCCCATCATCCCCCTCATACCTCGCACTGCCATCCCAGGTATTACAAAAATTATAAATGTACCCTAAAGTGACAGCAGAATTCTTCATATTTACGCATTTATACATGCTTCGGTGAAATGTATGCATGTGAACTGACAAAAGACTTGATATCCACATTTTCTTTCAAAGCTTTCCCAGAAACCAAACCGTTTGAAGCAGCTGATAGCAAGGTAGTCTCAACATCCAACCACTGGGATAAATCCAAAAGCAACGAGGTGTCTGTTACCTTCACATTGTCCTCTGCTGCAGCCAAGGTATGAAGCCATGATATCACTGCACACAGTTTGGCCTTTCCTCATCTTCATGCATATTTAACAAAAACCTTAACTGAATTTTTTCCAGAAACTGAATCATGTGATGATGGCGATGGCCCAACTTCTTAACATTAGGATGCCAGGTTCTTATGAGGTGACTTTCCCTCCCCAAAACCCTGACACACCTGGAGCTGATGGAGCTGGGAAAGGACCTGGGCAGTCAGGTATGCATTTAGAGACTATTAAGACCCTGACAAACCAAGCCATGCAAGATATGTCGCAGTTGGTGTCAGGTGCTGTTCAAAAACAAATTTTTGTGATTGCAGTAGAGTGACAACAGTGCTCTCAAACATGAATGCAAGACATGCAAGAAGCTTATTTGTACATAAATTCAGACTTATGTTATTGAGGTCATGTTTTCCAGGGGCTTTGTGTACAAAGGACAGTGCTTCACCCAGTCAGGATGAATGGCTAAGGCAGTTTGATGTATCTCTACCAGGCTGTACATTAAAGAAACAAGTGGACATTCTGGCACTTATTAAACAGGTCAGTCATTGCAGGTCTCTTGAGAACTGTGTGAATTATTGATCTTATATACCATGTATTTCTTGAAATCTCATATGTGCCTTCGACTCTCAGGAATTCCCAGAAAAAGAGGACAAACCGGTCCAGCACTGTTACACAACCAATGTAAGTGACCTGGATGTGCGTCACCTTCCTAGTATACCAGTGGAGGAATCTCCACCCCCCTCACCATCCCCTCCACAACCTCCTCCATCGGTGCCAGTTCCATCTACTGAAGCTGAACCCTCAAAAAAATCAGCCCCTCCATCCCCGTCTCCCCCCAGTCCCACCAACGTCCAGATCAAAACTGAGCCTGAACAGGAAGTCGCTTTTCCTATCGATGCTGCTCAACCAACTGATGTCACAGAGCCTGAAGTCGCTGCTCCAGAGTCGGTCACAGATCCAGAAACTGCCAGTGCAGTTCCAGATCCTACTGCTCCTACTGAAGATCATCAAAGTCCTGCTGCCAAGGAGGAAGATGAGGCTGTTGATCTAGCTCAGCCTCCTGAAGATTCTCTAAACAATGTGGAGTCTTCCCCCAAGGCCATCAAACAGCGCAGGCCTCTCTCCCCTGATGAGGAGGTAATACATCCCAAAGTGAAAAAATGGAAGGGGATTCGCTGGAAGCGTCTTCAGATTGTCATCTCAATACGTAAGGGTGGCTCTAAGAAGGAGAACAGTCGTGAGGTGTCTGAGCTAATGGAACGCCTTCGCATAACTCTTCGACCGGACAAGCTGCCTCGCGATAAACGTAAATGCTGCTTCTGCCACGAGGAAGGCGATGGAGCTACAGACGGGCCTGCCCGGTTGCTCAACATTGATGTGGACCTTTGGGTGCACCTGAACTGTGCCCTCTGGTCCACTGAGGTTTATGAGACACAGGGAGGCGCCCTCATCAATGTGGAGGTAGCCCTGCGCCGGGGATTGCGGACTCTTTGCGCTTACTGCCAGAAGACGGGTGCCACCAACAGTTGCAACAGACTGCGCTGTCCAAATGTCTACCACTTCGCCTGTGCCATCCGGGCACGCTGCATGTTCTTCAAAGACAAGACCATGTTGTGCACCCAGCATAAGCTGAAGGGCCCCAGTGAGGATGAGCTCAGCGCGTTTGCTGTTCTACGGCGCGTCTACATTGAGCGTGATGAGGTGAAGCAGATTGCCAGCATCTTACAGCGAGGTGACCGCATCCACCTGTTCCGTGTTGGTGGTCTCATCTTTCACGCTGTTGGCCAGTTGCTACCCTCCCAGATGGCGAACTTCCACTCACCAACTGCCATTTTCCCTGTTGGCTATGAGGCCACACGCATCTATTGGAGCACACGTCTGCCCAACAAGCGCTGTCGCTACCGCTGCCGCATCAGTGAGGATGACGGTCGCCCTCTGTTTGAGGTGCGTGTTCTGGAGCACGGCATGGAGGATTTGCAGTTTCGTGACACTACTCCTGAGGGTAAGAACTTATACTCTGCTCCTATTTTATGTTACATACAATCCAATTTAAATAACCTTCTTTAACATTTATCATTTAATTCACCATTTTTCTCTTTAGGAATCTGGGACCGGGTGGTTCAGCAGGTGGCAAAGCTCCGAGATGAATCATCCATGTTGAAGCTGTTTACTGAACATGTCAAGGGAGAAGAGATGTACGGCCTCACCATTCATGCTGTCATGCGTATCACCGAGTCGGTAAGATTACCTAGCAGGAAAAAGTGTCACCTTGTGTTTTTGTCTCCTATTTGTATTGAAGCCATTCTATAAGCCAGTATTCACACATATTTTGGGTTGACTTCTCAGCTTCTTCTGGTCAAAATTATACAAATATACAAAAAATACTTGGAAAAGATGAAAACAAACCTGATTGATGGTTATAGACGAAAGCAAACCTGACAAGCAGACATGATAGCATACAGAAAGCTTGACCAGACCCAAGCATTTGAGACCTGCAGGCTATAGAACCAGAAACCTGCTATAATATTATGGCTCTTCTGTAGATCAAAGTGCATGATTAACATGATTTGTGTGACTTGTGTTTTAGTTGCCTGGAGTGGAGAACTGCCCGAACTACCAGTTCCGATATGGCCGTCACCCTCTGATGGAGCTCCCTCTTATGATCAACCCCACAGGCTGTGCTCGCTCTGAGCCCAAGGTCCCCACACAATGCAAGAGGTAAAGTATTGAATAGTATGTATAATAGAAGTGTTTTCGGGTTTGGTAATATGTAACTCAACAAGTGTCCCATGAACCTCGCATTTCGTAAAAATGACTGGGTTTTTTTTTCCTGTTTGTCAAGGCCTCACACTTTAAATAGCACCAGCGTGTCAAAGGCCTACCAGAGTACCTTCACTGGAGAGCTCAACACACCATACAGCAAGCAGTTTGTCCACTCCAAGTCATCCCAGTACCGCCGCCTGAAGACTGAGTGGAAGAATAACGTGTATCTGGCACGATCCCGCATCCAGGGCTTGGGTCTGTACGCTGCTAAAGATCTGGAAAAGCACACCATGGTCATCGAGTACATTGGCACAGTCATACGCAACGAGGTGGCCAATCGGCGTGAGAAGATCTACGAGTTGCAGGTACGCCAGCTGCAAAACACTTCAGAACCAACAAGCTATAGAAACTTTGAGTTGAGTTTTGTGTCAACCATTTCATATGTTCTTCCCCTAACTTAGAACCGTGGGATCTACATGTTCCGCATCAACAATGAGCAGGTGATCGATGCCACTCTGACTGGTGGCCCAGCTCGGTAAGTGTTGATTTGTGATTGCTTGCCTCATTGTAAGCCTCTGACTCTATCCAGTATGTTTTTTTGTTTTGTTTTTTTAACTGACTTTTTTTTCTCCTCTCCAGCTACGTCAACCATTCCTGTGCCCCCAACTGTGTTGCAGAGGTTGTAACGTTTGACAAAGAAGACAAGATTATCATAATTTCCAGCCGCAGGATTCCCAAGGGAGAAGAGGTGCAGAGCATTAGAAAAAGGATCACTACTCACACTAACAAATCCTGCTTTTGAAGTTAACTTTTAATCTGTGCAGCCACTAACTCTCCACATTTCTCATTTGCAGCTGACCTACGACTACCAGTTTGATTTCGAGGACGATCAGCACAAGATCCCTTGCCATTGTGGAGCCTGGAACTGCAGAAAGTGGATGAACTAACCAGAAAGAAAGAGAAAAAAAAATGGAGAATTCCCCTCTCACTGGTGCCAGAACACTCCTGCGCCAAAGCCTTTGAATCCTACATAGCCAGTGCATAAGCTGTTCTGAAAGACGTGGAGGAAGCCAGACCTCCGTCATTGAAAGACTAAAGCGTTGACACCTGTAGCCAAAGGTTTGAAGAGCATTAATCAATAAAAGCAACCGACCACCTCTGTCAACAGCAGCTTGATGGTGGGACTAACGTTTCATGTTTGGACTAGTGAATAACCCTTTTCCTCAGCCAAAACCCCTTTCCCCCCTTGACTGTTCTCAATAAGCTTACAGTGGCTGGAAAACAATCCTCAACATCTACCAAATGATTCTGACCCTCTGATATCAGTACTTGTAGTGCAGAGCTCACCTGGAGCTTCGACAAAAAGCCATTTTAAAATACTAAGAATGAACTAATGATGCATTTTTATGTTCCAAGTCGGACCTATTTCCTGTCCTACCTGACCACACCTCCCCCTCACCTCCCAGAAAAAAAAAGGCACTTTCCCATCAAGTCATCAATGAAGACAACACGGATATTTGGCTAGCTAGACAATCTTGATGTGGCTCTGTGTAAGAACTACATATGATCGATGGAAAAAGAGATGTAAGTTAATATAAAATTTGAGATGCTATTGATCTGTGGCTCCAGGGGCACCAGATGTTGTGACTGTGTGGAGTCCCAAGGTGGGTTAGTTGGACCCAGTCTACCTCATTGATTTAGCGGGAAGTGACTGCTTTGTATAAAAACTGTTAACTGCTACTGTGGAATGGGGGGGGGGAAGGGGGAATGTTTTTATGGGCTTAGCCTTCTCGGACAAGCAGGGAATCTTAAGCAGCAGGTTTGCTCTATCTACTCTATGCTGATGATGATTTACAATAATGAGCCAACATAATTATTATTCATGAATTGTTTATACAGAGGAAATATATGACAGTTTTGATAAGATATTGCATTAACATCACAATCAGAAGCTTAGCAGGTGTCCTGTATGCCACCAAATCATCCTGGATATTGATGTAGCTTTTTTTTTTCTTCTTCTTTTTTTTTTTTTTTTGTTCTGTTTATTTATGCGTCTCAAAAACCATGTTATTAGCTGTGTGAAAGCACAATAACATCCACCTTTTTAAGTTGCTTAAAGATAGTGGTGTGAGTGAACGGCTCTAGGATCACGGGACACTCGACGTCCAGAATTAACCAAGTATACATTTGCTTGCTGCTTCACACATCGAAGTTTCCACTTGCTGTAAAAAAAAAAACAAACAGCCGGTGGATGCATGACTACTGTCCCATGAAATGCTTTTTATTCCCCAACAACCTGATCTTCTCACAACTCAACCTTAAACTTTGAATCATGCCTCTTCCTCTCTGTATTATTTAGTGGACTGTTGTTAAACTTTACTGTAGTAAGTCTTCCTCTGCCTGAGTACAGCCTGCAGTGTTTCTACTTCCCCCCTGTAGTGTGCTTTTCTAGTGCTGGTACTGTCCTCTCGAGGCTGGACTGATGGCAGGGAAAGACTTATTGGAAAAAAGGGCATTTGTTTTCATTTCTATGTAAGATGAATGAAAAAGTCTTTAAAGGGAGCTTTACTAAAAACTCCACCTTCTCATACTACTTTGTTTCCTCCTTCCCCTAACCTAAGACCTCACATGATTTAAAAATGCAAAGTTGTACAAACTGTATATATAGTATATGCATTAGGGGACAGCAACTCTTTATCCAGCCCCTTTGTAATCAATAAAGTCAAAAGTGTAGAGAAATAAAATTGAAAAAAAAAATCAACCACTGGATATCATTTTAACAAAGATAAAGCTGTATATAAATATAAATATATGTAAAATGGCAAACTAATATCTTTATGTATATGAACCAGAGTGTTTTGCATTTACCTGTTTTTCTATTAGTGTTTTTGCTATAAGCTCTCAGAGACAAGTTTGTTAAAAATAGGTATGAGAAAATGTCTGGTCTTCTCCAATCAATTGCGACGAGAAGCCAATGTGATTATACAACTGTTTGGATTCACGTGGAGGGTCGTTAATTAGACATGAAAAATCACTTCTTGCGTAAAGCAGTACAATGGTGCATAGCATTTGTATTTATGTAATATTGTTCGTGTTTATTTTTTTTTTCTTTTTATTTATGCTACTGCTTGTCGATTACCAAAACCTGTCCCTTAATCGGTCACAATTGGATTAATATACTCTTGAATGGAAAATCTTGAACTCCCTAGAATATTGTTAGTGTTTTTGCTTTTTTATATCTTCCCTATAGAAGTGAATGTGTTGGTAAACCTTGTGAAATGGTTACTTGGCCTAATGTATGTTATGATGTAATACTCAAAGTTAATCCCATACTTAACCTGGTAATGAATTGCACTCTCATAGTATAAAGGAGAACTTCTCTAAAAGTGGTAGATATTGATCAAGTATCCGAAGCAGTGATATATATATTTTTTGGTATGTTTCTATTTCAAGGGAAGACCATGACGAGACATTATGCCGCTCACTGGATTTTAGCCTGAATAATTTTTAACTTCTCTGAATCTTAATTTAAGTTCTCTGCATATCTTATAATTTAATAAAGTTTGCTCAAATTGAAGGTTTTTTTTAACCTCACCTACTTTTTAAAAAGATGTTGCATCTGTACAGCAGAGATACTTTTAGGGAATATGAATAAATATAATGATCATTTTTATTGTATGTGGCATGTTTTGTATGGATATTATTTTGAATTGTACATATTTTTTTCAGGACGCCAGAGGTTGCATCTCTTTATATACAGCTTTCCCCACTCCCTTTCCCCTTCATCTTATTTCTTTGTCTGCTTTTGTTTCTTGTAAAGGAAAATAAAATGCATTTTAAATATGAGCTCATTTTTCTTCTTTCTGACTCCGACTTCAAGCAGCACTGACGCCGAGCATGAAGGTTCATTCTCGACCTTGGAAATCAAATTAAACATTATCGACGCACAATATGGCTTGAAGATGGTTGCCGTCACGTGACTGAAGTATGTTGGTGCTAATAAAATGCCTGTAGTTTTGATTGATGAACTGGTGACCTATCCAGGGTGTACCCCAGTCCCATGCAGAGAATAAGCAGTCATGGAAGGATAGTGAATACTGCATGTGATTTTTTTTTTTTTTTAAAAAAAAGGCAGTTTAGAGCCTATGAAGCCTTTTGTGGCTCTACAAAAGTGCCCCAAGTGATGTTACTTTTTATTTTTAAACTTGCAGTCTTCTGATGATAAATTGCTGAGGCGTAGAGTTAGAATTAAGTTTACCAGATCTCTGTGGCACACTTCTCATCTCTTCTTGAGGGTGAATAAACCACTCGAAGACGGGAAAAGACTCGTCAAGAGTTCCAGCTCTGCCCTCAACTGTCCCCGAGACTCCATAGAGGAAGTCTACCACAGGTCCTTCATTCCAACAGCTCAGACTCTTTAACATGAACAGACAATGACTGTCTCCAACATGAACTTTTTTACTATACGGTCCATATGAGTCATTTCTTATCCTCTTTGTGTATGAGCTGCTCTGATAAGTGAATTTCTGCGGCGTGGGATCTTATAACAAACCCTTAGGACAAATGTGGCAATGAATAAAAAGAAAAATACAATTTCAAGATGTCTATCGTGAGTATGGAAAATAATATATGAACATATCCTTTCACTCTCGAATGGTTTGTAAGGCTGTAAAGTTTGTTACACTGTGTTAACCTTGTGACTGCTCTACAAACAGGAGCAGCAGATGACAATGCAAACACTGTAGAACATTTCCAATGAGCACAGTTGAAGTCACAGGTATGAAAAAGAGGAATTTATTGTATATCATCTATATACACTTTTCAACTAATTCTGAAAAGATTTTGCACAACATGATTTGAAATCTTGAAGTATTACTTATGAACAGGATGTCTGATGGTCATATACCCATGGCAACAAACCAAACATGGACAGGAGTGTTTTTAACAATTTTGGTTCAACTGACAGCAGCCTCCCATTTTCTCCCTCCCGTCTCTGCTTCAAAACGATCTGCCTGCTGAACTTCTACCCATGTTATCAGTAGCAGCAACATTTCTGGGGTACACAGCCAACGACCCAAACAAGAAAATTCAAAAATAAAAAAAAAAAAGGAGAAAAAAAAAAAGAAAGAAACCTGGTAGGAAGAGGGAAATACAAGTCTTAGATTCATCTACCTCAGTGCAGAGGACCCAGTGTTTGAGACAGCATGCAAAATGGATACTAACATGACATATGGATTCTGGATCAAGTGATGACATAACTAACATTAACTAAAGTCCACATGGACATAACAGTGCAGAGCCCAATGGTGACAAATGTCAGTGTAATACTTTCATAGTTTTGTCTGCAGACAGACCCGAGGCTGCAGACGACAAAGTAGAATGAAAACATGCAGTTTCACTTTACAGCATGTCAGTCTTTGAAGGTAAAACATCTCAACTACTCTTCACATCTAACCATATGTTCCCTGTGTGTGAACTGTCAGCAGCCGTCTGTTTTTTTTTTCTGAATAAATAGCCATTGGCAGGATCAGAATTCAAGGTTACATGATGCTCCTAAATATTCCAGTGTCTATGAGAAAGAGATGTCACCTCAGAGGACGCGTGTGGGAACAGATCTGCATTACTGAGCTCTGAAAAGAACTCAACAATTATACATTTAAAAAAACAAAAACGAAACAGAAGTTGAAGCAGAAGTGATCTGGGATCAGTAGTACCACCAAATTGCCATAAGAGGAGCAAGTTAAACAAATTCCAGCAGATGACACAGTCTATTTCCTGGCACAGTTAGAAAACCATGCAGACAGATCAAACAACAGACTTCTGAAAGTACCATTCAAGCAAAAGGAAAAAAAAAATGTTCCAATGTCACACCGGTGCTTTGTGGCATAAAAGGAAAAAAAAAATATGCATGTTTTATATACAAAATCATATGTACCCATCATCAGTAGTGTCTAATGTCAAAGTCAAAAGAAAACACCCATCATGATGTCTTTACACAAAACACAAAAATATATTTAAAAAAAACAAACTGTATTTTTTTTCATTGCCATTTCATACGTCTCTTATTTGCTCAGTGTGCACGATGTCATCGCCTGTCACCAACAGGGTTATGGCAGCACCCATATGTTTGCACCCGGTATGTTATTGAATGAATGCGACCGCCCCCTGAATCGAACGTCTGAAAGTTGGTGAAGACTTGGACTGAACTGCAATGTTCGTTTTTCACGCCAAAGACTCTGGCTTGTCACATCTCATCTCACAGTGTTCATCAATATGAAATAAAAACTATCAACAAATAAATAAAAAGGTAAAACCATCCCAAACATTATATCCCTGCCACATTTCAAACTAACACCAGGACTGGACCACATCTGTTATGTGATACCTGCAGGTCTCACACATGATGAGGAAGCTACAGTTGAGTGCAACTAATTTCTGTTTGGAGGATATTCAAGTGAGGGATTAAAAAGCTAAGTCTGGCTGCTCATGCTTAATTACCAAATGTCCCATTACTGGTTTTTGTCTAATGAACTACAGCGTATGCCAGAGGACATCTTAGTGTCTTAGAAACATGCTTGTAGTCCAGACACCTTTCTCTCTCACACACTCACACACACGGCTAGAAACAGTGCTTCAGCCTCTTTCCCCCTCTCTCTCTCTCATACACACACACTCACAGCAACAGAACGTGATGGCCGACAGAAAATAAAGTGTTATTATTTTTTAAACGTAAACCCACAACCTTCGTGACTCTTCCGCACAAGGTCAGTCAGTCATGGGACAGATTTTAGAGAGGTAAAAAAAAAAAAAAAGATCAAAACACAAAAATCCCGTCACTGTACAATAGTAATAATTCCTGCCATGGGAAATGAAAACAACAAACAAATGATTGTGTTTGATGATATTAACAGTGGTAGTGCTGTAGTGTTGTGGCCCATGGAGAAGGGGGGGAGGGGGAGGGGTCGAAGGGAAAAGGGGGGAGACACGGCGGGACCGGAGGGAGGCGAGGGTTTGGGGGGGCGGGACGGACAAAAGTCAGGATGGGAAGGGTGACTCAGTAGTTTTGGCTAAAAAGGTGAGGTAGGCCTCGTCACAACTTGGAGTGTGGCTTTAAAACTGGCAGGGTTTTCATTTGCAGTCTGTCTTTAGTGTTTGTTTCCTATAGGACTGTGGTCTGGTTGTGCGTCTCCAGCCTTTTTTTTTCTCCCCACAAAAAAAAAAAACGCCACCAGACCGCTCACATCTTGACGTCCTCCTCCACGCTGAGCTGAGACAGGGTCTTCTTAATGCGTAGGGCCGTCAGTCTGGCTGCGCCGTTGGCGTACCAGCACTCCCTCATGATCTTTCCCATCACACGCAGCGACTGCAAGAAGAAGACGCGTTTTAACACACTTAACACACTTTTTTTTTGAAAGATTTATAGGATATATGGTAACTTTGGACTAATATAATATATTAAAGATTTAGAAATTAGCCATTAGTCCATATATAAGTGGTTATATAAGTGCTTTACTCCCCAGCTGCTTTTCCATACAGTGAGTGTATATTTAGAAAACTGCCGGTGCAGCTGTTGGTGTTTAGTCTATATAGAGTGAGAATTACCTCGTAGCTCTGCCACCAGTTGGGCACATTGGGCCTCAGTTTCTGGTCACACACCACCTTCCTCATCTCCTCTATGGAGGGATCAGAGGGCACGAGGTCGTAGTAGGGCAGCTGGTACTCCTCGTGAATACCTGCAGTACACGACGGAGAAGCCTTCTCAGTATCTGGTTTCAAGCTCAAGTTCATTAAACGCATCCATCAACATCAGCTGCCGTTTCTGGACTTTACCTCCTGCGTTGCAGCGTCGTGCAATCTCCCAGTACACCAGGCCCAACGCGTAAATGTCAGCACACTTGAAGGAATCAAAGTGTTTCATGTTGATGGTTTCGTCCAGGACTTCTGGAGCCATATACCTTTGGTGGACACAAATCCAAACACAATGAGAATTTTTTTAAATCAAAAGGTGGTAAAATTCACTTTTGTTATTTTGTTTTGTTTTGACTTTTGTTCTTCAAATCTAATAAAATTGAAGGTTAAAGGAATGGAAAATATTTTGCCATGCCACTGATCAAAAGGTTTATTTTTTTTTAACTATCAGAGAACAGAATTACTTTTCATACCGTTTTCTATTTGTACATATTTAACTTCTTTGCACATGTTTAATTCATCTTACAGGTTCGTTTTAATGTATGTTTCATGTATGTGTATGCTCATGCTGCTCTTGGGTGCTTGAATTTACCTTGGGATCAGTAAAGTACATTAAAATATTGAAAAGCAAATACACTTTTCAAAGCTATTTCCTCATTTCAGGATGATAAACATTTACTTATCTAAACCTCCATGGATTAAAAACAAAGATTGTCTGGAGACATTCTACATTTTCGTTGTAGATTATTACTTTTTGACTTTTCTAACCTCCTTATTGCGTCCTACTGAAGATGGAAATAATTTAAAAAAGGCAAATATATAGCAAATAAATTTATTCTACATATTTTTTTATTTCAAAGGGTGTACAATAACCTTTTTGTATCTCCTTGTATAATATTTTTAATAGTGAGGATTTACAACAGAACAACAGGATCTTTTCTTTTGTTGACAATAAAAAAAATACAGAATGTTCTCAGATAGCCTTCAACAACTCCCTGTTGTATATTATATTATATTATTATACCCTTTGTGTGCTTACTGGTGAATGAGTATGGAAACATTTACCTCTTAGTGCCCACGCGCTGATTCGGTGCTATATCGATTGTGTCTGTGATGGACTCGTGGCGGACTGCCAAGCCGAGGTCAGCTATGGCACACATGTCGTTCTTCTTAACCAGGATATTTTTAGACTTGAGGTCACGATGAGCAATGCCAGGCTTACCTGCAGGAGAACACATCATTATATTTGCATCAAGAGCTCAGCAGAAATAGCACATGCTGGCTGAATGTAAATAACTACTGTGCGCGCATTTGTTTATTCATTGCGCGCTGCCTTTTAACATGACAGGTCAGCTCACCCTGAGTGCCGAGGATCTCCATGTGTAGGTGTGCCAAGCCGCTGGCGGCTGACAGCGCCAGTTTGATCATGCCCTCGATGGTGACAGAGTAGCGGTTCAGGTAGTCAAAGAGAGAGCCGTGCTCGTGATAGTCTGACACCAGCCATAGTTGAGTCCATGTGCCATTGTCTGCAAGTAAGCAAACAGCAAGAGTTATACACAGAATACACATGGTAATAACTTCACTCAATTAATGGAAAATCTGATTTAAGACTAAAACTGAGCTGTGCAAAAGAGAATTTCTAAACATCAACTAGTATAAAGTGGAACCCTTCCCCCTCTGCACCTCCTTTACATTTTGCTCTGAAAGGACTTATTTTAAATTTCACCTAAACAATACTGCTCTGAGTTTTCTGGATGAACGCCTGTGATGTTCATGTCAAGTGTCCACAAACGTCCTCACCTTTATTGTCTGCTGCAATGAATCCGAGGATGTTTTCATGGCGCAGCATGATTGTCTGATAGATCTCTGCTTCTCTGAACCAGGAGCGCTCCTCTCTGGATGAGAAGATTTTTACCGCCACGTCTCCTCCTCTCCACTTCCCCCTCCACACTTCCCCAAAGCGACCCTTTCCTATTATCTCCTGAAGCACAATGGTCCTAGCCACCGTCCGCTGCACAAACAGGGGCAAACCTGCGGGGGGCAGTAGAGGGATAAAGAAAAAAATTTAGCCGGCGTTCTCAGCAGAGTGGTTTCAACAGTGGTGGAGTAGTGGAAGTGCCCTCAGCTGATTGTAGGTCAGGAACACTTTCACTAAGTGCTGCAACTGAATAATCATTCATTTACATATTTATAGAAGAACTATTCTGCTACTTTGTCTTGCTGATAAGAAATAGGTACTGAAGAAAATGCGTGTACTGACCGGAGCCTGATCCGGAGGTGGACATGTCATAGATGAGGTCCTGCAGGGTCTTGTCCTTGGCCAAGTACAGATGGTCACAGGAGGGGTCCTCTACCTCCAGCCTTTGCCTGTGGCTGTAGGCCCTCTGGTGATACTGGAACAGGAACACGCCAACCATCAGGAGCACACAGAGAAGAAACACCGGCCCCGCGATGACCGCCACCAGCTCCACCGGCCCCCATGAGCTTTCCGGGTCTGACCAGTCCACCTCCCTTGTTGGGACTAGGAGATGGAGAAGCAGAGGCGATTAGTTTGAATTTTTACAGACTGAAATTAAACTGAAAGAGCTGTGATGTGTAATGACAAAGAGTCTCACTGGGGACTTTCAGGTCAATACTGTTGCAGTAATCTTCGTAGCAGCAATGTGTGTTGAGCAGGCCTTCAGCGCTCAGACAATAGAAGGGTTGTCCAGGGGGGACCAGGTCGTCCCGGTTGATACAAATCCGCACATGTTGCTCCTTCCCCTGGATGTTGTATGTGGAAGCCATGCAGGCGCCATCTGTCTCGCACTCATAGCCTGTCTTCTCACAGTTTGTGCAGTTACAACGGAGTGCTGTAGGAAAGGACAGACAGTTAATTAGTAACAATTCATCAAGATTAAACCACGATGTTAAAACACTTTTCACTTCTCTGTTTCGTACAGCAGGGGGCAAGCTAACCCCACAGCTTCGGCACAGGATGTAAAGAGTGTAGTGTCCCATTCAGTTGTAGACATTTTGTGACGTGCAGACACCAAGCTTTGAGTTAAGCAGCAGCAGCCAGACGGCCCCGGCGGCCCTGAAATCAGATCCTTCACTGCAGATGAACCCAAACACGCAGGGTGGAGACGGACCTGCCCAGTGGGACAGACAAAGTGAAACCCAACAAGGGGAGAGGGCTCCTGCCAAATCCCCAATGCAGCATTCTGCTCCATTCCTCTCCTCTGTCTTTCTCACACTGACACAGAGAGCTGCCACTGTTTAAGCTAATGAGACAGGAGTTTTATTAAACACAGCACACTCCTGCGCGGGGACCTATTAGAGCCGACACAATGGAACTCCTGCCGGCACCGTAATAAAAACTACGGTGGTCCATCTACACACTCAAATGAGGTCAGTACCAGAAAAGTCTGCACAAATCTGCCACATCTAAAACAACCACAGTTGGTTGGGCAACCAAGAGAGCAAGGAACTGCAAACTGATTAGATTTAGAGTGAAATGTGATTTTGAGTCATAGCACACATGCTTCTCATTTAGAGTAAGGTCAGCACAAAAGGCTTCTTCCAAGGTTCTCTACAAATAAAACGGGAGTGTAACGCAGCACCGGGCAAGGCTAGCTGGTTGTGGGACTAGTTTTCACATGGGGAAAAAAAAACAACAACACAGGGAAATCCAATTGAACCCGTGTCGGTGGTAAATGGCAAACTGTCTGACTGATAACAGGGCGGCTGTGAGCGTGGCGTGACAGTTTCAGAGCTGATCCTTGTTCAGAAAACAAAAGCTGGACTCTCAAAGACTAATCGGCGTGGACTTAGTGAAGACAAGACCACTGTACCAACAACACAGGAGGAGACCCAAAGCGGAGAGGAATTTCAATCCTTATTCTCTTGCAAAAAAAAAAAAAAGAAGCGGCTCAGCATCACTTGGAGCACTGACAATGCTGGCCTGGAGGAAAGAAAAGATTTTAAGAGTGGCAAGCTTCCACTAATCCCCTATGTCTTATCCTAAGGCTTTCTTTGACCAGATGAGCTCAGTGATCTTCCCTGTTTGTACCAACTTGGGTCTCTGTCTAAAGGTGTCAGCAGATTTTAGCACATTCTTGAACCAACAGAGTTGTCACATGATTAGGCTTTTGTTCAGTTCAGTTTTTTTTTTTTTAAATACAAAATGACTGACACACTGATTGCGTCACGCCAGCGTGTAAAATCCAAGTGGCCAAAACCACAAGCGCTGGTGTCATAGGAGTGATTTCCATTCAGCGGATCTCTGGGAGGTTACGTTCTGTGTGGGAACATTTTTTGCATGTAGCGTGTATATGCAGATGTGTCTATGCTTGTCCACTGAGTGGTAACTGGAAATGTGGAAGAACATTTTCAGTAATATTTCTCATCTGTTTAGTATTTGCGTGTGTGTGTGTGTTGCTCTCCAGGAGGCGAGCGGGAAAGTGGCAGGAACTCTTGGCGGAGTGTGTCCAAATTCACTACAGTTCACATGCAGATGGAATTTCCTGCAGATTACACAGAGGTGAAGCCGGCTGGGTCTGATAAAGAAAAGAGAAAAACAAGCCTTGCGCCACGTCTAATCTGCAACATTAATGGAGCAAATAGTTTTAGCAAAATAAAACAGATGTCAGGAGGAACAGCTGTACGTTTGAAAGCTGGACGACACTCGATATCCATCATCCAATTCAGACAACTTGAATCCCTCCTTCCATTAAGCTCATCTTTTTTTGCCTGGTGTTTACTGCGTCTCAGTGAAATAAATCAATCTTCAGCTAGTGAGTCCAGACAGGATTTGATCAATCCATCCTCAAAGTGAGAGTGACTTTAAGAAAAAAAAAAAAAAAAACACATACCATGAGAAAAACACTTTACCACATTACATCACACTGTTATAAGCTAGATTTAATGCCCAAGTTTTCTCATGAGAAACTGAAGGCCATAAAAAAAAAGTCTTACCACATACACACAGCAATAAATGATCACAGCGATCTGATAAAGACACCGTGATCTGACATGAACAGGCGCATCCATCATGGAGACTCCGTGTGTGGCAAGACAGATGGTCCGCAGACATACAGACAGAAGCTCAGGAAGGAAACCGAACATGGCTGAAAACACACACATTCCCCCTCTCGAGTCGGCCGTGGATGGTTTGTGGTCTACCAAGAGTTTGGTTTGTGGCGAGTCTTCCCTTTCGTTAAAGACTACCTTGTGACTGTGCCATATGTAGTCTTCCACACAAACAAGCTGCGACACTATGGGTGGTCAGTATAGAAAGAGAAAATCTTGACACGATATGTAATTTCATATACTGATAGAGATAGACACCATTTCTAGATAAAATAATGTGATCCTGTTACCTCAATACGGAACAAATTATGGTAATTTATCACTCTGAAATAAAACAGCTCTGCTCTCTGTTTTGCAACATTGCCCATTACAACCAGAAATATGACAGGGATAACTCTTTAAAGCTCTACTGGCTGACAAATCACTCTTACACCACAGTATACACCATCAAAGCACCCACAGGCCCAGCAATATTTCACCCAAGATCAAACAATGTGAAACTGCCAGAAATAAAAATGTAAATTTAAAGTGAATATCATGGCCGGGCACTGTGTATAGGTAAATCAAAAAATGGCAGAAGAAAGGTCTCCTGGCACGCCAGTGTTTAACCAAATACCGCGTTGTTTGCACAGTGCTCTGCATATCTCACTGAATTCAGAGCTGAAGTGTTACCACGCTAAACTTGAAGGAATAATATCAAGCCTAAATACACATGGATCTGAGTACAGGCCGTGTGTGTGTGTGTGTGTGTTTTTTTTTTTGTTGTTTTTCTTTTTTTGGAGTGAACTCTGCTCTTGTATCCACATAATTGGTGGTCTTTACACTGGTCCTTTGTGTGGAGATTAAGACGACATGAGGAGGGATTGGACTGGCCCCGCGCGAACAAAGAGCAGAGTGGAGTGGGGGAGCGCACTTCTGCGTGGAGCGGCGTGGGGGGATGGGTGGTGCACACAGGGGACAGACCAGGGGTAAGAGTAACAACCCCCGATGTTTAGGGGGCTGCTCTGGGCCAGACAGGATGGGGGCTGGTCCCAAATTGGGCAGGACAATATGCAGGGGAGGGGGGGGCAGGGTATAACGAGCGAGACTTACAGGGCCCCCCAGCTGCGACTGAGGTCTGCCCAAGTGACCAGCTGCGACCGTCATTAAAACCCAGTCTAGACTTTGACTTAAAGGAGGGAGTAAATAACAGGAAAAAGGGAACAGTGCAAGAAAGAGGGGAGAGAACAGTGCAAAGAGTGACTCCTTTGAGCTGCTAGTGTGTGAAGTTCCTATCATTCCCTTCATGTCGAGACAGGAAATGGCAGACACAGTGAGGAAGGGATTAATAAAACATTGTTGCCATAACCAGCGTCGCCTTAACTTGGAACTGACTAAAAACCACAGCATAGTCCCATTCCAAACACCTTCACACATTAGCCTTGATGACCGTGTTTTCTGTGTGTACACTGGTGTTGTTCAGACCTACTCGTGCGGAGCAACCCTGTCAAAACAGAGGTGAACTTTCTAATATTGTAAGACGATAAAGTCTGTGGAAAATACTCTAAGCGTGCTCGGCGCAGGGTGGCGGGGGGTTACACAAACACAGCAGGGTTTCTGGGGGCTAAGCGACGCAGACAGACAGTCGGTTCGTGCGTGTGCACGGGGAGCAGAGCACCATTACCAAAATGCACTGGCTGAAATTAGATCCATACAGATACCAGACTGAGAGCTGATCAAGACAAGCAGACGCCACCAGACAGTGTGAGTGCAAACACACACACACACGGGCGCATGCACACATAAACGGGCGCGTGCACACACACCACAACTGTGTCCTAATCAATGCTAGGGGAAGGAGGAAAGTCATTACCTTTGTCTGCATCTCAGGGTCAGATTACTGATCTGATTCTAAAGTGAAGTCTCTGGGGCTAAGGATGCTTCTACTATCTCTACCAACCACCAACATCTAGGCTACATCCCATCCTGTCTGCCTGTCCGTCTGCTGCCCCAGATGAGCTCAAAGGCGCACAAGTGTGAGCACAGGTTCACTTTGGACTGCTGCTCAGACATTCTGTAACACCAGGTATGTTTCAGTACTGTGGGCCAGGGCAGCTACCACGTGACCTCAGCCTAAAACCCCTTCTCAGCATTAGCAGAGCGGAGACTTAACAGTTACTCCTTTTTCCGTCTCTCTACAACTGTTGAAAAAGTTTTAGGATACACTGCCAACAATTAGAAATGTTATTGAGCCTCATTACAGTTTTGGTACAGACCACACAAACCTCAAGCACCAAAAGCTGGCATCAAATGTCTGGTGACGTTTGTGATATTTCTAACTTAATCTGTGATAAAATACTTCCAGATTTTTTTTTTTAATTTAGGCTGTTTCTTGCACACTTGCTTGTGTGCAAACAATATTTAATACAAGAACTTTGGCTTCCTCGTTAACCAAAAAAAAAAAAAAAAAAAAAAAAAGGTTTGATAGAAAAACATACATAAGGTTAAAAACTGTATTGTTTAGAAACAGCACTGGCACCTCTGGTTTTATCAGCTACATGTAGGAGAGAAATCAAACACACCCAAGTCTAGCGGCAGCGTATGAAGTCTCCACATTGCACACTACCATCTTTTACTAAAGTTATGTAATGTGACAGTACATGTCTTGGGATGTATAATTTTATTGTCTAAATAATCAACAGAATAAAAACATTTTGTGAAAGACAACTGCCTGTAAATCAAGAACAACACTTTAAAACAAAAAGCTTACAGTGTGGTATTAATGCTATGCTGTTTAATGTGGAAAAAAAAGATGACTATCTATTGTTATTTTGCATACAGTCTGTAATCAGATAATGCTATGACACCAAAACAACTTCATCTGGTTACCATCATCACACAGCCCAACACAAATGCAGGAAATACACAGCGGCTGTCTGACGCTTTCTGCCATTAATATTGAAATGATATGCTCTTAATTAAATTACATTCAGTACACAAAGACAACTGTTCACACTGGAGTTTATTGCAAGCATGATTCCTTAACTGTGAGTGAAACACACTCTCATGGCGCCTCGACAAAGGCACGAGACAGAGGTGTAAACTGTACTTCATGAAGTAAGCAGTTAATAAACACCTACGCTTTATTCACTCAGGGAAAGGCTCCTTACCTACTGCCCTACCCTGGATCATACCAATCACAGCAAATAGTTGTCGGAGACGTATTGCAGAGAACTTGACAAGTAGACTGCACACCTTCCAGAAGAAAATTACTAGGCTGAGCCGGTCTAATCTACATACCATCAACAGCCAAAAAAACAAATCAAACACCTCTACAAAGAGACGTGTAATGGAGGGAGGGTGTCAGGTTTAGCCCTATAGACATGAACTCAAATAGCTACCAGGTCTGTCTGGGTGTACTGTGACAATAACAACTCCATTTCTCAGAGTACATTCACGGCATGGCACAGAAAAGACACAAAACGACACAAACGCTACTTTAAACAAAGACAAAGTGTTCTGAATAAATTAACAGCACGGAGAAGTGGACGACCGAAGGTGAAATTGCTGCCTGTGCAGTGTAGTAGTAATCCCTTGTGGTCCAACATCAGTAATGGCGGAGGTGGGTCAGTTGGAGGCTACGCTGTCTGCTGTAGCAATTAGGGCTCCGAGCCTCCGGAGGTCATTAACCACACTGGTCATTATAGGGGGAAAACTAGACCACCCCAGACCTGACCTGACCCTGACTGGCTCTGTGCCACATTATGGAAACTGTTAGTAAACACAGATTTCTAAAAAGGAGGAGGTGTCTGAGCCAGGGAGTAACCTGAAATTGTATACAGCGGATGTGCAACTTAATTTGATCATAATTTAGCTGCAGGGATACAGCAGCCAAAACATCTATCTATCTAGGACAGGCCTCAACAACTGCTACACATTTAGAGAAAAAGAAAAACAACTTTCTCCTTTTCAAGCTTAAGCCAGCTGGAAATACTACCACCCCCACCCCCTGTCCAAACTCTACTCTCTTTGCAAACACACCTTTGAACCCAATAGGTTCCTACCTTTCTCCGTACATTCCCTTTGCTCTGATCTAATGGGCAGGTGTACACATGTTCCAATCCGACTAGCTCACGCTTCCCCCACATCAAATTTGACGTTAAACAGCACCTGTAAGAGAGTTTAGTTCTGCATGGGCCGTTCCCTGAACAAGTTGAGCAGTGCGGACTTTTGTTTCCAATCATTTCATTTTACCCAGAGCCACATCGGGGGAGCGATAAGACTGGTGTAGTCATGATAGTATGAGGAATGGCTACTAAAAATGACTGCAGCGCTAAAGAGAGGACTTCGTTTAACCAAAAAGGGCCACGGTAAAGCTTTTTTCAGCACCCTATGGTGGCAGTGAGTAAGTGAAAGCAGAAGTGGGACCACAGATAACAAAGTACAGATTAAATTCTGATAAAGCAGCAGGCCTTTTATATGACAGAGATAGAGAAAGGAGAGGGCGGGAGGAAAAGAGAATGAGAGGGACGCGCCCTACCTCACGGCAGTGTGGTTGACAGTGCCCATATCACATTGCTATTGTGTTCAATGCACCCGGGCAGACTGTGTCACACAGGCATGTAGTGCCCATAACACCACTGACTTCTAATTCGTATGAAGTCAACAACACATGAGTGATTCATCAAACCCGTGAGTAAAAGGGGTACTCTCACAAAAACATACTACGCACGCCTGGAATCTGTAGTAGCGTGAGCTACATTCAGGTTTGTCTGGTTTCAGCGCTCGCATGGTGTAATCCATTATATGGTGTGAAACCATGGCTCCAGACAGACTTGCGGGCCCCTCGCACGACAGACCCCGCCAGCTGGACAAACCCATCATCACCCCCTGTCTGCTCAGGCCACACACACCCACCCGGCCCCCACCCTTTCCCCCCCCCTAACACATTACTGTTAATGTTGGAGTAACCCAGTCAAACAAACTGACCACTCAGGTGTGATCGTTTTTCCCAGCTTGCCTTATATGAACCGATCAACCTTTTGAAGCGGGGGTGGAAATACTCATGTGTTTCTTGGAAGGGTGACTCAAGTGCAGTACACCGCATACGCTTTAACAGATGACAATGCAGCCAGGATATTTATTCTGGCACACAGAGTTGAATTTTGTCTTTTTTTTTTTATTACTTAGTTTATCTGACAGGCGGCAAGTTGGAACAAGACGCTGCCTTGAAACTAAGAGATTGGGAGAAGAGCAAAAGAAAAAAAAGTTAGTTTGCAAAGACATGTTTGTGTCTGAATTAAACCCCAGTGTAAAAAAGTGAGGTAAGAAGTTGAGTAAACATGCTGCAGAGGCAAACAAGTTGGGTGCAACATGCGCTCAAGTTGAAGCGGTGGCGTTGGAGCTGGGTATCAGCTGCTTCCAAGCAGACAGGGAGGATTCAGGCTGAAGCAGCCCCATAACTGGCGCCTCAAAAGACCCCACTTGCCACATTTCCATCACAATGAACCCAGACTTCAACTCTGACTTCTGTCTGGGATGTCTGAATGCACGGCTGTTGTCACCCTATGCCAGCATTCACTTTCTGCTGGAGGCCACTAAGCAGCCTTTTCACTCCTTACAAATGGACAGCAATGGAAGAGCTGCCAGTGTTTACTCTCAAAAAAAAAAAAAAAAAAAAACACATTTCATGCACAAAGTAGGTTAGGCCTTCATTCAGACACCCCCTCTCTCTCTCTGCTCCATCCAGCACGGTACACAACATGTGACCAAACTGTAACTGACCACAGTGCAATGATAGCAGGCTGGTTAAACATGTGCAGAGTGTTGTAGCCAAGCAATTCAGTGATAATCAGTCACAAGCCAACAGGAGATTGTTTTGTAAATACGTTAGCACGGCGGCGACGGACAACTTCAGCACCGACAGCACCGACCGTGGCTCATTATTCACCCATACACCACACTAAAACAAAATCAACCCCCCCACCCCCCTGTGCTGCGAGCTCACAACAATTAGCAACAACATTCAACTTTAAACACTTCGTTATCCAGTTAGCTAGCCAACGTTAGCTGGCGCATTAGAAACAAAACAGCCCCACCATGTTGTTGTTGTGGTTCAGCTACTTGCTCGGTGTTAAATACCGACTATTAACACGTCGGTTTTTGTCAGTGGATAAAACTCACAACCGACCGCAAACAAACAAACAAACAAACAAACACGACGCGAACAGCAACCGCCGTCTCGAGGTCGACGGTTAGCTAAGATACGGTTAGCCAAATCCCTGATACAGAGCGCCATGACGATGAGCGACAACAGGCGATGCCCAGTCCAGGAAAACACATCGAGACAAAAGCCGGAGAGGTGCTCAGCTGAAACTTACCATTACCGACAGCCACCAACCCGAAGAGGGCCAGCAGCGTTAGGGCAATTTGTTTTAGAGCCATTTCTTCTGAATTCCCATCTCTCCCGCGATGAAATGCGTCCGAAGTGTGTCGTTATCAACACGAGCAGACCTGAAACACAACCACAGTCCGACCGCACACACCACACCGCCAAATACTAGCCAGCCAGCCAGCCAGCCTGGCGAGTGACGTGTTTAAAGGGGTGTGTGCGTGCATGTTTAAAGGGGAGGGCTGCCTGCTGCATGTCCCCCCCCCCACACACTGCCACCGAGGTCAGGGCTGTGTGCTGTAAATACAAAGGCTGGTGAATTACAACCATCCGGTCTTATCAAAAGACAGCAAAATATATACAGAGAGAGAGAGAGAGAAACTGTGACTGCACCTCTACTTTCTATTCAGTATGTTTTTGTTGTTTATGTCAGATTAAACACCGCACAGACTGAACGCATATGTGGTTATATGCAATGCAAATTTTATGTTCTTGTTATCTGTATTTATTTTATAAGCATTTATATCCCCAGCTCTGGTTGATAAAGATTTTATGGATGATTGAATTGCACCTTTAACCTTGATTGAGGTCATTACTTAAGACTGAATGATCTATTTGAAACAGAAATGTCTTCAGGAAGCAAACTGAGCCTCACTGGCCATCTTTCATTGTTATTATTAGCTGGTCTGAAAATGTATAAGAATGAAATGTCCCCTTTTCTTAACAAGAAGAAACAAAATATGTTGATTAGTCAGTCTGTATGCTATGGGAACAATGACTACTTCTCTATATTCAGCCTCCTTTACGTGACTGTGCAGTGTTTTTTACATGACTAAAGATGAAGTCAGACCAAATATGTTCAAAATATGTTGCAGAATTTTGTTTTTTGGTGAATATAATGAACTTCGTCTTGCTTCATGTCATAAAGATGATGTTTACAAAAAAGTCAGAGCAATGAAAATTGTTGCTGTTGCTGCTTCGAAATATGGCTCCAGGAATTTAATAAGCCGAATTCAGTCAGTATTCAGTCAGAAGCAGTAAAAAAAAAAGTATTTTTTATTGGTTTTAAGGAAAGACAGCAACAGTATAAATTGGTTTTTGATGCATTCTGCTTGAGCTAACTCATTTGTGACTAATATGTGCCTTCCTGATCAAGGTTATTACACAAGACTGTACTTTTGGTGACTGATCTATTTGAAAGAGTGAAACTGGGTCACTTCCACTATTATCACTAAAAATGTGAAACAATAAAATATATATATAAAAAATGGGTATTAATAAAGATGAGTAGATGACAATGGTTAACCGAGCTGATGACTGAGAACGTCTTGTTCCTTAACATGTACATCATCAAACTCATGACCTTACTTTAAACAATGCTATGCCGAAATTCAAAGCGGACATTTGAAGACAGCAACGACATAGTGTTCTAATGCAAATGGGAGAGGAATCCAATCCACTGTGACTAAACCCTTTCTCTTAGTATGGATTTAGGTTAGAAGGCAGGAAGAGTTTGAAATGATACACCTTATATGCACAGCAGGTGACTATAGGACTCCCTTCATTTGTCCTGTTAGAATACGGCTAGACACGTGTGTCTATCCATTTCCAGTGACTGATCATTTATCAAACAAATCCCCTGTTTATACAATAACTTTGAGGCACAGCAGTCGTCTAATTTATAAATCTTTCAGCGATGCACTGATCAAAATCTGTGGGGACAGTTTGGTTTGAGTCTGCATAAAAAGACCCTTATTGATCCAGTTGATCTCAAATCACATATCATCTGCTGTATCAGATTTTTGAGGAAGTTACAGTCGCTTGCAGCGTGTAAAATAATAGTGGACCTAAAGATTGCAAAAGGTGGTTTTAGTCTGGAATCCATTCAGGGTTTTCTCTCAGCTTGGGGACCAGTCCTGTCCCCCATGGACACATCCAGCTGCCACAGTTTGAGAATCTAGCCCGGGAAGAGGTGAGTGAGGCTGTAACCAGGTACGTTTGGGACTTGATCTCTGCCTGCTTTTATCACCCATCCGCTTGCTAGCACTCTCACTGATCTATCCTCAAGCCTAATTGTGTCTGCATAGTCTCCTCTGTGGCTTTGTATCTGTCCATTATCAGCCCTGTCCAATTTATCTCCACATTTCTTCAGTGTACGTTGTCTGCTGAACAAATCCCCCTGTCTCTACTGAGCCATTTGGAATGATCCCACTGTGAAAAAGAATACACAGAGGAGGAACACAGAGGTAGAAGTGAGATGGGCTTCTGCACTCACAGACAGGGAGTTTGGCCTCTCTGATACTTGAACAACCCCCCTGCAGTGTTAAAAATAACCAGCTCTTCATCTGACTGACCAGACAGACTGGGGCTTTGAGGGAGTATTATCTCTCTGGAGTTTGTTCAACAACCAGGCAGACAGAAAACACACGCACGCATGCACATGTACACACACACACACACACCAACAGATAAAGGAAGAGCAAGCAGGATAGATACAAAAAAAAAAAAAAACATTGGCATGCAGATGTTACATGAAGAGGTCAGAAGTGATACAATTATTTTCCACCAAACACTGAGAAACATTCTTGGCATTTTTATTCTTCATTGTGCACCCCATACGTGTTGCTTTAATGCAGCCGTTTGATATATTTTTATCAGACAAAGTGTTCATAAAATCAGATAAATCTTGCACCTGATCATGCACCGTGGCTTCAAGAGTCATAGCTCAGACATCTCCATTTGTCACTCATCTGCAGAGTAAACAAAACATGTTTACGAGTAGTTTTAATGGTTCTGAACAGGATCTCTAAATCAGCTTTAAAGAAACTCCTCAGATTGGATACGCCTGAATGTGTGCATACATCAGTAACTTTGAAGACTAAAGCAGCAACATAAATATATAAACAATATTTTACATCTTTATTCATGAAGTCCCCATTAAGTCAGGCTTGTCTTACATTAATCTATTTATATTTTCTAGCTTAGCATCTCACTCTGTGAGGTTAGTGTGACTGAGAGAAGATGTGTTATCTTAATATAATTTTTTGAACTTTAACATGCAAGTAGAGCTAATACGGCTGTCCAAACATGATGACTGATATAAATCCTGAAAAATAATCTGTCCCCTACTCTCCCCTGACAGTGGTAACTGATTTTGATTATATGTCAGTGTTATGCTGAAAGACTGACACTTTTTCATGTAACAATTTCAAGATGGTGCAATACAAATGAAAACACAATTGCAAAACGGATTACACCATAATTGTCTCAAGTTAAACTGCACGACTGTAGGTAACATGGATCACCGTCTGTTATCTGATGCCCTCTACTGGTCACAGTGGAACAAAATAGCATCTCCACTACAAACTGTTGAAAAATACAATCCTTTATTCAACATATACAATATAACATGTCGGTTTGTGAATTCCTTTACTGACCATAGTAATGGTGATGGTACATTTTAGAGATGTAAAAAAAAAAAATTTAGAAAAAGTTGTGTCGTATTATATTTACAATAAACCCAATGGTGATACAAGACCACAACTTCAGTGCTGTTAGAATATGTACAACTAAGAAGCTCAATGTGTCAGTGGGCAGATAATAAATGTTTATTGTATATAAGTTAAATATGCTTATACAACAGGTAACGTGCTTTGGTATGTGTATGTTATGTCATATATATTTCCTGTATTCATAGTAAGGCCTTAGACTAAGGCCCCTGTGTGGTTTTCTGTGGATTGGTCATTATGGGAAAACCCATAAGTGCAATTATTGTAATGTATATCGGAGAAAAAACAGAATGGCACGCTCGATAAGAGGATGAATAATTGTGCTACATTTTTCCTTTCTGTCATGACGATGGGGGATTTAGACAGTAATTATTAAAACCCTGTGTCTGTAGACGAGCCTGTGAATTGTTCAGTTAATTAATCTGCTGAAAAAGGCAACAAAAAGAAAAATACCTTGATAAACACTGCTGGTTCTAATAGTTTTCTTTTCAAGGCCTCTTGGTTTGAGGCACCAGAAATATGGCAGATGAAAATTAGGCTACACACAAAAAAAAAAAAAAAATTGCCTTGGGTGCAAGCCAGTCTAGACACTTTTGCTCAAAGTCATATGGTTTTAATATAATGCAGTGACTGTGTGAGTCATTAGCTCAAAATATGCTAATGATATGCACCTTGTGTTGTTGGAATGTGGTGAAAAATCCCTTCTGGCGTTTTCAATCTTTTATCCCTTTTTCATCCTGGTACTTGGGCCTAGATGTCCCGCTTGAGTTTCTCGATGCTGAAGTCACTGTCGTGGTCCAGTTTGGAGAGCGTCTTCCTCACACGCAGGGCTGTGAGCCGGGCTTGTGGGCTCGTGAACCAACACTCCTTCATGATCTTCACAATGGTTGACAGGATCTACGACACATAAAGACAAATGTAAAATGTAAAACTGTGGCATTGTTAATATGTGTGCTATATAAAGTATAGTGTATTCTACACGTGCTCTTTGTTAGCTGTTGTGTGAACGTCATCCAGTGTGTATGTTCACCTGTTTATTCAGCATTCCTGTTTAAATTTGGGAAACTGTGTGTGCTAAAGATATTCGCATCCCTGCAAAGTACAATTGCATTTGCGTGTGTGTGTGTGTGTGTGTATTTGTGTGCGTCATCAGGTGACCTACAGGGTGTGAGTGAAGCCTGTTGTGCAGACTGGGCCTCTGCTGGTCCACACACACAACTTTCTTCATCTCCTCAAAGCTCGGATCTAAAGGCACCAGGTCAAAGAACGGAGGGCGATACTCTTCCACGATCCCTAAAACAATAAAAAGAATCGTGCTGCAGAAGATCTCAATCAAATTATCATAACAACAATAGATGGCTTCAGTGGGGTGGTCAGGTGACAAGCATGCAGACTGTACCGTTAAATGCTGTAAGAAAACGCATTATTATCCGCATGAACAGATAACTCATAATTTATCTCCTCAGAAGATAAATTTATCTTCATATGGGGTCTGAAATAGCACACTTGCAAACTGAGATAGTCTGTAGTGAGAGTTTTGTAAAGTATGTTTGACTAAACAAGAGAGCAGGGGGAGATATAAATTCCCTGGAGACTACACTGGGATGGAGGAGGCCTGCTGAGTGTGTGTATGTGTGTGTGTGTGTGCGTGCGTGTGGTTGTTTGTGTGAGAACACAACCACAAAGTTATGAAAGTCCATCCATCTGGACTAAATGTGTTTGTGCATGCGTGTGTGAGTAGTCGTTTGTGCATCTACAAACTGAGTGCACGGGCATCTGGATTTTGTACAAGTGAGTGCTGACACCAGATAAGACTGTTTATAATTACTGCAGTGCTAATCATGAGAGAGGATAGTAGAGACAGACACAGACTACAAAAACACTGGAGTGCTGAGAGACATGGAACTAACTGCCTCTTATGTATACTCTACCCAAACCAGGCAGACATGACAAAGAAAACACATTTTCACAATGATGTGGCTAAGTGGATGGGTAACACACTAAATTATAAAAGATCTATTGACATACACAACTCCAGACACACTCTAAAACATCTCCAAATGACTGCAGAGGCATAACAGGCTGTTGTCTTCTTACCGTTGACAATGGTCCTGCGGGTAATTTCCCAAAAGACTAGACCCAGCGCCCAGATGTCAGTTTGCTTGTAAGACTCAAAGACGTCCATACGGATAGTCTCATTCAGCACCTCAGGGGCCATGTAGCGCTTGGTCCCCACTCTGGGGTTGTTGCCCACATCGAGATAGTCATGGGACTGGGAGTGAATGACAGCCAAACCTGAGGAGACATGAGACATAGACACAAACTATCAACCATCAGCATGACATAACTGTTTTGTCTGTTTGCATGAACTGCAACAAATGGCAGAAGTTGGGAACAGATACAGCTAAAAGTTTAGTGGATTAAGAGCGATTTGGCTGCCCTTGCTTCGACACGATCCCCACCTAGGTCAGCAATGCAGCACTGTCCATTCCGCTTAACCAGGATGTTTCGGCTTTTCAGGTCTCTGTGGGCGATAGCTGGCTTTTCCTGGGAACTGACAATCTCAGTGTGGAGGTGGACCAAGCCACAGGCCACAGAGAGGCACATCCTCAGGCAGCTCTCAGGCTCCAAGCTGCTGTACTGCAGGAAGTCGTAGAGAGAGCCCAGCTCATGGAAGTGGGTGACGAGCCACAGCTGGGTGCTGGAATTCTTGGATGTCATGTCAGAGGCTATGAAACCTAAAGCCAGAAGAGGAGATCATTATTTTAATGTCTTTGGGGGGATGCTTTTTGAAATGACATGAAATCTTTCTCTGCATCACATGAATAATTCCTTTCGAACTTAAATTTGCTGCCTACCCAGTATGTTGTCATGTCGTAGTTGTACAGTATTGTAAATCTCTGTTTCTCTGAACCAGGACTGCTCGTCTCTAGAAGAGAAGATTTTGACAGCTACGTTCTCCCCCATCCAAGTTCCCCTCCACACCTCCCCATATCTGCCTTTGCCTGGAAAAAAGAGATACACAATTACACAACTGCAAAGTAATACACAAAAGCAGCAGTTGTGAGGAAGGAGACTGACCGACACACTCGACAAGTGAGATTTGTCTGGCCATGGTCCTCTGGACCAGATAGGGCAGTCCTGTTCCACTCCCTGATGTACAAAACTCATCAAAGATATCCTGTAGAAAGAGACAGAAATAATCCATATGCGAGAACTCAAAAACTTCTTCCTTTGATGGCGCTGTGTCAAACATCAAACGTCTCTTACGCCGTATGTGGGGTCATCTCCATTAGGGACCTTGAGCATGGTCGGATCATGGTCTTCAACATTTCTTAGTCTGCAGTGTGTACGCCGGAAATGCAGGAACAACACCAGGCCGCACACGCTGGCAGTTATTATTAACAGGAGCAAAGACACCGTGATCCACAGCTCCGGACGAAGTTCTGGGGGCTTTGTGGTCGGCTCTCCATTTTGACACAAAAGCAAAAGCATTCATTCACAACAACACATTTTTTTACATTGTGAAACCAGTACAGAACATTTCAGTACACCGAGGAGGAGAGGTCTTATTTTGGTATTATTTTTGATTAGAGGTAAAGAGCGCCAAAAAAAAAAAACCAAACAAACAAGAAAACCTTTTAGCAATTTGCTCTAACTGACCACAAGGGGGAACCAGTAACTATCTAGAGGGACGCTTTGAATCCCATCAATACAAAGTAATGTACACCAGCAGAACTGAACTGTGGGATGAGACTGAGAGGGCTAAATTACACTAAACAAGAAGGCTCAATACAACAGAAGTTCTTCAAGATATTGTAAAGCAATGGTATTGGGTACTGACTGATGTTTGGAGGCGGCGTGATCAAGGCGTTGCATAGATTGTCTTTGCAACAGGAGACAAAGAAGCTTGGAAAGGAGGTGAAGCACTGCTCCCTGTAGTTGGTTGCTGAGAAACAGCCCCATTCCTCTCTGTCTTGCACCCAGGTGTAGAAGCAGATGTCACCGTTGCAAGTTTCATTCGCGCATGTACCTTTATCGTTCTTGCATGTGCACAGCAGCTTCCCATCGTCTTCGGAGTCTGAAGCACAAGAAAGTACACAAAGGGAGTATTGACAGATGGCACAAAACTGCCTACATACATGCATGTGCACATTTAATTGCCGTCAGTCTTATAAACTGAAGACCAAAAATGATCGATCTGGGGAATGTAAAAAAAAAGTAAGGCCAAACATGCCAAATCATTATTCAAAGAGTGGTAGTAAAGTGATAATCTATGTTAGTAAAGAAACCTTGGCTTCCTCAAGGGGAAACCAAAGAGATATGGTAACAACATTTCCTGGCAGCCACAGGGCATCACATTGATGACACAGGCCGTGTGGTTAACCAGGAGAGGTATTTTTGGTTGGAAATTACACAGCACACTTTGTTTCTGTGACTTATAATAGAAGTAATACGACACCCTCTACACACAGGGTTTAGAGAGTGATGATCAGGTCAATTTGTCTGAAGTCTGAAAGTCTGGGCTGCACAGAGTAGCAAAAAAAGTTACTATCTACATATAGTCATGCAACATATACACATTTCTGTCCAGAGCAGAAACACATTGAACTCACAAATGAGTGGAAAACTATCACAGGTTTTTAAAGGGGACCTTTTTTCAACATGGTTAAAGCTGGATTATTGAACCTTTGACCACCAGGAGGCAGAAAGACTGCAACGCAAGCATCCAATGGAAGATCAGTTTCTAATTACCTTCAGCTGTGATTTGAGCCACCTACACCTGAGCTGATTTTTGTCTTCACAAGCCACTTGCTTACTTTGACTGCATTTCATGGAAGGTAGCTGGTGTAGACTCTGCACACACCTGTCTGAGCTTGTTGGAAACAGTTGCCTATTGTTTTACCACGGAGGGTTGATCAGAACCGTGACACTGAGCCATACTATCTACGTGAAAACAAAAATAAGGAACTAAAAGCTTCTACTCACCCTTTCACGCCCGAGTCACGTGATTCAGTGGCAAAGCAAATGCTTTTTACAAAACATCTGACCATTAACTCACCTGCATGGATAGCAGAGATCCAAAGAAGTGCCCCAGCTAGCACCACTGTAAGCAGAGCAGAGCTTCCCATCTCTGTAAAGCAGGAGCAGAACAATTAATAACAGTTAATGTAATCAAATGATGATAATACAATTAGTCTTGTCTCTTTATTAGGAGCTGGCATAATGAGAAATCAAGAGATTTACTTTGGCAGAATGCAGATAATAAGGCCCTTTCCCCGACAATTGAACTGCTATGTGATTGAAATGTACAGACAGTAACTTAATAGTAGCGTCTATGAGGAGTCGAGCAGTGGTTAAAGCCCGAGTTCTTTGGCAGAGGAAGCTATGAGGTCAAAAACAACAGTCCGAGGGCCCAGCCTGTCTGCCTGTGTTGTAATTGCATTGGGTGGGAAAAGGGGGCTTAAGGGAAGGAGGCTGTAACAGCACTCCAGAGTGTTTGTGTATGTGTGTTGAGACTTCTATGTGGCGCTGTGCTACCCAGGCTCCAGGCCTGTCGACTCGTCGACTGCCCTGCTCGCAGAGTAAATATTGATGGCTACGCTTCCTGCCATTGAGTGGCCCCACCCGGCTGGCCGGCGAGACCCAGGTCTGCTCATTGTTTAGGGCTGCATTGCTGAGGGTCACGCAAGCAGGAGGGCCGTCATACATAACACAGCCCTTCTCGCTACTGAAGAACTCTCTTAGACAAGTTACATTTAATTTAAAACATTCAAGCATGAAACACTGTCCAACTATCTACTGCAACACATCCTGCATTGTTCATTTTATTGCTACATGCATTGTGCTAAATAGACACACATTTGTCTAGAGTCTCTTGAGGTCTTTTATGCTCTGTGCCCAATTTAGACTCCATTCCTTGTGATCTCATTTCAATCACTTTTTCTAATCGCACTGTCTCTTTGTTTGTCACCAAAGAATTATATAGACTAGAAAAAGACGGACTTATTCACCATGCTTTTAACTCTTAAAAAAAACAAACAACCACACAATAGCACAAGCATCCACCGAACCCGGAGTCCTCTAAGCTCTCTCTTCACCATTGTATGTATTTAGTAGCAGTATCACCTAAAAAGCACGTCTTGGAAAAGCTGTTGTCTGAGAGGTGTTGAGAGCATTTTATCTGGCTAAAGTGGTTAAGCACCATTTGCTTTTGATCAGACTCTGGATTTACCAGAGCCTGCTGGCAGATTCTCTCCATCATCACAGTGAAAGAAGAAATGAAGCATGCAATCTGTATTATATGCAACACCTGAGCCCCATAACCTCTGAGGTGGTTGGGGTTTATATTAAAGCTCAAATGAGCGAACTGAAACAGGAACCAACTGGGCTGCGGACAAGCGTGCACTCAGATACACGAGGCAGTTGCCATAGGAAGCTGATTCCAGTCCAAAAAGGACACGTGATGGTTCATAAGGCTGCCACATACAACTGGTATTTCCGAGGCTCTTTCTTGTGTTGCTGCCCCATAGAACAACGCAGGATAACGCATGCATACCAAGTTTTACATGTCAAGTTTTGACAGAAAACCATGTGAAATGTCTCAACAGGAAGCTTAACATTAAATTGTGGACGCACGGCACATTTCAAAGAAAACCACAGGCTACAGTTGATTTCCTGTAATGCATTCTTACTTTCTTTTGTTAGAAAATCAACTAAAGTACTTAACACTAGCTTGAGATAAGTATTAGAAAGAAATTATCTAGACTGATGGTGAAAAGTAGACACGGCTCAGAAAACTCTTGAGGTCAAGAAAAGGTCAGCGAAGATGTTTTGTAATCATTGCAATATAATGATTTATATCTATGTATGCTTGACTAAAATGTTAGAGAGTCCACAACTTACACAAATAAAACACTGAATGTATCTCAACTCAGAAAATTCTGACTCAGGTATAGTCCTATGCATATCTAAAATAAAAAAGTCATATTTTATAGCAATAGATAAGCCTTTACTTGCTGTAAATAAACGGCAAAGCATGTTCTGTCAGCGTCAAGTACTCTGATAGAAATAGATGTCCTACCTCATGCCTCTCACAGCAAATAACCCTTGATCTGCACACATCTGGCATGGGAACTTGCACATGTCAGCGCAAAACTACGGATATCCTCCTTTAGTTATGATGCATCTCGATAGATGTATTTAAGTACAGACTACAGGAAGTCATATTTTTATTAAGTCATGCCAAATGTCACTGAAGACAAACCACGTGGGAGTAAACATATTTTGTATGATAACATCTGTATTTTGACTGCAAGTTCTTGATTTAACAGTTTTGGTGTGTACTTGACTTTCTTCTCAGATCTTGTTCTACCCGTTTTCTTTAAAATGCATCTGTTCTAAAAACAGCCACACATGCGGGTATCAAAAAATAAGAGCACGTCCTGGATAAAGGTGTCACTGTGAAGTAACTGTGAAACTCCAGCTCAACATGTGAAAACTCACTGAGATTAAAACCACAAGACATATGGTGTATGGACAAAAGAAAAAAAAAAAGAGAGAGAGCACTTCCTGTACCATGCATCCTGCATCTCAGTGGTGTTTAAGCTGTGCATTCAGAGCAGCAATAGCCTAAACAAAAACTCCACCCACACAATGAACTTGTGTACAGCTGTGCCTTATTTCTCTAGCTATCATTTTTATCGTCCACAGAGTCCCAACACAGGCAGTAGAGACCAGTAATCATGTCCTCCATCGTAGGCATCCTGACTTTAGACTCCAGAGCACTTCCTCTCTGAGCTCTCTCCTGTTTGTCTCCATTCAGTCCAATGCTACACCCGCGTGACCCAAGGGGAAAAGATCCCTTGTCATCTCTTCCTCTCATCTACACAGCTTTGACTCGGCGAGGCAGATCTCTCATTCCATCTGAAGGATTGTGTGGTTATAGCAGTGGATGGTGGGGGCATAGCATAGCACAGCAGCATCTCACAGCCCCTCCACTGGGGCCTCATCACACCGAAAAGACTTCTCTGGAAAGTATCTTTAAGCAGTGTTACTGGAAAAGCTTCTATTATGTGGTTTTTTAAATGGCAAGGCAACATCACATTCAGTTCTTTCTTAATGACTTAGCCATGCATTTAAAATGCTTGTGTTATGTGTGTGCTTGAAGTGGTGAAAAAAAAACCTAAATGTGTAATCCAGTGATTCTGACAGTCTTCCAGTTGCAGCGACAGACTGATCATATCTTCATTTCACAGACAAAGCTAGGCTTGGCAGGCTTTAAAGCTCAGTTGCTGTCTGCAGGCTCTCACATACATGCCTACAATAAATGCATGACCGGGGAAGAAAAGGAAAACAGACCTCAGAAGTACTGTGCACACAAATTAGAAGAAGTAAATAACAGTTGCAAATACACAGAGGTTTGGATATGAGTCACACAGATCTGACATTATGAAGCAACAACAGCACCCACCTATGTCTGTGTGTCTGGGATTAGTGAAGGAGAGGTACAAAGCTAATGTTTGCATTCAGATCACCATATTCCACACATTTCAAGGGGTGGAAGTAGCCACAATGGTGTTCGGAACCTTTACTTTCCACCTCAAAGTCCTGTATTCAAACTTTTTACAGTAAAAATACATATCTGGTCTTAGCATGGTCATGTATACGTAAAATTTGTCAAATGTTTTAATTATAGGCCAGCAGGTTCTGGATTTTCTTACATAAATACATTAGAAATATTCTTGATTAGAATCCGTTGAAATAGTACTATCAGGTTATGTGCTGAGCACTACATTTTTATAAACTAATAAACTAATGAGTTGGATGAATGTACTTTAAAGGTGCACTGTATAGTATTCAGCGATATCTAGCATTGAAGTTGCAGATTGCAACCAACCAAATACCCCTCAACTCACATTCAACCACAAAGCATGTAGGAAAAACTATGGTGGTTGTAAAAACCACAAAAGACCCTGTTTAGAGCCAGTGTTTATCTTGTCTGTACCAAGATGGCAGTTCATTATGCACTAACATTTTTTGTTTTGAATACCCCTTGCCTCACTTTCACCCACAAATGGTGTAGGATAAACTATGGTGGCTACAATAGTTTCATCCAGGGCGAGTATAGCCCACCCAGGGCAAGTTTTTAGTTTGTCCATGTGGGGCTACTGTAGAAACATGGCAGTTCAAAATGGTGGACAATGAGGAAGAGGACCCCTCAGCATCTGTAGATATATAAGACTTATTTTAAGGTAACAAAACGTTGAGTTGATAATTTTCAGGTGACACTAATGAAAACATGTTTATGAACATTACATTACATTTCCGCCTATAAAACCGCCTATGTATTCTGACATATAGGAAGATAGATAGAGGTTAATAAATGTAAATTATTATGGCTGCTTTTTTTTTTGCATGAATAAAAAAACAGCAGCAACATGAATGTAAAATTTGAGATGATTTCCTGCTGTTCATTTGTCTTTGGGTCCTCAGGTACTTGTTGCCACCTGTTGGTTCACATCTGGAAACACGTGGACAGATGTTTGGCACTGTCAAAGGTGACTTCGGTGTTAAATACCATTAATAGCTTCATATAAGTAAATCAGGAATCACAGTGCAATGTAAAACACCCACAGGACGAGAGAGGCATGTTTCACACCATTAACCTACCTGTTTTCTTTTAACTTGACAGCCGCACGTCCATATCAAAGTTAGGTTGAAGTGTCTCCCCGTGGCCAGTAAGTATTACAAGTGAAAGTGGGTTTAAAACACAGCTGGCTCCATTTTAAAACAAACACGTTTTGTTTAATGGTAGATGTCTCATCCAGAGAGGTCTCACATCCTTTCCTGCTTCGTGAGACGGCCGACCGTCGTCTCTGACAAAAAGAAAAAGTTTGTCCGTAGTTTTTTCCTCCTCTTTGCCTTCAAAAAGATTAAAACTTCTCACTCGTTTAACAGCATCTATAAATGTAGAAAAGACGTCAGAACTTCCGACTGGATAGAAACTGGCAGCCGTGTACCGACAGGACGGACGAACAGCAGACTGTAGCCTATCACATCTCGGTCCAAATCTGTGCTGATAAACCGACAACACGAACCATCGTCGTCGGTTTGGATCCAGCCCAGAGTCCTTCCGCTTCACAAGTGAAGGCTCTCTGCCAGTCCTCTCCCATTAAGCAAGAACATGTTTTTTTTAAAGCTGTTGTCTATGGTCCTGATCTGAAGTCAAGATTACATATTTCTTAAATAGTATACAGTGCTGTCCCACCCCTTATTGTCCCGTACAGTCTGCTCTGCCTGGAATGTGTTCTCATAGCGGTTTTCCTGTTGCTCACTAAACCTCTCATTTTCCTCTTTCCCCTGTGGACTGCTGTCTGCACTGCACTGACAGGAATGTGCTTCAAAGACCCCTCTATGATACAATAACATTTCTCCCAGTAAAAACAAGAACTACCAAGTATTTCACTTCTTTTTATTTTTTTTTTTATCAGTTGTCAAAACATAATCTTTTTTGCAGACCGCAACAGTACAGAACTTAAAGATCCCCTTTCAGACTTTTTTTTTTAACATATGAAAATACTTTGTAGCATATGTTTGAAGCATATTATATATGAATTTTATGTTTTAATTACTTTTTTTAACTATTGCGTGAACAAGAGACCTTCCATGACTTTCTTAGTTTCCGATAAAACATAAAACTCCTAAAACAGGATTTAGGATGAATTTTATGTGGGAATCCAAAGGATGTAATGCATGCTCCCGAGTGTCTTTTCTCTCTGCTTCCATCCACTGTTAGTCAGCTAGTGTGAAACGCTAGCTAACTTAACAGCAACCACTGAAGACACATCCGACCAAGCGGGAACCCATGTGGCTGGGAAATGAAGCCAACGTGGAAATGCTAGAAACTCCTCGAGCGGCCACTTGAGCCTTTCTCTGGAAGTGAGTCAGTCTCCGTGTTAAAATGCCCAACTCCACAGCAGAAATACACATGTTTACAGCCTGATTCAGAAAACAGTTTTAGACTTTATAGCTAATTTCACCATTCAAGAGGTAGAAGAAGCAGTACATCCAACATGGCAGCAGCCAGGCCAGTATATTTTCAGCTTCAAAACGGCACTTCGTAAACCTATAGGTGATGTCACTTGTGCCCTAACTTACTGTTTGCATGTTATTTTGTTAGCTTGTGTTGTGAACACTGACAGAATAAAAATAGATGCTGGAGGTTTCTGAAGAACTGTTTTGAAGCTCAAAATCGGTGGTGCTGGCCGCTGCCGTTGGCACAATGGACTAACTCTGACAGAATCTAAGCTGAGGTTGTCTGGATGGCTGAGGCTTGGCTGTGCAGTGTGGGCCTGTCTTTGGTTGCCTCATGGTGTTGGCTGATGGGGTGATTTGTAAATGGTAAGCTGGTTAGTATCATGAAGCCAATGGTATAACTAAAGCATAGAAATGATGCTAACTCCCACTGATGGAGTGCGCGTGTAATCAATCAGGATGCTGTTAGCAGATAGCTAGTAATATTATCATTCATTTGGAGTTATGATTCTGACCACCTGGTGAATGTAAATCTTATTTCCACTCTCTTTTAGCTCAGTTTTGGCCTCTTCCAACTTGCTACTTGCTGAACAGCTGCCTGTCATGTCTGAAATCAATGCCGAGAGCAGTGAGATTGAACAGAACAATCAAGTTTCACAGACAGTTTCACAGTGAGGCCAACTTTGTTTTCATAGTGTCATTTGATTCATTGTTCTAAAAATACTGATTATATAAACAGCTGGACACAAGATGTCTCCTACTTCGCTGAAATGTCCTTCCTCAAGTGTACTGGAGGTTTCCACATGACACTTGTGTATGCTGCATATTAAAATACCATATCATAAAATATCATAACCTCATAAAACCAAACATGTTCTAAATTCAGACTGAAACACTTGATCCCACTAATCTGTGTGTCTAATGTAACAGTAAGTCTTGTATCTCCTCAAATTGAAGATATCACAACAGTTCCCAAGTGCCTTTCTGTTACAACAGTTGTGGCAGTCAAAGGATGTCTTAAGTTGTCTCTTGGATGCCAAACACGTGAAACACTTCATTCAGCAGAGCCTGAGAGAGATGTCTTCATGTCTGCAATATAAATTCCCCTCCTTGTTCTCAGGCTCTGTAATCTCTCTGTTTTTGGCTTCCAGCTGAAGAAACAGCTGGAAGCGCTCACATCAGCTGTCATGTAGAAAAAGAACAAATTGTTGTTCTTTTTTTCATCAGCACTTATTTTTCTTTTCTACTAATCTCTGCGACTCAAAGAGTAACTCGTTCCTATTCCCTTAAGGTTTTTCCGAACAAGCCTCTTTTTATTGTGTAATCTACTCGAGCAGAGGAAATGTGATATTGCTTCAGTGGACATTTTTTTCATCCTGTCTGTTTTTTTTTTTAAGAAAGTTCTTGATAAAGAGAGGACTGGTTTTACTCTCTAATGCTATTGAGTAATCAATGTTTTAGATGTGGACAACGCAACACTTGCAGTTGAATGTAATGCTGATTTGAGCTATATTCATGTCACGCAGTGGCACACTTCATTTTCAGAGGTCAAAGTCTGGACTGGATATAATCTGTTACAACTGTATGAGGATGTGTTTACAGTCTGAGCCTTATAGATATGATTAAAGTCTTATATGTTCCTTCGCTGACCTATATAGAGAGGCATTTATTTTTGAGCTGACCTCCAGTCCCCTCTCCTAAAGAGGAAGTGAAACTGATGAGCTTCAGCATGTTTTCATATAAATAATTCATTCAAAATATTCTCAGAGTTGCCATTTTTCATTTTATGTTACAAGTAATAGAAGCTAATTGTTATGCAATGACACTGCACATTGGATTAAAAGATTACAGGCCAGAGTTCAGAGGTCATCCCTTGCTACTCTAGTGAGCGCATGCTAAGCTAAGAAGCTAAGAGCTAAGAAGCTCAAAGTTATTTTACGGTGGAAAAGTAACTGAGGTTAGGCTATGTGTAGCTGTCACTCACATGAATGCTAGTTCAATAAATACATTTCTAGCTTTTAAAAACATTGATACCATAAAATCATAGATGTTTCAGGGAGTTGTGAAAAAGTGATGTTGGGGAGATTAAAAACCTTCTCACCAAATGCTGCACTTTCAGATCAACAAATCTGAGATACAGCACAGCGAAGAAAGACAAAGTCGCTTGCAAAAGGTCAGTAAATTTATTCCCAGCTCACAAGACACATTTTTTTTATGTCTCACACTTTATTAAGATGTAACCGATCTTTTCTGAGTCTCTTGCTTTCACTTTAAGATAAACAACCCCAGAAATGATACTCTAATTTTTTGTAAGAGCAGCATCTAAATAATATATTTTTTAGATAACACATTTCAATATATATTTTGTTATGATTAGAATAGGTATTTCTGTTACAGATGTATGAGATATTAGTTATGATTTAAGAAATTACCAAGTTGATCTATACACAGAATCTTTTGACTCTAATTCAAGCTTGACCCCAAAAGAGATTTCTTGTCTTGATAGATGCTGAATGTATAATGCCCAACATATTATAAACAAAAGGGTTTCCTGAGTAACATAATGTACAGATTTCTTTGCTGTGGATAGATAACTCTGCAGATGTGAAATCTGCTATTGGTTCCTTAAAAGTGATTGTAAGCAGCAATTCTAGTAAATAAAAGCCCATCAAACAGGTTCCATTAATCACTGTCGGACTGAGGAGTGTAATCCAGTGGGCAGTTTTACTCATGATCAGACAAATTGTTGCAGATCTCAGTTCCCTCTTCACTTCTGGAGTATTAAAATGATGTCAAAAACACATAGAAAGAAGGCATCAGGTAGATCCTACATGTTGGACACAGTGAGGATTGGATAACTTCAAGAAGAATAAAATAAAAAGAATAACAATAGGCGTTCGATAAAACTTGATGTAAAACAGATTTTAACAAAAGGAGTTATAATTCCGAGGCTCAGTTGAGAGTTGGAAGCCAGACTTTGTCCTGGCATTTGTCTACTGACTGTTCTGATATAATTGCACAATGTGTTACATAGATATTCACTTCCAGTTTCTGAACCTTTGCCAACAACTGAATTTGTGCATTGTGGCTAAACTGTTTGAAGTACCAAATTAACTTTATAGAAGTAAAAAAAAATGCTTTTGACAAAAGTCAAATGTGTTCAAACGATGGTCTGAAACGGACCAGCTCGGGTCAAAAGGGTTTGTGTATAGGTGAAATGGTTATACTCTAAACAATAACAGATAGCAGTTCAGATGATGATCTGCACAGCAAATCAAAAATATCATTGATTTCCTGAAGTGAGTTTACCTTCCAAGTTGCAAGAGGAAATGTTAACATCCACATAGTACTTCTTGTGCCTTCAATTTATGTAACAATCACTTAATGGGCAGCCATTACTCCTATTGCAGTGAGGAAAACCTCTTCAGCTACTGCTGTGGTCATCTTGTAGTTGCATCACATGATGCTACCACGCTACTTGGAAATCGATCACAACACACAAATTAGTAAATCCTCACAACTGTACAGTTTTTTCAAAATAAAATAATGTCATTCGGTATAACTTTGCATCCCGATGAGACTTGATCTCCCAATGCATCAGGTAGGATTTGCAATTAAAAAAACAGACATTTCCAATAGAATTTTCAGCTTTCCAAAAATGCTCAAAAATGCATCACATCTAGCAAATTCAAGTTACTCGAGTTTCCCCTTGTTCATCCCAAGTTGAAGTTCAAACACATCATTGGGTTTTTAATTGTCCTGAACTTGAACCTGTTTGACAATCCTTTTCTAATGTAAAACTTAAAACTGGCCTCAAAGTCACTGTAATCACACACTCATCCCTCATGCATGACGTTATCACAGTGAAATTCCTTGAGGAAAGGAGAATAATGCCTCATTTTTGGCTCGATGATCGTTTGGACCCCTTAGATTTTTTCTGTTTATCTTTTTCCTTTTCCTGCTTCTCCTTCTCTTTCTTTTTCTCCAGCTTGGCTTCTTTGTACTTCCAGACAGGAGGTTCCAGGTAGCCCTTCTGCATTTTCTTCTTTTTCTCTTTCTTTGGAGTGGGATCCCCAGATTTTGTCACTTCAATCCTGGGAATACAGCCCGAGGGGAAGATGCTGTTCCTATGTGCCACGCTGTGGGGAATGATGCTCTTCATCCCACCTGGCAGCTTGCACTCTCCTGAGCTCTGGCAGCAGGAGATCAGAGATACAGAGGTGGTGGACACAACAGGGGGAGAAGCTGAGGTGACGGAGCCGTTACTGTGGGACACTGAGCTCTCCTCCAACTCCTTGCTGCTGTGCTTTTCAAGTAGTTCAGGGACGGCAAACCGCCGCTTGCCAATCTCCGGGGGGCTGCTGGGACATAGTGGACGACAAGCAGTGGCTACCAGTGGGCTGTGGATACTTGTGGTTATTCGCACCATATGGTCCATGACCCCATTTTCTTGGGGATCCTGAGGAAAGCTGATAGTAAAGGTGTCTTTTAATCGCTGCTTCAGCTTCTGACCGGCTGTTTTGGTGGCTGTGGCCTTTGCTACTAGTTGCCTTAGGTCAGGCCACTCTGGAATGTAGCTTTCACAGAACTGCTCAGCGATTGGACGCGCCTGCAGTCGGCGTATTCTCTGAAAGGTTTCAAACCCTCCTGTCCTAAGAATCCAGTCCTTTACACCTCTTCCTTGGACCAGGTCCATTGCATTAAGATCTGCACCTGCACATGACGGGGTAAGAGAAAGAAAACTAGAATCATTGGATGCTGAGGGATGTGAGGAAATCAATGGCTCCGTCAACTCAGTAAAATTACCCCACCATGTGGTTGCTTTTGGACCACTAATTCATTGAGTAGATACAAGGTGTAACACTACCAGAAGTAAATCAGGTCATTTCACAGTATGGTGGAATAGGATATAGAGTGCAGTTAGGTGAAAAATGCTAATAATTAAGCTTAACCCATTATTGGAGGAAGCTGTGTCTATTTCAAAGACTGTGACATCCACTTAATTAAGAGGCGTAATCAAGGCTGTAAAACAAATCCAAGAACACCAGACATATATTTGTGTTACACACTTTGCTCAAGCTTGCCTGTAAATGCGACTAGATTATGGGCTAATATTCAATCAGTCTATCTCTGACATTGTTGGACTTTGAATAGAAGGTGGTTGGATCTTTTTATAGTGCTCTCCTAAATGTGTCCCTGTACAGTTTATACAGTACCAGACCAGATTAGTTCACAGATCTGATGTCCTGATTTACTATTTGTACATCACATGACTTGCACACAATAGTAGTCATCTTCCCATCCTAACTGTATGTTTTCTTTACACCTAAAGCATTACATATACAGCCCATGGGTGAGGGTGTGCACTAATGTAAGAATCTGGGCTCTGAGTAAACCTTGTAGCTCATGTGTGCAGCTGTACCATAGACCTACCATGCATTATGAGGGCAGACACACACTCTTCTTTGCCCTGCAGGCCTGCCTTGATGAGGGCTGTGAAGCCGCGGGGATCCCTGACCTCAGTGTCCACACCAGAATAGTAGTTAATGATATAGTTTAGAATGGTGATGAAGCCTGGATTGAAAACAACAACCACAACAGCATTATATGGTAGGAGTGACATAAGACGTTGGGGTTATTTGCTGTAGATGTCTTCAGACATACCTGCCTGAGCAGCAATCATGAGGGCAGTATTGCCATCCTTGTCTTGGTGGTTGATGTCTATGTATGGACATGTGTGTAGGAGGGTGACGATGTCTATGAATCCCTTGCTCACAGCCAGCATCAGTCCATTCTGAAGAGAAACAAGGTAGAAATAAGTTGACCATTTAAACTAAGTTTACGTTTACATTTGACCCTTTTCACAGCAGAAACACTGATTTTTTAAAGGTGTTTCAAAGTCACCGCATTTTTGATAAAAAGAAAAATGAAATCCACCTTGCCATTGATGTCCAACTCCATGGCTTCTTCTTTGGTGACTCCTCTCGACAGGATCCTGCGCAGGGATGCGGGGTCATTCCTAACACAGGCTTCATACAACGTTTTGGCCGGCTCTTTATGATTTTCTTCCTTTTCGTAGTCGGGAAGAACTGAGTCATCAGAGAGCACGCTCCCTGAGTCAGAGTCATCATCCAGGAAGAACTCCGAGTCCTCAGATGGGCCTTCGCCCAGGTGGGGGTCATCATAATTTGCAGTGGCCATTGGACCCCCTTCAGCCTGGGCTCACACCCGGGTGTCAGATCTGCTGCACACCACCGACATCTCAAAGAGGAAAACATTAAGTGTTATAATAGAATCAAAATGAAAAACTTATTTTATATATATTTTTTTCACCTAGCCATGCAACAATCATGAACTGTCTCTGAGTTCAGACTGGTGCCAAAGGTGATTGTGATGAAATGCATGACAACAGAAGACACAAACCTGCATTATTGGCCCAGTCAGCTCACTGCTCACTGTATTGATGATTAATTTAGATAACTGTAATGTTATTTTTTGGTACATAACTTGCTAGAGTGATAGAAAATGAAAAATAGACCCATTGGCTAATAAACAAATGCTGTGCGTGAGTAAAATATTGGTGATTGTGGAAATATTTGCGTGCAAAAGTCATAACATTTTTGCATTCCTGCAATTTGTTTGTTGCCACCTAGTTTAGGAATGCTTGCTTCTCCTCAAAATAAGCATCTTACACTGGTACACTGCAAAAATAACAACAAAATACTAGGTTTTAAAATAGCCTGTTAAATATATCTGAAGACTTGAGAGGGTCTCATCTATAAGGCATGATGCCTAAAGAAGATAAGGAGCTTCACTTCACTTCAGCCCTCCTGTCAGAGCGGCTGATCCGTAAGTCTGTGATTTAGAAGATAGGCAAGCTGGCGATATAACATGCTTTTTCCCCAATGTTAGTTAACACACTCATGCAATTATAGAACAGGAGAAGAGTCATTATGACTCTAAGGTCATTTTTTAATTCTGTTTATTAATACTCAGAAATGTATAAATGTGCAAGCTGCGTATATACATATCTACAAATAAATACGCAAATATTCAGCGCATCTGCAGAAACTCAGTCTGTGACAGTAATGTGAATGAAGGCATAGTAGGAGGAGTGTACTGGGTCGAGAAAGGCCATATGGTGCTGGAAGCAACTGGAGGCCAGGCTAGTGACAGCATCTGTCATGGTGTCTTAAATGTGTCACGCTGCTCTGCAGTACAAGCACACTGGGGTGTCCAGTGGTTTTCTGGTATAAATCTACTACACAATTCATACGAATGTTATGTTTGTAGGAAGAATATTTCCAAAGCAGCGATGGGACTGTTTCTCAAGGCTCAGACGTAAAATGGCACAGACTGAGTCATTCTTAATGTTTTGAAAGAGATGCAAATGAGCGTGAGACAGAGCTTGATTGCTTTCCAGTGAGGGCTTCGGTCGACAAGCTGCCTTGGCCTTGCATACATCACAACATCACAATACAGCTTATGACTCAGCTGCGCGGAGCTGACACGTTGTAGTGGTGGAGACAATTATTTAATTAAGTCGTTAGAGTACTGGAATCTTTTGGATAAGTTCTCGTTAAATACCAGATAGAACTGCTCAACTTTAATCCCACGTACAGAGCTTTGTGTTTTAGCGTTGGTTCATGCAGAAGAATTAAGATTACTATCACACTAGTGTTTCTCTTCTGCACAAACATAGAAAGCTCCCACTTTAACTCTGCCTTTGTGGCCTCACACTTCCTGCTGAGCAACACCTTTCAATCTGGTCAAGCTTTTTCCTCTGCATCTTAAATATGCACTGTTGTTTCTCTAAACCGTTGAGTGTAGAAAAGTGTAAAAATATGCAACCATAGCGAAACATTACTTTGAACAAACAGAAATAGTCAAAGCCTCACCCTACAACAATCCAGGCAGGGGTCAGTCCTCTTGTCTTTTCTCTCTCTCTTGCTCTTGGTGGTTAAACCATCCTCACATACTGGACCTCCACTCTTCCTGTTGGCTGTTGATAGAAACTGGTTAAGTTGAAGTTTTCCCAACTGACTCCAGCTGAATGCCTCCCCCCTCCCTCCATCTCTCCTACTGGTCAGTTAGGTTGCCTCATGAGCTGGCAATCCATCCAGGTCCCAACATAGACGCTGGTGTCCTAAGTCAGGCAACATGCTCTCCTCCCCTCATCCTGATTATAGAAGATTTAAGGATTAAGAGGGAGAAACAGACAGCAGCCAACCTTGTTCCCCTTCCAGTCTGCTGAGTTGGTCCGCTCTCTCCTTCTCGCTCCCTCTCTCACTTGTCTCCACAGCTCCCTCAGAATCTGTCCATCCACAACTCTCTGCCGCCCGTCTGTTGTGTCAGAGCAAACCTCTCGATTGATCCAAGTGCTGTGACTGAATCATGGAGGTTATGGCACCCAAACCTGCTACACTGCTGAAGACCCCCGATTTCTGTGTTTGCGTGACGGGTGATAGCATCTTCTGTCTGTTTTCCCATGGAAATCTATTTGCTGGGACAACAAACTCAACCTACTGTTGCTCTAAGCCAGGGGGCCTTTGTAGTAATTATTCCCATGACAGGGATGACACACACAGACATAAAACACATGGACACAAATGCTCAAATACAGCACGCACAAAGACTACTCATTGAACACCCACACAGATGCTGTAAATGTTGCAAAATGTGCATGCTCACATTACGAACACAAACAAAGCGAAGTTTTTCCACTGGTCTAACATAGTTCAAAGGATAGCATGCATATTTTCTGTTTCAACACATGTTCCGCTATAGTCAATTTAATTGCCTGTTTAAATGTAGTTTTGCATAAAGTTCAAATAATAATCTCATATTTCAATTAGAAGAAACCAGGTTAAGACGCTTGAATGAGCTTTTTCTTACTAGTTTCACATTGGTTTTCACCCCCTTGAACTGTGACCGCAACTGTTTGCTTTGTTTTGAGGGCCAAGCCCCATATGTGGACAGGAATGTCGCACTAACGGGTTCATTCATAGCATCGCAGTCTCAGTCACGTGGTATCAAAGGTGCATGTAAACAGATTAACCCTCCTATTGACTTGATCCAGTGTGGCCATTCTGTGTCTTTGTGCACTGTAGCCGACAGCTCCTCTCTGTTAGAGGGAGGTAGACTGCCCTCTTTTGATCAAATTAGGTGATGCAGTGCTCGGATGTGAGTTTTTAAGGGGCGTAGTTCAACAAGTTATTCAGGGAGCTCACGTTTAAAATAGCCATAACATTAATCCTCGCTGCAGGTTACAGCTGCTGTTTACATCACCTAGAAATATATCTCCAATCCTACGAACTGTCTCCACTTTGCACTTTGACTTTATTATAAAATGCTTTGTGCCAGCACTAACAAACAAAATAATTTCAGTGTCATATATCCATCAGAGCCCTGTCTCGGTTGGGTAAAGCCACTGTGACAAACTGGACACTCAGCACCTTGATCCTGAGAATTATAGTTGCTGATCTGCTCTGAAGAGTTAACCAAGAGACATGTTGATGATATCACCCAACACAACACACCAACAACATAATCCCACTAAATCCCATCAAATGCTCCAGCCAGTTCCTTATCAGAATCTGCCTCTTTGGCTGTGAGCCATCAGATCAGACCTATGGTATCACACTAACCTGACCCATTACTCAAAAGGAGCTATGTTTAGACACAAGAGCCCGAGGTGGATCTTTACTTTGCGCTGATATGGAATACAGGAAGAGGAAAAAAGGATGCTCGGGGGCGAAGATTTACAGCTTCTGAAAGGCCAGAACAGAAATTAAGTTGATAGCAAGAAATGCAGAGGAAGAGGAAGTCTGTTTGGTATAACAGGATGGGGTGGTAATGTGTTTTGGTTTCACTGTTTTCCTTTATGCTTTTAGATATACTAGAATGGGCTTTACCAGACGAGGGCAGCACAGCACCCGTTACAGCAGGTTTGTGTTTATTACCTAAATGTTTTTGCTCTGGTTTCTCATAGAAAATCTAACAGATTGACATTACAAATGATTGCTAATCTGATGCATGATTTAAAGAACATTTTGTTCCGATTCCCACCTCCCAATAGTACTCACACTTTCCTTTTAGGGTCTGAGTTATTTTCCTCCTATTCCGCAAATTCTTCACAGAGACATTCACTCATCACTGCAAAAGGCAGCCCAACTTCTCCCCAGACTCCAGGGTATGGCGGAGGTCAGTGGTGGAGCAAAACTTGGAAAGAGGCTTGGGAAGCATTGAACTAAGTTTAGCGAGCTTAGTGACTGATTCTAAAGACAGCCGTGAGCTCAGCTAATATTAGACTGTTGGCAGTCTCTCCAGGACCAGTCTTACCAACACTTTACTTAGACTCTGTGAGCATCTGCTGTATGATTTCCAGCTATCTGGCTAAAGGACAGACCTCTCCCTCTGCTGCGTGCTTTACAGAATCTAAAATACCAGACAGATCAGGTGAATCGAAGGAAACACACAGGAAACGGAGCTCACATGTTGACATCAGGCAAGGAGGAAATTTGAGGTGATTTGGGAAAATTATTACAACGGGAAGTAGAAGACGCTTGTGGTGTTTGTGCTTTGACCCAAGGTTGGGTAAATAAGGCACAAGGAACGAAAGCTGCAAATAAAGGAAACAATTTGCTTAGTGCCACAGTACTAAACCGTTTCCTTAGAAAGGTCAAAATGGAATTTACTACAGGCTGTGTTTGAGTTAGTTTAGGGCAAGAAAACATTAAGTCCAGAAGACAAATGTGTCTACTACTTCAGTATTTTCTTTGCCTATACATATTGATTCAAAATAACAACAATAACACTAACACTAACAATAATAATGTGTTTATTTAATACAGCACCTTGAGCAGATCAAGGTCACAAGGTGCTTTACAGGAAGAAATTGTTAAAAACTGAAAGCATAGAACAATATAAAGCAACAAAACATTAGCAACAATGAAAATTCGGTCTGAAGCTGCTTTTTTTAAAGGCTTCAACAGAGACTGCAGAATCTAGATCTACAGAAAAGGCATCTTTCATCATTTTCAGTGGTGCATGAAGATCTAAATGACCACCATGCGATATAAGGATGGAGCAGATCAAAAAGCTGTTGTCTGACCCTGCAGTGCTTTATATGTAAACACAAGAACTTGCTATTTATTCCTGAACTTAATAAAGAAGATAAGATGGATGTGATGTGAATAAAGAATTTAGCCCACACAGATGGCTGATATGGCCCCTAAATGAGCTGGGCTGATATTACAATGTGATATGGTATATGGCAATCATGATTGCAGGTCTGCAATCTGTAATCTGATTGCAAACTTGACCTTGAGTTATCAAATTTACCAGGCTGACAGAATATGATAACCGCTGTTTAAAACTATAAAATGCCAACAATGGTTATAAGTGTCAAGTTTGTTCATTATCATCTGTGTGCTTCACTTTCCTCTGCCCAGGTTCAGAGAAAGTGATTTGGACGTGTCATGGCTGAGCACATGACTTACGCTAATGGCTGGTGTGAGTGATGTGGAAACTTTGTGGTCATTGAAAGCAATCATAGCTTCTTCCAACTCTAAGCTTAGTGTTTCCTCATGTTCTCACATATTTTAATCCACCAGTTTCTCAGAGGTCTCCACGGCAGTCGATGACTAATTGTACTGAGTCCTGATAAAGAGCTTCGATGTTCTGTTTTTAAAAAGAATATGAAGTCTGTCTTGGCTCGGTGAAAACACATAAGACAAAAAGAGAAAAAGTAGCAGAGAGTAAATGTGTTCACGTGTGATAATGCAAATCCTTCATGGCAGTTTGATAGAGGGAGTTTACAATCTAGTAAATTTACATATTAGATCGGGTGTGAAAGAATTTTCTGAAACATAATTGGTCAATAGAAAGTCTTCTTTGTTGGTTCATAATTTGTAAGAGTTGTGAGAGATGCATCTTACATAATTTGTTATTATATTTTTATTTACTCTTTAAAGCTTCTGGGCTTTTTACTTTCATATTATTAACATGCATTAATCCATCCTTTAACAATAAAATAGACACTTTAAATCAAATAAAAACTCTAAACTTCCATTTTTATCAAAGGTACTGCATCAGCTTATGTTTTATGCCTTTAGTTGACACATTGGGTGACTACATCATTTATTGATACACATCCCAGTGTTTGAGCAGGTCATTCTGCAATGTCTCATGTTCTTAACATATTTGTGTTTGTGTAGATATTTTTTTGTCCAAAATATTAGTGTGAGATTTCTTTATATGACTGATAGCTTAACTTTTATCTTTGACATATTTTACACCCTCAAAATAAGTAGATAAATTACAAAGGAGAAAAATAAAACATAAAAATGTGACAAATAAATGATAACATTCTAAAATAGTGGACACATAGTTATAAAAGCAATAATATAATAAAGACACCAACCCATGCTGGGCAGTTCTTCATCTCATGGAGAAAAGCTGAATCACTCTTGGCCCAAACTGTGTGTTACCAAATGAGGACAGTGTGAGGATCTCAGGCTGTACTTGGGCTTGGTCGAGGTTAATAAGTCTAAGACACAGGTTGTCCAAGATATGCTTAAAATTTGATAGATAAAATTATTAAAAAAATAATAAATAAAAAACAAACCTGCTGTAGCCAACAAGGTGAAGCTAAAGTTAATAAAATGGGTCTGCAGGGCGATTTTGACCTGCAGTCTGGAAATACTCAACTGCTTCAGACATTTGTACAAAGACTTAAAGAATTTATGAAAAAACAAACCAAAACATGGATCATAGTTTCCATGGATTAAAAGATAAATACTGTCTGAGAGACGGTGGATTTGCTGCAAACATACCTGTTTTGCCAGGCTTTATGTGTGCCTCCAGGCTTAAAACTAGACATAAATCCTTTAAATAGAAACAGCTATGTCCAGTGCCTGTCATGAATTATAATTAACTCTTTAGGAATTTTAGTAAAATCAGGCACTCATAACTCAACTTTTTAAAGAGACTGTTTTAGATAAGAAGATATATGAAGATCCATGAGTGAGTGAATGATACTTTACAAACTGTAAAGACAATGATGATATACGAATAAATTATGTTCATAGCAAAAACAAAACACTAAATTAGATAGCACTGCTTTTCTGGGCAAACCACCCTCAAACCGGTGATACATCTGCAAAAACCTCACAGGATTTAGCACAATAAAGTCAAGATCATACTTTAGAAAACAATCTGCCAAACAGTTGTCGATCAAAGGATAACAACGTCAGTCGGTCCAAATGTCAACTTTTATCATGAAATCATGAATTTATCATGAAATCTTCGTCAAAACAGAGGACGAATCATAATGACTTTGGTGATGCAACAACTTCCTCGAGTACTATAAGGTTGACATTTGTGTTTCTGAGAAATACTTTGACATGTATTGTATGCATTACCATTTGGTGCAGATATCCATGGTCCCCTCAGGATGAATTGCAATGACCTTAGTGTACCTCAGACCTTTCCCCTGGTGCCACAATCAAGTCAATATTTTAATTTGTTCAGTACACTACCTTGATTTCTGACTAAATGCCTACAAAACAACTGACATCATTCAGCCTTGATTGTACCTCTTGTGTCTAGCACTGATTAGCAAATGTTAGCATTCTGATCAAAGCGGCGTTGTGCATAAGCACCGCCCCGCAGAGCCACTAACATGGCTGTAGACTTTAATTATGTTTCTAATTCATTTCTTATTTCTATTTGAAAGCGCGATTGGCTGCTGTTAGAGTGATTTATCTCATATGTTAAACCACCAATGAACCCCTGGTTTTACAAATGTACAGGAATGTATGCGCTTCTATGCCGCTAGAGTTTATAGGTTGATTGTGAGCACTGTGCAGCCTGCTCTCTATTCTTCATTCTCTTTCTCGTGCATCAATAATACAAATCTCGAGTTACATATTCAGATTTGTCACGTATTTGTCACTTAATGCAATCATTTTGCGTGCGTACAAGTCAAAACTTGAAGCTTCGTATTTCATGGGTTCTAGCAGGACAGCAAGTGTGATTTATTGGCTTCTGCTGTGTTTCTTTCCACTTTGAAATAACTGAAATGGTCATAGAAACTGACATTAGGATAACATTCTTATATAACATCATCAAGGGTTTAAACTCCAGCACTTAGCATAATTATTGCAACCTGTCTATAATAATTCAGATTACATCTCAATAAATGGTGATCCAATAGTCTTGTAGTGTGAATATTCACTTTGGCTGTAAAACCTGAGTTTGACCATGCAAAGCGTTCTCCAGTGAAAATGCAATATTTTCCATGATACATGCTCTTCATGTGGCTTGCAGGGTCAATCTGTCAGCAAACAGTGTTGCACGCCTTTATACTTTTAATGGCAAATAACCTGATTGCCAAAAACGAACAATACTTGTTTGATTAATCAGCACTTCAGCGGTTAAAGCGGTTGTGTAAGATGTGTCTGCGATCGGTGACAGTCTCTTAAATAGTTGAGCTTCATGGGCTGTGTGTTCATACCTTATTTGGGGCTGCCCCGCTGCTCAAGAGTTCACACAATCCATGTGTCACTGCCTGAGACTTGGGCAAAGATGAAGAGAGTGCAGGGTGCCAGGATAGTTCAAAGAAAGACCAGAAGAAAGAGATATAGAAAAGATAGAGAAAATTTGACATGGGAAAAAATCCAGGTAGTGAAGACAAAGAGGGAAAATGAAAGAAGAGAATGAATGATGGAAAGAGGAGAGGTTTTGGGGAGGGGGTGGTGATTCTCCATAGCCAATGAAGAACAAGAAAGCAGGATTTCAGGAGGAGGGTGATGTGCTCACTCCAGGAGTCACGTCTCACCGTTTCAGCATTCAGCCAGGAGGACAGAAGAAGACTTCCACATGATGTAGACTCCTCATTTAGAAGGATGACAAAGAAGAGGATAATTGATTCTACTCAAGAGGGCCCGAGAAAATCTTCTATCTGAGTTTCCAGGGGAAGCTTATATTGGAAGCACTTGGTGGATATTTGCGCTGGACTAAGCTAGAATTAGAGACACCTCCAGCCAGCTCACCTGTGTCTGAATTCGGGGGAGGTGACACATGGACGGGGAGGTCTGAGGCTACTTTCCAAGCCTGTGTTTTCAAATCCAGGCAGGAACTTCAAGGATCAATTATTCATATGCGTGAGGTTTCCTGTGTGTCAGGGTAGAACAAGGCGGGCTGTGGAGGCTCTGCTCCAAACTGTGGCACAGCGAGACAAGAGCTGAAGGAGGAGAAAACAGACAGTCAAGAGGGATAGAGGACACGGAGAGAGACAGAGACAGAGAGAGAGGGAGACTGAGAGAGAGAGAGAGAAAGCTTGTGTAAGAGCTGGAGATCAAAGGTCACGACAGCGGAGGAGAATCATCTGAGAGAACCTTTTGCTTGGTTTTGGGGAAGAATGAAGGCTCTACAGAAGAACCAGGGACGCACTGACCAGATGTTGGGAGCCATGGCTGACATGCTTACATCTGTGGCCATGCCCAATCAGTGGGTGAGTTGTAGATCTGTTTGTGTATTTACTGTCTGTTTGTAGGAAAGCATAAAGCCACATATCCAAAAAGAAAGCAAAAGATGCATACGAAGGTATTCAGCGGGGCTTGCACGGCATGATGCATATTTCTGGCCCACATCATTACACACCAAGTTTATTTTATGTCAACTCCATAACTTTGTCATAAACCTAAAATGGGCAAGCAGAGAGAGAGAGAGAGGGAGAGATGGAAGAATTGCTCCCCGTTCATGTGCTTGGGAGGAATCTTGGATGTTTTAGAAGAACAGGAAGCAATGTTGTGGTGATTAAACCATCAAACTATAAACAAGCTGCAGTGCGTGTCTGACGCTTCAATGCAGCCAGGCGATTTTCGTCCTTCTTTCCTTCTCATCCATCCCCGTTATCTTCCTCAACCCTCCTCTTCCCTCGCCTTTTGACATACGCACATATATGGGTCTGCAATAAAAACTCTGGTGGCATTAAAACAGAAAATTATTACAGGTGATCAGGTTTTCTAACGTGACTAATGTGTTTTCTTGCTGGCTGTATGGCACCGCAGCCACATCAATTTTCAGCCTTTGTACACAGATTTAATGAACTCGATTGAACCGCGGCGTGTAGATTTAAACGCAACATCTGGAAAATCAAACATACAGATGTACCAAAAACATCCAAATGGGTTTCTCTTTGAGACTCTGTTTTCTCTTTGAAAGAATGTTTATCTTCATAAATTGTTTCCACCATGGCAGATAAGGGAAAAAACACAACAGTGATCATAATCTTTTCTTTCCTGCAGAAGACCGATAACTCCTCTTACCTCTGTTAACCTCCAATCTGGTGCTGCTGGGTTTAAAATCAAGATTCAAATCTTCTGTTTGAGAAGCAGCTCTTATCCAAGCTCTGTGGCAAAAGTTGGACCTCAACAATTTCTATTGCATTCTTGTTTAGTGTGTCATGGAGAATAGGATGAACAAGATGCAGGGAATAGTGGAAAAAAAAAAAAAACAGCCACTGGTATAATGTTTTGTGGTTATGTGACCAAAAGCACTCTGTGCAATCTTACCATCACTTCCTCCCTGAGAGCAGGGCTCCACCGCTGACAAAGGCATCTCTGTGTGTAGCTCTCAGACGGGGGTGAAGCAGACCTCCCATCAAGCGAGGAGGAAAAGGGGCCTGTGCAGTCAGAGTCAGAGGGGCTGGAGTGGGAGCAGCATGCCACTGCTACAGAAAACCCAGAGCAGAGAGAAAGAACAGGTAAGACCTGAAAGGGCTGCACTGAGCGTGACAGACCATTTTCTGACCCCAAACCCACAATGCTAGTCCAAACATTGGCTCTCACCAAACCAGTAAGTGCTTAGAGACTCACCGAAACACAAACCTCCAGACTCCAGTTTTGATTCTTTGTGTGAGACGTCTCGGATTTCTGCGCAGTGACTTCGAAAGCAGCCCGCTCGGCCACTCTGTCACTTCGATGAAAAACTCTATCTGCAATCTGCATGTCTGTTGAGATGTATACAGTGATGATTTCTTGATTCATGACATAAATAAATAATCCAGCCACGTGAACTATTGCCCAGGCCTTTAGATTCAGCTCAGCCTGTTCTTGCATGTTAGCCATATGTGAATTCAGGATAAAAACAGTCCTGAGTCCCATCTGCCATATCTGATCATGGTCGTTAGGCAGTAATAACATCAGGGAAAGTATCAGATTGAAATCACCTGAGTTTTGGTAGTTCACCCTTGTTAAACTCCACCCTCTATATCCTCTATTAGCACTGATAGCAAGTAAATTGCTTTGCTGTAATGTAGCATACATAAGTACGTGAGAGAGAAAGAGAGAAAGCGGTCTTGTGTGCATGCGTATACACGTGCAACACTTTCCAGATGGGGCAAGAAAACATGTTCAGCTGCCGTCCTTCCCCTTCTGCTCCAACACTGTTGGTTATACTTATTCTGATTTTGCTGTGAAAGGCTTGCGTGCATTGCGATTTTCCTCGAGTAGAATGGAACAAAAGGAGCTTTGTAGCTGGATCTGGGTTTGGGTTAGAGGGAGTGTGTGTGTATATATGGGAGGGGGGTTTGGTGGTGTGTACCATGTGGCTGGACCACTAACTGTTGTGCAGAACGGTACATAGCGTACATAAGAGGTGTGAGTGAGGCCAGGGGAAGCTGTCAGCGATGCTTATCAGTAATAGTCTTACTGTAATGGAGAGTGATGTTGAGGGTTGATACTGTCAAATATTTTTAGCGTACAGTACACATTCAGTCGTTTCTGAAAAGCAAAAAAAAAAAAAAAGGAAAGAAATCCATTATTCATTATGGTATGTGGATGGATGATGACCAAAAGGGAGATTGTTTATTCCAGTTCCAGACAAGATCCTTTGCTCAATTGTTTTTGCATAGCCCAATTTCCTCCGGATGGGAAAGTGGATGGAAAATCAATGAAACACAAGGCAGAAAAACATCTGAACCACAACAACAAGATACAGACGCTGTCGTAGCCCAGAGTAGGGCTGGACGAGGAGTGTTTTTATTTATCTGGTCTCTATAATCGAACCATGACATAATTCCCGTAATGAAATGTATCGACTTGATCATCATATGATCCTCGTTACTTGACTGCATATTCAGTAGTTGTTGGGAATAATCGTTTTGCAAAAACAATGGCTTTTTCACATGCGATTCAATGCAAATTAGTTTAATAAATATCATTGCGTATATCGATCAGCGTCAGCCATAAATGGTTATTGCAATTTGTCCTATCGTCTGTCCAGAAAATGCAGCACAGACATAACAAGTTGTCCTCATGCAACCTTGAATTCCTAAGATTCGTGATGTCACAATTTCGCATTTTCCTCTGTGTACTTACCCGATAGACTACAGTCATCATTTTTTTTGGTGCTTTTGAGCCTTTATTGATAGAAACAGCTGAAAAGTGTCAGGGAAGTGGGGAATCAAAGTCAGGCCCTTGCAGTAAGGATTAACCTTTGTACTTTACTAAGTGAGCTACCAGTCATCATGTTAATGGGCCAATTAATGGGGCTGGCAAGCAAAAGCACTCACTAAAAGCACAAATTAAAGACAAAAGAATTAAAGATTGTTCATTTAATACTCTATCTGTATCATTATGTTTTATGCTTTTTCATGTTAAAGGGGCTTTTCGCTTTCGTTTTAACGCATCATGCCTTCAGCCTTAAAGACATGCAGAAAAGGAGACATGTGATTACATTTTGCCATGGTTTGACTGGCAGAGGTCATAGTGTTGTTTCCATCTCTTGCTGTGTCAGTGGAATAGACGGGAAAGGAGCAGAGGCCCCCGATTTCTTAAAAGACATGGTTCACAGGGCCATAAGGGCCATCTGTTATATGTTAGAAACAAGATGCCTTCTAGTGGCTTCCCAGGAATCGCAGGACAGTGCCAACCTCCATGAATTCAGATCCTCACCCCCCCAATTCATCCCATTTCTTACTTCCAGTGTATTTTACTCTTCTGGGTAGTAAACCGTACTACAGTTTGACTTTTGCTTTCATTCTGATCATATGCTCTTTTTTTCCCCTCCTGTCTCCCTCATTTTCTTCTTCAATCCCTATGTATGTCTTCCTTTATTTTTCCTCCAAGCAATGTCTTCAGCAGTGGTATTTTAAACCCGGCTTCCTCCAAGCACACAGAGCTGCTGATCCTATTTCTTTCAAATCTCATCAGTTTTTTTTTCTCTGTCTCTCGGCTCCTTAGACTCCCAGCCATATAGTTCTTGCTCTCACCCTCCCCAGACAATATGTGTCTGTTTCGTAACACTAATCAATGATGGATGGCCATGTGTGTCTACACACTCATCTTTTTCAAGGTAAAATGCAAGAAGCCACATCAACAGGAAGCCGCACTGAACCAGTAAAAATAACAGTGTCGTATTTGACCCAGAACTGCATGCACACATTGCTCATGTGTACACATGTTTACATGTCTATATTTAACTTTGAACGTGCTCATCTGAAACTTGAAACACATGCTTATTATTAAGTTATGTCACTGAGTTGTGTTATTTATAAGAAACGTGATATTCTCTTAAACATACAGAAGCAATTATGGGAACCTAATATGAAGAACACTTACATAATTGCTTCTGCACCATAAAGTCTTTACAGTCAAACACACTGGAATTGTGCATTTTACAGAATTTAAATTCATTTTCCTTTGATTTTCACATATTTCTTCAAACAAAATCCAGAAACAATGAATTGATTTTCAAGTTAAAATAGTATGAGAACTTGGAGAGACGCTGCAAGAAATTTAAATAATAAAGAAAGTCCGGTTACACCTGACTGAAAGCTGCTCAATGACCCGAGAACCTTCACAGACTTGGACCTGGTGAAAAATGATACCCATGAAAACACAGTTATGTTTGGAAGGCCCGTGCACCCGGTTTGGTGCCGAGAACATCACTGCGGTACAAATTAAATGACATCATTTACCCCATTCTTGAGTTGATTTGAGGTAAACTATGAAGAAAATGCACGGCCTTGTCCATATCGGGTTTTGTAAGAGGCTGGGAGAGTGTGCCATCCAAGGAGCGGCGCTGATCCCAGAGGACCCCGGGACTGAACTGTATGTGTGTGACCTTAAATGGTCAGAGATCAACCTGATGTTGCACCATATTGTGTTGTTAGGGCCCGATAACAAAGATGGATAGTGTAATCACGTGTTTATTAATATCCCATGTATCTTCTACTGTAATGCAGGAGAGATGTACTGTGTCAGAAGATTTCATACATGCTGAATCAGAAAATTGAATTAGTATAATTGCTACATAAACAACAGTTGTTTCCTGTGTATGAAGTCCACTAAATTGCTACATGCAGTTGTCATAGATTCAGAAAGAGAAAACTCTTTCACGTACGGTTTCTGCCATTACATGGGAGTGTGGTGACCAGATGCTTTGATATTGCATATCTGTTTTGCAGTGTACTGGTGTTCTTGTAAACAATGGCCAAAGACCAGCCCTGATTCTGTTATCTGCACCTTTGAACTATAGAGCTAACCCTCCTTCTTGTGAATTGATGACCTTCTTGTCGACTTCTTACCATATGGATTGAATTTCCTATGAGCTGGACGCATTAATCAAGCTTTCTGTTGAGGTGGCAGTGGAAACATATTGTGAACATATCAAAGAAAGTTTGTGTGCAAACTGTTTGCTTATTTACACGCCCAGCAGTTAGCAGCGAGGCGCGGTGTCATCATTCATTTGGAGTCATGTAAGTCCAATATTTCACTCGCTTTCGGCTCAGTTTTTGGTCTCTGCTAACTTTTAAGGGAAATATCTACCTATATACCTATAAATATCTACCAACGCTCCACTGTGTTCACTAGCGAGCCGCTAACTGTGTCTGTCTGCTGTTTGGAGCTGAGCAGCTTCCTGCAGTGTCCAAAAATGTGAGAGAGGTGAGGGTGAAAAACGTGCATACAGCTGCAGATGAGATGAGGTGCTAATTCTCATCACTACTAACTTTCACACTGACAAACTGTTTTACACATTGCCATAATTACGATTATAGCTGCTTTAAAGAACTGAGGATTGCAGGCCTTTCATAAACAATAAGTGGGCAGCCCTGGTAGTATGAAACCTGTATCTCCTCCCAAACCCTGAAAGGTGTGAATCATATCCTCTGGTCATTGTTTTGTTTTTTATTTCATTCATTTAAATTCAATGCAGAAAGTTCACGTCGTGTTTCAGTGAAGTGGGTCGGGCAGTGCTAGCTAGAAGGCTTAGGTCAGGCTGGTCAGATACCTCACAGGTCACTGCTCCACAGCACAGCTGGCATTTAGACCACAGAGTGACCGGGGAGGAAGGAGGCAGATGAGGACACATAAAGTTTCACAGTTTCGCAGGGACACACATGCGGTCACAGACACGTATCTACACACTTTAATGTACTTATGTACTCACAGTGTGCCACATACACTCACGACAAACAGGAATACAGATTTAATAAATAATAATTTTATTAGTTTATATATAATCATTTACAACAGAATTCAGCCTTTATCTGAATCATCCATCTCTAAATCTCTTGTGTCTGACAGAGAATCGAAGATAAAGTAGTGGCTTCTCTCTCTCTCTCTCTCTCTCTCTCTCTCTCTGTCTGTCTCTCTCTCTCTTTCTCTCTCTCTGGTGCCTGGGTTCATTTTGTTGAATTAACATTTTCTCCTTTGGGTGGCGTTTTAGCTCAGGCTTAAACCTTGAACACAGTCAGCAGTACTCCCAGAGTCTCAGTGCTACAGCATGCCACTTCTAGAGCAAGGTTCACAGACCATTTCCAGAGAGACCCAGAAAGGGAAGGAGGCTGAGGGTTAGGTGCAGGAGGAAAAACTGTGACAAGCTCATGTTGAAGTGCTATCACTGTGATTTGTTGGAAAAAAGAGCTGGAAGGAGAAATGTTGGTAAGTGTTTGTGCGAATGTGTGTGTGCGCGCGCGTCTAATTGCGGGTGGTATGTGCGGTGTCGTGGATGTTTTTGAGAAACAAGTCACCATGGGAGGTGTGCCTCCCTCCTGTGTAGTGCAGAGCTCCCGCTGCGCTGCATGGTGGGGTAAAACAGAGGGAGGTACTGAGTGGTACTAGTGGTGAATGCACACACACACACGCAGAGTAACACACCTGTCTGTCTCCCCGGTGTATGCCAGCAGTGCAGTCTGGTCTAATTGGACAAAAACAGCAGCTCTCTGCAGACTGGCAGGACCCAGGAGAAGAGAACGAGACAGTTTCTCTGTGACTTCTGCTCCGCGATGGGGCCTCTGCCAAAACCCCAAACCCCCCTCCCACAAACCTCCCCCTTACACCGGCTTGTCCAGAATGCCAGTTTGCCTTAATTGGCGCTCAGCTGAAAGATGAAGGCAAGAAGAAAGAGAGGGAGGAAGAAAGAGAGAGATAGATGAACTAAGGGAGGAAAAAGCAAGGGAGAGGTAGGAAGGAAAATGAAATCTAAGTGAGCATATTTTGGCAGGATTTCAGCTGGCTGATGGGGTGAGGAGAGGCTAATGTCCATATGGGGGGTGGGGGAGTGGGCCTGCATATCTGCTGAACTGAGACTTCTTTTAGCTGTTAGTATGCATGCTTATGTTATATGTGTATTTGCCTCTTCCTCCTGTAGTTAAAGCGCATGGACACGATGCAGCGCAATAGCTGTTTCCCCAAGAATGTCACTACAAAACAACATTGGGAAATCGCGTGCATTTGCATAGTTACGAGCACTCTGAACACGTCTCCTAAATGTGACTGACTGTCTCCTGCACACGGCAGAAAAGCTGTGCAGTCTCCCCGTTTGGCTGGCTTGGCTCGGACGAAAACACACATCCATCTACTGGCGTGCTAATCTTCAGACAAGCCTCTAAATCCACTCTGGTGTGTGAATGTACGTGTATACATTTTATTCATCCTCCTTCGCTGCTGCTGTCTAGGTCTCCACATCTGCACAAGCGTATATATGTGCGGATGAATTATCTTTGGAGTGTGTGTCGTGTAAGATAGGAAGGAGTGAGGCAGCAGAGGAGAGAGATAAAAGGAGGGAGATGAATGGGTGTTAATGCATGCCTCACCTCACATCCCCCCTGCTCCCCCCCTTCGAGCCAGGGGGAGGAACATTTTTTCCATATTTCTGTTAACATTCATGGCTTTGTACAAGTCTCCTGGGCCATTTTCACTTGTTCAAAGGTTTCATTCCACACTGAGAGAGTGATACTGTAGGTGGTGAAGATCAGGGCAGAGAAATCAGCATTCACTGTACCGACTGCATTAGATTTGGCCATTTTATGTGTTGACCCTCAGTGAGACGTGTCCAAACAATTGTGACACTGTAATTTTGGAAAATATTGATCAATGAAAGAATAAAATTTGCCATGTGTTAGCCATGGCCATGCAGCGGCTGGATTTGCAAGGTAAAACAAATACTTTTTACTATTTGCTACTTTGTTTGTGCCTCATTCTTAAATATGTTAACTCATGGTGTTTTTAATTACCAAAAGTAAGTAATGAAGACTGCCTTCATTACCCCATGTGAGCGAGCAAACCCAATTGACCTGATGCAACAAGTAAAAATGCCCCCTACTGGGTACTTTGTAGAAACACACTGCATAGCATCATCTAATTTAAGAGAACATGAAAAGATTCCCCTGTACTCTTTATGTCTCCTCAATGTTCGCGTGGAGTAGTAGCGCAGGCAGCATTTGCTCAATTTGTGATACTTTGCCCTCCGATTCTTGTCTTGGCGTCTTCTTTTCATCTTGTTTCTTTTAAACCGTCTCTTCTGCTGTCAAATCCATTGTCTCTCAGTTCACTTTAAATTGTGCTCCCATTCTTCCGCAGCATTTGGCAGCCATATCACCGTCAGACAAGTGGAGACATTCAGCAGCACTGTTCAATATTCCCCCGGTGAATTGCCCCTTCAATCACAGTCGCTTAAAGCATCCATTAGAAGCAGAGAAAGGGAGAGACGGAGAGTTGCCGGGAGAAAGGACTGTGATCTATCTGCATCAGTGCATCAGACTGTAAATGTTGCAAACCACTACATCTGAGATCAGTGTGAATCTGAGAATAGATGACACATCTGTCAGTGAAGTGTCTCTATCTAGTGACAAACTTTCGTCTCTTACTTGTTAGAGCTGCTTTGGTTTGCCCTGCATGTTTGTGAGCGAGGGAAAGGAACAGAAATAGTAAGAGAGTAATGGGCAAGGCAGGCACGTTTCTGTCTCCTGTAGACAGCAGAAACATCCTGACAGCAGTCTGTAACTGTGGAGAGGTGGATGCTGGAAAGCCAGCCCTGTCAACCCGCCGAGGCACCTAACAATAAACCTCAGGGATGTGTGTGTGTTTGTGTGTTGGTTCAGTGCCAGCTGACGCTCCTGCCCTCTTTTGTTTCCACCGATGCCCCTCAAAGACGAACCTGAGTGGGTGCTGTCGTCCCGCTCTTCTTTAAATAATCAGCTGGTGATTTCCGCAATTGTAGCATGTGTGAAAGGAGCTTGACGTGATGAGTGCTGCAAATGGGAGATGAGATCACGGACTGAGTCATAAGCTCAGCTGCTTCAGGCCTAAGAAATGCTTGTGGTCTGAAAATAATTGGTTGTGTCTTAGAACATGCATTATTTCATCACAACCTTTTTCTTTTACCTGCCTCTGTCGGTTACCGCTTATGTTGTTTCCTTGAATAAGCCTGCTATACTGAAATGTCAATAGACTCTGATTTCATCCATAAGGAAGGCTGATGAGTTATAATTTAGCGTTGATCAGCTCACACATCTAAATGTAGTAGAGGACTTTTCCATGAATTGCTAGGTTAGCACACAATCTCCGTGGCTTCCAGCTTCATCAAACGGACTTAGAAGAGAACATAATCATGACCATGATGATCATAGGCTGCATAAAGACACAGTTACAGTGCTTTGTTTTGTTGGTACACGCGCAGCGCCTCCGTAAGATATGCACACTCATGTCTAGTAATGGACACGGATGCTTATGAATGCACTGACTGATAATCTGAACATGCACACCCTGATGCTACAGTAGACATCTGGGTAAAGGCACTGAGGAGTGAAATGTTGTTGGAAATGTGCTTGTTTTATTTTACAGTTGGGCGACTTTTCTGTACTGATATTATTGACTATTGCTGTAAGCGCAGGCTTGCTTTCTTGCAGTAAATATGAAGTATCTTGATGTGTGTCTATTCTAGTGTATCTCAAAGAGCTGTTTGACTGCCCCGCAATGTACTGCAATGAATTGTCAGGCTAAATGACTAGTGTTACACACACACACACACACACCAAGAATGCCAACATGCCATCATTGTGAAATTTGAGACCGCCAGCTCGCTCCATGGAAACACAAAGAAAAAAAAAAAAAAACGCTCACTAAGCTGGCCCCGTGTTCATAAATGAACACAGAAGTCAATATTGGAGCTGTCCCAGTCAGGAAAGCCCACTGTGATCCATGAAGTGCGCACACACACACTCTTTAACTGCCAGAAAGTGACACACACGCTTACAGATGGTGGTGATGACACTGTTACTGGAAAATACATGACACCTTCAACCCGACATGGCCTCTTCTCTGTAAATAGCTTTATGTATCATTACAGACCTGGGTGTTACTATTTCCAGGGTCAGCTCTCAGCGCGGCATTTCATCTGGTTCTCGGAGGTGGATGGCTGAATAGACAGCAGACGAGCGAGGAAACAGAAAGGGAGCAGAGGAAAAAACAGCTGAGAGGAGAGAAACAGAGAACAGGAAGAGAGAAAATTAGGGGAGTGGGAACCTTATCCTGGAATAGCCAGCAACTAGAGCTGCAGACTCCACCCTTCTCACCCCTCCCCTTACTCGCTCTCTTTCTCCCTCGCTATCTCTCTCTCTCTCTCTCTCTCTCTCTCTCTCTCCCTCCGAAGCTGTCTCCTAGTGTGTCATTTGACCAGGCAGTTCACAGAGGCAGAGAGCTCAGCACCAAAAAGAAAACAGAGGAAAAACACAGAGACAGAGGGAAGGGAGCACGTTCAATATACCGATAAGCTTGCTGGAATGTTTCCTTGGCTGTTTATCACCAGCTGAAAAGAAAAAAAAAAACCTTGTGACAGTGGATTTCTTCTTGCCTGCTGCTGCTTTTGTGGACTCTTTTCCTCTCTTCTCAGTCTGGATGTGTGAGCTTTTAAGTCTGTCTGCAGTCAACTGAGGAGGAAGGATCTACTGGCACCTTTTGGGGATTTACACTTTGAGGAGTAAACCTCTACTTGTTGTGAGAGGCAAGAGAGGAAGACTTGAGAGAGACAGATAGAGAGAGAGAGAGAGACAGAGAGAGGTGGGAGAAAGAGAGAGTGCCGGGCCATGCCCACCTCTGCTCATGGTTCAACAGCATGAAAGGGGGCCACCATCACCATCGCCACCACCGAGGCTGTGGCTGCCAACACTTGTTCCGTAAAGTCCTGGCCAAGTGCGGCTGCTGCTATGCCCGAGTCAGAGGTCAGTGTCACACACAAACACAAACACACCACACACACACAACGTGTAGGAAATGCTGCGGTCTGTCTAAGATTGTTGTCAGTCTAAGTTTCTTTGCCCTGAGGTTGGTGCTGTACTGTAACAGCTTGCAAGAGTCTCGTTGTTTGTATGTGTGTGTGTGTGTGTGTGTGTGTGTGTGGAGTTGCTTGCGTGTGTGTGTGTGTGTTTTTGTTGATCATCCTGAAAATGCACCGAAAGCAATAACTCCTCTCCTCTCATTTAATGCCTCTGCATTGGCTTGCTCATCTTCTCCTCCACATTTTCTTAGATGTCCACCCACCTCTCCCTTATCTCCCCTTCCATTCCTGCAAACGTATGCTAATGGTTTAAGTGTAAGCCTCAATCCTCTCGCCTGCTCTCTCTCCGCCTACAGCTAAAGCAACAGATGTGTGTCACATACACATCAGACCAGGTGAAAAAAAAAAAAAAGTCCTTCCTATAGATGATGCATGGTGAGGAATAAAAAAATCACACATTCTTTCATTAAAGATAGAGAAGGCAAGAGAGAGAGAGAGAGAGAGAGAGTGTGTGTGATTTGGAAAAAGGTCCTCATCATGATAAGTGTGTGTCAGTCGGTTATGCGCTGCACGTGGATGGATGAAGCACACAGGGGGACTGAGCCACTCTGAAACATTCCTCTACCCCAAACAGTGAGAGCTGAACAAAACAACAGTAATCCCCCCTCTCTCTCTCTCTCTGTTTCTCTCTCCCTCACTCTCCTGTTTGTTGTAATGAAGTACAGCAGGAATAGCAGCGGTCCATTAGAACAGTGTGGTTGAGTAAAAGCAGCGGGTGGCACGATATGTAATAACAACAAGGCTGGTAAGCTCATGCAGTCATCCACAGGCCGTGCCGCTTTACAGAGTTGAAGCATAACTCGCTGTAACGTTGAGCCCCGAGAGCAGGAAAAATCTTTTCTGTCACTGTCTGTGCACGCACGTGACCTCTGTCACTGTGGAGGCAAAGCTAGAACATCAGTGGTGTCTAATGGCGCTATATGAGTTAACGCCGTGGGGCCATACGGTGTGTTTGTTCCTCTTTTACAAGCCTACATCAAAGGGATAAACAGTGGACCTGCCCGCTGAGGCTCTGTACATAGGGGGGCTCATGAAGTAGGCTTTCATATTACTGGCCAGCGTTGTTGGATACATACCTCAGATTCCTTCAGTTTAATCTCTTATGTAATAGATATTCTCCTTTTCCACAGCCCTCATGCCCCCCACCCCACTGATCCTCTACCATGTTATCATAGCAAATACACAAATGCTTAGATCATGCACAAACAGAGTGAAACTATTAAAAGAAATATCAATCGAATAAATCAAACAGCCTTGGATTTATTGGAACAACCCTTGACATATCAAGCAGCTGTTTTGGGGCTCCACGTGAAAAGATGAGATGTTTTACATGTCACTGTTAGAAGCAGAAAAGCTTCTTATTTTACAGTCTGAATAGGAGAAATGTGAGCGCTCTGCCTCCTCTGGGGAAGACACATTATAAAGCTACAGTAGTCTCTTAGAGTGACTTAACTATTAATGTGAAACTGTGTGCTCTTATAAAACCTCACAGAGCATGTAAAGTACATTTCTATGTTGCTACCGCTGGTCCCACTAGTATTCTCACAAACTGTCCTCTCCAATCATCTGCTGTAAATCAGTTTCTATATTTAACAGGGGAAAAGGCATCAGCTGTGGACTTCTTTTTCCCAATAGTACTTCCTCTTTATATCACTGTATTTCAAACTATGTCCCTTCTCTGACATTTTATCTGTTACATTGTTCAAACTCATTTTTCTGCGCCTGGAAGTTGTCCAATAAGAGCGCAAGCGAGACTGGCACTCGGCACTCTGTTGTTTCTGTTGTGATGTTTACAGGAAAAACACTTAACAGGTTGCAGGTCTGAGTTCACTTCTTGCCCTTCCTGCAATCCCAAGAAGAATACCCTCGCCGAACAAACAGGTCTTAAACGATGTTGATGTTTTTTAATGAAACGCTAGCTGAAGCGGCTGCTTTCCCGAGGCTGAGATAATCAGGGTCAAAATACAAAATAATGGCTTTGAGCTGCTGCATTTCTGAAGAGCGGCTCTGGTATCACCAACAAACAGAGACTTTCCTCTTTATAGTCATTTCATCTCAGTGACAGGCTGTCTCCATCTACACCGTTCATTGATTCTAAAAAAGCCACTCAAGTGACACAAGAGGAAATTATAGTGTACTGCATGATTCATTCCCTACTTAGGCATAATAACACTTGTATGCTGGGTGATGACACGTAGTGTAGTATGCCATTATGTCACGCCATATGTGTGCCCGGGCCTCTGCCTCCATTCACACGCTCGCTCAGCCCAGCGCGCTCACACGAAGTGATCAATCAACGAATGAGTAAACTTGAAGTCATTTCAGCTGCAGCCACTCAGACTAAAGAAATGCCCTAACGCCCAAGATGGTCATCAGTCCTGCTTCTTTTATGCGGAAAGGGACCTACTGCGTCAGAAAAACTCAATAGCTTTCTGCGGCCTTATACAGACCACGTCTTAATCAAAGTGTAATGAAACAGGAACACACACACAGTGGACACCTTAGAGAAAGGATGTGTGAATGTAAGTAGGGGTGTTGTTCTTTGTTGTTGCGACGTGTGTGTTGCAGGTTTATTACAGGACGAACAAGTGCCAGGAGGCAAGAAAAATCCAATCAGAGGAAATACATGAAAATATATAAATCAGAGTTCAGGGGGGAGGGGAGAGGTGGGACTATTGATCTGGGCAGCGCTCAACGTGAGATGAGAAGAATCTCGGAGAGATTGGCAGGTGGAGAGATGGATGTAATGAAAGAAGAGAAAAGCATGTATCGTTTTAGTTCTGATGTCAGCGCTGCTCTGCATGGCACATTAGCAGATTGGCTGCCAGAGGGCCATTAGTGAGAGCTGCTTCCCAGCAAATACTGTTGGCAAACTATTTCAAAATCGATAGGTATGCAATTGTTTGATATCGCTAAATCAGATTTTGTAGGAGTGTTGTGTTTTGGTGAATGTTTTCATTGCGTGAGGTGGAGTAAAACACTCGTACGGCAAAGTCCAGTGAAGCATCGAGTGAATGTGCGCGTACGCTCATTTCTGATGGAAAGGGATTCACGTAAAAAAAAAAAGTACAGACTCCCAGTCATGACACTGACAATGTTTTTGTTATACATACATGGTAATGTTAAACATGAAAGATGCCGCTGTATTCTGAGGCAACACAATCACTTCTAAATGCTGCTTTTACTGTAGCACAGCCTCCCACACGCCTAGTGGTATTTGGGATGCACCCTGAGGTAAATCTGACACTCATAAATGCAGCCAGAAACAAAAGAAAGATAAGGGTAGGATGGAGGTAAGCTCATGCTGCTACAAGGCTAGATAGTCAGCCCATATGGAAATGAACATAATTTGAATATGTATCTTTTTTACTAGGTTTGCTTCAGATTTTTTCCGTTAAATTGGCTTTTCAGAAATGCTTTTTGAAATGCTTTTTAGCTCATGTTTAAATGTGCGCTGTACTTATGTGTCTGAAATGAGGTTTTAAAAAAGCGCATAACCTGAATGTGTCAAAGAAAATATATTTAAAATATCTTTTTTTATGGGGAAACCAGACAATGTGCTTTTGAAATGTGTTTCAAAATGGTTTGGCATTTGAAACACATTTGGAAACGCTTTACAGTAATACGGTACAGTTGCACACATTTTGTAAACATTTGTAAACTGAACTGTAAATTTACCGTTTGTCAAATATATTTCTTTCCACATATTAGGATTTCCTGGGCTTTCGATTTTAGCCTTACACACACACACACACACACGTATCTTCAGTAATTTGGTGTTTTTTCTCCACATGTCCCTGACCTGCTCTGTTCCTCCACTGAGGCAGTAAGCAGCTTCAACTGTGTCTGGGGGGCAAAAAAACAAATTCTTCATCTGTGGCCCCCAAATCTCTTCCTCTACAACGATCCGTGTCTCTCTACTATTGTCTTTTTTTCTCTCTTTATTTTTCTCTTCCTGTATGTTCCTCTGAAGACAAAAAAAGGACTACGTGCTGCCTTGTGCATGCATTGTGCATCTATATGTGTTCGCTGTGAGTGTGTTTATTGGTGAAGGTCAACTCATGCATGCAATGACTTAGGACAAGGATCCCCCCAGCGATGACACACACACACACACACACACAAACTCATATGTACACACACAGACACACACACACTTTTCACACCACATTTACATGGTTGCATGGCAGAGAGAACAGAGAGAAAAAGACGAACATTTTGAATTTAAAAAACATTAAATGGAAACATATCTGCCTCACACACCATTGCATGTGAATGTGCCTACAACATGGTCAGAGCATGTGTGGCGTGTGCATTTCCAACTGCAGGAACAATGTTACATTATGTTACATTGCATACAAGTTATCTCAACATGAAGAGACATCTACAACATACAGCAGTCTTATGTTATTGTGTTTTACGCTGAGTTTGTGTTATATTGTGGTGGTGATGAATGCTTCATTTTTGAAATTGATTTCTGAAACATTTTTTTTGTTGAGAGGTGGTTGTATTCAATAAATAATTAACAAATAGTTTGATTATTTATCAATTTGCTTCGTACTTTTTTGGTCAATTGAAAAATTGTTTGGTAAAAAATAGGAAAAATGGCCATCACAATTTTCTGAAGATCAACGTAATTACATTGTTTTGCCTGATCAACAGTCTGAAACCGAAAGCTACTGAGTTTAGCTTCACAAAAGAGAAAAAGGCAGTAAAATCTCAAATTAAAGATTGATTCAGTCATCAGAAATAGTTTGGATGGCAATCTAATTGTTTCGGCTCTACATTTCATTACATTTCATCTTTTTTCTTTGTCCTCGTTCTTCTGCATGGCAGCTTCGACAAATGGCTCATTTGCTGCGGTTTCCAAGTAATTAAAAATGAAACACTTGTAGAAAAATACTTTTCTTAGTCAGAGTGCGTGATGAGTTAGAGTCCCCCGGTTAGTGAGGCGGTACGGTTCAGCGTCTTGCTCAAGGGCACTTTAGCAGTGTGGTTGTTTTCACACACGGCAGCTTGATCCCCGGGTTCCCCTTTCGCTAACCTGCCTGACCCTGAGGCCCATGAATAATTTTGATAACAAGTCGACTTTGCGTTTGACAGAAAGCAGCCTTGTTGGCAAACGTGAGGGAAAATCGCCGTGACAGAACCAGCGTGTCTTTTTATGTCTCAGCTGGAGAACTGTCTTTGTCATCAGCTTATAAGGCAGACTTCAGGCATTATGGAAAAAGCAACAAAAATAGCTGAAATTGAAGGTATGCTGCTGGACTGCTGCGGCCCAACCTTGTGTTCGACAGTCTGAGATATTTTTAAACTTTGCACCCCAGCCCACCCTCCACCTCGTCATCTCCTCTTGCCCTCCCACCCAGCCCCCCCTGCCTCCTCTCCGCTGTGCAACTGATCTCCTCCATATTGTTTCTCCCTCCACATGCAACGAAAAAAAAGGACAAAGAGAAATGGAGTGGGAGAAAGGACGGGGTAGCAACCCAGTGGAAGAAATCGTCTGAATTTTGGGCTCAATGTCGCATAATTTGCCGCCTTGGAATGTGAACACCAAGTGGAGCATTAAGATCATTCCTGGGGCATTCTCATTTTCTCTGTCCTCCTCCTCTTCCTCTCTCCCAACTCTCCCTCTCTCTCAGACTGGTCAGCATACAGCCAGTCAGACGATTATTAATTATGTTTTCTCCCCCTTTTCACTATTTTCACCATCTCCCTTTTTTCACAGTTCAATCTCCTTTCGTTTTTGCTCTACTAAACGGCCTTGCCCTGACATATTTCCAGGGCTCCCGTGCACTTCTTCTCCTCTATCTCCCGCTCTCTTTTTCCTCTTCCTCAGGCCTCTGTTTGTAAATGTGCAGAGGAGAAGAATGAGGGAACAAATTATGAAACACAGGAGTGCATTCCATACCTTGTTTAGAAAGAATTCTCCTACAGCGCAGAGGGGGAGAGTAGCCACTTCCCCTTGCGTTTCTACCCCCACTTTCAGCCATATGGGTCTTTTTAGATTTGCAGCCTTCAGGGGTGTCTATGACATTTGTCCTTCTTCTTGTGCTCGATCATACCTCTATCTATACAGTAAAATGTATTCACGTTCTGCCCCGAACATCTTTTCATCCATAAGTATTAGAATATGGTTACCCTAAGTCTTAGCAACAGGTTGAGTCCAACAATTACTTCAGTGCCAGGCTGACAGAATAGAGAAGTACTCTGATTCTGGCTCCTCTCCCCTGCAGCTCACCCCTAGGGGATACTTGATAGAGGCCTCGCTGAGAAACTTTCCAAAACAGTGCACAAAGCAAAGCAAACAATGGAAAGTGACAATATTGAAGGCGATGTGGTGTTGAAGTGGGTTTCAGCTTTGACTATAGCTCAGATGAGCTGCCGACTCTCTCCGCACTGACCATGAGAACAGCTGCCTGCTGTGTCTGGGAAAAGGTTGCCTTGTTCTTAATCAGTTTTACAGTGAATACAAGGGCTCAACAGCTTCTTAGTGGCATATGTCAAATGCCTAAAAATCTAAGCTCAGCGTAGAGCATTGCTGTGGTGTCGACTCCTGACCCAAATTCTCCCTCTTGTTTCGTCTCTCTGTGACCAGAGGCTATAGTTCTACGAGTTCATGGTTCGTCAGCTATGTAAAAGTGTGTAATTATTGAGTATTGAGAAAGTTTTACAAAATCATGAAATAAATTCAGGGTAAATTAACTTTTCAAACTAATAAACATAGCTGACCTGGCTTTTTGGCTCTGCTCACTCCAACAGAAAACATGTGTCTTGTGGAAGAATGTTTTTTTCTGGGAAATTCAGTGGTAAAGAAAGCAAATCATAAAAGAAAACATTTCCAGACATTTGCAGTCTTTAGGAAACTTTTCCCTTGTCTTTGCCTGCTCCACAGCGAAAATTGAGCTGTTTTCCTCTTCTTTGTCAGCAGACCAGATTGATTGTCAGTTGTCAGCATCGAATGTTACCATATACGGCTCTTAGTTCAGAGATAGCCCGCAGTTACCCTAATGCAGTTAATACTTTTAATCAGTCGTGGTGGCCTGGACGACAGATTTTCACATTTCAGAGAGAAAAATGTACCCTCAGGTTGTATTGGAATTATGTGTTTCTGCACTAACACTCAAAAGACACCTGTCGACAGTTAAAACAAAGCAGTTCAGTGAACAAAGAGGATCTAAACAGATTTTCGAGACTGCAATACTTATAACTTTTCTAACGTTTTGCTTCACATCCATCGTGAAATTGCATGAACCTCCCCATAATTGATAGTCAACAGTTCAGCTTCTGGGCTTTGAACATGGATTTACAGGTGGACCTGAGCTCCAGGTCTTCCTGTAACACCCCAATTGATTTTGCGTATTCATAAGACAGCCTCTTAGCGGCCATATGGAGGAGAGCTCTTGCTCCAAAAGCAGGATTTGATCTGAAATACACAAAAGCTGACAGGTGCAGATGTTTTTTCTTGAATTTGGAATTAGCCTTTCAAAGGCACCCTTTGTGCACACAAAGCATTGGTTTACAAATAACCACAAGGCATGAACACACTTAGTTACTGTATAAACACTGATGCAAATTTATACCAATTATACAGTGTGTGTGCGTGTGTGTGTGTTTGCCACAGACAGGCATGTGTACATGTAGGTTGATTTTATGTCTTGCTGATGGCTAATCTTTTGTGCGGCTGTCCCTTAGTCGCTCCCCCTTCTGGGTTTAGTTGCTATGGCGATTAGAGTGGGGGAGAGGTGGAGAGCAATGGAAAGGAATGAGAATATGTGTCTGGAAAGCCTATCAAGTCTGACTGAGAACAACTGTACCAGCACATCTTTACCTCCATGGGTCAACTAAACATGCCAGATCAGCATTGAAGAGCTACACTTCATTCGGTGGTTTCGGCACCTTTTATGCTTGAGCAGCCGGAACGTGTGTGGATGCTAAACTACCCACAATTCACATCCATCACGTACATACAGTAGCCTTGGCTGCAGTTCAGAGAAGTGACCTTGTATACAGCCAACGTGACAAACAGCAAGAGCCCAGAGCTAAGAGTACCGGAGCTGTCAGGCAGACTGGGGCCAGGAGGAGAGGCTCCACATCCCCACAGCACAGCACAGCACAGCACAGCACAGCACAGCACAGCACAGCACAGCACAGCACAGCACAGCACCCACACCTCCTGACTGGCACTGCCACAGTTGCCATATGGAATCGCAATCCCTTTTAATTTGCACTGTGCCCTCTCTTTTAGTGTGTGTGTGTGTGTGTGTGTGTGTGTGTGTGTGTGTGTGTGTCTCTAGATGATCACAGTGATGATCAACAGTAGCCTGTGCGAGTGAGTGAGTGTGCATTTTTGCTGCCTGCTGTTAGAGAGGCTGAAAGGGTAGTGCTGATCATCACTATGATTATCTGGGCACAGACACACACACACACACACACACACACACACACACACACACACACACACACATACACACAAACACTAAAACAGATGCACACACTCCCAAGTCATATTTAAGCTCTCTCCACATGTTCTCTACCCAAAAAGCCGTATCTCGAGGCGTATCTCAGTGGATAATAATCAAGATTAATAATAATCAAAAGATAAATTATCATATCATAATAAATTATACATTAGGAGAAGACCTTTTTTGGTCCCTGGGAAATAAAATCATTCATAATCTAACCAGTAGTACCACATTTACAAGCTGCATGTACACAATAATGCACCGATAACTATTATCCAATAATACAGCACAACTATAAGTAAGTAGTTTTAATATTTTTAAGTATACCTCAGATTTGTGTAGACTTGAATGCATGTTTCAAATAAAGTATTTCCACACTGTGGTAATGCTACTTTTTAAGGTACTTGTTCCAGCACTGCCAATCAATGAATTATAGGGGGTGTTGAGTTGATATAAAGTGAAGCATGGTTCAGTATCAATCATCTGTTTTACAGCCTACTTGACAGAACATCTGTCCAGATAAATTAACTCCGTGTCAGATCACAATGAGCAAACTACAGTAAATATACTTGATGAAGGCCTCAAGCTGAAACATTGGGTCTTTGCTTTTCTGCTGCTTCTGAAATAAAACAGGAGAACACCTGTGTGTGATTTTATTATAACTGTATACTTTGGCAGTGTAGCACATCCAGATTCATGCTGACCTTTTAATGACTCCTCTTTGTTCCCGATCATCAGAACTCTGTTCTGACTGGAAATGTTGTTCTGTACAGTCTCATACATAATCTGAGCCAATTTTCAGACTTCCAAAATATTATATATTTATAAATGTTTGTGCTAAAGCCACAAAATCATGAATCGGCAGATTTGACTTACCGTCATGCTGACAATGACTAAATCTTGTTAATGATCAAGAATATTATTAATATACTAATACTAATATTAGCTAATCTAAAAGTGAACAAAGATGCGTAGCGTGAGTGGAGCTGAGGTGGGCCAAATGTTACTTGTCAGTGGCCCTGTCCTTGATTATGCATAATTTGAGGAGATTGATCATCTGTGGTGCCAGCTTGTGGCAGTGGCCTTTCAAGGAATTGCTGTTGGCATTTGCCATGGAGGTTGTTGCTTGGTCACTGTGCCTGTAAAAACAGCTGCATAGTGTCATCCGTGGCTCTGAATGTATGGAAATGAACCTTGTATCTCTGTTGGAATCCTCTGAATATAGCATTGAAATACTGTGTGCTTGTCATGCAGAGCTGGGGGCATTTACCAGGCACGGTGGACTTTCTAATGACAGACACATTAAGTGAAATGTAGCATCAGGTGTTTTATTTTCAGAGCCTGATTCACGTGAGAGACTAAAAGTCAGGATATCTCGGCCGGTTGCTTTGATTTTAGCCAGTGATGATTCACAATGATTAATATCTCTGCATTCTCTCGTCGATCTCATGGTGCTCAGTTTGTTAATATCAGCGTGGGTGTGAAATGGACCACAGTGGAACCATAATCCTCTACGTTTGACTCTCAGTGTGTGTGTGTGTGTGTGTGTTCGGCTCCTCAAAGCTTACATTAATGGAAATAAAGGCAGATGGTGCCAGGAACTTGGCTAGTCTTTCTCTCTGTGAATGGTTCTAGAGGAATGTCTGGAGTTTTCAGTCCCACTAACCACAAACATGGTTCCAGCCTCACATTGCCAGAAGCCTGCAGCAGCAGCAGCAGACGCTGAGGAAAAATACAGTGTCTGCGGTGAGATTGCCTCTGCGTACTCATGCTGATGCCCCCCCCACCACTTTTTTTTCTTTGACAAAGTAAGATCCAATTCAGATGCAAAGTAGGTACTGGAGGTGATTGCAACCTCAGTTAGATACAATATCTCAACAGGAAGCATCAAGTGTGACGTAAATGCACAACCTTCGGCACTTAAAATGCATCCGTATACTCATGTTGACCTGATTTTGACAGTCAGTGGCACTAGAGGTGGTTTAGATCTGTTTTTCACCTCAGGCTGTTTCATAAGCCCTCATCAGGAGAAGTGTTTGAATCACTCTTCCACATTGTTCCATAGACAATAGGATTAATGCCAGCATCATCTATTCAGGCCTGTTTTCCTGTGACTGACATTGCTTTGATGCTTTACGTTGATGAAAAAATATGCCACGGAGCGCGGCGGAGAGTGCGGATGGCAGGAGGCCGACCCTGATGGCTTGTTTGTGTGTGTCACTTGACAGCGTCTACCACGTATTTCCTTCTGTGCTCCTGGAATCACAGCAGTGTGTATCTGCATAAACTAGGTCAGTAGGAGGACAGGAAATCTCTGTTCACTTGTCTGTCTGACTACAATGTGCCTCTCCGAAAGTTGCTGCACACAGATACGCTCCAATACAATCCGTCCACAGTGATGACAACAGTTGTGCTACTGCACACATGCCCATGTTTCTATGCATGATCTCAAGTATATTTAAATGGCAGCTTGTGCCCTAATCGCCTTCCTTCTCCTCTTCCTCTTCAGCGTCTCCTCCTTTCCTCTCACTCAAGGTTTTAGCTTCAGTCTGTCTGGCATTTGTGCTTAACCTTCATTTACTGCTTTCCTAAATCGTGAATAATCCCCCCATCAGCCCATCTCTTAGCCTCTCCCTCTATCTGCTTTTCAAGAAAATATATATTCATATTCCCCGGAAAGACAACTTGATCATTTCAGAGGATTAAAAAGGTTGCGGGTTCAGTTGCTTAAACCTACTGTCAAAATCACCACTATAAAAGAGAGTAGAAGTGAAAAGAAGACAGAAGTACTTTTGCTACGGTGTCACTATCTGCTCTGCCAGTTGGTTTTGCATGTCAAGCTTGTGCTGCTCTCAGCAGCTTTGGGGCAGAGCAGGGCATTTCATCAGAGGAGGAAGCTGAGTGTCCTGATCCCAGGGCAGGACCGAGCCAAAGTCTTAAAAAACACTGCAGTGCAGGGAGAGTAAGAGAAGGTTACAGTGCAAAAGAGGGTAGCGGTGTAAAAAAAAAAAGGGGGCGCAGATGTGTTGTAAGAGGGAAGAAGTCGAGATGAAGAGGAGGGAAAGAGGGAGAACAGGAGAAAGAAAGAACAGAATGCCAGCAAGTGCCAGGATTTATTAATCAGAAGCAGCACAAACAAAAGACACATAAACCAGCCTGGGGGCCAACAGGATGAAATATAATGGGAAAAGTGAAAGAGGCAGGAGTTTCAAAAGTTCCAAAAACATCACGTCTTTTCATTGACAATCACGGCTGGAAAATGAGATCTCAAATGTTAAACAACAAAAAGCCTTGTACGGTATTTCTGCAAAAGTTCATCAGAGGACAGTTAGAGGATTTCCGGTCATATGCCTCAGGTACTAAGTGCCTCATTGTCTCACGGGCCTTTCAGTCTGCACATCTGAATGCCTGAGTGCAGCCCAGGTCGTTGCTAGTTGATGGGAAGAGTGTCCATTTCCTCTGAGTAGGTGAAATGTAATATACAAGTAGAACCTGGGCTGGAGACCATAAGGTGGGGAGGGCAATGAAAAAAGAACCGAGGAGATAAGCATAGGGTTGTTTTGAAAGTTGTTAGCGATGACGCAGGCGGGCGTCTGGTGCCTCTGTGTTGACCGCCACACTCTCAGACCCCCAGGGGTTGCGATCTGTGAGGTGCTGGCATTGATTGGCAGCTCTGAGAGCCTCTTGGACTCAGCTGGATATTTGACATGTTTGACACTGTGGTGACCAGCAGGTCGTCTGCCTCTGATGTGCCGCGTGTTGTTTGTTCTGACAGAAAGATGACACTGGAAGCTCAGATCACAAATGAACAGCCCGCAGCCACCCATCTGGACCGCTACCTTGGAAAAAAATGTGCATGCGCCGTCTGTGTATACGTGGACACCTTCATGTTTGTCCGCATGTGTGCACTGGTGGAGTTCAGTGATGCCTAAATTGCTTGCTGTCCCAAGAGGCTGTAGGATTTACAGCGAGCTCCAGAGTGGAGCGGCTGTGAACAAGTTTGCTCCATTACAGCCGACGCTTTTTAGCCTGATTTGTTGGCTCAGCAGCACTCACTTATCAACTGATCAATAACAGGAAGTTGGGCTAAACTTCTGCAGGGGAACCAACATTTACAGCACATCCATCCACATCATCCACCCACATACTTGAGGCTGCTTTGCCTTTGTGATTTTCCTTTATTTTCCCTCTGGTCTGCAAACATAAATCACCAAGACATTTATCATTTCTTCAGTCACATCCAACCTCATATCCATAATCCAAACTTTAGTGACCCTCGTGAGAATATTGCAATGGATGTTTTCCCCTTTCCACATGACTGGACGAGCTGTGTCGCAGACAGTCACCGGATAATTTAACTGCGATACTAAATGTGTGTGTGTGTGTGTGTGTGTTTTTGCAGCTTTTCCTTGTCTTACTTCATAGTGAAGTGAATCATTTTAGGTTTTGCAATGCTGTTTGAAGGAAATGTTGACAGCCAGTCAACATTTCACTCTAATCAATTAATCAAGAAAACAATGACCATATTATTCACTAATGAAAATAAGAAAATAATGCATATATAATAATCGCAGCCCTGAAATTAACAGACCAGACATGGAGTCAAGAGCTTGATTTAGTGCAGGAAAAAGTCGCTTCTTGTCAGTACTGACAGAATAAGATAATAGATCACTTGGGTAGATCGCTAAATTAAAGCTGCCCTCTTTGGCAACGAGCGCTATCAGACTTCACAATTGCGAGTGAACATCATCAAGAGACAATCTGGAACTACTTTGCAGCGGAGACCCACTTGGCTCTAGAGTTACATAGTAACGGCAACTTTTTGGGCGAGCCTCCCACCCGGCCACTGCTCAGCCTCTCAGACAGTGAGTGGGCGACTGGTGAAAGCCCAGCATTAACTGATCACCACAGACCGGGCCGGCTTAATGCAGTTGCGTCGCCCTGCGCCTTCAACTGTTAATTATTGCAAGCACATAAACAATAGTCAAGTTGCATTAACAAAATCAGCCTGGGTAATCTTTTCTCTGCAACGCCATTATGGAGATGAATGTCACTGGGCACTATTAACATGCGGCAAGACAGGGGGAGAGGGAGAGTGGGAAGGACTGTTTTTTTTTTTACTCCGAATTTCCTCTGTGTAGGTGTATAATGGTATCAGCTCCTCTCATCTTCCAATATGTAGGGAGAGCGGAGGCATGTTGCTCTGAGGGGAAACTCATCATTTCCCTTTGTGTTTTACAGTTTCCTTGCTGTTTTTTTTTTTACATGCTGTTATAGACATCCCCGTAATGGCTCATAACAATGTAGAGATTAAGCTTGCCACGGTCAACAAGGAAACCGACCCATATACGCAACAATCAGTAGGGGAACTGCAGAGAGTTGCCATGGTGACAGATGCGGCTGTAACAATCTTCATTATAAAACCAGTAAATTATGTACACTCGGCACACTGTAAATCTGTACAGTTGACAGAGCCACTGTGTCATTCTGACACGGGGTTTCAAATCATGAAGCTACACCGCTGCCTCCTCTCACTTTTAATTGCTTCCAGGCCCAGAGAGTGTCAGCCTCTCTTCAGCCCTATTTTTTTCTTGATAAGCTATCTTCACTGTTGTCTGGAGCTGGTTAGAAATGGTGTTACTGGCTGTGCCTCTGCACTGTGACCCCTAAGCCCTGGCCTGACTGAACCTGAGCAGGGAAACACAAACCTCTAGGCCTGGCCCTTGTTAGAGGTCAGAGAAGCTGTGGGTGAGGTTATCACATGTGCTCAGCATCATTTTCACATCCTCCCTCTTCTCTCTGGCTGGGGACCCTCAGAGATGGCGTATGTTTTGCCTCAGGCTTTTTTTAACAGGACCAGCCATAAATACAATCACTTTCAGATGCCTCTTGATGTCCTATTGTCTTATACAACTAAGACATTTTACAAAGTGCAATAGTTTGAACAGACTGATGTTTCTCTGACTGTGTATATGGACCCATCCAGTGTTTGTTCAAAGTTTCCATCTAATCCCCACAGGGTTCAACCATCTCCCTTCTTTGTACCCCTCTCTGCTCCTTGTTTCTTCCCTCTAGTCAACCCCCCTGACTCCCATCCTGCGACGCTCAGATCTCCTTACACTCTCCAGTCTTTCATGTGGATGGGGGGTGGGAGTGACAGAAGAGAGGGGAAATTGGCCACCCTGGGATCACACACACACACACACACACACACACACACATACATACATGAGGTCTGTAAAATGTATGGCAAGACTTGCTGGAGAAAGATTACAGAGGAAATGTTGTCTCGGTGGTGAAAATACACAAACAGACAAGTAAGAGGTTTTTTTTGTTAGCAGCTGGCATCCACAAATGGTATATTTTATCCAAATTTGTATGCGCTGGCAGCAATGCGATGTCACGAACATGAGTTGTTTTGCTTTGAGTTTAGCCATTTCTCAAACACTGTGACTGATGTTCGTGCGCTGGAGACGAGGGGACATATATACACAACTTATTTTCATTTTATTTTATAACTGAATAAATAAAATGTGAAAAAGTTTAATTGCTTTAAGCATGAGCACTGATAGGGATTGAGAACTTTTGCCTTTGAAGACTGCGCATGCAGAACTGTGTCAGTGTGGCTCCTGCAGTCTCGGCCTGCGATAAGATCTTCCTCTGTGGCACTGAAATGAGGTCAGTGTTGTCCCTGTGTAAACAACACATGCATAACACAGTCACAGACTCAATACAAACTTCTTGAAAAGTTCCATTTCTGGAGAGTTAAGTCAATAATAAGCTGCGGCAGTGAGTCTTAGCAGGAGAGAGTGTTCCTCCATCTGTAGGTGAGTGGTGATCAAGGGTCAGAGGTCAGGTCCAGGGCAGGAAGATGGATGGGAGGCATTACTGAACTGCGTTTGCACGCAACAGATAAAACACTCCAGACGCACAGCCCAGAGGAAGAGCGATCTCAGGATTGAGGAAGGCAAGACGGGTAGGGTGGATGAGGCAGGATGGGAAGGGAGGACAGAAGACAGAAAAAAACAAACAGTCCCAAGCAAGGACCGTCTTCCCCTCTACAAAGGATTAAAGTGGATGTCCGGTCCCAGCTCACCCCCCCCCCCCCCCCCCCCCACCCCCCCCCCCACCCCCACCCAGCCCACTTCCCATGTCCTCCTGACATCACTTTGCTGCAGCCGGCCTTCGACTGTCCAGTAGTATTTTTCACATTAAATGTCGGCCATCCGCTGGTCATGTGATTGGATGCATAGCTGAAATATAAAAACCACGGTCTGCTTGACATAAACAAGAACAGTGTGTCTTTTATGGCGTGGCTCACAGCTGCACAGCTGTGTTTGAAAAGGAAGGCTATTTATATATCCACTCTTTGTTTTATTTCTTTCGTTACTTCTGCTCTCCTGGCGTTCGCACGTCTTCTGACCTCAAGTCCTCCATCACCTCTCACCGAGCAGCACCGCTGCCCTGGTTTATTTGTCATTCGGGAGTCCCGTTGCCTTAAAGAAAGTGAACCGTTGCGCTGTTGTTGTCTATGGATGAAGTGATGAACTGACTGTTGAGCTCTGAAGACAGAGTTATGGTGTACTCTGCCCTTTGACCCATTCATTTATCAGTTGTCTATCTCCACAAACACTCACTGTTTTACCGCTAACCACCCGCTCTCTGTTCCTCTCCCTGTCTCTTCACTCTAGACTCATACTCGGCAGCAGGCAGCGAGGGTAGCATCTCCACCTCTGTGGCGTCACTGCCCCCGCAGGCATCAGGCAGCTCGGCCCCCAGCTCCCCGGGCTCCAGACGCTCTGTGAGTACCCTGAAGAAATGGCTCACAAATCCCGTCCGCAAACTCAGTGCCGGGGCCACTGCCAAAGGGGAGCGCCAGGTCCGTAAACTTGAGGGAAAGCCTGCACCTCTTCCCTCCCACAGCCACAGCCAGGATCTGGGCAGCCCTCCGAGGCCTGATGAGACATTCACCATCCTGCCTGTCACCCACAGAGAACAGGTGAGATGTAAAACGTTGCATGCGGCATGCATCACTGATTCCTCTTGGTCACATGAACTAATCAAACAAAGCTTTGTGTGCTGGCCTCGTGCTTCAAGATCCTTTTTACGCATATGAGATGAACCACCTCATATGTAAACTCATTACAGGGAATTATTCCCACACCATCTTCTTATAAACTGGTTCTGAAGTAAATATGCATAGCTTTGACCCTTATAAATACAAACTAAAGCCAACATCCTGACAGCGGCTTGTTTATATTAGGTAGCTCAGGTATATCAGAAGAGACACGGGTTTGATGTAGAAGTGATTCACAGAGGACTAGTGTCATGGCAGGCGGCGATGTTGTTATATAACATCAGTACTGCTGGCTCAGCCTGCAGGAACTGCTGCCATGTTCTGTGACGCGTGCTCTCTTTTGCTGCTGTGCGGCTGCCTCTGTGTGCCTGAATGCACGAGCATGCTACAACCATTATGCATCACGATTATACTGTGTGATTATGACACTGTGGATGTGTGTGTCTGTGTGTGTGTGTGTGCGTTCCAGGAGTGGAAAGATGGCCTGGCAAGCCCTGAGGACCTGTCACCGGCTACACTACAGTCCCCCAGCTACATAACTGACTCGCTGATAGGCTGCACGTCACTGCCAAACACCCAGGTACATCTGGACGAGATACTGTAAAACTAACACGATCCAACCTGTATCTGTCACCACATATTTGTCACACAGCGATAACATTTCTAGCATAAGTAAAAGTTGTAAGTTTTTGACAGGGTGCCAGAAACCTCAGCTAATAAATAATTAACTCTGATGAGATTCAAACTATCAGTTGTAAATCCACTCATGGTTTATTTTAGTGGACAGTTTACTGTAGACAGTCTCTGAGAGGAGTGGTAGTAATACTCTCGGTGAGTACCCAGCCTGGTGGGGAGGTGACATCAGTACTGTTTGTCTTCATGGCCCTTCAGCAAGATCTGGAAATGACTAACTCTACTGCTGCTGGCAGAGCTCAACTATCCGGCAAAGCAAACACACAGATGCACACAGGAGCACTGTATTCTGCAACCATGCATACACACACACACACACACACACACACACAACCACGACGCAAAGATTTATAGCCATGCATAGAGACACACATGCACACACACACACACACATAAGGGAGTCTAAATGAATACAAGGCCCTCTCATCAGAGCAGATCGATGCACCAGAAGACCAGAGGGTAGAGTTTGACAGCGACCTGCGTGATGCATGACTCACATTCGACATGTTACAAAAGGACATGCCTGGAGAAAAATGGGAAATAATGCGCAACGGCAGATGTGATGAAAGATGACTCCACTTCTGTGAAATGACAAAGAACGCAATGTGCTCACATACGCTTTCATTTCTCCATCAAACACTCGGAGTCTGTTGCTCGTGGCAAAGGAACGTCTCGAGTCGGTGTTCAGAGGATCCCTCTTTTTTTTCCCCCGGTGAGATTGAAGCATGGCAGAAAATGGAAAAAAAAAACAGTAATACTGAATGAATCATCAGCGCCTGAGCCCTATCAATACGCACTAAAACAATCATGATATCTGAGCGTTCGTGCATTGTGGAGTGTCTCCTGTTGGTGAATCGACACCGGAACACTTAAATCCTAATTTCAGTCTCAACAACACATCAAAAGCCATTAATACGATTACATCACAGGGATGAGGTCAGCGCTTTGGTGTTTTTACTGCCAATCTTTGGAGAAAGAGAGAGGTAGAGAGAAAGGGAGAGAAGTAGAAGTAGGGAGATTAAATTATGTAGGTCAGTCATCACTGAGCTGCGGTTCCTGGCCACATGTCCAGCGTTATATGGATTGTTGTTTCTCCCCTTTTCTTCACACCCGTCGACTTTAATCGCACAGCCGCAGCAGAGCACAGTTTTCAACAATGTTTATTGTTTTCTTGGTCAATGGAAAGTTCTTGTGATTGTATGCAGCTTGTTAAACAAGATGCGGTGTTAAAAGAGAAGCCAGAACAACGGATCACCATATTCATTAAACTGCTTTTCCCGAGGAAAAGTTTTTACAGTCTGTCACCTTGACCCAGAGATAAAACAAACAAATAACCAAGAAACAAAAGAAATGTTGTGATATCTCTTAAAAACCTTCTCTTACCTATACTGCCAAGAATACTGTTAGATAGTAGTTTCAGCACTTAATGCCATGTAACCGGGTTCCTCCTCAGCACAGTCATGCCTCTGATTTGTGCTTCAGTGTCTAAAGATTGATGGGCCCTTTGAATGGACTGCTCCACCACATTAAAGAAACAGCTGATGCCGCCACAGGAAATGTAAAAACACATCCATTTCCAGCATCAGCAAATATCAGGCATCAGTTATGGGTATCATACCGATTGCCAAACATTTCGTTTAAAGGCATAAAGTCTATTCTGTTATGTAAAAATGCCTTTAGAGTCACTTTAATGCTGATCATTTACAGCATTTAATGTGTTCTAAGCCCCCAAATGCAAAACTTGAGCCTTAGTTATAAATATAAAATAACTGAATAAAAAATTAATAGTATACTCTTGAACAACATTCAGCTATTTTACAATCCTAAAAAGCATTTCTGCAATTTTCATTTTGATATCAAGATTTTTAAAAAAAAGAAATACGATTTTTTTTAAACTATAAACTATTTTGAGATTATGAGGGAAAAATCTGTTCAAACCCCTACACAACCCCTAATCCTACACAAAATCATGACCTCAGCTTTTACTAAAATTGTTTTTTGTTTTTTTTCGTCGGCTTCTGAGGAGAAAAACAAAACTTGCAACAGAGGGAGACAAGGGTAATTTTTCCTGTGGGCTTTGCCACAGCACATCTGGAAGTGATCAAGGAGCCAGGGAGACCTGTCAGCCAGGCAGGAGAACTCCTAGCGGGGCAAGACGAGTTGGGGGAGCGAGGGTCTTTATGGAGCCTCTCTGTCTCTCCCGGCGCCCCCGTTTCTGTACTCCGCTTCATCTCTTTCATTCGTATTCTCTCTCACACTCGTCACTGTGACAGAATTGAAAGCTCACAACTTGTAGACGCCAACTAGTCATGGAGATGGCAGGTGAACAAGCTGAACTAGGCCAGAGGAGAAATGGGGAAAGTTGTGTCTTGTCTCTTTTTCCATTTGCTTCTATGTCTATCTGTCCAATCTATCTATTTATTTCTCCATCAGGCAGACGCCTGCCAGCGGAGTCTGAAGGATTAGGCATATGTCTGTGGTGTGTGTGTAGAGGTTTGTGTATGTGTTTAAGGTGGGGAGGTTCTGCTTGACTAGGACAATAGAACACAGGGATTTAGGTGAAGACAGACGATTGCCCCTTTATGTTTACACAGTCAGGAAAGACTGAATGGTCTTAAAAGAAATGGGTGAACGACATGGCTAAAAATAGAGGGAAGAACTTATTATTATTACAGAGAAATGGCAGCGAGTCATTTTACGACCATATGAAGGCGATAAGTGTGCTTATTGTGACAGAGAAATAGGTTACGCAAACACGGGGGTCGTGTGCAGATGTTAAAAGTGGAATCCACCGAGTTAGTGATGATTTTAGTCTTTGTAGGCTGGGTTGCAGTTTGCACAATGACTCTATATTTTCACCAGGAGCCCCTCAGGAAATCATATCAATTCCAGGAAAAAGCATGAAAAGGACGTCATGTATACTGCACATGAACACAATCGATTAGATCATAGTAACCTTGGCTTTATCCTGCATGCATTTCTATTTGCAGCCAATAAGGCCGTACTGACGCAGATGTCGCTGTAGTGGTGCTAAAGAAATAGATAACCAAAAAGAGATACCGTGTTATGTATTTACATAAGTGTTTGAATCCTCAGGTGGCAAAACAAGAAAATATCATTTATCAGTTCACACATAAATCAGAAATGTAATGTGATTGCCAGCAGGCGTGCAGTAATTCTATTCTTCGCTCTCTGAAACTCCATCAAGAACCTTCACAGCTTTATTTGTCATCTCCTACGTCAGGCTCTGAAGCCTGTTGCCCTGTGTAACTCTATGTCTATCTTTTAATCTCTTTCTCCCCATATATCTTTGGCTGATGTGTGCAGCACGGATCATTAACGGTGACTATCTGTATCTGATCTTCTTATCATTCAGCCTCTGTTCCTCGTGTCTCTCTGCTATCCCTGGTCACCTTGGCAACCTGCATCATTATTATGTCTCTCCTGCTCTTTATCTCCCCTAGCTTACTTTATTCCTGGCATGATCCACAATACTGGCACTGGACGCTTTGATAAACAGTTTCTCTGTCTGTCTGTCTGTCTGTCTGTCTGTCTGTCTGTCAGCCTGTCTCCCTCTCTGACACCCAGTCCACCAGTGTGCTGCCAGATGACAGCGGCTCTGTGTTGATGGACGACACCTCCAGCCAATGGTCAGCTGCAGCTGACACTGAGGAGGAGAGGAAGAGTGCCTTAGAGAAAAGCATGTATGTGTCTTTATTGACAAAGATCCAAACACGGGGGACACATGTGCCACTGCAACATATTCTGTAACATACTCTGCATTAGCGCAGACGTTATATTTAAGTGCAGCTCTCATCTTGTACCATGTCTTGTACCATTTTGTTGTCTGCAAAAATGTCCATTTTGTCATGCTCATACTGACAATTTTAACACGATGACGTTTAAGGTAAAATGTTCATCATTCTAGTTTAGTATGTTATGATAATATTTGCTAACTGGCGCTAAACACAAAATATCTCTGAGGCTGCTAGGAATGTCACGTAGCAGACACTTGGTCACAAACCAAAGTATTTGACAAAGTGAGATCACCAAAGTCATAAAAACAAATAATTTTGGAGCTGCCAAATGTTTATGCCAAATGTCAGTCTAGCAAACCATCCAATATTTGACAAGACTTACTCATTTATTTCAGACTTACATTGCCCTTCCTAGTGCTATGCTGCTAGTGTAAATGCAAGAGACAATTAAATAATTTATTTGTTTGAATCCTTCTATTTCACATTTAACTCCAGGTCTTTATCAGCTGTTATTTCTTATACTCACCGTGACAAACCAAACTCTATTACCTGATGAAGACTGTATGATGCAGTTGAAAGCCCTGGAAAAAAAGCTAGTGGAGTTAAGATTAGGTTACGCTAATGAATTCAATTCATTTAAATGAAAGTGTACCAGCCACCATTTTCTTTGTAACTACTTGCATAATCCTTTCCAGGAAACATTCTACGAAATTGCAATTTGGTTTCAAGACCTTTCTGGAAAATAATTAGGAAACCGAGACTTGTAAAACTAGAGCACAGTTTGCAGAATAACTTCAGTAACTCTAACACTAATCCTCCCTCATTTGTATCTTTACAGGTACGTACTGAAGGAGCTTATTGAGACTGAGAAGCACTATGTGGCAGACCTGGGGCTCATAGTGGAGGTAAACCTTGCAGTTTGCCAGCCAGAACACACAATCTGCACTCACAGAGAAGAGGGAACTCCACCCAGTCTGTCAGAGAGAGCTCTAAATCCTTATCATCACAATTCATTAATTTTCCTCCACACTTTGCCTTCATTCCACCGTCTGCAGTCTTGAGCAGATTTTGTGAATCATTAGCTTGAAGAGTATTATGTTGCAAGGTGATCTGTCTCCCGGTGCCTTAAATAGCCGGAGATATTTTGGTTCAGAGAAGAATTCTTGTCGTCTGAATGTTAATAAACGCTCAATAATAGCCGGTGTGGGATTGCTGTAGTGTGTTATATTTTTTTGTAGGTGTGAACACACACATCAGCAGCTCTGTCATTTCCTTGCAGGGCTACATGGGCACAATGAATGCCAAGAGTATACCGGAGGACATGAAGGGAAAAGACAAGATTGTTTTTGGGAACATTCACCAAATATTTGACTGGCATAAAGAGTAAGTCCATGATTTAAAAAAAATATATATACATTTGGTTCCACGTGTGGAAAATTGTATGTTTGCTCAAGTTGCATTCAAAGCGAAAGGCAAACAGTGATTTGCAGAGTATTGTGTTGGTGGCTGAGTGGAGGACAAAGGAACAATAGGTCAGTAGACAAATCTGACCTTCCGTTTTGGGGTGATTGTGTGTGTGTGTGTGTGTGTGTATGTGTGTGTGTGTGTGTGTGTGTGTGTGTTTTCTCTCTGCAGCTACTTCCTGGGAGAGCTGGAGAAGTGTTTGGCAGAGCCAGAGAGGTTGGCTCAGCTCTTCATTAAACATGTGAGTATGACTACCGTAGGCACACACACACACACACACACACACACACACACACACACACACACACACACACACACACACACATGCACACACACACACACCAGTGGAAGTGTCTGGGTCTGTTTCCTTGTGCTTTCTGAAGGTAAACAGAGCTAAGAAAACATGCAGAGCTCCTGTTTATCCTATACCGTACCTCTCTCCTTCTCTCTCTACTGCCACTGTCTCTCCTTGCACTTCCCTGTTACTGATACGTCTCGGCCCAGCTCTGTTTTTACAACAGTGCACAGGGAAAACATGCACACACACACAAACGACACACTGGACGATTTCCAGTTTGGGGTGGACTGGTCAGGAAACACCAGGGAAAAAAACAGCCAGAAAGAATAAGACGAGGAATAACATACCGCCAGCCAAGCCTCTTTTATATGAAGGCTTTTTTCCACCCAAAATGGCAACCCACCTCTTTCTTCATATCTTGACTGAATAATGAAGCAAAGTGACGCATGCGAGACAAAGTCCCTGTTAAGTATGTTGTTCTTAGAACAGAATAGAGACTGAGCTGATATAGGGTATCAGGCCTTTTTTACAGGGAGCAAAATTAGATTTATGTATATTGGTTAAGTGGCGGCACATGCAGACCAGGCAACCATGATGGGTAATTTGACCAACTCGGCTTTGCTTCTTGTCTGAAGAAGATTAAGTTAAACGTCTGTGTCTCTCTTTTGCTATGTTCACTCTCTCTGTCTGTAGCTCTTTAAACAATTCAATAAGGCTCAGCCCACTGGATAATCAACTTAAAAAGCCTGCGGGGGAATAAAGAAACTTGTAACTAAATCTAAGCATGGTGTCAAACTGTGAAAACAAGCAGACTGGGAACATGGCCTTAATGAAAAGCAGAAAGCACGATCCGCTTTTGAACATGGGTGGTGTCACCGACATGCAACATGTGCGCTTACTCGCACACGTACAACATGGAAACACTTGTACACATGCAGCCACACCGGTATACTGACGCTGGTGGACATATGCACGCAGTCGTCTTCCGCAGTGTTACATGATGTCCATATTCAGCTGGAGCAGCTCATTGGTCTCTAGGTTACAGAGCCATGCAGCCTGTTGCTAGGTACAGTCTTATATCAGCTCTAAAAGGGTCTGGTTACACTGAGGATAACCTGGGTAAATTATACATAACCTGATGCTCATCTACACATGACTCCATTAGGGCTCTTTGGTTCGCCACATCTGCACTCCTGTGCCAATTAGTCACACAAGAGTGGGCGCTAACCAGACGGAGTCGGCTTCAAAGGACTCGTACTTTGAGACAAATCATTATTGCTCCGCTCCCAAAAGCAACCAGACACTGCACATTGATTTTGTCTGTTTTGGCTCACTTTCAGGGGTGTTTTCATTTATTTGTAATACAATTAAAGATGCAATTTTTCTCACAGCGAGCCCCATGTTGAAGTCTTAAAGCCATTTTGTGGCTGATTTGTCTCAAAAGTTCAACTGAATTATCTTTGTAATGAGATGTTTGTTTGGCTTTCGATGCAGGAGAGGCGTCTGCATATGTACGTTGTGTACTGTCAGAACAAGCCCAAGTCGGAACACATTGTCTCAGAGTATATCGAGACTTATTTTGAGGTGAGTGCCGCTTGCAATGTATTTGTTTTGTCTAAAAAAAAAAATCATAAAATGGTTAAACATGCTCATGAAATGTTCCTAAAGTCAAACGCTTGTTTTGTCTGAGCAACGAAACCCCAAAATATTCAATTTTCAAAGATGAAAACCAGCAAATTCTCACACGTGAGAAGTTGTAGCCTGCAAATGTATGGAATTTTTACTTAATTATTCAGTTTTAAACTTGTTTTTAAACGTATCGACGTATTGATTCAGGACTAACACTTGTATACCGATAGTCACCTGCCACTCAGGCCTGTAGTTAATAAGCCATTTAGCATGCATGAATGTTTAACTGTTCTCATACTATATATTATACATGACCATGTGGGTGTTTTTTCCGCCGCCATTTATTATTCAGATTATAATCAGTTCCTTTTCGTTGACAGTAAACACAAGACAAGTAGACAAACAGTATAATCGCTGTAATAGATTGTCTTCGTGGGATTATATGGGCTATTAGCTGCTGCTATTTGCGCAGTGGCTGTCATTTTGAATGGTGTTGTGTTGTGTCTGTCTTCGCTGTCAGGAGTTGCGGCAGCAGCTGGGCCACAGGCTGCAGCTCAACGACCTACTCATCAAACCTGTCCAGAGGATCATGAAGTACCAGCTGCTCCTCAAGGTGAAAAGCAGAACACTGCTGTGCTGTTGATCACACACCAACACCTATATATACACACACGCAGACACACATATACTGGTGTTCACTGTGCAGCTGTCTCGCACACAGCAGGTCCAGTCACAGGGTTGTAAACATACAAGCACACACACACACACAAAACACACACACACATACACCCCTCTGTGTAGAAACACTGACGACACACCGGTGGCATTGTCTGCCCAGGCTACTTTCCAGCCAGAGAGGAAGAGGCAAATTACATAATGAGACTCCATTCTTACCAGAGGATTTAAACAATCATACGTAAAAGTCTTTGAAGATGATCGTAAAATGACATCCCTGGTATAAAACTTTTGCCTAAATATAAAACGTTGCCCTTTGGCATTCAAATGAAAGGTGGGTTCAGCACCCATAAATACTCTTCCAGATGTCCTCAGCTTACTCTGAGCAGTAAACCTGGAATGCTCTGGTGACCATGCTGTGTTTATTTGACCAGGACTTCCTGAAGTATTACACCAAAGCTGGGATGGACACAGAGGAGTTGGAGGTTGGTCTTCTGATGCATAAATACAAGTTTTAAAGGGTTTCTTTGTGTGTGCAGAACCAATGCTTTTTATTAGTATTCTTGATAACAGCCTCTTTTGTCTTTTAAACAGAAAGCAGTAGAAGTGATGTGCTTTGTGCCAAAACGTTGTAATGACATGATGAATGTGGGCAGACTACAAGGCTTTGAGGTACGTCTCAGGAATTCAGACCATCCGTCACAGTCTTCAAAACATTTCTCAAGCCAACTATTCAGTCCATGAAAACCACACCGTAACCACTTCCCCTTTTTGTTGTGTTTATCTTCTGCTGTGGTACCAGGGGAAGATCACAGCCCAGGGCAAGCTGCTCCAGCAAGACACCTTCACTGTTACCGAACAGGACAGTAGCTTCCTGTCCCGAGCAAAGGAAAGACGGATCTTCCTGTTTGAGCAGCTGGTCATCTTCAGCGAGCCAATTGACAGGAAGAAAGGCTTCTCACTCCCTGGATACATCTTTAAGAACAGCATCAAGGTGGGTATGAGCCCCAGTGAACTCAGCTACACACGATGTTTTAGCAAAATAAAATGTCAAAATTTGAGAAAGTACATTTTGGTCCCAGGTTATCAGTTACACAACAGATCCACGCTAATTCTTGCCTAAATCAGCACACATTACATAATGCCATGGCAGTGAGGCTTGCATGTGTAAGTGAGATATTTAACAAGCAACTCAGCAGGCCGGACTCCACACAGATGCTAGTCAGATGTGATACGTTCCAGGTGAGCTGCCTGGGGGTGGAGCCCACTGTGGACGACGATGATGGTCGATTTGTGCTGACATCACGCAACCCTGACGGGAGTGTGGTGCGTTTCCAGTTGCTGGCCTCCTCCCCCGAGATCTGCAGGGCCTGGGTCAATGATGTTGTTCAGATCTTGGAATCCCAGCGTAACTTCCTCAATGGTAAGTCCCAGCTGCGCTCTAAAGATGACGCTGCATTCCCCTGGATCCATAAATCTTGTTTCAGCTTGACATATTTTCCATTTATTGACTCTGATGTCAGTGCAGATTCATTGTAAGCAGTTGAATCAGTGTGAGTCGAGATGAGTTTTTTTTTTTTTGTAGTCTTCTATGGAAGCCTGTTTCTTCCAGAAGAAAGAAAAAAGTTAGGAATTAAAAGGTCAACATATATACTATATATACTATATATACTATATACTATACTACTTTGAAATTATAAGATAGTAAATAAAACACAAAGCCAACATTTGGATCTCATCAAATATCTTCATTTTGACAAGGCATATCAAAGATGTACTTTACATCAGTAGCTTAATTCCCGGTGACTTCCATACTCTCAGTCTTCTTTCATTAGACTTCCTAACAGGTATCATTTACTGAGTTCTTTGTGCAACTCAGACAAAACAATAACACCTTACTTTAACCCCCTGTATAGCATTTTAAGCACTATATAACATTTAATAAAAGATTTTTATCACATCATTATATTGTTGTATCATGTATAACGCCCCCTGTGAGAATCCCTAAATGTTGGCTGGTATATTTAAGGGATAATGTACAACAAGTGGGTTATTGTTGCGAAATAAACTCAGCGCTTGAGTCATTGAATTATTTTCTCGACAAAATGATTGATTCCAAAATGATTTTGTTGTTTTAAATATTACCTCATTGTCAATGTTCTGTCAGTCTTTTATTCATAGCAGTGGTCTGCTATGCAGAAGTATAGCTGGCATTGGGCAAGTGGTGGGGTACACCCTGGACAAGTTGCCTGTTCATCACAGGGCTGACACATAGAGACAAACAACCATTCATTTTCGCATGCACATGTACGGGTAACCCAGATAGACTCGGGGAGAACACGCAAACTTCACAGAAAATCGAGTATTGAAAAAAGAAACTGATAATGAATGACAATATTTTAAAACACAATGGTAATAATATAAAATGTCTTCACAGAAGTTATAATAGTTGACAAATATCATACATGAATAAACCTAAATGTCCTCATCTGCTCACAGCATCATTATAAGCTTTATGATAAGCCATTTGTTCAGTCTTTATATAGTGCTAATAAATACTAAATGAGAGTGGGGGTGGGGTTAAAAGAAGTGCTGAATCCATGATATAATGATATAATGCTTTGTAGAACATTCAGTGTCAGATGTAGAGCGTTATAAGAACTATCTCTGTATCTCTGTGTCTTTCAGCCTTACAGTCACCTATTGAGTACCAGCGGCGAGAGAGCAAGTCTAATAGCCTGGGCCGCAGCATGAGGCCCCCTCTGTCTGCTGCCAGCGCTCTTCGGCCCCACTCCTCCGCCTCTATTGACCGTCATAAGCTGCCCTCCCTTCACTCTCACAACACCTCCCTGCCCACGCTCTACCTACCCAGCCAAGGCCAGGGCCAAGGACCCAGCGAGACATACTCACTGCGGGACGTAGGTTTTCTTTTAGCTGTCTCTTTCTCTGCCCAGCATTCAGTGACTGTGTCCTGCAGTAACTGCCCACTCAAACACAGTATTTCTATTCATGAAACACCTAGGACACTGCCAGGCCTGCTTATCCTTTAAGCTTTTTTTGGCTGTCTGACCGGATTGTCGCACAAATGGAATAATAAAAACAACAAAAGTATTGTGTGCATGAGCCACAGTCTCAGTGAGTGACCTACCTGTTGTTTGCATCCGCAGCCCACTGTGGTCCAGCCATGCCCTGCTGACTCCCACACTGTTTCTCCATCACATGTCCAACTGGGCTTCACTGATCAGCCAAACTGTCAAGCCGTGTCAAATGGGCTGTACACACCCGCCACGCAGAGCGCACAGGTAGTGTATATGCATGCATTCAGACACAAAGCTGTCTATGCTGGGGCCTCTGTGTTCCATTTAACATTATTAGCTGAACATTGTGCTTCAGGGTTGTCTAGCAGTTATTATTCAACACCAATATTGGAAAAATTAATGACAAAAAACAAGCCACAGGAAGCCCAACACTAGGGAAATAATGGGCCGTTGTATAAGATCTAACAATAATCCCAACGTGCTCATTAATGTTAATTAAAAGACGAAAGACTTTAGTAAATTGTAATCATTTATTTCGAGTCACATGCAGTGAAGGGATTTGTTGAGTCATAAGAAGAGTTATTTCTCCCCCTAATGGACGAAAAGGGGATCAGTAAAAAAACAGGATATTTCTGAAGGAAACGGGTTACAATTATAGCACCACTTGTTTCACTTAGCTGAAAACAAAGAAGGGAAATTCCACAAACATTTGCGCAAAATGTGACATTTTCCAAAATTTCAGGCTTGTCTGTCTTTACTTTGAAGTTTTATCCATCTGGCCGGTGAACAATAAGAGCATCCTGTTGTTGGGCTTTAGATTACCATTAGCAAGTCTCCCCCTGTCATCAGTGGGCTGTTGTCCTCAGCATGTGTTCGGGCTCGCAGTTGTTGTTCTCCGCCTCTCTCTCTCTGTTTACTCAGACTGGATAGGCTTGGTACAAAGCAAACAGGAATCAGGCTGAGCCAGACAAGGAAATCAGAGAGAGATGCCTATCAAAGGCAGATAATTGTTTCCCACACTTATGCCCAGGCAAATGGACTGAACTTTGACCAATGCATTTTTAGACTGAGGCTGCAAATGAAACAAAAATCAATGTTTGTCAAGTTATTTACACCGCTGCTCATCATTCTACAAGTGACTGACTGATTATTATTAGACATGTGAGTGCAGTGCACTGAAGTATTTCATAGCTGTGTGGTGAATGTTCCTTCTCTCCCCAGCAGAGAGCAGGAGAGGGCTGCCGAAGGGGTCATGCTACTGACGCTGGGATCCAGGCTCCATTGTCGGGCCCCTCAGCCGGACGACGCCCCAGCAACCTGGCTCAGCTAGCAGAGGATGACCTATGAACTCTGACACTATACGTCTCCTGGGTCAGGAGGACAGCAGCTAACGCCACAGCTGTGGAGACAAGAAGACTTGTCTACTGTCTGTTTATGCCATGTTTGTACCAAGTTGTTACCTGGTTGATTTTTTCTGGAGGATAATGAAGGAACCCGAAGGAACATATGAAGGAATTATGGGCTGCAACTATAAAAATGACTTTGCTCCTGTTTTTAGGGAGCCATTCAATGGAAGGTGACTAGCTTAGGCCACCGTGAGTGTACATGAACAGCTCCAGTTACTGGATGTTACTGGGCTCAGAGGGAAAACACTCAGTGTCAAGACAATTTCTGCTTTTTACCTTTTTGGGGGTTTGTATAGCATACTCCTCTCTCTGTCAAAGGACAAGGTGAATTTGTTTGGTGAAGAAATATCCATTCCTAATTGGGGCGGTCACTGGAGTTGAGTGCGTGCGTGTGTGTACCTTTGTGCAACAGTGTGTGTGGATGTGTTTGAGTGCATGTGAGCGTGCAAGGAGTGGCTCCTCTTGTACTCTCTGGTAATTCTGATGCCCAATCGTGAAGACAAGAACAGCTACATTAATACATTTCGTCATTTCCCTGCTGACAACTGAGTTTGCTGTTTATGTCAATAAGAATGGGGGGGAAGCAAAAAAACAGAACACTTGATGTGAACATGCCACAAAGACTTAACGCACTCGGATTTCAACTGAAAGTGAAGAACTTTCTTTCTTGCCACAGTGTTGAGAGCTCCTGTGTGCTCTCTTATTCTGTTTGACTGGCCCTCGTTTGATCTGGACAAAAAAGGCATGATGGAGCCCTCTGGAGGTCCTCTGTGGGTATGACGTCACTTCAGAATACATTTTTCCTCTTTGGGCAACTCCAGAGGAGTTGCTAGATATGGTAGGTGCATTCAAAGGGACTGCTGTGCTGACCCAAAGTGTTGCATGCAACGTCTCCTTGGTGATTGACCGTCGCAGTGCTACTTTACACAGATCTTTCTATCCAGGTCGAAGTGGCGTTCTTGTGGTTCGGGGGGGGGGGGGGGGGGGGGACACACGAGTCCTTTAAAGTGCATTGGTTTAAACTAATATAAATTGTTTTATTAGTCCACTGTTGTCATGTCAAGGCTGTGCACCATTTCTATAATCTCTGTTAGCTTTTGCCCTCATGGACTAAATACTGTACAGTGCATACCATAAAGGCAATCATAAATTTCCACTTGTAAAATGAGGAATGACCCAGGTATGCCGATAAATGTCACCGTTCCAGTTGGTTTAAATGAAAGTTAGTATTTTGCTGGATAGAAAGTGATGACGACGAATCCGCATGCCCCCTCTTTCTCAGACAACAGTGCCAAAAACAGCAGCTGACCACTCAAATCCTCTTACAGTTCAGTTTGCCACTACTCTTACTAAATCTTTGTCATTACAATCCAGATTATAACACCTAAGTGACAAAAGCAGGAGACTAGATGAAGGGGGCTATCCTGTCAATATCAAATCAGTTCTTCTTTGTGGCCAGTAGAGGTCCCCACAAGGCTTTCACTTACAGTTAAGTTGGCTCACACAGCAACAAAGATCAATAGGTCTCAAATTTCAGCGCTGGAAACGAAGCAAAAGCTGCTCAATAATCTACCCCACCCTAAACAATAATAAATGACACACGGTAAACTGAGAGGTGAGACGTCAGGAAAGTGAGTGGAGCCATCTCACAGAATTCGCCTGCAGTCAGTGTGATCTGTCGCCGTTTCATGGGAATTACTGATCAGGCAGTTTTGCATCAAGGCAAAGTAATACAACTACAGAGAACCAGAAGCAAGGACATGAAGCCAACAGAGAGGGTTGGTTAATGCCATGTTTGACTGAGAAGAAAGCTGTTGTATCATATCAAATAAAAGTGTCTTTTTGAAACCGAGTGCAGTGTTCGTGTCTCTCCATATAATCTCTCTTGACTGGTTTGATTAAAAGAACTTTCAGTGCGTACAGATGCTTAAATATTCTGTTGAAGTTTATATATTGTAACCACTTGAGACGATTAATATTGGTGTTCTTATACTTCCTCACAGTTGCTCATTCTATTAAATCAACCGATGGTGCAACTAACACCTTATTTTATTACCTAGAAGTCCTCAGACTCACTTTTGGGATTCCCCCCCCCGATAAAGACAAAGGCAAAGCATTTTACTTGCTTCGGCATCCCCCTTGAAGAAAGTTCAAACAGGATTAAAAACAAAGAGAAGAAACCCCTGGATGAGCAGACATCTGGTTGGCTGGCCTCTGAATAAAGCCCCATTCTGGGCAGTAAAGCATTGCCGATCGTAACACGGCTGTGATATATGGAGGCTGTGGACGGAGGGGTGGGGGGAGAAGGGGTATTAACTTTCACAAGGGTGCAAAATCAAAGGGAGTTCCTGTCACCACTGAGGGGGTCTCAACAACAGGGGTCCCATTCACAGGGAATTCCTCTCCAGTGCCCTCTGTTGCATCTGTTGACTCAATCTTCTCCATTGAGAGAAAGAAAACACTCATTAAAAGCCACATGACTGTGAACTTGATTGCAGCAGGCGAGACAAACAGCCCCATCAATAGATTGAGTATTTACTTTGAGGTGTGAAAATCTTTGAACAGCCCACCATGTTAGGTCTTCTTTAGGAGCTTCTTCCTTCACACCAGCAGCACAATGAGCAGCATTTGTATTCTGAATGCAATCGAATTATCATTTAAATAAAGTGTTAGATCTTTAGGAGCTCCGGGGCATCTGAAATTCGCACATTTATCGAATGAGCTAAGAAGTTTAAACCCATTGAGCCTCGCCGTCACAAATATTTACCTCACAATCAGCCGTCGAGATGTAAGAAAATAACATTATTAGAAACGGTGAAATTGTTTAAGCAAGGACAATGTTTATTAAAATTTACATGCGGCCATAACCCCCAATAAAATTGTTCATGATATTTATACATAATTTACAAAGCCAAAGAACTTAAAAATTTTAAATGTTTGCTAATCTGGAGCAATGGTGCTTCATGCTGCTGCCTAAGAGCAGACGAGATAAATCTGTAGATCAAAGACTCACATTTAAAAAAAAAAAGATCCCTACCTTGAAGCAGACAAATTAGGATATGTTTAGGAATAAAAATCTAATTATCAACAGCAGCAGAAGCATTTTTCTCACCTTGAACCTGTTTGCGAGAGCAGAAATGATTGTTTTAGCTGTACGAAGGCATACATTTATTTGGAACATGGTAATATGGACAACATGTTAAAGGAGACCTTGTGGAAATTTCGCTCATGTATGCTTCGTCCTTCACATGAATAAAATATTTACAAAATGAAGTCTGAAAAAAAATCAGATTTTTTACATCAGCTGACATTTGAACAAATCTTAATTTTTTTTTCCAGAGAAATGACTTTTCTTCACGGTGAAGTCTGTTGATGTGGCAACTTGAAAAGGACACTGAATTCAGCAAAATTCTCACAATATTGCTGAAAAAGGCTTCACGTATTCTTTAAAAGTGCCTTTCCCCAAACAGCACAGATGACTTTGATTGAAAACGGTCTCTAAATATATTTTTATGGTACTACTTTAAGACAAAAGTAGGGCTTTGACAACAGAAGATCTTCAGGGAGCTTGATGCTTACCCTCTATAGTGCAAACCTATGGCAGTAAGTGTGAGTCACACAGTCTGTTCATTGATTGATTATTATTTTTGAATGACGGACCACAGAGATTACTCTCTCTTGATATTGGTGAGCAGAGGGTCCGTGCTCTGTGAAGGCTGCCCAGACCGGCTTTTCCTGGTCTGGTGGGTCTTGACGTGTTTGGAGAGGTGGTCACTCCTCATGAACCTCTTGCCGCACTGCTGACACCCAAAGCGCTTCTCTCCGGTGTGTGTGCGGAGGTGCCGCTGTAGCTCATCTGAACGGGTGAAGCTTTTACCACAGAAGAGCCAGTTACAGATGAAGGGCCTCTCCCCGGCATGCCAACGCAGATGTGCCTTCAAGTGAGAGGTCTTCTTGTACACTTTCCCACACTCTGGGATGTGGCAGATGTGCAGTCTCTTCTTTCCGAACTCTAACCCTCCGCCATTCGCCTGGCAGTTGGGGCACTTGCAGCGGCGGCAGCGGCGCGTGGAGCTCAGCAGACCCTTGGAGGTGCCCTGGAGAAGCGCAGCTATCTGGGGCTGATGTCCCAAAACCAGCTGTCTGCCTAGGGAGAAGGGATGGTTGGAAGGGGTGGCGTTGGTTTGGGGAAGGCTCCACCACTGCTGCCCATCCTCCACGTGGCCTCCGGGCAGGTGATGTCTGGCTGAGGAGTTCTGGAGGAAGCTGGGGAAGTTTTGTCCCACACTGTTGTGCTGAGGATAATAGGGGCCGTTGGCCTGTGGCTGCGAGGACAGCACTTTGACAGGGGAGAGTTCGAACGAGTAGGAGGAGGGAGGTTCAGCCGGAGGGGTGAGAGGCAGCTCATGGTGGTGGTGATGATGGGGGTGATGATGATGGTGACCCAGGCCAGACTGCATGTGTCCGGGAAACTGCACCTTGGGCACTGTGAAGGTCATCTGGTGTGTACTTAGGGCTGTGCTTGGCGTCATGTCGTTGCTCCAGAGCTGAAACATTCCTGACGTGGAGCTGACGGTGCCCTCGTAGGGGAACTGGGAGCCTTCGGAGCCCATAGTGCCTCCCACCTGCCAGGCCTGGCTACAGGTGGTGGCCAGGAAGGAGAGGGCGTTAGGTGCTCCCTCTGGAGAGGAACTGGGCGTCCGGTCCTGTGTGGTGAAACAAAAACACACATTAGATACACGGACCACCCTGAAGACAGCTTTATATCTTCCTCAATGTAAAAAATAAAGACTATCTTAGAGACTATATTATGTATTATATTATCATCAATTAATTGAAAGACTTAAACATCATAGATCATATTTGTCCTGATATTCTTTCTTCTGTTTTATGTTGCTTTGCAAATTATTTTACCATTAATAACAATTGTTTTCATAGGGATCAAGCATTCGTTACGCACGACTTAGAGAACTAAAAAGCAGGTACTTAATCCGGGTGCATTGTGTTAAAAGAGATGAACAACAAACCTGTAAAAAGGTGTGCAAAAAGTTGTCAGTCCTTTGTATCGCCAGCGCAGCCATCTGTCCTGTCCTCCTCCACGCACCTGCAACACAAACTGCGCCGAGAGGCGACGACGCACAAAGTCTAAACTACAGCTCGGAGCGCAGAGGGAAAGGATGCTCGCATTCAGGTCTCGGATGACTCAGGCACTCTGGTAGAATAGACTGTGAAATCCCGCGACATTCAAATGTCCCTCGGTCCACTCGGTAAATTTTGTTCGTGCGCTAACAGTCCAGATGATTTGGCGTGGAAGCAGCCGCGAGTGCCCGTCTGAAGTTAGAGGCAGAGACGCGCGCAGTAAATCCTTGCGATCATCTCAAAGGCGCCCGAGCCGCATCTTCTCTTTATAGAGAGAAAAGATCCTCTCAACGGGGTCTCCAGTATGATGCAGGAGAGCCAGTCAATAGAGAGGAGATGTGAAGGAGGGAGGAGGGGGGATTGTTAGGTGAAGGGGTGGGCTACTCATAATTTCACCCAATTTCAACCAAATGCTGACCCCAAGAACTGACTCCTCCTCCAATTGTTCTGAAAAAAACGAGGCATGATTTAAAAAAAAAAAAAAAAATCCCCTGTAATGTTTCACTTAGAGTATCGTCATGTACTGTAACTTCTCTGGAGGTTTTGTCTTCCACTTAAGTTTCAAGTAAATCCACACAACGTGATTCAAAAAACTATTTCAAAGTGTTACAATCACTGTTTCTGAAACTTTCACTGTCTACATTTAGGGCCACATTTAGTACAAGAGCAAAGTGCTTAGTCTGTTAAAAGATCTGAGATGAATATAGCCAGCTTAGTCAAAATATTTTTTCACTCTGGGAGTATTTGCATACTGCTTCAAGTCCACTGTGGGAATTCAAGTAAATATAGTAAACACATGGATTTTTATTTTTGGCAACAATAAATGATGCTGTGTTAAATGAAAAGGTGGGCAAACTATCACCTCCAGTCAATAAATATTAAGACCAAAAACAAAGAAACAAACTGATGAACTGATTCATAGTTACGGGACTGCAAAAAAGTACATGTGGGATGAAAAATAAAAATTTATGTCAGAGAGAGTGATGTCAGGTCAAAAAGATCTTATTATTATAAGAACTTTTAATTTGAGTTCTGTATATTATAATAATTTTGCATTAACATGTACTTTTGGCTTAGTTAAATTTGGCATTTTAAAATGTGAAGCTGCAGTTATGCACAATTCTGCTTACGTACATCAGGTAGCAGATGGGTACATGATGTTTTTATTTTTGCATGCAAAGTTGAATAAATACATGGGCAGTATTTTTATTTTTTTTTTCATTCACCGATTATCAGTTTTCTCCAGATGACAGCAGCAGCAGTGCAGCTCTGCAGCCTGGCAGGCGTGAGGCTCACACGCTCTGAAGACAGTCACAGTATTTTCCCTCACAAAGCTAATTGATAAAACTCAATCAAAGCCTCTGAGTTCTCACCAGTGGGTGACATGTCAAATAGGCTACCCTGTGTGACATTCTCACATTTCAGAGTTCAAGTAGAGGCCGCTTCAGATCTGCTCCATTAAATGCAGATTGAGGCTTAATCTCATTCTGTAAGTCTGTTCACCATTACAATGTTAAGAGTTTAAATCCAGGCTGGGAACCTGTTTCTCATGTAAATTCCTTGTTCCTCACTTATCTACTTCTCCTTATTTCACAGACTGTGATCCTTAAATAAACACACCCCAAACAGGAGGCAGCTAAGAAATTTCTAAACTTCATAAATTCATTTGAACTGAACTGTAAAGTTTCTTGTATTCCACTTGGACTGTGTGTGTTAGAATTAAACCATTAAAAACAAACAAAAGGCCGGGAAATCATCACCAAACTGTACCATTTGGTTAAGCTTACGTTATGTCCTTGACAGAGAGACACCTCGGCGTGGAACAAAAGATTTCTCCTGACTCACAATGACGTACAGACTTCAGCTGCAGCCCGCTAACAAGTCACCTGGATTGTGTTTTCTGTTTAATGTGAGGACAAAACTGAGCCAGTCTGAAAATATGTGTGTTGGAACTTAAACAAAAAAGGGACAAATCTATAAAAATCTTTCCAAGATGTTAGACCAGATTATTAATTATTAGCTTTAGGAACAAAACCCAGCAAAGCTAAGAAATATGAGTTATAATTGTTTTATGTAATACCTAACACCTCTGGCTTGAAATACAAATCTGACAAAATCATTTCAGAAAAGATAAACATATGCAAGTTCATGGTGCAGTCGAAGACAAACGCACGGATTGTGTACGATACAAATCCCTCACGCAGACATTAAGAAATATGATGTAACACCAACAGCATCATTGAGGGGGAAACGATTCCAAATTAAAGTGAACATTTATGATGAAAGAAAACAGTAGTAAAGGAGAAGAGCGCGAAGGACGCGGAAAAAAAGAAGCGTATCTCGGAGGCAGAGGTATACCATGTCTCTGGTTTATTACAGAGCAGAAGTTGTTAATTACCCTGATTCTTATTTCCTGTCCCCTCTCCCCCACGCCACCCCACCCCCACTGTACTGCCTCCCAGATGAGTGGCTTTGAAGTGCAAAGTACTCTCTCCTCACTTTGAACTGTGAAAACAATGCTCATGTGGTGGTGCTTACCTTCCCCATGTTACCTCATTTAAATAGACCTGGATACGGCTTCCACAGTTTTCAAGGGAAAACTCATTTCCAGAGAAAGAGGTCCCTGTGTTCATTAAACAGCTGGTGAGATTGCTGGTAATCAGGCCCCACCACTCCGTCATACACCGCGCGATGCTCAGACTGGGTGGCTACCAGCAAATTCAACTTCAAAACTGACGCTGACTAAAATCCCAAACAGGGCGCTACGCTCTTGTGCGTCTTTTCTCTAAACAGAAAAGCACAGAAAGTACATCCAAGGAACATCCAGCAGACTTTACAACTCAACAGGGCTTTTTGTGATACTTGAAACCTCACGACGCTGGAAGAGTCCTTAGTCCTTTTGCTCACTGTAGAAAACAAATGGTGTTGTTTGTGTTGCAGACATAATCTTGCTCTTAAGCTCAGAACGTAGAATATGCAAGTGGGCTACTCAAGCTGTTTTTTATCATGCCTGGGGGGCAGTTTAAAAGCCTCAGATCACTAAATTGTCCCAGCTGTCCTGACCATCTGCACTCGAAAAGGGCAGCCATGGAGGAGAGCAGCCTTTGTACTGGTGGCCATGTCAAAAAGCCAATTTTACAGCACTGTGCCGCCTCAATGGCCCTCGTGTGACAAATGCGGCCTAATGGATGAGACAGACAGCATGTAAAAGCCTGCTGCTAACTGTGGTGCTTCACTCTTTAACCATTCAGCAATCCAAGGCAGGACAAGATGGAGCGTAATTACCATGACACATGACACACTGAGCTTCACTGGGACGAGGAGCAACACCAACAGCTGGACTTTACAGTGCAACAATTTGATACCGCATTCAGGAGTCTCTTTCCTGCTTCCTATGGAGTTAGAAATGTGTGTGTGTGTGTGTCTGGGACGGAGGTGCGCAGAGACATATTGAAGAGGGATTGATGTGCACAATCAGACACATTGAGGTTTACCCCTGTAGCCAAATGTGCCTCGCTCAGTGACTGCTCACTGCAACTCAGCTCCATCCTGACGCGACGTGAAAACTTTTCCCTTCAGTCGCAGCGTGTTATTTTGACGGCCGTGCCGCCTTCTTTGTGTGAATACAAGACCTCCACTTGTCTGCCCATTCAGGAATTTGAACTTCAAAACTCTCTCCCCACCTAACCTCTGCTCCCTAAAGTCTTTCTATGCGTTATATTTATTTGGCATTTGGGTGATGATGGTAAAACAGATGAAAACAACATCTCTCCTTCTTCTTCTGCTCACACAGGAATAATGCAACGATGAATGAATTCTGCAGGAATACCTCAATTAAATCATTTTTATTTTATTTTATTGGAAGCGAACTTCAATCCCCAAAATGCCTTAAAAATATGTTATTAATTAATGACTTAATTTTTGCTTGTAAGCATTGCAGCTCTTGAATAGCTTTAAGGGATTTTATTTAAGGTTTTCATTTCACGTCTTAGTTTGCAAATGAAATAAAATTATAAATCTTATGATGTGTCATCAGACTCTAACAAAAAATTAAAGCATAAATCAGAGAATTTCAGTATTTGGTATTAGTTTTGCACTACTTCTCGATGTCACAACAGAGTTCTGTGATGATTCCCACCCTCGTACCAGCGTTTACATTGCTAGGTGTGTGAGAAGTAGAAAACCATCATAATTCCCTCATCTCTTGTCCATTAGCATGTATGAAAACCCCAAAATCTCCAGTCTTGGGCAGACGCAGGCAGACAGCACGCATCTCCACTTGTCAAAGAAAACTTTTATCAATACCAAGAGCACTTGAAGTTTGTTTGCATTTTGTTTTCCAGCACTCTTAACAACTTCAGAAGTCAGATCACAGGAGTATCTGATCAAAGCGCTTCGTGGTTAGTTCTGGAAACACAGGAGTGCTATGCCACGCTTTGATACTCCACATCAATATTTCAATTCAACAATCACTTGACATGCACCCATACTCCCAGAGACGAAAGACGAAAGGGGAGAGGGAGTGAGAGGGAGAGAGAGAGAGAGAGAGAGAGATCCAGGGAAGATGGAGGGGGTTTGGGAAGTACATATAAAAGAAATGGATTGAAGAAATCGCTGCCTTCTTCACCTTTGTGGCAGTTATATAAAATGAACCGAGATGCCCTCCACACCACTAATGAAAGCTACACAAATCTCAAGTACGACAGTCCGAGTTCAATCAGCTTAATCGCGCAACAGATTTTACTCAACAAAATGTTGTGTTGCATGGCAACTTCAAGTCACCAAATAAAAACTAACCACATAACTGTTTTTTTTGTTTAATAGGCTCAAGATTCACAATAACCTCACTTATGCATCAGTAGTGAAGTTAAAACACTTGTCACAGACTGAAAATCTGAGCAGAGGATGTGTTTCATGTTTTATCAAAGGAAAGTAGTACAGGAACTCTGCAGTGATAAAGATGAATACAGTCCATCTGCCAAATGTCACTTTCATGGTGCTTCATAGCCATTTCATCATCTCAACAGGATATGACATGCTTTGAAGGTTTCGGCCCATAAAATATGGCGTTTGATCTGAAAAGGAGACTTGTGGCAAAGTTGCATGAAAAGACGTAGTCAATGAAGAGATAATAAGTGACACAGCTACAAGTAAAGCCCAAAGTAAAATAAATTGAGTCATTTACAGTAACTTATTTAATTTTAAACATTTGGGGGATGTATACTTATTTGCTTTCTTGCTGAAAATTAGATGAACAGTTTGAGACCCCTCTCATGTTTTATGTTCAGCGTGAAGCTGGATGACAGCTAACCTGAGTCTAACCTTTTAACAAACAAAGTGGAGAAAATGACAAGTTGTGGTGGTAGAGAATGCCAGTGTAATTTCTCCTTGATGCTTGTAATGGAGGCTGAGGTGAGGACTATTCAGTTGGTTGCAGTCTGAAACCTCACGACTAGATGCCACTAAATCCTACACTGGACCTTTAATTTATATGTGTCTGTAATTAATTACACATATATAAATATATATGATGAACACTGAACACAACATACCAGACCCATATTTATAGTTTTTTCCCACCGATGCAATATTTTGGTCTTGATGTTGTTTATATGTAAGTATATATTTGTGTATATTTGTATTTTTAATACTAGGTGAAGTCAAATCATTAATAGCCTATTAGTCGTATTTGTCCAATAATGTTGATCCCGATTGCTGATTCAGACAGCGGCAGCGTGACAGTTTCCCGTTGGTGCTTAAAGTATCCACTGCATGCACCCTTTCTGCATGTGACGCGTTTATGTTAATTCATATCCCGAACACAGCATTTAAAATTAATGATAACTAATTTAGCGGGAAAGAATGAATTGTTTATTCATAGGGTTCGCTGTGTAAATTCCCTAAAAAGAGGAATTCCCACACAATTGCCTGTCTGCGCAACGCCACATAAAATGAATAATAAAAAAGCGAGCGCAGAGACAAAAGAAAAGGGAAACAATGGGATTATCAATCACAAAGCATCTCCAAACGCATTTAGACAAAGATGAACAAAGGTAAATAATTAGCTGCAACACTTGACAATATCATTTACAACCACGTCGATGTAATGTGGGTATTGCAGCATGCAGGGACCAAACTAATTGATCTTATAGCTTTGTTCAGTGTCTGTGGGAGATGTGCGCACCTGTCACGGTGATATTGGCGTCTGATCTAAACTACTGTACTCAGATGGGACTGACTCCAGGAGGAAACGGGAATAAAATCACACGAGTTGTCAAAAGACTCGAGTCTCCCTCTGCCAGCGAGACTGACCATGTTTAACCTCATTTCACCTTGCTGCGGGACATTACTGTTGCGCGTGCAGGAGGCCTATAGCAGCATTAAGAAAAGAAACCTAAAATGTCATGGATCTCATATCATAAATATTACCGAGGAAGCCCCAGCATGCCATCTGGAATGAGGGACTTGGTCGGTATGGTAACCGGATCTCGTGGCAAGGCTCCAAGTGAAATCAGAAATGCAAAGTAGCAGCGGGGATATACAAGGGCTACATGTGCAGAGGAGTGCCACACAGCCAGAGCAGTAGATTTATTTGTAAACGTACGCCTGTGATGCCACTATCTGTTAAGCCCCTCAGTCAGCTCAGCCTGCGTAATGTGAGGGGAAGTGTCACCCTGTCACCACCATGCCAGGGATCAGCCTGCTGTTTGTGTGTACTGCGAACCAAGCCAAGCTTTGAGGAGGAGGGGAGAAAATGACACAGAGGCTCTTTCATCTAATCCTTGTGGTGTAATTTGCACCTCAGTAAATTTAATTGATGACTACTGATCAAATGCTTGCCTTTGAAAATAAAATCTTTGGGATTGTTATTTCCCCCTTCAACCTGCAAAAAGAATTCTTAATGCACCTGATGAGAGGTTTCTAACTGATGGATCAGTTTTTGAGAGTTTGAAGTCTGGTACAGTGCATTGAACTGAACTACAGCTCCTGCCAATATTGTGAGTATTTCCCTTTATTCAATACATTAACTTCAAATTTGAACTACACAAACTTCATTGAGCAAACTTGAGCAGAGCAGACTTTTCTTTTCCACGGCACGCAGCAGCACTAGCATATGCAGCTGGGTTTCTGCGCGCGCTGCTTCCTCCAGAGATCCAACCTGAGCATCAATGTCATTCAGACAAATGGATAGTGACAGGCCAAGCTTATCAGTGTCAACGTCAGGCTCCTCTCCGGGACTTTGATTCCGCACTTTTCCCACAGCTGAACAGAAGGCTGTGCTTTGCAAAACAAACCAACAAACAGGGAACCTGAAGAGTGTGATGAAAGAGTAAACAACATGGCCCGGTAACATGCCCCACCACCATGACACTTCCTAAGTAGGTTACCATGGAGGGTAACCCAATTTAACACGTGTGTCTGATGCGTAGTCAGAACATGCTGAGAACTTCAGGAAGTTCACTACGCCCCGGCGTAGTGGGCCTGATGAAGATTGATCCGTCTCAGGACCTTGGCCTTGAAAAATCAAATGGGCCCACCACTAATGCCCTTGCACGTGTACAAAGCAGTTCATTATCAAGAAAAATTATAGGGAGTCAATCTATTGATGTTGCTTAACTAATTGTAAAGCAGGGGATTCAAAAGCAGATGTTGCATTTCAAAGCGGTTGTGAGCAAGGAGACAGGTTATGATTTATGCTAAAATGTGTGGCTTCAAAGCGTCGAACGCGGCTTCTAAACAAATTGAACAAGTCAAGCGCTATTCACCCAGGACCAGGAGGGAGCCCAGCGCATGTAGATCAGAGGCGCACGGCTGCCGCTTGTAATATCACTCAGTGGAAGAGGGGTCCCACTGGGGGAAAGCAGCACACAGAGGCTAACGCTGAGCCCTGCTCGCGCAGAAAGGAATTATGTACGAATGCAGCTGCAACACCTGTGCAGAAACTTACACCCCCCCTCCCACACCCGACAACCCCCCCACACACACACCCACCCCACCCCCACTACACTCCCGGAGCATCATCCACACAGGGGGGGGGAGTGGAGAGAGGTGGGCAGCACCTTGAGACTTGACATCATTTCTGTGGATGGCACAATTATTTGGGAGGAGATCGAAGAGTTGGTAGAAGATGCGAGGCCTGTGTCAACATACTGATGCAATTTTAGTAAACATGGATAAAGCCGGGTTACTTGTTGGGGAGATTGGGATGAGGAGGAGGGGGGGGGGTTCAAAATGTGTTTATCACTGTTGTCTTCTAAATGAGGCAGGCTGTGTGAAATGTCTTTAGGAAAGCAGATAATAACTGACTGGACTAATCTCTGATCTTACAGTAGAAACATAAATATAAAAGTAAGGGAGTTCAGTAAACGGAAATGATGGATTGTAATCATAATTTTACATTTGATGAATTGTTTTCTGTTCTTAAAATACAAACATGGATCCTTACAGGATTTATTAATGATACGTCCCGTGCAAGGAATTGCAAAAGACTGGTGTATCATCCCGGAGTTTACACTACAGAAGTGTTCCTCCTTGTTGACGTTGCCATACATGTAAAAAGACAGACTGCACGGACTCCTCTCATAAGTCATTTTTTTCCGTCTGTTTTCTTCTATTTGATGCAGCCTAAATTGGGACGGGAGAAACGAATTGCTAAATTTTTAATTAACTTCACAACATCTGCACTTGTGCTTTGAGAGAGCAGCGAGATTTCCTTTTAACCTATTCCAGCACATTTGCACACCAAGGTAAATCTTGATGCTGGCACTCTTACAGAAAGGAAGAAAAAAAAAATCAAAAATGGAAATGAACTCTCACTTGTGTGTGCAGATCAAAGCGGCAGAATTATTCAACTTTTTGCCATTGCTTGATCTTCAAAAAAGAAGAGAGAAAAAGTAGGGGAGATCTAGATGGATGAATCAGTTTGAGTTTTAGTGTTCTTTAGTTGTTTTAGGAGCCTTCGTTTTCTCATCTGGTGTACTTATACATCTGAACCACGGCTTTAATGCTTCAGTTCTGGGCTGTCTCATTGTTCAGGTAAACAGGCATATGCGTATGTCTTGGACTATAATCCAAAACAAACATTTTCTCTTCTATCTAAATTTATGTTTCTTTATTTTAATAAAGTTATTAAGTATTTAAGTTCTCCTGCCACTGGTATTTCTCTGGGAAAAAGACTCATTAAGGCTGAATGAATAAAATGAAATATTCTTGAAATTCCTGAAATATATGCATTAAAATAATTGGTGCATCATTAGCTTGCCCTCTGGTAGATGAGGTATTCATGTACTGATGAAGAGTTTCCTACATTGTCACTATTAAAATTAATTAATATAACATTTACTCCATATGTGACATCGTGACCAGTAGTCACAAAGTTCTACAGAGAATACTGAAACAATAAAATTCTCCAGTGTGCGCATGTGTAATCTGGACAAGTCTTCTTCAATGACATTGAGCGATTCTTCTTTATTTTTCCACACATGGTGAGGTAGCGTACAGTTCATTGCCACCCCACTAGAGAGGGCTGTTGAAGAGGCAGCAAAAGTAACACTGAAGACCTGATCGTGCCTCTGCAGTGGGTGAATATTTACAATTTCCATGCATAGATTTTAAGTAGATTGATGCACCATCTACCTTAAGTCATCTTAAACATGACTACTACTGGTTTTGATACCTTCTCCCTCTGCTCATACAGTCTTTCCTGTCAGGTTAGAAGTCTATGAAATCGGAGCAGGTAGTGAGTTCCCCACCCCCAACCCTCAGTTGCAGGCATCTGCACGGGCAGTCCTGACTGATGTGGGTGATATCACAGCACACCAAAGCTCCTTTAACAAATCTCCCTTTGATACAGCACACACAATGGTGTCTCTATAGGAAACCCCCTTAGCTCTCTGTCTGTGTGTGGGGCGAAGTCTCAAACAGAAAAGAAAATGGCACAGAAAAAAAAAAACTAAATGAGACAAAGCTTCTGGGTGAGGAGGAAAAAAACTTTGGCGAATTTGCTTTTTTCTATATCTCCACAAGAGGACACTGCTCCCGCATTTCATCTACTTCATGCTGCCACCACATATCATCATTTCCTTTGTTTCTTTTGTCTTTTGAATCATTAAAACAAATGTGGTATTGTATGCACTGGTCAATAAATAGACCAGACAAAGTCTTCATATCTTTATTTATTCTGTATAATAATTTTGTATTCTTGAAACAGTATCAAGGACAGGTCAAGCTCAGGGCGCAGAAAAAGGCCATAATGACATAAATAAATTCACTGATTACATCTGCAAATTATTATTTTGTTCAGTGTACATAATCTTTTTCCAATGAGCAAACCATGAGACTGAAAAATATTTAATGGACTGATACATCTATCCAACCAAAGCTGCATTCAGTTTGGTGATGATAGAAACAAACAGACAAAGCAACCCTAATGGCTTACCTTCTGAAATCAATAGGAGTCTAATTCAATTTTAAGATAATATAATATATAACATTTATGCATAAAACGAGCCACCGAATTGAAATAACTGGTTAGAAAAGTCGCATCAGCTCAGGCACACTGACGGCTGTTCCTCTTCCTCGGGTTTCTTCATTTTTTTTTTCTTGTGAAAGGTTTTTTATTTTTTTGTTAATCTTTCCTTCTCTGAAGCAAAGGTGCTGTACGCTATACAGATTGTGAAGCGCTTACAGTCGAATTTGTGACTTGACTTGTCTTGCAGAAAGAACCCCGGTCAGGTACTTTAGACTACTCAGCAATGTTTCCTGCATATTTTTAAAGGAATCTCATGAGTATTGAAGGTCCCATGGAACGTTGTTGCTTCTATTTCTAAAATGCAATCCGTACAATTTTAACTGTAAGGACTCTCAGGTCTGTAATTAGATTTTTAGTGTTGTAGGTGCTAGAGAAAATCGTAAAACAGGCAGGTCCAGAGTTTGCAACATTCACATTTGACTCGGAGCAATTTGCCTGCAGAGGATGACAACCTGACTTTCTTTATCTATTGACTCATACAAGACTTGTGCTCCGAGAAATGTCATCTGTTTTTAACACAATTCAAAAAGCTCAGCTTCAAAAGAAATTTTAAGAATGGGCATTGGGATTTAAGATGTTTTGGTGATTTGGCATAGGACTGTCCTTTTAGCCTCACACATCTACCGGTTCATCCTGGCAATTTGTTCTGTGTTTGCTCCCATATCTTATTTACACAAAAGATCTGTCAAAGTGAGAACTAGAAGTTCGGCGCTTCAGTCATAATTGGACTCTGGAGCAAACTACAACTAACTAACTATTGTATTGCTGCTACATCAGCCACACTTGTCAGTATAATGTAGTCGATTATAGTTTGGATTTCATAAATCAGGTTCTTACACATCACTCTAATAAAAATTATATATATATGACTGAACATACTTGTGTGGTCTCTGAATTCCCTCTGAACGCCCAGAAAATGTGTAGTGCTTCTAGTGCATCTATCAGTGTTTTTAGAGCTCCCTTCTGGAGCTACTGACATGTTTAACAAAAAAGAAAAAAAAATCAGGAGTCTCAACGAGTGAGGTTGGTGGGGGGCCAGGCTCTTGGCTTTGTCTGCCTGTTGAGTGGGGCCATCAGATAACAGCCAGGACAATGGCGCTCCATTCTGAGGGCTCTCTTAAATGAGCAGGAAACGGCGGTGAGCGCCTAGCGGAGGCTTCTGGTGGACTCCCTGGGGTCTGCTCAGCCCTGACGGAGCACGCCACCACTGAATGGCTGGAGAGCATGAGAGGAAATGAGAAGCTAGTGGCCATCCAGCTGGAGCCACGGGTGCCCTTTGATGCTGAATAAGTACTGATGGGAGCAAGGGAAAGGTGATGGTGAGGTAAGAGAAAGAGAGGATAGAAAAAGAAAGGAAAGGTGCTGGCAAGAGGGAAAAGTAAGGGAGACACGAGGAGAAGAAAATGAAGAATACGAGGAGAATGGAGTGGCATCATAAAATATTGAAGCTGCTCAGGTGTGAACGTCACAGGATCTCAGTGAAAAAAAAAACATGAGACACTTTCATCTCACTGAAGAGGATCATTGTTACAGATTTTATAATTATATCAAGCCTTTTACAGCAAACTGTTTATGCATGTGAGACTCACCTGACTGAAGCTAAGACAAACAACAAAAAATAAAACAGTGTATCCACAATACCTCTATCCAATGTTTTTTTCTTTTTGCACTTGCTGTTCATTTCTAGCACAATGTAACTTAGAACAAAACACCTCTTTCTTGTTTCATTTTTGTCGTCTGGCCTCCGATGTGTGTGCATGAGTGATGGCACAGCGTGGCAGGAAGGTGGTCTGGCAGTGACCTGCTAGTACAGTTCGGAGTCCACGTTTCCCTGTCCTCCGCCCTGCTGCTTTCAGCCTGGTACGTGCTGTAGAGAGGGTGTCTGGTGATGCGGCTGTCCTGTGAACCGCCCTATAGAGCTCTCAGGCTGACGTCAGGAAACTCTTTTGATGGTAATAATAAGTAGAAACCAACAACTCTTGATTTCACACAGATGTAGATTAAGCAAGAGAATTGCCACAGTTGTAGCTAACTAGCTAAGTAATGTTAACTCTGTAAGTTGGTTATAAATGTCTTTTTTCAAATGAGAACTGCACAAAGCAGCTGAATCCTAAATATGCAGTTGATGCATAGATACACGATTCATGATATAAGGCTTACGAAACCATCATCCTCACCAGCTGGTGATCCATATAGAAGATATAGATATAATAAATGGCAACATTGTTTTTGTATTGCAGTCTAGAAGTAGTTAGTCCCAAGTGGCAACCTCCATGGCTGTGAAGTGAAGCCAATTCGTGGGTGCCAAAAACTGCAGTTCCTCAAACGGCCACTGGCTACAGAACATGTCAGTCTCCATAAATCCCCATATTAAAACTAACACAGCAGAGATAAACATGTTTACCTCCTGGTACAAAAACAGCTTTGGTCTCTATAGCTAATTTCCTTGTTGATGACAACTGTACTGAGTTTGAATTTTTTAAACTCACCAATTCAAATTATATTAAGGCTTAAAGTTATGCATAATTAGCAGTGTGGCTGCTTTGATTGACAGATGGGTGCCACTACGGGACCTTTACAGTAACACCAATGTTGTGTCTCAATTCAGATACTTTCCTTAGCACGCTTCTATTTAGTACCCTGCGTATACTATGTACTTCCTGGTTTACTGCACTAATTTTAGCAGGACAGTGTTGTACAGACATTATCACATTAACTAGAAATAATGATCTCAAAACCACTTTTTACTACCACTTAAATACCACTAGAGGTAAACCAGAGGGATCGCTAACTGCTGAAAGTTGTCAAGTCAACGTTTTCGTGCAACGAGGACGACGTACCTGCCTGAACTCTGTGTGAGGTGAACCGGACTGCACTGGTGATTCTCAAGTACCCACTCCATTAGAGTCTCACAAGTCACTGCAGTGGATCAACGCAAAATCCCATCCTCCGTCACAGTGGCTGATTTCACAGTCCGAATATCTGGTTCTATGTGAATCTTATCAGAAAACATGCAGAAACCATCAATCTTTTATTTCTCTTCAGAAACGTACTCATATATTTCAACACTCTATATTCAGATTCAGGTCTATCTTCTATTTTCCAGCCCAATATTTTATGTGAACTACATCTGGGACTAATTAATCTTCTCCAGCGTACATACAGCAGTTACAAAATATTTACAGTCGGGTGTTGCCCGAGGGCTTGGAATGACAACACAACACAGGGAAATGTTTGTTTCTTCGTTGTGTTGAACACTATAAGTGCTGTACGGCTGAAAGTGAATCTACTGTTGACAGAAGTGTTGAGGTGAAGCAGACAATGCAACGGCGGCTCTTTCAATGTGGTTCAAGGCTGTGTCGCGGTTGTGTACTTGAGCTGCACAATGCTTTGGCATGGGCTAGGAAGTGACACATCCCATAACCAGACTCTCCCTCTTTGGGTCCCCTACATGGTTTAGTAAATCTAATTGTTGTTCTGGAGGTGAGAAAAAACTGTGGAGCAAAACTGCCGTACTGCATGATGGCAGATTTTATACAAAGGATAGCACTGTAAGTCAGCAAGTGTTTTGTTTTTTTCATGTCTAGTACCATTTCCTGACAGGGGACAGTGACTATCAGCAAGGAAAGGAAGGTCAGATGGGAATCCAGGTCTCACCTTTTGTTCTGTTCAGATGATAGACAGGCTGCTTAAACGTTTTTGTTGTCTGTTTTGATGTGTTTGGTCTCCAACTTGGAAGAGCAGAAGACATTGCACTCTCTAAAGTGCACTTCCTTCACTAGCAGTACACCAAACAATGCTGTGCATAATCCACCCTCCACTTAATCACGTGGAAAGGCAGTATGATTATGTGCTTAACCTTAAAATGCATTATGTCCTGAAGACATCATCTTTGTTGTTACCTTAATGAGAACATAAAACTTAATTGTGGAGGATGCTCCACACTCAAACGCAGCTCCTTGGGGAGCCTGTGGATCTAGGCGGGTGCTGCCTTACACGCCCAGGAGATGCATGACCCAGATGTTTGATGAATGGACATTACTAGTGTAGGTGTGGTGAAGGTCAGGAGACGTTCATCAAGAGCGAACGGGAAGTCATCAACTAACTCTGAAATCTACTGGTGTCACGCAAAAAAACTGAAACAAGAAGGTGCGAAAGAAACAACACCATGGCCTGAGATGTATAACATTTATAAATGTGAACATGGATCTTTGACTAAATTTAATTATATTTGAGTGTGTTTCCCTGGGAAATCAAGACATGGCTAATTAAAGGTACAGTCAAGAACAGAAAGACTATCTGAGAAAAAAAAGTGTTTGACATTGGCTAAACAATGAAACATTTGTTTGATTATTGTATTGGCTAAATAATGGAGCCCGATAAGCTACCATAAAATATGTACTTTTCAAAACACATCAAAGGGCTGTTCCTGGGTTATGCTCGGCTCTTAACCCCTGCAAGAACTTTGCCTGGCGTGAGTGACAAATTACACACCGATTCATGAACCAACAGGAAGAATTCTTCATGATTCACAAAGTCAGACAATGTAAATACCTGGACGGCGGCATGAGGAGAGGAGCAGCGAACGGAAAGGGATGGGAGAGGTAAGGAGACAGGGACACAGGGAGAGGTTTGGTTGCCAGCTGTCAGCATCATAGACAAGGTCATTTCCAAAGTAACATGCCATGGGGGGTCGGGACAAGCATCCCATAAAGCAGATAAAGAACAATAGCAGGAACTATAAGCCACAAAATGACTGGAGCCTCTCCCTGGGCGAGAATAATAGAAAGACCGTCTAAGATCAGGACACACACTCAGCATGAAGGAGACAGGGTGGATGAGATATTTTTATAATGTGATTAATGCAGTGCAACAAGGAGAAGGGGATCATGAGGTATGCAGCCAGACATAACTACAATTGGCATCAAATTGTGTGTTTTTACAAGCCTCACAACACTCCATAAGTGTTTTTTAGGGGTCAAGATAATTGCTTGTCTTCCAGGAAAATGCTGCACTTCAGAGACATCAACAACGCTGAAAATGGAAGCAAGACATGAGGCATAGTAACAGAAAATGATTTATATTTATCTGTTTTACATATCCAGGAACCTGTGTGACTTCACATTTAAAATACACATGTTTGCCAGACAAAGAGGTCAAATCACTTGACACATTTTGTGTCCACAAAAATGTGTTGATGCACTGTTTGTTGTGGCAGACTGGAATTCGCAAACGGCACATACATTGTTATGGCACTCAGGTATTCACATTTTCATTGTTTGAATTTATAAAGTGCTGTCTGTGTTATGATGGAACAGAAAGGCTTCGTCTAGTTTGGGGTTAACACTCCATATCCTTTTCCATTCATTGTTCCTGATTAATATCTTGTTTAAACAGCCAGCAGACACACCACGCTGTCGGTATGTTCATAAATCCTCTAGAGCTGATCAACACAATGGCTCGCATTCCTGCCATTTAAAGTCCCTCATATCACTGTGTCTCCTCTCCACCAGAGACACAGCAATTCTAGGAATATGACACTGGAACGAAAACAACTCGCTTGCATGTCTATTTATTTCATTTAGTCTGAGACATTTGTGAGACAGGGACACATCATACTTTGGGGAGGGGGGGTCATCTGGTCTTTTACCGTTGTAACTCATCCCTGGACCTCGCACCAACACCCTGTTTGACTCCAGTTACATCTTTAGCAATGTTTTCTCTTTCATCAAATAACAACAGCTTGGGCAAAATGGACTCAACATTAGACATTGTTTTCCCTTTTTAAATTTAGAATTAGTAACAGTCATTAGAAAGAAATGGTGACATTTATCAGGGTTAAATCATTTGACCTGGCTTCAGCAATGTCGCCATATGTGGATTACCAAACACCCTCCGCTAATTATGGCTTCCTCTGGGCTGATGAGGAGACACAGTGTATAAAAATACGATTGTTCTAATATTAACAATGAATCAAATAAGTACATGTAATGTGTCAGAGGTCTCACGCAGTGATGAACTCACAGTTATAATTTGTCTCTGCGGCTCAACAGAGCTTTTTAGCTTGTTGTTTGATGAAAGCTGACTCTGTTTTTCAGTCTTTCCACATTCATCCACCTCAAGCAGCAACAGATGGCCTCTGGTTTTGTCAAAACCTATGTATGGAGGGGTGTTATAAGTATCTGGTAGGTTATATGTTCTCGTAGAGGAGCCTGCACACATCTGGGCCTGCAAGTTCGTGGGTCGAGCCAGCTTTCGTTGGTTTGAAACTGAGACAGAAACAAATGTATCCAAGTGACCCTCATGCACATTTGCCACATGCATGTGCAGCCAGTAGAAGCATAATTTTAATGTATTGTAATTGTAAAGCCAGTAAAATACACTACATTTCTGTTACTTGCATGGAATATCGGTTACAGTTTCACATCATAAAGCAATAAAGCAAAACGGCTTCACGAATGCAACGCTAGACGCTTCGTCATCATGCTGTAGATCTGCATGCGTCGTATGTTACATTTTTAAACATTCTGCCCCTCTCTAGTCAAGGTCTAACCCCTTTCAAGCAAGAATCCTTGGGTGTTGTCCGGTGCAACAATAGAAATCTGTGGCATTGCCTGCACTTCCTCACGTAGCCTCATGGGATGGCAGACGTCATTCATGTGTAGGGAGAGGTTTAGTCACAGCACCCAATGCTGGGCTTACACCAGAGATAAATTCTCCATTTCCTTTGTTTTTATTCATAAGAGTCAGACAGAAACTCTTTCAGACTGTGTTTCCCTCTTCCCCATACTCATTCAAACTCAATTTTCTGTTTTGATTTTATGATGCCTTGGTTCCCAAGCTTTAGTTTGCAGTTATGTATTATGGCTACTAGACTCACATATCTAGTTTTATCATTTTCATCTTGTATTTATCCAAAGCTCCCTTGTATTCACTCCTGTCCGACAAAGAACAACATCTCACTCATCTCACACAGTCTCAAGGTGTGGTTTGATCCATGAACCAGGCTGCCATGTGTGATTGAGTTTCACAAGGGTCTCATGGGTACCAGACTCTTTTCCTTATGGCTACACAGTTTAAACACCCACCCATTACAGACATCCATCCCTCTCGGAAATGAACTCCTCGCTAACAGACATGGTTTGAGGTTACACCTCAGCTCCGCCAACAATACGACTTTGATCTCTTAAGGCGTTTCACAGTGGTATACATTGTATGACTTAATTGTGCCTCCTCTGAGCTTGTACCTCCCGTGTCGCTCTCTGGAGGACGTGAGGGAGGACAGGACTGTGCCGAGTAAAGCACTGTATGCTTGTGTTTGGAGGTGCCTGACTTTCTACTTTCTGTTCAATTTAATTCAAATGTATTTATTTATATCACACCAAATCATAACAGAGGCTATCTCAGTGCACTTTTTTTAAAATATAGAACAGGTCTAGTCTGTACTCTTTATAATATTAGACATAATTAGACCCAACAAATCCCACCATGAGAAATCACTTGGTGACAGTGTCAAGGAAAAAGTTTTTTTTTTTTTTTTTTAACAGGCAGAACCCTCCAACAGAACCAGGCTCTGGGTGAGTGGCTGCCTACCTCGACTGGCTGGACTGGAAGCGAAAGAGAAGGGAGAAGGAGGAAAAAGCTGAAGTAAAAAGAGTATACGATAGCACAATATAAGCTCCACGTGGAGATATAACATAGTAGTAATGATAATAGTAATGATATTATCGATAAAGCAAATAATAATGAGACATTTTTATATTATTGTATGTTTAATCATCTTGTACAGGCTTAATGATCTCTGCTGACCTAAACACTTTTAGCAGTAGGACCCAGAGGATTTTTGAAGGGGAAAAAAAATGGACCAGCACACCTTTATGTTGACTGAGGCAGGACAAAGATGTGAAAAAAGTTGTTCAACACTGTAACAAAAAAGGTTGAGCTTTGAGCCATGTCATTGGCTAAGGAGAGTCTGACAGGAAAATGCAATGGCTCTTGAGGTCAGGGCAGAGTCTGCTATATATGTATTGCAACACTTTTACTGACTCTACAACGGCACTTGCATAGTGAGCTCTCATCGCTCACCTCTGCAGGGACAATATGAGCGCTTCTGTGGCCGTGTACAGGAATGTTTACACGGAGGACCGCTTCAAACAGGCCTACGGATCCGATGATGACGCGAGGGAAAGTTTGGGGCTCCGGGAGAAGCTCGCCGGGAGGTGCAGGTGTTCAAGGCGAGCCTGCCTCCACCTGTTGAGACAGAGAGTGCCCCTTTTCAACTGGCTGCCACGATACAGACTAAAGAAATGGATTTTAGGAGATACCATAGCGGGACTGACAGTTGGTATTCTTCACATCCCTCAAGTTGAGTAAACACATCATCCGGATCAAAGAAGGGAAAAGAAGGCTTTTACATTTTTGATTAGAATAAATGTGATATAATTCATTATAGTAATAACTAATTATTTTATTTTAGAAAAAAATAGCCAGGATTTAAGAGTAATAATAATATAGTTCTTATTGTAGCACATGTACTTATTGATAATATGATTAGAATAATTACTATTAATAATTCTAGAAAGAGTTTGAGCAACTATTGCAAGAGTTTCAGTGTGATGTGTTTAAAAGAACAATTTGATGAACAAACTGTCAAATTTTTACACTGTCACTTACATTTTTTGTTTGCAGAGTTAACTTTGCTAGATTTTAACATTCAGCCATTTAACATTCACTTAACTTCAGCCAGATTTTACATTCTGAACACATATTAAGGGGAATTTAAAAATGTAATTGACTTTCTTTCTTTGTGATTGTTCCTCTCTATACAGGCATGGCATTCGCTTTGCTCACATCCGTTGCACCAATATTTGGCCTTTACACCTCCTTCTTCCCTGTGGTCCTCTATATGTTTTTTGGCACAGGTCGCCACGTGTCCACAGGTAAGACTATGTCCAGATAACATCACTGTATATTCTAAGGAAGCATAGCGCCTAATTTGAATCAACGTTGAAATGATGTGTTTGTGAGCAATACTATAAATAGTAACATTAATTGCCGTCACTTGTGACGTTTGCTCCTGTAACTGACGTGATAGGACTGTTCTCAGGTACCTTTGCTGTGGTGAGTCTGATGACTGGCTCTGTGGTGGAACAGCTGGTGCCCACTCCTCTGGAGATGAACTCAAGTTCATCTGAAGCAGCCGAGTTTGAGGCCCAAAGGATTGGAGTGGCTTCAGCTGTAGCACTCCTCTCAGGAATTATCATGGTAAGAGAGATAAACACAGTCTCTGGATTAAACACAAAAGAATAAAGTCTCTGCAGACTTCCTCGACACTGCTTTGTAATTTTATGTTAACCTCTTGTGCCCCAGCTCTGCATGTTTGGACTTCAGCTGGGTTTCCTCTCCACCTATCTGTCCGAGCCGATTGTTAAGGCTTTCACCAGTGCGGCTGCCTTCCATGTTACCATCTCACAGCTGCAAAGCATGCTGGGACTGCGGCTTCCCCGCCACACTGGCACCTTCTCTCTCTTCAAGGTGAGCAGTGTTTTTCGCGATAACATCTTGATAATCCAACATGTAATTATGTGAGAATTCAGCGCCGTTTGCTCACAGCTTACAAGCTGACTTGTGTGATAAGACTTTAGCGTCAGTGATGAAAAACCTGCCCCACACCAACATGGCTGAGCTGCTGATCTCTTTGGTGTGTTTGGCTGTCCTGGTGCCAGTTAAGGAAATCAATATGCGTTACCGGCAGCGGCTGCGTACGCCTATCCCTGTGGAGATCCTCACGGTTAGTCAGCTGGATTCATAAATATTGAGTGTACATTTACTGTTTTAATATGATTAACGGGTTATAAGTCAAGGTTTTATATTTCATTTTCAGGTGATCATTGCTACAGGGGTGGCCTATGCCTCCTCACTGGATTCTACTTACAACATTGAGATAGTTGGACACATCCCAGCTGGGTAATCCTTTATATTTGATCAAAAAAAACCTCAAAGCACTCAATTAAGTTGCAGTAGTTTGACTTTTTATTATCCTATCACCAGATTCCCAAGGCCACGGATGCCTGCCTTGCACACTCTTCCTGAGATCGCTGGAGACACAGTGGCCATAACATTTGTTGGTTACGCTGTGTCAGTCTCACTGGCAATGATCTATGCCGATAAACATGGATATTCCATACATCCCAACCAGGTAAAGTGTGGGAATGTCACAGCAGCTTGTTTAAATGTGAGATTCTCATCAATCTGTTAACTGTCTGTATTGAACCTGTGTTTGATTTCAGGAGCTGTTGGCTCACGGTGTTTCCAACACAGTGTCCTCTTTTTTCACCTGTTTCCCCAGCTCAGCTACCCTAGCCACCACTAATATACTGGAGAGCGCTGGAGGACACACACAGGTAGTGGATATACATAACCACTGTGCATGTTCACTTACAAGCCACTGGTAGGCTATTTTTTAGTGAAGTTCCTATCAAATGTAAACAGTAGGATCATACCATCCATACCATCACTGAATGGTTCTTTGATGTAAGGACAAAGATCCACAACTGAATTTTCCACAACTGAGACATACAAAATTCAGATCTCCGATTAATGGAGCCAGAACAGTACAGATTGGGATTTTATAAACTCCAATCCACATGAATGTTATATGTGTCCCTACAGCTCTCTGGCTTGTTCACTAGTCTGGTCGTTCTGATTGTCCTGCTGCTGATCGGACCGCTGTTCTACTTCCTACCCAAGGTGTGTTTATATGTGTGTATCTCTAGAAGCACGATGAAAGAGGGAAGCAAAGTGCACTTATCTCATCCTTTATCTCTCTCCCCAGGCAGTACTGGCATGCATCAATGTTACCAGCCTCAGGCAGATGTTCTTGCAGTTCCAGGACTTACCAGAGCTTTGGAGAATCAGCAAGATTGACTTTGTAAGGGCACCGATTGATGTAGCCATATTTGAGCAAAAGTAGCGGCTGGGATTCCCCTTTCACAATGATTGCTTGACTGGAATTCACCATAATTTATGTGCTTTCATTGTTAATTGTTATTCCTGCCATGACAAAAGGTTATTGTGGCCATGTCTTTGTGTAGATGGTTTGGGTGGTAACCTGGCTGTCTGTAGTGGTACTTAATGTGGACCTTGGCCTAGCCATTGGGGTGGTTTTCTCTATGATGACCGTTATCTGCCGCACACAAAGGTACAGTTTCCATTCCCTCTGCACAGACTATGGTGTAATCCAACTAGTGCTTTTGTCACTTTTTTATTATTATTATTATTATATTATTATTATTATTTACTAGGGTTTAAACTGGAGCTGAGATTAAACGCTGTGCTCTAAGCTATTGTATGTAAAAGTTTTTAACTATAATCCATCGTGTTATAACTGTCAAGCTATATAGATCACATGTTTTAATATGTTCAATTAAGACTGATGACCCTTGGTTCAACAGGGCTGGTTGTTCAGTGCTTGGTCGGGCTAGCAACACAGAAATTTACAGACCTCTGGAGAACCACAGCAAGGTGAGTGGATGCTCTTAATTGTCATTTTTTAAATGCTTCACATAATATTAATATAATATGCAAATAAATGCTTAGAACCAGGTCTTTGACCTAAAATTCCAGGCTCATAAGTCTCATTCCCATAACAAGTGACAATCATAATCTCAGACTATCCTAGAATGAAGATGAGACAATCCTGTTTTACTTTCAGTGCTATGAGGTGCCTGGAGTGAAGATCCTGACATACAACGGGCCTATTTATTATGGCAACCGCAACTTCTTCAGGGAGGAGATGAGCAGGCTGCTGGGCCTGACGCCAGAGAAGATCCGCAGCCGGGAGAAGGCCAGGAAAGCCCTGGAGAAACGGGAGAGAGAGGCCTCCGTCAACACTGTGGTATGACTACCAACTGCAATTGATGAATAAGATGAGTTAGAATATCCAGTTCATACCGCAAAATCCTATTTCATTTCAGTGCCTCATTGTTTTTCTCTCCATGCCGTTCTTTAGGAAAGAGGCATTGCAAACACATCGTTTTCTTCAGAAAACGAGTTTTTTAAATCTGGTATGTGATGAAAGCACCGTTGCAATGTACATTTTATTTAGATTGCTCTGTTTGCATTTGTGCATTGCTTTATTGCTAAGCTTTTTCTTTCATTTCCTTCTTTCCTCTGTGTAGAAACATCTGAGAGCAATGTTCAGGCAGTGTTAATCGACTGCAGCAGTGTGATATTTGTTGATGTTGCTGGAGCAAGGCTCTTTATACAGGTCAGTCTGCTAAAGCAAGACAATGTGCTTCAAACCTCACTGTGTAGGGTTATTTCCATTTCCTTATGCGCTGTGTCAGTATGATTAATTGTTTTTGTCTTCTTACAGATGTGTACTGAATGCCAGAAAGTTGGAGTTCATGTATATTTGGCGAACTGCAATGGTAAGGCCTATTTATCTGAAACATGGTTTTCTCTGCTGTGTTCTCTGTTTATGCTACTTTTTCTTATTGAGAGGTCATTTTTTTAATATGACGATACATTTGTCAACATTCACTTGCACACAGCGAATACTGATCTGCGATTCCTCTCCCCTCAGAGAGCATCCTAAAGATCCTCACATCAAGCGGGCTGATGAACTACATGAACCCTCAACATATTTTCGTCACTGTCCATGACGCCGTGATGTATATTGAGCAGCAGAAGGTAAGCTGGAAAGCAGAAACGTTCACGGACACACAAAAAGTCAAAAGAGTTCTAATTGTTGTAAACAAATGAGGATCCCGCTCTTGTCTTCCTTAGGAAAAACCTCCAGAGAACACGACGACTGTCTGGGTATGAGGCAGGAGGACATGGAGTCATGCTCCCATCAGTGTGTGTGGGACCAAAAGAACAGAGGGACATTGGGACCTCTGTTTTTACAAGAAGAGAACATGTCCCTCAGCTGTATAGCAGCACTCCAGCATTTGGAGACTGTACTGTATCCCAACATTTCAAATAAGCAGTAGCCTGTTGTAGCACTATGTCATGAATTACAATAATTATTACATTACAGTGTTACCAGTTTTCTCGCAGATATATAGGATTATATATGTCGGACTCACACTTTAATGTGATATTAGTTGTTCTATGCGAGCAGTTTAAATCAGTCAGATAGAATAACTCCATAACCCATCACAACACCGTTATCATATATTTAGTGTAAACACATGAAGAACAAATATGTAATTTCTTGACTATAAAACTGTATACGACAGATTTGAATTATTCTGTTTAACAGTTGTTTTGTTCTTTTTTTGTCATATATGCTGGAATATTACCATAGTAATATTTATTTAGTTTCCGATTGTTGTTTGCAATACATATAAATATAAAGTGCACTGAATAGTTTGTTAAAATACTTTGTATATTTATATCTTTTGAAACATGTGCTTGAATGTGCTTGAATATGCAGTAAATACCATCCTGCCTTAAAATGTTCTGTCTTTTAATTCCAGAGAGACTGCACAAAATATTTTATGAGTGACTGTTGTATTTGTCAGCAACCGTGCCATCCGCTGGCTGTTTTGACAATAAATATGTTTCCAAAAACAGAACTCCTTCGTGAATCAAAACTAAAATTTAACAAATGTCAAAGCAAATCGGGTCACAGGTTTCTACATCAATACTTGGGTTATTAAGTATGAATACAGTTTAGAGGGAAACACGGCGTGGAATGTGAAGCACGCCACTCTGTCAGATTTTGAAGAGAGAAGAAGAGCAGTCTTTGTATTTGGTGAGGGACTGTAGGGCCGTGTGTCGGCACTGGGATATGATGAAAAATGGAAAAAGCCGGAATCAAATGACAACAAAGAAAAAACAGACTTGCCAACAGCAAGCAAAGTAAGACCACAGGTTATCAGTGCTGCAAAACATTGGTTCATACAACCAGGAAGCTACACTGGTTTCAAATGTGATATATTTCAGAGAAATACATGAAGTTAGTTGAAACTTTTTGGTCCATTGTGTATAACACTTCCACATAAAGAAAGAAAGAGCTTGTATATTATATAACAAATAGTTATAAGACATTTAAGATGTGTTGTAAAAGCCAGTACATTGATTGAAAGCGAGTGTCTTACCTTACCAACACGCTGCCCTCTGCTGTCCAACACTTTCTGATTTTCCTCCCACTGCTCCTTGTATCATTATCCTGTTACCTTGACCTGATAAAACTAGTGGGAGTTCAAAACCAGGACAAAAAAGGGGAAAAAAACTAATTATTTCCTTGCTTGATGTTGGATGGCCAAGTTATTAATTTTTTCCAGTGCATATTTCAAAGAGGCCTCTAGACACTGCACCCTTTGGGTTTTCCTTTTAAAGCTAAAGGAGTGTTTCACTAATTGGCAAGAAGTAGTCCACTTCAATTAGAACACGGTACACAAGGCTCTGGCCAAATGTTTACAAAGCCAAATTTCACCGGCAGACCTACTAACACGCACACACACACACAGAACTCCATCAGGAAGGTCAGAGATTTAATGACATAGTGTTTGATTTACTTGTGTAAAGGTGCTTACAGGTAATGTGTGCAGCATGTACTAACAGATATATTAGCTGCCCCACACATGAAGAAAAAACAAACAAACAAACAAATGGAACAAAAAACAAAATTAAAAAAATACAAATAAAAAGACAAACACAGTGCAATAATATTCACAAAAATACAGTTCAAGAACCAAATAAATGAAAAATGATATTTGTACAGAAGCAGCAAAAAATGTACTGGATAATACAGATCCAAATATTACATAGACTAAAATGAAATTCTACTACTACTATTACTACTACTACTACTACTAATAATAATAATAATAACAATAATGATGATGATGATGATGATGATGATGATGATGGTAATTATGGTACTCTTAATGCTAGGTTCCTTGTGACAAAGCAGATCATCCAACTGGTGTGGCATTTTTCTCTGATCATGTGTTTCCATCTTGTGGTGAAACGTTGGAATGGCAGTCTCTCTCAAAACCGCAATGACATGTGGCAGAATGGTGTAGCATAGATACCCAACCACATCCTTCTGTTAAAAAAAACAGAAACAACCAACTGCTAAAATTTCACAGTGTCGGTCAACTCACATCTATGAACCTGACTTCAGTCAAACAAAGCATTTTACAACACCGAGGACAGGCTCAACACAAGGAGGCAAGGGAAACTTTACTTTGAATGCAGATGGATTACTTTATTTATTAGTTAGTAAAAGCTAAGTAGTTACAGTAAAAACACTTCAGAGGTTAATATCAACGATCAACAATCAATATTGCTTATAATATAAGATTCCCCTTTCCCTATTTTGATTTATTTATTCACAACCTCTTTGGATACTGGTAGAACAGGTTCACGGCAGGAAAAGTAAAAAAAATCTCAAAACTCTTGAGCATCAACTGCTGTAGATGCTGCAGGAGCTCAATAAGTATTGTTAAGCTTTGGTTTCAACCCATAATGGAGGGATATGGGTATGTCAGCGTCTTCGGTGTCATTTTCTTTGTTCTATAGGTATATTGTCATGGTTTTGAGTTTGTTGTCTTGCGTTTCCTGTCTTTGTATTTTTTTCCCACCAGTTTTTGATTCTGCTCCACATGCACCTACCACTCACCTGGTTTCCATTTAAACCCAGGTCTCCACACAGTCTGTAAGGTTGTTAGGTCATGTTTCCATGCGTGTCCTGTCTTGTGTCTTTGTACCTTTGTTGACGTGAGTACCTGTTTTCTGCAGACTTGTACGATCCACCAATCTGTTTCTACCTGCCTGACATGCCCGCTGGAATTTGGATTTGTGGCTGATCCTTTTATATTTATTTGTCTGTGGTATTCTCTGCTGCGGGCTCCTGCTCACCAGTACCTGTACCTATGGTGAGAATTAAAGTACATCAAAAACTGCACCCTACTGTCTGCGTATTGCATCTGGGCGTGCCTCTGATTCTCTCTTTTCCTTAGTAGAGATATTAGTCTTCTTGGAGAAGTCTCTCTCCACCCTCACAACTCTTCTGCTTTCTACCACCCTACATAGACATCCTGGTTTTTAATTTGCTCATTGTCATCAACAAAAACTCAAACTCCAGTTGCCAAAAAACAAAAACTCCAATTGCCATAGCGAGCAGGGGGGGTTCAAGGATGGTTTGACCACGATTTCACCATTTCTGGCTGACTGCTTTACCAGAGCATGAACTTTTAGCCAGATCGGCACTTTATTAAATTTTTACGATCTCCTTCCAGTTTTTTGTACTCTCAGCTGTCCTGTGCTTGACGTTTTCTATTCTTGGGGCTTAGTAGACTCCTGTATCCCTCACTTACTCTTAGTCTTCCAATTTTACCTTTTGGCTCTATCACTGATGTCTACATTTCTAGCGTTTTTAGGACACCATATTATAGTAACAATCCCGCAAACTCTAGAGAAGTGAGAAGTGAAAGCTCGGGGTTGCCTCTTGGCTTTCAGTAACCCTAAACAAGAAATCTCTTTCTTGACTTACTTTAAGGGTTGGCAAGTAGCTACAAACAGTAAAATGTTAAGAGAGAAGTAAATGAAAGAAAAAACAAATTGTTGAATCCTACAGGATCATTTTGTCCAGAAAACAAAGAAACCAGTTATTAGTTAATAAGCTAGAAAGTCAGCCGAGGAATAGTCAGGCCACATTCATGATCTTACTGAGAATCATTTTAAGGTTTCAGGGCGTGCCCATAAGCATAGTATCTCACTGTGCTAGATGGGAGGTAGAGGCGGTGTGCTGCTGACAGATAAGCCGCTGAATAAAGCCGTTCTGTTAAATGTGTTCTTACATGCTGTTAAAACTTTACAAACAGAGCCTCAAAATTACAGTCTATGATCGGTCTATGACTCAGAGCATCAGGAGGGAAGCGAGAAATATGAATCTATAGGTTAATAGATGTGTGGTGGGAGAGCATATGAAAAGGGTTAATTGTGTGAGTCTCATGATCATTGCATGCGAGTTAGCAGCCCCTCAGCGAGTCAGTCAATTTGACACTGTATTAAGTTAGGAGCGAGGAACATAAGTCCAAGTTACTGTGTGGCCCCTATCTAGACGTTTTACGTCTTAGATTCTTGGCTTACAATCTGCAAAGTATCTCAGACTCCATTTTATTTAGCGCTGAAGTATTTTTTACTTCAGTAGATTTCTCACAAAGCTTTCAGGATCTCAAATTCACATTTCCTTGAATAAACATTAACTGAAAAAGGTTGTTTCCAAACCAAAGTTCACCTTTCTCAACCAGGAAAGTGGGGGGAAGGTAAGGTGAGCTATAAAACAACTGCCAAGGTACATAAGAGAACGTAGATTAGATGAACTGGTTGAGATGCTGGAAGAGCTACAAGGAGAATGGAGAAACTAATGAGAAACTAATGAATATTAAAAAACAAAACAAAACAAAAACAAAACCAACAAACAGGTTTAACAGTTAGCTATTTACAAAAAAGGGAAATCAGTCTGTCTTGAATATAATTACAATTCACAGCATAAGATACACTTTATTCTAATATTCATTCACATGGTTTAAAGAGCAAAGTACAAATGATAACGAACAAAGAACAAAGCAAGCCATTGTCACACAACTCTGGAGTGTACACACGCCTTTCACAATACATTCAAAAATAATTTAGAAACAAACAGTCCCTGAGTAACTGAGTGATAAAAAACTAGTTACCATTTACTAATAACTAATAACGTGGCTCATTTTCAGATGTTTTATTCTTAGGTGTTGGTAGGCTTTCATTTAATGTTTTAGATAAGACACATTTTGCCACTTTATAATAACTTGTGTAGTCTCATTGGTCCAGATTAGTTACTAAAATGCCAAATATCTTCACACATTTGTGTTTTGGAGGAAAATCAACACACTAATCTTTTAAATTAATTGAAACAATAGATACTAATCTCACAGCTATGCTAGACATTTATGGTTGACATCCAAATGAAACCTTTAACTTACTGGAAAAAGAGAGAGACAGAGCTTAAACAACACCAATTACTTAATTTCTGCCTACTTCTATTTGTCTTCTGTGACTTCATGTGTGGCCACTGCTGTGTCTGTGGTGAATGTTTGACGTTTTACAGTTTCAGAAAAGCCATCGGAGCCAACATACTAGTAAGTGACTGGAGCTTATCTTATCAGGCGTCTTATCAGTGTGTGTCATACAAAAAATGTTGGGAACCATTCGATAACAACGTACAAATCATAAGTCATAGTGCAAATAGAAATAATGATACAACCCCATTTCCAAAAAATTGTCATGATGTATAAAATGTAAATAGAAACAAAAAACCAATTCAGTGGTTAGGGGATGATAGGGTCCTTTGGTTTCATCATCAGGCACACTTTAACCAAAAACAACAAAAACGCCCCCCTTTCCATCTCACACAGGAGTCCATGTGTCATTGGCTGGTCATGCACTTGAACCTGTCCCTAAAATAGAAGTTTTCATCACTAGTTTTACTATTATCGTTAGAAGATAAATAGCGGAATTTCTCGTAGTTCTTCTGAGAGTCTGTTTTAGTCCAGGGCAGTATAATCTTTGATGCGTGGTTTATAATGACGTCACTACAGGAACCAATGTGGAGGGAGCCCAGCGCGTCGATGAAGAACTCTGCAGTGTCAAAAGAAAGTTTTGTTTTAAACAATCCTTGTTTGGACTTTCCCTGGGTCTGTTTCTTCTACATCTTTCCAATCTGAAGCAACAGTACACTCACAGCCGTGCTACATATAGTTATATATGGACTGCTATATTAATGTGTTTGATAAAGAATATCACAGAGGACTCACCCAGATGACCCTGTCGTGACAGGCGGGGGTTAAAGCCCACCTGCCGCACCTTGTCGCTCCTCCCCATAAAGAAGTTGATGACGGCATCAGCTACCACACAGTTGGGATAGCCCTCAATGACATGATGGTAGCCATTTCTGATATGTAAACAGTCGCCCTCCTCTCCCCCTTCTTCCACTGAAATCGTGTGAAGGTATGATGTGGTGTAACCTGTCACCTCTCTCACTGCACCACCAACCTAAAGCCATTGATAGAGAAAAATGAAAAGATGACTAAATACAACTAGGAACACAAAATTTGGTCTGCCGACTCGAAACTGACACTGTGATGAGGCAATTCTGATCCTTCAACACGCAAGATCAGACTACACAGTACACAAGGTGGATGAGAAAGATACTCAAAAATACTAGAAAATGAAATGGAAAAATAAAGACTACATTATACACACCTTTCAAATATACACATCACATGTGGCACAGGCCCTACCACCTCCACCAACTAACAAAGCACAATTTTGTTCTGCTTTAGTTTGGCCTTATTTTTCGACTTTCTGTTGTGACTTTCATGCCTTCTGAGTATCCTATTTTGATTCAAAACACTTCACAATCTGCGGGTGGCTGGGTGTCGGACAATGTTTTGCCTGCAGCATAGGTCTAGCAAAAGCATCATCAGGGAAGTTGTCAAGAATCCACAGGTGTCTATGGGTTGTAAATCTCAGTTAGGCAATAAAATAGTAGTTCTTTGTATGTGTTAATTATAGGGTTAGGTAGAGTTTCACATGCATGAATAGAAAGAATGTGAGACCATTGAGTCAGCAGAGACAGCAAAAGTTTAAAACTATACACCGTAGGCATCAATGCAGCAGAAATCAGCTACACACATTGTTCTGTATTGAAGATGCATCTCACCAGATCCAGTGTGGTCTTTTCTAGGATGTCCACCATTTTCTCCAGCTTGGTATTTGCAGTAAAGATAAAATCATCATCTGCCCAGAGCACATACTTAGTGGCCACTTGAGACACTGCCAGATTTCTTCCTGCAAACCAGCCCTGTGTAGATAAAGGCAGATCAGCCTACATTTCTCTGTTTAGTGATCACACTGCATTATACTTCATAGAGACAAACTTATTTACCTTTCCAAATGGCATAGTGTAGTGTTCAATGTGCGGTCCGGTCACTGGCTGAGGGTGTTCATTATCATCCGCTATCACTATGGTGACGGTGGGATAATATTTACGTATGCTGTCAATGAGATCCTGGAGTTTGTCATAGCGTAGAAAGGTCTTGGTGGCGATGGTAACAAGAGCGCTAATATTGTACTCTATGTAGATAAAAAGAAAACGTGTATAAAACCCTGTTCCATGAAGAACACTGCATCAAAATAAAACTCATACAACTGCTCACAAACCTCCTTGGTATCCAGAGTTGTAAAGTGTCGGGATGGTTCCATGTCCAACTTTAATGGTGAAAAATGACTGGTGACCTTCAGTGGTAAACTGAACTACAGAGAAAAAAACAGCAGTTGTGGTTAATCCAGGTTTCAGAGGAGAAAATGCAGCAACGAATGTTTCTATCCAAATTAAAGTGTTTTTGCACTGTTGTCCTTGTCACTTCCATCATTACTATTATCTGTGAGGCAGCCAGACATTCGCCACCTCTCCACAGTCCAATGAGCACATGATCAAACCAAGGGAAAGGTCAAGGAGAGATGCTAGTGGATCAACATAGATGAGAATTCTCTCCGAAAGTTACATTTCAGTTTCTTGCAACAGTGTAGATTGTCAAATCTTTCACATGTGAAAGAGGAAATGTATTACAGTCTGATATGGTAACTGCTGTGTCTCGGGCTGGAAGACTATACAGGGAGGGGTAAAAAACGGCCAACACATCACACATCACATAACTTCCCAGTCCCAGCGTATTTCATCAACTGTTCCCTTCTGGGTGCATTACAAAATATTTTAGCAAGCCAGAATTTCCAAGCTTCCTTTCATATTCAGACTTCTTGTACCCCTCATTAGGGTTACAAATGGTTTATTTATTTATGTGTGTTAATTTGAAATTATTATTTTTATTTTCTCTCATTTTTTTACATCTGGGTGGAGCCCAGTGGATGTAAATAACTAATGGATTGACAGTAACAGTGCGTGTGCCCTCCCATTTATTGATCCTGTTTTTGCTGTTTTTCCTGTTTTTATGACTAGAGTTATGATTTTAAAAAGTATTTAGAAGGTGTTAAATTTAACATCAGGATTCCTGCGTGTACCCTGTTATTATTTCACAGAGCACTGGTATCCTGCAGTTTGTGTTAAATTGCATTGGGATGGGATGGTTTCGGAAATTGACAAAACGTGGCACAGCCCCGCCTAGAATATTTTTACCAGCTGCCACTGCTGTCAAGTCTGATAATGGAATATTAGATGAGACAGAATGCTTATTGATCCAAAAAAAAAAGGCTGTGCATTACTACTGAGCATTAGGATGAAAATCAATAAGGCTGAATAGATAAACATGAGATTTTACTGGGATCAAAGATAGTATTCACATGCTAACTTTACCTGTGTCTGCTGTCTTGGGATGGAATACAGTGTTTGTATAAGTGATGAACTGCAGCTGTCTGTTCAGAGCGGAAAGAAGAGGACTTGACAGTATCATGTGTTTCTCTCCCTCTCCAACAACAGAGACCCCGTCCACTGTAGCGGCAACATCAAAGGTCCCCAGTGTTGCTGTCAAAGACACCTAATGCACCATTCACATGGTTTTGGGGAAGAAAATACGTTAAAAGTAGAAAAAAGAATGTATATGTCAACCACATTCAGAACTGCAAAATGTGAAATTACCTCATGGTTTGATCTTGCTTCCCCTTTAAGACTCAAACCTATAGAAAGAGAATCATTGTTATTATCGACATGGGACAGTGATGAAGCATTTTACCAAGTAAATGCAGTGCCGAAAGAACGTGAATATGTAATGTTTAATATGTCTGTATATCTTGTCATGTTACCAGGAATGATGATCGTTTTGAGGGGTCGCACCTCCACGCCCTGGGTGGGATACTGAAGGGGACTGTTGGCTTCAGCTACAATAAGCGCATCTCCAGGATTATAGGACCTTTGCATAGAGAACATATTAGAAGATCCTCTTTAATCGGACTGATTCTCCACTGAGCAACAAACACCAAAGTTCTAAGTAAATAATCTGTGTGAGTAATTGTGAAATTTGTGGCTCAGCCCATGAAATGTGTTGCAATGGTTTTCTCAGACCTGCTTACCGTTAGTCCTTCCCCACACATTTTCCACTACAGCTCATAGTGAACTTCTGCGTGACCACACAATAAGTCACCGGATATAAAACACAGATAATAAATTGCATTAAGCATATGGTGTTTTGTGTACGCCTATTTCTCTAATCTAACATGATCTAGTTTCCTATTTAATGATTCTAAAGACATCACCATCACTGCAGAAAGCTGCATAACAGAATATCACATGCGAGTGAGTCAGATCAAGTACAGTACAATAAGTTTATAGCCAGAATGTGAGCAAGGCCTTTAAATATGAGTGTATTGAGATGTTATGTTATGTGGTATGAGGCAGCATTACTCAAAAGTGTCTTGCTAAATTTAAATAATTTATGATGGCCATATAAATCAGAGGGCCAATACTTTATTTACACATTCGTGCAAAGCAGTTATCATCTTTGTCTTGACAACAGGTGAAAAACTGTACCTTCTCTGAAAGCTGCTGTACTCTTGTGCTCTATGACGCTTTGCACCCTCAGGGTCAGGATGGGACTCCAAGAATGCCACACCAACGGTGTGGGCCCACACACGTGGGAACAATAGATTGGAGAATGGCAACTGAAAGGTCTCCTTGTCAGCCACACAGACGCATGTATTTCGAGCCAAATGACTGTGTCAGGAAAATAAAATGTACTTAGCGAGTTGATGAGAGGATAAAAATTTGAATTTAGAGAAGAACTTAAAGACAAAATACCAGAAATGCTCACTAGTAACACACCTTGCTACATCCTCCTTTATTTGGTAGGCAATGTCATGATAGTCACTGATGATATCTTGATTTTTTCCGTTGAGGAGTCTCTCTACTGGGCTTCCGTGTCTTAGCTGTATGTCAACTGCTGACCTGGTCCCAGGGCTCAGAGCATGAAAGACGGCTAGCAGTAGCAGTCCAATGACCAGAATCAGTCCAAGACACTTCTTACAGGTGGTGCGCATCTAGAATGAAGATTAAAGGAAAAAATAAAAATACATACACAGGATAATGAACTCAGGTAGCCTTGGATACGCCTAATCTGCTGAATGACTTTATTATTGTATCGTTTTAAACATGCAGTTTGTAAAAGCATCAAAGAATTGATACTTCAGACAACCTTAATTCATAACACCAGTAATAAAAATCAATTTGCCTAAAGTGCCTAAATGTGGTGCTCCAGAGATTCAAGATCCAAGAAGCTTGAATTATCCAGAGAGAAACTGCTGTGCAACAGTTGCAATACAAAATTATACATAGGTATATACAATACACAACTATACCCGCTTCATGATTTGGCATAAATTGGAATAAAATAAGTACAAATAGTGAAATACATACAACTAAATAAAGTGAAATTGTGAAATCTGATGAAGTGACATTCAGCCCTCAGGACACAGTGTCTCCACTGTCCTTCTCGCGACCAGAGGTAGATGAGTTATACAGTCTGATGGCCACAGGAAGAAAGGACTTCCTCTGGCGTTCTGTGTACGAACGAGTCTGTTGCTGTGCGAGGTTAGCACCTGGTGGAAAAGATGGGCACAGAGTCCAGTAGGACTGGACAGCACGGAGCCAGCCTTTCTGATGATCTTGGTGGCGTCTGCTATCCTCAGCCTGCTACCCCACCACAGAACACCAATGAAGAGGGCACGAGCTACCACCGACTGGTAGAACATCCACAGCACGATGTTACATATGTTGAATGACTGCAGCCTCCTCAGGAAAGAGACTACTCTGGCCCTTCTTGTAAACAGCCTCAGTGTTCTTGGCCTGGACAACTGCTAAAATCCTGAACAACATCCAGTCACACTGCTGACGGAAATGGGAGTGGAGGCAGATTTCTTCCTGTGGAAATCCACCACCAGCTCCTTTGTTCAAGTGGTGTTGAGATACAGGTGGTTAGTCTGACACCACATGACGAGTCCACAACGCCCCTGTACTCCTCCTCCTTCCCTTCTCTGACACAGCCAACAATTGCAGAGTAGTCTGCAAATTTCTGCAGATGGCAGGACTCAGAGTGGAACTGAAAGTCTGAGGTGTACAGGGTGAATAGAAAGGGGAAAAGTGTTCCCTGTGAGGCCCCAGTGCTGCTGATCACAGTCCTGGAGTCTGACATACTGTGGTCAAACAGTCTGTAATCCAGGAAACGAGGGGAGGGACCACCTGCATCACCATCAGCTTACTCCCCAGCAGGACAGGCTGGATGGAGTTGAATGCACTTGAGAAGTCAAAGAACATGAGTCTCACAATGCTTCCTGGTTTGTCCGGGTGGGCGTAGGCACGGTGAAGCAGGCATCCTCCACTCCCAGTGTCGGCTGGTGGAGTCCAGGAGAGGGTCCAGCGATGAGCTGACCAAGGGCCGAATAAGTAACATGAGCAGCCTCTCCAGGACCTTCATCAAGTGGGACGTCAGCACCAACGGTCTGTAGATGTTGGAGGTGCTGGGATGCACGTTCTTCGGTATTGGAACCAGGCAGGATGTCTTCCACAGCACAGGGACCCTTTCCAGCCTCAGGCTCAGGTTGATACCGTTGTTTTGATTACCATGTTGTTTGATTTCACACAGTCAGGATCAAGATTGAGTGTGTGACAAACACTCAATCTTGAGTAAAAAACAAATTGGCTTCCTCCCAAAGCACCATATCAGTGACCATGTCCGGCCTAGGGGAACAAGAAAAGGACGCTCCCCTCTTTCCCTACTCCCAAGAATGACCAAAGGCCTCAGAGCTGCAGTCCAACAAAAGAGCATTTATTTAGTCTCGGTAGCATTGAACTTCAGGGTGAGCATGGCCCAAAACAACAAACAAAACATTCTGACCCAAAACTAACTTACCTAACAAAACAGAGAAAACAAATTACAGGCTTCTAACCTGCCTCCCTACAACAAAACAGGAGAAAAAGAATTCAACCAAAAGAGCTACTCACCCCTACAACTACCTGGACTGCTAACCTAAGGGTCAGATAATGCTAAATACAGGTTCACACAACACAACGCTACACAGCAGGGCCTGGTGCAGTTGGGAGTAGGTCAAGAGAAGAGACAGAATGGCTCAACTGGCGGCCATTTATAGCGGCTCCACCAGTCCATCCACCAATCGAGAGCCAGCCCCTGGAGAGACATCACTGATGGTAGCACCACCCTCAGGTAGGGAGGAACAGCACCTGGAGAAAAAGAGGCCCTAGGGTTGTAGCACCAACCTCAGTATACTACTTATGACCCTGGGTCAGTCACACTGACCATGTTCCTCATTAAACTGAGGAAAAGCTCTGCATGTTCCTTGTCAACACACCATGGTGATGATGGCATTTGAATACACCTTCCTCAAGCATAACAACTGCCACAGCCACTCTACTTGGCAGTACAGATCTGTGATGGGGGAGGGTGGACAATGAGGGGATCAGCTGAGCCTGTTGGTGTTTTGAATACCCGTCCAAAGTCCAACTGGACGAGTTCCATCTGTAACTTCATCCAAATTACATCCTATACTTTGAATGCCCCTTTTGTGTGAAAATGTTTCCAGATCATTTTAGTGGCCTTTGCAGCACCCACAACTGCTGTAGAGTTGTGTACTACGGGTTGAAGACCAAATAATATTACCATGAGGCAACAGGGATAGTGTTACTAATAAAGATAGGTAAAGTGACCTTTGATTTACAACACTGTGGCAAGCAGCACAGAGTAGGCAGCTGTCAGCACTATCCTGGCTTCCACTCTTAGGCCGTACCTGACTCTCATTTACAGTTTATATCACTTGACCACAACTGTCTCTTTCTCTCAAAACAACTTGACACAAACCCAAAGGTGTGTCATGGTATCACTATTCTGTAGCAAGCCAAACACAGACATAAAAGCTGGATACACTGTCAACATTTTTTCAAATGGTATACCATTGTTAGCTGGACCGTATTTATATTTTATTTTTTTGTAGACGGTAGGAGTTGAAAAACATAACCGCAGAGACTTCCTCTTTCGCATACATTGTTTTTCAGTAGCCCTGTGTTTCCTCTACACACCCTTACACCAAGCTAAAGGTTTAAACAGTGAAAAGCATTGAAATTGCTATTCCTGCAATTTTGCCAATGCCACTGTCATATGGACAGTTTTACATGTTATAATGGAATTTTCCAATGTATGACTTTTTTATGCTTTGATGCTATTCGATGTCTAGGCAGCCGTAAGGAAAATACAGTATTCCACGCAACCACATGTTGTATAGATGGTTGCAGAATTGTTTGTAGAAAGAGAAAAATATTTTCCAGCAGGTGTGTTTTACGTAACTTGACACCTTGCAGTACACTTTCAAGCAGTCTTTCAGCTGCCACTCTGCCTGTAAATATCACCTCCACGCTCTGTTTTTGAGCTTCACTGACACACTGCATGTACACTCTGCTCCCGATTGCTCCTCCGCGCAGAAATACATCTCACAAAGACAAACGTGGTCTCAAGATCATTATTTCATTCATCAGACCTTGACAAGACAGAAATGTTCCACAACAACATGAACAACTTTGCAAATACAATCAGACATCAAGCAAGTGCAACAACACAAGACGCAGCAGCCAGCTAATATTACTTACTAGTCCAACAGCAAGAAGCCTAGCTTGGCATCAGTCTTTCAGCCTTTTATTTCACAAAAGTCTCGTCAGTGACTAAAAGTTTAGCTTTCTCTGATGTCCTCTTCTGTCTCTTTCCATCTACTCTGCTCTGTCTCTGCTGAGCCCAGTTGCACTGCCCACTCTGATTTTGGCTCTGAGCTCGCAGTCAAGGCAGCCTGGCTAAAAAAAAAAAAAAGAGCTAAGATTAGTTAACAGCAGCTACACTTTGTTGCAGTTTGTTTTGGTGTCCATTAGGAACCTCTGTAAATCACAGAGAGTTTAGCCGCAGCATGCCAGAATAAGTGAAATAGTTGGTTGTGTGTGGGACATACTGTGGCAAGCAGCACAGAGTAAGCAAGAGGAAGCAGCTCTAAGCAACTATCCTGGCTTTTTCTCTCTCTCTATCACTTGACCACAGCTGTCTCTTTCTCTCAAAACAACTTGACACAAACCCAAAGGAGTGTCATGGTATCACTGTTCTGTAGCAAGCCAAACAGACATGAAAGCTGGATACACTGTGTCAACTCTGTTGCAAGTTCACCACCACTCCACCCCACTACTTCACAATCACAATTTAGCAACAGCATGTCCGTTCCTGATTTGAATGAAACTGTCAGCACTGTGGCGAAAAAGCAAGTTTTTTCCACTGATTTGAAATGTGGTTATAAGTATAGATGAATATCAATAATATAAATATAGATAATGGAATTGGTATCAATAAAATCTTATCAATTCCCATTCCTAACACAGAAATACACACAGAAATGGTCAATTTACATTTGAGCTCAGAAATTCACTACATCAGTCACCATTGATAATTTGTGATTTTTTTAGCATCTTAAATCATTATCAGCCTCAGAAATTCCATGTCGAGCTTCCTCCGCATTGACGTTAGGAGTGTAAGCCAATGTTGAATATCATGGTAATGCACCTTTAAAATAGTAGGTAGATGAGAGTTTCTTTTAAAGGCCTGTTCTAAGAGCTGATGTGCCATTACACTGTCAAGTACTGTTATGAAAAAAATCATCCAAAGCTTTGACTCGGATAGAGCAGAAACGTCTTATTCACTTATTCCTTCACTTCCCTGTAGTGTAGTACCCACTTCCTGTTTATTCTTAAATTGAGTTGCTGAACTGTAGAAGCCTAGAAGCCCACACAACACACACCAAAATAACATTTCAGATAGCGTTTTTAAAAAGTAAATACAAACATACTGTGATCTGTACACACGTGTCTGTTATGTCTGTTTAAAAGGGTGTGTTAGATATTTTCATAGATCTGTAGATTACAGCAAATATATTACAGTACTATATATGTTTAATTTATCTTTGTATAGAAATGATATTTATGGGTAAGTCTAAATAGAAGCTACACATTGTAGTAGGACTGTCAGTCTACCTATAAGTACAACTTTTCTTTTACATCTAGTCACACATCTGTGGCTGTCTTAAGCCTACAATAAAATGGAAGAGTCAAATCAGTGGTTGGCCTACTATTTCCTCGTCTTTGCTAAATGGCTGATTTGACTACCAAACCAGTTCTGCCTGGCATTCTGTATGACTGTGCAACCCCAAAGGCCCTTTAATTAAATTAATATTTTAATGTATTGAGTGTTACATATGTTATTAAATAAATAAATAAATAAATAAAAAAGTTATTATGCTTTATGCTTTCTGTATTTTTCTATTGAGAGAGGACCCATTTGTGTAGCTTTCATGTGTGCGCGCAGAAATAATTACTGCGTGCTCAGCTTCAGGGAAGATGCAAATTGACAGTCAATTGTAATGGCAACTGCACCCCAGTGCACAATGTTTTTCATTCTTTCTTTTTAGGATGTTCCGCTTTCAATATACATAAACTGTAGTGAACATTTACTGAACCTGTTCCCTCGCTGCAAGTTACAATTAAAAGGAGCTATCTTCAAAGTCTGGCGGCGTCCTGAAGGTTATTGGATAATTGTATATACAGTAACAATGATAAGTAGATTGCACACTTGGCATTTGAAGATGCTGTTCACTTTCTTCCAAAATCAACCAATAAAGCACTTGCACACGCCTTGCTGTAATAACTACATCTGTATGATAAATACATACAGAATTTAACAGGGACGGGAAAAACGATGGCACCATAATTTCAATCCGATACGCTATAAAGTCCTAATATTTCTATTCATAGCAGATTTATAAAAAAAAGAAACAAAAATAATAATAATAATAATAATAAACGGCAGGAAAATAGATGAACATATTTCTTACTGTTGCTGTTCTTGTAGAATAAATAATTCCAACTTCTGGTCTGGTTCAGGACGGGCGTATCCGTGCCCGTCGACTGGAGTGGTTTCTCTCTCTGATGAGCGCGTTGAGCCACTCCTTTCCACTCCATTATCCTTCTGCACTAGAGCTCCACCGTGACTGACGGGAAAGCTGCTGTTACTTAACATTCCCGTGGAGGACATACCTTCATGACTTCAACCTCCACACAGGAGACACCCCTTGTCCACTCGCAAGCATGCATCTTCTTCATCTCGATTAGTGCAATTAGTATGTATTATGTGCTTACACAAAGACAGGGCACCGTTTAACCGTCCAGGAACCTGTTTGTGTCCTCCCCACCCACAATCATTAATCCCACTGTGTTTCCTTTAACTGTTTTTTTTTTTTTTTTTTTTAAATTAATCTTTTAATCAATATTTATACAGGCTTTTAAAACCGGTTGGTCTGCCCTCCTCTGTGAGTCTTTCGTTGTGGATACACAAACATTATCTGAGAGGGTGCGTGAGTCTGTTTGGAGATCATTTTGTAGGCTTGGTTTGGGCGACCCTTAGTGGTCCAGACCGATAGAGCAACGGCGTTACGCCTCTTTCTTCCTCGCTCCTTCTGAGCAACTTTACCCATCACGCATTAATAATAATAAGAATAATAATAATAGTGAATAAATTCTGTGGAAGTAAACCCCTCAGTTTGTTGCCGGTCACGCATTTTCAGGTAAGACTTCAGAAGCGGCTTCCTCTACACGTCACCGGCAGCCAACCAATGAGAGGCCGCATTTTCAGAGTTTAGCCCATGATGCCGAAGAATGTAAATCTGTACAGCGGCTCTCCTCTTAACTAATCGTTTTATATGGCGACGCAAAACGGAGACGAACCTCCATCTGAAACAATACGTCGGACGAACCGCTGACCAGCACGTGACGATATGACTGACAGGTGTATCGGGCTCGTGCCGTTTTCAGAAACGGGAAATATTTCGCTGCTCAAGGAGTTGCAAGCATGTCGTGCTCACAAATGACTGACCCCCCCAGCAAAGGTAAATGATACACACATACGGGTGTGGAGCTAGTCAAACGTGTCTTTTTTTTTTTAATGACTGGAAAGCACAGCTGATGTGCGTGTAATCACATGGCCTTGTGTGTCTGTCGGCAGTCGCAGTCATGTGTTTGGGATAAACGGATGTGAAGCCCCCATAAGGGATTGACGATTATTTTGTATTCATAATCAGAATAATGAAGGGAAATATCACACACGGTGAAGACATTTTTTAACACAGAGCAGCTCTCATGTCAATAGTTAACATTTTGGGGTCTTCAACCTCATGTGTGAGGCAACAGACTCCAGTGGAAACATTTTTGGCAGTGACATAATGACGCTGTGTCAAGTGTGAAGTCCATGGCCACAAAGGACCTCTCTGAAGCCCTCACTGAAACCCACGTGATATATTACAGCACAAGCTTGAAGTGATGTCTTTGAAAACAGTGTCACAGTGTTTTTTAAAGCTGAATGAAATAACGAGGCGTGGGTGATGATGTCATGAGACAGATAAATCCTTGAGCTTCTCCGCAGACAGAGATCAGCGGGACAAATCACCGTGACATCAGCGTTTTACCGGAGGACGTGTTGTGTCTTTCAGCGCCACAGTCCCACACTCAAATGTTAAAATCACCCACAGAAATGAGAAATGAGTTCACAGAGTCAGTAAGTTCAGTGTCACTTTATTCACTCCGAAAGCTGTCTAGACACTTTGATTTACAGCTAAGTGAGACAGTCTGTGTGTGTGTGTGTTTTTATTTTTTTATTTTCCTTCCTAAATTGATTGCAATAACACACTTTAAAGTGGTGAAAATGTACAGCTACACAGGACGTGTTCATGTAACGTTCATGTATAACGTGGCTGATTTTGGCTTCTCAGGTGTGAATATTTTCACCCTCTGTCACAGTAAACTGATTATCTTTGGGTTGGAGACAAAACAGTTTAGAACAGCACCTTGGCCTGTGATGTCACAGTTATCATACCCATTTGTGGACACCAACTTGATTAATTGAGAAAATGATCAACGGATTAATCCATGTGTTATCTGTAACCGCTTATTCTCATCAGGGTCACGGTGAAGCTTGAGCCTGTTCCAGCTGACTTTGGGTGAGAGGCGGGGTACACCCTGGATAATTTGCCCGCTCATTTCAAGGCATCAACAGATCAATAAATAATTAAAATAATTGTGCATATACCTAATCACCTAATCCTTTAAAGCTAATGAACTATGTTGCATCTTACCTCACATACACAAGGTGCAACTGCAGCCAATCAGCTTAAAATCAGCCATTTTAAACAAATAGTACCGAGACAGTGTTGATGACCATTAGCTGAAGCTGTCACATTTCAGGTTTGTCCGTCCATCGATTCGATCCCAGTGTGTTGTGTCCCCATGTAGACATGCTGTAATTGGGGTATCACGACGCTGGAGACGGTGTCACCATGAAGAGCTCCAGCTCCAGATGGGCCTTCTCCCTGGGCTTCCTGGTGGGGGCCTGCTGCATTTACTTCTTCCTGCGCCAGGTGTGGTTTGAGAGGAGCTACCCCGTGCTGTCAGAAGCTCAGGAAAAAGCTACAGCGGCGTGGGAGAGGCCAACAAGCTGGAAGAAGGAGGGATCTGCTCTCATCAACCTGCTCCACCCTCACCATGCAGGTGCTTTGCACTCTTTCACATGGGTCCTCTACAGATAATTCCATTTAGTATGAATGGGGTGACAAAAAGAGGCTATAATCTGTAATTATTAATTCACATGTAACTGATATCAGAAGATGTATTAAATTTAAAATGTGTGATAGTCTGTCAGGTATGTCTGACAGAACTGTTTGCTGTGTCCCTCCAGATGAAGACAGCCGTGTGGCAGATCTGTTGTATCAGAAGGTTCGCGTCCTCTGTTGGGTCATGACGGGGCCCTACAACCTGCAGAGCAGAGCTCGCCATGTCAAGGCTACCTGGAGTCGCCACTGCAACGTGGTGGTGTTCATGAGCTCTGTGGAGGACCCAGACTTCCCCACCGTCGGCCTGGGCACTAAGGAAGGCCGTGACCAGCTCTACTGGAAGACGATTCGAGCCTTCCATTATGTCTACGAGCACCATGCAAACGAAGCAGATTGGTTCTTAAAAGCAGACGATGACACTTTTGTGGTGGTGGACAACCTGCGCTGGATTCTGTCCAACCACACCCCAGAAGAGCCCATCTACTTTGGCAAACGCTTCAAGCCTTACACCAAGCAAGGCTACATGAGCGGAGGGGCAGGCTATGTCCTTAGCAAAGAAGCTCTCAAGAGATTTGTGGAAGGTTTTCGAACCAAAGTTTGCACACATACCACCCCTGTAGAGGACCTAGCACTAGGGCAGTGTTTGGAGAAGATGGGTGTTCTGGCAGGAGACTCCAGAGATACTTTGCACCGAGAGACTTTCCATCCGTTTGTGCCAGAGCACCATCTAACTAGCAAATTCTCCAAGAGCTTCTGGTACTGGAGCTATTGTTACTACCCAATTGTCGAGGCAAGTCACATCACTTCTGCTTTATTTGTGAGCTAATGCTGAAAATGGTACAGCAGAATGAACTGGAACCAAAAATGGTAAAAGCAAAGGAAATACGCCATACCAGTGCTCATAATGCCTAAGAATGTAGCATTTAGGACCATATAACCATCGTGTACACTGTCAAATAAAAGCTAAAAGCCAAAAAAAAAGTAATTAAAGATGACACCATTACTAACACCACAAGGGGCTTTATGGTTTCTTGGTAAGACCAACTGGATTATCCTTATTAGTTAAGGGTCAAGTCAGGTAAGGAAGACATGCTGTTGGTTGAAAATCCTTTAATAACATTAACATGTGCATCTGCATTTCAAGTCAGAGAATAATTCTTTTATTTTGGAACGTACATTTACGATCTATTTTCTAACTGACAGTAAGTAAGGAGTGTACAAAATTCTGTTTATTTAGCTTTGATGAATTAAACAAAATATATTAATATTCAATAACAAGCAGAGCCACGTCTTCTTCTTTTGTTATATTTCCAGCAGATTAGATGCCAGAACCACTTTGCGCCTGTCAAAAAAGTTTAACTTTATTTGGCGTCAGTGTAAACAGTTGAGTCGGAATCTTTAATCAGGATGATTTCAATCTGCGTGAAGAAATATTGTCCATGTAACCACAGCTACTGACTCATCAGCGGGATAATAACTAAATAAATGTGGCACTTTCAAATCCCGTACCTGACCCCTGCATAGAAGGAGTGAATTTAAATAGAGCTGAGTTCATGTTAAAGTAGATGATTGCAGCAGAGACAATGTCCTGTCAACAAAAGGAAAATTGGTCAATTTGTTGCTGATGATGATGCAACTAATTTATTGTATTTTGCAATTAAAATGAGACGGGTCTATTACTGATCCTGTCACAACACTGGCTGCCAGTGTATGGAGCTGTTTTGTTCTCTTGTCTTTGAAAGGGAAGCAAATTTACTTTTAATATCAAACTAATTATGGTTTTATAAGACCGTAAAAATGGAAATTTCAGTCTTGCAATGAAAACATGACAAAAAAAAAGAACAAGCAAGAAAGTGATGTCTTTGAAGCCAAATCTTGATATGTTGTAGCTCTGTGCCCTTGATTTATGTTGTCCAAAAACAGTTTCATGCAGAACACATACATGAGCCACACTGTTGCACCCGGGAGCAGTTTTCATCAAGATGAAGAGAAACATGGGCTCTTTATCTTGAGTGAACGTGATGAAAAAAACATAAAGAACATATACTGTGAAGCCGATACATTTGCACTACCATGTAACTCCCGTGGAGACATTTTTAAAAAAGATTTCGCAAATAGTCGCCAACAAATACACTATTTGCATGCAAATTATGCACTCTGTTTTGTAATGTTTGTAAAAGAACCTCAGTGCCAAGTTGTTTTAAGGAACAACTGCCATTTTTTTTGGTACCATAAACGCATTGTTGGTTTCAGTCCTTAAATTGGATTTGTAGAATAATCCTAGCCTTGTCCTTTAAACAAATGCTAATAGCCTATACAGAGACATAGAATTTTTACAGAAGAATGGATCATTTTTAGATTTTGTTTTTACGATGACTTGGTTCTAGTAGTCACAACAATTTATGCAATTGTTAGGTCCTTCATGTCACTGGAACTGTAACTTAGTACTTTGTAAAATGGAGGCAGTATTTGCTCATAATCCTGTTAATGCACACAATGTTCCTATATCCAGATCTAAAACTGTTTATAGTTTGTATTACAGCTTATTTGTATGTACTTGATTATTAGTAGATAATGTTTCTTTGGTTCTGTAAAATGATTTCTGCAGTGAGGCTTGTGAAGTGTAGTCTATGATAGAGGCTGCAGTTGACGATTGGTTTTATTTGTTTATTTGTTAATATTATATATTAACAGTGTCTCCATGTTTGTGTGTGTTATTCTTCCTCAGGGTCCACAGTGCTGCTCTGACCTGGCAGTATCTTTCCATTATGTTGAAGCGGAGCTGATGTACACACTGGAGTACTACACCTATCACCTGAGAGCATATGGCTACAGGCCACGCTACCGGCCTTCTGTACGTCCGGGCCTGACCGTTGGACAGACGGCTGTGACGTTGGGATTTAAAAGGGTTCAAGAGGTGACAGATGGAAGTCACACAACGTCAGCCTTATTTGTTAGTGGGAACCAAACTAAAGCAGAAACAGCGCCAGAGAAAGGGAAAGAAGTCAATTTAAACTCTGGTGTCACTGAGAGCAAGACTGCAGTCACACATGGCAGGCACCGCTGATTCAGTGTCTCAGCTGGGGCTGAATGTACATGCTTATGCCAGAGGGGCGAATTACCCTGTGTAGTATGTTGGCTATCTAATGTTTTCTTATGACAGAGCTTCCTTGAACTGATCCCAGTATATTCCAGCCAGTATGACACTGTAAAAGCTTGCAGTGAGTGGTTATAACTGAATACGATTCAGTGCTGTACGGATGTTTTTAAACCAAGATAAAATTTAGGTTAGCTTAATTATGTTGAACATGATCAGCATTCAGATGTATGAATTTATAATGTTACACGGTCACGTCTGTGTCCTTGGAGTGATGCAGGAAGAATAGGACATAGAACATCAATTTAATGTATTTTACAAGTACCTGATCTGAGCCAATAATATAGTATCAGATGTATGAAAAGATTTTCATTTTTAATTAATTTTACATTCTTTTTTTTTTTCCTTTTTAATGCAGAGCAGCAACAAAACACAGTCTGTCACAATTTATAGCCTCTTTCCTCTTGGCCTCTGCTTTTCTGATGTTAGATCTGATGTTTTCATTCTCGGTTACTTTTCTGAATTTCAGTTATTACAAATATTTTTTTGGCTGGCTGAAACAACATGCAAATTGGCTTCTGTGTCTTTGTTTACATTTTTCCTTTTTAATTTCTCTTTTGAATCCCCTGCGGTCAATGCAGACTCTAAATCCAGCAGCCAGCAGTGACACAATGTTTGTTTCAATAAGAAAAGCAACAACCGTGCTGTGAAAATGTCGTTTTTTTTTTTTTTAAACCCTTGAGCGATATGAGATGCACTAATGTAGAAGTGTGTACTTGAAACCCTCTGTTTGAAGACACTGTAGCTTCTGATGATCGCAGTATTATACAAAACTCTGATGAGTCCCTCTTGTCAAGTCATTTTATGTTAATGGTAAACATTGTAGCAGGTGTGATTGAACATCGCCGTCTACACCACAGGCGAGCTTGAAGAATCCTCTCATGAACACCTGCAGAAAAATGCACTGTCGTTTTAAATGAATAAATTATGTATAAAAAAAATCTGTTTATTTCGAACTTAGAAGAAAAAAAGACATGATAAAGAAATAGAATATATCAGCTGTCAATTCTAATTTTGCTTTGTCTTCAGGTAAAACAAATACAATCTGTGTAGTTTATGGTCACTTTCATAAGCCAGCTGACAAAGGTTTACATTGTGAATCACGTCGTTAAGTCGGCTCCATCAGACATTTAGTTCATTAATTGTTTTCTCTGTCATCTTCTACCATTGTTGCCTGATGAGAAGTTGCTTCAGTGTGAATGCCTAAAGCCCCTGAAGAAACCTGCAACAGAACACATCGTAAATAAGTATTATTCCTACACTCGTGCATTTTAAATGTGTGAAGTTGATGATTTAATACACAATAAAAAATAAGACGTACTAGCAGTTTGCTTTAGAAATATAGAAAACTATATGAATGTTATTTATTTTAGTGGCGGTTTGAAGACTTTAACACCTTGAACAGCAGAAATCATCAGAACATCCTTCATTACTCAGGTTAAGTGTTTATGTTCTAAGTGCAGATTGTTTGATGTTCCATCTACTGGGTGAAAAAGAAGAGGTACTCACCTCAGCCTGCACTTGTTGAGAAAGATGCCTCTTCTCTCAGGATACTCTCTCCTCCAGGGGCCATTATCTGTGAGAGCAGACATTACAAGATGGTTCCATCAAGCTATATTGTCCTTATTATGAAAACCAGAGAAAATCTTCAATCTTCAGTGTGAATTGCCACAAAAGTCAGCAATTGTAGATATTTGACTTCTGAGAATTGCCACACTTACCAGGCTCTGAGTTTCTCCTCCCCATGAGACCAACAAAGATATCATGCATTTCCCCTGACAAGAAGAATCAGAATTATTCAATCTTTTATGTGTTTTAGGAAAATTTCAAAGAATGTAAATGAAAAGAATCACTTCACGTCAAGAGCACAGAACACACTGGTCTTACTTTTTTGAGGTGACTGTATGGCGTTTTCATCTGTTGGCAATTGAGGAAAAACAGCTTTGTGAAAATGTTCCAGGAGCATTTGAAAAACAAATCCAGGTCAAAATATCGATAAAAAAGATAATCAGACTAAATGGAATGACCAAAATCTGACTAAATTTATAACTGACCAAATGATGAAACCTAAATTTACAACAAAAAGTATGTTACCATTTTTATGTCAGTTTATGTTCATGAACAATAATACTGTTTAAATTATTACTACTATAAACTCATTAATTTAATTAGTGGACTACGTTTTTCAGTCGAAAAGAAGACTCACCAGCATTTCTTCTGCCCATCAGACCCACAAAGCTGTCGTAATCTAAATCGCTATACCTCTTCAGAATGTTCCGCTTGAGGTTGTCCAAGCCTGTGGATTGCTGTAATGATGAGAAGCAAAAACAAAATAACAAAATAAGTTTTTATTAAAAGTTTGGAGGTCTAAAAATCAGCTTGGTCATTACGCGTCAGGGAACCTACATCTGAAGTTGATCTGCGCGATCCGGGCTCCTCGCATCTGGACTGGCTGTATCGAAGTTTCATGATAAGAAACAGAGTCACCAGAAGCAAACTTCTCCTCATATTTTCAGCACCACCTGGGCGAGAATATTTACAGTTATCCTGTTGTATTACTTTGTTTCCTTATGAGCAAAAACATTACTGAATGTCACCTTTTCATCGAGGTGCCAAATGTACTTGTTGCGCGAATCCGATGCGTAATTGGTGCGTAAAAGCGCGCGGTGCAAGGTTTACAAAGATATAGGTCTTGAGAGTTTTTATTTAGATTTTTATTCGCATCAGTAAATTATTATTTTGGTTATTTTGTCTGTATCCAACAAAGAACAAAAAAACATGACGGCAATGATTTCACGCAGTCCCCTAGCGTTTCCTCTCCAAAAGGTCATGGTAAACCTTAAATCCACTTCTTCATAACAGAAAAGAAACATTTGTTAAAAATATAGTAGATGGAATATCTAAACATATTACCTCAAGCATTCAAAAGTATATTTTCTTTACCTGTTTTCTGTCGAGCAGATAATTTGTTTTTTAAAAAAAGTCAGCTGCGTGCGCCCTGCTGCAGAGTGAAGAGAGAACGGATAGATCCTGCAGAGAGATCCGGTCAGGATAAATGAGGCGTCCACGCTTTGGATTAATAAATAATAGCTGGATACCCGCGTAACGCCAATCAGAAACTGGAGCGTAGGTGGGGTATCAGGTCTTATATCACGTTGTGCTGAAGGCTACGTTGCCTACTCATTGATGGTCATGATGCCGCTGTCCTCCACCCGCCCCCCCCCACGCACACTCACAATCAAAGAAACCGTCTAGGTCTACGTCACGAGGACATAGGTTCGTGGACACAAGTCCCTGAACATATTTCTTAAATAATATGCTCCACCTGGCTTTGGCTAAGAAAGGAACAGACAGACACATTCATTTCGAAATGTGCTGAACTTCAAAGTCTCATTTACACATCTCTCACAGCTCACAGGTTTCTGTAGGTGCTTTTCCAGTCCACTGATGGTCGCCATGATCACTGTCAACATGCTAATCTTTTTAGGAAGTAATTATATAGATAGCAGCTGCCTCTGCATGTCACTATAGAATATTGTGATATATGTGACTAGACTACACAGCTGTCTGTTTATAATGGACAGCCCAACACCCATTCATACAGAAAATGTGAAATGAAAACAAACATTTATTCATCTGCCTCAGGGCATGTTTTGGTTAGTTGGAAAATGCAGTTCAATAATTTCATTTTTATATAAATTTAAATAAAATAAACGTGCACAGCTTAATACACGGTGTGTTTTTATTTTACACAAATTAAAACACACCAGTATTTGCTGAGACCACTAATCAAGAGTATCATCAGTCCAGCCACTGAAGAGATTAAAATCCAGACATGTTGCTTGGACAGACACATCCTCATACCAGTATTGACACAATGAGTAACACATGATGCAAAGGGTCACTCTTCATGGCTGCTAAATTCTCTCTTAAACGGCTCTGACAGGTGGTGAGATGAAATGTCTGTCTTGTAACTTGTACAAGCATCGGTCGTGTGACACTTTTTACTCATTTACCTCCAAGCAGCACTACATGATTTACTTGTTCTGGCATTGTAGTAAAGATACTTTATTATTTCCTCTAAAATCAACAGTCCTGAGAAGATATTTATGGGTATCGTGAAAAACTCTTTTCCCTACATCATCAACAGCTGGACACAATTCAAATTCAGTGCTCATACCAAACCTATTATTTTTCTTGCAATTACACAAGCAATTAAACTTGTGTTGATGTCTGTGCACACATTCAGAATGCAAACAGGCATGAATATTTCAGCAAAGTAAAGTTTGAGATCATAGGTGCGATAAAATGCACGGGGACCTACGGCAGATATCAGTGGATGCGGCCTCTTGGGACTGAGGCCTGATATAGGAGGGCAAGATACCAACAACAAAGCACCAGGCGAATAGTGCGTTTCACAAAAGGTTAACACTTCTATGTTTTAGTAATGACTTCCCATTTCCATATTAGTCCTGTCCCTGTATGTAGTAGCGTGGGGATGAGGTGAGGGTGTTGCAGCAGTGCAGGGGATCGGGATGGGAGATCTAACAGAAGTGGGGAAGTCATTAACTGAATTTTTACATTATTGATGAGTGTTTTTTTTATATCCCCCTTGGTAATCAAAGGCACCCTGTTTTTTGACTAACAGAGAGCACAGGGAAAGAGTGCCAGGGGCTGTTTATCCACAACATACCACGGCAGGGGAAGTTTCTCATCCAGCCGAAAAGCAAACGGTAATTGGGTTAGATGTGCTGCAGGGCTAGATGGACGTCCTGCTATACATCACAGGCACTTACATGCCCTTTGCTCTGCTGAACAATATGACACGTACCCTTTGCTGTATTGCATTTGGATGTCATTCATTTCCGGCACCTGACGCACAAAGAAGGCTACAGCACTCTCACGAGCTTCCCTCAGAGCTGTGGACAGCTGCGGTGACGTTAGGAAAATGTCTCGCTCTGACAGGTCAGCGGGACGTTCACGGTTGGCTCACTATCAGCAGGTAGCCTATGGTGGCTATAGGTAGGCCAGTATGAGGGAAGACACAAGTAAAATACAGGGCTCAGCTTCAGGCTTAATGTCAGACTTATTGAATGTCTAATATGAATACATATGAAAGAGTGTGTTTTCTATGCATGAAAGATTTGATGTCTAATACTTGATAGTGTGCCGTAGTTAAATGTTGCAAAAAGCTAATTAACGTTGTCAGGCTTTATCATTCTCCTATTCAGATGTCTCTTAAACTTTAATGAACATGTTTTGTATAGACCTGATTATCTGTGAGCATAAAATCTCTCCTGGTTTCACCCTACTTCAACAGTTTAATTCAATAACTTTCCCATTGATCCTGCTTTTCCTGTATTCACTTATTGAATTAACAGAATGAATAGAATGAGATAACCTTGCTGTGGAATAAATAAAGTGAAAGAGAAACATTTTAAAAGACCAGGACAGAAGAAAACATTATTTTTCGGTTTTCTGTGCGTCTTTGTGGACAAATCATATAACTCTCTATCATGGCTAAGACTGTGGAAGGTTTCAGAAAAATGGCTGCGTAAGCCTGAAAACACGGTATGGCAGTTCAGTTTATTTGGAGGTCCATGTAAGGACATGAAAATGCAGATTCATTCCTCTGTGTAGTCCCTGTGCATCCTGTGGAGGAAAGCAGCAGATAGAGCCCGGAGTACAGTCACACTGTTATTCTTCTCCTGTCTCTCTAATGGGGCTGCCAATCATCCATGTGTGCAGGCTTTCATAGCCTGAGAGGGAGAAGATAGAAGACTCCACACTGGAGTTTAGAGGGGACAGTGATGCCGCAGCCTTTATATAGGAGAGACATTATGAAAGAACGAGCGACCCCAAAGAGAGCGCGTGAAACTGGGAAGAGAGGGTGAGACTGAAAATACGTGTGAGAAATTATAGGGTGTAGATTAGGCTATATTTGTATATAAGCTGGAATCTCTGGCTAATAAGTCCAAAGGGGATTCTGCATGTGTGAACACGATATGAGTAAATCAGTCCTTCACACATAGAGTGGTCATCCCTGCTGTTCGCTCTTGCTTTTGGCGACATGGAGACTAAAATAAGCAGATCTAGACGATTCCAGGCCTCTCCACGGTGGATTGTAAGACACACCTGTCAATAATTGAGTTAATGGGCTTTAATGTAATGGGGTAAATTTAACTTGGAGTCCAGTTTATACTTCTCCTTGGGGCATGCAAAATGACTTTGATGGTTGCAGTTTTTTTTTTATTCCGCCCACTCTTCCCCGATCTTTGACTTGCGAGGTCCTGAAGTGTCACTTCTATCTAAATGTTAATTTGAAGGCTGTTTCTTTAAGACTGGCATGGATGCTTTGAGAGCCTATTTGCATTAGACCACACTGGGTATGTGAATGTGTGTAGTATCACTGAACCAAACCACATTCTTTTTGTCTGTTTTCCAAAGAGCTCCTAAAGGTGTTTTTCTGCTCTGTTCTCTGTCAAGAGGTTGTTGTCCTCTTTAATCTTCTCTCAGTGACGGCAGTTGGCACTGAGGCATTTGGGAGAAAATGAGACTCTCTGATGCTGCTTAGGCTCTAAATATTGGCATCCTTTTCATCAGAGACGCAATCAGTGTGCCCTGCCTACATCCATTTATTTGTTCCATTTTGACTGTAGTTGATCAAATGGGTGCAATCAAAGGCTCGAGTTGTGTTTTCAACCCTAGAAATGTGTTTTCTGTCCTGAAGAGCTGCAGTATTATATATCACGCAAACCTGGGGCTTTGTAACAACGCCAAAGGGTTCTGCTTTTTAATTTAACAATTTATTATTAAATATGTGCATATCTGTGATATGAAGATTATTCATTTGCAGAGGAGTGTTGAATGCTGACATTTTTCTACTATGTTTAGATGCTATGGGCCCTTCATGCTGAATTTATTTCCTCTGCTATTTGGCCATAACTCTGCTGCCATAACTTTGTTTTTGCATTCAGTTTTAATACTGCCAGTCTGTATTTAACCCCCTGTATTCCTGAAGAAACTCACTAGATTTGTAATATTTGCAGTCATGTACATTTTGTTCATGTTTTGTTGCTGTCATTGTTTGTATTGTTCAAAATGCAGGTGTAGTAATTTAAATTAATAAAAGATTGCTAGATTTTTGTCGTGTCTGTCAACTTAAAGGTAAGAGAGTTGATCACTGGCTGACAGAAAAGCCCAAAGGTTGCGGATAGCAACCAACTGAACACCCCTCTCATCATCCTCCCATTCCAAGCATGAAGGAGAATGGGCTACTGTAACAATATGCTGCTGCAACGTCTCAGTGGAGGACACCCTGCTCCATCTGTAGATATAAACGCTCATTCTAAGGTGACGGAAACCAAACAGCAAGCAGTGGGAGATCGAGTCAATGAACATGCACAAAAAAATGCAGTTTCTTGAATGGCCAATTGAGGCTGGCTACAGAACAAGTCACCTCCATAACACCCCATGTTAAACTTCACTATTAAACTTGTTGTTCAATTTCACAGCAGAAATAAACATGATTACTGCCAGGTACAAGGGTTTGGTCTCTGTAACTAATTTCCGTTCATGACAACTGCATTGTATCTAAATATCTATATAACTCGTCCGTACACATTTATTATGGCTTCAAGTGATGAATGTTTTGGCTTGATTGACAGGTGGGTTCCCTTACAGGTGGCTTTAATCAACCAGGCTGCATTCAGCCCACCTGAGCGCCACCCACATTTTGGATTAGCCAGAGCTACCACAATGCCTCTTCAGAAACCTATGGGTGACATCACTGTCTGAGCTGAAAACACAAAAAATATTTTTTTCAGGTGAATAGAAAGCTGACTGATGCATAATTGAACTAAGTGCCAAGGGGAATCAAGGGGACCCTACGATTATTGTTTTGTAGTATGTCAGTGGTAGTCTAATCATACAAAACCACAATATTACCTGAATGGCCGTGATATCACGTTCACGCGCATTTTAGGACGTTAGCTGCATTTTGACGTAGATCGCGCATCACGTCACTTACGTCACTTACGTGAGCACACCTTGACGGAGCTAGCTAGCTATCTGCTATCTGTTCCAATTTATTAATTTATTTTCAGTTTGAAACTAGTAACCTAATGAGCTGGGAAGCTGATTTATTGGCGCATTTGTCCGCGGCATGTTGGATAACAACTTCTTCTTCAACAACAACCGGCGCATTGAGCTCCCGTGGTGAGTTTAATATATTTTTATATAATAATAGAGCCGATTTGGATACTGTGCTGACCTTATAGCGTTTGGTGTGGCCTCTCTTTCCTCAGGCAGTATGCATGTGATGTGCTGCTCGTGTGTTTTGATTGTTAATATGCCATGTTCCGGGTTGACTACTTTCTGTGTGTCAGGTTTGCTTTGGTCCACAGTGGTTGTATATTAATGTTATTGCTACAGTACCTGCTGTATATTCACTCACATCCACCTATTGTGCTATGTTTATGTCTCTCTCTCTCTCTCTGTGTGACACTGAGTATGAATTGCAGAAGTAGTGTCGCCTGTTACTCTCGGTGTAATTTTGTGTGAGTCAGTGCAATGCTCTAAACCTGAGGTTTTCACAGTGTCAGGGAGGCTGAGTGGATGGGAGTGGAAAATATTACATTTGTTATCAAAAGGTGTGATTTGTGTGATTTGCTTAAAGCGATGAGGTTTTGGGGGTTTACTGTTTCTCCCACTTTTCCACAGTCAGAAATGTAAAGATACCCTAGGACAGACCACGTTATTCGGGATTTCCCGTAGCCTGAAGTTATGTTGGAATTGTTGAGTGAGTATGGCATCAAACATAATCACAATCACACAGGCATCCAGGAATTTAGGCTAAGCAAGTAAACTAATGGGATGAAATGAGGGAGGCCCGCAGTCCAATGGGTGTCCCTGCATCTTACACACTGAATTTTAGGTTTCCTTCTTGAACACTAAAACAATATGCTAACGGCCCATGCTTCATATTCATTTCCGCTACTTAGTTGTGTTTCATTGCCGTAGGGCTGCTCAGTACATGAGCTACTAACCTCAGGAACAACGCTTGTATATAGCAGGCCTGTTTGTGCTGAGCAGCTCGAACCAGCAACGAGTTTAACTCACTAAGAAGTGAAGGTATTTAAAATCCACGGAGAACATCACTGCGTTATGAATGTGTTTGCTTATTGATGTATGTCCTGAAGTGCATTTGAAAAGTGACGGGAGTGTTTCACTTGGAGGAAAAGAAGTGAACGATTTATATTAGCCAGTGACCACAGGTCTTTGAGCTGAACTGAACAAAACAATTTGAATCAAAGGCGATCTGTAATTTGTTGGTCTGTTTATTCAAAGCTGCAGGCGTCTGTGTGTTCATATACCTACAGTGTTAAGTTAAGTCTCTGTCTGTCAGAGACTTGCAGTAGATGTATTATTTTATTATAATCATCTCGAGAGCAGGAGGCCAGGCTCTTAGTTGAATCCATATTGGAAGTGTCCGGTTTCGGAGTCCTGGGCGGATGATGGATTGTTACTGTGGTGTGAATGAATGCTGGCAATATTGCAAGTGAACTTCTATCATACCTGGATATTACACTGACTGTCTGTGCCCGGACATGACCTCTCCCTGCTGCTTATTTCATTATTCTAGCCTGCCTGCTCATAAAACTGTGTCAAGGGAAATTATGGAATCATGAGATTAACGTATGCAACATAGCGACTGAGACAGAAATTGGAAATCATAAAACGCTTCATGCTTGTGTTCTTCAGTCCCTCTGATTGAATTTGGTTTAGAGTTAATGTTATACATTTGATATTGGGAATTTTGTGATTCGTCACCTCCTGCTGTCTCTGTGTGTGTGTGTTCTTCTGTTTCTGTTCCTGTGTGTGTCCATTGTGACCACACAGTGATTACCACATGAAAATTTAATGAGCGCGCGCGCACACACACACACACATAAACATAGCCCAACATTAAACTGCACATATAATTTCAACTGTGATGTGACAGATGCCCAAGAGACAATGTGGAAAATTTCCCATGACAGTACTGGAATTAGAATAGGCCACATTGATCTGAGCTTTTTTTTTTTTAAATATATATATGTATATCAATACTGTAGCCATTTCCCGTGGGACTTGGATTAGTACTTTATTCTTTCTTTACCGATATGGTCCGTATGTTTAGTGTTAGCTACGTATAGAGCTTTAAGAGGTTTGAGTGTATGACCCACCAAAGGTTATTTCCCACTGTATGCTCGTGGCTGCAGACTTTCAAAACATAATACATGTATTTATATATTGCAGAAATAATAAGACCGGACCAAGGGTGAGTCCTGCATGGAGGTAATTTCAGAGATAATAAAAAACGTAGCTCTGAATGACCGCTGGCATTTTTGTGCTCCACTTTGTCTCTTTTCACAGGAGACCAAGTCAATGAAACACATTATTCATGGAGCACTCACCTAATTTGCTGGTTGCATTACCTTCAAGAAACAACTTTTATTGCTTTCATGGTATGAGGAGCCGGCTATTGATCAATTCTGACACATCAAGACAGTTTCTCTTGAAGGCAAAGCTACAACACCTATTGACAGCACCAGCTCGTGCTGTCGATAAAACACCAGAGTGTAGCCTGAAAGGTGGGTGTTTGGTGGGTGTGATTTTAAAACTGTAAAACAACTTAAAAAACAATAAATATCTTTATATTTACGGTGGATCGGACACTGAAAGCAGTCACTTGTAGAAACAAATCCAAAAAAAAAGTGTTGCTGATGATCTAGAAGTCAGATGACTGAAGTTAGAGACTAGCTGGTGAACAAAGTGAAGATTTTAGCAGAGTTATGTTCATACAAAAAAATGCTAATGTCTGCTAACAACTGCAAGCAACTTTACGGGTTGATGATGTGTCTACCGGTTAGGGTTACTGGATGATTAAATCAGCTAATGGTGATTGGCATAGAGTCCATCACGGGTTGTCTTTTCTTTTGAGGGGGGTCAAATAGATTGACAGTTGCTGTTTCTTCAGATGACGGTGGCCTGATTGAAAATTGTAACATATCACCATCATGTTCATTAGCCCAAAAAAAATCCCAATTTGTTGGTAAGACTGCTATTCAGTGTGCCATGAGATCTGTCACTCATCACAACAATGACATGCTTTAAACTTGAAAGTCGTAGTTCTACTGTGTGCTGTTTGTAATTGTCTTTCAACAGTGTTTTTATATGAGGTGGTTGAATTGAGTCGGTGTAGGTGTTGGGGTGTACAGTATGAGTGGTGATTTTCAGCTTTGCGTTCATATTTGAACAGCAGAAATGTATATTTTTTTTGTAGGTCTTTTTAATAGGTCTGAATGTGCCACAGCCACACTGCCAACTGTTTTGTGTGTGTTTTGTATCTAATTGATCGTTCACATGTGCTTGTCTGGGTAATTGTGCGTGCTCACATTACATTTCTTTCTGCTCAGTGATTGTGCACGAGGAGCTTTTACTGCGCTATCTCCCATGGAGCCACAGACGGACAAATAAGAGCCCGCACCAACCCCACTCCCTCACACGCACACACACACACACACACACTCGATAGAAACACGCTTACACATACGGATGACTTATGGCCCTGGGCCCTCCTCTGTAAATGACAAGTGCCATCCATAACAGGGAGGCAGGGGCTGGTAAAGTTATTACGTTCATAACACACGGTGTCCTGGTAAACACAGCTGGCACCAAGTCTGTCACGCTAGACATGAGGGCAAATTGCTCAGTCCATGCAAAATTATGGATTGTGTTTTAGGTTCGTCTTAACAGAGGGCTGTCATCGACCTGACAGATGGATGGACTACACCTTTATTCCACCTCACTTACTGTAGGAGCTGTGACTGTCTTTGCCAGAGGATGTCAGCGATGGCCAAGTACGATAAGAACTGATAAGATACCAGGAGGAGGACACTTAAAGTCTATTGTGAGCACAGAGAGCACATTATAAACCCGTTGTACATCACTATCTGATAATACCATGCATTATAATTCATTATAAATCTGGCATGGCTGTCTAATGAGATTTTTATCTGACGGTACCATGTCCTAATTATAACGAATGTGCTGTGATTTGCTTATGATAATTCAGCATCTAGAAATACAGAGGAAAAAGGGGACTAGACTGTCTGGTTGTAACTGTTGTCGCAAAATATATAGTTTGGCTCATCACAAAAGCAAAAGCAGAAATATAAATAATCTTATTGGCTACCTGAGCTTTTCTTGTGATCAAGTTAAAATGTCTGCGGTAAAAAAAGGCCCTTTAAAAAAGGTCTACAATATTTAATTCCTCTACGCAGCCAGACAAATGATTTCACTTATTTTGCTTAAGTAGACCTCTTCTCAGGCTGTGTCACTGTTCAATATTACATTCTATTATCTCTAAATAATGGCCATACTATATTGCTGTTAGTATACACAGTGGTTTGGCAGCACAGCAGACATTTTGACATGTGAAGAGTAAGAACTGTTCTTCGTTTGTCTTGTGTTTGCAAAACTGACGTCAGTTAGGTTTGTTTAGGCCGTAGCTGTGGAATATTTAATCATCCATCTTTGCTCGCTACATCTTAGCCTTGACCTCAGATGTGCAGAACTACTCCCTATTACTAATGTTTTGCAACTGCAACAACTCCTTCATTTCCTTATGTGCACTGAACTGTGGGACAGCATTGTAAAAAAAACAAGAGCACACACAGAAATGAAAGCTTTTAATATGCATACTGATTATTCTGAGTACTTAATTTGGTCCCTCTTTCCAGTGTGAACACTGCATACGCAAAACCTCCTTAAGGGTTGTTGTAGTGCAATTGGACGCAGCTACCTTTGCAGACACTTTTAATGTCATTGCAGAAAAAGCACAGGCGCAATTAATAACATTAATTGTTAATCTGCGTGTTGGCGTACTACTGCATTTAATGGAATATGCATCATTAATAATGACGGGCTGGTTCCATTAAGTGTCATTTCCCTGCACGAAAAGACAAAATTGCTGTGAAAAAAGGTCAATTCCCGGTATAGCTTTACCCAACATCGGGTTGAGCAGAGGTCGAATCAGCCAGAAAACACCTGCGTGGGTGGGTTAGGTGAACAGAACAGAAAGGAGATAAGTGATGAATATGTAATTGGTGAATTGGTGAACACAATAATGATTATTGTATCTTCTGTGAATATGGTATCTGAGTTACTTTCAGCTGAATGTGGGATTTGTACAATAAAAGACTTGACTTTGAGGAAGTCCTCCTTAAGGCTGAGGTTATTATGACTAAATCATCATCATCTTCTCTCACGTTCTGTTTCGTCTTCCTCCTAACCTTCCTGTCTCTTATCTCAAAGATAAACACTTGTTCATAAATGTCAGTTTTGAATTATGATTCAATTATGACATTTGATATTTGATGTGAACAGCGAGTGTGAAACCGAGGTATTGCTTTGGACCTTAGGAAAGGGACACACAGGCGTCAGAGGACAAAAAGATAATTAGTGAGTGGCTGTCAAAACAGGATACTGTTGAATGACAACATTATTTGTTTCCTTCCGCCAGTAACTCATCATCTAATTAAAGGTGGCACCCTATCTTTCAAATTACATCCAGTGTCTGACCATCAAGCTTCAGTGATAATGTTTCCCCTGTCACCCACTTGCCGCACCATCGTTTTCGTCACCGTCATTTCCTGAAATGCTCCAGGGTTTACATTGCATGTATTGTGGGAGATTTAAATATAACATTCTAGGATCTAACATCTGTGACTCACTGTGCCTTTTGGGTACCCACAACCACAGCAAGGAGCTGTACAGTATGGACACTAGTATAGTCCTTCTACACTAATGGCCACATGGTAGTAGATCAGCTGGACAGCAGCTTGAATGCCAGAGGGCAGGCATGTAGAAAGGATGCCTTGTCCTAATGTTTTTGTAAAATGAAAATTATTAACAATATCAAACGATTCAAGTATAATCTGGTCCTCTGCATAGCATTCGATTTAAATCAGAGACTCGGCATCATCCAGTCTGATGGACGGATTGATGCACCCTCCGCCTCCCTGCCCTCTCCTGCCAAGTCTGGCCCGGCAAAGAATGTTAGTAACGTTACACGTACTTGATTTTAACGGCAACGTAATTAATGCGTGATATGACTTTGTCATGCTGTTACTAAAGTTGATATCATTTGCTGGCTACTCAGTTTGCTGACTTTAGTCATAAGACTCAACATATGATGGGAAACAACGTCCATCAGTGATCTGCACCGAGAGCAAACTAACATAAAGCAGACACAGTCAAACCAATAAAAGGACACGGATTGACATGTAACACCCTCTTCCTTAAGATGACAGCCATACTGGTGTCATCCTAAGTTCACATGTGAGAGGACAGCAGCCATAGTCACGCAATTCTGAGCCTTAAGGGCCCAACACATGTTGGTTAATGTAGAAACACCGGAGATGATAATGCTACACCTTGAACAACAAATCTGTGTCGGACATACGTAGAGTTGCAGACTCAGTGGATTCTAATGCAGCTAAACACTGGATCCACTCCACTTTGGTGTGCCGGTGCTCTGTTTAACACATATTGGAGAGGCTCAGGCAAAGAGAGTGAAATCAAATGCCTTTTTATTTCACTTTAAGTTTTGATCAAAAAAGGCATTAGCACTTTTGAAATAGATCTGCCTATAAAATGATGTTTTTTAACTCATGGCCTTGATGCTCTGGCATATCAGAATCACTTTAATTCTCCAGGTTGACTCTGGTTACACTTTGTTCTCGTAGTACATACAGATATAGACATAGCTACAGTTAAATAACAAAACAGAGAATTTGACAGGTAAACGTAGACAAAAATAATTAAAAATATGTACATATAAAAAGGTGCATATATATATATATATATATATATATATATATATATATATATATATATATATATATATATATATATATATATATATATATATATATATGTATATATATATATATATATATATATATATATATGTATAGAGCTATAAATCCTGAATGCAAGGCAGGCTGCCACCGATAGTTTTCTCTGCAGTCTTTGCTGTCCGTTGGAGTCTGTTCTTACATTTTTTTGCGTTCCTGTTACTCTTCTGCGAAGTGTTTGCAGCCATACGTATTAAGCGATAAACACAAATTTACAGTACATCTTATTTTCGTCACTCAAGGACGCGGATCCAGAGGAACACTATTTTTCATCTGCCACACATTTTATTGAAAGGTCTTCATTCATTGCTCAAAAACAGTTAATTAGATTCGCTCCTGCCATGGCCTGCGCTGCGTCAGTGCAGAAGGGCAATCTTCCTTGACCGCCTACTCCAGCATGAAGAATCGTAGACCATTCTCACACAACTGTGTTTTTTGTCTCGAGCTGCTGCCATGCCAACACGACTGAGCCCCCAGCTCCGGTCAGCTCAGCCCTCAAAGTACTGAGACATTAGTGAGATGGCTTGTGAGAGGAACATATTGAACAAGTGTCACTTTAGAGCCCTTAATGACAAACTTAACACTCTCAAGGTTTATTAAATGAATGTTGTATGACATTTCTCCCATGTATCCAGAGATTACCAGAGGCAATGTGGCTATTTTGAATGACCCCGAGTAGGAGTTATTGTGTGGATGCTTGAGAATTGACTTAATTTCCCTGAAGAGGGCGGGATATTAGTCGGACGACTGATCCTGCCGTCTCTCACCTTCCTCAGAAGCCTGTGCCGTGTCTTGAGGTTTCTGCAGAGATGTTACAGCCAAGGGTGGGCTGATAAATGTTTATCACAGAGCATGACTAAAACTTGGATCGGTTCAACAGGTGTGATTCAGCTGGACAGAATGAGGGAGGCAGAGTCAAGCCTGAGACGTTAATAAGAAGCAACTGTTTTCTTCCGATGATAAGCTGTTGTGAAATTGGAAAATATAAGCAGCGTGTAACACACCAAGTAGCTGCACAAACACTAATAATGGCATCTAACATTGGAAGAGAACAACAGAGCGGAACTGAAAAGACCAAGTGCTACAGTTGGTCTCAACACAATTTTTTAAATAGTTAAGCAAATGAGATTAGAGACTCGTTTCCGCCACTGTGTCTTCCCTCTTTCCTCCCAGACTGTCTGTGGAGACTGGACTAATTATCTCCTCACCGATGCACCTGAACCTGGCATCTCATGTTTGTGGAGACAGGCAGGAGAGCGCACGCCTGGATTAACCCTAGCTGTAACACTGAGAGAGACGCCGATGATGTCTCGCTCTGTCTCACTCTGCATCCGATGTGGCATCATTGACAATTTGCATTGCAATCACATGCTCGAACTTGTTCACTCTGTACTTAAAATGCAGCACAGAGTCTGTGCGCGCTTTCACTCAGTGACATCTATTTGCTCAGTAGACATCTCATAAAAATTAATGGCTGTTATGACTTTTTTTTCCTAATCCATAAAAGCTTTTAATTTTTTTTTTTTTTTAATTAATGTGGTTTGATGAGTACAGCTCACCTCTTCCATTTCCATTTCTGTTATTGCCTGCATTCACATTGTTGTTTAATATCCTGTACATGATTCATTCCTCTTGGAGACAAGATTTTGCATTGTCTGTGTCAATCTCTGAACACCAACAGTGCAATATTCTGCACGGGGGTTCAGTTAGATGCTCAATACTCATATTTTTTTATTAATGAGTCAACAGTGTGAAAATGTGGTAAATATGAAGAGCTTTTGATTTCTCATTGTAGGATTTCAAACCTCCAGTTTTCTGATGTTGTTCCATTCTTAAAAGAATGTGCTATCTAAATTAAATTAGACATGTGTGCAGCGCATGCAGTTAGAACATTACTGTCATGGGTCGTTTCTTTCATTATTTTCTATGCGGTTACACGAATGCCAAAATGAATTTGTATGGATCCATTTTGCAAACAACTTGTAGGAAACTTGTCATGTTTTGACAAACAGAAAAAATGCATTTCTTGCCTTCGCATCAATACCTAAGATCAGGTTCATGTCCTTCCGCTGCATACACCATGCATGATGTAACGAAAGCTCAAGAGAGAAGGAGCCAGTGGGGAAGAAAGAAACCAAAAAAAGAGACCAAAGAACATGCCCTCTCCTCTCAGGTGCGGACCTCCATTTAGAGAAAAGTACAGGTACCTCAGCTACCTCTTCAGATTCCATTTGAAGTTCCCTGTCTGGCCATCTCACTGTGTTATTGGCACATCTCAGTGCATGTAGCTCTCAAGAGCTGCTGGGTCTGCCTCTTACAGCTGTCTAGTGCAAAATTAGGTCTAAGCTATTATGCTTTCACTTTCAGGAATCGTGATCTATAGAAATGAAAAAAGGAAAAAAAAAAAAAAAAACAGCACGAGCGCTCTTTCTGCTTTGTCACAGTGATTATTTGTGCATTTGGGTGATTAACACAAAAGGCAGTGTGATATTTATCAAACTGTAATTGTGTTGATTATTGTCATTAGTTTTATTTTGATAGAATACAACTTAAAATCAAATAAAGGTTCTCATGTCTGAACAATAATCAGCAATGTCATTCTAAAATAAATAAATAAATCATTGCCACTTTCTCAAATTTCCAGGTATGCAAATATGTAGGCAAAGGCCTGCCTCTGAGCACTCGACAGAGTTAAACTTTATATACCTGAGACTGCAGCACTATCTGAAAGTCTGTGTAGTGACATTTTTCTTTGAAGGTGCTGCAGATTCCTACGGGTCATTTATTTTTACAACATCTTTGATGACTGTGAGTGACCATAAAGAAAGTATCACGTAGCAACCTTTTGTCCAATCAGCTCACGGCCTCCTCACCGCTGAAAGGACAGCTCTATATAACGGTCCGTCTATGTTCAGCACAATCGGTGCTTTAGCATACTGTTGATACGAGTGCTGAACGCCCTTGATCATCCATCTTCATTATTACACTCAAAGCACTGTGGGGTTACACACATTCAATGTCCGAATCATTTTTACTGATTACGAAATGCAAAATGAGCAGCACTTAATAGCTGTACTGCATCAAGTGGATCTGCTACCCAGGTAGTCATGGCAGTAGGACCATCTAGTGGCTGAGTTGGGTATTGTAACAGGATGCAGGAAATTTCAGACGCTTAAAAAAAAAAAGCCACAGGAGAACGTCATGAGGGCTGTCTGTTACGGGAAATCAGTGAAGCTCTCCAGACAGAAACAATGACACTCTTCATTAGACAGTACAATGCAGCACCAGTCAAATGTCTGATAGCAGCTGCGATGAGAGTGCCTCCTTAGAAAACCTAGTGTTTATGCCCTTGCTTCTTACAAAGCCAGTTCCATGATCAAATGTAGTAAAATGGTTTTAACATTTTAACGTTTTGTTTTAGCGTTGATCAATTGTTGGTCATAGTTATTGATGGTTTTGTATTGTTGTAGTTTTGTGTTTTTACAGAAAACACATCATTGAATTTACACATTTTTGACATCACCAAAAATGCCATGATCTTTGTAAATGCATGTTATGGAAGAACGGTTGTAGATCAGATTATATGAGTGCACCTAATAAAACGAATAAGTGCAAAGCTGAAATATTTGAAAATCTTTCTAAAATTATTCTAAGGATCTAAGAGATTTACATTCGGAACAAGCAGGCAGTATTTTGAGAGAATGTGGGGAGAAACTTAGTTTTGACCTTTATGTACTTTAAGTGATTCCCAACTTTTCCGGGTGGTGACCCCTTTAAATGAATTCGTGTCTGCTCGTGACTCTTTCTCAGGTTTATAAAGAACTTCCAGAGGCCTGAGAAGTAAAACTTTCCCATTACTGATCTTACGATCCCTTCGATTTATCTTGTGAGTGCTTGAAGATGTCTGGACCCCAAAGTTGAAAACAGACAAACAAACAAACAAACAAAAAAAACTGCTTTCAAGAAAAATCTAATGGAAACAAGCTAAAAGAACTTTGTTCGTGGGCATAAAGTGATTTTCTAAATGGGGTGATGTTGCAATGGTAAGTTGTGTGTCTTTTTGATCGAATGCAAACAAGCCTTCCCTTTGTCTGATGGCACAGAGACCAGATTGTAGCAGTGATGTCATTCACAAATCTTGGAATTTCTTCACGGCCAGTTAAAAATAAAGTGTCTCTTAATTTATGACCGTATGACGATTTTACTGGCGGGATTTATAGCTGAAAGCCCGTCTCTCACAGTTGTTATTTAGCACTTTGTGTGTTTGTTTGTCTGGCTGCAGTTTCTCTGGAAACACAATGTATTAATGACATACATATGTACTGAGACATCCTGTCTGCACATGTATTAAAGATATTTCTAGTATTTATTATGACATTTGATGGAACGGCAAAAACAATTACGGATTCAAAGACACTCTGAAGACATTTGATTCATTTAATGATTTATTGACATTGACTTTTTTTTCCCACCATGGTTTCTCTTGATACCAGTAGTATTTACCATAAAGTTTCTTTTTCATTTAAATTACATTTATAATGTTTTACTCACATACACATTTATTGTTTCATTTTCTTATTGCAATAAACAAGAGTAGCCAGAATGAGTCAGGTATTGCTACAATTCGCCATACAAACTCTGTCCCCTCAGACAATGAAATTCAAAAATAACTTTATTGGCAAGACAAAATTACACCATAGCCTCTCCATCTCTCTGCTCTGGGAGAGGCTGAGGGCAGAATAAGGCTAAGGCTAGTAGCCTAAACACAGCTAACATGAAATACCTGCCCAGAAAATAGGAATCTAACATTTACTTTCCCTATGTGAGTAATGAGGATGGATGAATGATGTGGGAGTCGTCCCACAGTATGAACATATCTAAGACAATATGAACATATCTGTGGTGCTGCTACTTGGCTGACCTATCAGGGACAATATTACAGTACTTTGATTAGCTTGGGTCTTTGATCGCGTCTCTGACAGAATCCAGAACGGCTGATCAACCTTCCCAAGCTAAACATGTGCATGTTTTTGTCTCCATTATTGTCTTAGGCCACTTTATAGCTCCAGGTTGTCTCTGTCTCTGATTGGTGGGAAGTGGGGAGAGAGCAGGTCCCAACACACACTAGAATACATATGGTACACACACCAACAGACGGGAAGAAGAGCACGGATCCTGGAATAGTATCTCACTCGCAAAATGAACTCTGCAAAGAAGGTTTCGTTCAGCAACAGAAAGAGCACAACGGTGGAAGCTGACACCAAGCCAGCTTCTTCTTTAAGTAATGGCATTGATAATGTTCCTTGGGATTTTCACTTGAACACATTTCTCACACACAGAAAAAAAAATAAAAATAAAATAATGCAACTCAGTAAGTCCAACGAAAAAAATAAGCCTGTTGAACAAATCTAGCTTTAATCCCTTGATACCTGGCGTTGTACCCTGTTCCCCAAGCAGAGATTACCGTAGTAAAAAGGCCCTTTAATATGAAGGGTCGGTCCCTAAGCCCAGCTACACCTCTGTCGCTTCCTGTCCCTCTCTTAATCCCTTCAAGGGCTTGTACTCCACATGGAAGAACAGAAAAGTCTGTCAGCTGGCGTGCTCCCAGTTTACACATGAGTCCAGACAACATGTCACATCATGTCACAATGATAACAAGTCACTCTGATTAAAAATTGCTCATTGCATTGCAATATTCAGACAAAGGTAAGACATTAGAGCTCATTGCTTCTCAATGAAAGGGCACAGTGTACATCTCGTTCAGAAAAGGGTGATAGTTTCAAGCTGTCGAGCAAGATAGGTCTGCTGCTCCTTAGCTAGCTTTTGTGGCTCCCCGCTGAATCAGTTGATCGGCCTGTCAGTCTGTCTAAGTCAACACTTATATATATATATATATATAATACCTCTATCCAATAATTCCAACCCTTTATTTCTTTCCTTTTTTTGTTGCAGTTATTAACATTTCCTACCTACAAAAATATTTTTATTATGATTTCTATTTTGCTCTTTTTTTTTGTATGATATAAATGCAAACCCAACAGTCCAAACCAAACAAAACAAAGTGCTCACCAGTCTTTGTAAAAGAAAACAAATCATGGTGCATTTCATGGCTTTCAGTTATAAGACAGGAAGTATCGATATATGCCTTGAGCTGGACGCCTCGCCTCTCGCTCCGGGCGGCCTCGCTGGGCTTCTGGCTCGGTTGTCACTCCAGCTCAAGATCATTTCTCCAAGAATGTATTTGGCTTTCATCTTCCTTACTCTAATTTGTTCACTCTTAAGCATTATGGTTGCCAGTGCCCTCGACTAAAGACTCATATGAACCTTTAGAGATGGGGGGAGGTGAAGAGGAGGAGGATAGGGCAGGAACGCAAGAGTTCAACTCAGTGATGCCGAGGCCTGACCCTGCAGGATCTTGCTGCGAGGCCGCATGCAGAAATGACATAAATACATCAGTACACAGGGTCACCACTTAAGTCGCACCTCCACACCTACACAGTGAATCAGCCTCCAAATGAAGACCGGAGAAATGTGACGATGTCCATAAGCTTCTTTCTGATGGCTTAATGTGAACCAACGGGTCACAAGGAATACATGAACTATGCTCTCTCCAGTACAGTAAGAGAGCACATTCTTAAGATCAAACACAACTGAAGCTTAAGATGGGGACCTTAATGTATGAAACACAGCAGTACAGTATGTACCAATATGTGAGCACTGCTTGTTTCTCCCGTCCTCTCTCCTCTTTAGTGAGGCCGTTCTCTGACTTTTATGGAGGTTGGCAGATGTGCCCTGTAGCGATTTCTGTCGGTACAATCTATTTTAAAACCGATTCGTTTTGGCTTTTGTGCGTCTGCATGCTGCCGGGGGTCAATCCATTCACCGACCCGTGCTAGCCCTCCTCTCACCTCACCCTCCGAGGAAATGACAGGGAAGCGCAATCCCCCGCAGTCACTTTCCTGCTCTCTTAACCCCCCCCCCCCACCACCACCACCACCACCCGACCATCAGACACGTTCACATGCGGCTACCACCTGCCTGTCAGCCAAAGTCATGTTGTTTCTAGCAAGGACCTATTGTCACAAACTGAAGAGTCGCTGGCCTCCGGCGCAGAAGGGGACATATACAGTACCGTGGAGGCCGCCACAGCTACATGTGGCGCATACAGCAAATACCGATGGAAGCAGCTACCCTACTGACATAACATTATTGTCTTGGTTTTTGAGGTGCATAGGATGAGAAGAACACGTTGAGCCACGATGACAGGAGAAAAACCAACCTGGCCCAGAATGATTATGTAACACTACATGTGGTTTAATGTTTCTAGAAAGGTCTGCTTGTGTTTCTTCTGTAGCTATCAAGGCGGCCATGACAGGGCCACAGTGCAAGGGAGAGGGACCAGGGGAGGTGAGAGATGTACAAGGGAGTTCAATGCATAATGAAAATCTCTCCTCTGGTCATTCCATCCGCGGTTCACTCAGAAGTCTTTGAAATGAAGGGAGAGTTTCAGGTAAAGGGAAGAAAGAGAGACATACTCCTACTCCTTTCCGCTGCTCCTTTCCCTTGATTTTCTCTCAGTTTGATATTTAAATGGTTGGATTTTTTTTTCCCCCTATCAATTGCTGTTTGTTGATCGTGTTTGTATCTTCACAGTGTGCTTTTGGAGTGGCTGTTCCTGACTGGCCGAAGTCAGCGGGTGATGTGTCAGTACGGAGAGAAGAGGATTGGCCCGTGGGTGGTGCGGATGGGCCCGGGGGCGGGTCTCAGGATGGCATGACTGAGAGGTGGGCCTTGCAATAGGTGATGGTGCGGGTGAGGCGCAGGAGCTGCTGCGCGGAGAGCCAGCGGGTTCGAGGAAGCCGCAGCGGCCATTGCTGCAGCAACAGCCAAGGGGCTGGGCAAGAGCCCTGCGCCCAAAGCTTTGGTGAGATCCTTGGAGAAGGTCAAAGAAGACTATAAACAGAAAGAGAGGGTGCAGAAAGATCCACAAGACAAGTGAAAGAGAGCAGAGAGGGAGAGAGAGGGGATAAAAGGATTAGTTCCAGAAGGGCAGCATGGAGAGGAAACAGACCTTAATGTTTCAGTTGAATTAAATTAATATATTCAGGAGGACACGAAAGAGACACAAACGGAACAATTTGCTGGCTTCTATAGGGATCAGATCAACTGCTCTAACCACCGCAAAGCCTTGCAGACCTCATGTTCTCAATTATCACTGTCTATTTGATCTGTGCCTCTCAGGTGTGCTGACTGTGTCACAGGAGGAGTCAGAATTCAACAGTGAAACTTGAAAGGTTACCGTCAGATCAGCTCCCCTGTGCTTCTTGTGTCGGCTGAGGAGGGGATTAGGCTTGCCCGCCATGCCGTCCCGGTGCCTTCGACTTGATATGTGCTGAAAGGAAAGAACACAAGATCTCAATTTCCACTATTCCTACTTTCCCTAGGTGGTAATAGTTCTCATATAAAAAAAAACAGCCATGTGAAGAAGCAGGGTTCATTTACAGTTTTTGGATTGTATCTTTTTTGAGTTTTCACCAATTCATTCATGATTCATATTATTTTGGATAAAAGTACATATACTGCACAAGTTCTTCCTCCTACCTGTTTGAGTTGCAGTTCAGAGTTGACCCGCACATTGCAGATCTCACAGTGGAAGGTTCGTTCCTGAGTGTTGGGGTCCACTGGCCCCCCTCCCTGCTCTCCACTGGGCTTCGGGCCCAGACGAGGATACGCCTTGATGGGGCCCAGCCCGCTCCGTGCCTCCAGGATAGTTTTGTGTTTGGTACCTGCAGGCAGACAAAAGTAATGCCATTACCCAGGATGAAATTACATATTTAGAAGCTAATAGAAATGGATGGAAAAATGCAGTAGAGATGGACGGTGGAGAAAACGCTGACAGTGACAAATATCAGAGCACTGAAGAAAAGAAAATGTACTGCTGGCTTGGTTCTCCAATAAATGACCACATATGCGTAACATACAGAGAAGTAAAAACAGTAAAAAAAAAGTGTAGTTCTGAGTTTATACCACTAGGGGGCTGCAGTCAGACAGCTGTGCAGCTCATGACCTGGAAGATCCTCTGGAAGGCCCTCTCTAATGTTCACATTATCATAACTAGTTGATCTTTTTTTTTATTCAGGGGAATGGGTAAGATAAGGTCATACAGTTTGCACTGTAGTGAATTATATCACCACAAAATTTTTTATCGCCACATGTGCCAGTGATAGTGCTGGACCACTGAGCCCTCACTATCGAGATCAATAATTTTGACTGTAAATGTCAAAGTCTTTAAATTTATGGGGCTTATTATAAGAAACAGGTTTGTCTGGTCTGAGGTTGGATTTCCATTTAGTCTGCTGTGCTGATGATGACTCCTGTGCTTTTTACTGTTGGACTAAATATTTCTGTGATAAAGGAGCACCGTTTCAAGGACTGCAGTTCACTGTGTCAGATGAAGACATCGCATTCTGTTTCTGGTTAATCAATGTTTCTGTCAATCATAATAACTGCAGAGAAATCAAAACATGCGACTTGTTTCGCTCCCTGCGGTTGCGCAGCACGCTAAATAAAACAACTCAATAGATGTGTTTTCTTGGCAGTACCAAGTAATAAATAGTTACATGTGAACCCCGACCTCAAAATGGGCTGATCCCCCAGAGTCCACCCCACGCCTTGCTTTTAACCACAAATCCAGCCAGAATGAAACCCTAGAAATATTCTGCAATTCAAAAAATAATATTTTGTCACATGTTGTCAATAAAAGATGTCCACCCACTAAAAATAGTTTCCCAGAGACTCTTAACTGGGTGGCGATGAATGTTTCACACATTGTAGGACAGTCTACTGTCCTGTTTTCATTCTTCCAATTAGTATTAAGTACATTGTTGCCCAGGCTGACTTGCTACCTTCAAATCGCTGACAAAAACACACCTGTGTGTAGCTTAGTCTAATGTGTTTTTAGTGTACTGTTTTATATTGTTTTGCTGATTTGATGTCTTTTCATGTAGCGTCTGAGTATCTAGAAAAACGCTTTTAGATAAAATGGATTATTATTATTATTCATGTGTACTTGATACACACACACACACAGACACACATCCAGTCCTTGACTGCTATGCCTCTCTGTTCTCAAAGTAAAGCATACTACTGTCATTGGTTCTGACTTTGAATTTGAGTTACTCTCTTAAATCCCTTTGAACATAGTTAAGGTTACAGAAGAGAGAGGGAAATCGTTGGGATGGGGTGGCTGGTGGGGAACGCGGGGGCTGTGAGCTGCACCAGGGAGGAAAGGGGCTGGAATCACGGATTTCGCTCATGGCCAGAAATGTGCTCTTGGGGTGTCTGTTTTTGCTTTGTTCTATTTTGGTCTGACAATGGATGGCCCAGTGGATTGTTTTTTTGTCTTTTGTAAGGTTGACTCATAGTGTAAATCAACACACAAGCAGACAAGGCGCATTTGAAAACACAAAAATAGGCACTGGGTTGACAGGAATGTTGTTGTTGCATAAATACTGCAATAACATTACATATGTAACATACTTTCTCTTTTTTTTTTTTTAATCCTTTGTACTGTTCATTGTGTGCCACGCACACGGCTCATGCCTGAATGTCTGCACGACACATGCTTTTATTTCTGATCCCCGCTAACATGCACAGTTTTGATTTTGAGAGTGATTGCTTCCAGATCATTTCCCCTCCTAGAGTTTCAACTGTTTTCAACTATTAGTCATCCAGGGGTTGAACTCCGAAGCCAAGTAGCTGACAACAGGCTGTGACCTCTGCGTGTGTGTGTCCACGGGTGATCTTTTTTTATACGTGCATGCACATCGTAAACACGCTGATGTACCACAAGTGCGGGGCGTAGTCATTAGACTGATAAACACTTAATCAGGGCACCAGCCATAATGGTGGCGGTGATTGCACTTTTATTGATTAATACTTTATCCAGCATTAAGGAGGTATTTGTTGGCTGCTTTCATGGCCGAGCTGTTGCACCAAACATTACTCAATGTGGGATACATTTACACTGAGTCAGTGGCTTATTGTGTGCTGTGTCTCTGTAGTTTTTCTTTATGTGCAGGAGAGTGTATAACAAGTATAAAGAGTGGAGGTCAGCACGTAGGAAATATCCCCCAGAGGGACACAAGGTCAAAGAGAGTGCCAAGTTGGTAGGGCATGAAGAATGAAAGTAGGCAGCGGACACCTGAGGGGTTATTGTAGCCCTTAAAAAATGTCATGTGTGAAAGCGGTCTGACAAAATGTCGAAGCTGGTACTGCGGTGAGCTCACCCACATAACAATCTATTTTTCTTTTATTCCCTCGCCTAAATCCCTCATGCAGCGGTTGCCCGCTTTAACCATCCTCCTCTGCAACTTTATCAAGTGGAAGGCTTGGGGCTATGGGGAACTGTTTTTATGCTGCGTGCTGCAAATGACAAGACAAATCATAAATGTTTGAGTGGGGGAGAGTTTTCTTTTAAATAATTATGTCTTGTGCGGGTGAAGAAACTGGAGTGCATTAGCAGAGAGCTTTATATGAGGGCTGGCCAGACTCAGGTGAGGCACCATGACAGAGCTCCTGGAGATCAGTGCTGGGTTACATACTGTAGGGCGACCCTGTCAGTGTCAAACAGATCAGTTATCTGCTGATCGGTGTTCTTCTCACTACCCTCTGCTGCTGGGTCGCAGTCGAGTCTTCAACTGAGACGGTGAGACTGACAGTAAGGGCAGCCAGGTGATGGATTGCATGTTTGTGCAACTGTGTGTGCGCAGCTGTGTTAAAATGATCCTGACATAGAAGATACACAGATTACATGAATAGATAATGTTACTTAATCTTCAGTTACAATAAGCATCATTCTTTACAAAGTAAATATTTTATATTTAAACTTCAAAATCAAAGTTGTAAAATAAACTTGGGTTTTCAATGAAAACTCTATTGAATGGACTTTTTTTCCCCCCAAAATTCTCTTCATTATCTGTTTGTAACATGAACAAACAGTTTTCTCAGTCCTAACAACATTCACTAATTGAAACATGGGCTTTTCTTGGTAAAATTCCTCTGACACACAGGATGTGATAAATGTTGTTTCCAGCAACAACAGCTGTGTGGTTTGAGTAAACCGAGACGAGTCCAATCGTAGCTGAATGTACAAGGGAAAATTTTCCCCCTGCAGCGAATCCCACCTCATCAACAGAGGAGCGACGTCATATTTAATCCCACACGGTTTGATTGCCAGCTATTTGCTGCAAAGTGCAGAAGCACTGCGGCGGTTTTGGTGTATCAGACCTCACAGACGAACCCACCTTTGTTGTGGGCTTCCAGCTGTGACAAGGAATTGACAGCCACCTTGCACAGCGAGCAGTACAACAGCTTCTTGGCCTTGTCCTCCTCTGTCTCTGGGTTGGACGGGCTGCTTGAGGCCGAGGTGCCGACGGCTCCTGAAACTGGGGGTCCAGATCCGGGCTGCTCTGAGCTGGTGCTGCTAGTGCTGCAGCCTGGGGAGGAGGAGGAAGGGGGGATCAGGGGAGGAGTCGGGGTGGGCAGGAGGGGGCATACTGAGGGCACGGGGGAGTCCATGGGCGGGGTGGGCGGGGTGGTGAGAGGGGGAAGGGGCCCCGGGGCCAGCAGTGGCCCGTTTAACTGCGACAGAGGCCGTGGTTCGTCTACAAAAACAAAGAGAGACACAAAGGAGGAAATCGAATAAATGTCAAATGCAATGCAGAGAAAAATCAAAGAACTTATTTTGGAATCCAAAAAGTACATAACTCAAACAATAAAGCGTTTTACTGTTGACTTCATTGTGTTTAAACTCTGCGGTGAAGCAAAAAAAAAAAAAAAAAAAAAAAAAACACACTGCTTAACCACTCCCAGTTGAATGTGGACGGCGTGGTCTGCTGCATAGATCAGACAAACCAACATAAAGCACTTTCAGGCGGAAGTGCTTTTTATTTCCTATGGCGTAAGCTGTAATTGGTTAAAAGAGTTCCTTTTAATTTAAGTTACGTATAAAGTGGATCACAGAAGGAAAACCTATGTCCCATGTGTGTGTGAAAGGACGGGCACGTTTAATATGTTTCTAGGCGTTTTGAAGCTTTCATGCCAATCTTTCACTGATGTGGTCTCATCTTAATGAAATGTTCCAAAGGCGGAATGAGTAACAGATACCGTTGTCTGTGCATGTTTTGAGTCTTTCCCACACACCTGTCGTTTCTGGCTAGAGTTGAAGCAACATGGCACTTGCGTTGTCACAGGGCAAGACATGAAGTCCAAAGAAAATATCATTAAATGAGTTCTCACTCTTCCCTCCGCTAGCTCGCTCGGTAGTTTTAATTTCGCGTTGTTGCGTGCGTTTGATCACATAACGGTTAGTTTTTTCTTTTTTTCATCACAGGAAATGTTTATACATACATTTCCAGACACATGTTTCTGGTCAGCCGCTCCCGTACGCAATGACTCTGGTATTCGCTAAGCAATGGGTGTTGGCTGAAAAAAGACCCCCTAAATTTGGGTGGGGTATTCAGAACTCCCCCTATTAGCAGGCCTTTCTCCAAACTCCACAGGACGCAGTGCCGTGTGCAGGCAATGAAAAAGCCCCGACGGATTATGGTATTAAAGGGATAACATGGAGTATTTGTAGGAAGAAAACAAATATTGACTTTAACTGCTCAGGATTCCCGCATGCTTTGTCAATATGTCACATGAGTCCATAGGGGTTGTGATATATTCATGTTTTCGTTCCAGCCTGTGAGCTTTATTTGACTATATTATAATTTCTGTGATATATATAACTTCAGAGTTGCTCTGGTTACTCCATTGCATCATCTCTGATGAAGATGCCATTGTGAGTGCTTTCCATTCCACTGCTGGTAGAAGATCAAAATTCTCTCTTTTTCCATATTGGAAGTTTCCAGCTGCAAAGCCACTGGCTGCACTAAGCGTTTGTCAAACAGATGTTTTGTTGAGGAAAAAAAAAAGAATATTTCTTACTCTGACCCTACTGTATATGGCATTGAGGAGTCAATAAACCCAGCGTGGATCAAAGCGCACTGTGGGGGTGAATGCTTTTTGGAGAGGTTTAGGTCGCCACATCGCTGATTGAGCTCGTTAAGTTAATTTCAGATCTTGTACCTGCAAGTGTAGGAAGGAAGAATGAGAGTAGTTATCTCCAGTCCTGTTGTTGAATTTTGCCCACACACAGGCAGGCACGTACACATGCACTTCTTTTAAATGCTGAGAAACAAACCCGGAATCCACAGTGTCTGTAACATGTGGTTTGAGTTAGAATCAAGTGTGGAGGAACAGAGGAGGTTGGCCAAATAGTAATGAGGGATTTCATGATCCATGATGGCCTGGAGGTCTGCCACGCCAAAACCATCACATCCAGTCACTGTTTCACCTCATACCACAGTGGATGCCTCCTATACTCATCCCCCTTAAAACAAGTTCAGCTTGAGGCTAAAGTCTTGGGGCCTTCGTAGCCACAGTAATTCACTCTGTCTCAGCAACCCAAAATTATGAATCTCTCTGAGCTGCAAAATGTTCCGTTTTGTTATATTTTCTGACTAAAATGAAAAGTGTCAAAAGATTTGCTGCACAGCATTCTTTCAGAGTCGAGGAGACAAATTCCAGTATTTTTCTTGCGCTAACTGATTCCACTGTCAGAGCTATTCTCCAAAAAGGGATACGCTGCGAGTCTAATTAAACATTGATAAGGCACTTAACTGACCTTCTCCCCCTACTAGCTGGCCTCAGAGTCAAACAGAAGAAGGCATTATTCGCTGGGAGAGGTCAGCAGAAAACTCAGTCCAGATGCTTTACACTATAGCCTGTTGTGTCTTCACTGCAGTAATCCACTTCAGGAAATTAAAGCTATGTACAGTATGCAGTCCATTGGGGCGGGCTTTGTTGATAAAGCTGTAGGATTTAATACATGCTATTATATACTATTTCAAACTGAGACCAGAAGAACTGCCGTTGTTTGCCACACGAGACTCCGTCCTGATTCCTTAAGTGTTTCTCTAGGTTGTGATAGCCATTTAGAAATGTGAAAAATGACTGTGAAATTATTGTGGAGAGCGTTACATTAAGGAGTGCCTGTGTAAGTAATGATCCTCATTGTACGAAGAATCTAAGTGATCCCACTGGGTCGGGAACCGCACGAGGAGCGAGGTCTTTGCCGCTATATGAAGTGTAAAGTTGAAAGCAGAGCGACAGAATCATTGCTGTAATCCATCCCGTGTGTAGGTGGAACGTTACACTGTGATGGGTACGCTTTGTTTGTTTAGCATGCCGAATGAAAACGGTGCAATTTAAACCAAGGCAAACAGATTACAGAGGCTTGCGTTACTGGGAATTACAAGCCATCAACAAAACTGCTTTAGTGCAGTAAAAGTACCGGGAGGTTTAACACAGGTCTGGTGTATTGACTGTGTGGGTGTGTTGGCTTGTAGGTGGTTATGTTTTTGTGTGTGTGTGTGTGTGTATATGTGGGAGATCAGGGGTACAGGATGACTCCGTCTACCACCAGTGCCCCTCTGCCTGTGCCCATTCTTAATGATTAATGAGCTACGAAACCCAACGCTGGCCCTACGAGAGCCGAACCTCATTCATAATGCAGTTGGGTGCCTTTTTCACAGTCTGGCCTGCATCCGAACTCTAAGTCACGCACGCACACTCTCACAGATGTGTAATTTGTGTTTATTAGGTACGTATGGTGATTGTTTCAGTTCGATCTTATCAAATAGCCCACTTCCGAGAAAGAAAAAACGGTAAATTCCTCGGAAATTTAACCCCAAGATCAACAGCAAATATAGACAGAGCATGAAAAGCCCCATGCTCTGTGTAACTTGATACCGCAGCCACCCCGTGGCCGTGCAACTCTAGCCCTCACATGAAAGTCATCTATTTAATTGACCTTGTGTGTGTGCGAGCGTGTGAGTGTTTGTGTGGGCTAAAGAGTGCTATAATATCGGCGTGGTTTTAACAGGGCCCCTCATTAGAGTGGGAGTGTCAGACAGCAGAGGGATAAAGAGGATGGGAAGAAGGGAGGGAAGAGCGGAGCTTCTCTCCGAGTAAACAGCTGCCTCTCCATCACCCCACAGGCCCAGCCAAACCCTCAGCTCACCGGGCCAAATCCCTTAAAGCCAAGGGCCTTTTTCTTTGGGGGCAACTATGACCACAAACCCTTTGAGGGCTATAAAATGTGCGACCTGTTCTGATAGCCGTAAGGTTAAGGAACCGACAGCATTTAAACAGTATGCTGTAACATGACCTTTTGCTGTTTTAGCCTTCAGCAAGGGCTTGATGTGTTCTGTTTATGGACATCACTTCATTTGATGTGCTAATGAGAAATGATGCAGTATAAAAGAGAAGGTCGCAACAATGTTAGACTCTGAAGTGCTTCTCCTGCATCGCGCTTGAATGTCTCAGAAGAATGTGATATGTGATATTGTGTGAAATCCTGGTTCAACAAACAGACCATTGACAGGAAAAAAAAACACTTAACATCAACAACAAATGCTGCTCTGTGTCGTAAGCGGTTCGTGCTGTGGGAAATCTCCCTCTCGTCCTGCCATCTGTGTGCCGTGCTTGTGTGGACGTGACCACATTGTTTGTGCATGTGTGCGCACATGCATTATGCGTATGGTCTATGCATCTTTGTAAGTTTCAGAGTAACTGGCCCAGAGTGACCCGTTTTAGTCTCCACGGGCCAAACCACAGTGTCCGTCCTTTAGATGCTGCTTTCCCAGTTGAGGCCACGCACAGCTGCCTGCTCCCAGAGAACTGTCCCATGAGACCGTGGAGTGGAGGGACAGGATCACACTGAGAGCATGCATGCACACACACACACACTCGCAAGCAAGCAAGCAAGCACGCAGGCAAGCCAGGAAGAGACTAGGTTCTTGGGTCACGAGACAGAGGCTTGGATGGAAAAAGGCATTCTTTCACATGTTGCTACTTTCAGATCTCCATCATGGCAGGCTTGTTTTGGCTCCTCATGCTCTTGGAGTTAACCCCGGGAAGTCTCACTAATGGCAACTGGCCTGAGGCTGATCTCAGATCCCCCATGAGGGGAGGAGAGTGAAAAGGACTGGCCCTCGTATTACTCTGTTTAGCTTTAGTGTTATTTTTGTAGATAAAATAATAAGTCAAAGACAGAGAAGATGTATGTTGCTCAGGCCTTTATTAGGCCTGAGTTTCATATTTTCATTCATCATGTTTGCTCTGTGCCCTCCTGCCAATAAGGCTGAAATGTCTGGTAAACAGAAACATTTGTAAATGTCAACAAAACATGGCTGGTTTATTCATTGCCTCGCATGTGATCCAAGGACAGAGTGGTGACACTGAGGGAATGGAACATTCTGGGTGGAGACAGAAGAAGGGCGGAAGCACACAGTACCCAGCCTCCGAATTATAGCTTGAAATAGGAAGTGACCAAGACAGAGAGAGAAAATAAGACCGAGGCAACGCAGGCAGAGCTAGACAGATATTGCTAAAGCGAAAGCTCGCAATGTCTTTACCATACCCTGCATCCCTAACTAATAAACTCAATCTGCCAGCAGTGAATTACTTTTCATTCAAGTCAGATCAGCTGCTCTCTCTGTCCTGCAGGTGCTGGTATAGATTCTGCTCTTCTACAACGGTGTCATCTTTATTTTTTCTCAATCAGTCTTAGCACTCATTTACCACCACTCTTGGCTCAGACAGCATGGTCTATTTTGACTCTGTGGCAAATGGTGTTGCACTTCTCGGCAACGCGCTCAGGAGCGTGCAAACACGCAAACAAACACATATGCACGTCACAGCGGGGTTCCTTGAAAGGATGCCAAGAAACTGCCATGTTGCCACGCCGTGCGTAAGCCGGCTCATCTTCTCACAGTCCAGGCGGGATGGACATCAAACCAGACTCGCATTGCCCAGCTGTACAAAGCATCGCTGTGGTTAGACTGGACTAATAGAGGATCGTCTGCGGTGCAGTAGTGATGCTTCTACTTTAATCAGCCCTTGTCACTCAAACGGGACACCTGACGTCTGGTTTTCATGTTGGTTAATCTACTCCTTTCCGTGCTACTCAATCACCATCGTCTCTGATTAAAATAAAGAGGCCTGTGATGTGCTGAAGCATGAGTTTCTCTTCTGACATTTTTATTTATTTGCTCAGTCACCAGGAGATGCAATGAATACATATTGAGTATTATATATTCAGCTAAATTTAGGCTATGATTTCAATTTAGGGTTTTTCAACCCTTCCTGGAAAATTGGGTCGGACTCCTTCTGCTTTTAGTTTAATTTTCCTGTCAACCTGCTTGCCTCAAGTCATCTGATCACCGGCTATTTTCATCAAGAATTTGCCAGAACTTTTAACCGTGGCTGCGTTCAGCCAGACTTGAACCTGCTGCTTCGAAGTGAAAGCTAAATTGAATTTCTTAATATAATTGAATGGGTCCAGAGCCACGGAAATGTGTGTCCCACTTTTAAAGTTTTCTGCATTCAAACACACTTATCTATCGTCCACAATAGTTATCTCAAAACGAAGCAGAAATAAAAGTCCTGCACATGAATTTTTAATTCGGCTCTTTCACGAAAGAAGCCTCTCTGAATGTGAGCGAATATATGAGACACAACTGTCGAGTGCGAATAGTTTCGGAGGTCTGTGGGCCTGTGTTGTTGGCAATGAACTCTGCCGCAACCGCATCAGGCCACACAGAGGGCTGAGATGCTCACGAGGAGAACAATACATTGCAAAGCTGCTGCGATTAGATGCCTCTCTTGTGCTTGTGTATGTTTTCCATTTCATTTTCCAACAAAATGATTGGACACTCTGAACGGCCCGTGTGGACTGAAATGATTATTTTACAACAAAACTCACACAAGCATCTTTTCTGTTTTTATTGCTATTCTCTATTTTCTGCTCTCTCTCACCTGCTTTGCTGGGCTCGGTGTCTGGGGTAGAGCCCGGGGCTCCGGGTGGAGACGGGGAGGAAGTGGGGGGTACAGTTTGAGTCTTGTCCCCTTCCTGAGGACGACTCTTGGAGGTCTCAATGCCTTTGACTCTCCTGGCATGGCGATTTCCTTTGTAGTGGGCTTCTGCCTGGCTCTGTAGGAGAACAAGAAGGGGGGGGGGCATGTTAATGTTCCATGCAACGTACATCCAATGCCAACAGGTGAATAAAACATTGCAGGCTGGATTAGACCGCCTGTGACATCCAAACACTCATGCATGCATGTCATTATGATAGCATGTTATTTAATATACTCTGGGGACTAGAGGCAGAGACAGCAGGTGGGTTTACAGTGGATGGACAGATGGATTACAAGCACTGGAACAAAAAGATGCGATGATGCAGTGATGGATACATTCAAGACCTGTCTGCTCCCCCCCAACCCCCCCGTCCCTTAGTCATCACATTGTCAGGTCATCAAATTAGGAATACATTATCATGTGGTATATTCAGACTATATATTTGTGAACTCCTTAAAGTTTTGACATACCTCCCCAGCAGTGGTTTAACCACTACTCCAGCTTTTCCAGCTTTCATTACTACGGCCACGCTTACAGGCGTGCCAAAAGGAGTTGAACTCAGGGGCAGTGGGATGCCACACTATTTGCCTAATGGGATTGCAGAGCCATAAGTCCTACACTGTGACTACCCTCTCCCAGCTACAACATACACATTATTTAAGTACACATTATCAGTGGGAGGCTGGCATACATTGGTTCCTACAACATAAATACTGTGACCGTCTGCAGCTGCTCACTGAAAAGGGTCAGGCTCTCAATGTGCAATCCCTGACTTAATTGCTCCCTTGCGGAATGCTCACGATCTAAATATACATGCAGTAAAGCTCACGTCTGTAATATCTCATAAAAAGATAAAAATGGGGATGCGGACTCTGAGTCTGGAGGTTTTCAGGGCCTGGAGATCATCCTGCATTCAAAAAAAAAAAAAAAGATGCTAGTGTGGCTAATCTCTTGATGAAAGGCTAGCTATAAGCTATATGTGTTTGTTCAGAGAGTAAACACCAGAGGTGAGTCATTCATCAGGAGACTACCGGGACATCAGGGTAGTCTGTCCCTAGTCCGCGTCTGTTTGTGTGTCTGCGCAGAGGTATTTGAGTCAGAGACAACACGGTGGATGAGATGCAGGGTTGCTATACTGAGCTGTCGCCAGCAGTCTAGCGTCGCAGTATGGTGACTGTAGAAACAAAACAAAAACACGCACCCGCACATAGGTGGTCAGGGTGTATTCGTGTAATCCAATTTGCCATCTGTTTGCCCGTTCTATATCGTCTTTCTATCAAGTGTCCCCCAATTAAAAACACAAGTAGGCTCTTTGCTTATGCACACACACACACACACACACACACATTATGTCAGTACTACACAGATAGCTCCCTGCTATCTCCACGAGTATGCCGGCTGAGCAGATGTTTCACGCCATGTGGTGAAATAATGTTTCTATCAAGGGGCCGATGATGAAGATGATTATTAAGTGACTGGCTTATAGATGGTTGCCAGGGCGAGACATGGCCTTGAAGAGCGTCTGACAGCTGCCTGAGGTGCTGAAAGGCTTGGAGAATTTGACTGACACTTAGGACATCACACTGACCACAGGCTCAGGAGCGGGGATAGACTGGATTGGCGATGAAGGCAGGGGTTGATGAGTAATGTTTGTCAGCCTGGTTTTGTATGTTCGCTGTACGTGTTTTCTGGATGCCATCCAGGACAAGAGCCGGTACGGTAAACCGGGGGGCAGTGGCCGTAGCGATTTAGAAGATCATATGTTTCTTGTAAATCATGATGACAAACCGTGCTCTCGATATAGCTGACCCGGTGTAACTATACCCTGTCAAAAGGGGTCTTAAGGAGCTGCTTTAGCAAAGCCTGCAGATCAAGGAGCAAAAGGGAGGGGCGAGGGCCTGCTGAGAGAGAGGTGATCTCTCAGATGAAAGAAGAATGACGGGAGGTAGAAAGTTATATGGCAGTGCATGGTGAAGCAGCTACAGAGGCTCGCGTAACCTCTCTCACCGAGCCAAGGGGATCAACTGCCAAGCAGCTGAGTATCAGTGTGAGGTCCAGAATGGAGAGAAGGGGAAAGAGAATGAAGGGAAGATGGAGATGGAGAAGGAGAAACAGTGCACTGTAACAGGAGGAAGGTGATGTAAACTGGACTGGACGGAAAAAAAGAAGAGGCAAAAATTTCAGAGAGGGAAAGCTGCACACAACAGACCGGGATGTCTGTGTTTCATTATGCAGGGGCTTCAAACTGAACAAGTGCTTTCCAGCATGACTATCATTCTGAGGGGGAAAACTGTGATGTTACAGCATGGCTACAGCTGCAGCTCCAGATGAGACAAAGACGAAAAAAAAAAAGGCAGAGGAAGTCAGAAGTGAGAAAAAACAGACTCGGACAAATAAACAAGCAGGAAGCCGAGAGATGGGGCAGTGGAGAAAAAAAAAAAATAAGGGGGGTAGAGAGGAACAGAGTAAGGGATGCATATCAGCCCGGTCTTGCTGCAGCAGCTGTGACGTTGGTCAATGCAGCGCGGCGGAGCCTATGATGTCACTAATGCAGCACGCCACCAAGGTTATTCTCCATAAACCACCGTTTAACACCTCATACCACCACGCAATGCAGGGACAGTAGGGTACAAACCCTCCCCCAGCCCCCCCCTTCCCCTCCAAGTCTCCTCTCTCCCACTTTCCCAAGATGCACTGGGGCAAGCGCCAGACACTAATCCATGTCCTTGACGAATGCATCTTATAATAAGTAGTGGCAGGCAATTTTAGGCATTTCTACAATGTAAATAATGCAGAATGAGAGGCGGGGGGGAGACAGATAGTAGGAAGGGGAGAGGGTTGCTGGGAGAGACATGCAGAGAAAGAGAGAGAGAGAGAGAGAGAGGCACTGAGAGAAAGATCAAATGGGACGAATGAATGATGGTAAAATGATGCGTGAAATGAGGGGAGCACGGGGTGGGAGCAGGGAGGCAGGACTGGATCCTTTGAAGACAAATACATTGATCACGACATTACATGGTGAGCCCCGATCGCTTTCTTTGACCTAAGCAACCCAATCAACTCCCAGATGGCAGATAAAGACAGAGAAATGTCAACATCAAGGGCAAAATATATATATTTTTTTAAAGACAGAAACCCAGACTGGAAAAATGAAGCCGGGAATGCAGCACAGGGTTCTATGAAGTGTATTATTTTCATCTGTGAAATATTCATCCTGACTTGACATTATGTAAAAGAGAGCCGCGTGGGTGGGGAGTCATTCTATGGCAATATGGAGGACAGTTTTTCCCCAGCCGAGCTTAGTAGGACAGCACAAACTACACACAGTTTGACATTGCTGATGTACTGCAGTGTGCAGTGCTTCTTTTTTTTTGTCATGTGCACGCTGCAAGTGAAAGTGACACTGACAGCAGAGGGTGTATGTATACGTGTCTTTTATCTGTCAGGAGCCAGGACATAAGCCAGGGCTGCTGTAGGTGTCACCTATTTTTATCTCTCACACATGTGCACAAATAAACATGACATGAGCTTTGACCGAAACCTGCGCCTTCACATTAATGCTTCTTGCTTTCTCTCGGATAGTTTGTACCTGTTTATGCATTTTACAGTAACATGTTAACAGGATATTTTCTCTGTTGTATTGTTTTTGTTTATTCTCCAAGGTTTCGATTGCCCTCTTTGGCCAGGTCTCTTCTGACAAAAGAGGTTCTAATCCCCAAGATTTCCTCCTCTTAAATAAACAAAGCCGAAAAGGAAATTAAGCCATTCATATCTCAGTAAGTCACTCAGTGATTCATGGTATTAATGGCACATTGACGAAGAAGGATCTGCCCAGATATATCCATCAGTCAGAAAATGGCAAATATCAGAAAGGTTCCTTAAAGTAAAATGTCGTCTCTTAGCACGTCTTAGTACGTATTACCCCGCTCTACACATGCTTCATAGTCAGGAAGGTTCTGCCTTGCATGAGTACATGCAGTGTTTTTGTTATATTTTAGGCTAGATCTGACGGCAAAAAATACAGATTCTGCCCACATTAGAGGCTTCTTTTGTAATCTTGCGTCATCTCTTTTCCTGTTAACTGTCATCATTAAAGCAACGTTAAGCTAAATATTTAAATTCTTTAGATTCTTCACGTTTAGTGCATATTCCCACTTAATCCAACAGGACACGTCTTTACTAAAGAAGCCTCTATTTCATCGCTAGCTGCAGGGCTCAAGTATTTCATATTATAAACATCTCCGTCTAACCGTTTCCTGTGCCTATGAAGACATACGGCAGGGAACTCTGCAAAGAGCAGGCTCAAGATTACAGCCCTGCAGCTCCCTGACCACAAGGAAACCATGATTGTAGACCTGAAGAGTATATATAGCACCGGCCCACTCCTTAATGTTGTGTATTGTGGATGGATATACGCCCTGGCCCTGAAGTCGGCACCACTGAATAAGGCGAATCACAGCCAAATTATACACTGCAACACATGACATGTGGCGCTGACGTTGTCACGTGTCTATCCTATTCATCTACAGCGGGAAGAAAAGACAGAGAATTGGCTGTCACCACTTCACATAAAATACTTTTTAATTTTGTTTTTGTTCATTTGTCATCAGTCATGTATGCAAGTTGCCCGTGGGTATAACGTGCTATTAAACTCCCATTATGAGCTTAGATGTAAAGTACACCATATGGACAAACAGATGAAACGGCTGTTAAAAATAATTGATAGAATTATGCAACTGCTTGAAAAAAACGACTTTCTTGCAGTTAACTGGGAAGAGATTCTTCCTTCTGTGAAATGTGGAATTAACGTGTTCGAGAGCTCAATCAAGCTTTGTCAGCTGTGATGGGCAAGAAAAAATCTGGAACAAATTATTGGTATAAAATACCAGTTCTCTCTATCTGTCTTCTGCAGCTCCTGAGACTTTGCTGTCGTGATTATTGCTTCTACTAACTCCACACTGTAACCGAGACAAATTAAATTCCAACGGGGTCACGAATGCCAAAACACAGCCCAAACAAATGTACCACATCTTCTGTGTCAATACCCGCTCCTGGGAAAAACAACAGGATAGAAAGCTCTCCAACACATTCCTAAAGAAAACGAGCTGAAAGGTGTACGGACAGCAAAATACAGCATATTTATTGCCACGTGGGGGAAACGGTGGATGAAATATTGTGTGTGCGTGTGTGCGTGTGTTTGCTGTTTGTTTTTCTTCCTGTACCTCTGAGTTGAATCGGATCTGGCAGACGTTACAGGAGATGACTGGCCGCTTGGTTTTGATCAGTGGCACTCCAAAGGTGTGGTTGATCACGGCCTTCTGCACCGGGTCCATCTGACAGAGAAAATGACAGGGGGGAAAAGAGGGAGAGAGAGAAATCTGTGAGCTATAATTCATACTCATCTACTACTACTACTACTAGAGTTCTGCGCTCCAGATGTCCCAGTGCTACAAGTCGACAGGCCAGTCCATCATCATGATGTAAGGAGTGAATGTGCTATACCTTGGATAGGCCGGGCCGGTCTGGAGCAGAGAGGCTGACAGTTTTTCAGACCTAAAAGTCTAAATGACGACATGAATGAGTGGATAAAGAACACCGAAAGTTTTTGCAGCCTCTGTCCAGTGTTTACTGTACGTCTGTGTTTGTGTTCAGCAAACAGTGGTCAGTGTTGACAGTGTGTTGCTACAACGGAGACACTATTGCATCCTGCCCAAGATTGGGCTTCTCATACAGGCCAGGTTGTAGCTTCGAACTGTCCCCGTGCTAATTGTTTCAGCTGGGGTGTCCATCATCTATGTGGTGTTAAGCACCTCGTTTAAATTTATCTGATTCGCTTTAGCAGCTCTCCAACGTGTCCGTGGCTAAGCCGTCCACTTAAACTCTGTCCCAGACACAAAAGACCCTGCCTGTATGGATATAAAAGGGCTCCATTCCAATTATTTATCTATGTTTGAAGTTGAATTTATCTAGCGATCACTGTGCACTGACCTTAGCATTAGTCTGGAGTCAGTGGCTGGTGTGGATTTCCACAACAGACAATTGTCTGGCACCATGTCTACAGCTGAAGCAGGCAAGTTTCATAAGATGATGTGGCACTGTATGGGTACGCAAAAGGGATGAAAAGAACCAAAAGTCCTGGCCCGCAGAATAAAAATGGATATGATGCTGTGTGCTTTGAATTTGTACGGCAGTGAGGGAATGTTCCAGAGAGTCCTCCAAGTCTGATGCAAGCCTGTTGGGTTGGAGAGGCCGCCAGACACTGAATTACTCAATTTGGCTCATCACCACTCTTAATTTGGCTAATCACCAAACCTTGCCTTCAGCTATCACAGTCTCATCTGATACACAAATGGCTCAAGGCTCTGGCCCGAGGAGTGTCAGGGAAAGAAAAGAGCGGCTAAAATGAATTCTTCTCATAAGTCAAACACAGACAATTTGAATTTCTGCACTGGGCTTGTTACTTGGCAACTCCAAAGAAACAGGATAAACACAGAAAGAAACAAAGAAATGGGGAGGAGGCCTGAGACATTTAGCTGGGTGACAGAACTGTGGAGAAATACACCATTTGGAGGAGTGAGTGAGTGGGAGAGAAAGATGAGTTGGGACAGATAGAAAGAAAGGAGGGAGAGAAATGGGAAAGAGCCCAGAAAGAGGCCCATGCCGGACATCCTCACATCGCGCATTCTTATCTCACTTGGCTCTCTTTCCCATGCTTCATGTTCTATGAGTCCTGCTATTTCTCCCCAGAAACAGCCTAAAGTACTGCGGCTGTTTCTGTGAATTCAAATGGATAGAAGTAGTACTCAGAACTCTATACTGAGCGTAGACGTTGGTTGATGTCCGAGCAACTGCACAAACAGCTCAGCAGTGGCTGTGCATTAGCCAGCTGAAGACGACAAAGAAACCAGCTTCTTTATCAAACCTTCCCAGAAAACTTGGGTGTTGAATCTTAAATGTGGGTGTCCATGCTGTGACCCTCTACCACCCCTAGCAGGGAAGTTTAACAAGAGTTGAGCAGGCTTGGTGGAGTAACTGTACACATGAATCATGGGTTTCTCCCCAGCCAGTCAGTTCAGCGCTCTGGGTGTGGGTCAGCTACGATCCATCCAGTTGATTCAGCTGTTAAAAACACGATCCAGCTGCCAACAAGCCTTTTTGGAAAGCAGCTCACATGGCCTCTTACTCAAATTCTCTCCAAAACATGTCCTCATGAAATCAGAGCAGAGCTTTGTGATGTAACTTGAAGACAAGATTTTCCAAAACTCAGTTGGTCACTTTGACACATTCTGGGGAAAAACCAGCTATTTTATTTTAAACTGGCCGTGTTGATTTAATTAGTAGTTTACGATTAGATCCATTTAATCTCCAAAATCTAATTAGAAAATAATGAGTGAGTTTTGGAAACTTTCACGTCAGATTTAGTCCAGAGCTGTTTGAATGTGGTGACAGCTGTGGTAGATGTAAGTAAACCACAGAGACCGCTGACTTTAGCGTCACTCGGCGGTCATGTCAACAGCTCCACGGGGCCTTAAGACCCACACACACTCTAATGCCTTTTGTTAACACAGAACTTCATCGGTGGAGAAACGAGCCCAAAGAGCAACCAAGCATCTCCCTGGCACTTCACGTTGGCATGCATCTAAACCCACTAACATCCTCTTCTGTGGTCTTTATTTGACTTTCGTTTTCTTTCACTCCCTTATCCCCACTCTTTACTTTTCAGTCTTTCATCCTTTCTTTGGTTCTGTTCCCTCCTTCGAGTGTGTTTGATCAATCCCCTGCAACAAAATGTTTGGAAGGTTTGAATTCCAGCGAGGAGGAACGCAATGCTCTGTGACTCGGTGGGACCACTCTGGCAGCCACAGTAGTTGTGCACCGTGCCAGACAGAAACAGCCTTTGAAGCTCTAAGTTCAACTGTGCCTTTGAGCCGTGCCCAGATTAAAGTACGGCTGGGTGAAAAACAAAAATACGGCGAGAAGCTCCAAGCTTTAAGGCACTCACCTTCTTCTCCTCTGCGTCTGTAGAAGCTTGGAGCTGCATTGGTCCTCCTTTGTGTGTGCTGCTGGCCGCAGTGTGTGTTTGGGTCTCAGCATGTGTGAGACTGAAAGAGTGTGGTGCACCTTCCTCGCTCATTCAGCCTCCTAGTTGGTTGTCAATGCTGAATACAAACTAACTCACGAAAAATAGGGCTTGTGCCTAGTGATGCATTGCCAGCAAAGAGTTCTTTGTTTTTCTTCTTTTGGCACGGTTCTCTTTGAAATTCTGTAAGAGAATAAGTAACTGTATACTGTGTGGATTTAAAAAAAAAAAATAATCTCTGCCTTACTGTCTCTGTTTTTTTCACTGACACATCACCTTACAAGTGCCTGTCCCTTTTGTTCAGCTCTACCTCTCCTCTCCTCTCCTCTCATCTGCTTTCTCTCTCTCTGCCTCACGCCACCCTGTAGTGCGTTTCCTTCACTCTGCTTCCAGTTTTCTCCTCCCCTTCTCTCTCTCTCCTCTCTCGCTCTCTCTGTCTTCATGCATACCCGATCTGTCCAGATGCAGCCAGGATTGTGTGTCCCACTCTCCTCCTGCTCTACCCCCAACCCCTTCCCTCCCTCCCCAAGTTCACACCATCTATCAAATGTCATCATCAGCCACTGGAGCTTTTTCCCCCGACCCACCGACGAAACCACACATGAGTACACACACCCACACAATACTCTTCTTGTGATGCCTTTCAGCCAGACATCCGTACATATGCTATCTGGTAAAGCCCCACGAGGACCTGGACAAGACCGCCTCTAACTGGCTGCTATTTTGATCGATCAGTCTCAGTCTGAAAACTTCAGGCAACAGGTATGAAGTATCTAGTGCTGGGATGAAAGTGTTGTAAGGGAGGACTCGTGCAGCTGGAGAGTTGTTTGCGAAGAGAGTGCAAAGAGAGAGAGAGAGAGAGATGAAAGGAGGACGGACAGCAGGTGTGATTCAACAAGTCTGCACACAGCTTTGCATGATTAGACACCTTCATCAAAAAGTCCTGACTTTGCACTCCGAGCAAGACCACATCAGGGCAGGCAGCTCGGCTCGGAGGTGTGTGTGCGTGTGTGTGTGTGTGTGTGTGAGAGAGAGTCCGTCTATATCAGGGCCAGCTGCTGCAGCTAAATAATTCAGCCTCGTCACTGTCTAGAAGCACATTGGGCCAGACAGGCAGGTAGAGGACAAATCACATTAGAGCGCCATTAAAGCTGTATATGGCTTTAGGAGAGACCATTCTTCTACTATGGGGCTAATAACCCTCAATGTGAGTCTCATTAAGATTGTGCAAACTGAGCAGAGATCACTTATTAAGAGAGAACGATAGAATAACTAGCTGGCAGCCGAGTGCAGGCACATATCTCAGTGTTATTGCTCCTATAGTGCTGTGTCTTCATTGACGTGTTAGGCATATCATATTCATCGCAGTGTGTCGGGTGCAGACATGAAACGGAACGGTAACTTTAATGTGAAATAATCCCAGTTCCGCCTCTGTTCATACAGTTATATGAAAGACACGAGACCCAAGCAGAATCACCATCTGATTGTGTAAATATCCTGCTGTCTGAAAGCCCCACAAGCCATGAAGTGATGTAAACAGAGCTGCAAACACCTAACTCTCTACTCTAGGTTGTCCTGTATAAATTTGCCTAACTGCATAAACACTAAATTAAACATAAAACCATCTCTAGGAAAGCTAAGACCCAGGACTTTGGGAAACATCAAGACAGAACCTTGCATAGCTGCAACTAAAGTTCTATTTTTTAGTCATGCGTTTTTACACGTGCGAAATGCATTCCCAAAGCTCTTCCTTTTAGACCTTTCACTTAAATATCAAGTGCACTCTCGGGGCGACTGTGTCAACCAATTGTTTCTCCGTTTTAATGCAATGCAGTAAAAGCATTTACTGTCCGTGTGCATGTGCCAGTATGCAGTGGAGCTGTAAGGTCAAAATGTCCTCCAAGCTTCTCCTATGGCCCCATCTCCTGGCCGCAAGGCTGTAAAACACCACCGGGCCGCCTCGCAGTCATCAGCAGCAACAGCCATTAACATTCACAGCATCCCTCTGGACCTTCAGACGCAGTTAACGTTCTGAAGAGGAGAAGATTCAGAGGGAGGCAGCGAGACAGAATGAAGAAGGAGCGAGCAAGAGTGATTTCAAGCCCGCGCTAGCAGAGTGGAAGCTGAGTGCCTGCATCATTTCGGTATCTCCATTAATCCATGTCTGCTGGGTGCACTGCAGCTTTAACGTCAGTGAGACTGCTTCCACTTATGACACGGCCCATGGAGGGCTATTAAAATGACTGTATCATTAAAATGTGTTTAACAGCGTCTGGCCTCATGTTACTGTCCCTGCAGTGCCGTATGTGGTCGAAGTACGTGCCAGATAATATCCAATTAGCGACAGGAGATTGCCGTGTCGCCCCTTTTTAAAAAACTACAGCCAAATAAGCCAGGCTGACACGTGCAGAGAGCAACTCCATTTGCAGACGCGGTACAAGAATAGCATTGTCCCACATACAGTAGAGACAAAGTTCACTTCTTTTACATATTGCTGACGAGAAATGTGTTGACGTTCCCTAATGGAGTCTGGAGGAGCGGGCGGCACATTATGCTGAGTTGGTGAAATGCTAAATGTCTCTACGGTCTAATCTAAATGATAAGATGTTAGTGGGGCCCGAGGAAACAGGAAGATCCCTCTCCGTTAAAATAAACACCACATCAAACACGCGGCGGTGTTTTGAAGTGCACAGCTCTAAAGAAGCTGCTCTTTAATGTAGTGTTATGAATGACCTGCTTCCATTACAGTGAGGCCTATTTAACCCATCGTGCACTGATGTGGGTAAGGCAGACAAACTTGGTTGGTTGAAGTAAAAGTTAAAGACGGTGACATTTTGTTTTGTGTTCTGGAGAGATTTGGTCCCTCTTGTGTGTTTTCCTTATTGCCCGGAGTGAATCGGAGGACTGCAGACTGCAGCGCGTGCGTTTGACTGAGTCTACGTCAACTCTCACCGTATTGAAGTTGTGGAAGAGGCTCATGCTGTGCGGAGGAGGGGGAGTCTCCATGGGGAACTGGAGGAAGGGTTTCATGTCCAGATGCGGCTGGATCATAGTTGGGGTTCGCAAGAACGTTGGCACCGCTGCCCCGGCCCGGTTTATGCCTCCTACAGACAGGAAAAGACAGAAATATACATTCAGCATTATCATAAGACTCGAAGAAAATTACTGGCAATACATGTTTCTGGTAATAAACTTCACTAGACGTATAAAATAGGAATAGGGACTGAGAAAAAAAAGATTGCACGCTGTTGTTTCCTGCTATGTGCTTCTGAAATCCAGAAAGCACAAAGAACCATAATTGCGCTGCAAAGCAATTATTTCTCTGCAGACAGAGCAAAACTATGCGGCACCCCAGTGGAGCACGCAATCTTGAAAGTGAGAAAAAGCAGCGTTTGAGCCGTGAAGGACGCTTGAATGATTGCTGTGGACAGGCGTTCTGGTTCTCCCGACAAGTTGACAAGAACCGAAGCGCCGGAGTGCAGCAGCACTTGACGCACACAAATGCTGTGATACGGAGGGTTTTGTGAGGCTTTGTGGAATTCACATCAGCGAAAGCATTTCATTATACTTAAAAACATTCACATCAAATGAAGCAGGAATGCCACGGAGGAGAAAGTAATGCCACGGCGTCGGTGGGGGATTCCTCTTATCCACCTGCCTGCCAGTGTTCTCCTCTGCTCTCCTCTCCTGGGAGAAATCTGCAGCTTGATGATAATGAGTTTCATCTCGGCATGTGTTGCTTTGTGTCATCCTGACTCGTGCGCCGGAGTTGGATCACTTGATTGTGTCTAATTATGGAATAACTGAATCAGAGACTGCTCTGCTCACGTCTGACACATGCTCCCTGGCTTTGACTGAACATGCTGTTTGAGTATATTTCCGCAGGAGTTGAAAAACACTTGAAACCGACTGCAGGGGTACCCTACATACATATGCACACACACACACACACACACACACACACCTGTGCACTATGTCAGTGTTTAACCGTCTTATAAAAGCATGTGAGGCTGTCATAGAGATACACAGCTCCTCATTCTCGTCATTGCTCCCGTCTGCCTTCTCTTCCTCTCCTCCTTATCCCCCGTCGTCTCCTCTTTAACCTCTGTCAAGGATGATAGTGATGTGGCCCACACAGCAAAACTCAGCCTCGGCGAGCTCTTAGATTAAGCCTCTTAATATCCGCAACTAGATTTCTGTGGCTTTCAAATTCCCCCGAGACTTAAAGCTCCACTGCTCTCCTTTTTGGGATTGCTTTAAGCTACTCTCTCGCCACGTTCACTCGCTGTCCCTCACTCTGCTCCCATCTGCTGTTCGTTTGTACCTGCCTCCCCACTCCCACATGGTAATTTCTGCATTATTTGACACCTCTGCACTCTCATCAAGCTTTATGTCAACTGAGAGGAAACACTATGGCTGCCGCATTGGAGGACTATGGTGTTAGCAGATGCACTCTCTAAAGTTTGGATTAGAGAGAGCGAGAGAAAGACAGACAGAGAGAGAGAGACTTTGTTAGACTGAGTGAAAGTGCTGTCTCAGCTGAAGCTCAGCTGCCTTCTGCTGCACATCTGTGGGCCTCGAGGTGGAGACAACTGCATCATTATATCTAGTTGGGCATGTAAGTTTCTTCTGCCGAACAAACCACAAATATACTCATATACACACACACACACAAGTATGAATGCACAAATCCATGCTCACACACGCAACACATTCTTACAGCACAGGAAACAAGTCTGCGGTCTTGTGTCTGTTCGTGTTACAGCTGGTGGAATGTCTTATCACGACAGGCTGACTCTGCACGTTTAAACTCTTCACCATCGTGCGAAAAGAGTTACGTGAGCAGTTACATTTTCGGGATAAAAACCCAAAAAAGGTAACGTGTGTTTATCCAAATTATCCAAATCCGAAATTATTTTTAAGTATGCACAGTCAGAAGTACAAGCATCCAGTGTGTTAAGCTGAGCTCCTCCTAGATGCTGTTTGTTGTGATGAGAGAGGATGGGAGGTCCTGTGGCTGCTCTCTCTTCCACCTCTATCTCGATGACTGATGAAGGCAGCTCCTCCTCTGGGCCTGCACCAGTAACAATCTGACTAATACACTGTCTCTTGACTACATTTATCATGACACTACACAGCATGTTGATACATGGCCTGTGTTCGTGTCTGTGACTCTTTGTGTAAGCATCTGCGCATGTGTGCGTGCGCGCGTGTGTGTTTTAGTTGGAAGGAGCGACACTGTTAGCTGAAGTTGCACAGTAGTAATGTTTGCAGCTCCCTAGTGAGTCTGCACTTGAACATGAAGACTGTTACTGGCAGTGGGTCAGCCAGCTTCTGGCAGGCGGACAAACACAGAGATTGGCTGACCTGGGGAACAGAACGTGTCTCTGCAGCAGCAGGAGGAGCTGAAATCCAACAAAGTGAATGGAGCCGAGGACCAGAAAGCAGAGAGGGAGAGAGGAGCAGTCGTCCTTGGAGCAAAGACAGAGCTTGAGCCATTGGGGACACTGTGTGTGTAGGTAGCGTGTGTTTGTCGCCGTGCGTAAATCAGAATGTGGTCGCTTTCTTCTCCCACTGTATAATTACCCCATTAATTTAAACCTCTCCCCTCCTTACAGGGTAAATCAAACGAATCACTGTGTGGCGCAGGAGTGCGCCGCGTATATATGTTTGTATTGTATGTGTGAAGATAAGTCAGTGTTTGTTTGTGGTCTCACCAGGCTCTGCTGTGCACGTTGATGCAATCTTGTATTAGCGCCAGAGCAAATGAAATGATAAATCACAAGTGTTTCTTGTTTGGAAAAAAAACCCAACAGAACATGACACAATAATACCGCAGCCAGTGTTCACACTACATCGCTAATATACTTAAACTATGTGTACAACTGTAACAGTAGCGCTGAATGGATTCATTGATTCATCAACGGCTAATTTAATTATTCAACGGCAATTTAAATCATTGACTTTAGGGCACAATGCCACACATTCAAAATTATTTGGAGACTTAACCATTGGCTTTTGGAAATTTATGATCCTGCATTATTTTACGGCATTTTATGATTACTGACTAACTGAGAAATCAAAACCTTTATGTGCAGAAAACAGTTCATTACTGCACGTAGAAGTAGAAGAAGGATAAAACAGCGTCTTTACTCTGTGTATTACCATATTCCTTCTCTCTGGTCTCCCAGCCTGTGTGAATGTCTGTGTGAGGCAGAGTGACTGACAGGCCAGTCTGGAAGGGCTGAAAGGACTCGGACAGTGATTTGGATGTTGTTAAACTCTCTGACATGCCTGGAATCTTACCAGGCTTGCAGGGGCCATAATCAGAGCTCTTAAACAGCCTGCGGGATACTGCCACAGGGCTCGGTGCTGCAGCCAGTGGCTGTTATGGTTCTATCTTTGTGAGGACCATTTTGAGTTATGGACCTATGGGGCAGTTTTGGTAAGAATTGTGGTATAGGTTTGGATTTTGGTTGGAGTTAGGGTTTGGGTTAGTTGTAATGGTCTGCACTGAGAGCCAGGGAATGCATGTTAGTGAAGGTCCTCCCAAGTACAGAAGTATTTATATATGTGTGTGTGTCCAAGAAAGCCCACACTGAGACAGACAAAGACTGTCTGCAGGTGGAGGCAGAGGAGAAAGAGTTAAAGATGGAAAGTGGTGCAGTATAGATAAATAGAGAGTAGGGGGAAGGAGAAGGAGGTTAAGAATTAGAGAGCAGGCAGAAGACAGATCAAAGGCGAGAGCGGATGATTCTCCTATTTGGAATAATTCGCCCGTCTGCATGGCCCTGATAAATCTGCTATTGGCCACATCCCCGCCTCCACTGGGGAAATACATATACACACAAATCAACGCTTCCCAATCCTATTTCTTTGTGACTCGTTTTAATTCCATAACTTTATGTGTATGTGTGTGTTCTGGTTTGAACAAGTGGCGTACAAATAGCAGATAGAGGCTTCTAGCATTTTTATATGCTTGCTGCCTGTGTTTTATGTTTCCTGTGTCTGTTTCCCACCTCATGCAATAATTATGATTTGATGCAGTGATGAAAACAAAAGCTCAGAAGCTATTCCAAACTGAGAGACGACCAGATAATAAATAAAACTAAATCGATAAATGACACGAGAGTGTTTTGTAACATGGAATATTATTTTATGTACAGTTAGTATGCTCATGCAGGATCATGTTCACTTCGGTGTCTCGAAACTGAAGCTGATGGAGGAAGAATCTTAAAAAGGAAAATCACCATCGGGTGTTTTCCCTCATCTATGCTGCAAGACAAAAAGCTGTTTCCAGAATCTAGGCTAAAAGAATCTTTTCATGTCTTGAGATTATCTAACAGGCTGTGTATGTTGTGTCACACTGTGTTCAGCCTTCTTTCCCATGGGCGTTGGATGCATTCAGGAGAGAACAATGGGAGCGGGTAGTTGGCACCAGGCATGCTGGACAGGCACAGATGTGCCAGGGTCCTTGGCAGCAGAGGCAGGGAGAAGGAGGTGGTAACAGTCAGGCTGCCAACTTGCCTTTCTGCCGAGCCGTGAAGCGGGCACCTGTCCTCCACATGGCGCAGAGGAGAGGGAAAGATTAGGACTATAAACTCAGTTTATAATCAGTACTGTTGATATGTTTGATGTTGGAATATATTACAGATAGGAACGTTAATAGGATCCAATGGATCTGATAGCACGAGCTCTGACAGGGATTAGCATAATGAAGTGACAGATCAGAAATATTTTTTGGCATCTCTCTGTGCAGCGTTCATACTTTACTTTATCGACCTCGTGTGTGTGGCGCATTGAGACTAACTGCTGGCTCTAAATCTTGGGAAAACCTGCCCTCGGCTTATGTATGCATTATTGAGAGAACTCTGAGTCAGTGAAATGATTTAAAGAGACCGGGGGCTGCACTGGGAGCTTCCTCGACATAACCCCCCCAACATAGTCTCCCTCATCAAACCTCTTTTTTCTCTCTCTCTATCTCCCTCTCTCTCACCCATGCATACACTACACCCAGACTCGTAGTGTAGAAACACCATTAGCAGCTCTTCAGACCCAGTCTGACAGTTCAGAGGATAGTGGCTGTCTGCACATTGACTAACTCATGGAAAAGATATGAAGTGGGGTTGCCAGACTATTTCATAATCACCGGGGATGAAAATTCTCATGACCTAAAAATGACTGGCATATTATTATTACAGTGTTTATGGACAGGCAAAGCTGTTGGATTTTTCAGTTATGTCCCTGCTGGTCTACTGTTTCATATGGGTCGCAGTGTCTGATGGATGGCTGGCCATCTGTCTGTCTGTACCTGTTTCTCTTACCATCTCCCTCTCATCTCTCACTCTCATTAACCCCTTCCCTCCCCTGTGATCAGCTCAGCGTGTTTTCTGTGCTGTACACAGCTGTGCCCAGGCCTACAGGAATAGCCAATTCATTTCAGCAATGGACTGAGCGTGATAGAGTGCGGACACATGGGGTACAAGGAAGGAGAAGCAGAATGAAAATTCGACCCCGTTCCATTCAGTATTCCCATCCAGTCTCGGGACCAGCAGGACGCTGTGCCCTCCTTTCACCTGACCACAAGGGCAATCAAAAGAATCACAGGTCTGGCCTAAAGCCACACTTAAGCGTGCAAAGAATAAAATATACTCAGGTTAGCAGATACATACACACGTAACAGACAAATGCATGAACACACACCAAAGACATATGTGCACATGAATTAATTCACTTATTCTCTAACACACACTTCCACCTCAATGCGCTCAACTTTACCACGTATAGAGGATTATCTGGCCAGACCCATGAAAGGCAAAATTCCTCTGACTCACATGTCTCGCTGCCTCTATAAACGTGTCCATCATTAAAGCAGCAGCTAACTCTGTTTTAAGTTTGCCTTCACGCATCCACGTACACGCACTCGCATTCATTTGAAGCGCAGGATCAGCCTGATGCCTCACCTGTCACCTCGGGAATCTGCAGCACACCGCGCTGCGCAGGTCATTAGCTCTGAGTATTTGTCTGCCGGCTGTATCCTGCGCTGCTTACCCTCCTGGATGCTCCCTTCACAGACAGCTGTGGCAGCAGCAGCAGCAGCAGCAGCAGCACCCTTCCTCCAGATAGCCGTCTCAGCCTCTCCTACGGATGAATTATGGACTCACAGCCCCCTGACTCACAGGTAGTGATGCGCTTCATCTGAGGAAGCACTGAGCGCAACAAGGCTCGGCGCTGGGAGACGCGCGGTGAAGCTTCCCACCTTCATGCCAAGCATGCAAACCCCCTCCACCCCCCCCTCCCAAAACCTGAGCAGGTATGACTGTAAACAACCACAAGAGTGTGCTAGTGAGCCCCTCTGTAAACATCAAAGCAGCCACATCAAGTTCTTATTTTAGAGCCTGCAAATGATGAGGAAATGTAAAAAAAAAAAAAAAAAAAAAAGAAATCCCACATGTTCAAATAAAACTTTATCTTCCCAATCTTTTCTAATCATGGTATGCTAATTTCTGTCTCCCTATGAAGGTTAATACATGCACACGAGATAGGTGGATGCAGATAAAGATCTGTTTGATTTGCTGCCTGGAACTGCTGGTGTCATGCCACGCTTTAAAGGGGGGGATTATGCAGGGGAAAGCTGGGAAAGCAGAAACTTGTTTCATTGCCTCAAATGCGAGTTGGCCTCTCTCCGTCCATTCCGTGTTGCATGTAAGGTATTTGTCTGTGTGTGTGTGTGTGTGTGTAAGTCCTGTAGTGTAAAAGGGTTAAGAGAGCTCAGTTACTGTGAAATGATGCATGACTTCAGCGCAGCGCTAAAGTATTAGTCAGAACATGTCTTAATCCAAAGATACGCACTGCAGTGAGAGTCATGAAAACACACACACGCACTCACAAAACTTCAAATGACCCTATGCAGTGCGATGCCAGTAGTGAAATATGATGGGTTATATAAATGGCTTACAAATGAATACAGGCTTTGTTTCAGTTATTCATTTTTTTTCGAGCTTACGTCAGTAAACTGCAACATGTTGGTGTCTATGTACATTTTTCTGCATCAATGGGAGGGTGTTAAACTTTCCCCTCTAATTGTAGGTCTCTTCGATTTTTACCCAACCTACCAATTTGGAGCACAGCAATTTAGCTAATTTCATTGTACTGTAAGGTACAAGTCAAGTACTGTGTGCTGGTATTATGCTCCAACCAGCAGCAACAACATGAAGGTCAAACAAAGTTAAAAGAGCTTCCAATAAGCGATCAAAGCTTCCGAAACGGCAGGTCTCACCCGCATATTTTACATTTTTAGGTGAAAGGACTACCAAGTGTGAGTTTGTCTTCCCCCTCCCATCTTTCTACAACACACACACACACACACACACACACACACACACACACACACCAGAAACTCAATCTGTTGCCCTTTGCAATCTGATCGGACAACTTAATTCTACACAGGTCCAAGAGCAGCTTCCCTTCCAAAATATTATCACATATAAGAAATAACATCAGACACACACCAGCTCTTCAAATAAAACATACACACTACAGAAAGATAAGGCAGTGTAAACCCTCCAGCCTTTTCCGAAAGGGGAGTATTGTGGATAATGACAGAGTGGATGGTGTAGTAATGACACCTTAGTGAGATAATATGACAGTGGAAGGCCCTAAAAAGCCCCCCAAAAGATCCTACCTTGATCTCCCCTAAGTAGCTGAATCAAGACTGGGAGGATTTAATTGCCAGTCTGTCTCTTTGGTAGACACAGAGGAGTTGACTGGGGATTCCAAGAGAGACGGAAAGAAGAAAGATGCAAGCTAAGGGAGGAGGTATGATGCAAAAATAATGAGATGAAATGAGGGTGAAGACAGCCTGCCTCTGTGATACCCCGGCCTACCTTACCTGTCAACCCTCAGCTCCACAATACACAGCGTCTAGAATACACACCAGCACATGTGCTTGAGCCACATAAGCAGATGCACACCCCTTTAATCCTTCAGATAAATCTCCTGCTGGCTCCTCGTCCGGCAGCGACTGAACTTTTGGATCCTGTTGGCTTTTGTTACTTGTAGGGTTGAGGGATTGTGTGCTGGTACGACACACAAACACAGAGACGCGCCCGCACGCTGGCATGCACATACATGCACACAGATCTAGTGGGCTGATCTCTCTAGAGCAGGCTGCGACCTTCCTGGTTCATACTGTAGATATGTTGTAACGCCGCGATCAGCTTTGCAAAGCCAAATCCTGTGACTCAGTAATTTCTTTTTTTTTTTTTGACACTCTATATCTATCTATCCATCCAAGGGCAGTAAAGGTGGTCCGGTAAAATGATACAGCTCTATTCCTTCCCACATGACTGATATCCTGTTTGTCTCTGGTTCCACCTTAAATCAATGACAGCTCTGATAATGATGATACTTGGGGAGAGTAGCCCCATGTTGGGCTTCATGTTGCATCTTGCACCAACCCATTCAGGACAGGATTAATAAACGTAATGAAAATGTGTCTGAATTGGCCTCACAGTCACATTACATTCCCAAGAGATATTTATCTCTATGTCCCACCTCTCGTGATGAAAGCATATAATTAAGTTTGAACTATAGCGTAGGCACAAAATGATTTTGCAGTGCAAGGCTCAGCTTGTGTGCAGTCTGTGTGTGTGTGTGTGTGTGTGTGTGTGTGGTGACGGGGAGTGTTTGTGCTGTTTTGAGGTCAGTAATGACAGACAAATAGCTGTCAGGGCTAATGGGAGGGGACAGCCAGGGATGATGGGAACACAGAGAGAACAGTGCAGCGCAGCTCAACGCAGTCCGACTGTGGAGACAAGGCGTACAGCGCTGGAACAGTGTTCACACAGAGCGAGGGTCACAGCGAGAGCACAAAACAAAACACACACCCCTGTGTTGTTACCCTTGTCAAGACACTGGCTTACATTCATGCCATATTTTAGCACTTACCCTGACCCACAGGATTGCATTTCTAACCGTAATCTATCTAATCGTGGTCTGGACCCTTAAAAAATATTCTAACCAATATTTTGGGTAGCACATACACCAGCTGTACAAGGCAGGAAAGTGGATGGTTGCTGTAGTGTTGAGTGGTATGAGGAGTTCCTGTGGACCTCTGATGCTTTCTGCTGTGACTCACTGTAACATTGCAACTGTGAATTTGAGCCGGCGATATAAGCTGCCATCCTCAGCGAAGGAGCAAGTGACGGGAGCAAAGTATTTGACGCTCCGAAGATGTCTTCATGACAGCTGAGACAGCACTGAGGTTAAAAAAAAGGGCTACACGCCGACAAATGAACGGCGGAAAAATACGGTTCATCATGTGTATAATGTTACGCGTAAGTGTGTTTTGGTCTGCCGTAAGTATCCTAATTATATTAAGCCTCGCAACTTGTTTCAGTGACCACACCTTAATATAGAATAAACTGACTCACTGTATCATCCAGCGACTACAGCAAACAGACCAACAGCTTCACCGCAGATTCCATATTCCTCCCCTTTATCTCCCTTGTCCTCTTTTAAATTCCCTGCTGTCTCTGTCTTTCTTTCTCAGGTTTCTATCTTTTTATGTATTTTCCTTTTGTGATGAATGCTCCTCCCTTGGCCGGGGGCCAGTCAGGTTTGTAAGATGATCACAGAGTTGTCCAGTGGAGATGTGTCTGAATGTCGCCTGCTGTAGGCAATGTCTGAGTCAGTGATGGATGGACTGTTGGAATGCTGTGGAGGTGGAACCGGAGCATCGCTTTGTTGTGTCTATTGAAAGACAGCGATCCACTGCAGAGGAGAGAGATTAGACTTATGGCACTGGTAGAAAGGGGAGGGAAAATGCTATCTGTATATCAGTGCACTGCAACAGGAACAGAGGGATAAAAAAAAAAAAGATGGAGAGAGAAACCTCGAAAAAGAAGGAGAGAGGAAAAGAAAGAGGACAAGGTGACATTCTGAGTCTGAGAAGCCGGCGCACCGGAACATGTACCCTCTCTGCCTCTCCCCCTCTCTCCACCTGTCCTCTGTTGTCCGTTGTTTTCCTCCCTGCAGCCTGTTCAAATCTGCTCCCACTTGTTCCCTACCACCCAGCCCCCACCTAAACCCACATTTCTTTCTCATCTCCTCCCCTTCTTCCCTTGTTCGTGATGGTGGTCACACACCCAGGTGGAACAATAGTCAGTGACTTTATTCCCATGCACCTCCCAGAAACCAGTGCCCTCAGGTAAGGAATTCTATCACTTAGCCACAAACAGGTGGATCAACCCAAATACACTTCGGAGGACAGCAACAAAGGCTCCAGATTCTCTCTGAGATTAGACCCCCAGCTCCGAGGAGAAAGAAAAGGTGGAGGCATGATGGGGCTCGTGAAAGGGAGATGTGGGGGCGTAAAAAAAAAATATACAGTATATATATATATATATATATATATATATATATGCCTGTGCAAGAGCCACCCTGCCCAGTGTTTGCCAGTCCATTTCATTGACTTCCACTCCCGAAGGAGGGTAGAGGGCAATATGCTATCAGACTAATAGAGTGGGGGAGGAGACTTTATGTGGTCGACGGCCACTGCTTTCATTTCAGCCCTGCAGTGTATTGTCTATGAATATGGAGTAGCCCAACAAACGAGCGTGTCCTTTAACACCGTGCTCTCTGTTCATCTCTGGGCAATCCAGCCACAGCCCAATCTCTTTAAGTGCTGGGGGGGTGGTCTCGTCTGTAATGTCACTTGTCATTGGTGTGACCACAAATGACACTTTTGTTTAAATCAGCATCCATCACCTCCCCCCCTATTAAGAACTGCAGGCAGCTGGGGAGGTGTGCACGCTCTGAGAATCAGGCCAAGCCAGCGAAAATCTTTAAAGGTTAAAACAGCATCTGAAATTCTAAACGCCGGGCTGAAATTGTTCGCCAACATATTGTAATTGAGACTTTGCAAGTAAAACCCACACAAAAGTCCCCCCCATGGATGCTAATTCCCTTGGCATAGCTCATTATATGAAAAAGGGAAACCTCCTTGAACCAGACCTGAGCTCATTTGTCAAACTAGAGAGCAATGTTTTCCCTCTCTTGTCTCATACCTAGAAGCTAAGTCGAGAGCAAGCTTTATGCTTTTTCATGCCACCTCCCACACCTTCAAGTTCAACCGAGGCATATTCAGCATATTTTTACATGATAGCGGGCGATGCATTATTCAGTGAGCTCTGGTTGATCTTGGCTGTAATAAATCTCTGGTCTATTGACATGTGGACATAAACCTGCACGCAAACTTGCATTTTCCAGTGTTGATGCATGATGAATAAAGAGGAAGTGAGCGTCTATGAATCACCCCCCCTGTGGAGAGATCGTAAACAAAGAGGAGTATGGATCAAAGGAGTGCTGCGCTTTTGAAAAGCTATCTGAAGCAGCATGGTAATGAAAGTAATGAGGATATCATACGCTGAATGTGGTGCAGTACGCTTGTTAAATGTGACATCATGAATTACATCAGAGGTATCAACCCCGTGAAGCAAAACACTACTCAAACAAATATTATGTCGTAAGGCTGGACATCACCTCAGTTCACACGTTTAAGAGCACGTGACCACATCAAAACCTACAACAAGGGTAACAGGGACACCCGGTGATGGGCAACACCGGTCCTCACGCTGAAGGGTCATGGGTTCACATGTCTTCAAAGAGGCTTAAAGGGCAAATCAGTTGACTTGTCAACTTGACACAGCGAGTGCTACTCCTGTGAAAACTGTCTTCTGGTGGGGGTTTTAATCATCATTAGAGACTGGACCATTGACTTTGAAATACCTTGGTGTATAGGAGACTGATAGGGTCAAATGAAAGGATGATTGTGATGCATTATGGGAAGAATATGTTGTTGGATTTATACTGAACTTAAAGCAGTAGTTTGGCGTTTTAGAAAATGCACTTAGTCACCTTCTGGTAGAGAGATAGATGACGCTCACGTATCTGTCTGTTGAATATAAAACTCCAGTCAGCAGCTGTTTAGCTTAGCTTAGCACAAAGACTGGAAACCGGAAACAGCTAGCCTGGCTCTGTGAAATGGCAACAGGATCCACCTACCATCTATCTAGAGCTCATTAATGAACGCTTTATGATTTGTTTGATTGATTTGATTGGCGCCGTATAAAAAGTTACATTGTCAGTTTTCAAAAACAAAACTGAACGCGTTACTGGTGTTGTTATCACTGAACACTGTCCTGGCCTGCTGTTTTCCTCTCATTATAATCTTTGTGCTAAGCTACGTTGGCCAGCTGTGTAGGTATGTAGGTACCTTTATATTAAAAGGATAGATATGTTGTCATTTCTCATCTAACACCCCAGGAGAAATCGAATAATCCTTTTTTCCCCAAAATGTCAAACCATTATTTTAACCTTGAGCAACGGGTCATAAGCCCAGTGATTAAGTATTACAGACTCACAGCAAAATATAGTATTTATAGTAAGTGTGTCCCAGTGGGTGAATGAATAACAGTTCCTACTATTAAATCCTATTTTTTTTATGCAGGAGTATTCTAACTGGTGCAAAACAAATTAACTGATTGTGTTTGTGTGCATTTACAGAGGAGGGTTGGGGCGAGAGAGCGACAGTGATTGAAAAAAGGTAAAAAGAACAGAGTGCTGACTCGGCATAATCTCTTTTTGATTGTCGGATGATTCAGGGAGTCTCCTCCTCACACCCATCACACCACCAGCACCTCTATCTGGTATCGCATTGGAGGAAAAAAGAGTGGACGAGTAGAAGAGAGGAACCAGGAGTGTTTCCTGAGAGAGCAGAGAGGAAGAGGGAGCTCGACGCCGCGGCTTAGGTGCTGCTTGCCTTACCAGCCCGGGCCTCATTGTTATTATGATTTATTTTTTAATGAGCAGCACTGCCCTCCCCTCTGCCATACAAAGGCCTGATTGAATCTGGCGTTCCATTAGCATGTTAAAGAGGCCCAGCTTCATCTGTGAGCCGCTGACTGACAGTGGATATCATCTCTGTAATTGCTCCGTATACTGGAGCCAGAGAGAGAGAGAGAGAGAGGGAGAGAGTGTAGAGGGAGAGGAGAGTTGAGGAAAGATAGGGAGGGAGGGATTAGGATTTAAAAAGGGGGGATGCTAGAAAGAGGGGGAGAACTGATGAGAGGAGCTGGTGGATCGGGCTACATCTCTGTATATCTCAATTTGGTACGGTAGGGACCCCATGCAGAGAGCTGGGAATAGTCTGTTTGAATAAGATTTTTTTTTTTTAAAGCTACACACACGATCCTTGACACCCATCAAAGCAGAAACAGTGGCAGTGTTTCATAACCCAGCATGTACGGAGCTGTTATACAAGGAAATTATGTCACACAGGTTATTTTGTTTATCAAGGTTGAAGCCTAAGCAAAACACACATGGGTTTCTGTTGACATTTTTTTTTTAGGGGAGCTCGTCACGTACTGTAAGGACATGACACTGTACCTGACACCTTTATGTGACGGTGTGTGTTTGCTCTTCTTCTTCTTCTTGTCAGCTCTGCACCACATCTCACCCCATGTCCTCTCTCACCCTGTGTCTCCGTATACAGAATGTTTTTTTCCTCCTGCCTTGGTACTCACTCTGTTCTCTCCAACTCTTTCACATCTACTTCCTCATCCTCTGCATTACTGAGCACCTCCTCCGCCTCCTCCTCCTCCTCCTCCTCTCACTCTGTCGCCCTTGCTCTTCCTCTGTTCCCTTTCTCGCTCTCCCTCTTCCTCTCTCTCTCTGCAGTAAATGGTAATTGAACAAACAGTGTGTTGGAGGAGCCGGAGCTGCAGAAAAGATGGTTATCCTAACTCCACATGCCATGCATCCAAAATTAGCCCCCCCACCTCCTCCTCTCCCTCGCTCTGCTCTCCTCTGCTCTGGTGTGACGGTGTGACACGCATGCAGTCCCAAAGCATCGTCAGCCTTGTGTGTTAATATTGGAAGACAGCCCGACGGTACCGCGTGTGTAGCATCAGTGAATGAAAGATGTCAAATACGTATAAGTACTCGTAAAAGTAATTTTGTGATAACTCATCTGTCCTGATATAGCTGCTGAAGTTGTTGATATTTTAATGCCTCATCAGGATTAATGATTAATGATTGAATGAAGCGTAGTATCATACAGCAGAATAAAATATGTAGACAGGCGTCAATGGGCTCCCACATCACAAACAACAATGCACAAAGCACATTATGCCACATAGTCTGTTTCAAATACTATGACTGAACATTTACTAATGACATAATTAATGCGCTAGGTTAATGCTTTCAGGTCTGACTGACACAAAAAGCAGCTTAATCCATCAACTCCAGGCTGTTATCAGAGATTTATTTGAAACAGAATGGGGTTTATGTAAACAAATACAGCTTCACCATCGACCTTTCTCACACACTTTCTGCTATATTTTAGTTAATTTGTTTTTGTTTGTTGTTGTTTTTTGCCAAACCCTGATCTGAGTATGTATAATTATGTAATTTGGGCTTTTCTGACACACTTGCAGAGAAACTAAAACTTACTGTAACTTGCCCTTCTCTCCTCTTTGGAGTTAAAAATGTCTGTTTGCTTTCAGAGCCAGGGTGCCATCAGACATGCATCGTAAAAGTAAATATGGATTTTAAATACGGACGTTTAATTTAAGTGCGGAGTGCTCGTCTCGTTTCGCATGTGATTATCCCAGGAAACATTACAGTAGACTAGGAAAAAAAGGGTCACAAATCAGGAAATTGCTTTTAATGTTTAGCTCAGTCTATTGTGTTTTTAGCCTACTATCTTTTATTGTTTTCCTGATTTGATGTTCTTTTTATGTACAGTGTCTTTGAGTACCTTGAAAAGCGCTTTTAAATAAAATGTATTATTATTATTATTATTAAATATAAGTGAGGCGTCACTGAGCCGTTATTTAGTCAGATATAGCCATTGCACGACAAACCCCTCATACACTCATACACTTCATCACGACACAATAAAAACAGGGATACACAGACAAGTCACGTCTACTTTGCCTTACTTTGCCTACATGTTTTTTGGCCTACATGTCCATGACTCACAAATCTATGTTTTGTTCGTGTGCTGATTCCGTCATTCTTGTCATATGATTTTCAAACTGAGAGTAACGCAAGAGCATCTTTTATTAAAAAACGACCAGTGCTCTTGTCACATCAGGTGTGAAAGTCAGGTAGCCACACATTATTTCATGGGCACGCTGCCATTTCACATTAGGCTCGAGTTTAAATCAGGTCTATTAAATTCATGCAGATATGTCCGCGATAACCATCAGGCGTCTCTCCTTTTTCTTTTTTCCCCACATTCATATTCGTATCTACTATGACCATAATCTATTATGATAACATTTTAAAATACACTATCTCTGCGGCACACACACACACGCACGCACACACACCATCGTCCTCCTGTCTACCCTGCAGGCACTCCCTCCTCCACTAACACACCATGAAATCTGTAACACTCACAACACATTTGCATGACATTACTGCTGAAGTGCTATAACGTGTTGGTGCCTGAATAACAACTGCAGAGAGTTATTGTTTGCGTGCGTGTGTGTGTACGTGTGATAGCGAAGCACAGCAGCTTACACAAATTTACATTACGCTGGTTGTCGGAAACATTATTTTACCAATGACCTGTAAAACGGAGAATATTGTGTGCGTGTGTTTGTATGAATGCGAATTCTCCATTTGAGTTGAGACCGTTTGTCTGATTGTAATGATCTCCTGTGGCCTCCTGTGTGTTACTCTGGGATTAGCATGGTAATCATGGAGCATGTTGACACACACTGTTAGGCAGATTGATGTGTTTGTTTGAGTGGTGCGGCGCTACACAGCTTTACACACTGACTGACTGCATTAGCCACTGCTAATCTGAGACTTAATGGCTTTCCCCAACAATGTTGTTCTCGTGCACAATGTTTTATTCAAATGCTTGCCGGGTCCGTTGGTAAAGTGTTGAGATCTATCACTGTTACTTCCCCTTACACAAACGCTCTGTCCAAATCAATGTAGCCGCGTCTGAAGAGGTAGTTTATCACCGGCAATTATCCTCCAAGTAACACCCCTCTCCTGTCTGTCTCAGGCCAAGCAAACGGGACATGTCAGAACTTCATATTCAATGAATATTGATGCAGCCCCTCAGGCCAAACCTGACATATGTATACATGTCTGTTTGTGAATGTTTCCAAAGAAGAGGACAGACTAGTAGACTGGTTTGTATCTGCAACAACATAAACAGCCACAGGAAACAAGCAGAGCGCTGCCATCATTTGCATTTCACTCCCCCGGCTTTTGGCCAGTTGCTGCTATTTTAAAAATACTGTGCTAAAATGTTGTGCACATATCAAAGCCTACAATTATAGTTCTTGGAGGGATTCTAGATTTGACCACAGCTTTATACAGATATGCATTCAGAGTTAAAGATATCCTCATGCTTGGATAAAAATATACATCTTTGTGTCCTTACATGTCGTATTTTGGGCATGTGTGGCACGGGTGGCCAAAGAACTAAAGGCACTGTGGCAGCAACTTTAAGCATCAATAGCAGTGATGCAGTATGCATATGCATTTTGTACATGTCACGTGTTCTTGTGTATATGTGAAGCCGCTGACACCGTGGCGATGAAGGCTCGGTGATGCAGACGGTGCGGGTCTGTGTGCTAGCTTGTTGCTCCACTGCTGCTAAAAGGATGGACAGATGTGACGCTACAGTGGTGACGACAAGAAACCATTATGTAGCCTTTCCTGTTTCTGCCCTGCGCGCTGCACACATCCCACGCCCACCCCCTTTACTCTCATCTCTCTCCGTCCTCCTATCAGAGTCTCAGACTGCGGCAGGGCAAGGCAGTGAGACGGAAAATACAGTGATTGTTTCTGACGAAAATGGAGAGCTTTGGTGAGAGGGAGACACTAAAGGAGAGCGGGGGAAAGGCAGAGAGAGGCAAAGGATGACAGAGAGACTGGAGGAAAGAGAGAGAGAGACAGACACAGAGAGAGAGAGATAGAATTAAGGTGGACCATTTTTAAGGTCACTGTGTGGCTACACAGACTCAGGCCAGACTTGTAAAGAGTAACAGCTCCACTGAAAACTCCAGATTTTGTGTATATCTGTGAGTGAGTGGGGAAAGGAAAGGAAAGGAGGGACGGAGAAAAAGAGAGAGAGGCGGTGTGTGATTAGAGAGAGAGAGAGAGAGCTGTGCTGTACCACAAAGACTCTCACCTTGTTCTGCACCATGCACACACAGCACCCCAGCTGTCATCCAGCTTTGCTCTCTTTCTCCATCAGGGCCGGTGGGGACATGCATCATTCATGAGCGGGGACTTATTTGGCTGCGTCATCTCCTCACATAACTGTCAATAACTTTTTCTGGCTCTGGCTTCAACCTTTACTCAGGCAGGGGGGGGGGTGCATTGGATGCACAGAAAATGTTAAATGATAAATAGCTTTTTCCTTCTCCGAGACACAGAGCAACGAAACTGCACGAAGCTGCTTTTACATTTGAGTGGCTGGTGACAAATTTCTTCACTAGCCCAGATTAGATTGAGCTATACTCCGTTGGGAGTCGTAGCACTAACAAAACAGTTGATATGGAGGACCTTTCAAAGGAAAGAACACATGTAAAAGCGCTCCGCTATTAGCCGCCTTAAATGGATGCAGATTGTGTGGGTTTTCCTCTTCTTTTTGAAATTAAAACATAGCCCCTCGCAAAAGAACGCTTTCATATTCATCTTAGCTGCTGCATGAAAGAGAGAAAGAGAGAGCAACCACATGTAGGGAGTGTAATATGAAAGGGTAATTATCTAAGAACTGCCGTGTCCTGCCCCCAGCACCCTTTTTTGCCCAGCCTGTCCTCTTCCCTGAGTGCCTGTGTCACAGCTTGCTGTGAGGCTGCCTGCTGTGAAGGTCACCCTCCCTGCAGCTATGGATTACACAGGCGCGCACAGTCAGGCAGAATACGATATTGCCCTTGAGGGGAGGTCTGAGGCTCGGGCTGGCAGAGACAAGGCCTCTGGAACTTCTGGACCCCACCGGGACAAGCCGGTATGATAACGTAGCTACCTCTAGTCAAGGGCTGAAATGTAGATGAGTTATCTGTCTGTCTGTTTGTCTGTCTATTTATCTATCTAGCTATCTATCTAGCTATCTAGCTATCTAACCATCCATCCATCTAGTAAAAATCAGACATCAGAGTACTCCAAGTGTCCATGGCTGCAGTATGCTCACAGCCGAAGTGTGTGAAAAAGAAACCGTCAGGTATCAGAACAGCGTTGATGAGCTATCAACAGCCCTAGATGAGTCACAACACTCCCAGAAGGCACAAGAGGGAATCGAATCCTGTAGTCTTCACCAGGTGATATCAAAGAGCCTTCAAAAGAGCATTCATCACTCTGTTTTCTAGCCTGAATTCAAAGGGAGGGGATGGCACCTTTTATCCTGCAAAAATGGTGCAATGAGGGTCAGTTTTCCTTTGAGTGGGACAGCAGCCATTTGACAACGGCTCTCTCTGGAGTCATGCCACTGTTTAGAGGTCAGGAGAGACGAAAGACATATACGCACGCACATACACACAGGTACACTTGGCAGATCGCGTCGTCCTTCGCCGGCTCGGCTCTCCCCACTGTGACCTTAATTTGTTCTGTCTTGAGTACGAGGGCCCACTGGGCAGCTGATGCACCTCGAGGGTACTAACTGACAGGATGTGTGAGCATTATGTGTAGGTGGGTTTGAGCATATGTGGGAGAAAGACAAAGACGGAGTGAGCATAGGGGTATGCATAGGGGTGTGCGTGTGTGATTCTCAGGTGAACTGCAGCCATGCCATGTTCGCAGGTTTTGAGTAGAGGAGACAGGAAGGGGAGACGCCGAGGCTGAATGCACTGGACGCTGGGCCACCAATAAAAGAAAAAGAACACAAGCTGTCTCCCTGCCGGCTAATCCTCTAATGAAGATTTGTGGCAGTGGCTAGCTGGTGATTATTGGCCCAGCACTGAGACAAAAACCATCTTTGGTGCTACTGTAAATACAATCTTTCACATTTACACAAGCCATCACAGGCTCAAATGAGCAAATTTAAGAGGGAGGCAGAAACACTGCTCTTGCGATGTATATGAGCCGGCTACTGCTGTGCTCTGACACACTGTCAAACCCCTGATGCTAAATTAATAAGCATTACAAGCCCAAACATTAAACAACATTATTCAGATGTGAAGAATTGAATGTGAAGTCGCTTATGTTTATAATGTTGTTCCTGTCTCATCGGCCCAATTGCACTGATCCTAACTATGCTAATTTTATGGAAATGCTTGTTTCCATCCTTCCTCTCTGCCTCCCATTTGTTACATTTCATCAGTGCTCTTTTGAACCACGATAACAGCCACTGTTTGAGTTGCAGCGTTAGCTGAGAGCTGTGTCGAACATATTAGCAGGAGAGTTCATTCATCCGTGTATCCTATAATAGAGACTGCTACTGCATTAGGGGAAACAGGCAGTGTGGGGATTCGGCCCAGTCTCTGCACTTGCTGCAAAGATCTGCACTTGGATATTCAAACACCAAAATCTCTCCGCTGGACGCGGGCAAGAAACGCAGCCTGTGACAAACGCAGACAGCAAGATAAACAAACTGGGTGACACGCGGTAAATGAATGACCTCAGATACCAATTTACCCGTGTGTCCCTTATAGCCTTCTAATCCACACCTCTGGCACCTCACCTCACTCTTGATCCTCCCCCTCTCCTCCCCCGCTCCCTCCCTCCAGGCAGGGGCAGGGAGCAGTGGTGCAGGTCCTGGCATGGCTCCTTCTCCTCCTCTCTCTCCCTCTCTCCCTCTCTATCTCTCTCCCTCTCTCTCTCTCTCTCTCTCTCTCTCTCTATCTGAGGGGTAGGGCCGCTTGTTAGGGGAAGAACTTGTGTGGAGACAGGTGTGCATACCAGACGCCAGCACTAAGCCCTGCACTACGCAGATCCTATAACTACCTGCTAAGCGAGGCTTCCCCGACTGTCATCCAACGTTGAACTAAACCCTTTCCAAAGAACCCTTCTGCTAGCTGTGGCTACGGTCGATGTCAGTGGGCAAGGAGCCACAGAGGGCAGGTCTAAGCTTGACCCGTTGCCACATTTTTATCATCAAGCCTCTCTGCATCCCATCAGCCATTATACACACCATTAAAACACACTTGAACAGACTTACTTGGCAAGGGGAAGGCGTTAGGGGTGGAGATTTAGGCTATTTTGAGCTGTTCATGTAACATTAAGGATTAAATTCTAGCCCAGGGCTTCTTGGAAGCTAAAGCTAGTACTATTCATTCAGCGCATTTGCTTGGCTAAGCCAGTGCTAGTAAAGTGAGAGCCGTTTGGACAAATGAGGTCAGAGTGAGGAGATGTCCTTGTGGCAACAAGTAAAGTTCATGTAGGACTGTAGGATGACATTCCCAGCAGTGTGTCAGATATGCTGCTCACATTTCCTCTTTGCATGAGTCAGATGATGCATTAAGATACAGCTCAATGCATGCTGTTGGAAGGCGGCATCTATTTCTCCCCGTAGGCCAGCTTTAACTAAAAAATGATCACACCACCCCAAATCTAGTCTCGCTCATCTCGCCGTTCACTCGCTTCCGCTCTGTCTTTATCCCTCCGATGCTCTCTTTAAGTCTCTCTCCTCCTACACTATTCGCTCAATCCAGCTCTCCCATTCTTTGGTCGCTTCATCAACTTCCTCCTCCTCCTCCTCCTCCTCCTCTTCCTTCTCCTCCCATTTAGCTTCCTTCTCTCTAGCCATGCCCTTATGAATTGACCTTGCTGCATCTCAAGGAGAATTGATTTCTCTTTTGGTCTTTGTGTGAAACCGTATCTCAACAGCACTCAGAGGAATCCCCCCCCCCCCCCAAGAACTGGATGGAGCTAATTCTCTTTCATGAGGACACTTTTCACTCCATTCTATCTGTCTCTCTCTCTCTCTCTCTCTCTCTCCCCCTCCTCTTCCACCCCTCTTCTCTTCAGAGCACACAGAAATAGAGCAGGCATGATTAATGCAACATCTATCGCCGCCAAACGTTAGCTTTGCTCAACCTTTTTATGCTTGGCTGCTGTTTGGGAAATTGTTATTCATGCGCCTTCTAACACTGTTACTGAATTATCACAATGGTAGATCAATAAAAGAGTTTGACTTCTTACGTTTGATGAAGGGGCTCGTTTAAAAGAAAACACGCGGGCTGGATTAGATGCTGATCTAACATGCACCTCTTCTATTTTCATAAATCTGAGATGCAGCATTGCGTAACAGCTTGCTATTTCAAGCACTGCAGCGGCAGATTGTTGCATTTGATTTAAAAAAAAAATCACAATATGAAACTTTTAAAAGGAGTTCTGTATGGATGTTTTGAAGCTAGGTGATATGTTCTTTTCATATTTTCTTCACACTTTTATGACATATGGAATACTAAACCTGTTTATGTCAGTATACGCTGTTGGCCTCTGGTCTATAATAAAGACAGCATGAATTCATGAATTCAACCTTGACTCTTTAATGTGAGAATAAAGATAAAGAAAGTTGTACACACAACACAATTATTTAATGACACACCTGGGAAATGTAGTTAATTATATTTGTAGTTCCCAAGCGCCCAATACATGGCAAGTACATGAACATTAATCAAATCTATCAAGATATCGCTTAAATATAGCAGACTGAATGTGTAGAATATTTTGTAAGTATTGGAAAATAGTAGGTGGCAACAAATGTTCAACATGACAAAGGCAACAGTTCCTCTTTGCAAACACTAGAAAGCTGCAGTGTGAAGAATCATCTGTGCCTCTTTCCACTTTATGATCAGAGTGACTGTTGAAGCACACAGAACATTTTCCAGGCTTCAACTCCCAGGTGCCTTGTAGCCCCAGGATTCCCAGTAAGTAGTCAGCCAGACTGCCTTGGTGAATGCACTAATGTGACACCATAATCACGCACAGGTGCATTTTTGCGCTTCACAGAGCAGCAGCACCGGGTTGCTAGTGGGTGCAGGTGCCAGCACTGGTGTGTGTCGCTTTAAACTGTACGTTTTATTCAAGCGGTGGAAAGCTGCATCGTGTTTACATTCAGTGTTTGTTTTGAGATAAAAAAATAAAAAAAAAGACCTCATCAACCCAATTCACAAAGTGTAACCATGCATGCTCTTACACTGCTCTGGCCTTTACTTTTGGTGAATGGTCTTTGACAGAAGGCACTGCAGTGAGGCCAATGAAGCAGTGGGGAGTCAGAAGAACAGACACCTCCACCTCCCTCTGCTCTGCAGTGCTACACACACTGATGGGTCACACACACACACACACAGAGATGCACTCGCAGACACAATGGGTTGCCTTCCCACCAGTCCAATAACAGGCCTATTCATTAGAGTCTCTTACAGACAGTATTGACAACCTGCTGACACACAGTCACTCCAGCATAAACAAATGGAGCAACGGAGAAGAGGAAAGGAGGGAGGGGAAGAAGGGAAGAAACCTGTAGTGACTTTTTGACTGAGGAGTACTCTCCGCAAACCAGGAAAGAGACAGACTTCGAGGAGAGAAGAGCAGGAGCGCTGTCCACGTACATAGACTCACACCATCTCTCACACGCAACGCAGTCTCCCTTCAGATGAGTGTCACATTAATCTTGCATCCTAGGTCACTACTGAGATATGTGGCCTACTCTCATTACAATTATGGGTATAATACTTGTCAATGAGTGAGTTATGGAAAGGTGAACTGGGTCAAGTGCAGTGGACTGTCTCACCACACAGCGCTATGCCACAGCCATCCCCCCACTCGCCACAAAAAAATATTCCCACCCAAAAGGAAATGGGATATTCTGCAAAACAACGCGGTGAAATCTGAAGCCAGAGGCCCACCTGCTCGGAAAAATATAAAGAGTGCATAATGAGTTTTAGCTAAAATGTTTGCAGAGTGATTCAGTGAGATTTTAGTATGTGCAGGTGCTGATCGCTTATGAACGTTTATATCTCGATTGCCAAAGCGTTAATACGAATCCATGCATAATTTGTTTCACTGCAGAAATCTCAAGTTTCAGCTGCACTAAAGCGTTCCATATATATCTTGGATATGCAAAGAAGCCTAAAGGGACAAACTGTGCCATGCATACCAAATATCTGGCTCATTAAGGAGTTATAATTACTGTGTCACTTTGACATAAACAAAGAGAGCAGAGCAGTCATGGAGAAAATGGGGCGGAAAAAAAAAAAAAACTGCTGATCTGCTCAAAGACATATTTTCTCTTTGGGTTGACCTCTGGCAGCAGGTGAGTGTGTGCAGGCTGCTAACAGAAAGGGAGGAGGGGTTGAATGGAATGAGCAATAGCTATGCAGACAGGTCAACAGAGGGAGATGGGCTTTCTGAAGACGGATGAGGGTGGAGTGGGCACACAAACACAAAGACAAAGAGACAGATAGACTTCATGGCCCTGAGCTCACGAGGGTCAGCTCTGATTCAAACACTCAAGACAGATGAGACATAAAACAACATCCAAACATTAACTGATTGCGACTGTGCCCCCCCCCCCCCAAAAAAAAAACTTTGCTAAGCTAACAATGTTCTGGGAATGCTTGTCACACAGTGTTCATGCGGCATTTAGGGTGACAGTGAGAGAGATGAGACACATCTTATATGAAGCATATTCCATACCAGGAGCTCCCTCCAGGCATCAGCAAACTGAAAGCATAGGAGGGTTTTTTATTTTTTTTTAGACAACATGGCGGCTGATCACAACGACACCACAGTCAATTGAGAGGCTCTACGTCAACAGTAGCCCGGTGATCATGTTCTCTATTAGCTTGCCTTTGTTCTCTTACTGATTCGCTCCATTGTCTGCCAAGATAATACAAACGCACTTTAATACGCAAACACACACACACACACAGAGCATCAGCAGCAGCCCCATACCCCTAACTTGGTGCAGAGCCCATGTCAGGCAGAGAGCTAAGCTGGCTTTGTATAGAGCATACTGTGCAGCACAACCGCACATCCATTGCCATTATCAGCATCAGGACTGTCATCGCTATCACAGCAGCCAGAGACCTCTGCCAGGGCCCCCGGATTGCCTGTGACGATAGAAATCATGGGCTGGTGAATACAACGTCAAGGACAGAGCGGCACTGGGAAAGGTTGTTTGCTCAAGGTCATACAAAAGCAAAGGACAGAAATAGACTCATAGCCACACAGACACAGCTGGTGATGCATGTAGTTAACAAAGGCGCGCACATGCGATACCCATATCACACAGACGGTTGTTTTGTTTTTTTTAATCAGATTTTCTTTTAAAAGATATATGTTGCCGTTTGTCGGAAATACGTTATCGCAACCTCGCAGTTTTATATCAGTGAGCTGAATCAGGAAATTTGCTGAGAGGAGGTCCAGATCAGCCAGCATCAGAATTGTAAAGGTCATTACAATGACATTACCCTTTTCACGGGAGGAAAGCCAGAAATGTCAAATAGCTCAGCAACCACATCATCACGCAAATGGAGCGGGATGTTAGGCACTGGAAAATCTTAATGTTCAGACAGAAATAATGGGAGATACCTATCTGACTGACAACGTAATCTGGAGAAGTCTAGGTCAGCTGTTTCGGCAGGTGTGAAAGGGAAACAGTTTACATACCATTAGGACATGAAATGAAAAATAAGCTACGGCACTGTTGAGTTCTGCAGTGAACAAATACGGACGGGATTCAGTCTTTCCTGCAAAGGCAAAATTCATGGTACTGCACAACAACATTCCACATTTTATTACTCCCACCACAACCACCAGTGTTAAACAGTTAAAATAGATGCACTGTAATAACTACCCTAGGCTCAAACCATTGCTCTGGTGAGCGAGTTTACATGCTGTTTTGTTATCGGGAAATAGCTGTGGTTGTGGGTTAATGCTGCTCTTGACACGTCCTGACCAAATATCATTTACAGGAGCTGCTACCACCTGCATCCTGATCAAGACAGTGCTTGTCTAATGGTTAAATGAGACTGAAGTCAGGTAATTGTTCACTTTTGACCAGCGGCAGGTTACTGAAAACATAGCCCGTGCGAAAACAAGACCAAAAAAATTTTTAAAAATGACAACAGTCTCCATGTAAACAAACAAAAGAAAAACTTGAGGGAGTGAGAAAGTTTAACACTAAAACATTCAACGTTCATCCTCATAAACATGAAATTTACTGCCTTGCTGTGGAGCCTTAAGCTCGCGGGAATACACTCTTCATACGCACACCTCAGACTACATGACTCCCTATAATCATTAGAGATGTCTGCTTGAAAAACATGCCTGCCGGGAGAGCAGAGGAGCAGAGCTGCGCCTGAATCAGCCCAGGCATGCGTTAAAACAAAGTGGCCTCTCTCCGACAGAGAACATAGCAACACACACACACACACACACACACACACACATAAAACAATTGCACACACAATGACCTCACACCGTCTCACAGACGCGGCCATACACAAATTAGAAGACTCTCGAACACTTTCACAAGCTGACACGCACTGCGGGCGCGCACACACACACACACACACACACACACACACACACACACACGTTCTTCCTATACCATCCACACAGCAGCACAGTTGGGATCACTGGACTTACAGCGGTGAGCTTGCATCCTCTATATCACTGTACAAACTGACTATATAGAGCGCAGAGACCAGAGAACCCCCTCTCTCAGACATGGCCACTATGAGACCAGAATACTAAAGAAGAAAGCACTGGCTGACTCAGAACAGAACAACCCTGTATAAAAAACTAAAAGCTATACTGTGCTGCAAACTTAAGGACTGATTATTATTATTTTTTTATGTTTTTCTTTAAAGAAAATGTCACACATGAGATGACACATGTGCTCATCAGTGGTGAGCAGAAACATATGGAAAGATTAGAAAGAAACCAGGTGGTAGTGTAACAGATCGCCTTGTGAATTGCATAAGTACATAATGAATTCTGGATCGGCTGCTTGTATAAATTTGCATTTCATCACTTATCGGTAGGTCAGTATGAACCTGTCTTTGTCACCTCACCTCTCTCTGGCAGGACACAAGAATGGTGGAGCCCGGTCATGTGACCAAACAGCCTATAATGATACAGCCCGGCTCCAAACACTTTGACCTTCCCTGTCATCACTCACACCTGCCTGTATTAATGGCACACTATTATCGTAATTACAAGCACTAACTGTGATTTAAAGGTTCATCTCAGCGCTCGGCGTATTGACAGATGTCTGTGTGGAATGGAAACCGAGCAGAACACGCTGTTAATGAAGAGCTGCTGGTGGCCAAGTTTAAGTAGGGATTAGTGATCCAACAGCATGATTGACCTCACCAAAAATCCCCATGCACCAAAAAGCGACAACTCACCCAAAATCATGCTGTGTGTTGCCTTTGGTGTCCCTGGCTTGACAAGTGCTCCCTCACTGCCCCCGTCTCTCCTGCTTTTGCCAAGGGACAATGGCTCCAAAATCTCTTTTCAGAGTTCCTCGCCACTCTCCAGAAAGAGGCAACTCAGAGAGGCAGCGCTAAATGTGAGGAGAGCCTGCTGCTGCTGCACATGCCGTCCCTTGCGCCTGCCCTCTCCAGGTGAAAAGCTGAGTGTGTGTGTGAGTGAGTGAGTGTGTGTGTGTGTGTGTGTGTGTGAGAGAGAGAGAGAGAGGGAGAGAGTGCGTGTGTGAGTGGAGGAGGGGGTCCAGCGTTTCTGCAGTTGTGGCTCAGGTAAGCCTGAGGACAGTGTGGAGGGGCTTAGCAGCAGACAGAGAGAGAGAGAGAGGAGAGGGGAGTCAGAGAGAGGAGGGGGGAGCCTAAAGTGTGACAGCCAATCACAGTAGGAGGCTACAGAGCCAAGATCTTCTTCTCCACAGCAGCCTGGAGGAATTGCAGTGGTCTCCAACAAACAGCTGACAAGCAATTTCTTCTTAACCGTGTCATTTCAGAGGGAGCTTCAGAGATAAGGTCTTCAATGCAACGTGAAGCCGGCGTCTGCTTTGGTCTCCCTCTGTAAAACACACACTGCCTTTCTCACTCTGGCTTTCTCTCCCTCTCTCTCTCCTTCTTGTTTTTGGGGTTGGGTATAACCTACAGGCACCTTACATGCCTCTGCTCTGATTGGTGGCAGCCTCGACCAATGGGAACAGCGGCAGATGCCTGTCATCATGCAGAGTGGAAGTCATGAAGGAGAGACAGAGCTTGACTGAAAATGCAGTCTCCCCCAACTACTGTTTCCCCCTTTGATTTGAAAAAAAAAAAAATCTTCTCACCCATCTCCCCCTTACGGAGAGCCTGATTGTCAGATCTCTTTATTTTGTTTCTTGTTTATCACCCCTCCCCAACCCCCTCTGTCCTTTGACTTCACGTGTCTGTGGACTTGTTAAAGGATTAACCTTTTATCTGTCTGGCTCTGTCCTTCTTCTTTTTCTCTTTCTCCTGCCCGGGCAAGGTTACACATTTAACAACCACTGTGCTTTCGTCAAAGGGATGGAATTTAGGAGTGTGTGTCTGTGGTGAGGGGGTTGGGGGGGGGGGGGGGGGGGGGTGATGGTGGCAAGCAAAAAGGGGAGATGAAATGGAAAGCGACAGAGCGGAGGAAGCAGAGGAAGGAGGGGCAGAGATTAAACTAAATGCAAACTGACAGAGAGATGAAGAGATGTGGAGTGACAAGAAGAGAGACGACCGGGAGGATGGAATACAGACGCGGAGACAGACGCAGAGTCGGACACAGAAGAAGAGCTGCGGAGAATTAAACTGTGGACCATGTCAGTGCAGTCACTAATTGAAGAGGAGCTTCACGGCCAGCTTCTTATGGTCCAATTCCTCCGCACCAAGAAGCCACTCAAACAACGTCTGGTGTCACATCAGAGCACTACCCTCTGTCTTCTCTCTCTCTCTCACACGATAGCTAGAGAGACTTTTGAAAATCACACAGCCACAATGTCACTGAGAAGCTCGGCGCTTAAGAGAAGGCTTAACAAAGCTGTCAAAAAATTAATCCCCTTGGGCGGGCATGCTTGCAAACACACACATTCAAACACGTGAGCCAAGGGCTACAGAAAAATTCTGCCTGATGTTCGTAGTGCCTCCTCTTGTCCTGCTTTCACTTTCTGTGTGTGTGTGTTTTTTTTTCCCCTATCTCTACCCCCACCCTTCTCACGCTCTCAGGCTGAGGCTGTGAGTCACAGGGTGTTGGAGTGAATACTAAGGAGGGTGGCCGACACCTCCAGTACCTCCCCACACAGCAGCTCTGCTGCACACATTTAAAGCCGTTGTATGTAAACATTGGCAGACTGAAGGGGCCACAAACATCCACACAAATTCTTACAGATTGTTCGTTGGGCTGGAATCCACTGACTAAACGCTGATAGTATTACGGGACATATGGTGGCTCTGTGTAGAGGTGCAGAAAAATCCCACTTTCACAACTGCGCGCTAAGATCTAACACCTGCAACGGCAGTAAAAATAAGCAGTTATACACAGAGAATAATGAGCTTACAGATGTGGAACAAACATTTATGGTGCAAAAGTACAAACCTCGATTTTTAAAAAAGGGATTTTGAGCCCGTGGGTCCCTGAATCAAACACATGAACACACATTGTGTCAGCAGGAAATGGACTGAGCACTGAGTGTATTAGTTTTTGAAAATGGGACACTAGCAGCTGGAACAATAGTTATCATCAATACAGCTATGCGTGCAAGTTCCTCCATGAGCATCTGTGTGTGTGTGTGTGTTTGTGTGTCAGCAAAATAGCTGAGATAGGGTTTCCTCATTAGTTGTGTTGGTATCAATAATTCAGAGCGGTCCTTGTTGGCGTTCAATGGGCCGAGTGCTAATGTGCTGTCGGGCCAACGGGGGCCCAGGGCCCAACGCAACTTTAATGGATGTCATGATGAGAGGGTGAAATCGGAGCATGGAGATCCTGTATCATCCATAGGTAAGAAGAGGGAGGGAGGACAGGGCAAAGGAGAGGAGTGAGAGACAAGGGGTGGGGTGAAGGCCACTCAGGGGAGGACAGATGGCTTTATTGGACAGGTATGTGAGCAGAGGGGTGATGGAAAGAAACAGGAAGAGGAGGGAGGATAGAGGGCTGGAAATTGTGCTATTAGGCCGCTTCATTTGCCACTGGCTACAGATCAATCATTCTGAAGATGATGTGCTGACCTCTATCACCTTTTCGATGGGCGTCATCATGGGACACAGGTTACATGGCCACGAGGGGAATATTTAAAATGACTAATGACCAAACATTTTTCACTTGACTTGTCGAGAGTTTGAGCTGAGATACTTACACTCACAAATGCCTCGCCAAAAGCGAGTATACAGTTAAGCTTTATTTTACAGGTTCAGAATTAACAAGCCATTTCCCAGGAAATGTTCTGAGCTTTGTCATTTGTGTAGTGTATCCTATGATAGAACAAATCTTTCAGTTATTATCATTCATAAAGGTTCAACTGTATATGAGAAAAATTAGAAAAAATCCTGTCCTGCTCTGTTCTGAACAAAAAAATAGAAAATTTTGGTTAGCAATTAATTGGACATGTACCAAATGAACACCTGCTTCTACCTTCCATATAAAAGTACCAACTACTACAGAATTATTTTCAGCAGACCTAATTATTGAAACATTATGTTAATGAAGAATATAAAGAATTTTGTAGTTATAAGACCAGTTCATAGGGTTGTTGTTGTTTTGTTTTTTTTTACTTTTTTGATGATGCCTTTTCTTTTTTCTTTCTTTCTTTCTTTCTTTTTTTTTTTTTTTTTTTTTTTACCAGGGAGAACAGATTAAACTTAGCCTTCCAGGCTAACTTTGTGGAAGGCTTTGAATTTCTTTTCTGTTGATTGACAGGAAAGAAAATAGGCCCTGCGTGTTGTGTTCATATCGATAGGCTGATAAATTGGTGATCCTGAGATGAAAAACACAGAAACACCAGACAGACCACTATAACAAAAAAAACTGAATGTACTGACGATTCATGATGATCAAAGGCTTAGGAGAGCTTCAGCAGTGAGTCACGTAACGTTGTCTATGGGAAAGCTATACAGCACTTTAAATTTCTTCTTGTGTTTTTTACAGTTTCTTCTAAAGCATTGTCGTGTTTTCTCTTTTCTTTGTGTTTTCTGGGATGGGTTGTCTTGTGTGATTCATTTTATGTTTCCACCCCGCGGCCAGATGATTGAGAGGGTGACGAGGATGCGTGTATTTAAATAACACACTGTACAGTACCTGACTTTCTTGCTCTGCTGCATGAGTATTACATTACCCATCAGCCACTTTTCCACCCACAAACACACACACATAGACACAGACACACACACACACACACACACACACACACACACACACACACAGTGTAAAAGACATTAGAGGTAGAGGGGACTCAGTATTCACCGCAAAGCCTGGATGGTCATTAGTGGTTAACCTATGCTGCTCTCTACTGGTGTAAGCATGTTAACACAGGCTCTGTGTAAACAGACCCTGGGACTCTGTCAAAGTATTCCAGCTACAGCAACTCTGGTATTAGACATCTGTCTGGAGAGGTCCCATAATGAAAAACGATCCCATGTAAACCGAGAGGCGTATGCTCCCAGAGGCATGTCAACAGACAGGGGTAAATAAGGGAACCCAACAGACACCAGGCACAGTCGGTATCGTGTTGGTGGCCTGTCAGACTGTATCAGAAATACCTTACTTAGCAGAAAACTATCTTTTCAACAGTCTTGATAAAGCTGCTGAGGTCAGTGTCCTCACTGGAACTGTTTTTATCGGCAGAATGGTGAATTAGGCACGGAGTGCACGGTGGTCAAATGTGAAAGGAACAACTTCTAATTAGCTAGTTGACGTTCAGCAACAGCATGTAATAGTCACAGTGTATAAAACCTGATGGAGAGAACATCAAATATTCCAATCCTACAATACTATGATCTGTCTTCCTTATTTTTTCTACGGGGAAAAAAAAAAACAGTAAATCCTCGCTGATATCCGCCAGAGAGACTGCAACTCCCGTCCTTGCATTTCAACAGCTCAAAATGCAACTGCTGTTGATCATAAATTCTAGTCATATTTCAGGAGCACAGGCCTGCAGGCGCTGTGTGACTTTCCAGAAATGTTAGTTTGCTCCTTTTTTTTCTCCCAGTGTTTGCTTGCATGGTTTAATGAAAAAGATTTCTGTTGATACAGAGTCCACACCAAGGTCATATATCATGCTTCGGGTGTCTTCTGGCACAGTGGTGGTGAATTTAGAGACTCCCTATGAAGGTCAAAGGTGAGGGGGGCCAGGCAATCACCAGGCAACAGCATACTTGCACTTCCCCTCTTAATATGGCAAAACATCTGCTAAAGCTACCAGACAATAAATCACGGATTGTTATTTGTAAAATTGTTTGAAGAAAAGCTCGCTCTCTCCAAAAATTGAGCCTGTCAAGGCCCACACTCTATCTAATGGCTTCATTAAGCACATGTAGCACATTCAAAGCAAGCCAGATCAGTATGAATGAAAAGACCTCTGCATTCCCCTTGAACTGGCCTGAGCCTGCAAGTCTGACAGTTACGCATATCAGTTTTCAACTGTGAGGGATAATCATCTCACTAAATTTAGACTATTGATCAGGTGTGGATATGTGCAGGAAATGTGGCCAGCTGTACAGCATGTTTTTCCTGTGTATTCATTTTCCATTCGGGCTAGACTTTAATAAATCAAGAAACACATGTTTCGATTGCTACAAATGAATTGCAATTTTTTTTTTTTTTTTTTTTTTTTTTGCCTCATATAATAACTGATGACATTTTAAGCCTTTAGGTACTGAAGCCTCGCTGACGTGCTTGAGTGACAGAGAGAGAATTAAATGCTATCCGGTACTTCAAAAACACTTTCAACTTCAGCTAAATGCTTTACTGATAATGATTAACTGTCTATTTAAACGGGTCAGTCAGTAGTGTATAAAAAAGACTTCCCCCACATGTACAGAGGAACATATTACATGCCTTCATGTAGGACCTTTTTACTTTCATCATGTTAAAACAAAGAAATTTCCCTCCTTCGTTTCTTTAAAAGTCTTGTCAGATACTAATTGTTTAATTTCTTTTATTGTGCTTTACAACTCTTTTGCATATATTAACATTTTGATAATCATCATAATTAATTTAGTAAAAATGTAAAAAAATATCCTGCTTTTGTTGGCCTCATGATCGTTTGTTGAGGTTTGGATTTAAAATCGTCGGTTGGACAAACAAGAAATTCTTATTTACTTTATGTTCATGTGCAGGCTTTAGTAACACGCTTTTGGATCAAATTGCTATGCTAATAGAGCTTCGGGGAGAGAGAGAAAAAGTAACGAAAAGACTGTGGCTTTTTGAAGATTCATGGGTATGTGTACACAGGTGGGTGTGCCTGTCCTGTGACACCGCGCCTGCCTACAGAGATGGAGAATGTTGATGTTGACTGTCACTCTCACACGCTCATGACATTTTTACACCAGCGCCAGAGGACAGTACATCTTTCTTTCCAACCACATTCAGCTCACACACTCGCCCTAGAACGTCTCGCAGTTCATACTTGTTCAAACTTCACGGCAGTCGTTTCTGTCATGCTGCCCTTAATAGACAAAATACTTCAGGCTGACACGTTCCAAGACGTTCTTACGCAACGCGGTGTGTATTTTAGAAGACAGCAATTTAGAGTAATTATCTCCTCCACAGATCGTAGTCTATTTCTAAAGCTCAGACATTCCTCAGTTGAGAGTGATGTGGCAGATGAAGAAACTGGGAGTCAAGGGTCAACCACATCCCAGCTACAGAATTTAGACTCCATCTCACACTCATCAGGCACGCATCTTGTTTTTCTTATCGTATTTTGTTCTGACAGCAAACTACAAGTGGTGCGCACAATAACATGAACACATCTCATGTAAAAAAAAAAAAAAAAAAAAATTCCTTATTGCTGAATGCAAACACTGTACGCAAGACTACACACAGACAGACATACACACGCTAGATGAGCTCAGCTTCACCCAAATGTGCAATGTTCTTTCTGGGTGTGAGGGCAGCAGAGGACAGGTGGAGCTGTCAGGACATGTGTCAGCTCCGTGGGGACGTGTGTATATTTGAGCTAAGAATCAAGACTCCGTCTGGTCTGAAGATCAGTCAAATACACACAGACACTTGCCCAATTATTGAATGTAAATTTTATGGCGTTCAATCAATACATATTTATACCACCAAAATCTCACACAGCAAAAAGCTGACCTGATTACACAGATAGGAGCAGGAAAAGGTGTATTTCTTGCTCCCCACAGAGACGGCACTGCATCATTTTAAAAGAAATTGGATGGCTACAGTAGTAATAGATGGTAATAAGCTCCTTTCTTACCTGTACTCCACATTGATTGCACCTCTGGTCCTCCCGCTGCTCTTACTGAGTGAATCCAAACCTATGCAGGCACACTGAGAAACAACTATTTGCTCCGTGAAATCCTTCCCAGCATCAGAGCTCTTCAGGTGGAAGAAAAATTAGCCGGAACGATCCTCGACTGTTTGAAAATTCCAAAAGCTTTGAAAACAACACAGCGTTACACCCACGATGGCAATGTAAAGGACATATGGAAATAAAGACAACAAACACATTCACCTCCCTTCCACCTCCCTACATCCTATCTCCTCCCTCCCTCTCCCTGTCCCTGTCCCTCTCTCTCTCTCTCTCTCTCTCTCTCCCACTCTCAGCTCTGTGTGAAAACAAAGCAAGAGCAGGAGATTCCAGCAGCTAATCGTGGCAGGCCTCTAATAAGTGAAGGCAGTTGTATAAGAAGAAGGAGTGAGCAGAAGGTTGAAGGCAAGAGCAGGGAGGCTACGAGGTGTGAAAGAATCAAATGTCAATGAAGGCATGGGGAGTAAAAGTGAAATACAGCACGCAGAGGGAAAATTAATTTGTGGTACAGCACATGGCACAAACTCAGTCAAAACAATTGTCTCTCATTAACAACCTCCCATTAGAAGAGGGAAAGTGACAAATACATTTTGTAAACCTCTGTCAGTAGCCAGTATAAGCCTTTATTGCTACACAAACATTTTTTTTTGTACTGCCAACAACCACTTTCAGCAAAACGCTTGGGAATGAAGGAGGTCAAACTAATAAATCTTACACCTATGCTACAGCCATGTGGAGAAAAACAGCGAAAGCTGAGAAAAATAGCGAAGGATCCGAACGTATGGAAAAATGCTGAATGACACACACATGCGTAAATTCAGAGGTAGATGTTATTCTGCACCGGTTGCAGCAGGCAGCCACCCACGAATCGAAACGGAGCTGCAGTAACATGACATCAAATGTACAGTAGATGTCCAGTTCACTCCGGGCCCACTGTTCAATAAGCCCTTACACAGCATCACCTTTCAACGGGCTGCCAACTATTAAAGTGTGATACACTCCCAGTATAAAAATCGTACACTCTCAGCCTTATAAGCAAGCACACTGCGTCTCGGCCCTCCCCCGGGCGCTCTGCTGGAAGATAAGGTTAGAAGGCAAAAAGGACAGCAGTTCATAGTTGTAAGCACATTTCAGCACCCAGGGGCCTGAGGGGTAGTGTTACAGGGACGCACTGCACACCAGGACTGTGCCTGTCTCTTACAGTAATAAACAAGCTAGTAAAGTTTACACCACAAACCATTAAATTGGACAGTTCACTTTGTGGGTATTATGTCTGTGTTCTTAAAAAAAAAAGTCGGCTCACTGGAAAACGTAATTCAAGACATAAAAGCTTGTTTCATTAAGAATGCCTGACGTTTTTCTGGTAGCAGTGTATTCATATATTTATACACATCTGTGACTGAAAGGAAAACACGCGATGTGATGCGCAGCTTATAAATTTAAGTCTGACATGAGAAACAAAAACAGAGTAGAAGTCATGAAAAAGACACCACAGACTTAAACTCAGCCTCACTTGGATAGTTCATTGCATAACGAGTCATGAGGAATGATTCATTACTACAGCGACCAGGAGGCAGGGCCCTTCCACACTGTGCAAGGTGTCACTGCACAGTCACTGGGAGCAGTGGATGACCAGGGGATGCGGCCTATCAATAATAATGACTGATAAAAATTGTGGGGTGGGGGCATGAACTTTTTGGGCTTCTGATGGGAAGCATACCAGAAAAAAAACTCATTACATTGCAAAGTTAAGCGTCATCCATAAATTTCTCTCAATTGCCACCAGGGGGAGTTATGTTCCTTCACTTTCCAAGGTGTCCTGCAGCAGTTAAAGCACTTTACATTAAGTCCTTTTTAAAAGTAAGTTTGTTATCTCAGTGCTTCAGGCAATCAAGTAAGGATATTATTAAATCAGCTATGAATGGGTTATGGTGCTTTAAAGGTCAAGTGTGTAAGACTTAGTGGGCCCTATATACAGAATATGGCAGAAATGGACTTTAATGTGCATAAGTATGTTTTTATTAGTATATAATCGCCTGAAAATGAGAATCATTATGGTCGTGTTGCCTAGAATAAGCCTTTAATTTCAGCTAACACTTTGGCTCCTCCACCAAAACAGACAAACTAAATACTGCCCCTAAAGTAGGCCTTTGCATTTCACAGCACCTGTAGGAGCTGAAAGAGGGAATTTCTTACTTCGAAGACTCTGTCTATCTCATAACCTCATATTATTATATTCAGCTGAACTTGGGTTTTCAGGTTTTATTAACAAACGTTGGTTTCATTATCATACTATGAGCCATGTAATGCAGGGTGGATGGCATTCTTGAGGTTGCAAAAAGGGCTGTGTGCTATAAGAATAATGATGAAAACGAATAGAAATAAATTCACAGGAAACATAAACAAAGAATGCTGGAGTATATCAGTGGATGGGTTGTGTAATTTAATTTAATTTTTTTCACCGTTCCTCTCGGTCTGCATGAGAACAAAAGCAAACAAACAAAAGCTTCAGGGAAACTGACATAATCGAGAACTGTGCTATGCTCGTGTGCGTTGAATTTTTGTGTCCACATTTTAATGTCAGTCGTATTGCAAAATGGTGAAGCGAGCACACTGGAGATCATCTGGACAGGTGAGGGCCTTTAACAAGAAAGGTTCAGCCTGGTACTGAATGTATAGAAGTGTTCTGCTACATGAAAAACATGCAGCACGGAGACCCATGACAGCCCCGCCCACCTCAAGTCTGACTTTAATCAGCCAAAACTGAAAACACCTGTGGAAGTGTGCACGTCCACATCAACGGCCAACACCAAGAAGCGATTTTCACTGAAGATATGGCCAGCATAGATGTACTGACAACAAGGTTTTACTCCTATGACAAGATGTACAGTCAGGATTTACGCGAACAAAGCTTTGTAGACTGGCCGTTTAGAGAGGAATGCAACTGCACACCTGAAAAGGTAAGCAAGCTGCTGTCCTTCAGGACACTCACTGATAATAATTCAAGAAGGGAATTTGTCTGCAGCAAAGGTACTAACTACTTTATGGCTGATTTACACGGGGCAGCAGGAGGTCATACTGTGCACGTGTGTGGGATGTGTCAAACAGCTCCTATGCTCTTTGAAAGACAGTCTAATTTATATACACATTACGTGCCTGGGGCTGATGAAAATAATTATTGGTGTAGCCCAACCTTGTTTACACAGCAATTTTATACCACCGCCTTTTATCCTGTTGCATCACAGGCCGTGACAGCTTGTGATGCGGTTAAGCAGCTGCCAGATTCAGTTGCATTGCATCAGGTGTCCAGTGCACAGACCCCGTTGCCCCCCTTAGCCTTGTCATGATGGATGGGCCGCTGACAACTCACTTGATAATCAACACTCTATGCCATGTTGGCAACTCTTAACCAGCAGCCCTCTGCCCCAAGAGCCAAAATGAGATCATCCTCTGGTTTCAGTCACATAAATCCCCCTGAGGGAGGGTCTTTTGTTCTTGATTCGCACTTGGTCACTGAGTTGTCAACTATTAAAAGTTAGAGCTTTTTTTTCCTTTTTTTTACAGTCAGAAAGAGAGATCAGAAAGAGCCGTGCTGCATACATTAAGGAATATGCTGTGTTGTATTTGCAGATGGCCAAGGCTGGGTTTGTTCACTGTCCCAGTCAGAATGAGCCTGATGTTGCCTGCTGTTTCTTCTGTCTGATTGAGCTCGAGGGCTGGGAACCAGATGACGATCCGTGGTAAGAAAAGCATGTCAACTTCCTCAGCTGCGTAAGTGTAAGGGAGTACAGTAACCCCAGATATGAATTTGTTCTGGTTTCTCTTCCTCTGAACTATGTGTTACCAGTGGTTAGATTGGCTTTTGTGAGGAGGCGGAGCCCTTTTTCACTCACAGTACTTTACATGTTTACTTTATTCACCTGCAGTGTCTCTCCCTATGAATAAAAAAGCAGTCCTCCCTGCTGCATTAAGATACTGTGTCTGGTCCTTCATAACATTTTTTCTGCCCAGGTCTGAACACATAAAACGCTCGCCTAACTGTGGATTCTTAACCATGAAGAAAGACTTCACCGAGCTAACTGTGGCTGAATTCTATCATATGGAAAAGGAGAGGCTAAAGGTCTACCATGTAAGTTATCCTTACTGTCTGTGTAGACTGTGTGCAGTGCAGTGAGATTTTTTTTGCTTAAATACTCATGCAGAGGTTTTCTTTCCTCTAGAGAAAGGTTTGTCATAAGAAGATGGCATATTTGCGGGATGACATTGACCATACACTTGAGAGCCTTAAATCTCAGTTGGACTCTATATAAGTGAATTCAAAAATCCTGATTTTATTACCACACCGCGGGTGTATAAAGAGCCCAAAGTCTTGATTTACTAGTTTGCTGTAATGACAGTTTAAAATATCAATAAAGTTTTGAGGAGTGTTACACTTTATTTGTAGTGTTATCTTTAACCACAAGATGGTGCTTTTGCACTGAAGCTGCAGTCTCCCCGTGTCTCAGGCACACTTTCTGGAGTTTCCAATCTCGCACTCAAAATCTTCACAAAGGCGATCTGAAATGAAAGCACACATTGAGCAGGATTACAATGTGGGCTATATTCCCTCTTTTCAACCAAATACTTACCATTTTCCTGAACGTGCCACCATCCCTACCACCCCTTTTCAAACCTTGACCCTGGACAGATGGCCTGAAGCCCCTCCCATTCAATACCAACTGTTGCCCCAGTAACATCTGTTACATATAGGGGGACAGTGTGCACTGAGAAGGCTCACCAGGACACTTGCGTAACCTTGTAAGGAGGACTGAGATTTGGGAAAGATGCTGCGGCTAACAATGGAAATTGTGGAAAACATGCACATGCAGTAAACACTGTCACATCGTCATGCTTCACTGCTCTTATTTAGCGTTCCAAGAACAAATGCTAACATTACTTGGTGTAAAGTCTTTAGAGATTTTAATGTCTTTAATGTGGCAGAAACAAGGGATGCTGGTCTCAGTTTGTGTGAGTCTCACCCTGTGTCTGTTGGGAGGGCTGTACGGATGGAGTGCAGGATTAAAAGATGCTATCCCTTCCACTGTTCTGGATTAATGTCTAATGTAACACTCTGGCCACTGAGCTCAGATCAGCTCCTTTTTAATTCTCCTTTATCCGCCGCTGCAGAGCAAATTGAAGAGGGAATATTTTTAGCCCAAAAAGTAAAATACCCACAGGTGATGTAACCTTTCGAATATAACTGTGACGCTTCAAAGTCAGGTTATTTTTAATGCTCTAGAGTTGATGCTGGTTGGAGATATTTCCTCAGTCATTCATACTTTGCTGTCATGGATAAAAGTATTAATTTTGGATTCACTAGATGTAGCTGCCTTCGACGTACCTCCACTGTACCCAATAAAATAGAGTTTACTAATGAGACATTGGTATGACATTTGCATAAGTACACAGATTATAAAGAGACTTTACAGTAATTGCTAATGTGACTCTAATCAGGGTTTTATATCCCCATCTCGTGTAAATCCACTTATTTATGTGTGCTCCAGAAAAATGAACAAAGAAAAGGCATGGCGTGACTTCTGTCCCTGAGGGGCACAGATGTGATAGATGGGCTTATCTGTGGGAATGGCGCAAAACTCATTTGATTGGATGATAACCAAGGTGGGGGGTTTGGCTGTATACGTTTCACCCCCACCTCAGTTTTACGGCAATTATAATTTTATTTAGAAATAGACTATTTAAATGGAGTCATCAAGCTGATAGAAGTCTGCATTGCGCTACTGCACTCCTCCGATATAATTAATACGGTGACAAAGGATGCACCAGTGGCCTCCACAGCAGTTTTGTAATTAATGAGTTTCTGCTAAACAAACTGTAAACAGTGAGTGTAGCAGATGGATAAACGGACAGATGTTACTAACAGAAAGTTTACAACCTGAGCCTTCCATCAAGCCCCATCTGTTGCTCCTGCGCCCGGTACCTCCCCTCTACCCTCCTCCAATGCTTCTCCTCTCTCCTCATCAGCATCTATCACCAAGCCCCTCTCCCCTGATGCTCCAAACACTGCACCACCCTAAATGAATGACATCAGCATTTACCCTCTTGCATGACCTGCTTTAACCCATAATAAACAACGCTAATAGTAAATGAGCGATATGCCATGACTGAGCACTAGGGATTTAAACATCTTACATCTTTCTCACTGTAAGTTTGCTTCTTTTTATTAAGCGTTGCTGGTTTGTTTCACTCTGAGAAGTAGTTGTGAGAATACACAAAGCACGATAAATGATTATATGGCATGTATACAGGCCAGCTGACAGGGAGGCCTACGACGCACAGTGATTCTGAACCAAAGCCATGCGAATGTGTCTAGATCACGCTGAATTCAGAGACAGATTACCACAGCCAAAGGGACTCTCCAAGTTACACTCTCCCTTGCATTATAATTAGGAAGAATCTTAAACCCCTTTTCGTTTTTTTTCTCTCTCCCTCCTCCACCCCTAATGTTCTCTCACGTCTCTGGCAGTAGGGCATGCTGGCTGCTTGCGCTCTCAGACACCGTGGCCCTCCTACCTTGGCTGTTTTTTTTTTTTTTTTTTGTGCCCTTTCCAAAAGGGACCTCCATCTGTCCCTACACTCAGCCCATTGTGGTGTCCCAAAGCCCAGCAACTTTCACAATGCAATGGGCGTGCGAGGGGGGGGGGGCAGGGTAAACACGACAGCATCCAGATCCCATTAGAAGCTCTTTAACTCCTACACCCTAATACTCTCGGAGAACTCTGGGAGGAGAAGGCCCACCCCTTATTCTCATGCACACAATGTCACCTTTTACATCCACTCCAATAGGTAATGAGTCCACGAGCTGCCTTCTTTCCTCACCTCCCCATCTCCTTTTTTCTCTTGCATCAGTAGAATAAGCTAAACTATAATTTTCTTGAGCATTATTTTTTCTGAACATATCAACAGTTATTTGAATAACTATTTATTTGAAATATCCTTATTTATTAGTGCTATACATATTCAACAAAGGGAACAGTGGTGTTTTCATTAGATGGTGATGTAGAGAACCATCCTTGGATATTGGATTTCATTTTATTAATGTCTCACTGTTCAATTTATAAATGACGGTCTAGTCTGATGCGATACGGAAAGCAGGGTCAGGAAAAGTTAAAGTTTTGTTCATTCATATTTAATTGCTTCCACCATGCTGACCATGACCAACCCCATCATCATTTTAACCCACCCACCCCCCCATTCCCTACATCTTCTCATAACGCCACCCTTGCCATCTTTCATTGTTTTCCTCTGTCTTTTCCCACATCTCTTTCTCCATCCATCTCCTCAGCCTTTCTTCTACCAGCTGCTCCGCTAAGTCTAGGGAGTCTCTTTTTCGGGGCGCTCCACCTCTCAACCTGGGCACTCATATCCCCATGCTCCCCGCAGAAACGTGTGTGTGCATGTGTGCGTGTTTTGCATGTGCGCTGTGGCCCAAGAGGAGGAGGGGATCACTGTGTTCGCCCCAGCTTAAAGGGAGAGGGATTACCGGCACACAGACACTGATTAAAGCCTTCCAGCCTCCTATGGCCCCATTAATACAATCTTAATCACAATGCTTTATCTCTCTATCTAGCTCCTATGGATCAGGACCTTTTCATTTTAGTGGGAGCCACTCTTGTTTGGCCAGTGGATTAAATGTGCTGCCCACACAAACTTGTATGTACAAGAGAGCGAGAAGGAAAACAAGCGAGCTAACTGTTAGCTCAGATGTGTTTTTGTTGGTTTTGTTTTTTGTCAGTGGTGCCAGCTTTTTCTGCCAAAATGAATTTTACGTTGCATCATTTTAAAAATGATCAGATACCCTCATGTTATTGGCATCTACTGCATATATAACTTAGGTATTAACTTAGGTATGAAGAGCAAGAGGTGTAGTGTAGTATTAACTACTGTTAATAACTATGAATTCTCTGCGGGTTGATATCTGACATGACCTCACTTTCCCAGGGGATTTAGCTACAGGTCGCACTCTGCAGCCTGCCGTCTCGGCCAAGATGGCATTACAGCGCATGAGCTCCCTTCCTGTTAAGAGACCCTCTTTCCCTTATCATAGATAAGATAAGAAGAGCCACTTAATACTCTCATTCTGTATTTGTGAGTCGGGATTTTTGTAGTATTTTGTAGAAAGAATAAAAGTTTAAAGCAATAGTAAAGCTAAAACGTGTTTTAATCTAATTACATGCATATATCTTTTCTATATCTTCATAAATTGTTCCATGTATCTATCAAATTACTTCTCCGCCACCATGCCCCAATCTGCCGAGACTGTCCTGCATCTCTTTTTTTTGTAATCTTGTATCCAAAGTTAATTTACGTGGATTATTTCCATATCCATCCACTCATGTTTTTGGACTTAGGAGGATAATCCACATACCCTGCCCCCCCCCCCCCACATCGCCACCATTTTTGCCATAACAAAACAGCAAAGACACAAAGAGGGTGTGCGCCAGCGAACTCTGCCAGTACTTTCTCACAGGCCAAATGTCTGCCTGTGTGTAAAGCAATGTGTCATTCCTATACCAGGGCTGACACACGGGAGCAGAGAGGACAAACTTGTGAATGAGGAGCAAGGACCCCGGTCACCTCTCCTGCCCTCTCCTCCTCTTTCCTCTTCTCATCTTTCCCCCAGCACACGAATTCCCCCTTTCCCTCTCTCATCCCTCTCTCATGCCCTCACTCTCTTCTCTTCTCTTCTCTCTCTCTCTCTCTCTCTATATGCCCAAATTGGCCCAGCTGTCCATCAGCCCTCCCGCAGTTCCCCCAGCTGTCTGCCCTCCCCGAACGAGAAGCTCTACAACAATACAGGTCACAGGTCAAGAGAAAGAACAGGCTGCGTTCACAATGGACCAGTGGCGCCCAGTAAAACAATCGTTCCCTTTTTCTCTTCCACCCTTTTTTTCCACTGTTGCCAGGACTGGAAAAGACAAACCTTTGGAGAGGTAGCTGAAGAGGGGGGGAAGTCCTCTTTGGACAACAGCCTCTAAGGCACCTTCCCTTTTTTACAATTGCCTAAAGGACCACGGTGATAAACACACTTGAACACACCAGCACTTGCTCTCACCTCTCCCTCTTTACACCCTGCCACCCCATTCTTTGTCTATTTCAAGAGCCATCAGGCCCTTCAACATGATCATTAAAGTCAAGATTGAGACTTTTGTCATTCGTTGAGTGATATAAATGTTAGGAACCATGCCAGTTTGAGTTGGTCAGGAATTAGAGATCAGAATAGTGTCTTTCATTCACCCTATGCACAACTGTCAACTTAAATGTTTTTTTGGGTGGGAAAAAAGTGTCAGATCAGTTAATTTATAACATCCATATGCCGTGTCTCTGAACAGAAACCTGGTGCTTTTCTCTCTTTTGAGTTAATGTGAATGAATTGAAAAATTAAAAAAAGAGCTCTTGCCCCACAGTGTTTTGGCATGAGCTACATGGGAAAATGGGACATGTGGGAGAGTGAGAGTGAACGGCGGAGACTCAGAAAGGCCTCCGTGACACATTCACCTGTTCCCCAGAGCTGTTTTCCCATGGCCTACAACAGCCTCCTGCCTGACCTGACAGACACCCCAGAGCAAGCTTCTGACATCATACACACACACACACACACACACACACACACACACACACACACACACACACACACACACATCCAGCAACAGAAATCTGTTGCCTGGCCACAAAGTACTCCTTTATTCCAGTGAGTTAGTCTTGCACATTTTCATTGCTTTTAATGTGTGTGTGTCCATGTTAGTTATTAAAAAGCTTGGATTCATTTACTTTAATGTGAGGTTGCATTTTCAGTGTCTGTATATGCCTTCATACCAAAATTGTGATGATGTTTGTTTCACTTGCTAGAAACCTGCACACTTTTAATGAACTTTTAATCACACGTTTCACTGAATTGGTATAATAGTGATCATACCAATTCATTAAAACATGAATGTGTGCTGAATGTGTGCAAGAGGAACTTTCATAGAGTGAGTGTAATGTGCGAGCTGGCCATTGATTCCCATGTTGAAAAATAATAATTTACCTAATTTGGCTTTTGGTGTTAAATTACCGAAAACAATCCATAGTAGTTAGTTAGTAGTACAATGCAAAAAGAAGTATTTCAATGGAAACCTCATTACATAATCAATATTCTGCTGTTGTAAAATATTGGATCTGCATTGAGTGACATGAATGTTTTGTGAAACTAAAAGTACAGGATGGCAGCACGGCAGAAAAAAACACAAACAAATATTATTACTATGGAAATAGCATATAATATAAGAATATTTATTCAATTAAGTGCGAAACAGCAAAATATTTACAGTAATAACAGTACAGTGACAAAATATGGTGACACCAAATGAACAAGTACCTGAAAGACCTCAAATAAATAATTTAAATACAGTACAGCTGCCAGTGACTGACAACAGACCAAGAAACAGTAAAACGAAAAACTGCTGAGAGAAATATAAAAAAACAAGACGTTATCAAAATAAATATTAAATACAGATATAAATAAATGCATTGCTTTTTCTTATGGCGACAGGAACATTGGTTGTAGGCCTCAGCGCACAATTTAGGTTTAGGTTGGATTACTTTTACTATTACTTTTACAGATATGTTTTTGTTCGATCCTTACACTTGCACAGAAACATCTTTGTAATGCTTAGGCATGGATATCTGATTTGGTATTTAGTCATTTGTAACAACTGAGGGGGCAACTTTTTTCAGAAAGAAATACAATCCAAATATCAACATATAATCATGACAAAAAAAATAATAAATAAAACATTAAAAGTTATGGGTGCGTGTTTGTATCAGGTAGATTGAGTTGAGGTGTTGAGTCTCTGAGCATTCAGTGCTCTCCCAGAGTACTAGACAACTTAAATTCAAACCATTTTCTCTATACAGTTAGTACGGCCATCATTTTTACAACAGTTCATTCAAGGGCAGCCAGTTTCGTAGCAGACTCAATCACTGGTCCTCTCAACTGTGCATGGTCACATTTCAGATGGTGCCCATCTGAGAGGCGATCAGGTGAGATGGAGTGAAGGAGTCAAAGGCCACATCCAGGGGCAGCTCATAGCGTGAAGCCTGAAAAAGTGGGTGGCCCTGTGGCCCCCCTGGCAGGCCAGCAGATGTGGAAGTGGGGTAATGGTGGGATGAGAGGTAGTGGGCGTGATGGCCTGGGTGGGGTGTGTAGTTTCTCTCTGACTCGTGGGGAGAAGACTCTTGCTTCAAGGCAAAGTTGCCACTGATGCTCAGAGGGGGAGTGAGAGGCCCGTCGTATGGTGGGGTGCCGCTGCTGCAGTCGTTAGGGGAGGGGTTGTCATATACAGGCCCCTTGAATCCCTTCATATGGAGGAGGTGGGAAGCCTCCAGGGAGCCATAGGGGGGGCTGGGAAGGCCTGGAGATGGGTAGCTGAGGGGATGGCCAGCCTGACCCCCCACACCACCGACCCCTGGGCCTCCACACTTGTCCTCCAGCTTGTTGAGCATAATCGGACTTGGTTCCAGCTGCAAGCAGCCGGCCACAAGGTTACTGGTGGGCTGAGACAGACCTTTACACAGCATCTCCACAAAGCCATGGCTCTCTGTGGACTGGCCACTCTCAAGCACCTCTGACAGAGCCCAGATGTAGTTGCGGGCCAGCCGTAGAGTCTCAATCTTTGACAGCTTCTGTGTTTTGGAGTAGCAGGGCATCACTCTGCGCAGACTATCCAGGGCATCGTTCAGCCCGTGCATGCGTGAGCGTTCTCTGGCGTTGGCTTTAACTCGCCGGGCGCGAAACCGCTCTTGTCTAGCTTTGGTCATCTTCTTCTTCTTAGGGCCTCTCCTTTTGGGAGCGTTTTCTCCATTTGGTCCAGTCTCCTCCTCTTCATCCTCCTCCTCCTCTTCCTCCATATCCTCACTGCCCATTTCTGTGCAGGAGTGGATTCGGCTCCCTACAGTCAGGCCATGGTGCCCCCTCATCTCTGGGCTTTCCTCTCCATCCTGAGAGCTGCCATCCTCGTCCTCCAGCCAGCTGAGGGAGCTCACCAGCTCACTGACATCCCCACTCTTTCCAAATGGCTTGGTCATCATTTTGATCTGAAGAGATGGCAGAAAAAAATAAGTGAGTCAACAGATACAAGCTCAGTTGTTTAATACCCGTAAATCTAAGTCATGATGCTAATATGCATTCTTCGACTAGGTATTTTATAGTAGAGTTGATTGGGGACAGGAACTAGAAGTCTTGTCCCATGAAGAGAGTCAGTGCTCTTATTTCAGCACTGCAGTGTGGACAGCACACCTGACTCTAACATACTGAAACTGTTTTGGAAAAACCCCTATTTAACTAACTAACTATTTAAAATATCTTATATTGGGATATTCTGATTTTAGGGAATAGATGGCTGTTTCGGGGATAAGCTGTCTGAATGTTGTGATGTTGTCTCCACAGAGACGCAGTCAATCTGGGACACCACGGGATTTAGTCAGCATATAAAGCTCAAAGATTAAATAGACAACACACAAGTGGGCGAGCCACCCACATACTGTTTATAACGTATTTCTCGTTTTGAAGTAAAATTAAAAAAAAAGTTTTCAATTACAATAGTACACCTTGTTGCAAAATAAATGCAGCCATATAGCCCAAACGTTATAAGAACTAAAAAACGTTTTTTTTTTTTGTGAAACGCAGACCTGGAAGAGGGTTTGTCATTGTTTTAGGAAAAAACTGTCCCAGTTAATTATTGTGCACTAATGCGTAAAAGTGGGACAGATTATTATAATTTATGAATTCAGAACTTGCACGCAACTGTGTCTGGATTTGATAGCATATAAATGAGCATAATTAGCAACAAGAGCACTGCAAATCTAATATTTTTGTTTCAGTTTATCTAAAATCGACTATAAAATAAAGAAAGAAAATGCAGGTGCGCCGATATGTGCTGCATTGATTTTTTTTGAAGAATTTGGTTCACTAATAAGATCTACTTTGGATTATTCTTTATTCTGGACCGATAATAAACAAATGTGTAAGCTCACCTGTTTGGATTCACCGCTTGCGCTGCGCAAAATAGCCTCACAGAAAAAAATCTGGCAGATTTTTTTTCTAAGTTCAGCAACTAAGTAATTAGTCCAGAGTCGCTGCTTTTCTCTCTTCGTGCGTCCACCAATGTCCCAAACTCTCGCGCTCCCTCAGATAGCCATCAGTGCTCGTGGAACTTTCATCCCCAAATGGCACGACCGGGCTGCTTTTTTTGCCTTTAGCCGGGCTAAGCCCCTCCCACGTGCGCCCCACCCACCATCAACTCATCCAAACGCGCGTGGCGGGCTCGTGGCCAAAAGTTTCACCCGGTGAATGAGTGAGGGGCAGAGAGTGTGCGCGCGCGCGCCTGTGCACGTGTAAGAGGTGCTCATTTACAAATTAATGAGGAGTTCTAACACGTGCACAGTTCCTGGAAAAACTGAGAGGGTGAAAAAACGGTGCGCGCATTAGACACAAAGATGACTATGATCCCAAATATGGCGACATAAATGATGACACTTGGAGGAGAATATCTGATGTTACATTTGACCTTTAGGCACAGACGCACATCCAATTTTCCCCTCACCACACAAAGGGCAACTTTTTTTTAACTGCACCTCATTCTGATAATCTGTCGGCAATATTCAGGTTTTAACAACTGAATATTTATTAGAGATAACAGCAGACAGGGTTAGTATTTTTGTCCTCTTCACCTGTGACCTTTATATGCCTGCACAGAATCTAACGGTCACAGATTTCGTTGTAACGCCCAATGCAGGATCATGTTGCGGCCACATCCGACCGAAATTAAGTCCTGCATAATATCCTAAAAGCGAACATTATACATCATCATCTTCTTTATTCTTAATGTGGGACTAACTACAAAAAAGTCCACTGTTGTGTTTTAATACCGCATGTTAACTTTATTAATCGACTCTCTTCATTAGTCGGTTGGATTAGGAATTTTCCACTTAATTAACCACAGTGTAGGCTTTGGTCTTCGCTGCGTAAAGAGACGCTCTTCCACGTCTGCGTATTTAAGTGATTTTGACAGCTTCGTGTGCAGAGAGCAGGTGTGTGCGTTGTTCACCCAGTTATTCAATTGTTTTCTTTTATTTTTAGCGTCATATTCTGCCCCCAGAGACTATCTGATTATCGAATCGATTTGTGCAATGATGAGCAGGCAGGTACTTTCTGGTGCGCTTAAAGGCAAGCCGAGGGAGGCACCATTTATAAAGCTATTAGCCAATCAGTTATATATTAAATATTAAGACAGACTGTGTGTTATGTCTATATTTTATTTTAATTATATTTTTGTTTTTGCATGATAAAGTTTCATCACTTGAAACTTGACTTCTCATCGCAACCCCTAAATGTCTTAAACGAATGTATGGCCTTTATTGTTGCTACACTAATCGTATCTCAATATTGAGCATTTTCCCCAGTTTTGACAACAAATGCCTCGGCATAATAAACGCCCGCCAGTCCTCGTGCGTGGCGAGCCGCAGCGCAGTGGGGGTCTATTGTCATCACTGGCCATTGACAGCCGGGGTCTCGCGAGCCGCACGTGCCCCCGCATTGATCCCATTGTGCGCGCGATTGCGCACAGCTGTGTGCTCGAGACTGAGAGACAGAGAGAGAGAGAGGCTGAACTTTGCCAACCGCACCGTGGGCTCTCCGTGTTTCTGAGTGCGCAGTATGTTTCCGAGTCTTGGAAATAAGATATGGTCACGTGGCTAATCGGCAACATCGCGTAAAAACAGGCACTTATCCAACGATTTATTGAACAGACCCTAACAGATGGCTGGATATAGGAAGCGTTGGGGGGGGGGGGGGGGGGGGGGCATCTGTTGCTTGGGTGCTCACGCGTCACCGCTTGGCCCAAGATGATGTCTCGTGCTGAAACAGCATTTATCCGCCTCGCTAACGGCCCTAATCACTCCTGGTCAGTGCACTGGCCATAAAGGCATGTGGACTGAGAGAAAGACAAGTCATGTCCTTTGTGTGTGTGTGTGTGTGTGTGTGTGTTGCTCCATGTGAAACAGACATTGCATGTGTGTGTACAGCAGAAACCCCAGACTAATGTGAAGTGCACCCTAGCTCCCCAGGTACTTGCACCCCTACCCCCCAAACACACTACTTTTCTGTCCCATGAGTGTGAGCATGGCCTCCACCACACCTGCAGCCAGCAATGGGGAATTGGATCCTGGCAGTCTCCCACAATCCCCATCGGTTTCCCAAATGACTCACTGACTAACGGAGAGGGAATTGTATCCTGCTCCCATTTAAGCAGTAACATAGATAGCCAGCCTTCTGGAAGAGGTCACGGTGGACACATCTGATCTGACTTCAGATGTGACAACTTTTGATGAGTTTGTATGATTTTAAACCTTGGTACTCCAAAATATTTCATTCTATTTTGAGTTATCCAGTCCATTAATGAGTTAAGTGTGTCCCAAAGTGTTTATAGAAAAAAATATTTAGAAGAAAATATTGTGGGTGTTTTGTTTTTGTGTTTTTATGGCTAAAATTGGCTAAAATCCATTTAGGCATCAGCTCTCCAAAACATTTTTTGACCAAAAGAGTACCAGTTCTGCATTAGCTATTTAAGTGCTGTTGTTGTTATCATTGGGGGTAACCCCTTTCCTACAAAAAAACACTGCCACAAGTGAGTTGTCTCTCGCTCTTGTCCCCTGGGACTCAGAGTGGAATGGGAGGGATTCATGCGCTGTGCTGACAGATGGGTCCTTGTTCCTGTCTTTTTCTTCATCTCTATCTCCCTCTCCCCTCCTTCGCTAAAACACAGACACACTCACACACACCAAGACTGCACGAATACAATAGGAATTAAAGCTCCACACACATGCTCCCTGGACTGCTCCTGAAAGCTGAGCCCCTTGTAGTGATCATAAAAGATGGAAGGAGCGTGGATTTGCGAGAGGGGCTGGCGCGATAAGGGGGGTGGGGGTGATGTGGCACAGGATGGTGAGGCTATAGAGATGAAATCGTATCGTACAAGTCAGCCGTTTGAATTTAATGCAAGTTTTATTTGCAGCGCTTTTAAGAGTTCATAAAGTTTCTTGAGTGAGAGTATCCTGACTGTTTTCAAGTAATTTCCACTTTATTGCTATATTTTGTAGTAAGTGTGCGTGTGTGTTAAAAGGTCCCAAGGCTCAGATCTCTCCATTTGCTGCTCACTGAGGCTGAATATGGCTACATAGCAGACTTTCCTGAGGGAGAGAGGGACAGGCCTACTGACTCTGCTGCACACAGGGGAACATCAGACACACACATTCATGAATCATGGACTTTTAACCTCAGTTAAATATTTTGGTGATAACAGATCCCTTTTAGCTGTCGGTTCATCCTTCCTTATGAAACATGTTGAAAGAAGTTATTTTAGGTCAATCTAAATCTTGATAAATTTTAAATTTGATTACATTTTCTTTATTTATTCTAAGAGTAAATCAAACTGTATTAATCGTGCATATAAAACTGCCAAGCTTTCACTGTGCCACCTGCAGCCAACATACATTAAATCTTTGCACATGAACACACAACACACGAGAGCTGTAGACTCAACAAAAAAAAAAATCGTGTGAATTAATGCTCCACAGACAGGTGGAGCATTAATTCACACGCTTTTAAGTATCTTTATCTCCTTATGTAGAAATTTAATCTCATGTTTGACTTTACACCTGCACATTTTTTTTTTTTTTTTGGCCCATGGTTTGCCGTATCCATAAAACTATGATGTCAACAACTTAGAGTCTTCTTGTTCACAAAGTGAGTTTTGATAAGATCTAGCAGCATTTCATCCAGGCAATATGAGCAGATTGTTTGCAGCTTATTCCTTTTCCTTTAGGCTAATGGATTTGGAAGACATTCCGATCGGGCAGAAATGTAGCTACAGAATGGGAATCAGGCCTGAGGGCAATTCTCACTAAGTGGGGAGAGAGCCATTAAACAAAGGTGCCTGTGGTTTCATATTCAGGATACTTTACAACCTCCGTCCCAGGACATCAACAGTGTTTTTGGGTGTGCTGTTAGAAGGGGCAGAAGAGGGGGAGGAGGATCCATCTGCCATGCTGCCGGTCCTCTGGGAGACGGGCATATCCCAGGGGTGTTTTGGAGAGAGAGGGGCTGAAAGGATTACACCCAACCACTAATCAACGACGGTAATCTGCGGGCCCCCATACAAAATCCACTCCGATCCAAACAACTATTTGGGACAGAAGATAAAAACCTTGGTGTACAGGGACGTCTAACTGATGTTGAACAACCTGGCAAATCCAAGGACAAATACAGGTGATTTTTAATTGGGAGAATCAACTGTGGAGGTGTGATTGGCAAAGAGCCACGGTCTCTCTGTGATCAGGTGCAAGTGTCCCACAAGTGGCCTAGTCTGATTCCCAGTGTGACCATTATGCAAATACAGCAACTAGACAAGCCTGCAACATAAATTAGTCTAACGGATAAAAGCACTTCTCTAATCTAATCAGATTGCGAAATGTTTTTTTTTTCTTGTATTTTGTTGTGTGTGTGACCCAAAATAACAAAATATTGGTCAATTTTATTTCTGTAGACAGGAATCAGAAATGATTCATTCTTTAGTCTTGAAGATAAATTTCTAACATGCTGTCACAAGGTGAGCCCTGCAGAGTTTTCCCCGTGCCTTCCCAAAGACTTTGTCACAGCAGGAACCCTCACAAGGTGCAGCTGCTGAGCCTTTCTCCTTGCAGGTCTCTCCATCCGGTGAAAGAATAGCAGGGAATCAAGTTGCCACTAGTTTCATGGTCACTTGTCAGTATGGTTTTGATGTCTGGGCTCTGGGTGGGGTCTGGATTTGGTAGTGGTGGGTTTAAAGCTCCACAGGACTATAGAAGAAGCTGCCTAATGATGGTGCCAGTCCTCCGGGGCATAGGGAACTGGAGCATCGTGGCCTGCATCTCCTCTACCTCCTGCAGTATGCCCATTGGCTAGGCAGCCTCTAAGCTCCCTATCCCCACAGCCTCATTGTTTAGTGGGCCCGGCACTGTCAATATTAAGCCTGGCTAATGTGATCTAGAGGCAGCTGGAGCAGCCCCGATTATTACCATGACACAGCCAACTGAGGGGTGTAATATCATTAAAAATAAATCAGGTGGTTTGGAGATTTGCTGTAGCAGGGGAGGGGGGACTTTGAATGGCATTAGGTGGGAGAACTGCCATAATTTCATTAGTCAGTTGGGGCACCTCGTGAGGATCTGTTGAAACATTTCCTTTAAGTTGGAGTAATTCAATTTGCTTTCACAACACTGTGTGCAGAATGAAAGAAAGGGAAAATGATGGCGGTAATTTTCCCAATTAAATGTCTAATCATTTTTTAAAATTAATTTCAGACATGTTAAGAACTATGCAGACACCTGGAAATCATAATAGGATATTATTTCAATTTCCTAATTACGACATATATTGTAGATAGGCTAATCTATTAGAAAGCAGACACAGAGAGGATATTACTGTTGATATTAGCCTCTTGTGGTGGATTATTGTTGCAAATGATGAGAAAAACGTGAGGCAACGCTAATCTTCTTAAACTGAGCTGTCTGCTCGGCAGACTCATCAGCAATCAGCTGCCACGTGAATAGGCTGACAGAATCTATTAGCGTTTCAAATATCTGATCATAAAAAAGCCTTTCTATATATCAAACCTTTGTTGTGTTTAATTTCAGGATTGTCGGACCGACTTTGTTGGGAGGTCTTTTTTTCCTAATTTTGCATGTTCGATCCGCTATTAAAGCGCCAGAAGTGCCGTTGGTCTCGCAGCAAGGGTCTTATGTCGCTATTGTTTTGAGGCTCGAGCCACATAAACGGTGATTTCAAGGCCCATTGAGCGCGCGATGGATTGTGGCCCAAAATCCGCTGACTAGTGGAGAGCATTGATTATTGGAGGAGCGGCTAGAGGGACGCCAGAAGTTGTAAATCTGTATCCGATCCTGACAGTGACGTTAAATTCAACCAACAATCTTCAGATAGACAACCATTTCAAATTCTACTAAAAATAAATTTAAAACATCTCACTGACAGAGAGATAGATGTTGTCTAAGTTAGTGCCCGCCATGTAATCAAATCTAATTCTGTAATGCTGTGTGATCTAAAATGATGTCTTTCTGGTGCACAGCCATTTCAAAGTCCAGTAGAAATTTTCTTCAAATATCCCACAGATTCTAACAACAGTTTAAGTTTACCGAGTTGAAGCCAAGAGCGTGAGGCGGTCGTGTGTCTTCGTGTTGTGTAACGGTGACATCTAGTGGCTTGACCACGCACTGTACAACGTTTCTATAAACAGTGGCGAGAGGAGGAAGCAGATCCTTTACTTGAATAGAAGTAGCAATATCACACTGTGAAAACACCCCAATACAAGAAAAAGTACAAAGTCCTTCCTTCATAAACTTACTTAAATAAAATTTGTGACTATTATCATCAAAAATGACTCACAGTATCAAAGTAAAAGTACTCATTATGCATAAAGATATCTCTTACTATCATAAGTGATGTTTTGGATTTACATCTCCATTGTGTTTCATTTTACTGCTGTAGATGTTTGTATTTTGGGTTAATTTGGGTACTGACTAAATACAGTGAAGGAAAAAGTGTACCTCTTTTACCTCTAAAATGCAGTGTGATAGTATAAGACTATGTACAATATGCACATAATACATGTATTTAAATAGAGGAAAAGAAGAGGAGGAAGATTGTTTTGGTCCAAACAGATAATGATTATCAATGTAAAGCGGGAAAACAGAAAGTAGAGAAATCAGAAATAAAAATATTACTGCACAGATGTACCTGCGCATGCACATTTAATATGATAGGCTACTTGTACTTGTGTATTCTGTAGGAATGATCTGATCTTTAACCTACACACAACATAACATATTTTAGTGTTTAAATCTGGCTATTATTGTGATGAGCTGTTTCACACCCTTCGCATCTCTGCAAGAAACAGGAAAGAGAGTAGATCTGTGGAGCAGACACAAAGAGAAGGTGTCTGTATTTTAGAACAGCCTATTATTAGCTGCGAGATGTGTGTGCAGATTTTTAATGAGACAGTATTTATCACACCCCTAATAATACCTATTCACAAACATAAGTTATAGGCTGATATCTGTGTATTGAGCTTGACACAGAAAAACCCGTCACATTGCTGTTTCACTCCCACCCACACACACACACACATTTTTGACCCAAATAAAAGTATATGCATGGAGTCATACAGCCTGGTTCTTTCTATTTCTGTCTCCCTCTTTATTCTACACACAAGCTTTCATCTCCTCCTACGCTTTGCTTCACAGATTCACTCACATGCTTTTCCATACATCCACCTCTGCCTTATTCACCTGCCAGTCCCTGAGCATCATCAGCATCACCAGCTTGCTTCTCTCCCCACCCCCACCCCTCCACAGGATACGCACAAGTGACACACTTTACCTCATAGCTTGATATCTCCCCTCAGCAGCCATAGCGGCAGCTGGTGCAGAGGTCTATCACTAAATTTCGACCGTCCGGGACATTAGGAATGGCTCCTAAAAGAGAACCCTCCATTAAGAAGTCTCCATCACCAGTGACCCAGCCCAGACTTGGTCCCCCTTACCCCTGCCTCCCTGCGGCTCCTGCAGCTCCAAAACCGGCACCAGAGCAGAAACCTAGGATGCTGCGGCCATCTGATTCACCATTTGACCCCAGTACTTTAGAGGTGAGTCAAGTAACTCCTTTTTACGACAAAGCTAATGTGGGGCATTTATAAGGAAATTAATGCTCTATTAATAAACATTATTTCGCATATACCTTTAGTAATCTTAAGCAGCTGTCGGATCTCAGTTTATTCTTTAAAAACATGACATACTAAAGATTTGCTAAGTAGCTTTCTGTGATTTTGATGCTAAAAAGCTGTCAGCATCATCCGGTATTGAGACAGAATCTAATCTAAGCAAAGAAATGGGGCACTGAAAAGTGAAGCTTAGTTAGTGGCCTCCTTAGGGAGAAAGAGGCTGTTTCCTGCCACAGTATGTTCTATTTATTTAATCAGGAAGGTCCCACATATTAATAGCCATCTCCTTCTGACCTACACACAGACCATGTGATTAATCTAAGAAGAAAAATAACAAAATCTGATTCAAAACTTAAGGAAATTGCTGTTTTTCAGTATAAATTAAAACATTACAGAGCTTTTACTTGACCTATTTTTCGAAACCAAAATCGGGCTGCACAACTTGTGAGATAAGTCACAGTTGGAACCTGAGGCACGTCTTATATCTCATATCTCGAGAGTGACAAATCTTATACAAAACTCAACACATAAGGATCACAGAGCATATGCTTATTTGCAAAATGTCCCGTTAAGACACAGTTTGTCCAGCTGAAAATCTTGTACTTCATTATCAATAACACTCTGCATCAACTATTTATGGAGAGTTGCACATCACAGCTGAGTAGATAGTGGTGCAGAATCAGTTTTTCAGCAGTAAAATACCCTGCCTCCACTACATATTTTTTGACACAGCTCTCGGGTAGTAGATCTGGAGGGATCTTTATACTGTAGGATTAAAAAGAACAAATGGTGCTATCTGATTTCTAATAGTCCTATTTCTTCAACCCGGTGAATGACTGTAATGAATTACTGTATCCAAGTAGTAAACATAAAATATCAGTAAATATAGGAATAGTAATATTGAAGAAAATCAAATTTCTCAGATTGTGCTGATGCCCACATTAGACTTTGTACTGCTGTGCTTTAGCTTTGCTGCCATCCTCATGTGCTTTAAGTGTCAACTGTTTGCCCTGCATGATTTTATAGAGAGAGACTGTCCCATTTATCCTGTGAAGCTATGTGGGCCATATCAAGACACGCGCTTCTGCTCACAGTGGGACCACACTGACTGAAGGCCACAGCTCCTGCTTAGAAAAGACAGCACTTTTGCCAGGCCGAGATGTGGCATCGGTCCGTGATTTCACAAGCCTAAACTAATCCATCATTCCTGCATGGCCAGACACTTCCGTCCTTAATGCAAAGCCTTCATTGCAAACATGCATTAATTTACCCATGTGGGGTCAAGATCACCAAAGGCAACACACACCGCGCAAGAACAAATAATCTTTAAAACACCTTAAAAATCAAGTCTTAATCCGAACAGTCTGTGAAAATTCTCAGTCAACCAGGTCATTTTACTTCAAGAAGGGTTACATTTGGGACAACAAAGACATTTTTACCTTGGTTCGTAATTGAAGAAGCCTCTTGGATGAGAGGTGAAACATTTTTGGGGAATAGGATCTAGTTGCCCCAAAGTTAACCCTTCTGGTAGGATACAATAGAATCCTTATGTTTAATGCATTAAGGATCCATCTCCAAATATGTTTTTAAGACAAAACACTGTGCATGTTTGGAATAATAATTTGCTAGAAAAAGGGGATTCTGTGTTAAATTGTAAATGCAAACATTGGAATTTCCACTTGACACAAGATGCCTTATACGTTACTGAGTCCATTCTGTATGTGCACTGGAGCCTTTAAATGTTCCATCGACTCTGGCTGTGATACCACAAAACCATCCTTGTAAGGTGACCACGAGAAGAAAGGCATCTAAAGGGCAACTTTAAGTATTTAAATTCATTAATCATTAATGCAAGGTCAGGCTGATCAGACCAAGCTCTCAGATGCAGCTTTAAGTTAGTTATTCTATGTACCTGTCACCGCCGATCATAAACTGAATAGTTTTAGGAGTTTTAAAAAGCATACAGTTCATGTAGCGTAAACACACATACCCTACGTCTGTATACCTATATATGGAGCGTGGCTGCCTACCAGGATGTCGTGCGTGCTGACGTCATGACGCAGCACCGCCGCTCGAGTTTTCTCACCCTGCCCTCCTGTAAGAGCCGCCTCACATTCTTTGGTTTGCCGACGCCTCGGACACACCTCAGCCAACACAACCATGGTGGGTTTTTTTGTTGCACTCGACTTAACTAGCATTACCGTGAATATTTGGTAGTTATCTTCTCGTTTGAAGAAAATGTTTTTTTAGTCTTCGAAGCGACGTTAAAATGAGTTTGAGTATCAGATGTGGCTCGCTGGGCGCTAGCGGAAGTGCAACTTTTGATAAGCTAACGTTAGCTTACGCGGTAGATAAAGTTAACAGTCGCACGGTAGGCTAATTAATGTCGCTGAAGTGCCTCTGAGTACACGTATCGTTGCTGAACGCGCTATAGCAATGAAGTATCTTGTTTGGGTGAATCTAACTAACCGACAAATATGTTCAAAAAAACATTTGAAGTTGAACCCGAGCTAGCTTTGCGCTGCGCTGCAAACGGAACCATTTTCATGTAGTGTAATTTCTCTTTGAACAGTCTGACATGTCGGAAGATCAAGTCCTTGGTGAGTTTTGTTTCTGTGTTGTGCTGTTTTCCAGCCCTGGCTTGTTTTGCATGCTTTCATTCTTGCTTTCTTCAGATGACACTTTGCCCTGTATCTCCGCTATCACCCTGCTCTCTGCCCGCCTGTCATAATAGTCGTGGTTTTTAAGACTACGCTTTCCTTCCTCCTTTATTTCCGTACGTTTTCACCACTTTCCACTTGCAACTTGCTTGTCCTTTCCAGATTGAATTTAACCTGGATCAGATTCACGGTAAGTCAGTGAAAGAGGGACCGCCTCAGATCTAAAAACCGATGGCTGTCTTCGGGGTAATCAGGGTGTGAGCTGCATGTTGGTTTTGGATAAAGCGGATCTGTTTTTTAAATGTGAATGAGAGTCGCTTTGCGCCCTTGTCTGGTCCATCAAATGGTGCATATAACGTTAAAATACTTACCAGCTTTGACTGTGTGTTGCAGTGTTTTTTTGTACGTGATCAGTCATGCATTTAGCAGCATTTTTAAAGCCAAACATAGCCAGAGCTCATACCCGTCCTCATTAGTCTTGTTCTGTCAGACAGCAGTCATACAGTTGTGTCAGTTTGCTCATAAACTTTGCCTGTTATCTTCCAAGAGGCTCATCTCCACGAGCGTGCCCTTTTTTGGTGCTAAATACAGCAGTGGATGGTTTTTGTCCCAGGGCTGGTTTGTTTAATCACCGTTGACATAATAGGCTATAGCTAGTCTCACTCTCCTCCTACTTTCCTCCACTCCTCTAATACCAAATATGGTGCTGGGAAAAGTACTCACACACACCAGAAGGGAAGAGGCGCATTCCTCAGAACAGGAAAAACTCCACAACACTGCCTGAGCTTTTTTTTTTGGGAGAATGGCCTGTCCCGTCCCGTAACATTAGGAACGGACTGCTGGCCGGATATTGTGTAATCCAGCCCCCACGTCGTGTTGATTGCTAGAGCAGAGTTCTCTTTTTGTTTGGCTGTGGAGCCAAGTTAAGAGCGTGTAATGTCGGGTCAAAGCTACGTTAATCGAACCTGTGATCAATGACATGATTGCGTCATTGCTGGCAGTTAATAAAGCAAAAGCAACAACCAAAATATTCAATACGTGGTCATTTAGAGGCTTTAGAAGACTTAGTTAGCTTACCGCCCCATTGATTTTTAAACAGTACATCATTATCACAGGTGACAAAACAAGTAGTTGTTTGATTGCATTTGTGTTGTTGTCTTTTCTCTTCTGGCTTTTTTCTCAATACCTTCTTTTTTTTTACTTTAAGGATACTTTAAGTGTGTAAATAAGTGTAAATATAAACCCCTGACTGTAATCTAAAACTGTAAAATAAAAGTGTTAAGTGTAATAGATATATCTATCCACTTTTTGTACTTTTGAGGACTGTTTGAAGCCTTCATCTGAAATGTGTTCACTTTAGATGTGAAGCTTTTAGGATGGTCTTTGCTGTGTCTCATTTTCTTTGAGATAATAAACCTCTATAAACAGTTGAGCCTTAGCAACAATTTGCTTTTAAATAGTTTACTTTGACCCTTATCTTCAGAGTTATATAAACATTTTTTTCTAACATACAGTATCCATATCTGATTGTAGTGGTGCTTTAATTAAGCTTGAACATATTTACTGCTACACGTTTCCCAGTAAGCCTGATATGTTTGATAAGCGTTGGAAACGTATCCCACAAGTTTGCATGTTCACACTAAAACAAAGATGAGTGTGCATGTAGTTTTGCATTGTTGAAGTTAATCTTGTTTTTGTTGGTCTGCAATGTAAAAAGACTGACACGATGACTGATGATGACTAATACAAACGTAATGCATTTGCTGAATTGGAGAAATTAGAGGGCTGTTTCCAGCTGAACAAAGGGAGTCAGCTGTTTGTTAGTGGTTACACATCAGTCTGACATGCAGACGGTAATGGCATTACAAATAGAAATAATTCCAACTTTGAAGTTTTGAGCATTTGGACAGAGCTTGTCCAAGCAGTATGAGTTTGGGATTGCTCTCAGAGGTGTACAACCTATCGATACATCCTAGATAGACTGACTAGTTACCTCCCGCAGAGTGGCATTTCACACCTCTACAGGTTTGTCAGTGTGGTGGTTTTAAATTTAGGTCTACCAGCAGAAAACCAAATACCAGCTTAATCACTTGCCATGATCTGTGCTTTCTCTAGTCTGCTTGTTCTCCTCACAATCTGTCTGGCTTTTCTGTTTCCCATCTCTTCCCAGTTTACGTCCTGTCTCCATAATTCCTTCATACATGTATGCTTATCTCATTTCTACAATAATTTACATTCCTTCTCTAATTCGCTACGTGTTTGTGTATCCTGCAGAGTTCAAGGAGGCATTCCTGCTCTTCGACAAGACAGGGGATGGGAAGATCAGTTACAGCCAGTGTGGGGATGTCATGCGTGCCCTGGGACAGAATCCTGTCAACGCTGAGGTGCTCAAGGTCCTGGGCAACCCCAAGGCTGAGGGTGAGAGGGAAAAAAAACTTAATAGATTGTCACTATCCTGGAAAAACAAGATGAATTCTCATGAAGCTGCTGTGTGTAGTGCAGCTCGAGCCTCTGGTTTACCTTGCATCTCCTCTTTTTCTTGTCTTTGTGCAGAGATGAACTCTAAGATGCTAGACTTTGAGCAGTTCCTGCCCATGTTCCAGGCCATCGCTAAGAATAAAGATCAGGGCTCCATGGAGGATTTTGTGGAGGGACTGCGTGTCTTTGACAAGGAGGGCAACGGCACAGTAATGGGAGCAGAGCTTCGTCACGTCCTCACCACGTTAGGCAAGTCACAGTTTTGTCCGCTGTGAATGGATATCTGGATGGATCTGGACTTTTTGATTTTTGTATTGCATGCTTCATTTCATTGCTACAGAATATTGAAATCTCCTTATTGGATACGTTGCTATGCACAATCTGTTATCATGTTGAAGAAAATCGTGGTAATACCACCTAATATGAAAATGACTCATTTCAGGTGAGAAAATGTCAGAGGAGGAGGTGGAGACGCTCTTGGCGGGACACGAGGATGCAAATGGCTGCATCAATTATGAAGGTGAGAGCGAAAGAAATGAACAAGATGGGATACTTGCTATAATTAGGCTGCCGGCATTTGACAATGCAGTTGCCAAAAACTTGCAAAATATTCAATGTAACCATCATACCCAGTCTTGGCAATGTGATAATGAGACCATGGCCATGACTTACACTGAATGAATTATTGTGCTGTTGATGCGAAATAATGTGTAATTGCCAAGAAAAGTCATTTGCAGAGAAAAAGTAGTTTGAGGTTTCTGTAAATGTCGCTAATGTTAGCCTCGTGATGAGGTAGGTGTCTGTTCAAGTTACGTCTTCTTTACACTCGTGTTTAATTGTGACTGCTTTAAGAACCCATGTATAAATGTCAACTGCTGACATTGTGGTAACTGTTCTTCCTCCACAGCATTTGTCCGCCACATCATGTCAGGCTGAGGGCCGGTACGGTCATTGGGTATACCATGAGATGGCACCACCAAGCTTTCCTGCCTTAGTTAATAATGATGATAATGATCCATTCCCATTAGGGATCCTAAGACTAATCAGCTGTAGTTTTCTATCAGCATACAGGATGATTAGATTTGACTCGTAGGTACCTGTGGGAAAGCCTGGTGGTCCCTCTCATCTTTAGTCCTGAGACTTTGACCCACGTGTAGCCTCCTGCTGTTCTGTCTCTCTCTCTGCAGCCCTCTGTCTTGGCCCCTGGCTGCAGCATGCCCCTCTGCATGTGTCTGGGATGCCCCTCAGTTTATAAGGGGATATAAGGTGGACACATAGGGAAGTGACTGGTCTCATTCAGGGAAAGTCTGGTGGCCACTGTCGACTTATTTGAGCTGATGGGTGTGGAGCTCATATCATTTGCATGTCATTGGTGCTATTAGAAAAATACTAGACTTTTTTTCCTCTGTGGGTGTCCGAGGTGCTCTTTCCATAGACAGTTAGGTAATTACCGTAGACAAGTGTTGCATTCCAGTACAGCCACCAGCTTTGGGAGAGTGGACCAGTCCCTTTTTCTACTAACCAGAGAATTGCAACAAGTTGCTCTTGTGCTGATTGTTTTCTCCTCTGTACTGATGGAAGCTGAATTTTAGCTGGCCGCTCTCTGACTGGACTGTAGTTCCCTTGATCTTCTCCCCTTTCTCTGCTTCTCAACTAGAGGAAAGCAAACCGCGAGGATGGCTTGTCTAACCAGCTCTTCTTGGATCATAGACATGGCCAGATGCTTTGGCTGAATAGGAGATAGAGATGATTACCTCACCTCTTTCTCTCAGTACCCCCTTCAACCCCTTCCTTTTTCTCTGGGTGAGCAGAATACGGGAGACCCGTCTCCAAATGCAGCACCTCCCACCCAGGCTGACCAAAGCTTGGATGAGGAAGGGCCCTCAGTGCCACATGCTGTTTTTGGAGGGGGTCTCTGGACCTGGATCATAATGTCTCACATTTGTTTTTCTCATCTTTCTTTCACAGAGCTGGTCAGGATGGTCATGAACGGGTGAAGATGAAGAGCATCACACTTGTTTTTTTTTTTTTTACCCTGTCACACGTACCCCCTTTTTGCAGTTAGCTTCTACCTGAGTCTTTTCCATGGATTAGTTTTCCACATTTAATTTAAGAAGTGCCTTTACATTCCCGACAGAAGACCACACATGCCCCTGGCCTGTTGCTGCCAGGTCCATTCACATATCTAACCAACTTTGTATGCATTCAAGAGTCTTTGTGCTTGCATTGTTTGCAATAACATTCCAAAATGCAGGACTTAAAGACAACATAAATTCATAATGATATACTGTAACTATTGATACTAGTGTGTCAGTGATGGATGGGACATTAATATATATCTATATATATATATATATATGTAATAAATGTCGGCGACCTACTGTATTTTTGGCTAAGACTTGCTTTGTCTGAGGATCACGTTCCTCCGACTCTGCAATTAACCAGTATCTTCAAAGCCATACTATCATGAGGTAGAAAGAGACATTTCATCTGGGTTCCCATGTTTTTAATCCACCTAAATTCTGTTGCTGCGTTTGAATAAATGTTTTTCCTGAAAACCTATCTTGGTTGTTTTGAGTGGATTCCTTGCTCTCTTGTCAGGTTTTGCACAGTGCATCTATGCCTTTCCGTTGACACAAGAGGGCAGTGTTGCTTCTGAAATCCGATATGTTAAAATGACCAATTTACTATCAAAATATACTGTCTGATACAAGAGAAATATCTGATCTGCTATTTTCTTTTTGAGGCAAAATGAAGAGTTTGATCAGGAGTGTAGGCTTTGGTGCTCATGTCAATATAAACCATAATTGGCTGTGTGAGACAATTTAAGGTTTCTCTTGTTGGTTGCAATTGTTTAGGGACATTGCAAACTCATATTTCAGCCTAAATAAAATAGATTTTTGATATTTCATAGCCACGCTGTAAATTATCCCAGAAATGACTTGGCGACAAAGCACTGGGATATGAGTGGTAGAAGGCTATTTAGTGGCTTCCTGACCTTTTCTTCATTTTCTTCACAAGCAGCCACAACTATTTCCCCTCATTAGGCACCACAGCTAGTGGAGTGTGGAGCTTATGTGTGTGTGGGGTTAGGTTCAGGAGGGTGTCATAGTCCACTGCTGAATAGGTTGTCCACTAATTACTCGGTGTGTGTATGTATGTGTGTGGTCGATGGAAGTCAAGGCTATTGATTATTTTAATCCTCCTATTTGTGAGTCTGTGATCCTCGTGGCTCTGCATTCGACAGGGGAATCACTAATGGGCCTCAGCGCAGCCTGTCTCAGACCTCTCCCCGTCCAATTAACTTTCAACTGGAATCTGCCAGGAGAGAGAGCCGGGGGCTGGGCCCAGGCATAGCACGGCTACATCCCTCTTTCTCCGCTCAGGAGCAACAGATTCACCAAATCCTTTAAGTCTAGAATGCCATCCGTTCTCTGCTCTAATTAGACACTTTACTTTTTTGCCAATAATCTAACATTCGTTCTCTTTAACATGGTGATGATGTCTCTCTCACCCTAGTTTAGGAGCTACATATACTGACTCTAGTTTTATATGACACATAATAGACACAGATAAACAGTTTTTAATCAAGAAAACAGTCGTTAGTGGCTAACTTAGTTTGATTATAATCAAATTGAAGAGCTAAGTAAGTTGGGTATTCTATTTCCCGTAGAGCAAATATACCAGATGTATTCTGAAATATAAATTCACTCATAAATGCAGGGTTTATAAAATAAATATCAGAGTAGGATTATCAATCAATTGAGAGAAATTTGCTAATTTTATTTGAGGAAAATTTCTCCAGCTCCCTGGATGTGTTTCTTTTTTTTTTTGTGGGCTCACCAGCAAATTATCTCGGTTCAAAACCCTGATAAAACAATGTCAAACCTTATCGAACCCTGAACCAATTTGGTTTGTTTGTACAATTGATCACTATATTGTTACGTTTAAAATGGCTGGATTTTGTAGATCCTCGGTGTATTATAAGCTGAGATCAATATAGCGGTATTAATGTTTGTGTCTTAGACAGAGTCTTAAGACATATTGGAAATCCATGCTGTAGCAGGCAGTGGCTGTGGTCAGCCACTGTTGCTTCGATCTCAGCTGTGAGTCCACGCTGCCATGTCATACATCCAATTCCTCACAGTCGGTACAACTCCAAATTAAAACCGAACAAGGGTCCGTGTGTGTTTATGACTGTTGAACATACATGCCTTTATTCAGCCCCGACCTCCACCGCGCCAAAACAACGTGCAAGTACACAGACAAGGTAGGGGTATATATATTTTAATAGCAATTATCTACTCAACCTATTCAACATACCAGATAGCCCAACCCAGGATTACTGTGTTTATACATATGATGATACTTTGACAGGGTCTCTCAAAAATAAAGTACTAAGTAGGTATGGCAGTGTAATTACAGCAACGTGTCTGTAATATTTTATACAACATTTAATGTAAATAAAACACTGCAGCTGTCACTTTCACTGCCTCGTTATCTTACAGCATCTATACATCCATTCATACATACTGACATACCCACCAACACACGCACACGGAATATTTTTTTTTTCAGTAATGCACTTGGCAATTAAAACTTCATCACACACAAGTGCCATCCACAAAAACGCGTTGCCTCGTCACATTAATACGTTTCGTTTTTATCTCACTGTGTGATATCCTGCGTCATAACGGAAACAGGAAACAAAGGTCAAACATCTGTGTTTATGCAGATGGCCTCATTTTAATCGGTACTGCCCTAATGCAGGGGGAATCACAACAGGGATTTAATTCATTTCAGCTGGCGTAATTCACTTGAGGGAAATCAAATGTTTGTTTGTTTTTTTTTTTTTACAACGATGAGCTGCGAAATATAGGCAGGCAATTCAGTCAGAGGTCACTGGAATGGAGAGCGGAGAGATATAAGGTAAGGGCTGGGATACAGTAGGTGCATTTGCCTCAGCTTAGTCATGTTGGTTAATGGCACCCTCAAACACCATTATTGCCGTAAAAAAAAAACAATTAGACTGATTGTTGTTATATTCTAGTTCTCACAATGTCAGTTTATATGGAACACATTTATGTATTTTAGATATTTCAGAGTCACAACGTGCAATTATTATGTGCACCTATACTGTACATCTTCTGAAATTCATATTTGCACACAAAGGGCGCCAATAAATGCAGTTGCTCATGACGATTGGCTCAAAATCACACGACTCCACTTAATTCCACTTATCTCAATCGATCCACACCTCTGTAGTCTGTTGTTTGTGTCTGTGTGTGTATGTTTGCTTGAATTTGAGTGTGTATATTTTTGTTGTGCACATGCAGTCATTATTCACGTGCATGTCTGTATGTGTGTGTGTGTGTGTGTGTGTGCATTAATTTGCATACATACATGTCTGTGTGAGTGTGAATATGTCTGTGTGTGTGTCGGATCAGAGGTTTCAGGTTCAGTCTGGGTAGATGAGGAAGCCGGAGAAGGTGCTGTACTTGTTTGTGTTCCCTCCGTGGACCTTCCCTCCATCCAGCTGCACGCACACCTCATCGCCCACGTCCAAATGCAGGATCACACTGTTGGAGGCGTAGTCGTAATTCTGATCAGCGTCCTGAGCGATGGCGCTGGCTCTTACCTGTCACCCACAGAGGACATATGCATTGACAATTAGAACATAGGCGAAACTGAACAAGCAAATGTCACTGCTACTTAGTCATCAGCTCCAGAAACACTACCAGGCTTTTAAACTAAAACTAATGTCTCATTTTGCTCTTTCTGCAACCGCTTTATTTATTTATTTATTTTTTTTGCATGTTTGGTCATGATCAATTATTAACAGCCTTTAAATGAGACACTCATGAGCATGACATCACCTCTACATTCATGCTGCATAAACAGATGGATGGGGCTGTGACCTCTGACCCAAGAGGTGGACTGAGAACACAGCCACTCAGCTTCTTATTGATCAACTGTGGCTGGAGCTCAAGCCAAAGGACCATGGATGGAGATCTGATTGGGTTGTGGAGATAAGCAGACTCACTGGGGACAACAGGTAGTCTATGGGGAAACTAGCTCAGCCGAGAAACAGCATCACTATCCACACCAGCTATTGACCTGTTGCTTATGATCCCGGGCCAGCTCAATATGCATGATATTGAGTGGCTATGCCGAAGTCAGACAGTTTCACATTTGCATGCTGTGTGAGAGTTTGGTCTTATTGACCCTGCAGCAGTGGATCTTTACTTGTTTGTTAACACATTTAATTGGGTTTACTCATTGTAGACATTTAAATACACATACTTAGATTGAGTTACAGTTGTAGGGAAAACAGCATTTGTCTATTTAATATTGTACTTTTAATTCTATGAGCAACATATCACACATATGTTGTTTAAGTTAGTACCCACTGTGTAATCAAATGTAATTCTGTAATGCTATGTAATCTAAAATAATGGAGTTTGTTTGTTTTGCTGCACAGCCAAATTCCAGTATACATTTTATTAGATAGATAGATAGATAGATAGATAGATAGATAGATAGATAGATAGATAGATAGATAGATAGATAGATAGATAGATAGATAGATAGATGGATGGACGGATGGATGGATGGATGATTGGATGATTGGATGCCTAAAAACCTCCTAAGTAGGATGTATCAATAATTCTGGAGTAGCTGTTCCAATCATCAGGCATATGTCAGCCATCAGTGGCCTTGTGTCTGGCTCAGTGTCCATCTATGGTTTGAGCACTCAATCTGTGTCAGCAGCCAGACAAGCCACGCACATCTCCATGACAGCCACAGAATATGATCTGCAACCCAACTACCATCATGTCATTCCCATCACTGGGGCCCCTTTCTCCCCAACGAGTATGCATCAATTTGAAAACAGTCAATCGCTGAGCAGCAGAGCCTGAATTACTGTAACTAAAAAAAACAGCTCTCTTCCCCCTGCACCAATCCATTTTGTCCTCGTCTGAGCACATTGTCCACCATCTATCAACCCTGAAGTTGTGGTCAATTTTCTGGACACCGTTTCTAGTTCTTCTTGAATGAGATGCAGCTCATGGATGCTTCATCTAACATGCAGCATGTTGGTAGCCAGTGAAATACATGTCCCTGTCCAGTCTAAACTAGATTGATTAAGCGAGCAAAACCGACCACAGCTATTGCTACTCTACTATGTCAGTTTCATTAGATTTCAAATTCAGTCGTCCACAGGGGTGTTTTTAAAATGGCTGTATTTCTCACGGCGGAACTATTCAGCTTTTCTCTTGAACAGAGGATAAGTGTGCACTGTAAGCCACTTCATGCAGGCAAAGTTCAACAAAAAATACAAAAGAAACACCGGTCCAGCAAGGGAAGTGAAGTGAAAAGTGAAGCGAAAGTCATATACCTGTTCCTCAGTCTGTCTAGACACGACAAAGACTGTCGGGCACATGAAGAAGTGAAAGACATGCCTGCACAAACAACCAGAGACCTGGTTATTATAAAACTACGAGGTATTGTAAAACATATATTGCATATAGCTTTTTTTATGTCACCTCCTTATTTTTTTTTCTGTTCTTTATCCGTTTTCATAACCTCTTTGCCTGTCTGTGTGGTGGTAAGGTGCATCTCTTCCCAAGGCATCAATAAAGTCTTATTAAGTCAGTTTAATTTGTGTTTCATGGAAACATAATGTACTGAGTAAAACTAGTACGTGACTCGTATATGGTGTGTATATAGGTGTGCTCATTGCATCACTGTCCCCTAAAAGTTGTGTTCTTATGCTATGCTGCTATTTTTTTTTTTTGATTAAAACCAAAACACCGTTAGTTGTTTTAGAAAAAATATGAATACTGAGTGGCACTCGTGGTAACCAAGAGCCTCTGGCCTAGAGCACCGAAACGGCCAAAAACAACTAATCAGTGTTACATCATGCTGTGGATAAGAGGTCGACAAAACTGATAACTAACTAAATAAACTACTATACAATGATTAAATTATTAATTAATATCTTAAAATATTATAATCTGACATTCTTTATTGTTGTACCTGTTATGCACTCAGGCACTTAAATAGATAAAAGAAAAAAAAAAAGATCAGTACCCTTGCTACCCAATTAGTGTAATTAAACTGAATATAATCTAGCCTTTCTTAGGCCCTCATAAGACCATCTCTCAAATAACGACACCAATCCATTGTCATCTGTAAAGGTTATATTGTTGTTCTGCTTGACATGTGTAGTGACAGCCAATATCACATTTGCATCTTTGGCTTGCAGCTGACAGAGATGCTGTTGTGACTTCCTATCGACACCAGGCATATGTCATCTTGCTCATTATTTTGGCCAAACAGTGTAACGGAGGGAGATGTAGGGAGATCTTACCCCCTCCACGGGCCTTTTTTGGATACTCCTGACTTAACGCATGGACGTGCAGTCGAATTCTGTACGAGAGAATAATATTCATCGCTCAGCGTGGAGATAATTTTTTCCAGTGTGTGATACATGCATTGGTGCTTCAGTTGATGCTTCTGTGTGTGAAGAAATAATGCAAGCCATCCATTAATGCAGATCCCAGACAGAGAGGCATAAGGGAGCCGTGGTGGGATTAGGACAGGAAGCCGACAGAGGAGATGGATACGGCTGGAGGACACAGACTGATCCGTGTGAACCAGGCAGCACTCTGCGCTGATCCTGGAGCTGGAAGGGTTGTGAGCCGTGAGGCAGGGGCCCCCAGGGCTTGCCTGTGGCTGTCTCTGTCTCCGCCTAGCCCTTTCATTATAGGGCCTCCAATAAACACGCCTGGGAGCAGAGGGGGCCACAGGCAAGGGGAAGGGAGGGGTGGAGGTGGTGGTGGTGGGGGAGCAGCTGCAGTGTCATTTTCTGTGCAAGTGGAGCCACAGCGCAGAAGACAGACAAGGATAGACAAAAAGAAGGGAGAGGGAGGAAAAAACAAAAACAAGGGCCAGAGGGTTGAGGAAAGGGGAGGAAGCGGGAGAGGGGGGCTAGAGTAACAGACTGATCAAGCGAGGCTGTTTTGTGAGACCAGGGAGATGTGGTGGTGGTATATGAAGTCTTGTTTTTATCTGTGGTGCTGTGCTCCACTGGTAATAAAACTGACAGGATTCATTCACTGTGATATACTGACCTCTTAGAGCGGAGACAATAGAAAAGTAGCTGTTAAACTTACCTAAGGGACTCCGGCACATGGCAGGAGGGTTTGGGACGGGTGAGAGGGGGTGTTGTGGAAATAGAATATTTATTGAATAGGTTTTCCCTCTCCTCTGGGAGCCCAGGGATTACATGGTGACAAGCGGCTGTAGCACTGAACCATACCTTAGATTGCTATTACCTGCCAGTCAGTATTACAGTCTGTAGACTGCTGCATTGTAATGGTCAAACCTGCACACAGTATGAGAGGGGACGACTTGTTTTAATTTCTGTGTTTCATCAGAGGCGACGTGCGATATTGCATTTAGTTATCTTACAGACTAAAAAGCTAAAAACATTTGACTTTGTCCTCAGAGAACAAATCCTGCTATGCGTCTAACTCTTTTTTTGCCTCTCGCTCTGAGGGTAATTATATTTCACCTGTAGCATATCTGTGTCTCTGTACTCTGGAAGTTAATACAGGTACCGGTCATTACAGCGAGTGATGACATTTTAACACTACAGTGTGAAATAACTTGACCTTTAACTGAGCTATTAAAAGAGTCTATGACAGGTGAAAAAACAAGGGTTAGATTAACTGGGATCTGAGACAGTATCTATTTATCTACACTGCACATTATATTAAGAATATTTAATATACATATACACTGGTGCACCATGGGTGCAATGTAATAGAATAATATAGATAGAGAGGTATAATATTAGAGAGGTAAACATCTCACATATAATGAGGAGAAAGAGAGAAGCTCTGTTGGAAAGGCACATGTGACGTATTGCCATCACAGCATAAAGCATGCAAATATTAGCAGAGACTGCGTTAATAATATTTGCTCCCAAGCTGGAATATTAAGTGGCACACATCTCATGTAGCATTGACAGGGAATTAGAGGTAGAGTGATTAAATATGTTTATAATAGCAGCGACCTGATGAGAAGTGTGTTCATAACTATTTGTCTGGGGGGGAAAAAAACAATATTCAATTATTAACGATCCTTAAAATATAATATGGATCATCTTCCTAAACTGGGTTATCAAATTTGGGAATGTGTGCCGGTTATTTCCTCACTGTGTGAATATCACAACTGGGGGACGATCAGCTGATCAAAAATAGGGCCTAACAGTGTTGAGCATTGTAAATTGTAATTGTACTGTAGGTCAATTACAGTGGCATTACAAACATGGAAGCAACTGAAGTGTGACCCCACTTTCAATCACAAATCCCCTGACTCTGAAGCCCTGTCATGCTGCAATGATTTGTGAAAGTTAGATTGAGGTGTGAGCAGGTAGGCTTTACAGAGTGGGGATTTAGTGAAGGTAATAGGTATTGGATCTATAGGAATCCCATGGAAACCCCGCCACAGTCAGCACATCCTCCTGAGATCCTGGCATGGCATTACTCCACACTCATGTCACATGACACAAGTCACAGTCCGACAGCCAATACCGCGCGCCTATTTAAAGATCATTAGCAAAGATATACGAGTTATACGTCAAAAAGAAAATCCCAGAGGAAATATACTGGTCCGCAGAATTAATTCATCTGCTGCTTTCAAAACGCCCCTGTCTGGAAGTGAAGCCGTTTGTAAACCAGTTTTGTCTCTCTTTCTGGCTGTCCTTGATCACTTGTCAAGCCGAGACGCGTTGAGTGGGTGTCCATTGGTCATCGTGCCTGATCTCATCCTGGCCTTCACCACCAGCCTCCCTGATGCCTCGTCTACCAGTCCACTGTCTCCACACGTCCATTAAGTCATCTATCTTCCTCTGCTCCACCCCTGATCTTCCCATCAACTCACTTGTCTTGTTTTGCCCCCCCCCTTTCACTGTCTCCAAGTGGACGTCTCAGTATGCCCCTGTCATGTCGAGTCTCTTGTGTTTCATTCATTCTCACTGAATCCGTCTGAGTCCTGAATCTTTCTGGACTAGCTGCCTAACAAAGCCAAGGTTACAAATTACCTTATCTGTTGTGAGGTGTAAAAGTTACAACTCAAGGGTAAAGGGAGGAAAGCAAATTTGTGGCTATGGCTTTTTTGGGTTAAAAAAACCCAATGGGCAGGCAAAATATCCAATAAAGCCTTAGCACCTACGGCAATGGTAAAACAGGCCCCTTGATTCAACAGACAGGAATACAACTTGTCAGACATAGCGCCCATTTAGTAAACCCTAGCTACTGACTGACAGACAGAATACCCACCTGCCTCAGGGCTTCAATAACTCCAAACATGATCAGGCATTCTGTAGCACTTCATTTGCACTCCACTTTCATCTAGCAGCAGCTCTGTTTGGGTAGATCCCTGTTAGGTGAGTGCTCTCTGTAACAGAACTTTTTAAGGAGGCCACCTGACGGGCGTCAGATGGACCCGGGCGAAGTTAAATGATTGAGCTGAGTGAAAAGATAATTAATGGGGAATCAATGAACAAGCTGGGGAGGGGTTAGGAGAGGAAAGTATAGCGGGTGTTCAGGGATCTAATCTAAGGCGTGTAAATTATTAAGCAGGCTAAGATGACTTGAATGACAATATAGGACATTTGGTAGGTAGCCTCAAACACATATTCACTTTTTGTGCTCTCCAGCCTATATAATCAAAGGATGATGTAATGGCATTTAGTTTTACGTCTCACCATATCGAGCCAAAATAAACCCTATTTACAAGCTGTGATGGAGCACACGCAGTGTGTATGAGCCGACATGCACCGATGTGCACTTGTTTAAACAGTCCTTGGTACACTACATGTCTGAAGAGTGAGGTCTGAGAAAGAAGAGCATTTGCATTTGCAGTCCTTGATGAATGAATGAATGTAAAAAGCAACTTGAAGAATGTTTCCTGAATTTGGAGTCCTCTGATGAAATCCCTGTGATTTATCCCACCTCTCCGCTCCCCCCCCCATCAGCCCCTCTGTCTTTAATTAGCGTCTGGGGAATGAGGGAGTGGATGAGTGGACTGTCAATTTTATATTCATTATTTATTTAGCCGAGGTGTAAACTGACTGGTCCGCGTACTGACAGACATTTCTCCGGTGCTCTTTTGCACTTCTGTTTAGGCGATAATCAAGCTCTGTGTATGATACTTACTAATTAGACTGTTCCTTTTGGTGGCGGTGTCTGCATTCTGCCACTTGTCATTTAGCCACAGTGCATGTGGGAATGCAAATATCTGTAGCTGTGATTTTAGAGTGTATAGCATGAATTCCCCTTAATGAGGAGAAAGATTTCTATTTCATTCTTTGGCTGTCATGTTGCCACCTGCTAAGTGGAATGTGCTCTGAATCTGAAGAGCTCAATGTTACAGAGGTGAATGTGAGTCAATGGTAACACAGGACGGTCAACAGTGGAAAAAAAAGAAAAATCTGTGGCACGGTCGTGTGTGTGCATACATACAAACACATACGTACAGACCCTCTGTCTTACACACACTTTCGTGCATGCACATACACACACACACACGCACACTTTTACTAACCAGTCCGTTCTTCTTCAGGTCTGCCCACATGCTGGTCCCATCACCACCTCTCATTAGAACATGGTAGGTGAAGAAGTAGATGCCAGGCAGAGGACAGGTAAACTTGCCGGTGCTGGGCTCGTAGTAGTTGCCGACATTGGTCACCACATCATCAAATTTCAGTATTTCATTCCCCTCGTGCTGCTTGCGTAGCCCTGCGTAAAAAGCGATTTTGGGAGTGTAGAGTGAGGGGGAATAGCCACCAGGACCAGGACCTGGGGGGCCCTGTGGTCCAGGTTTGCCTGGCTCTCCGGGGGGTCCACGTTCTCCTTGTGGGCCAGGGACACCCGGGGGCCCACGAAGCCCAGACTTTATCTTCTTCCCAGAGTAATCCTGGGGAGGTGGAGATACCGCTGTCAGCTCCTGACCAGGCTGAGACGTAGCGTAGGGGTCACATACCATCCTGCAGCTTCCAAGCATTTCGTAATGGCTCCCTGCATTTCCGGTGTTCCTCCCTTTGGTTGTGTGGACCAACAGGGGAATGGCCACCAACAGTATTAGAACCATGGCCACACCTACAGCAGCCCCGATAACACGTTTCCTGCGGCTGAGCCGCGAGGCGGCCAGCGTCAGGAAGTCCTCTTCCCCCTTGGCTGGAATAGTGCCGGCCAGGATGAAGCCTCTCAGAGAACCAGTATGGTATGAAAAGGTGAAGAAGGATGTGTAAAGGACTGGAGGAAAAACCAGCGGATCACTGGGCTAAGTGTGGGAGAGAACGCAAAATGGCAGACAGCCAGGGGAGAAACAACCAGATGCAAGAACCCTACAGAAACAATAAAGATGTCCGATGGACCAGGAACAAGATATTTGGAAGCCTATGGTTGAAAAGACCTTTACACACCACAGTGTTTAAGAAAATAAACACGTAAATCTGGACGTCTCAGATTTATGGTGACACACTACAAAAAACATAATTCATGTGATGAAGTCTGGTTCACCTTTTTTTGACTTCGCCTGTTGTCCTCCAGCTGAAATTTTCAGCATCAAACAGAATCCATGACTGGCACTGAGAGGGCTGTTGTGAAAGCGGAGCTTATTAAAAGTATGCTGAAATGAGGGCTGATGACAAATTCAGCTCATCGAGGAGGGAGTGGAGGTGTTGTTTGTTTTCTTGGGTAAAGTGTGATTTACAGTTCTTTTTTTTTCTTTTTTTCTTTTTTTTTAAGAAAAATCTTCTTTCAAGCCCCCCCTTACAGAGCACAGGATTTCACTTCATGTGGACGTCTCACCTAATGCCATGACTGTAAGTGACAAAAGTTCATCAGAGATCTTTTCCTGACACAATCATCTTATGACCGCCACACTTTTATCTTGTTTCCACTGTCCACATTAAAAAGGTGCAGTTTTTTTCAGAAAAACCAATAGCACTTTTGTCTGGGTGTGTCTGGGTGTGCTTTTGAAAGAGTCCTCCTCTTTATATCTGGATCTAGAAATATTAGCAAAAAAGAACAAAGAGATTCAATAACTGATGTCTTTATTTACTACTGTTAGATATTATAATTCCGCAGTATATTTAACTGTAATATAATTACATTATTTTTTAGTCCAAAATGAAATTATCAAGACAAATATCAAAATAAGATTTTATAAAATTCTAATAATAATTAACAACAATGATGAGAATTTAACACTGATTTTTTTCATAGGTGATTGATGAATTACATAAAACATGATTATCCACAATCCCTCATGTTTCCGGTTAAATGTAAAACTGTTCAAAGAAAAAGACAAAGAAAAACTCACCGTCTGCTCTTTATAATCCGAAATTATTTATTCGGAGGATAAAATTCTCTGTGCATCAGCTCAGTCCGCGTCCCACTACAATGACTGAAGGACTTTGGACTGCTGTAGTGCCAAATGGAGAGCCGAAAAGCCGACGGGTGCGCAGGAGATGCCAGGAAAGTGATGAGAGTTTCTTAATCAGCGCTTAATCCCTTCTTTTCTTTCCCGGGGAGAAAATAGAGATTAAACGCCGCTAACTTCAGAGGAAATGATGCCCAGAAAATACCTGCGTGAACACTTTTTTTTGACACAATTCCAAATGAGGGACGCACGGCGATCCGATGCTCCCATCCAGAGTGGCTGTCCACTGTATCGCTTATCGCAGTGTTTGGTCCATGGGCAGTCCTAGTCGACACCTGTTAGAGCTCTCTCTCTCTCTCTCTCTCTCTCTCTCTCCCTCTCTCTCTCTCTCTCTTTTACATCACACCAGTATTTTTATTTGTAGCCAAATGTATTGATATTTAATTATTGGGAACATGTACTGGGTGCCAACATCCATTTCTCTTCCATACTCTGTTTTTAAATTAGATGGAATAGTGAATACATTTCAAATACAGCTGATACAAATGAGGGCTAGACTGCACTGATGCCTCCCATCTGTGTCTTGTTAGCCTGACATTCACCTGTTGTTAGAGGCAAACTCTGTGCAAGCGAAATGTTTGATAAAGCGTTGCCGAACGAAGGCAGATGTTTTCATCTTCTGTGCTGGGCGAAGGGAGGACAGAGGAGGGTGACTAAGTAAAAGCTGCCTCAGCATGATGTGTGAGGAATGGAGAGGAGACACTAAATGTTCCCCTGACCATTGTCTGTGTGTGTGTGTGTGTGACTCGCATCCCACAGCTATAAAGCCTCATTAGTGAGACACCCTGCCCCACACATTGTGCTGCTCTTTTTCCTCCACACACAAGCACACGTGCACACGCAATAGACATATGCAGGTGTACATGCACAAAGAGCTTTTGCACCATTAGTGATGGGGAGCCACGTTCTTCATTCGTATATAAACATTTTCACACCGTTGCAACGACAGCAGGGAAAAAATGTGATGCCGTGGGGGCTAAATTATGCCCCAATTATTCTACAGTTTTTACATTTTTCGTTACCACCAAGTCACATTCACTGGTTAACACCTCCCATTTCAGAAACATCTTCGGCTCATATCATAATTTCCTTAGAGTCCTGTGTCACCTGTCTGACAGGCACAATCGCAGATCGGCGCGTTTAAAGTTTAATGGTCGAAGCAGTGGGAGCAAGGGGAAGAGGTCTGCATACAGTATTGATGACTCTCTTTTCATCAACCACCACCCCTTCGACCTCTCTCTCCTCAGATATGATGACCACTGTCTGGCAATGTACGGATCATTTGACCTGATCCCACCAGACATGGAGAGACGGATAATCGCAGAGTTTAAAGGTGGTTTTCCAAGGATAGGTTGGATTTAGTGGGAAATTGAGGATGTGGAGGGTTCTGGGGGGAGCAATGGCCTGTGATATTTCCATTTGGGAGCGTTGGTATAGCTGAGCAGCGCAGTTAAATGCTGTGTCAGTCCCAGTTTGCAGGTCAGTCAGTCTGGCCTGCTAGAACAGTGCTCAGAGGTCCTGGGCAGCATGGGGCAGATAATCATTGCCAACAGTCAGAGGCAATATGCTCAGGATTGGATTTTTAAAGCCTGTTAAAATATTACTGAGGTGATTAATATTGAAATATGCGCATGTCTTTCAGCTGTCTGTCTCCCTCTCTCCCTATTCTCTTCTTGATTTGCTCCCCTTCGTATTCACACTCACCTAAAATTTCACCATTATGCATTATGTTGATGAAATGTGTCCTGTTATTATTATTCGGTGCATTGCTTCGTCACATCACTGGCTCTGACTTCACTGTGACTCACACAGTCTCCACTGTCACCAACGGAAGACGGGCCCTAGAAGAATCAGTACTGGGCTGTTTGAGTTATTAGTTTGTTTAATAATTGATTTCATATATTATGATACACCAAGAATAAATTTCTGTCTTTTCTGCACACGCCTGCATAATTCGAGCTCTAGATTTTCTCTCGTCTGTTCTGTGTAAACAAGTAAGAGAGGAGCAGGAACTTATTTATGGCTACATTACTCAAGCTATATTTCTCTTCTGCTATGGCTGGTTTGTCTGCATAGTTTGTTAAAGACATACTAATTCTTCATTTCAGCCATTCACAGCAACATTTAAATAACTCTACACTTATTTTTTTTTTTTTTTTGCTTTATTAAATGCACAGCGCAAACCAAACCAAATGTTTCTTACACACAGAGCAGTAATTGATGAAACAATCTCAGTTAGCGCTGTCACAAAAATGCTGGAATATGTGACATATTGCTTTTTGTTTAGAGATAGTGGTATTGTCACAGAATCCACACCGGCGCAGGGAGTGTGACCAACACATACTGAGCATCAGCTCTAAGGGATGATGACATATCGTCCCCAAGAGGCACGTATAGCTGCCGGAGGGCCGTCAATCCCCAGGGACCGCTGCTTGTGTCTTCCACAGTTAACACTGACAGGAATTCAGCCATCAAGCTCCCATTCTTTACCACGTAGATTAGTCCAGCGTAAATCAATTTAGAGGTCATTAGGGTTGTAAAAAGGGGATTTGGGGAAAGTCTAAAACCAGGGAATCGACAGGAACTATACAGCTGAGGAGAAAGATGCTGCAAAAAGACATACAGTCGTGTACTGTGCATGGAAAGTGACATGCAAATGTAAATCACTGAAGCATGTGATGCTTGCGTTTGGTTTGACCCTTGAAAATAAGACTGCTGTGGGATATCTCATGGAGTAAAAGAAAAGAAATGGAGGTCTTGCATTGCAGAAAACATGTCACATTTTTGGCAAGATAATTCAACGATGAATATGAAGTTTGTTTATCCATGCTCACTAGTCCGTGCGTCATATTATTCTTGCACTCTGACATGAATTGTATTATTTTCTCCCCGACTTACCTGAGCATGTGTGTTTACTGTACAGTGTAGCTTTGTAAGCAGAGTGCACGGGTGTGGATGTGTCTACATCCTGGTGCTGTGCTGTTTCATTAGGCTCTGATTATGGGGCCTGATGCAGAGTGACAGTGTGCAGATTGAGTTGCACAGCCAGTCTAATTCTCTCTATTAATAACAACCCTCCACACTCCTGTCCTGAACCACGTTTATTAATCACAATTTGTCATCTGTCCGATGCTCCACCCTCTCCTTCTCTCTTTCCCTCGCCCTCCCTCTTTCTCGCTGTGTTCTCCACCTCCCTCCCTCCCAGCAGGGCCAGTTATCCTCTGCACCTCCCCGCCCCCACCTCTTCCCATCCCTCACCTCAGCTCCGTTCGCCTTCAGCTCAGAGACATGGTCCAGCATACAGAGGGATGTTCTCGCTCTCCTCCCTCCCTCTCTCTCTCACACACACACACACACGCACGCACACACACACACTCCTGCTCGCTCACTTTAACTGCACTCTGGAAGGAGTCTGATTAATCAAAAGCTCTCCAGCTTTAATTGGCCAAATAACAGTTAACAACTTGGATTGTGTGGACTGTTTTGGTAACAATCCGCCAAAGTTTTATTATAATAAATTATAACAAAACAAACCTCGATTTGCAATTACAGAACAGTTATGCTCTAACACATATGAACATTGTACAGTGTAATGCATCATTATAGAGATGTTCAGCGATTCAGTGAGATACTACAGAGTGGCCTTTTGGATCTCATTGATTCTCCTTTTTTTTTTTTTGCATTAATCCAAGCTATCTGGAATTTCTATGTAGACAAAATGCTGTCATTTAATCAATATGTATGCCGGGATATGCACACTGTATTATTGCATTATCGGTGAGAAAATATTCCCATAACTAAAATCACATTTCTGCTCATGTCTCAGTTAAATGGCCCTTAACCCTACTCAGAAAGATGATTTATGAGTCAGCCAGTCCCCTAGGTCCTGCTCTGCCACTCCAATTTTCAAGCTGCGTTTATGCTTATTATATTGACACTTTTAGGATATTCATTTACCCTGAACTGCAATTTCACCTCGCAGCAGAACTTTTCTGATAGTTTAGATCTCCAGAAGTTACAAACATGAGTGTGTCTGCTTGTTCATTGCTCAGCAGCACATATAAAAACCAATGTTTTCTCTGCTGCCAACCCTTCCACAACCCAGTGCTTCCCACCACAACCCACAGCCCCCATCACATAGAACTAGGGTCCCTCTGCTGTTTTCTTTGAGCAGAACGGGTGTTTGGGGAAAACAGAGGCGATTTTCATGTGCAAATGTCAGTCAGTCCGCTCCCAGCAATCACAGGCCCGTCTTCTCCAGAGATAGGGGCTTGAGACACAGCCTGAATAATTTAGCAGCTCTGTGCCACCGTGCTTTAGGGTCGCAACCTTCTAAAGTGATGACAGAAAGACGTTGGCTGACTTCCCCTCCCATTCACTCCCATTACCACTTATTTACCGTTCCTGATTCCAGGCAGACAAAGCAGAAGGCCACACTGGGGAAGAAAAATCATCGCTGCTGTATAAGCTGTGTCATAAAGCAGAGCGCAACCAAACAATGACATTTTCACAGCATCCCCAAGTCGGAGGCGATCCCCTCCTGTCCCACGCTGTGAAATAAACACACAGCACACACATGATCACCCAAGCCAGCAGTCACAGACAAAAGAGATGATGGACACACACGCGCGCAGGAGAAAGGTCGAGAAGTGACACACAGCAGGGACTGATGTCAGAGCGAAAACCCTACCGATGTATGGAAAGGTGTTGATTAAGATTCAGATAGTGATGGGAAAACATCCAGATCTTCTGTTTGAGAGGAGAAGAGATTACTGTGATTTTCAAGGTATGACAAGGAAAAGCATGGAGACATAGAGGACAGAGTGAAAGAAATTGATCCGTCCTTGCGTACAGACACACTCTACATTTCTATCATTCAGTGGGAGACAGACAGCGCTTGGTCTGACAAGGGTGGTCATCACTCGTCTGCAGTGGGGCTTTGACAGCAACATGACGAGGATGAATGGACTGGCCAGCTATCCCAACTAAGACACATGCTGCTGGAGAAATGATACATTTATCTGACTCATAATTTCTTTCAGTCATGATCAACTCCCTCAGTTCCTGTGCTCAATTATCCTTCACTTCTTTCACACGTGCATTTTTTTTGTCAGACATCAAGCAATCAAGAGTTTCTAATGTCAGCCCTCGTTTTGTGGCATCTTCTTAGTCCTAGAGACTTCATATCTACAGTAGCTATTAAGTCTGTAGTATGTAGATATGAATTATTGGCTGTCTCCGAGCATCTCCATAGTACATGAGGATATTATTGGAATGCAAGGAAACGGCAGTGAGTTGTGTATTAGCGATTCAGTGAGACGTTCCCATGGAGATGTCAATTCTGATAGCCTATTAGTCCAGCCAGTGAGATGCGGGATCACTAAGAAACACTTGGAGGAATGAACGACACGTCCTACTTTTCTCTCAACCCTTCCCTCTAACCTCTTGTCATGCACGGCAGCAATACAGTCAGCGAAGTCAAACCTGATCTGGTCAAACTGCATTTATGAGGAGCGTCAGTGGGCTTGTGGTTTGACCTCGTGTCACAGGAATGCGTTACAAGGGCAGGCAGAGGGGAAGGGAGGACACGAGAGATCCCTCTGAATTATTGAGAGTGATTATTTGGTGACTTATGGTTGGTGGCTGTCAGGTACGGCATGATAAATGGTGCCAAGCAAGAATTACACTTTCTCATTTTTCTGCTGTCTATTTATCTGCCTTTCTCCACCTGACCACCCCTTCTCCACGTACATGTATCTCTCTACCTTCTGTGTCCTTGTAGTCGTAAGTTCTCAGACTAACTTTTGGGGCGGCATGTCCTCAAACTTCCTGTAATTAAGCAGCATGTGTGACTGTGGCGTTCACTTCAGGTTTTGGCATTTCGGCATGCTTTTTTAGCCACGATGGAACCATGGCAACGTTGATCCAATGGTTGGTGAGTTAGTTGGTCCAACACTTTGGGCCTGACTGAAATATCTCAACAACTTTCGGATGGGTTGCCAGGAAATTCAGTACAAATCCACGGTCTCCAGAGAAGAAATCCTAATGACCATGGTGATCAGGCACCCCTGTTTTTGTTTTTTAGTGAAATGTCTTGACAACAATGAAATGATTATCATGAATTTCGTATAAATACCCAGGATACTTTTGTCCACTTATCCTCTGAAATAGCTCGACATCTACGCTGTGGATTGGCACAAAATGTCATGGTTTCCAGAGATTCCAGTGGTGATCCCTTCACTTTTTCTCAGCTACACCCATCAAATTGACAGTTGTGATTTTGAGTGAAATGATTTAACAACTATTGAATGGATTGCTTTGAAATTTGGCTCAGAGTTTTATGTCCTCCTTGGGATGACTTGTCATAACTTTGGTCATGATTAATGATGACCCTCTAGCACCTTTGCATTGTCTTTTTGAGCATCTGCCACAATGGCATTAGCATTTAGCTTACAGCCTATTACTTCACAGAGCCACAAGCATGGCTTTGGGTTCTTGGTGTTCTTTTTAATTATGACTGAGGCATTCGGCCGACACTCTCAGAAAATTAACTTATCACTATCATTACAAGGAAAGCAAGAATCACGACCAATGTACCCTGACGATACTGTCTAACTTGAAGATGATACCATAGAAGATAGCATACAAGAGACTGCTGAGAACTAATTCATGAGACAATAACAGTTTTTGTATTATTATTATTATTATTATTATTATTATTATTATTTTGGGTAAATCAGGAGAAAAAATGATTCAAATGAAATAAAGAGATGCTTGAAAACATGGGATTTCAGTAAATGATAGATGACTGTGGGGGGTGACTGCTTTTCAGACCAGGGAGGGAAGGTCATTCTACCTTCAGGGACCAAGAGTGGTGACCATGTGGAAAGATGACCAGGGAAAGGAGCGCTAAATGGCTGGCAGTGACTGGTGTGTGTAGCCCTGGCCTTGAGGTAGAGCTGGGAGCGTGGGCTCTCAGACCACCAGGTTTTTAAACTAACTACAAACAGCCTGAGGCCGCCAGTGAGAGTACTGCAAGAGGAAGTGGACAAGGGTAATTTGATAAGGATGAAAATAAGGCAGCAGCATCATTCTGAATGAGCAGCAGGGGCTGGTAGAAGTGTTTTGGAGGGAGTAGGAGGAGGGAGTTGCAAGGGAAATTATTAAAGTTCGAACATAGAGCTGAGTTGAGGCCTCAGTCTGATGCAGTGCACATTGTAGGTGGAGTTCACTTTGCGAATAGATAAACTGATGGATGATGAGTGGACACAGCGCAGGGACAATCTTGACTTTGGTTGAGCCCATTAAAGCTTAGAATTCCTCCTTCAATGAATAATAAACTCCCACGACCATGAAGTTTGTGGCTCTTCAAGACTTTTCATAGACGCTTCTCGTGTGCGGTTTTGTTTTCATTTTTCTCGTGCGCATATCAGGAGACCCCTTTCCCCATTTCTAATTGACATTCCCTGTTGCATAATGTTTCTAACTGACTGATCAGGTATCAGAGATGGAGTTCTTTGTGTAAATGCAGTCTGAATAATTCATACAGGGCTGTCAGAGAGAGAGAGAGAGAAGGGGTATTTTAGAAATCAGCTCGCTAGGCCCCTGACCATGAATAATTGATCTGAACTGATTAAAATTTGCCGTGATTACCCCTCACCCCCCCAACAGATAAAGCGCCACACCTGTGTTTGCTGTCTCTTTACTTATTCTCCCCTTTCTCTTCTTCCTTCTTCATTCAAACATGTTTCAATTAACCGCATGCTGTCACACAGTGTGTGGAGGAATGTAAGACACTTCAGCATTGTTTCTGGATTTCTAGCAACAAGCTGAATTCACTCTCTTTCATGTGCATTTGTACTCAGAAAACTTTATTGTGCTACTGATTGTAATTTCCCTGATGTTAATTTATACTCTAACTGCTATTCCAAATATTAGACCTTGATTGGCTACAGTTGAAGTGCTGAAAACAACTACTCCTTTTGTCCTCAGGCAGTGGATCCTCAAATTGCAATAGAGTCCGTCTCAAGCACAACCCTAATTGGAAACGGCATACCGTCTGATACGCAGTAATACTTAAAGATACTGTGCTCCCAGCAGAGCTACCTTGAGCAACTTGTCTTCACCCACTGCCCATTTGCACATCAGATAGCATGCATGCACACGGACACGTAGCAGGCTCATTCTTCAATGGGATCTCTTCTCACTTCTCTTAACCTTCAAAGTCCAACTAAGAATGCCACTTAGATCTGTGTTCCAGAGCCAAAGAAAGAAAAGTGTGACAGAGAGCGACTTGAAGGAAGAGCGAGGCAGGGAGCGGGTGGAAGTGTGGGAGAGTGACAGCTAATGACAGTAGCTACAAGCTGTGACCTTTAGAGTGATCACACAAGCATGACGAACCAGGCTCAAGGTGACAGAAAAGCGGGCTACTTTGGGAGAAGATGTTAAGGACAATAAAGCTTTGTGTGTCTGTGGTTTAGCAGTCATGGTGCAGCAGTGGTAATGGAGATTATAGGTACACAGGTGATCAATAACACTGTATTTTTGCCAGAGAACAACGGTGTGTAAATGCTGCCAAAGATAATATGCTCACCCAGAGAGGGTGACTGTGTGGGATAGCATTAATATAATTTACCTTTATTTATCCAGATGCACACGTTTGCCAGTGAGCTGCTTGGAAGGCGTGTGCCTTAGTAAAAGGTACGCTGATAGGACTTGCAGAACAGGTTTGTCATTAATGTAGGTCACTTTCTTTTTTCAATAACATCTGGGGATTCAATTCAGAAATATTGCAGAAATTCATTCCTGAATCCAACATTCCTGAAACCCTGTACCAGCAGTGTTTGTCAAAACCTGACAATTGTATATAGCCTAGTTTACAATATTGCTGACCATTTTCTAAAGATATTTTGAATTGACCTCCTACCTCTCAGGCAGCATTGTTTTCTATAAATATCATTATTATGTACATGAAAATTGAGATTTACATGAGATATGAAATCTATTGCAGTGGCCCATTTGTCACTTTTCCTTCTATCGGAGTATTGCTGTGTAGAAATATATTTGCATGCAAGAAGTCTACAGCTATACCATCAGCTCTGTGAGACTATTCTTTGAGACTATCCTGTGCTTTGAGCCAAATGCTAACTTCAGCATGCTAGCAGGCTCACAATGACAATGTCAGAATGTCTATATCGAATGACTTGAGTTTATCAAACTCCTCAGCTGAGTTTATGTTTGTTTTTGAAATGTAATGTATGACATGACCACATTTACATTGTCCTCCTTACTGTACTGAAATTAATGAATTCCAATGGTAACCTGTTAGGTAGGAAATCACTGTACGGTCACAAAAAAAAAAAAAAAGTCTGCATTGACGTACATTGGACCACATGTCAATGCATTTTGTAGCTGATTCGTAGCTGAAACGCACGCACACGTGTATTCAGTCAGTTTGGAGGACTCACATCAGCAGGCCTGGGTCACATTTAGGTCAACACATGACTATTGAGTATACATGCAAAGAATTAATGCTTCGGCACCATGAGGATGTCTTAATTGCACTGGTTGTTTCATGGCAGCATCCTCAGTGTTCATCAGTACACTCGGGTCCAGTCTGAAAATAGGCGGTCCACACTGTAGAACCATTGATGTATTTAGGCTTTTTTTTTTTTTTTTTTTTTAAAAAAGGGAGGGCAGAGGAAAAGGAGGTGTATTGGGAAGATGTGTCCAGTTCAGGTCCCTGGTGGAGATTTTCAAGTGGCTTGGCGCTCTGTCTGTCCTGTCAGCCCTGAGCAAACACCCCATCCTAAAAAGGAAGAAGGGAAAAAAACTCCCAGCTAGCATCACACACGGCTGGCCAGGGCCTCACTAGCAGTCCACTTGTCTGCTCTCCCCTCCGCAGAGCCTTCACAAGAGATGGGAGGAATACTAAGAGAGCAGGCATAGATTTTCTGCTGGGGGGGTGGAGGAAGAGAGGTAAGGCTGTTGGAGGGTGGTGGGGTTGACTGCCCACATCAAACTCCCCTCCTTTTCTCTCACCCCTCTCCCTTTCTCCTCCTCTCCTTCTCATCTGCCTGGCTCTGGAGGGACCCTCTGTTTGTCAGCCAGGCAGTGGAGCGTCTCCCTCTAACCCCACCTCCTCCTGGTTCTCTGTCTTTTTCCTTTTCTTTCTCGGCTTCTCTGTCTCTAAACCTCCACCTCTCTTTTGCTCTGCTTTCCTTGTCTTTTCACAATCTCTGTTTCCTGCTTTCCTCAGGTTAAACAGTTAAACAGCCTCCTTTAAAGGAGAGCCTATTGATGAAGTCACTCAAGTCCAGACACAGAGAGAGATATGATACAGAGCCTTCAGTGGTAGGGAGACTCTATCGAGATGCAAAGCTGCGGGGAGAGATTGTGGAAATTAATTTGATTTTTTTTAAAATCTTCTAATAATGTTGAGGAAAAAAATACACCGAAACGCTGATTGGGTGTCGGTAAATGAGAGAAAGTGAGAGCGACTGGCCAATTAAGCAATGCAAGGTCTGCATTTCAAACGTACCATTTAAATAGACGAACATATTGCACTGTAATGCATTCCAGATGTGTCCCTGTGTAGCTTTGTAGTCAACAGGCTACATTTGAATTCACACTTAAAGGAGAACTCCATAGATCACATCAAAGTCTGTTTCCATGTCTTGGGAAGTACTACTGCATGTTGTGTAAAGCCTTCTGTGGCTCCAGAGGGAGCCGCGTGAGATCTAATAGCTTCAAAAGGCGTCACTTAAGTCACCGTCGGTTGAGGTTAAACACCTCCGTTGCCCGCTACCTCAGCTTTGCTTTGGACTAGCGACTTGAGTCTAGCTGCTGCTAAGCATAACATGGCCAAACCACCAACCAAACTATTGGTGGTAAAGTCGTATGTTGCATTGTGGGTAATGTAAGCACCAAGTTTGGCATGAGTGAAAAATAAACAAAAAAAGAGCACATCTCTAGTTCTGCTGCTGATTGTCCATCATGAATATAACATTAAAAATCTGAGGTGTATCAAAAAGAATCGTATTTATTTCGTGGTGGAATCTTGCCATTCAGATGCTTTGGTTTCATGTTTCATATGATTTTAAGATATCTATCTCTGGATTAGCCACCTGACTGTCAACGGCTTTCAAAAGTACTATTTCTTCAGTGCAAATTAATTTATTCCAAAGAAACTGTTTCTCCAAATCATGGGAACACTATTTTTGGAAAGACACATCGCTGATGAGTTTTATTAATATAATTTTTCACTGCTGTAAGCACCGAAAACAACATCTATTTCACGTCCAAGGCAGAAATCAGTAATATCAGGAATAGATCTAAAATCCTCGACAAATGGAGGAAAGTGAGAAAATATTTTAACAGCCTGTTAACTTCAGCCCCTCGTTACCCAAGCTGAATTGATCAGCCCTCATTTTCTCCCAGACAGAATTCTCTTCCTCTGTCCTCAGCTCTCTCTCCCTCTCTTTCTTCTCTGCCTGCCTCCTTTAACTCCTCTTTCTGCTTCCCTGCTCTAGTCAGCCCAAGCTCTCTCCACACGTGTGCCAAGATTAGAGGGAAAACGTGGGTCTCTATTGATTTCTATAGCTGTGAGATGACAAGTTTGGTCTCAGATCTCCCTGTTTACATCTGATTCACTGCGAGCTGCTTGTGGTCTCAGAGAAAGAGAGACAATAGGGAATGAGAGTGGGGAGGAAAAAAAAAACACCAATATTCCCATGCTGCATGTACAGGCATTTCTATTCTATATCATCAATGTCTATTGTTTAGGTTGTGTTTGTGAAAGTGCCCGAGGCTAGCCCATTGTGGCACACCACTGAGCTGCCAGGTCAGATTGTAGTAAATGCCCAAACAGAGGACAGTGAGCCACAGTGGCATTTGGAGGAGGAGGTCCCTGCAGACGAAATCCATCATGCCTGCAGATGTGGCCTGCAGCAGGTGCAGGTGGATCACAAACTGCCACAACAAGGGAATCGGTGGAGATGAGAGTAAGGGGGGTGGCGTTGACTGAGGCTCAACACCATCACCATTAAGAGAAAGCCCCTCGACCACATAAAGACCTCCACCCGCCACCCGGCGGACGAGACAAACTACGGCGGAGGTCCCTCTCAGAAGAATTAGACTTGACAATGTTTTCAGATCTGTCATCGTTTTCGCAGACAAATCCCGGACTCTGTGTGACCTTTGACCGCTTTGCTTGTTTCCCCTTATTCTTTCAGGCAGCTGACGCGGAAAGATACACATGTCACATACGTTTTGACGTCTTCGTGGGTCCGTTTTGGTGCCTCGGTTTCGTTTTGCTCACAGTTTTGATCAGCCAGGTCTGTAGCATATTTCTCGTTAAGGATTCTATGTGTCACTGGATGTATAAATCAGTCTTACAACGGGTGCTGGTGTCACTGAAATTTAGACATTAATGGCTGACAGTCTATTGACTGGCCTGCCAGTCTTTGTTAAACCCACTGGCAGCTTTTTCCGAAACCAAAGCCTACATTGCATCCTTTTATACCAACAACAAACTTCCCGCCTCCCCCTGCAGCTATTTATCTACCTTTCAATTCATGTCACCTTTCATTTCTCGCTACTGTTTTCAGCTGTCTTCTCGCCTGACCCCTGGTCTCTCTTGAAGTAAGCATGTGGATTTCTGGCAGCTTGCTGTTTTTTTTTTTTTTCTCTCTCTACCAACATGCCACAATTGTATGATTGGCCTATGAAGGTCTCTTTGAAGCCTCCCTGCATCCCTCTAAACATCTCGGGCAACATCAAAGATCACACATTACAGGGGGCCAGAGTTCAACTTGGAGCCACTGCAATCCAAGCATCATCCCTCCTTTTCCCTTTCTCCCTCTTCTTCGGGGCTCTTGTTCCTGCACAGCACTGCCGAAGGAGAAGGATAGCAAGCGGGGGGGAGAGGAGGAGGAGGACGGAGGAGGAGGAGGAGGCAGCTTCTCTTTCTGCGTTTGTGTCCATCATGTGTCATGGCCGCTCTTGGCTTTCATGTTCTGTCTGGCTGAGTCTCCTGCTCCAGCAGTCTCTGTTTCCTCGCTGAAAATCTGTGTCCCTCAGAGGCAGGAGACGCTCTCTCCTCTGCATCCATTTCAGCTCAGCTCAGCTCAGCTCAGCGTAGCTGGGCTCTGCTCTCACCTTGCTGACACCAGCTCCTCAACAGACACCTCTTCCCTGCACGGGCTCAGCTGGCTGACAGGCAGCTGTCCGTATGGATCAAGCAGAGAGAGGGACACGCACACTGTAGTAGGTGGTCACCATCACTGCCTCCTTTTATAACACCTTTGTTATTGCCACCTCTTTGATTTAGACACTTCTATCTGTACCTAAAGTGACATCAGGTTTGATGTTTGATATTGCTTCTTTGACAAGTTATACTTTTTATCTATTTTGTTGTTTCATTTTTTTCTTTTCTTTTTTTTTTTTTTACTACAGCAGCGCATAATGTTCAAACTAAACGCAAAACACTCTCTTCACCCTTTCATCTTGCTGCTTTTTCGCTAATGTAGAATAATTATGTTCACTACATCTCAAGTGTGGCTAATTGTTGAGCCTAATATAGCAGACTTTGACTCAAACACTCGAGTCCACGTTTGATTACCACGGGAAGGAAAATTCAGTCGCAGGGGCCCAAAACAAGCCAGTGGCTGATGAAGACAAATGTGTAAACACATGTTGGCAGAATTGCTTTTTGGTTGAGCGTGATCGGCTACGCTCAGGAGGGCGGAACCCAGAGTTGTGATTTATAGTTTTGTGCTGTCCCTGGACCACCACTGTCTGCTGCCTCCCACTACTGTAATTACCACATGTGTCTATTAGAATAGTCCTGCTGCCCACAATGCATCACCTCAGCCGAGAGGAGAGTTAACACTTTCCAGAGATGGTCTTGCTATTCAAACGGTGTTCTCTGCAAAAGCATGATACACAAGCAGAGTGGAAAGCAAAAATACACTGCAGATGATGTGATAAAGGTCAAAAAGAACAATGCTGAAAGGTTGAGGTGTGTATCGAAAGCGGGAGAATAAGGACAGACACAGCTATCGTCTGTCAGCAGGACATGTACGACTTCATTTGGATGCTATAAACCACATAAAATGTTAGATGTAGTTTGCACCATCATTCACGCGTTCACTCTTTTTCTGTAATGCTACAGACCTGCCATGAATGTAATTTAGCAAATAACTAACAATAACGTCAAGGTTGTTGTTCTGTGCTCTCCGTGTAGCTTCACCTGTGGATTTCACAACACATTCAATCTTGTTTAGCATTACATGTCCTCCTACATCTTTTCTGCATCCCTGCTGACCACTCAAAATTCTGCCCTGACTTAAATCTGCTGGTCCGGATTCACTTTGCTCTGCCTTGGGCCTTATAGCATCTCCTAGTGGGCAAACTGCCCGCTGTTTTCATTCCCATGAAAATTAATGCTTTGAATAATGTGATTCAGTCAATTCGTCCAGGTACCTCGACAAATAGAGAACTTGACATCTTCTGAGCTTGTTTATAAGGTGGATTTCTCTGCAGTGTTTCCATTATGGATCATTTTCCTTTGCTGTTTTATAGTCAGAGTGTGTGCGCCGTCCACTTCCCACAGACTCTGTCAAAACATTTGTATCTGTCTGCATCAATTACAGTTTTGTTTAGCGTTAATAAACTATTTTACATAAGGTAACTCGATTTCTTTTCTTTCTCAAAATGAATAATTTTTGTTACGTCTACCTGAAAAGGAATTGAATCACCTTTTTCTTCTTCGTGAGAGCTCTGAACCAATAATGAGACCTGGCGCTGAGCTCTGGCCAGTGTCATTTATGCTGTAATTGGCCTAAGGGTGTAAAGGGCAGCCATGCATCAGAGAAGACAGAAAACTAAGTGGCTTACAATGACAGGAGTGAGAGGACGAAATACAAGTAGGGAGTATAAGTCACAAACTCGAGAGAGTTTATGATGCAACATGCATTATGTCTGCGAGAATACATGATCATTACACAGATGAATAAATGCATGCATGATTGAATGAATGTAATACCGCCCAAAGTTATATTCCAGAAGGAACACACTCACATCCAAACATGCTTTCAGCATTCAGCACTCACAATCAAAAGAAAGAAAATAAATTAACTCACAGGTCATCACAGTGTACCATACACAGAAAAACTGACAGCATGCAGCCTGACAACATAAAAAACAACCTATACAACATATTATTCATATTATTCTCACCCCACTTTTTATTAAAGTTTTTATTAATATTATTATTAATCGGAATGCAAATTCATATTCTAAATCTACAAGCAATTAAATAATCGCCATCTTTTTTCCCTTCATCTTATGAAAACCTTTATAAAGTATCATGGCTACTCTTAAACACCTTAATGAACGGTAAACATTTTATTTTGGGTGTGTCACTTATTTTCCAGGCTTGTGCACAAACAAAGGGATGGCTCATTTTTCTTTGTATAATAAAACAAAATGCATCTAATTTCCAGATGCACAGAGGTAACAGCAAAATGTTTCGTGCAAACTTGGTGCAATCAGACTGTTTTTCTTTTGCAGTAAGCAGCTAAAAGACTAAATCTCTAATTATGCCAATATTGATTTTTTTTCTTTCAAGATTCCCACTGATTCAAAGCCTGTTTTCTGATATAAATTGTAGATATATTCTGCCCAAAGTCTCTCACTGTGTTTGTGTTTCACATGAGTAGCCTCCTATGTATTCTCCCATCATTCATACTCACTGCAAACCGCCCAGCGGTGTTTCAGTTCCACCACAAACACCTTATAGACCTAAACTGAATCTCTTCACATCCTGGGTAGCCTTGAAACCCCCAGACCTCCGAATTATAAATACAGTAAATAAGTTGTAGGCAGCATTGCGGATGTTTAAAATGTTTGAATCAAGGGTCATAAAAATGATTGGGGTTACACGGAGGATGGGTTCTGTTGTTCACACCGATACCATAGCTCATTAGAGAAATAACCATGGTCTCAATTGATCTCTGTGACCACAGGCTCAAGTGGTTCCAGCTGAATTTGTGAACCATTGATTTCTATGGCTTATTAAAGATATGAGTATCTGACTATACAGAGAGATATGAAATCAGGATTACCAGGAAATAGAGGTATTGATTGGGTCAAGAAGCCCGAGCTTACATTGAAATTCCAGCAGGGAGACAGGATCTGACATAAGAACAGTGTTTGAGTGAAAGACATGGGAAAATATTCTGATGAGTCACAAATTATGGGATAGAATATTAATGTTATGTCATCATAAATAACTATTTTATATAGCCTACTGTTAGAACCAGCAGCATAAAAGATCAGGGCCTAGTACATACTGCATGCAGCCAGAGTGAGCTGCTTATTACATTTTCACACATGCACAGAAAAACTAAAAAACATGCATCTGTTAATCAGTAATGAAGCATTTGTAACCCAATCTGAAATCCCAGCATATTACAGCCCCCTCTTCTCAACATACTGTAATTAATGTGTATTTAACATTATCTCTGTCACCATTTCTGAGTTTGTTTTTTATTTTGGCTCCTACACGTCACGTACACAGGATTACTGTAGCACCACGTTCTGTAATCAAAGACAACAGACTTTGTTGAAATCGTGTTTTATTCACAGAGTTAGGCAAATTAGTGTCCATCAAGAGAAGCCCGTGGCAGCATGTAAAAACATACAATACAACTTTAGAAAAGAGTAGCCCCAGAATTAAAACTTAAAACACAGGATCAAACCTGTTATCATTCATAAGCTGACTGAGGGGGCTGAGTAATATGGAACAATTAAGTCATTAAGTGTGAGATTATTTGCATTAATAATGTCTGTAACCACAATGGTAAATCTAGGGGATACCAGGTATCTCACCTGGTAGACTGAATCAGGGTCAAAGTCCTCACTGCACTGACCCAGGTATAAATCCAGCCTGGGCTGTCATCCCATCACTGTCTATCTCTCCAGCTGTCACCATACAAGCATAAAAAGAATAGTAAAACTGATCAAGATACGTTGTAATGTTGTTTGAAAATTTAAAAAAAATTGTAGTCCAGGCCAAGAACCTACAGCATGTTAGGACCCATGGCTACTTAATGCTGCCTTTACTACTGTGCTGCTGTATATAACAGCACATCATATTTCATTGCATGTTTTGCATGTAAAATATTAACTTGTAATCATAGCTGTGAAATAAAAAGCCCAATATTTAATGCAGTAACATACATTTTAAGTCCTCGAGTAAAGTACCTGAGTCAACACGACTATAACCATATTTCTTATTTTTAATTGATCATTTCATTTTAATTTCTGGTCTTTATTTCCATATTTTTTGTCCAGTAGGGAGCAGTGTCTCCACACGCTTCAGCTGACCTCATGCGTGACGTCAGCCCGGAACCAGGAAGCAGGCACTCATTTCTTTCCTCTAAACATAGCTCGCTGGGGTGAAGCTACATCCTGTATGCAGACCAACAACACACACCTCACCTTCTACTACAAGGTAAGTTTAACACGCGGCTCGTTTTGTATGGTCGTCATTGAGCTGTATTGTACTGAAGTCTCGCTGCTTTTTCTTGCTCTTGTCTCAAACCAAACTGCCTTGTTGTGTTTCGTCAGAGCTCCGCAGGTGAGTCTGCAGCCGTCGCGGAGACCGTCCTGCCTGCGGGAAAATGTCGTCTGTCAGGGGAGGATCCTGGACCTTTGCCGTAGCCGCAGTCGTGACCTTGTTCCTGCTGGATGTTGCTGGATTCGCGCAGGCGAAGGTAAAACATGAAGCCTCTGAAGCTGGTGTTACTGAGCTGAGCTCGATTTCGTTGCGGAAGACACACAAAAAAAAAAACTGCTAATTGAATGTAAATATTGAACTCTTGTTATTGTGGACTGTGTTTAATCTTTTCAGTTGTTGTTCTGTTTGTTTTAAAATGTGTCTGCATCTGGGAAAGTATAAAATCTGATCAATATAAATGAATTAAGTGAAAATGAGAACAATCATTCTTTGTATATTTTTGTAAAGTAATGTGTTGTATTATCAGATCCCGTGAACAGTACAATGTGCATTGTTTTCTTTAGTTTCTGTAAATAATAAGGACATCTGTGTAAAAACTGATATTTGAGTATTTTAAGCTGGTACAACAAGAACCCGGTGTACATGCCGCAGTTTTTGTACAACAAAAAAAAAAGGCCAGTGCTGTGAGAAATGTCTAACATTCAATCGGGAGTTGTTCCCACTTTGATGCAGTTTTCTTGCCGATTACAGAACTTTGAGGATGTTCGTTGCAAGTGCATCTGCCCGCCGTACAGAAACATCACTGGCCACATATACAACCGAAATGTCTCCCAGAAGGACTGGTAAGAGAAGCCTTTATTTAGACTTGACACACCCAAGTCCAGCTGACACTGGACAAGAGACACATACAGACTTGGTCACATTCGCACCTACAAGTAATCTAGTATCACCACCTAACCTAACCTGCACCTCTTTGAACTGTGTGAGGAAACCCACGCGGGGAAAGGAGGAGAGGAAAACATGCATACTTCACACAGAAAGACCGCAGCCGGTTTGAATCCAGAACTTTCTTGATACGAACCACGCCGCTCATCTGGGACCGTGTCGAAATAAAATCCTAAAAATGTCTAACACGTGAACTTTGATGTGTTTTCCAGTAACTGCCTCCACGTAGTGGAGCCCATGCCAGTGCCCGGCCATGATGTGGAAGCTTACTGCCTGTTGTGTGAATGCAAGTACGAAGAACGAAGTAGCAACACTATCAAGGTACCGCTGGCTTTCTTTGGGTTTTTGGACAACATGTCATGTCATTCATTTTAAACATAAGAAATTTTACTTTCTGTCAGCTGTTTAGGGATTTTTAATATCTAAAGCTGAAATAGATTTGTTCCTAAGACTCATAGTATATCTAAATGTTTCCCTCCCTGTCTGTCTTAGGTAACTATCATCATTTACCTGTCTGTTGTTGGTGCGCTGCTGCTCTACATGCTGTTCCTGCTACTGGTTGATCCTCTCATACGTAAACATGACCCGTACACCCAGCCACTGCACAACGAGGAGGACTCTGAGGTAGCTATTCAAACACATTTATTTCATTTCAACTGAATGTGAAGTCCTTGAATTTATTCTTTTTTTTTTGTGTGTGTGTGTGTGTATTTCAGGAGATGCGCCCGCAGGTGGACAGTGCCCAGGCCAGAGGAAACACAGTCCTGGAGCGGGTTGAGGGAGCACAGCAGCGCTGGAAAAAACAGGTCCAGGAACAGCGCAAGACTGTCTTTGACCGCCACAAGATGCTTAGTTAAACCCTACAGCTGACCTCATGCCAGGTTTAGAGGAGGTTTCCTGGGATCAGCGCTATTACACCGTCACCAGCTGCACTATCGCTAACTTCTTCCTCATTGCACCCTCGACCACCCACCCAAAGTATTTCCTCCCTTAGAAGTGTTTAAACATCAAACAAGCGGATCATTTTATTTATTATATGTAAGGCTTTAGGCTAAGTTGCAGTTGTGAAAGAAACTGCATGTTTTCACACTCTTAACTGCAAGAAATCAGCTCAGCAATTTGCAATGCAACAAATTTTGACTGTCTTGATGAAGCAAGAACCCTTTTTTTGTCTTTTTACTCAAGCTGTGAATAGTTTTAAGCTCCCTCGTGATCATTTTTGTTTTGTTAGCTACTTGCTAAATTTGTATAATAAGCTGCATAATTTATGAAGTTACCTCAGAGCAGGTAAACTCAGTGTGTTTGAATGGTCTGTTTAGCTATTTGGTTATAAATGGTACCTGTGCTATCGCCAAGCATTGCACATTCCCTAGTTCAGCACTAATAATTATTTATTTCAGATAATTATATTATTATATATTCCAATAATGATCTTTTATTTGTTCCCCAATGCTGTGAATAGTCACCTGGGCATATTTAGTATCATTTGCACTGATAGAGTAATTAAAGATTGTACATTTTAGGCTTTGTGATTTCAACGCTTTGATGTTTAAGCCCCAGTATGTGCCTTTTTCTGTTTCTCTCCTCGCGTGGGTGAATGCGTTGCAGCAAACTCCAGAAGTTGTCTCTTAAATGTTGGCAAATCGCAGCTTGTAAAACCTAATCAATACCTGCAATAAGGCCGCCAAGTACTAGATATAAATTCAAGTCTTTCATCTTGGATTTGCCAGTGGGACCTGATTGGAAAACAGTTTGCTCAGTGAGGTAGGCACAAAGCCACATTTGTCCCCTTTATTTTGTAGTTTGATGAAACCTACTTCCCCATGCAAAGAGAGAAATTAAGAATGGGGCATTTAACAGAGCTTTAAAGCCATCCTTTGTTGAATCAAATCTCTGCCACTGGAGAATGTCCTAAATTGGTCAAGCTGCTGATAATGTGATTAAGTGTGGCAGAATCAGGATGCCTCGTGGCTGTAAAGGGCCTTCATGTGCATCACCGTGTGTCAGTGGATTCCTCCTCACGTCCGACTACTGCAGTTTAATATGATGAAGAAAGGCACACTGACTCACTTTACCTCATGCACATTGTGAACTGCTGATGTTTATTTGTCTTTTATGGTTTATCACAGTTTTTGAATGATTCATTATAATTTCATATCACTGGCACCAGTGTTTTGTATTTTATATTTACCTCCAGCCTAACTGGAGTATTGCACCGCTCGTGTGTATACATTTGGCTAGATGTGAAATAAAAGAAAAATAAATGAATGTTTCAGGATATTATTTTGTTTGTCACCACAACTGATTATTGGCACTAGGGGGTGACAGAGTACACAACATAAATACTTTCAGCATTTTTATGCACTGCACAGACACACATCAAATGACTCCTCACATTTGGCTTTGGTGTTATAGATTATGATTATTACACTTTTTGCAAAACCATATGTAGAACTATCCAGACTTATTTCTTTAGGGCTGGGCAGCAATTCAATAATAATATGATTTATAGCAGTATATCAGTAGTAACTAAGTAACTTTCCTTTAAATTGTATTATTGATAACCCCACCTTTAATATTTTTTCGCATTGCACATACAACCATTTAATAAATGGTTTATAACACACTATAATGTATTTCTTACCACACCTTTGTACATATTTAAGTGTTTATTAATGTACAGTATGTCAGAAATTATATTTTCTCCTATGAAGACATATTAGCATTACTACAACAATGTTTTACCATATTGTGTGTTCATCTTTACATAAAAATACATAAATAAACACTTAGGTTTGCATACAACTACATTATAGTGAGATATAGCCCGACCGAGGTGTTACTAACTGTATCGCCGAGCCCTGAATTGGCTCATCGATAGAGTTGTTGGTTTGTTTTCTGATTATTGAATTCTGTGTGTGAATGTGTGTCTGAGCTCAGTATCACTGCGAGCATTGTGTCGCTGTAAAGGAAGCATTGTATCGCTTTATCGCTGCTGATGAGCAGAGGCTGGCAGCCTGTCATCAGTGTATAAATCTGTGCGTGAATGCGAGTGTTGTAAAAAACACTTTCCGAAGAGCGCTCTATAAATACAAGTGATTTATCATTTATATTTAAATACTGTGTGAACAAAGAAACACTTCCACCAGCACAATCTCACACATCTGTGTGTCTTTTTCTGCTCTACACTAGTGTCTAGTAGCAGACCAGCTGAGTAGTTGAGTCTGGGGAAGGGTGGGCAGGTTCATGGGGCTGATGGTGCACCCCAAACTGCATCTCCCACCCTTCAACGTGCACTCGTCTGCCACTGCTGCCCTGCCCCGACCCCCCACCCCCCTTCCCTTGATCCCATCTACTCCCATCTTCCACCCCCGTCGCCCCCTACCCTCTTAACCATCCCCAAGCATGGCCTGTCAGTGGTTCACAGTCTAAATTTAAACTACAGCCCGGCCAACTGCTCCTCCAGCCTCTCTGGGATCCTGTTATTTTTCCCTGCCGTGGGGGCTTTTTCTGTCAGAGGCCCTCAGCCAGGAGGAGAGGCCTGTGGCTCCGTGTGAGGGGGAAAGAGTCAGAGGGAGAGGAGAAGAGGGGAGAGAGGGCGGCGGCGGAGGAGTGCGCACAGGATCGGCAGGTTTGGAACCCAGAGGGGGGGCCTTCACGACGGGGAACTATACAGTGCCTCAGTTTGGGATTATACAGTGAGAGGACACATTTCTAGAAGACTGGGAGCTTGTCTCAGGTGGAGGGGTCAAGATGGCAGCCAACGCAGAGGCGGCCAAGCCGGTCATCATGAATGAAGAGGAGCTGAAGAGGAAGCAGAGGGAGAAGCTGAAGAAGCTACAGGCCACAGGGGGCAACCCTCGACCCGCGAGATCCCTCTTCCTTTTCACCCTCAAAAATCCCTTCCGCAAGGCCTGCATCAACATTGTGGAGTGGAAGTATCCTTTATATCTCACACACAAACAAACACACACCTACCTATATTACACACAACTCACAGCTGTTTGTGTTTGTACTTTTAAGTAGACATTGGCTAAAAATGTGCCTTTTTAACTAGCACCTTTTTTTTCTTGAATATCCAAAATCTAAGGTGCTGAAGGTGTCATACAGTAATTAGAGCATGTAGGCCTCTGACTGAGGACCCTGACAGCTGCAGAAGTTAAGTGTCTGCAGGCCACTGAATTATCGGATATGTAGATCACCTGTGGTAAGCACAGCCAAGTCAGATCTCCCTCAAATGTGTGATAAGGCCACCCCTCATGTGTTAAGACCTTTGTTATGTATTTGGCAGCTCTGTGTCAAAGTCAGCTTTGTAGCCTCTTATATTTTCACCTGCAGAGCTTCTTATGTACATCAAATTAATGATGACGCCTCTTGGCGTCCTGAGAGGTGACTTTTAACGTGGAAATAGCCGGTCTGAAATGCTGCCGCTCTGCGAGGCTTGAACATAAGGCTGGCTGCTGAGTGATGTTATGGTCCCTATAGGCGGTGTTCTGCTTTTAACCTGATGTCCATTGCTGGATAATACGTATTTTACATCTGAAATAGAATCTGCTTATTGTATCTATCCAAAGAAAACAGCTTCACATTAAGACTTTCATAGAATGAATGTGAATTTTATTTTTCACTGACCTTTGTGTCCATATGTGCAGCCAGGCCATGAGTTTGTTGTTTTTTTTTACTGCAGCCATTTAATCACATTGGTATGTGATTCAGTAACACAGGGCATGGCTGCTGTATTTAGAGTCAAATTACAGAAATTGACCTTAAACCAATAAACTCTTATTGTAATTGTTTAAAAGCTTGCATGTTTTAGAACATTATTATAAAAATATCTCAAAGAATATCCAAACAGATTTTTTATTTTTTCTGGTGAGTAGTCTGTGTTTAAAAGGTTTGGTCATATTCTTGGGCTGTGCAGCTGTCTCTCTGCATCACAGGGAGACATGATGCTGACCTGGCAGGGGAATTCTCTTGGAGAGCCCCCTATGGGCGAGAATGAAGCAGCACAGCAGACAAGATTACATTTAGTGGGACTGGTTTGCTTGCTACTCGATGGGCTGTAATAGGGATGATGTTTCAGACAGCATTTAGAGGCACTGGCCGATGTTAGCATTGTGGAGGTTTGTGGTTGTGGTTTAATTAAATTAAATTGTCACATTACATCACAAGAAAGACACACGGTATTCAGTCTTAAGTGTTTCTTACCCTTCCATTGTTCACATTTACTAGATTTATATATGAGAAAACGTTAAAAAAAAGATAACCCTTTCTTAATGCTGATTTTGAGAGTTTATCAGCACACCTCCTCATGTGTTGTTGTTATGATCCTGAGTGAGCCCATCCAGAACCTTTGAGATCATCATCTTATTAACAATCTTTGCAAACTGTGTCGCTTTGGCTGTGTTCCTTCCCATGCCCGAAGAAGACAGTAATAACACCAACTCAAGCTTGGTGAGTATGAACACAAACCATTTCTTTCACGCATGACTCAGAATCTGGCATTGGCATTTGTTTGTCATCGTGTGTCACACATGGGCAATCAACTCATGGACTTTTCTTTCACACATTTTACCGTGACCTCATGTGCATACATGTGTAGGGATCCAACAAATGAATGTGTCTGACTGCTTTGAGGCAGCAAAGCTAAACATTTTACAGCTAAGTGTTTCAGCTCGTCAGCTGGCATGAGTGCCAAGCCCTATTTAAATACTTCCAGACACAACTCAGTTCTTTATTTGGAGTCCCATCTGTGACTGGAGGAAAACATGCCATCAAACAACTGTGCTATTATTTTATCTTTCAGCTGTGGTTAGTTTAGTCTTCTCTTACTACAAACCGGCGATTAAAGAAGACAAATACACAAGCATTTAAAACTGATCAGTGTATTGTATATAGCATTTTTTGCTGGACAGACACTAACCGTGGGAACATCCATAACTCCTCTGGCTCAATGCAGCAGGTGGTTCACAGTCTCCCTCGTTTTAAAGGAACTAGATGGTGGCAGGTGATTCACCCCTGGATGCTGCTGATGTGCTTCCAGGTGTCATTCCAACCTTGTCTCTGTGTGTGGGCAGTGTAGCACAGTTCAGGGACTGAGCGATATAACCCAGGGATGGTCAGAGTGTGTATGTGTGGTGTAGTGAGCAATAGATATATGTTTATTCTTGCACAGTGTACACATCTTGCCAACGCCTAGATATTTGAGGTCGCATTGACACCGGTGTTATGATATTGAGGACGCTCATTGTGCTGTGGATCATTATCTCTGAGAGGTCTACCAACAGCTCAAATGTCAATATAGTCTAAGAGCCGTTGCCCGCTTTCCACCAATCAGTCAATAAACTCCACACACCACTAGGTTAAAGCTATCAGTCTTGTTATTTGCCCATCTGATTGATATACACCCCAGAGAATTTCCTCAAGTCATCAAATATCTGGACCTGAAACTGACCTCAATTCTTTAATATCTTTGCTTTGGCCTACTCAACAGCCTCTTCCAAAATCCTTCTTACTTCTTACTGTGCCATTCCTCAGAGGTGAGCAATGTAAGAAGAGCTGGTGAACTTAACCCCCCCTGTTGCTGTTAGAAGTAGGTCGACCCCCACTGACGCAGGTGGATAGAGGAGAGCCTACAAATGTTGCCTCATGTAACCACATTCGTGTTCATATACTCATAAAATATGATGGTTTGCAACACTGATACACTGCAACACAGAGATGTAGTTCTACTTGTTGCCCCACTTCGGTTCATTGAAATAAATCCAAGGTTGGCCTTGGAGGTTATAATTGATTTGGGACTTGGGGACTGCCGCTGGATGAGCCAGACATCATTGACGTGATTTGTTTAAAAGGATCAAAGGAAAATAAACCTATCATTTATCATTCATAGTATACTATACCTCAAACAAACTGACGCCTGAAATTGTGGCTGGATTCCCAGCTCTATCATACTGCTCTCATATTACATTATGTTGCCGTACACGTCATCAGTCTCCTGTTTATTGTCAGTGCCAGTCACCACTGAGGAAAGTGCAGATTTGCAGATGATTTTACTCAACTATTCTGTTGACCAACTTTGAGGTCTCTACATTTTCTGAGTATTAAGTTTAAATTCTTAAATTCATGGGCCACCTTTAATCTACAAGAGGTTATAAAAGCTAATGAGTTCATCTGATACCAGCAACATCTATTGCTTCCCCGTAACAGGTGCTTGAATGCCAAAGTTGTCATTCACTCCAACCATTCCATATTTTACTACAGAATCATTCCTGAAGGTTGCAAAGTTTATAAAATGTCATTTACTGTTTTTACATTTGTCTTGCTGCAGGAAAGTTTGGAGTATATCTTCCTGATCATATTCACGTTAGAGTGCTTTCTGAAGATAGTCGCATATGGGCTCGTGTTCCATGAAGGCGCCTATTTACGGAACTGTTGGAACATATTGGACTTTGTCATCGTCTTCATGGGGTAAGATGAGCTCTCTGCTGCAGGTGGATATCTCTACCAGCAAAGGACACAGCTTTCCTTTTGACCACATCTGAGACACTGCCATTGACGCTTCTATTTTAATAGACGAAAAGTGAACATCTTATAGTCATATCAAAACTGAAATATTGTTCTGCTGAATGCCCACAAGGGTTTTACTGGGGAAGGCACTTACGGTTGTATAATGTTTTCCTGCAGTCTCTTCACCTTTGCCTTGGATACCATTAATAAGATAGCAGGTGTGCCAATGGAGAAGGGCGGAGGGTTTGACATGAAGGCGCTGAGAGCCTTCAGAGTGTTGAGGCCCTTACGTCTTGTCTCTGGAGTCCCCAGTAAGAAAAACCCTGGATTAATTTGGAAATACTGTGAAGAAAGAATTCTGGAAACAGATTTTGTGCTGTTGTTGCATTTTTTTGGTTTTACTGTTCACATTCAGGTCTGCAGGTGGTGATGAACTCCATCCTCAAAGCCATGCTGCCTCTGCTGCACATCGCCCTGCTGGTGTTTTTGCTGGTCACCATCTATGCCATCATGGGGCTGGAGCTCTTCAAGTGCAAAATGCATAAGACTTGCTATTACACTGGCACAAGTATGTATAAAGGGCACAATAAGACACTGTTGCACTTTTCTATGTTGTCATTTATAGTCAAACCTATAAATTCCTGAGGCTACATTAAAAAATAATATTCATGCTTTGATTTTTTTTGGACCACAGATATCTACTCAACAGCAGAGCTTGAGCTGCCTGCACCCTGTGCTCAGGCTGGCAATGGACGTCGTTGCATGATCAACGGCTCTGAGTGTAGGCCAGGCTGGGAAGGTCCCAATAACGGCATCACCCACTTTGATAACATTGGCTTTGCCATGCTTACCGTCTTCCAGTGTATCACCATGGAGGGATGGACCAAAGTGCTCTACTGGGTCAGTGACTGCTTCAACACTGCGTTGTTTTTAAGTTTCAGTTTTGGTAATTTTGTGCTTTTGTCTCTGAAACTTTTACGTTTGTGCACATTGTAGGTATTTATTGTGTAAAGTACACAGTGTACCTTACAGAATACATTGTTTGTGGCTGACCCAGAATTGTCTTTCAGGTTAATGATGCCATAGGAAATGAATGGCCCTGGCTCTACTTTGTTCCCCTCATACTGCTGGGCTCCTTCTTTGTTCTCAATCTAGTTCTGGGCGTGCTCAGTGGGTAAGACATTTCATCTTATATCCTTTCTATTGTCTTACCTTTTCAGAGGAACAAATTAAATTAATTCATTTTCAATTAAATGTGCTGATTTATTCTTTCCAATCAGAGAGTTTACCAAAGAACGAGAGAAGGCCAGGTCACGTGGAGAGTTCCAGAAGTTGCGAGAGCGTCAGCAGCTGGATGAAGATTTGCACGGCTACATGGAGTGGATCACTCACGCTGAAGTCTTGGATGCTGACCGAGAGGGCAAAGGTCAGCACCGTGAACTGCCTCAGCACCCATCCCATGCGGAGACGCTGTTGAATTACAACTGTTATTCTCTTGTCAGGACTCCTGCCTTTGACCAGTGGAGATTCAGACACAGACAGCCTGTATGACCTGGAAGGCAAGAGTCGAATTGTCTATTACTAGTGAGTCTGTTGTAAATGTCAAATGTAAAATTCCCTGCAGTTTGGCACAATATGCCAGGGTTATTTTTGTGTTTAGCCGCCTGGCCCGCCGTTGGAATCGTTTCTTCAGGATGAAGTGTCTGGTGTATGTGAAAACAAAGGCCTTTTACTGGCTAGTGATGTTCCTCGTCTTCCTCAACACCCTGACCATAGCAACAGAGCACCACCACCAGTCTGCCACCCTCACTTCCCTACAAGGTTGGTCATTAATATATCATTGTAAACATTTTTTTTCACATTTTCTTTACACAAGTTGTATCGCTTTTCCAGCCTCATTCGTTCCTCCTTCTCCTCCCTTCTCTCAACAGATGTGGCCAGTCGTGTGCTGCTGGTGCTATTTGTCATAGAGATGTTTGTGAAGATGTATGCGCTGGGTCCCAGAGCATATTTCATGTCTCTGTTTAACCGCTTTGACTTCTTTGTGGTGCTATGCGGTATCCTGGAGATGATCATGTTTTCTGCAGGAGCCGTGACTCCCCTGGGTTTCTCTGTACTCAGGTGTATCCGACTGCTAAGAATCCTAAAAGTAACAAAGTAAGTCATGTCCCCCTCAAAGGATCATGCTGTTAAATTAGTTGTAGTGTGACGTAAAGTAATTTAACGCCTCTCTTCCTCTAATTGTTTTGCAGGTACTGGACCTCATTGAGTAATCTTGTGGCCTCTCTCCTCAACTCTGTACGCTCCATCGCCTCCCTGCTTCTTCTTCTCTTCCTCTTCATCGTCATTTTCTCACTCCTGGGCATGCAGGTGTTTGGGGGGAAGTTCAACTTTTCCGACCACAGACCCAGACGCAGTAACTTTGACAACTTCCCCCAGGCCCTCATCAGTGTTTTTCAGGTGAGGCTTGACAGAGATTCATAGCTGTTCTGCCCAGGAATGTCTGCTTTTATTTTTTTTCAACCTTTCATGCCTGATATTGATGATTCACGGTGTGAATGAAATGCCCCTACAGTATTATAATCTACCCCATCCTTTCATAGCTGGCATTAATAAATCATTGTCAGTTTTTTAACACTTGACTATCTCTTAGATCCTAACAGGAGAGGACTGGACCACCATCATGTACAATGGCATTATGGCCTATGGAGGGCCTGTCATTCCTGGCATCCTGGTTGCCATCTACTTTGTCATCCTCTTTGTCTGTGGAAACTGTATCCTTCACATAAACCGACAATGCTATCTGGGATTTAACAAGACGAAGAGTCTACAGTCACACCAGCAGCTCTGTGAAGCTGTGCTTTTCATTAAATGCCAGTGTCAGCATGCTAACAATGATGGTGCTAGAAAAGTCAGGGAATCGCCAAATGACATCATCTGGGTCGCATGAGTACAATATTTCATGACAACCCATTCAACTGTTGTTGTGACAAGTTTTTTTTGTTTTCCTGAGCTCAAACATCAGATATCCTCCTCAATGTCTTCTTGGCCATCGCCGTTGACAACCTGGCAGAGGCCGAGAGTCTGACTTCAGCTCAAAAAGAAAAGGCTGAAGAGAAGTTGAGGAGAAAGCTACTAAGGTAACTAAAAGAATTAAGTTTAAGTGAGATGATCTGTTCCCTCTCCTCGTAGCTAAACTTATTCCATTCTTCTCTCACCCTCCAGGTCCAAAATGCCTGACAAAACTGATGAGGAGAGAGAGAGGATAGCTAAGAAACTGGCAGAGCAGAGAGCCAAGACGGAGGGCATGCCCACTACAGCCAAGGTTAGCTTTGCTTCTAGTATCACATCACATATTATCTGTTGGCAATGATATATTATTCAAATGCATGATTAGCTATAATACATGTATATATTTTTTCAGCTCAAAATTGATGAGTTTGAGTCCAATGTCAATGAAGTGAAAGATCCATTCCCACCTGATGACTTCCCAGGTAACACAACAGATGTCTAAATCTATACATTTTTGATCTCTACCAATACATTTCACGGTGATGTAGTTGTAGCAGAAGGCGGTCACTGATTGCAGGAATTCATATTCATTACACTGGCTGTTTACCAGTGCTGATGTCTTGGCTATGTTACAGTATAAGTATAGTAACCCCTCATTATTATTAGACTCAGCCGATTGCCTGAGCCAAGTTTGTAGCAGAGTCTAAAGTTAGGCTGTTTTCACACTACTCTGATGACTACCATATAAAGTCTACATTCAGTCTAGAGAGATTTACTTTTTTCCATAAATATGACTTTCATTTAATTGATGGATCTTTGTTTGGCTTTTCTTCTGTAATGTTGTGAGTAAATCTGTCATTGCACTATAGAATTTTTGATATATAACTATCCTCTAAAATCTTAGGTGATGACGAGGAAGAGGAGCCTGAAATCCCCATCAGCCCTCGTCCCCGACCAATGGCCGACCTGCAGCTGAAGGAAGAAGCCGTTCCATTACCTGAAGCCAGCTCCTTTTTCATTTTTGGTCCACAGAACAAGTAGGAACCGGCATAACAGACGTCAGAGTGATTATAGTTCATGATGACAAGACAATGACTTGACTAAACTCTCATTGGTATGGGTATCCAGGTTCCGTAAACTGTGCTACAAGATCATCAACGCCTCATCTTTCACCAACTTAATCCTTCTCTTCATCCTGCTCTCCTCCATCTCCCTGGCAGCTGAGGACCCCATTGATCCCAAGTCTTACAGAAACCAGGTGACAATCAGGTGTACCACTACATGTTGGACATTAACTCTTAAAGTAAAAGAAGTCCAAGATTAGAATCCTTTGTGCTTTTCTTCCAGATTTTGGCCTATGCTGACATTGTCTTCACAACTGTGTTCACCATTGAGATTGTATTAAAGGTAATGTGCTGGACATTTGATGTTCTGCCTTATTTGGGTTTGACTATTGTTGTTTTTTAAATATCAGGCATTGATATTAAGCCAGAGTCAGTGGATTAAAACATTTTTGCTAAAAAAAAAAAATTCTCTGTATCAACTAATTGATTAATTGACACATCTATTCCTCTGTCTACACATGTGTTTGGTTTAGTGTTCTTGGTATGATTCTGATGTATCTACTGACAGATGACAGTATATGGAGCATTTATGCACGAGGGCTCCTTCTGCCGTAACTCCTTCAACATCCTGGATCTGATTGTGGTCGGAGTCTCGCTGCTCTCTATGGGAATGGAGTGAGTAAACATTTTAAGATTGTCGTATTAGATATGGAACGTACCTTTCGTTTTTTTCCCCCTGAATTACAAATGTTAGTTTTCCCTGATGCACATATGAAGACTGCGTTTTGTTATTTGTTTATGTATTCAGATCCAGTGCTATCTCTGTGGTGAAGATTCTCAGGGTGTTGAGGGTACTGAGGCCTCTCAGGGCTATCAATAGAGCCAAGGGGTTAAAGGTAAAACACATGCATAAAAACATGGCTGGAAGAAGTAATCAGATCCTATACTAGTAAAACTATCTAAAATACAAAATACAAGATAATCATAAATCACAGTATAGATCTGAAGGTTTGTGAGATGATACATGGGAGAGGACATTTGTATAATTCTTGCTTTATAGGTACATACAGTACATATATATCCATATATGTAGTGGAGTAGAAATATAAAGTAGCATAAAATAGAAATGCTCGAGTAAAGTACCTCAAAGATGTACCTAAGCACAGTACCTCCATTAACAACTGATCACTGTTCGTCTTTAATGACAGCATGTGGTCCAATGCGTGTTTGTCGCCATCAAAACCATCGGCAACATCGTCCTTGTCACCATGCTGCTGAATTTCATGTTTGCCTGCATAGGAGTGCAACTTTTCAAGGTGAGTTTTAAAAAGATGATGTTGACAGCACGAAGCATGATACTGTTCGGGTCACATTTCCAAATGAATCTGCTGTATATACAGGGCTTCTGATTTTGTATTAAGTGTGTCACTAATCCTTCACTACACTCTTATAGGGTAAATTCTACAGCTGTACAGACCAGTCCAAAATGACTGAGGAGGAGTGCCAGTAAGCCAAACATTATTCACACGTCATAGACTTTCAGCTATTAAAGTGCTATTTTAGATCGACCGTGCTCTGTGTCTGCTCTCAGGGGATTCTTCTGGAAGCACATAGATAATTCCCTGCAGGACACCGTGCTTGCAAAGAGAGAGTGGCTCAACAGTGACTTCAACTTTGACAATGTGCTCTATGGCATGCTGGCTCTCTTCACTGTTTCCACATTTGAGGGCTGGCCAAAGTAAGCATCAATTTTCATTTGATAATTGCATTTTTTTGATTCTATCTGTTTGATAGAGTGAGAAGACGGAACATCTTATTACGTGGATATTGAGCTGGAAAGTAATTTCATTACCTGGAGCCAGACATGATAATAGAGGCAATATATCCTATTTAAACCGCTGAATTATACATTTCATCTCTAAAAATTAGCCTTGTTGTATCTCTGATCTTTGATCATTGTCCTGCCAATTTCCCCTCGTCTCTCAACATCAATCTGTCTGTTCCCAGGCTGTTATACAGAGCCATTGATTCAGATAAAGAAGACATGGGCCCTGTCTTCAATAACCGAGTGGATGTGTCCATCTTCTTCATCATCTACATTATCCTCATCGCCTTCTTCATGATGAACATCTTTGTGGGCTTTGTCATCGTCACCTTCCAGGAGCAGGGCGAGCAGGAGTATAAGGACTGTGAGCTGGACAAGAACCAGGTAGGCCGAAACCTTCAGAGATGAATATAAAACATTTTACTCAAATGTGACTCTTTATTTTTCTCTTAACCCTATTTCTGTCTCCCCTTCAGCGTCAGTGTGTGCAGTATGCCCTAAAGGCTCGCCCGCTGAGGTGTTACATCCCCAAAAACCCGTACCAGTACCGAGTCTGGTACATTGTCACTTCCTGCTACTTTGAGTACCTCATGTTCTTCCTAATTATGCTGAACACCTTGTGTCTGGGCATGCAGGTATGCAAAAAGTGACGCTGTAACCTAAAAACACTGAGATTGTGTTGAGGCAGATGATGTGTCAATGAATGAGAGAAGAGTTCAGTGTTTGTCATGGCATTTAATCAAAGCTTAAATATAAAATATACTAAAATATGGCGCATTACAACTTTCTGGCAAAATTCCAGACTAATTTTAGTGGCTGGGTTTAGGAGTGCATAAATGCAGGGTCTGGAGGTGATGCAAGATGAACACACAATAAAAGCACCCATGGAGATCTTGTTTAATAATGACAAGAAGAATGCATTTCTTATCATGGCACTCACCAAGTTAACTGTGCCCTGCAAGTCTGATAATGACAACAGGAACTGCCCTGAAAATGTACTTTCTCAATCAGGTTCTTACTATGACAGATGGGAACTTACATGAGTACACTATTTTGGCCCAAAGTTACAACAGCAACATTTGACTCACAATCTGATGACAGTTAGTGAGATTTTTCCCTGTAAATGAAATAATGAAGCACCCTTTGTGCTGGGTTTTGAGTGTTAAACTGTTAATTATTAACAGTTCGCTCTGATATTGCTTTTTCGGTCATGATTATTTAAAGTTATACAGAAAGACTTAAACCGGTATATTGCTCTGAAAGCATTTCTTTCAAGTTATATGTAAACATCTTCACTAAAACCACGTTTTACTACAGTTGTAACATGTTGACATTAATATTTACTTCCCACTTTGTACAGCACTGCAACCAGTCAGACCATGTGACCAAGCTGTCAGACATGCTGAACTTGATCTTCACTGTGCTCTTCACCGTGGAGATGATTCTCAAACTCATGGCCTTCAAAGCGCGGGTAAAGACTCTAATGTTTGCTGTTCAGACGGTTATCCACCTAATCTAGTGTCCTCCTGTCGCAGCAATGCTTTACCTCTCTGTGCAGGGCTACTTTGGAGACCCCTGGAACGTCTTTGACTTCATTATCGTCATCGGTAGCGTTGTTGATGTCATCCTGAGTGAAGTCGATGTGAGTACATACAATAAAACACATCTTTCTTTGTTATCAGTCCTAATGAATTGCACAGATATCAGCTTGTCATTGCAGGTGCTGTATAAAAGTTCCTGGTGTTGTCTTAATGAGACATTCCCAGTCAATACTGTGATTTGAACTGAAGTGGCTGAATGTATTTATTCAATGCTGACCCAGGAGCATAGAACTGTGGCCCAACAGCTGATTGGTGCCAGCAGAGCTAGCTCACAGGACATGGTCAGTACTGTTGTTGGCCATTTCCACCCCAACTCTTCCGCTCCGTTCCTACTCAGCGCTTTGTGTATCTCAGAGGCATTGCCATTTCCATCAAACCACTGTGTCCATTATTGCCACAATTATCCATAACAGTGTTTCAGTAATATTATATTTTCTGCGTGTTTTTGAGTGCTTTAAGAAGGAAGGAAGAAGGAAGAAGGATTTTAGTGTTGTTTTATGTGGTAATGCTACACAAATGCAATGTTTTCTCTGGCCGGTCACTTTTTTCCTGCCACTGTTTCACTGCATTGTCCTCATCTTTTTCATCCACAAACACAAGCTTGTAGCAAATTCAGTTTTCTCCACTCGAAGCCCTTTTTCAACTCTTGTCTCCTTCTGCTTCCCTTTTTTTTCTTCTTAATCCCTCTCCAATCCCTTTGTCCTCCATGCACCTCACCTCACCTCACTCATCTGTCTATCCTCCACAGACTGCCCTGGCCTCCAGTGGAGGACTGTACTGTCTCCATGGCTGCGCTGTAAATATCTGATCTTCACTGCATTGCACTGCTGCATGACCCTTGCTGTGTGAACGCTTCACTTTATTCGCCACTAAACCGTAGCACTGAACCGTGTGTGGCTCAAACTGCTGGAGAAACATCTGTGTTTCTACTGTCTTACAGAGAAAATGTAAGACAAGACGTCAAGGTTTTCGTGTTCCAGTACGCCTCAAATAGTTTCTACACACAGGGCTACAATCCAACAATGAAAATAAATCAGCATAGCAAATATTAATGGTGGCTGGATTGGCTGAAACTGTTAATATTTTGACAATAAAGTGTGTTTACTTGGAATATTTCGCATGAGTTAAAAATTGTAGTTCTTCAAATTTTCAGCAACTAAGACCTGGAGGCTTTGTAACTCATCAAAGGTGGAAGACTGTCTCTAATATTAACCCTACTTTGTGACTGTAGATCATACCTTAATCATAACAGCTGATCAATGCTATGTCTGCTATGTTCCCCGTATTAATGATATAATAACGTCTATCAAATATAACTCATGTAACTACACTGTGTCATCTCTTCATCTACTTTGTGCAGGAGACAAATCCTATGCAAGCGATCGCGGTAAGCCTAAAAGTTCCTTTGTTGAAACCAACAACAGATTTCTGTTGTCTTTCAGTTTTTTTCTATGTTTTCCTTTACTGAAAATCTCTGGTTCTTTTTGTCTGCAGGCGTCTGAAAATGCCTCGGTTTCCATCACGTTCTTCAGACTTTTCCGTGTCATGCGTCTGGTCAAGTTGCTGAACCGTTCAGAGGGAATCCGTAACCTGCTGTGGACCTTCATCAAGTCCTTCCAGGTTTGTCACACTGTGGTCATCATCGTTCACATGTTTTCAATCTCCACTTCTTACAGACGTTTAATAAGCTGACTGTTTGGTTGGTGTCTACAGGCTCTCCCTCATGTAGCCCTGCTTATCGTGATGCTCTTCTTTATCTACGCTGTCATCGGGATGCAGGTACACTCCTCAATATTTATTCTCTGGATAAAAATGTTGTTAAACTCTGTAGATTGGGAATATGTTTCTGAACATTTCTGGATTTTGACTGTGATTTTAACAACCCTTCAGATCTTTGGAAAGGTAGCATTAGTGGATGGCACCCAAATCAACCGCAACAACAACTTCCAGACATTCCCTCAGGCTGTGCTGATGTTATTCCGGTGAGTCTCTGAGACAAAGTCGTTGGTCAAAACGTTACTTGCTGCAAAAACTGAGCCAAGATCTCACTTTACATATTCAGATGTGCTACTGGAGAGGCTTGGCAGGAGGTCATGATGGCCTCCATGTATGGGAAGAAGTGTGACCCCAAGTCTGACTTCCTGCCAGGAGAGGAATACACCTGCGGGTCCAACTTCGCTGTGTTCTACTTCCTCAGCTTCTACTGTCTCTGTGCCTTCCTGGTGAGCAGCAGAGTCAACATTTATCTTCTGGCTGCATAAGTGTTGATCATAAACTGTATAAATAAGGGTCTTTTTTTTTCCTTCCTACTTCAGATCCTCAACCTGTTTGTAGCTGTCATCATGGACAACTTTGACTATCTGACCCGTGATTGGTCTCTTCTTGGTCCACATCATCTTGATGAGTTTAAGAAGATCTGGGCTGAGTACGACCCTGAAGCCACGTAAGCCTGAACACCACTCACAACACGTCGCCCTCTATTTATTTATGTTCCGAACACAGAGGAACAAGGTCAGACTTAATTGGGTGCCTTTTAAAGTTAGTGTAACATGTTTCTCTAACCTACCAGGGGGAGGATTAAACATCTGGATGTGGTGACACTACTGCGGCGCATCCAGCCTCCATTGGGATTTGGCAAGTTCTGTCCTCACCGCGCTGCGTGCAAGGTACATAAACGGGGTCAATAGCCACGTGGTGGATGCATATATATATAACTCATCAGACAGGGAGTGCCCCAATTGTTCACCTGGCGGAGCATGGCTCATATATCAAGGTTGAGTCCTTACTGCAGAGGCCCTTTGCTGTATGTCACCCCCTCTTTATCTTGCTCTCTGCTCTGCCCTATTCCCACCTGAAAAAGCTGAAATGGCAAAAGATTTGTTAAAGATTTTTTGGATTTGATTTATGTCGGATGATAACAATACAATAAAAACATACTGTAGATGGACATTGTACTAAAATAACAGAGTCACAATACATAAAAAGAGACCATATTGAATATTACAAAATAAAACTATTGTAAATGTGTAACCTTAGATTAGATTTATGTCATTTAAATTTGGTAAAAGGAAAAGTCTAAAGTATTAATGGCTGATTTGGACAATAGATCAAATAAAATATAAAAAAGATGGAGTGTTTCTCCCCACACTATGCAAAGTTATATGTACATCTCCCACCCATCAGGGGCCTCCTCCCTCCTAATTTTAATAAACTAAGCTAAGCTAAAAATGATGATAATAATAACGTGCTAAGAAAACAATATTTTAAAAATTCTATTTTTCACTCGTCTGCAGCGCTTGGTTGGCATGAACATGCCTCTCAACAGTGATGGCACCGTCACCTTCAATGCCACCCTGTTTGCTCTGGTCAGGACTGCACTCAAGATCAAAACAGAAGGTACAGAGCAATTCATGCGCAGTACGTGTGTTTGCTTCAACTTGATGTACATAATTAATTCAGTTCAAATTTGAATGGATTGTTCCGAACAGGGAACTTCGAGCAGGCCAATGAGGAGCTGAGAGCCATTATAAAGCAAATTTGGAAACGCACCAGTATGAAACTGTTGGACCAGGTCATCCCTCCTATAGGAGGTGAGTCTATCAACATAAATGGAATTAGTTCAGTTTAACCTTTTTACAATGTAATCCGGCCTTCCTCACACTGATGGCACTGTGACTTGTCTGGTTACAGACGATGAGGTGACTGTGGGGAAATTCTACTCCACCTTCCTGCTCCAGGACCATTTCCGTAAGTTCTTGAAGCGCCAGGAGGAGTATTATGGCTACCGCCCCACGAAGAAGAGTGCCTCGGGCCCAGAGATCCAGGTGAGCATCATTATTTTATTGCTGCCAGACAGGATAGTAACTGTAAAGAAAGATGTCGAGCATTTTTCAGAACAGCGTGCTCTGCAAAAATATTCATATATTTTCTTTTAAGGCACTTATGACATAAATAAATATGTTTTGTATCAGCAAGTTTTTTTTTATGCCCTACACTGTTAAAAATGCACATAGCTTACCTCTCTCTAACACCTTGAGTTTTTCTTACTCTAGTACTCAACTTAATCTTTTCTCTTCTTTCTCTCCTCGTGAATGTCTTGCAATGTGCTTTTCTCTTCATTTTTTCCATATTTTCTGTGTTTTTCTAGGCGGGCCTGAGGAGTATAGATGAAGAGGCGGCTCCAGAGATGCACAGGACCATTTCAGGAGACCTGCAGAATGAGGAAGAGATGGACAGAGCTATGGAGGAGGCTGGAGAGGAAGGCATTTACCAGGTGAGAAACACTCTCTGCAACTTCAAACAACAGATGTACAGACAAAATACAGAGCAGTGATGATTATATTCTGATTATTCATCAGTTTTGGTGAAATTTACTTTTGGATTGAATGCTTTCAGAGTGTCTGGCGAGATTAACTGTGTACACTAATCCTGGATTCTGCCTGCATATGTGTGTCTCGTTCTGTATTTCTAGCGTACACACGGTCTGTTTGGTAACCGCGTGGAGTCATTCTCCAGCGAGCCCACCAACGCTCAGTCCCAACAGATGACCCACCAGCGGCCCCTCAAATTCTCGGAGACACAGCCTGAGTCTCCACTGAACTCCGCTGGCTTGGCGTCCACGACCGAATTTTTCCCCACAACCGCGCCAAAAAGCAACACTAACAACAACGCCTTCGCAGAGTGAGTACCAGACACAGTCCTGTCTAATTAAGCAGGCTAGATGATGGGTGTGCGTTGAAGATTTCTGTTGTCTTTCAGTTTTTCATTTGACAGAGAAGGCAGTCCTGAAGACTTTTATAATCCCAATGAGGATTTAGAGCCAGGTATGTGAATACATCATCAATCAATCTGCCTGTTATGTTACAGTTTTGTAGAAATATGCATAGACTTCCAGATCGATAAATAATGTTTGAATGATAATCATGATAATGATAATCATTATGTTTTTTTTTTTATTCAACTTTGTTCAGACAACCTGCGCTGGAACTTCGTTGTGAGAACGGATAAAACACAGGTAAAGTTTTTTCGACTCATTCGGCGTAAATGATCATGAACAGCTTATGTAGACGATGTATGGATGCATATCGTCTCTTTGCAGTTCCCCTATGACCCTGACTATGGTGAAGGTCAGAGTCTGAGCTCCCGTAGTGCAGCTGACCAGCTCGTCCATGAGGTAAGCGAGGAAGGATCTCTGACTGTTCTTTTATTACACACTGATCACCACCTCTATCTGCAAAAGATATCCTGATCTGCTGTCTGATGTGTCATAGATGGGTGATAATAAAAGGACTTCCTCTCCAGCGCCAGACTCATTTCCTGGACACAAATTAAGCGAGTCCTGGATTGAACCACATTTATTTCTCATTCAAAAGTAAACACAGTTAAGGTTTAGTTTGTTTGAGAACTCAGTTCACTAACTTCAAGAGCAACAATGTCACATAATTACCAGCTGTAAAAAACAGCAGATGGTCACACTAAACTGCGGATCGTTAGTTTTACTCTTTAGTTCTGCATGATTAAACTATAACTTAATACCTGTGGGTTTAAGGTTGATGGATTACGAGTAAAAATGTTGTACTGCGTGTTGTTTTCTCTTCTAGGCTCTAGTACAGGGTGGTCTGGCCTCCATGGCCAAAGACCCCAACTTTGTCTCCGTGACTAAGAGGGAGATGGCTGATGCCATGCGCACGTCGGTAGACGATATGGAGAGTGTGGCTCAGGGCATCCTCAGCGAGCGCTCCAGCAGCGTCGCCTCTGGCAAAAAGAGACGTCCCATCCCCGTCCCCCCTCCTGCCCCCGCTGCGGCAGCACAGGAAACAGGCCAGCCAGATCCAGCTGTGAGAAGAAAGAGACGTCCAGTACCCATGATTCCCTCCGTACAGGAGCCGGATGAGGCCAACTCCAAAGTTTAGAGGTTGAGTTTTACGCGGTTATCTTTACACATGCAGATGGCTCCACCTCACCTCACTTTACCGAGCTTGTTGCCCCTCTTGACAATCTGTAGCAACTTGCCTGGCTCAAGGCCTAAAGGCAACGTGGTTCAGGTTTAATAAATTGTCAAGTGTGACTGAAACTTAACCAAGGAGAAACAATACATCTGATGACGAAACATCCTCTTAATCTTCAGATTTATTGAAACTAATAAAAACACGAACTTAATCTCAGAGCGAACAGATTGACGCACTTCTTTCTTTGTAGCTTTTGTTGAAGTTATCCATTCCATATGACTTATGGGACAACCACGTGAGTGAGCTGAGTGTCTTACTGAAGCCTCACTGAGGGAGCTGGGATAGTGACTGAAATGACTCACTGAACACAGGGAGCAGGCAGCTGTCTTTATTACGCTGCAGTTCAGTGAGGAAGGTGGGAAAGGACTCCACTTTAGGGAGATGATGAATGAGTTTCTGTGCATCCAGGCCCAGAAAGGTTCAACTGAGTATTCAGTTCACGCTCTTAAAAGGGCTCTGGTGCTACTATAAGAATGTTTTTATTTTCTTTATTGGTAACGCAGCGTCCTCTGATCAGTTAGGACTTGCTGAGGTTTCTCCTGCTCACCGCTGTTCTTGTGTGCAGTCGGTATCAGCAGATTTTAAAGAGGACACATCTTTTTTTTTTTGTAACTTTTGGACATTGAGGTACATTTAACCCATCAAATAATGATCCAAAGATTTATTGCATTAAAGTATTTGCTCAATTCAAAGCCATCGAGCAGTACATGTGATTCTCGTCAGTCACTTTAAGTCACTGCTGCAGGTTTTATGTGTTTTTCATGTCATACCATTAAGTTAGAATAGTTTGACCCATACAGTTTATGTATCTTCAGCATACCTGGAGTATGGTGGATTTAGTTTCATAGCTCATCGGGGTATTTAACAAATTTTATTCAGAATTGCATGGGCATAATTATTGCACTTGTTTCATGTGTTGTGCCTGAATACAAACCCTGACAGGCCTTACAGAAGACTTTTTTTTTTTTTTTTTACATTATCTTCTGATCAGCCTGTTTTGCTGTCGTACATAAATTATGTTGCAAAGTTCTGGAGATAGTTTGAGTGAACTTTATAGCTCAACCACTCACCTGGGAGTCTCCTTCACTTCTGGATCTGTGCCATTATGGTTGATGTTACGTTGGTGTTTTCACCGTGGCAAAAGAAATAAATCATCCAAACATTCATTTCTGTGTTAGTTTTCTTTATGCAAACAGAACAGGTGAGCTTCCTCCAGGAAATGATCACGACTAAGGATAAAATGCCTTGAAATGAGGCAGTTAATGCAGACGGAGCCTTGATGAGAAGATGGGTGCATGCTTTGGATGCCCGTGAAAACTGAGCGCCTCTATAAATAGTCGTGCCTTGCAAAGCACGGACCCCCCTCTGCCTTACGGAATGGAAACTAACACAGCAACATGCGTGCTGAATTATAGCTTCGAAAGCTCCTTAAAACTAAAGCAGATCTGTCAAAAGAAACACCTGAAAGTAAAACAAATAAGCAAAATAAGGAGCTTAAATAATTCAAATTTTATTTATTGAAGCAAAGCAATCAATAAAACAGACTTGATAGAGTAGTCTTGTATTGGGTTTTTTCATTCTAAACCTGAGTATCACTCAGAGACTATAAAGAGACTGTTGTCATTCGTACAGCCATTCGACCTCAGATTATTCTTCATTTTTGTGATGATGTTTTAACAAAGCTCAATGATCTCATGTCACCACCAGCTGCAGCTAACGAGGGGTTTCATTTAGCAATCACACAGGAATGTATCCGCCATATTGTAACAACAGTTTCCTGATTAACTGTAAAAAAAAAAAAAAAAAAAAAAGGTAGCACATGAAAATGCAAATACATCTTTTAATACACACAACAGAGAACAGGCAAAGGCTTTAAAGCACACCATTGAAAAGAGGGCCATCAGTATAAAAGCAGGTAAAGTCGACACATGTGATCCATGTGATACAAATTCTACAGCCTGTTAAAAAGGTTTGAATCCCCGCCCCCCCTTATTTTTAATGTGGTTAGAATTATTTGTAATTGATTATTATAATCACTCTTGTATGGCCAAATTGAGAAAGGGCTGGCTCATATAAAATGTACATACATCCTGGTTGTCACCGTCTATAAAGAACAACCCCCCCATAACTAAAAAAAAACCTCACTAATTCACTACTCTAGCATATCCAAAAAAAATACATAAACATAAAAAAACAATAGGAAATAACATGTGGGACCTAATGAATACATGATCTGTGACTACAGAATATGTTAGCAATCCGGAGAGAGGAGCAGATGAACAAAATGCCAGTGTTGGGAGTGCTTGGTCTATTCATTCGGGTTTGGGTTGGCATCGGGATACTGAGAGAGGTCAAAAGTGAGCACCTTGCTGATGACACAATCTCCTTGCTGTAAGTGAAGAGAAGGGAGAACAATATATCGTTACATCATACGTACAGCAGACGTCTGAACTGCATTCTGCATAGACAATAATGACAATATCAAACACACCTCGGGATAAACGCCAATGAGTGAGTCTGCCTTGGTGTAAAATTCCTCCTTCAGAGAAATGACGATGGCCTGGAAGTTCTGCACCGACTGGTCTTTGATGTAATTGGCCACCTTCGGGGTGCAAAGGGAAATGATGAGCTGCAGCTTGTATTTAACGTGATGAGCAGCGTTAATGAAAAACGCGTTTACGTCACAAGCAGCATTGAAGTAAAAGCTCAAGACATGGAATCAGACATCATTTGTGAACAGACCTTGCCAATGTTAGTGTTGTCCAGAGCGGCGTCGATCTCGTCCAGGACAAAGAAAGGCGCGGGTTTGTAGCTGAGGACAGGCAGGACAGATGTTAGTGATATTTAAATCTTTCAGGCAATGTGAACAAACACTTTAATGCAAAGAAATCAAACATGATTTAAGACTGCGCGCCTCCGTTTCTTCACCTGTGAATAGCAAAGAGCAGAGCCAAGGCAGCAACAGTCTTCTCTCCTCCAGACAAGTTGTCCATGGGTCTGAACCTCTTTCCCGGAGCCACACAGTTATAGTTGATGCCATCCAGATATGGCTCCTCTGGATTTTCTGGGCCCAGGAAAGCCTACAGAAGTGGAATGCGGTCGTTGTAAAAGGTTTTGCTTTTGATACACAACTTCCAAAAGGTTGGTTAGTACACGGTCTGTGACTGCACTGTGGCAGTAACTTTATGAATGAAAAAAAAAAAAGGCATACCTGTGCACTGCTGTTGCGTGAGAGAGCCTTGTAGATCTCATCAATGTTGGTGGCCACAGACTCAAAGCAGTTGTTGAAACGATCAAACCTTTCTTTCTTGATCTGCTCAAAGGCCTGCTTGGCTTTTTTGGCTCTCTTACGAGCAGCCTCGAACTCTGAGGGGGACGACGGAAACAAACGTTAAGATGACATCAAGAGCTCTGGAGAGGTTTGCATCGCCTCCTTTCTCTCCTTCGTTTTCATCCTAGCCTTTAATATCCTGCCGTCTCACCGTCACTGGTCTCTTGGAACTTGTCCCTGACGCTCTCGAGCTTCTCCATGGCCTTCATGTTGGGTGCGCTGATCCTCTGGAGGATACTTTGCTGCTCGTTCAGACGCTGCTGCAGTGTGTTTGTCTCCGCCTTGATCTCTTCCTCTGACAATGCATCCTGTAGGAAGTCAGATATAAACATGCTTAAGTTAATGCATGCAGCTTAAACTATAGATGTCATCTCTTTGCTGCCCTTTCCTCTTTTGTGTGTTGTTAAGCAGCATGCTGTGCCTGTGCAGAGACAAGTGCTATGTTATCATTATCACTGTCACCTTTAGGTCTTCAGACAGGTTGCTGTAGTCGATCTCTATAAGAGCCTCTTTAGCGAGAACACTGCTGGACGTCCTCTGGCTGCTGGACTCATCTGTTTGGGAGCTTCCCTGAAATAAAACAAAAGCAGCATGTCATTTTCTAATTCGGTCCCACCGGTATAAAAAGTTTGAGCCTGCCCGAGCGTGCCTCGCGTACCTCTCCCTGGCTGATATCATCCATTGTTCCAGAACGTAGAGGCAACCTGATGTCCTGCATTTTGCAGGCTTGCAGCAGGTTGTGACGGTCGCTGCGCTTCTGCTCCAGTTTCGTCTCGATAGCCGTCACCTCCTTCTGGAGCTGAGTTAATTCTCTGGAAGATACGGGAAGATATGTAGCACAAACCAACTCAAAAAGGTACTGTTTGCATTTGTCACAACACAAGAAATATTCATGTTTGTGTGCGTGTTATGTGTTCATTCGCAGCCACTGACTTGTTGGCGCCACCCAGTTTTTTGCGGATCTCCTCCATGTCGTGGTTCTTGTCATTGACTTCAGATTTCTTGGTGAGGTGCTGGTTCTTCAGGTCCTGCAGTTGGGCCATTGTCTCATCAATGATCTTCATGTGCCTGTGCTCCTCCTACAGGGAGATCAGAAAGAAAACAAAAAGACACGTGAGAATTAATTTGATGAGATTTAGTGAGATTAAGTGAAGTTTTCCTCCTTCACTTTGTTCTGTTTTACCTTCTTGAGTCGCTCTATTTCAGCCTCATCCTTCTTGACAGTCTGCTCCCACATCATAACTTTCTCCTGGTCCTCCTTCAGCTGATTCTTCTCATAGTCAACCTGGATACCCAGGCGAGTCTTCTGGGTCTCAAACTCAAGACTGAAGTAGAACAATGCATGTCAGGTAAGACCACACGGGAAACCTGCAACAGGTCGACTTACAACTCATGACTTAATACAAAACTCACCGCTTCTTTGCGATCTCATTCTGCCTCTTCACCTTCTCCTCCTCGAACTCTCGGATGTTCCTCACTCCGATCTCCTTACAGAACTCAACAAACACCTCATCCTCCACCTGAAAAATAAAAACATTATATTGATGTCATTGCAATGCCACATACTGACTCAGGTTTATAAATGGACCTCACTTTCTGTCAGTCTCACCAGGTTCATGCGGTCTCGCAGGTCAGTGATCTCTCTCTCGCGGGACTGGATGATCCTCTTGATGTCGTTGATACGAGGGCCAAAGTTTGCCAGCTCACTCTCTAGCTTAGACTTCTCCTGCACCACACAAAAAAAATGGTTTTAACGCAACAGTCGCTAAAAGGAAAGAGGAATGGACCTGAGGTGTGACCGGGCTGTACCTGCATGTTGAGGGAGAGGTGGCGGGTTTTTGTCTGCTCCAGATCACTCTGGGAGTACTTGAGCCTCATCTGCAGACCGTGGGCCTGAGACTGCACCTGGCGCAGCTCTGCCTCCTTCCTCTTGGCCTTCATTTGCTCCTACAAAGAAAAACATCAAGTAGAATTTGTTGTGAGTTTACCTCAAGCATAAAGGTGCAGTCAGAGACCAGAGATCAAAAACTATTCACATTTTGAGGTTATTCATAGGATTTCAACTGCATTCTAAGGGAAAAACTTTGAGATACCCTGATAACTAACTAACTAAACTAAAACCTCCCTACTGGAGGTATTAATAATTGAAGTTACCTTGAGCTCTTCTGTGAGTTTTTCTTTCTTCTCTTTGAGTTTGTCCACTGCCTTCTCATCCCAGCGCCTGGCCTTCGCCTTCAAGTCGCTGGCTCCTCCAGAGATGACTCCAGACTTCTGGAAGAGAGTACCGTCCAGGGCTACCGTCTGGATATAGGGAGAGGAGAGGTTAGGAGGAAAAACTGTCAAAATTTATTCTACCAAATTTCCAAACCTTCCATCTTCACGATACAAAATATGAAAAAACTTCAGTTAGTGTCCTAAAAGAAGCCAAGCACCTTGTGTCTGTACGGCCCTCCGAACGCGATCCTTCGTGCATCTTCCACGTTCTCACAGACCAGGGCGTTGCCGCATGCATACTGGAGGGCTTTCTTGATGTGCGGAGGCTCGTAGCGAATCACATCGATCACCAGCTTGGCCCCTCGCAGTTCTCTCAGTTTCTCGTCTGTTGGTTTCACCTTTGATGAGATAAAAGCATAATGATTTTTTTTTTTTAAAAATGAAGCAATTTAGAAACAAAGCTCATTTTTTTTCGTGAGTGCCATTTTCAGCAGGAGGCCTGGTGCCTTATATTGAGCAAAAAATGAATTTCAGCTCTTGTAAACGATGCATGTAAATGAATGTCATTTCTGTTAGTATCTTTGGAATGATGTGGGTGTTCATTAGTAGTGTCACAGTGATACAAGATGCTTTAAGTCAATTTCAATCTTGTTTTTTAGACAGAATTTGATAAGCGTAGTTTATTCAGTATAGCCATCGTCTGTGCTTTCTAGTATTCACCTCGAGATAGTCGAGAGGAAGGAAGGTCTCGGGCTCTCCTCTCTGCTCCTTGATGTATTGAATGCAATCTCTGCCAGTCTTCTCTGAGTCAACAATGATGGCATCCATGTTCTTGCCCAACACTTTGGTCACAGCAATCTGATACTTCTTTTGAGTGGGCTGGCACAGGTCGATTAGACGACCATACTGAAGACAGAAAGAGAGCAGCATAGGTTTCCTTTTATTTTATGACAATTTTGATTCACAGCTTTGACTGAATATAGTAGAGAAGTAATCTCTTGTGCAATATTTCACTCTATACTGTCAGGTTTCTTACCACAGAGCCAGGATAAAGTCTTTTGATGCTCTCCATGATCTCGGCCTTGCGCTGCTGGCGACTGTTCTCCTGCCTGTCGATTCTGGCATCTCCCAGCTGCTCCATTACCTACAGCAAAATCACAATGAGGGGATCTGTTATAGACTACTTCACAAACGACATTTACATTATCATACACAAGTGTAACTGTTCAGTTATACAGCACCAAATCATAACAAAAACGATCTCACAACACTTTCCATATAGACCAGACTGACTGTGTGTGTGTGTGTATATTGAGCACCTGGTTAAGCTCCATGTTGATCTCATCAATTCTCCTCTTGGCCATCTCCACCTCCTCAGTCAGCTCCTCCTCCATGCGCTTCTGCTCATCAAGTGACTGCCTGAAGAGTAACAGGACAAAAGAGTGTGAGTACGATGCAGAAACCTTTAAAATCAATAAGCTGAACGTAGCACTGTGCAAACAATGCAAAAATGAGGGCAGCCTACCTGCTGGTGGAGATGTAATCTTCTAATTTCTCAATACGTTTCTGGTTTTCCTCAATTTCACGGATCTTCTGTTTGATTTTGGCCTGGAGAGAAACAACACAGTACATTGGTTTATTAATTCAAATCACTTCAAACTTCTTTAATCTGACACAGACAAACATGTCATTATCTCATTTACCTCCGTCTCCACTTTCTTCCTCTCCTCCAAGTCGAGGCGGTCCTGGTCAGCCTTCTGGTCACGGTTGAACTTCTCAAGCTCCTGTGCCAGCGTGGCAGCTCGTTTACTGGCCTCCTCCTTCAGCCGGTGGTACTGCTTGACCTGAGCAGAGAGAGAGCAACAGCGGGTCACGTAAAGGCGTCTATATTTTAAGATTTCTCTGATGTGAGACGTCCAATGACTAATGTGTACTATATTCTCACATCATACCTGGTTTTCTTCCAGAGTGAGATCCTGGCCCTGGCTCTGCGCCTCCTCCTCCATGCGCTCCTCAAACTCTTGCTTGGCCAACTCCACCGCCTTCATCTCTTTATCCAGCTCATCCATGTCTGCCTTGCGTTTCTTGTACATCTTCTGGGCATTCTGCAGCGATTTGCGTGCCGCCTCGAGCTTCTTGATCTTGTGGGAGGTGTTCTCTTTGGCCTTGATGTACTGCGGCCTCTTTTGGTTCAACTCAGAGTCTTTCTCTCTGTGGGCAGAGTCAAGTGATTAACAAAGCCCTTGCTTTTAAATGGCATTAGTTACACGAGAGGTAAGTGAGCGGTTACTTACTTGATTTCTTTTTCAATGGTCTGCTGCTCCCTCATCAGCCTGCCCAGCTCTTTCTTCTTATCCTTCAGCTCCTCCTCCACATGGTCCATCTTTTTACGGTCCTTATCAATCTCCTTGTTCCGCTGACCGAGCTCTTTGTTCAGCTTCTCGATCTCAGTCTCGTTGTGGTACAACTTGAAGAGCTGCAACTGAACGCTAGCCCTGGCCACTTCGTCTTTGAGACGCTGGTATCGCTCAGCCTGGCAGAAAGATAAGAGGAGAGAGAGAGAACGTGAATTATGTGAATTCTCTTTTTCAAGAGTGACAGGGCCAAAGCAGGGCCATCTTGTTGTCTCAGTACTTGCACTCTGTGCAATGACACTAAAGCACAATCTCAAGACAGGTAACACAAAATATGCAGCAAATCAACATCATCAAATTACAAAACTAATTACAAGTATAGGGGCAAAGGTTACATGAACGCACTTCATTTCCAACCCAAATAGGACACAAATACATAGAATACATACAGAATATATTTCCAGTGATACTGTATTTACACTGAACACACACTCAAAGTACATACCTCCTCTTTCTCTTGCTTGGCTTCTTTGCGCTCAGCAGCAATGTTTTTCTTACGATGGTAATTGAACTGTGTGTCCTCCTCTGCTTTCACCATCTCCTTCTTCCTACGATCGTACTCCTGGGCCAGCTCTCCAGAGCGTGAGATCTCCTCAAACAGAGCTGTGCGCTCCTTCGGGTTCTTCATCGCAATAGACTCGACAGCTCCCTGCAGGGAGAATAAGCAGGGAATAAAAGAGGGGTTAAGAATAGCAACTACAAACACAAAGTTACCAGATTTATCTCCTCTCGCAATCAAAGCTACGATACTCAGCTACATGAACCACACCACAAAGACTAGTGTCATAAAAGCAAAAAAGCTAGCCTGCGTCCAGGGCTGTTTGTCGCAAGAATAACTTTTAATAATGGATGATTTAGGTTTTCAATTAAGAATAAAGCATTTATTACATTTGTAAAAAAGCAAAGAAAAAAGTCTCACCTGAAAGACCAAGAAGTTCCTAGCCTTGATCAGAATACCAAGTTTTTCGAGCTCTTCGCTGTACTCAGGCAAGCTCACCACCTTGTTGTTGATGCGGTATTCAGAGGAGGAACCTGAAACAAGCGTGGCATGCATGTTAAAACGAGATCAAACATCGGAAACATCACCTTATGAAAAAGCACATATAACGGTGTTGCGTGGGGTTTTAAAGGTTTTATTGTCATTAGACAACACAGGGTTGAACGATCAAATTAAACTCGTCAAAGGATCGTCTTACATTAAATAACTGCTTTACTAGCTTTAACAGTGTAATGACATAACGTTTTCTCAACTGCATCATGGCTGTATTTTGCTGGGTGTGACAATGTCAGAATTGTAAGAAAGTTTTAAAAAAATATTTAATAATTCATGGTTGCAAAGCCGTGCTTTGACATACATGGTCAAAGAAGCAGATGTAACATTACACCATTTTTTCTGCTGTGCATCAACTTCTAATTTAATTCTTTTAACAGCAGAAAAGTTCAAATCTTCTAATTTTTTAAACTATCAGACGGACGGATTATTTCCTTTCACACCGATTCACACAGGTGACATAAATTAATCATACATTCAAACATGAGCGTCAATGGCGGTTCATACCAATGATGACCCTTGTGAAGGATCGTTCCTCTCCATTATCCTCCTGGTACACCATACTGACAAAGGCTCTGTTGGCAGCTGGCTTCCCTACGGGTGCTCCGTGGATTAGATCCTTCAGGGTCTTCACACGCAGGTTACTTGTCTTCTCTGCCAGCACGAAGCTGATGGCATCCATAAGGTTGGACTTTCCTACAACAACAGCATTCAGGTTTTTAGTAACCTACAGAAATCTAAGATGCATAATAGACAAATAAGACTTAATAGTTTATTAGATACACTGTTGAACTTAGATTACTTTATCTTATGAGCTTTAAATTTGCAGTTTTCTGTAGAGGTACTGATTCAGATCTAGTTATTTTAAAAGCTTTAGTTAGTTATGACTAGTTGGACATAACATTTTAGTTTTAAAAAGGTATGAACTGCAATAGAAAGTCCCAAACCATTAAACCTTTACAGACTGAATATAGTCTGATCATGTGCCCAACAAATGAACTAATCTGCACGCATTGTACACAAGTTGACAGTCACAAACGCAAACAACAGACATGTAATACATAATTCGCACAATAGGTGGTTAACTGCTGTTCAGATGCAGCACATAAGCTACAGGTTACGGTAACACTGCACTGTGTTTACCGTTAGCCAATGCTAGCGAGCAGCCTGCATTTTGCATTAGCCGCGAGTTAACACTTGCAATAACAACATACCTGATCCATTGGGTCCGATGATTGCAGTAAACTTATGAAAGGGTCCGATGATCTGCCTCCCTTTGTACGACTTGAAGTTCTCGATCTCTATCAGTTTTAAATAACCCATCTTGGTTATATTTGCGCGGCTGTTCCGAGAAAAATCTGCACGGAAGATGAGCTAGTAAAATGCTAGCGAGCTAATGCTAACAACCAGTGTTTACGAGCTGTTTCAAAGACGAAGCATGCGCGCGAATGAATGAGCCTCTCCGTTCCGTCTGCTGCCGGCCTGTGCACAAGTCACATTATGAGGTGCATTTTTAGTTTAGCTATCTAAACAGCCTCATAATTTTAATCAGACGGACGCGATGCGGTTGTGACAACAATGCGCCATTTTACAATCCGACAGGAAGACCTTCGAGCGCGCGAGACACGAAACCTCGCGATTTATCGCGAGATCACGCGATGTTGTGTTTATGACTTGCGGGCTGCCGCTTAATTCACCTGCTAACGTTAAAAATGTAACTTACACAATAAGTTACGTTGATTTGAGCGAGTGTTCATGTTTTTGTACAAGTGTGCCACTCAGTGTTGGCATTTATGTCAAACACAGGACAACGCACAGCGGTAAAAATGAGATGTTACTATGGTTACCAAGGGCATCCAAACACAACAGAGAGGACCTGAACAGCCTCACACACCGAGAGGTGCCACTCGTGTCTCCAAATTAGGCCACATCTATAAAGTCAGAGGTAAGTGCTTAGATACGTGCTGCCTGTCTTTACAGAAAATAAGTTGAAGCCTCTTCAGGTTTTGGTGTGAAGTTGTCAGGTCATGGCGGGATCAAATGATGGCACAGATGTGTGATAGTTCATTCAACAGAATCATTTATTCCCAGCAGAGATATCAGCCATAATACTCGCTGTTGTAATGTTGTGTTTCTTCCCATCAGGCTAATTAGAAAATGTACAAGGTGGATTTGCCTGTAGATAGGTCCACAGAAAAGACTGTGGAGAGGCGAAGGTCTGCAGAGACAGCACGCAAGGCCCGGATCTTCAACACCAGGCTCCGTGTGATGGGCCTCGACCTTGATGCTCTCAACCAACAGGTCCTGGAGAAGAAACATCAGCAAAATGTGGAGATGCAACGGGACAAAGCTTTCGGTAAATTGTGAGAGCCAGGGAGGGGTCTGAATTAAACAGCTGAGTCACAACTAATATTCATCCATAACTAGAAACACTGAGCCCTCTATGAGGATATTGTTTTATAGAAATCACCTTTTTTATTTCATTACATTGCAGATAATCTGAGAAAGTACCACGATGACATGCTGCTGCTCCAAGACATGAATGAGAAGGAGAAACGAGCGGCTTTGCACACTGATTTGACCCAGTATTGGGCCACTTATCAGCGTGTAGAGGACTCTCGTGATGCTGATCTCAAGTGTGGCCTGAAGGGGGCATTCAGGATCACTGATCCAGAGAGTGAGATGGGGCCTGCCAGTATGCAAATCTTTGAGGTAGGCTCAGCATGACAGACGGGTGCTTGGTGTGCATCAAAGACCAGTGGAGCAAAATCCAGTGAAACGTTAGACGGATATTCACATTACCCCCCTGAATATTGTGTCCTTGTTTCACGTACAGGGAGAGGATATAGGAGAGGGGCAAAGGAGGAGGGAGCAAATGAAGGAGACAGAAAGAGATCTGCGCACACAGAAGGAAGAAAATGAGAGGAGGCTCACGAGAGACAAGAACAGAGGTGAAAAGAGACAAACACGAGCGCGCACACTGTAATCACTGATGAGCCAACATGATGTATGCTATAGCCTCTGTAAATCACACACGTGCTTCATGCTTTCCTGCACAAACAATCACACACTCCTACGCGCAGCCCTTACTGCCAGGTGGCATTGATGGATGCTCATCGCGGAGAGTTGTTATGCCTGTGAGTGTGCCATTGAAGAGCGTTGTACAATGGGTAATGGCTAATGCAGGTGTGAAATACACACAGGAGGTGATTTCTAACCCCTTATGTGTGTGTGTGTGTGTGTGTGTGCACGTCGCAGAGATGCTCGTGAGCAAAGAGCTGGTGCGTCAGGACCTTATGGGCGTTCAGCTGCGCTCACTAGAGGAGGAGTGTAAGAAAGCTGAGCGCATCGCACTTGACAACTACAATCACGCTCTGGTACAGTACTTGCACACGCACACACAGATGGACACACAGATGCACACACGCACACACACACCACCTGCTGATGTGAGCGCTCAAAGCTAAATCCGTGGGGTTTTCAGCGATCACGCGTTGTTCTCTGCTGGGATTTTGAAATTAAAATTGCTAATTGAAAATATTAAGTGATGCGTGCACACACACACACTTGCTGCAGGTAGGCAGCCATCATATTAGTTGGTACCAAACAACATGGATGGTTAAACTGCTTTGATGTATGCGTGGGCCTTGTCTGTTTTCAAAAGCCCCCATTTAGCTCTCCCCTCATTTGCCTGAATGCACTCAGCTGAATCCTCCATTGGGATGCGTCATTATAAATCCTTCAGGTCCTGGTGTTTTTCATGACAATTATGTGGTTTCTCTAATAACCACTCACATGCACGATGCGCATGAAAATCCAACTGAGTAGATCTCTCAGGAGGATGTTTACCATTTGGCGTTCCTCTATGCAAGACATAACCACGTATTAGAGGACGGGTTCTGTAAAGCTTTTGCTTTACAGAAGGGGAGGATCAATCAGCTGTCCACGGATGAGCGGTAAGGCCTTACCACGTCCTATCCCTCCACAGGCTGCAGAGCGAGAAGAGAAACTGAAAGAGCAGCACAAGAGAGAGGAAAAGGAGAATCTTGCAGAGATGGTCCACACACTGACATCCGATATGATGACAGAGCGCACAGAGGCAGCGGAGAGAGAGGCGGAAGGAGGGAGGCCGCCCCGGGTTCTCGTAGACAAGTGGAAGGGAATGAGCCCTGAGCAGCTGAGCGCCATCCACAGGGAGAGAGAAAAACAATGTCTTGAGAGACAGGTACCGGAGTCACTCCAAAGCACAATGCAAATCCAGTGCACACACAGTGAGTGATTCATGTTCATGTCACAAGCTTGTGACCCCTTAAAATGAAACCAAAGATGCGTGACAAATTAAAGGGCTAATATAAAATGTCCCGGTAAGGGTTAACACCATGCTTCCAAAATATATATTCCGTGTATAATATCCTTGTCTAAAATGCACAAGAAATCAACAAGCCAGTCAGTGACCTTTTGTGCCCTCTATGGATCTGAATTCATTATGTTTATCCACTAATTTATTTAGGTTTTCCTTTCATTTGTCAAGCATGTCAATGTTCATTTGTAACCCTCTCTTCTCAGGCTGCTTCTGTCTAAAGGTTGCAGCCAAGTGCCAAATTTTAGTGCCTTTGTGTGTGTTAATATTATCCACTGCTTCAAAAAAGCCTGAAGAAAAAGGTCTAAACCTAAAACATAAAAAATATATATATATTTTTTCTTTCTTTCACTGAATCAACTTGAACCTCTCAGATTTATCTTACACCCTTTTGGTTGGGTCTTAACCCCTCAGGTAGGGAGCCACTCCAAACAAGTCTTAACCTAACGGTTCCGCTCAGGTTTAACATTTAACATTTTATTTCTTGCCATTTTTAGAAGCAGCGTGATGCTGAGAAGGCTCAAGATGCAGCTTGGGAACTCCAACTCCTGAAGCTGTCAAGAGAAGCAGAGGAGGAGGAGAGGAGAGCAGCAGAGCTGAGGAGAGAGAAACGGATTCAAACAGACCACTACAACATGCAGCTGGCCAGAGAGCAGCAGGCAAAGTGAGCGCCTCATACACATACACACACACACACACCTCCTATTCAAGCAGTCGTCAGCAGATGTATTTTGGGTGTAGGTGATGAAGTACTCTAATGTAGAAAAGAAATTTAAATAAGCATTTTTTTTTTTTTTTGGAAACAGTTGCTCACCACGTGTTTATTTGTGTCTCTGTCTGCCTCAGTCAGGAGTACCTGAACAAGAAGCTATACACCAACAAACCCACCAAGGAGTACTTTTATCAATTCAACACCGGCTCCCGCTGACCACCACACACCTTACACCTTTGTCCTCCCGTGGCTATGTGTTAATAAAGTCTATTGATTGTTATTCTCAAACACAATGTAAATTGAATCCTGAGTGATCAATACCTGCTGCCAAGTGACACAAATGCATCGATTTTATCGGCTGATGACAAAAAAGGGACCCTTTTTCTTTTTTTTTTTACAGATTGTTCCACGTACTTTATTTTTCAGTCATATATCCAGTTACAGTGGTAGATTCATAATGCAGTTACAGTTATATTGGCCCCATGTGTGGTACAAGTCCACCCAAATCCCCTCGTTCACCCATGATACATGTAAATACCATCAGTCCCATTGTGCTAACTGTGCACCCCACACACCACAAAGAGGCACATCTACACCCCAGCAGTGACAATCACTCCCGTCTCCCTTTTCCTCCCCTCCTCCCTCCCTTGTTTTCTCTCACCTCTCCCATCGCACTCAGGCATCGCCGTTTAAAATCTGTTTACTTGTTCTGAGTTCTGAAGTAGCTTCTCTTTGTGAACCAATTCACTTTTTTATTAGGTTTTTATCTTTTAACTACAAAAAATGGGGGGAAAAAACAGGAGTGGAAAAGCAAAAGGCCAGCAGCCTTCAGCTTTCCCCTCGACACATGAAAAGCTAAGAGTGACTGGCAGTCGAGTGAGTATCTGTGTGTGTACACTCATTCCTCATTCAAAAGCTAACATTTGCCCCGAACACTGACAAACACAGATGTTTAGCAGCAGATAGTCAAGTTAGAATATTGGCATATTTTGTCATTCACCGCTTGTGTATGAAAATAGATTTTTTTTTTTAAAAGCTTTATTTGTCCTGAGTGTGTCTGAATAACCAACATCAGGGAGCGTATGCACACCTCCATCAGTGCCACCAGCTTTTTTAGACATCCCATATACTTTTCCTCAGGGACTGTCAGGTGATGTTTAGCCAGTGTCAAGCTTTTATTTGAATAGAGAGAACTGAGGCAGCAATGTTGCATATATGTCCTCCCTGTGGCATGCACAAACCGGCTCGCTGCATCTCCGCCTCTCGTAACTGTATCAGACAAAAACTCCACAGATATTCACTGCGCTGCAATGCATTGCTGGATATGGTTATGGGCATGAACGCAACCTTAGCTTTCATTGTAATGTAACTACTACTATCACTAAATGACACTAATGAACAGTTTTTTTGATTTTCAAATTTTGAAATGTTTGCAAACATCTACAGAACAATGTGGATTTTTTTTTTTTCTTTTTTTTCTTTTTTTTTTCCTCAACTATGAACTATTTTTGCTAAAACAGCCAAATCTCACTGCAATCGTTAGTCAAAAATGGAAAGTTTGAATTCATAGCAATAGTACAAACAAGAAAAATGACAACTTGCAACATTTTTTTAAAATTAAGTGATTTCAAACCTGCACCTTTTTTTCACATTTTTTATATCAAACATGTTTGGGTTCATCAAAACAATCTGTAAGGGTTGTATTTACATTCTGTGGGGAAAAAGCTGTCCTTCCAGGTCTTCTCATAACCACTTGTGTGTAGCTCAGATTTATTTTATCAGTAGTATGTAAATACAATGTCTGCCCAGCTCTAAAAAGAATACATTCTCTGCGTTTGATGTAAATACCAACTGCTTGCCTTTATTATACATCAACTGGCAATCATTACGCCTGTCTGTAATTTCAACTTGCATTGATGACGGTCTGAAAATAAAACTTTTGAGTGTTTGCCCACAGGACTCCACTCTCTGATCTGTAAATATACATAAATACTGCTCCTCAAACAGCTCGCGTAGTATGAGATGGACAGGTATGAAAAGATTGTTAATTAGAGACAACAATGTTTTTTAATACAGTGTAGAAAGAGACAAAGACAGATACAGAAAGCTACACATAGGTCTCGACACAAAAAATTACAATATCATTACCAATAATGACATTACACTTCTGGTGGGAAGGCGAGAGAGTAATGACATCAATCTGGTGCTCTATGCAGACCCAGCAGGCACAGGAACTTATAAGGAGCATGTACATATCTATAATACTGTATTATGGCTAAATAGATAGATGTAGATGCAGCTATATACACCAGATGCTACTCAGCATTTTCACAGCAAGTTCCCCTTATGCATCCAATGTTATTTATAGTAAGAAACTTGGCTTCACTTAGTTTCAATTTAAACTTGATCTATGAAATATGACAATAAAGAGAAGTCATGAGTTGTTTTTTTTAACGAACTGTATAGAAAAGAATAAGAAAAAGTGATGGTATAAATAAAAAAATAACAAAAAAGGATGTTTTGTGTTGAAACACATTCATAAAAAATAAAAAAAAAAATGTCACTGGTAAGTACAATCTGAGACATCACATGGCGTTAGACGTACAAAATTATGTGCGAAATAACATAAGGCATGAGAAATATCTAAGATTCAAGACTTTTTACAGCAGCGTGTGCCACCTGTTTCCCTACACTAGGCGCTACCACCATCCTCCTCCTTCACTGCACTACTCTGCATATCTATAGGACCGTACCCACAATCCCTTTGATAGTTCTACCTGTACAACAGTCTGTCTTTATCTTTCTATAGAGCCGTCTGCAGAGAGAAACAAAAGAGAGGAAAGGGAGAGAAATGAATGTTAGTAATTTAGATATGTTGTAAACCACACAGATAAAGGAGGGTGAGGGGGGGGGGTCAAAGGGCATCTTCTCAGTCAGTCAGACTTGTATCACATTGTCCACTACTTTGGACACTCCTTTGGTCAAAATAGTCCAGTCAATCAGATGGCTGCCAGGTACATCCGAATAGTCAATATATTGATTGTGTATTAGTCGTTAAACTACAGATCAGCAAGTCAGTAGGGAACAGGAGCGTATGGGCACGTATGTGTTGACATGTTTTGGTCTGATGGTCCTCGGTGGACGTGAGGGGGTTAATCGAGGAAGGTGACTGTGTTGGGCATGCCATTGTTGGTGGCTGGAGAGACGGTGGTGGGGTTGAGCGGTGAGTTGTCTGGCAGGCCGTGGATCACCTCCGGCCCCTCACTTGGCCGACTAAACTGGCTGGCCAGGGACTCATCCATGTTGAGCTCTGTGGTTATGGCACTGCTGACGTTGAAGTCCAGGTTGTCCTCGCTGCACAGTTTGCTCTCCTCGCCCAGGGACGGCTGGCTGGCCGTGCGCTTCTCCTCTAGGTCACTACAGCATATAAGAGCACAGAGGGGGTCAAAAGCAAGAAATATGATCATGAAGCATGTAAAAAAAAAATGAAATTCAATCTGATCACATGCTAGAATACATGAACTGCAATTTTAATATACAAACTGCAACTTTTAAAAGGGAATTTCTAGGCAAAAATGCCAAAGATTTTATGGATATAGGTTCTAAAATGTGAAAACGTGCTTCTTTTCCTGGTCTCACATTGTAGTGGAGTATTATTGGGTTTGTCACTTTGGGCTAGGATATTGTGACAGACATTTTTTCAGCGTTTGCTAATTTCTTATCGAAGACAATTATTAACAAAGAAAATTATCAGCAGATTAAGGATAAGGAAAATAGTCATTAGTTGCAGCCCTGTATAATACATTACACCATGATTATATCAGATGTTACAAGGAAGTCAGCAGGTAAGTAAAGCATTGGCAGGGGGTGATAAATAAGTGGGTTTGGGATAGCAAATCACATCACAGCATACCTTTCTAGAGATCTGCATAGCAGGGGCAGGCATTAGGGAGAAGAGGGACAATGAAAGGAACACAAAGGGTTAGGAGAGTCAAACAGTGCTGGGGGAGTCAGGGCTGCGTTAGGAGGAATTTAAATGATATATAGAAACATAATGTTAGCCAAGCAGTTACATAATGTTATGAGATGCATTCAGGTGACAAACCTGTACTCTCCAAAAGTCTCATCCTTCATGGGCCGTGCTTCGGAGTCCATTGGACCCTCTTCTTTATCTTTCACTGAGGAGGAGATTATTGGATTTCATTATCAGGAAGATCTCGACCATGTTTCTCTCTAATCCACTGCCTCAGACGTCGATAATGACATTGTGTCGAGCAGCAAGATAACGCAGCGGAGAAACAGAAGTTTGTGTATGTAAAGCAGAAAGGTTTGTAGTGATCTGTAGATCTGTTTTGTACTTTGATGTTTGACGTCATTTCTCATCTGACTTTCAGCACGGCAGTTACTGACATGAATATTACTGTTCAAATCCCATAAAACTAAATAATTAATAGTTCAGAATACTCGTATTTATTATTAAGTTAGTCCTTGCTTTAAACACAGGCACGGACAATTAAGTGTACTTTAAAAGGAGCCAGATACTTGTTTCTCCCTCAGAAAGGGATGTAAGGCTGGTGCCTTCCCCTGACCAGACAAACAGTGGCTTGCACGCTGCAGTTTCTCTCGTGGTGTGTGATTATTATTTCACGGTCCTTTTCAGAGCAGAGCCTCTTCCTTACTATCACAGTAACGAAGCGGGCAGGCTCAGAGGTATGTTTCACTAAGTGTTTGATGTGTAAGGCCTCAAGGGACAAAGTGGGCCATGCGAAAATCGGCCAATTATTGCTTGGAGTTGGAGCCATTATATGGATCACACAGGGAGCTGTTTTTTGTTGTTTTTTTTTTTAAATGGTGCAATCTTGTTTTACTTCTTTCCAGCAGAGCCGTGTTGTTTACCGTGGCGCATTCCTGTAACTGCTTGGCTTCTTTTTCTGCTATAGTGTCATTATCAGACAGTCATATGGCTCCAGACTGTCCAGAGTTACCCACAAAGCTGGAGTGTGACTCAGCAGTTGTCAGACATTGTGTTGTTCTTGAAGACAGGCGTAGAAGGACTATCTGAGTATATATGAATATAGCACAGTCTTTTTTTTTTTTTTTAAAAAAAGCCATTTAACCATTTTATTTTCATCACTGCACAGCACTTCAGCGTCTAGTGCCTAACACTCATCATGCTAGACTGTACTTGCCTGAATACTTCCCTCCTTTACTCCTCTTGATGAAGCAGAGGATAAGGAGTATCAGCAGCAGCAGCACAATGGCACTCACGACACCGATGAACCAGCCCTGTGTTGCAAAGCTTGGCGGTACCTCCGTCACTACTTCAGTGAGAAAAGGAGAGAGATGGAAAGGAGAGAGAGTTTTTTGTTAGGGGAAGAGTGGAAAGGATAAAAAAAAAAGGTAGGAGAAGCAAGATGAAAGCGGGGGAAGAATCTAGAGCAAAAGAGACACGGCATTATACATTCTGACAGGGTGGCATTTCGCTCGGGAACCAAAGAGTGCAGCACAATACGGCAAACAAACATGAGTAATGGATCATTTCATACGCTTCAGTCTTTGAAGGCGCTCTCCACAGTGCAGAAAACTGCAAGGCGCTCTCGCTAGGATCAGGCTTTATACTCAGATGTTGGAAGCTCAGAGGCGAGAGCAGAGAAGATTAAATGAACAACGTTGTATGAGGGCAGAGCACGCATAGTACCTGTTCCTTCTGTTTCGATATCAGTCTCCCAAAAGGTGGTGTTGTTGTAGATGAAGCGCAGGCGATAATGAGAGCCTGGAGTCAGGCCCTGGAGCTGGTAGAAAGACTGAGAGGAGTTCACCTTCTCCGTCTTCTTCCATTTACTGCCATCTGCAGAGACATGACATGATTTTGTTTTCACTGTTTGGGATTGTGAAACTATGACTAAAGACTGAATGCAATTAGATTTTCCTCATGCACTAATAGTGTAGATATTATACCATTTTTGTTGAGGTAATGGACCTGGAAGCTAACGTTCCTGTGTCTCTTCTTGGCCACCCAGCTGAGGTTAACTGAGGTTTCGCCCACAGACAGGCTGATGTTGGCAGGAGGTGCTGTGAGACATTCAGACAGAAGAATCAGATTCTTGATCTAGTAGATTTAGTCCTCTGTGTGGCACATCTGTGATGGTGAAAAAAAAAAAAGTCATCTTTGTACCTCCGTCCAGCGTAGTGGCACCCTCCCTCATGATGGGCTCTCCGTCCCCTGCAGCCGTGCGTCCCCTCAGGTAGAAGCGGTAGTGGCTGTGGCGGTCCAGGCCCTTTAGGGTGAGGTGGGTGACCGTGGGGTCGTCTATTGTCTCTACCTGCATGGGGCTGTCATCACTCTCCACAACTGACCACAGCACAGCCAAAACAACACTCGATCACCACTTGATCTTCAGCACATCGTTACAGGTGACATGTGACTGACTGATGAGCGTCATTAGGAGGCTTTGTCTTTGACATTTTCTAGTGTTATTGATTTATTTACGAAATGTATCGTGCGGTGTCATTCGCACGACTGATGTCTCTGTGCCTGAACGATACTCACTCTGTTGGTACTGCAGCAGATATCCGATGAGGACTCCATTGGGCAGGCCAGGGGGCGTCCAGTGGAGGGTCATTTCTGCCTCTGATGGGCTGTCCAGCATCAGGGACGTGGGAGGACCGGGAACTATCAGCAACACAAATAGGACCGATTAAAATGCGCTCAGCTTAAAAGGTTTTATTATGCTATTTCGATCGACTGTAACCTATATCCCCCTAACACCTGCCTGCTCAATAATATCTATCCCTGCATCAATTCCACTCTCCTTCCCTTCACTGCCATCCACCAAGTCATTCTCTGGCTATCAGTGTCATTTTCTCCGCCGTAACCCACAATCCATCCCTCCCTTCAACCCATCTTTCTCCATCTTCGTCTCTCCCCGTCTGTAATTAAATCTCTTCACGCACTTCATCCACCCCCCACCCCCCCCCCCTTTCAACCATGCCAACAGTCCCTCTCCCATCCTCTTTCCCCCACTTTCTCATTCTCACCTCCTTCATCAGTCCTGAAGGTCAGCGTCTCAGAGGGGGGTCCCTCTCCCTTGCTGTTGAATACAGTGACGGACAGAATATAATGGGAGTACGGCCTGAGATCACTGATCACTTTCTTCTCCTCGGTGGCCCCAGTCTCGAGCACAACAGTGGTCTCTGGCTCTCTGGACCTCCGGCCTCGGTGGTGGCCCCTGGAGCCGGTTCTGGTCAAGTAGATCTGGACCCCAAAAATCATTTGAAATTTGAAACATTTCATACACGTCTCACACTTTATTCATTCCACATCATGACTATGTTGATGTAATCACAGATGAAGACAAATGTTATGGCACCATTAAAATTGTGTTTTATAAAAGTAATTGGAAAACGATATAAAGTATGGACCAGAGAAGCAGTGAGACTGGAGTGTGATATATTTTAAAGGTGACATCATCTAAAGCAAAAAATGCTCCATTCTTCACAACCTTGAAACTAAAGCGAATGATGAAGCCCTTGCCAAGATCTGGCTACCTCCACTATAAACCCAATGTATGAATTATTCAAGAGGCCTGGAGCTGAATACGTTAGGCCAAACAACAGAGGAGATACAGGATCAGTACCTTGTATCCCAGCAGGTGTCCTCTGACCGTCTCTTTGTCTACTGCTGCCCAGGTCACTCTGATGGTACTGCTGTTTATCAATACAACACCCACATCCATTGGAGCCTCCAATGGAACTGAAAGACAAAGACAGACAAAGGGATGATGTTTGAGAAAGAGCACAAAGTAAAAATACTCCCAGTCAAAGAAAAACTGTATTGTTGAAAAACTTCTTATATTCTACCATCTTCTCCTGAGTAGCCAATGACAGGGTCTGGCTCAGGTGACTCTCCTATCTCATTGACAGCACGAACTTTGATCTCAAAAGCGGAAAAGTTGCCAATGTCATTGACGATGAACGGTGGTGCGGTTACATAGGTGGCGTTCCAGCTGGGCCCACTGCCCACCACTCGCCTCCACTGCACCAGGTACTTGAAGCCAGGTCCATTGAAGTCACGTTTGTCGATTTCCTGCAGTGACACAAACAATCAGCCAATGAGGCACAAAGTCTTTTTAAAAAAATGTTTTTGATGGTGCTTCAGATAATTTTATGTTCAGATAGGGGATGTACCTTCCAGGCGATGACCAGAGTGTCTGGATCCATGGACTCACTCCTTACATCTTCAGGGTTATTGTCTGGAGCTGTGATTGGGAACAAGCACAGTGTCATGTCGTTCAAGTGAGAATGAAAACTCATGGTTACAAAACGCTAGCTCTAACCTTCAGCAGGAGTGTTGTGGATATCAGATGGCTTGCTGGGGTCGCTTTTGCCCACATCATTGATGGCAATGACCCGGAAACGGTAGGACATGTAGGGCCACAGGGGGAGGCTAGCGTGCGTCCTGTTGCCTCCTACTCTCTTCAGCTCTTCCCAGCCCCTCTCCATAGAACCTTGGTCCTCAAACTCAACCACATACTCTGCAGAGTAAGGAAGAGTCAAGGAGAGGTGGAAAAAGGCAGGAGGTAAACAATAATGACGCAACAGAAACATAAACACAACACTCAGTGACAGATTAAGCTTTACAAAAGTCTGATGCGGCAGATCAAATAATAATCCTGTCCAAGTAACGAAAACAGAGCAGCTTTTCATTGTGCCAGAGGGAGATAAATGATGTGGGGGTTTTTTTTACCCTGAGTGTTAGAGACAAGATGAAAAGTTTTATATATACACGTGTGTGTGTGCCTGTGTCTGTGACATATCCTCACTCACTGGCACTAGTGAAAGTCAGGATCATAGCAGGAGAGTTTCTACAGAAATACTTAAAACCCAAATATCTATCGTTCCACGAAGAAGTGGTTTTAGCAGAACAGAGGAAAAGCAAGAATATCGAGACAGGTGTGTGAAGATGTGTGTGTGCGTCTGTACTAAACCTAGCACGGGGCTGTTGTGATCATCTCCCGCAGTCCAGCTGAGGGTGACTGCACGATGCTTAGAATCAGTGATCTGGAGGAGGACAGGAGGGTCTGGACGATCTGAAGGGGACAACGATAATATCATTACACCCAGTATGTCTCTACACTGCAAGTTTAAACAATTTTAAAATGACGTAATTCACAATTTAGCACATATTGTCTAGGCCTGTATCCTCAGACACCTTTTGGTTTGTGATCAGCGATCTTACCGCATATAGTGAGGGTGTTGATGGCTTCAGTCGTGTCCAGGTTGGTGATGACCTGACAGGTATACACGCCTTCATCCCCTGGTTGCACGTTAGCAATTATCATGTCTGGTCCTTCAAATGTGAATCTGAGGAAATACATGATCAGTTACAGTAAAACAAATGAAACAGAGAAGTCAGTAGACAGACAGTAATTATCTTCATTAACGTAGAGAATTCAGTCTTACTTTTCATCACTGTGTGACTCTGTGAGCTTCTGACCGTTCTTCCTCCACAGAATGGCTGCCTTGCCCACTTTGGGGTCAACAAGGAACTGACAAGTGAAGATTGCTGTGTTTCCAGGCTGCACCTTCAGAGCCTGCGGAGGTGTCAGGATCACTGTCCTGTCTGGAGAGAGAGAGCAAGGAGACATGAGGCAATGCCGAGACAAGCAGCATGAAGTGCAAATAACATTAACTGCAGAGGGACACGGTGTTGTACTCACTGAGCACTTCCAATTCTGCAGTTATGGACAAGTTGCTGTTTTGTACAGAGCAGGTGTAAATGCCCTGATCGGCATGTGTGACATTAAAGATCTCGAGCCCCCCGGTGGTGAGTGGATTAACTCTGGGATCCGCCAGAAGGGAGGAGGTGGTGTCGCTCTCCCTGGAAAAGACGCGTGCACACATGCATGCACACATTAGAAACTTGGCAAGCGAGGTTACAAAATAAACCTTTTCAGCTACTTCAGGTGCTGATGAATTCACCAGTTCACTTGTCACTTTGCCCGTTTCGTCGGAAAGAACAAAGCCTGGTATGCCCGCCACGCCGACAAAATTCACAGTCACAGCCCAGATGTAACAGCATTTGGCTGTTAATTTATGCACATGAAGAACTACCTACGCGAAAACATCACCTCCATGAAATTTGAGAATATGAAAATCTGCTAGACAGCACACTAGAATACACAATGTAATACAATACAATGCAACAGAACACACTGAGAGAGAATCGAGAACGAGGTATTTATGTGCCTCACCACATGATTTTAGGTTTAGGAGAGCCAAAGGCCTCACACTCCAGTAAAGCCTTCATGCCCTCTGCAAATGTGTATACATTCCTATCCTCGGTAAGGATCTGTGGAGGCAGATCTGAAACAGCACACACAAAGAGAAATTAGACACACACAGAGGTACACACATAAATCTCGTAAACATGTACAAAGCAAACATTTACCAATGACATAGACGTTGGTGTTGGTGAGGATGGTTCCATGTTTGTTGGAGGCCTGGCACTGATAGATGGCAGTGTCTATAAAGTTCACATCCCTTAGGATTAGAGATCCACTCGCTGTCAGAGTACGTCTGGAGTCCTTGTCGGTTTCTGTTTTAAAAGAAAAACGCAAACGCAGTCAACACCCACCAAGTGTTTGAGGATGTGTGCTGAGGTTGCAGGTGGGTCTGTGAACCAACCTGAGAGGGGGACCCCGTTCATGGTCCAGCTGATGGTAGGAGAGGGGATGCCGTCTGCCTGGCAGTCCAGTTTGACGGTCTCACCTGGGGCATATATCTGACTGAGTGGCTGAACGGTCCAGTAGGGCGCCGCTACAAGGGACAGAATATATTAATTACATGCATTCTTGAGTTACACAGTAGCAAACCTTTACACAAGACAGTGCTCAGTGAGACTGAGATTCACCCTACAAGTTGTCAAAGTCACAGCAAGTACTAGTACAAGCACCGACAACCAACACGCATGCTTTTTAAAGCTTTAAAGATGTGAACATTTACTCAGCGGGCATCTAACAAAAGATTCTGTCAAGTTGCATTATGGCAAGCACAGGTGTTCCCATACTCCAGACTAAAAGCGGGATACCTCTGACATCCCTTCTAACTAGTGTATTTTCATCTGACTCTTGCAAGTGCAAATTTATAAAAGTGCAATCCTAAGTTTGTAGTTTGTAGTTACCATTATGCTGTAAAATCACAATACATGCCCAAATCATCCGTGTTTCACATGCAATATAGCATGTGTGCGCGACGTACCTTCCACAGTCACAGTGTAAGTGTGCGTGACCTTCCCTTGTGAGTTGTTAGCTATACACTGGTACTCGCCACTGTCAGTCTCTGAGATGTTACTGATGCGCAAGCGGCGGTCGTACATATCTTTAGTGACCCGAGATTCAGACATCTCGCCGTCCTTCCTCAGCCACGACACACTGGGCGTTGGTCTGGAAAAGAGGAGGGGGGGCTTTAACATCTGACTGTTTCACTGTCACATATCACTCTCTCTATGTACTACGCTGTGCAATTGTTTTTACTTATCTATCCACACAGTGCAATTATCTCATGCAAAGGGGCACCCTTTGTTATCTCACTCATCTTTTCGTGCCAATATTTCTTTATTATGTGTACATTTCAGTATAATGCTACACACCATGAGTGTCATCATGCATAACCGTATACTAAAAATGTGCAAATAGTATAGTATAATAACTCTTATATACCTTGATTTTTCTATACTATACTTAGTATAGTAATTTTCTTATCCAGCTTATATACTGTGAGCTGCTGTAAAAAGTGAATTTCTCCGGTGCGGGATGAACAAAGTCTTATCTTAGGAATGGGAAGGATGTGGATGAAGGGAAGGAGCACGTTGTGAACAGAAAGGAATGATGTTTGAATATGAGACATAAAATAAAGAACGGAAAGAGAGCAGAGAGAGAGATTGACATGCAGGCTGAAAAAAAGAAGAAATGCATGAAAATGAGAAGACAGCGAGCAGCAGAGTCGGCAGGAGACAGCATGAGACAGATAATGGAATAAAGAGAGTGTGGGGAGGAGGGGAGAGATGGATGGAGAGGCAGGTAAGATTGATTAAAAGGAGCGGCTCAAGTTTTTTGATTGATGGCAGCAGAAACGCACACATATGCACACACAGACACTCACAGGCCATGGACGATGCACTCAAGCTCGATGGTCTGGCCCCTTAGAGCATGGTAAGTGCTCTGGCCTCCACTAGGTCTCATCATCTGGGGCCTCTTGTTCCGCAGTACAGAGTTGGCTGGAAGAAGAGAAGTGGAAACACAAAGACGGACAGAAAGATTCATACATATGTATGGGTAATTTTCAAATTGCCATGCCGCTGACACAGCAGCCACTTTGGAGACGCTGACACACACACAATAACGCACAAACAAACGCGGGGTGCGGAATTATGTGGAGAAGACCTCTTTCTAACAACGCATCATCATGCAGATTTTCTAGACACACACACATAGAGAGAGGTCCCATGTTAACACGTGCTCATCTTTCTGACCTCTAGTTGGGCCACAGATGCCGGCAGCCACCTCTCAGTGTGAGCTGCATCTCATTACCGCTGGACTGAGAAGGTGATGGCCCCCCTGCCGTCTCTAGGATCATCTACTGGATATGGTAGTGCTTCGGTCAGCACAACATGCCACCTCACGCGGGTGAGTTACTTTGGTTTAACTATGAGGCTCTCAACACATTGTCACGCTGACTGTTTATCACAGTGTATCTGCCAATTTGATGTGCAGTCATTTACAGTATTTTAATGTAACGGATTTATCCTACAAAAAGAAAACAGGTAGGACAATTTGGCTCAATTCTTGACTGAGAAGTATTTTTTCAAAACAAGAAGTTCAAATCTCTGGACAGTTTGTTGGTAACATATTTGAATTCATAATAATAAGGACTTGCACGTGGCTTTTTTTATCAGTGAAACTGTCATATCACTCTTTCATTGTTTGATCCATTGCATTTTGTGGCAAACCTTCTCTTCACCGTGTGTAACTTTACATGAAAGATCAAAGTTGTTCTGTTATTATTATATATTATACTGTAGTAAGCCCCAAGTGTCGCCAAAAACAAAATAGAACAAAAAAGGCATCGTTTTTTCTTCATCTATATAAGAAAATTGCTCTTACAGTTTAGAGAATATTAAGACTGTTTCAAAAAAATTGCCAAAGTGCTAAGTAAAATTTATATGCTTAACAAAACAAAATGGATGCATTGATGGTGTACACTTGATCAGTTCAGGCAAATCACAAATAACAAGTCATATATTTAGCCAGGCTGGCTGCATGGTTCTAGAGATGGCAACGTCTGAACCAATCTTTGGTTCAGACTTTTGGATGGATTACCATGAAATCTGGTACAGGGATTAATGCTCCCTGCTTGCTTGCTCTGCTTCTCCAGATATCACCAGGGGTAGAGTCGAGAAAATGTGTTCTTTGTAATTTAAGTGAACAAGCCAAGCGAGTGTGTGACTTACATACAACGCAGTCTGCACCTCCTATCGAATTTAAAGTTTGGAAAAGGTTTGGTCACCGTATAGTCGTATTGTCACTAAACTCATCACACATTGCTTCGAAATCCGAATAAAAGCAGTTCAGATCAGTTCAGATTAGTTGAACCACAGCAAAACTCACAGGGGTTGACAGTAAGAGAGATGGGCTCCTTTGCCAGAATGGTACGTGTTAGCAGGTACTGGACGTTACAGGTGTAGTCATCCCTGCTGTCTTCAGTTGTCAAATGGGCAAAGTATAGGTTGCCATCCTTTCCCACCACCACCCGGTCACTTAGCTGGATGTGATGTAGACCTATAGAGAAAGAAAGAGAGCGAAAATCAGAGAGATCAAGAAAGAAATGATGACAGATAGAGGCAACGGAAAAATGAGAAAGGGGAGAGAGAGAGAGAGACGGCAGATATAAGATAGAGAGATGAAATATCAGAGGAAGCCATATAGCTAGAATAAGATGAAAGAGAAAAACGATGACGAAGAGATGTCAGAGAGAATAGGTGTAAGAACAGACTCTGCTCAGTCCACACAAGTTACCGAAGACAGTTTCAAAAACACATCCTTGAAAGGATAATCTGTACACTGAGAAAGAAAGATCACATCATATATCATATCATCATAGAAATAAATAAATCAGCCACCTCTCTTCAAGACAAGATAAAAGTGGACAACAAAAGGATGCATATATCTCTTAATGTGTAAGTGGCAGATTTATTGAGGAGACAGAAAGGATGTAATGGAAGGAGCGATGGAAAGGTAATGCACTCACGCCAGTCCATCCAGTGAATAGCAGGCTTCATGGAGCTCTGCGGGGGGTTACACTCCAGAACAAATTTGCTTCCCTCTTCAGCCTTCAGACTGACCTTTTTTTCTTTCTGCTGGCTTGGGAGAGCTGAAGGGAGAGACAAAAATACACACCTGTTAGCAGTTAGTGTATACAAACCATGTACACAACCACCTGTGAGCGCGTTCGCCGCATCATGTCAAGATTTCCTGAGGCAACACACGTCATAAAATGCAGTGAATAAGGAGTATTATTTATAAACCCCCGTCTGATGAACTTTAAGGATTTTGACGCGAGGCATGCTCAGAGAAGGCGGCGGGTTGTCTTTTGTCTTGCAGAAGTAGGATGACGTGATTTGTGAATCATATGCGTTTGCACCGCCGCCGCCACCACCACCACCTCCCTCTCCTCTGCTCATTGTTGATAACCCCACAGGAGCTACTGAAGAGTGCTTCACATGACATCAACTCAAGAGCGTTTCTGGGGAAACCGTTGTCAGGGAAACTGTGAAGGAAGGAGGTCGCCCAGGAGAGAGCCAGTCACACAGGTGGATGGATACACGGAGGTGCTCTTTACTTTTGCTCAGGGGCCTGTGCGTGCGTGTGTGCGTGTGTGAGCAGCTATATGCTGATTATCATGTTATTGCATGTAATTATGTTCTGGGTGGCGGTACTGGGAGCTCTCAGCGTGAGCCTCCCTCTGCTAACATAACATATGAGCTCTCTATAAAGCAGGGCAAGGAGAAGGTTTATTTGCAGGCTCTGCTCACAGCTTTGTAAATCGCTCTGTTATTGCTGATAAAACCAACAACACTGCTCACTTGGTCTGGACCTTGAAGGCATTTACAAGATCACTGACGCTGAACTGACATCTATAAAATACATGTAGCGCATACGACGTGATGCAGCCCGTTTGAAAACATATCAGAGGATGTTTGTTTACTTTGATACTATTTCAAGTCCTGTGATCTCCGTCTCTCAACTGATCACAAATTAGCAAATACTCTCTGAGCATGAGGGAATTTGAATATTCAAATGATCAACCGACAAAGTTTAAAGGCTGGTCGGTGGTTTGCTTCAGGATTAATCACCCGTCAGCGTGCCCTTACCGTCCGTTGTGAGTATGGCCTCGTTAGAGACGGCTGTCCCCAGCTCGTTGGATGCGTAGCAGACGTATTTGCCTTGATACTCCTTCATGGCTTCCATGGTATTACTGAGTGTGTAGAACGCGGATGAGCCGGGGTGCTCAGAAACCTTCAGCTCTGGGTCACTGGCTGGGTCAAACTCCTCTCCATCCTTTGTCCATCGGAAACTTGAGCAAAGAAAAAAAAACCTCATTAACACTGATGGCAGGATGTTCATTCAAAAACATCATTCCCATGCCTTTAAATAAATTTTTTTTGAACACATACAAAATGTCCTTACATGTCAATGAATTTCAGGACAAATGGATTACTGCAAAAAATGTACACTCGATGCCCCAATGGGACTCTTAAGCTTGTGCTGTGTAATTGGGATATTCGTCTTCTCCTTGGCAATTGGAGCAGTTTTCCACTTCAGAGCAGCTAAGACACTTTGAAAAGATTGCCCGCGGGCTTAATGACATTTATCCCTGTTTGAAATGAGAACTCTGACTGGTAGAATCTGTGCTCTCATGTAATACTAATATGTAGATGTCAGCTGAACAAGGAGAGGGAAGGTCACTGTACTCAGTTGTCTAAAAAGATAGCAAGTGGCTCGGCTCCTCCGTGACTCATATAACATCTACAGACGCGTTTGTGTGGATGTGTGTGTGTGTGTGTGCGCGTGCGTTTGCTGACTAACATGGGCGAAGGGTTTCCAGATGCTTCGCAGCTCATGACGAGGTCCTCGACGCTGAAGACGGTGACAGACTCTGGCTGTGTGGTGATCATCGGAGGCCTCTTCACTGCGAGCGCCGGAAAAGGAGGCAAAGCAGGAGTTACAACCGTCACCATAGCAGTTATAAGGCAGGTGTGCATGTGCTGATACACACCTATATGGTTTAAATAGATAACACAGAGACACATGCACACACTCAGAATAGTGCTGCAGTCTCCACATGACCTGCTTTCATTCTGCGAGCAGCTGTAATAACTCCAGCTATGACACGCGCACATACATCATTGTCTACTGGCTTCATGGCTGTTGGTGCTGGCTTGGCAAACAGCACAGAATAACCAGAGATACCACTCGTTTTCGTGGTTTAACAGCTGCCGATAAGTATATTCAGTCAATAGGACTTAAAAAGACTCCCCAGAGAAAGAGATGAAATGTAGGCCGAGGGAAATAGTGAGAGTAAGGGAGCTGGCAGAGAAAATGGGTTGCGATGAGAGGAAATTGATATAGCATAATGTAAAAGAGACATACGGCACAGTGCGCCCGCTGAAAGTGAGAGACGGGGAGAGGGAGGGAACGAGTCTGTGGGGAAATGAAGCAAGGATTTCGAGGGGGAAAAAAGTAATGGCCACCAGAAGAGGCTTCTCTTTCTCTGTCACTGCTGTCCATAACAGCCGTAAAGCAAAGCCTCGATAACAGACTCATAAAAACCAACACGCCGCGATTTGGTGTGACTACTCTATTGAGCCAACATGTCTGATTCCTCTGCATGCTTTATGGCTCATGTCAGGCCTTTATGTTCTGCCTTTCGATGCTTACAGACAGAAATTTAAATTTCTTTTCCTCCACATAGCTTCCACACACACACAGGGGTCACAGCTTGATACTTGTTGGCGGAGTCTTTAATTTGACTTTAAGGGAAAGGGACGGAGCCGCACGTCAACGATGAATTGACATCACGGTGGTAAATGGTTAAAGGAGGACACGGGACGGCGGGGGGGAGGGGGCTGCAGAAGATGCGGGCGATGGAGATGGAGAGCTGAGAGGACAGAGGAGATGGATGGAAGCGCAAAGAAGAGAGAGCACATGCAGAGCAACAGAGAAAAGCAGAGTAAAGGGAGACAGAGATGGAGGGAATAAAAACAAACAGGGGGTAGATTCACAAAGATTCAGAAAGAGACGGATCAGGAGAGCGCAGGAATTTAATGAAAGAATTCCCACTGATAGAGGAAATAGGACCATTTCCACAGCTGATCAAATTGCAGTTTGGGCTGCGGGCGCTACTCCATTATTGGCAGAGCAGGAGGAGGAGGAGGAGGAGGAGAAGAGCCGGTGCTTAGTGCTTTAACTCCTCTTTATTTCCCCATGTCTTTGATCTGACAGCCCTGCTGCCTCCTTACAGACAGCAGCTCCTCACACTTCCTCCTCCCTGCTCCAACAGGGATTTCATCTACTGGGAGCCAATGAGGCTAAACATACACCTCCATAGAAAAAAAAAAGCACATGTGTACAATACAACTCACACACAGACACACGTGCACGATAACAGATGCATAAGAACGGAAACAAACGTACGCATAAAACCGCAAATGCACAGTGATGCCAGATACATTAAAGTGCAGCACAACGCAACAGGACTTTCACTGTTGACTTTTACCTCTCTGGCATAATGAAAGTGTTTACTATAAGCTTTGCCAGCACCTGCATTAAGACAGATAGACGTCAATAAAGTTAAAAGCACTTACGATCACTTATGTGGTCTGTTAGTCCACAGTGGGTGCCAGAGAAAAGGCAATGAGGGAAAAAAAGATTAGAGTTGAAGTAAACAAGATTTTAGTTAAATACATAGACATGCTTAAAGATAGATAGATAGATAGATAGATAGATAGATAGATAGATAGATAGATAGATAGATAGATAGATAGATAGATAGATAGATAGATAGATAGATAGATGTTTCATCAATAATTGAACAACAATTATGATACATGGATGATAAAGCAGTGTAATGCCTCCTGTAATGGGGCGTAGCTTTTAACCCTGGATTCTAACCCATCTCCTTTATTGATCCCGATCGGTGACGCTCATTGACGTGGCAAAGGCCCCCTAATTGAAAGGCAGGAGACACCTTGACCTTTTACATCTTTGACCTACTCCTCCTTCCTCCTCCTCATCATCCTCCTCGGGCCCTCTCACCTCCGTGTCACCCCGCCCCTTGTGGGATTAGTTTGGGAGATTTACTGCATCTCATCAACGTTTGCTCGTGCGATGGCTTGTTTGTACGCACACTTTTGAAAGCTGCGTGGGTGGTGAAGGACTGTGACTGACTCACTGCCAGTAATCTTAGATAAGGAAGAGGCAGCGGTGGAAATAATATTCACTCCCTTCTCTCTCTCTCTCTCCCTCCCATCGTTGGTGCTCTGTGGGCAGGCCCGGGAGCAGCACAGGAGATGATGATCAATTTCCCTGCAGGGCCACAAGCTCAGCTGTATTTCTAATGCCCACATATTGCACCGAGGAGGAGGAAGAAATGAGAGAGTGCGAGGAAAAACATTGCTGGATTTTTGTTGTATAACTCAATTGTTGATTAAATTACTCCCCAATCAGATTCTGGTTTGCACCAAGCAAACCAGATCAATAGCGGGACTAATCAATGCAGTATGAGAGGATCAATTACAGAGTAATTAGACAGCCACAGATGGGTGTTAACCAAAGAAACCTCAGACAGTGTAGTATTTCAAGCATAATAGCGCAATCCAACCCTGAACATTGAGGTTACTGAAAGAGAAACACATGTTCACTCAACTCATTTGCACTAATTAATCATGATGAAAGATCTGTATTAGCGTGCTTTGATGAATCAACAATGTAATTAACACAACAAACAGATCTTTGAACCTCATGGAAGCATTCAGCAACCATTGTCATGAATGGTACGATACAAATCTGTACTCACAGTTGGAGGGTATGTGTATGGATGCGCGGCTGGGCTGGGCAGCGACGAAGAGGAGGAGGAGACGGAGGAGGGGGAGGAGGCGTGAGGAGCACTGCCCCCTACTGCCAACCTGCTGTCGCTGCGTGTGAGGCATTGCTCACTGTCCCATCAAAGTCCCACCTGCTCACACAACGCGCACAGCAAAATGCACACAGAGGGCAACCTCACACACACACACACACACTTGTGCAGAGCAAGTGTGAGGCTACTTTTGCGGGAGGCCTCAGCTTCGCCCTGTATGTCTTTGGTCCTGCTTGTCTTTTCCCTTTTTTTTTTTCCTCCACTCTCCACTTGAAGTCAGGTCCACGCCCGCCTGCTGGTCTCCTCTCTGAAAGATAAAAGAGAGGGGGGAGGTGAAGGGCAAGAGGAGAAGCAAGAGGGAGGGGCAGAGACAGGGGGCCATGTGTCAGAATGGGAGAAAAATTACCCTGTACCATGTGGTCAGACCTATAGACAGGCCGAGACGTGTGGTTAACACGCCAATCAAGATTCAACAGCAACACGTCCCAACAAAAAACAGCAACAATGCCTATCCCTGAACCTGCTCCTGCAAAGGAAATCTCCATTTGGTTAATTACATGACCAGTGGCCCATGGAAAGGCCAGGCACCGGGACAGATGGACAGAATACCACAACAAGAAGCTGAACACAGCCTCCCAGAACCCAGATGGGCTGTAGACGGACAAATGCAGATTGATGAAGTGTCAAATCAGATAAAACGCAAGACAGTCGAACAAATAGTTGATAATTAGGGTGACTGCTCAGGGCTTCGTCGCACAAACTCAACAGTTCATATTGTACTTGGGTGAGAGTGCTGTGATAAGCGTGCGATAAAGATGCTATCAGTCATGGCGAGTGAGGCAAACCACCCCTGCTAGTAGTCTATCCGTTCTCCATCTGTACCCTTGGATCCGGTCCGCGCCACAACATGCAGGCTGTCCTCCCCCGCGGCACCACGTGGCGCAGCCCGCTGACTGTTTACACTACTCAGTATCACACACAAAGAACTGTTATAGCACACCATGATTACGGCGTGCATGCGAGACAAAAGAAAATGGCGATAATAGAGAGAGGTTGCTTATTTGGCAGCTCTGCCGTAATGGCAGCCTGATTGAAAGAAGTCTTGGCCGGGGCTCCACGCAGCGCTGTTTGCTGGCAGTGCCACAACAGAGTGATGGGTGACCTTGGAGGGGTGGAAGGTCAGAGAGCAGAGGAGATGAAGATGATGGAATAGAATAAAAGGTGAGAAAAGGATGGAGAGAGGTGATTATCATTCACTTCCTAGTGGGGAATAGCTAGGCAGTTAATTACTATGGACATATCCTGCTAAATTAGATTGAATTAAAGACCAAACACGAGCTGAGCTCTTAATAAGGCAGTTTAAACTAACGGCATTAGGATTAAATGAGCCGTTACACTAACTTGCTTGCCTTGTCAGAAGAATGGCACAACAAGCACACAGAGAGGCAGAGGGAGGAGGGGGGTGAAGTGGGTGGAGGACTTTAGGGGTAGATGAAGAGGAAAAGTGGGTTCGAGGAGGAAAGTGGAGAGGCGGAGGTGAGGGAGGAGAGCGACACAGTGAAGGAGGGAGGGTGAGAGGTGAGGGGAGGAGTGGAGTGATGTGGAAGGAGATGAGGAGGAGGGATGACAAAGGGTGACAGCTGTGACGCTAATCCTATCCATCCACTTGCATACATACACACACACACGTGCAAGCTCTTCCAATCAGTGTGCATCATTTGTTCACTTTCTTCTTCTTTGTCTTCTTTTCCTTTTCCTTCCATGAGCCACTTTAGTTGGTTGTTCTCTGGAGACAGGTGGCCAATTACAGTGATCTGGCCTTAAACCGGCCTCTCCAAAATGCCATTAGAGGCAGATGAATGAAGCGAGGCTAGTCAGGGTATTAGTACCGGTGTTAATGCGATCTAAGGTGGGAGCTTGCCTATCGGCTTGCCCTCTCCAAACAGACAGAGACAGGGAGGGAGAGCCGAGCGGAGCAAAGCAGGACGCTGATTAACGATGTGGCGCGCCTTAGCTTGTCATGCCGCCAATCACAATTCACCGAGGGAGTGCACACGCACAAGCCGGCACACGCACTCGCACTCGGAGACACATTCACGGGGAGTTACAGACATACAAAGAAGCTTGTAATGCATGGATAGACTGACAGAAAGGAGGGCAGACAGACAGACACACACCTCCAGTGGTCTGACAGAAGAGATCAGACAAATCAAAGGGCATGGTCCAGCGGGCTCCAGGCAGGAGGCAGGCCTTGCCAAAGAATATTCCAGTCATGTTGAATAGGAGCAGTAAAGGGGAACACTATAATGGGTTGGGAGGGGTGGATAAAGGAGAGACTGAGAGCGAGAGAGAGAGAGAGAGAGGCTGAGACAGACAGAAAGAGAGAGGGAGGTTGCCATGTAATGAGGCTAACCCAGCCACCACAAACATGCTGATAGCACAGACTGATGTGACCTGACACACTAACTACACACACATGGACACACTACTGAGCCGCGCGCACTGCAAGGAGCCTTGTGGCGCTCCATTATCACAGGGGTGAGAGGTACTGACATAGAAGCAGATGCCTGATTTCACTTCTTCAGGGTGTCCGCTGTGCAGCTGTCAAAGATCCAATCCCAGCCCCGTTACCTGCTTCATTGGACAGGGTCAAAGGTCACTCCTGGGATGGCTGCTTGCAGCTGGGCTGTGATGACCCGTCACCGTGTTTCTGAGTGCTTTTAAAAACTATTATCACCGCTGGGATGTCAACGGGCGCTATCAGAAGTCGTTAAATCACGGGAAGATTGTAGAGTGAGCAGCGCTGTGTTGAGATTTGAGGGCGTGGTTGTTGTTTTTTTTTTCCACAAGGAAGCCTGACTGCAGAAAATTAGCCTCCAACAGGCCATGTATCAAACGCTCCAAATCGACCAAGTCAATTTTGCAACTTTTTCAATTATTCATGAATTCCTGCTTTGAGGCTTTTTGCTTACAAAAACACGAATAACCAAAACATTTTTGTGTTATGCTTTTGGTGTTGCTATCATTAGCAGAATTTAATTGCTGCGCACCATTGTGATGTGCACCCCCCTCGTCACCCATTAGACTGAAAATTGCACCCTTCTGTGCTCTGCAAAGTGTTGTAATTAGGATTAAGTAGACATGTTGGGCGTTGCCAAGGACTTTTCCAATGCTGAATAGGCTCTCTTATCTGTGGAGGAGGGGGGCAATGCACACAAGATCAAACCTCAGGAGTCAAATCATGTTCGGAGCTTCACGCACATTCTGATCCCCGTCGTGCCAACCACCCACGTATACATGAGAGACTTTTACTGTTTGCTTCATATCCTCACGTATCCGTGTCTGGTGATGAATGTAGCCTGCTATATATTTCCCTCAACACAAGTGAGTCAGGCAAATATCAGTTCTGAAAGCTTCTCTGTACTTTGATCAGATGTGCTGCTCTGCCGAATGTGTGTGTGTGTGTGCATGTTCAAACATGTGTGCAGGTCTTGTGTCCTGTCATGCCTTCCTTTTAAATATTAACTACCTCCAGCTGTGAAGATGTGTAGGAGGAGAGGATGCAGGGCGGAAGGAGGGGTGGGTAAGAAAAATAAATGAATACATGCCCCCCTTTACCCGCTACTCTTCCCCCAGGGTTCGTCTGTCTGGTGAAACATCAGGCTTGAAAAGAGACGGATGGAGGGACAGAGGGAAGATGGAGTCATTTAGACAGAAACAAAGACACTCAGTAAGACAAATGGACTGATGGGCATTACAGTAAGGCAGTAAAAGATTATTAGGGTCAATGGATAGTAAAAGGGAGAAAGGGGGTCCATGAGACAAGGTGACGCTGGTGGGGGGTAGATGATCAGGCCCCCTACAGAGTGAATTATTCATAGAAATCTCCTTCCTGTCGGCACAATTTGCCCCAAATTCACCCAAATTCATAATTCATTTGCACCCTCGCCATACATTTGGCTCTGTTCCAGACTGATGCTGTCCATCTACTGTATACCTGCTGTCTTTGGTGTGGCCGTCTGATTCTCTCCTTCACTCCCTCCCCTCTTCCTCTCTCTGGCAGGGTCATACTTAATGCATGAGCCTGTTGCAGTGAGACAAGTCTCAGGCCTGCTTTGTCACTGTGGCAGAAAAATACCACAAATCACGTGAAATAATACTGGCTACCTGTTTCTGCTCCACCCCACAATTGCAACGCAGATCTGTCTCGTCGTTTAGCGCAGTGAAGATTGCGTTCCTTACAACCTGTTCTCACGTTTTCCCAAAGTGTTTCTACTTAGGAGCCGAGCCGTATAATAGGAACTGTCCAAGAACGATGAGTGCCCATTTTCCTGTCACCTTTTTATCAGTCTTCTCCTTCTCCTCTCTCAGCCCCCCTGGTAGCTGACACTAAAAGCTTTCTTCAATTCCCCTCCGATCACTTTTCACAGTACATTTTCCAGATCCCTCCTCCTCCTCCTCTCCTCTTTTTCGTCTTCTTCTTCCTCTTTCTATATTCAACACCTTCACTCTCCATCAATTTAATAAACTGCTGCAGTAGCACTCCAGTTTAAAAAACAGGCAACGCGGCTGATTAATTCAATATTTGCAACTTTAATGGAAAAAGGGGCTTTACAGCACAGTGGGAAACCAATATCTGCCTCATGCCTGTACTCTTTGTTTAAAAGGCCAAGTAACATGTGTTTCAAGAGCAATGATCCATGGTCATCTCCAAATGGAAATTTACCAGCAGGAAAAAAAAAAAAACTGCAGAGCTACAGCTTATCTGGAATCAGTGTACACAGACACCACATTTATCAATACCACTATTAGCATAAGCTTGGCCATTAGATATTTAACTACTCCCACCAGTGTCAAAAGTAGCGATAAGATGCACGCTGTATTTTCCAAACGCCTGCACCTCTTTCAAAGACCCCCACCCTCTGTCAAGGGTTAAAGGTTAATATTGGAGTGACACAAAGCTGAAGAAAATAAAGGTTGTCAGAGGAGCCGTGAGGGCAACCGCCCACTCTCTCCATCCTTGTTGCCATGACGACAAGGTCTCCACACAGCATCCCCCCTTGTACATACAAATTCAGTTATTCACACACATGGACACTAACGGGTTTTGCGGTATCACTTACGTATGCGCACCCACGTACACACACTCAGTCATTTGCTGGCCTACACTGATATGCTGTCTGCCACACACACACACACACACACACACACACACACACAGGTTCATGTTGAAGTATAAATACTAAATGTCTTCACATCTATACTATGTACACACGGTTAGACATGTGGACGTGCAAAACACACAGACTCGGATAAAAGTATTTAAGTTGCTTAATGATTCATAAGGTGAACTTATTCACAGACTTATCCAACTGAAAGTTAAAATACAAGTACAAGCTTCCCAAAGTCCTCTACAAATCTCTAGTCTCTCCTTTGCACACCAATAAACACACACCGTCGTCCCTCCTATTGCCAAGACTGCAAAAGCAGCTACCTCTGGCGTGATTTATTTATTGACGTTTTTCCCCTAAAGACACAATGGGAATGGTAGAATAAAAGAAGTGGTGAATAATTCAAGGAGATGGGAGCGGACTCATTAAGACATCGGTGAGGGCCGGATAAGGAGAGGAGAGGTGGAAGGGTGGAAGGGTGGAAGGAGTGACGGAGGAAAGAAAGAAAAAGAAGGGCAACACCAGCGGGAGATCAAAGTGGGGGTTGACAGCAAAGTCGGCAACAAAAAGTCTGAAAAATTTATAGAAAGTGAAAACAAGGAGAGAAAGGAGTGGGGTCGAAAAACAGAAAGAAGAATTTGGGGTAAAAAAAGTGTAAATGACAGATGTGAAAAGAGACAGAGATCTGGTAATGGGATCACTGGCCAGTAAAAGCTCTCTAACGATCAAAATCAGGAGTGTTACCCTAATGTAATAGTGTATCAGATTCCCTATATGTGTGTGTGTTTGTGTGCAGGCAAGTCCATGTGTGTTGCTGTGTGTATCAGTAAAGATCAGCCTGTATGTCAGCAGGTCAGCTAATCTCTCTTGTCAGCTAATGGAGGCCGGTCTTGCAGATGGAGTGCTGCCACAGGCTCTCTGTGCTTCTAGCATGTTAGCTGCTGCTCACTTAACTCCACAACTGATAAGGTAATTCGCTTATGGCTTGCCTGTCAGTCAGTTGGTCATGTGAAATGGAGATGTATGTACGGTATCAAGACACAACAAGAAAACAGAATGGAGCTAAATGGTAGGTTCGCGTGTTTCGGAAACGGCTAAATGGCTCCAACATGTGTGCCGTCCTGCAAAACTGAATCTCTTTTTCCATTTTCTTTCAATTCACCTGCAATCTACAGGAAACAGATATGTTAAAAAAAACAGACTGCTCTGTCTCTGCGTGGACAAGAAAGCAAATAAAATCATTTCTGTATACTAGATACGAAACATATGCTTCCTGTACAAACGCACACACATAAGCATAAACTCTCCTTGCGCTGCTGCACTGTTGCCTGTGGGCGTCATTTGCTTCATTAGCAGCAGCATCAGTCAGATTCTGTGCCTGCAGCAGAAAGCGCAGTAATTACGGACACACCCTTGGTGTCACGTAGAAGATATAAGACGGCGGTGCATGCAGGCGCCTCCGTGCAACACCACACATCCTCACAGGCGCATTTTTATGCGCCCTGTGTGCAGCGGCAGGAACATGCAATGATGAACGTCCACAGCGTCGTCATGATGATGCTTTTTTCGTGGCAGGATAGTTTAGTGTCTATACAGTACATAGTTAATGGCATTAGCTAGTAAATACGGGCAATCATGACATTATGAAATTACGTGGAAGAGCTATTAGGAGTGACCTTCGCTCTATACCCTCCCTCTGCTTCCTTTTATGTCTCCTGCTTCATCCTACAGCTCCTGCTCTCTCTCCCTCTCTCTCTTTATCTCACACAGTCAGCCTCTCCCCTTTTCTCCTCCTCGGGAGCTAACAGCATCGCTTGTGTTGTTTCTTATTTAGACGTGCATTTTTGACCTTCGCTGCCACTTTCTTTTTTTTTTCCCCCCTATACCTTTGTGATGATATTTGCCGCCTGTAGCGGTGAAGCTCAGCGCAGCTCCTACGGTAAACATGTTTGTATGCAGCCATTCATCCCTCTGAGAGACAAATTAGAGGGAGATCAGACGGGGTGAAAAGGAGATTTTATGTGTGCTCTAGGAAAGCCTTTGGGGATCAAACTGGAGCCAGACGGGCCAGTAAAAAAGAAGCTGACATCAGTATACAGTAGTGTGTGTCGGTGTTAGCCCTGAAACCAGATGCAGCAGGATAACACTGCTGGAGATGACAAACCAGCTATAACAACACAAACAATATGCAACAGCACCAGAGGGAAATCAACCTCTGAAGCAGATGCTTGAATAGCCACGTCATGGCATACATACTGTATAATAGCACATAACATACGCATTTACATGACTTTATGGTTATATTTTTTATACAGGTCACATTGTTATTCAAGTCAGTCATGCATAAATACAGTACAAAGCGGAGAAATCTGTATGAGCCTCAGCGTGAAGGCTATGTGCTGAGGTTATCTGATAAGCCTAGGTATGAATGGGAGCATATGTGTGCACTTGTGTGTGCCTGGGCTGCATCAAGTGAAGCGTGCAAGTGGGGGTAGGCTCGCGTCGGCTCCTCGGACATCACTACCCACTAGCGACGTCTGAGGAGGGGCTGTGCAGTCAGTCAATCAGCAGACAGATACGATGAGGAGAAGGAGGGAGTGGTCCCTTGGGTCAGGTGATAAGTGGCCCATACAGCGATGAAGGACACAGCTGCCAGAGGCTTGTGTGACATGCAAGGACACGTGGCCGCCTCCGCAGGGAGAAACAGCACGCCACACCCTGAGCAGAGGGGCGGAGTGTGTGTATGTGACCTACGACCTCCATCACAACAGGTTACAGGACAGCTTATGTCTCAGAGAAAAAAGGCACCTTTAATAAGGATAACACAAATATCACATTTGGGATTATGACATCTTTTTTTATTTATTTATTTTAGTATCTCAATTCTCATTTCAAAAAGTTGATTTTTTTTTCATGGCACTAAGCTTCCCTGCAGATGGATTTATACTTTGCCAGAAACATTTGACGAGGTCTCCTTAGGCTGGATGTAATCCTGCATTTTCCACCACTTTAGGGAAATGAGCTACGGGCAGGGCAAGGTCACAACATAGTGCTTTGTTAAGACATTTGCATGGACAGGCCTCAGTGGTTCAACGACTGTGGGAAAGTGGCTGGAGTTTAGTTTTTTTTTGTCCTCTCCTGATACCGGGTTTGCGAAGATATGAAGGAGTCCCGTGAAATTGCAGAATGCCGGTGCTGAAAACATACATCAGACGTAGCCGTACCCTTGCACAGGAGGTACAAATACACTTTGTGAGTCATTAATCAAAGTAATGCAAAAGAGAGAAATATAAACAATTGCAAATGTTCTTAAAAAAGCAAATCCGAACAGCTCAAACGCAACCAATCAGATGTCACAAGTTAACTGACTACAGTAGAGGTGGATGAGGTGCAGTATTAACAAAACATCTCAAAGGAACTGGTGATTCACATCTTCAAAATGATTAAGCAGCGCAGACGACTGCTTCTTGGCAATCCCATTAACTTTGTTTAAAGTTGCAAAAGCAGCACTTCCCCTTAAGTGCTCCTCATCTAATCAAATGCAAGGTCTTCTGGGGAAGAGGAAGGAGATGTAACGCCCCTAAACAGCTAGTAAATGTCTATCGAGTGGAAACGAAAGGAGACGATAGTGTGAGTGTGCATGAAAAGGAACGAGAAGAAAAGAAAGTAACAGATATCATTGCTCTCTTCATACAGTCGGATCCTGATCCTAAGTCCTGACTAAGATTTAAAAAACGATCACAGTCTCAAAAACTGTGAGACAATTTATCTACCCTAACTGCACGATCTGGCTCTCTGTCTTCTGCTAGCACACCACTAAAAACCTCATCTCATTTAAGTGGTAACATTCTGACTGAGCAATTTTATCGATTGTTTTGTCCAATATGGAAATCTTTTTTTTCTTCTTCTTCTTCCTGCTGTGTTTGCACTTTGCTGTGTTTCTTTTATGCTTTTCGCACTCTCTCACCGCCCCGCAATGACAAGTCAATCTATCAGATTTATCCGAGTGAATTCAAGATACTTTCAGCCGCACTTGCAGAACAGAACTCCTAACGTCAGTAAAGTTTGCAGGAGTCAAGTCCAGGTGAGTTCATTTTAAAGCTAAAAGTCTTAATCTTTGCGGTAAATGAAACTATTTTTAGCTCGTATTAACATCTGCTGTTCTAGACAAAAAAGTTATATATTTCTTTCAGCAGTAACTGCGGTGAAGAGGTGGAGATGTGCTTTTTTAGCAGTTTTATTCAATATTTAAGTTTTGTCCATAAAAAAATACAAATTATTATTATTATATAAGTCTGTGGCACAGAAAAACCATGCCGCACCGGAGCTGCTGCTTGTCTCTACATCAGCTTGTTTCTGCCTCTCATCTCTCTGTGTCATCAACACACACAGGAAAACAGCAAAGCTCAGATACGGGAAGGCACGTACAAACAAACATTGTGTGTGTGTGTGTGTGTGTGTGTGTGCAAGCAGCATCAAACTGAGGGTTGGTTCAGGTAATTGTCTGGCAAGACAAGTCAGTTTAAGGGGATTTGCCTGCCATTCAAATAGGGGCGAGTGAGGATAAAGACGTCAGTGGAAAGAAACGTAGCGTCGTGACATGGCGTCTGAGCTCCATACATGATCTCAGATTATCTGTGCGAGCCACCTGTGTGAGCGAAAAACTGCGAGCGTGTGTTGACTTAGGATGTGGCGGGTCAGTATCGTCACGTATGACTTGTTTTGCTTGACGTGCTACGTGACCGCGCGCGCGCACATGTGTGTGTCCATATGTGTGTGCAGTGTCTAGGGCTAGGTGTCAATACTCCTGCCTCCCTTTCTTTTTCTCACCCCCCTATCACCATGACAACCTCCTGACTCCAGCTCAGCTGCAAACATTTCTCTCCCCTCCCCCTCCTACGTGTTCATCTTCCTCACCCCATCCCCCCATCTCTCTCTCTCTCTCTCTCTCTCTCTCCCTCTCTCATCTGTCTGTACTTTATACTCACTACCTTCATCTCCCATCTCCAGTGTCTCCATCACATGCTCCTTCCCCAACTCTGGCTCTTTCCAGTTCCCCTGTTCTGTCTACATGCTACCCATACTTGAAAGTAGTTCTTCCTTCCTGACTGTCATCTTTGCAGAAGAGTCTATTTTTTATTTGCACTGCTCTATCTCTTCACGTCTGTACTCTGCTCCCTGCAGATTGCCTCTCACTCCCTGTATCAGTATGGAACTTCCCTCTTTTTCTCTCCGTGAACTCCTTCGCCCCACCCCTCCCTCCTAGTCTTCTCCTTCCTTATAGAAAGAAGCTTATTGAACACTTCCTTCCATCTGTCCTGTGCTGCATCTTCATTAGAAACCACCCAGCCAAGATCATACACAATGCAATTACAGGTAGCGTTCTATCAACCTCAGCCATCAAATTTTATCAAGCCTGAGAGAGAGCATCCAGTCTAAGGGGAAATTTGCAGGCTGGCACAGCATCGATACAATCCCGCGACCCTAAGTGGCTGACTAACTCCCATCGCATCTGTTATCATTATCATCAGCAAACCATTTCTGCTCTGTAACTAAATCCAATCATGACCAATGGACTCCATGGCAGAGATCTATCTGAGGCGGGGCGGCTTGCGCTCTCCAACAGAGGAGGGCCGGGCTCCATCAAAAGCTGCAGTGTTATCTGAGGCGAACAGCTCCGTCTCTGCTGCTGCAGACCCCCGTCTCCGCAAATCCCCCTCCCCACATCTCTACGTGGCTCCAGCCGTTCCACGCGCCACTGTGTATTGGTGCAAAGAGATCAAGGACGTGACATTTTCCAGAACATGCAGCAATTTTCAGCAAGGCGCAAAATGAGAGCGGGTAAACAAACAACCTGTTCCGTCCCGTGTTTGCATCAGTCTGCGTGCGGGCGCGTGTGCGTGCGTCATCTCCCATCAGACAGTCAAAGGAAGTGACAGCTATATCTGGTGTTATATGATCTATTCCAAGAGGCAGACACAGTGAATAAGCAAAAAAAAAAGAAAAGAAAAAAGTGGGATGCCGTTTCATCTCATCTCTATTTATATTGTTTTGCAGAGCTTCTCTGCTCCTTCCTCACTCCCCTCCTTCCCTGCATAATTTTTTCCTCTCTCTTTTTTCCTCCTGGGGTATTGCCCCGTACACTGAAGCCCCAGCTGTGGCCACATCTCCAGCACACACTCACTCTCGTCTCTCTTTCCCTCCCATTTTGCCTCGGTTATGAGAGATGACAGAAGAGGCTCGGCCCCAATTCCAGTAAGAGAGGCAGACGGAGAAAGAAAAAAAAAAAGACAGATAGAAACCAGAGAAAGAGAGGCCACAGGGATGGAGAGGAAACTCTGGTGACCTTTCCCTGCGGCTAAACAACCAGTTGATGAGCTTTTCATCGAGAGTTGGGCCAACAGGCTCTGACAATCCTCGTCTATACTGTAGACACACGTAAAACAAAGACGCTCCCGGCCAGCTGTTGATACCCTTGTGTATACTCCCACAGCTAAATATATAGCAACATGGCACACACGGTTACACTTCTCAAGGAGAAAATAGACTAGTGGCTATATTCCAGTACACCAACTCCCTATAGTGGCAGATATCTAAATCATCTCCATCCCATGATAGCTTTGCTTAAAACTAGCTGATCGCGCAGGTTCCTATATAGGACACCCACACAGCACGTCAGCAACTCCTGCAAGCTTGCACTATCCAAAACAAACACGGTGTGTGCATGACAACATCTCTCTGCCACCTCAGAGGCTTTTACTTAAACCGAGAGGAGAAACCAGCGTTTCTGACACTTGTGGAAGTGGAGGGCCGCCGCAGGCAGTCAGAGGGCCTGGCACACAGGGAACAGTGTGTACAACGACGGACGGCCAAGCGGATAGTAACGGCCCTGTCACTTACATTTACTGCCCCCCCCCCCCCCCCCCCCCCCTCCAAACCACAGGCTGGTCAAAATGGTGCTCACTACACAGTCATAAATAAGACGCAGACTGCCTCAGCCACTGAATGGAGCCGAGACGGGAGGAGAAAGACAGAAGGGATGGGGGGGGGGGGGGGGGGAGACGAGAGTTATGAGGACATATAAAGTTGGATGATGTATGAGAAGTGAGAATGAAGTCATCCCAGCTGATTTCATCCTTTAGTCTGTAGGCACTTGTATTATTTATGTTTGGGGTTGTGTTCCTTTTATTTAATTAGTGTCAAGGAGTCACTCAGCACATAGCCTGAGAAGATGAGCTTCATGTGTGTGCGCGCGTGTGTGTTTGGCAGGTGTGCATCTGCCTCTGCACTCGCTGACATTTTAATCGCTACAGGATCTCTGTCCTTTCACCCTCCCATCCCTCTCTGCTCCCTGCGTCTCATCTCTCTTTATCTTCCCACATTGTGCTCCCATCTTAACCTCCGCTCTCACACGCTTCCTGCTCGCCGCTCTAAGTAGGATCACACTTTAATGGCACAAATTAAAAGGTTACTTGATAATAAAAGTCTTTTCTTTCTCCATTCCACTTTCTCCCCTGCTTCCTGCTGCCCCACCCAAATGAGTAAGGCCTGGAGGATGAGGTCTTTGCTCATAATTACCTTGTTAAGCTCGTTAACAATGTCCGGGCCCTCTGTCTGGTCTCTCCGGTGTCTCTCTTTATCTCCATGTGGTTTGTTTTCTGCTCCTCGTCTTTTCTTTCTTCTCCCTCCTTCCCCCGATGTGACATCTGTACCCCTGCATAAATCTATTTTTCCTTCTTGTTGCGCCTGTGTTTTCTCTCGGGGATCGGTGCCTTTTATCTCCCCCTCTTATTAACAAGCAGCCTCACCCCATGTCTCCTTATCGCTTCCTGCTACATCGCTGAGCCCTCTCCTCAGCGCAGATTTCAACAAATGATTTACAAAAATCGCTACGAGAAAAAAAAAAAAAACCTCTGCCCTGCAAGTTTTTGGCCACAAAAACACAATTGCTCAATTCATCCCGCCGTGCAACAGAGCATGATGGCTGATGTAAACAGACAGTTTTATAGCTAAATATAGAGTCTCATTATTGCAGCCTGGGCACTGTGCAAAGCTCTCTGTAGCGCCATGCTCAATTACCCCTGATCAATTCAGGGAGCAGACTCCAACAACTCCAACACCAACCTGATTTAAAAACACACAGTCTGCGTTTAGAAGACGATAACAAGAACAAATTCACAGACATCCACCTTTCCAGGTAGAGACAGCGTGTAAGCAGGCCAGCATGGCCTCGTTTATTCTGGCTAAGAGCAGATACGGAGGGATGATGAGAGGGATGTAGGGCATAAATGTTAAAGAAAACTGCAGAATGTGTTATATAAACCTGTATCCATGACATGCAAATTATTTTCGCAACCAAATAAACATAACGAGACGAGGAGGACTCCCAAAATAAACCAGTCTGAAGACACAGAAAACTGGAATATGAAATGTATTTGGGGCCTTTTTTCAGCCCAGTGATAATAATTAGTGTGATAGAGGACACGGGGTGTGACAAACACAGGTCAAGTAAAACACACAACATGCAACGCCGATAATTATGAGTATCACGCGGTTAGCTGGGCGTTCTGGTGGCTCAGTGGTTAGGACACATATCGTATATAATCACAACACACACCTTCTCTATCCCCGTGTTTCTTTTCTCTACTGTCAATCTCAATACAGCCTAAAACGCCAGAAAAAAAACTTTGTAAACTACATTTTTAGACATAGGTTTCTGTTCTATAATAACTCATGAGATAAATGAAAGAAATGTGTGACGAGGGAAGGGAAGCCAGCCTTCCTGTGCTTACTCATGAAAACAAACTGCACCCCTCTCTAAATCTGTCTCCACTTTTGTCTCTGACATTTCTTTACTCCTTGACATTTTCGGCTTGTACTTGAATCTCTCTCCCGCTGCTTATAATCAATTTCCCGTCTCTGTACCTCTTTTCTTACAATCCGCCCTCTTTGTCTCCACGCCTCTTTGTCTAACATTACCCTGTTTTAACCTTGCATGGCCCTCATCTGCTCTCCCCCAGCCGTCGCCTGCATGCATGTGGTGGGTGTAGTGTGTAATAGGATGGCACAGTAGGTGAGATTAAATTAGGCCAGTGTATGGGGATTACAACCCACTCAAAACCTGATCCCCTCCCACTGTCTGTAATCCAACCCTAATGAATATATCATGGCTGACACAGCAGATACAGCCCGCGAGATTCTACAGTCACAACATCACCGAAACATGCAGAGGAGACAAATACGGGCAGTTTGTTTACTTAGATCACCTGCGGTACTTGAAGGATGCTGTGTCTGTTCAAGTGTGTATGGATGCTCGTGTTTCATGCCCTATCGGTTATGTTTAATCCAAATGAAGTGTTGGTATAGAGTGGGGACGAGTCAAGTGAAACAAAATCAATACACTTCAATGTAAATACTCCAAATAAAAAAGCCTTTAGATGGATGCAAAACACTATCAGACCACACTGTGTTTCACAAATGATGGTGTGTGCCAATGTCAAGTAGACACATTTAACACTGCACACTTACCCTAATGCTCTCCTGAATATGCATCTCTTGGCTGCATATATCGTAACAACAACACCTCCCATCTTATCAGTGCAGTTTATCGACACAAACTTGATCCACGACGCCTCAAATGACTGGATTTGCTCTGTCATAAGCCTCAATGTTGCAACCCAGTCCAGGCTTTCTGGGAGCAAACAGACAGATGTCAGCTACTCGACTGTGATAATGCATCAGTGCCAGAACGCACCTTTGTTTGTCAATATACTACCTTGTGGAACAGATGCTCCTGTGAGTATGAATGTTGGCTGAACTCTGACAATCATAAACCGTTTTTCCTAAGCTGAAGTATTGGCAAAGAAGAGAAAAGTGGGATGAAAGTCATGCCAAGGACATTAAGAAGCACTGTCGTGAGGAAACTGATAAGAAGAACAGAGCGCAGGTGAAGAATAAATTACATCAGCGCTGAAAAGGCCTGTCAAAAACTGCAGAGCAACAGCACAGAGACACGACATACTCCCAAGTTTCATTAAAAATGCAGTTGGCCTCTCAGCGACAAATCAATAAATAAATAAAACAATGCTGTCGCATGCTCTTCATAAACAGCATTTGCAATGTAATCAAAGCCAGAGTGGCTCAATGACTGTGATTCCCCGAAGTATCACAATGTGGTCACAGCTGTCTGACATATTAGCTTTAATAAATAAAGCTATCACTCCATATAACAAATGAGTGTATTAGCTTATTGCTATACTGGAATTTCCAAAAAGCACCAATCATGGCTGCCTAATGGAGGTTAGATAGCACGGCTAACTGGCTACATAGCTGTAGTCCTCCCGTCTGCAGTTTAATTTTCTCACAGCAAAAGATGTGACAAAACAAACTGGAGCTGCATATGACTCTGAACAATGTTTAGCTCCACTGACATACCAAACATGTTTAAGAAACAACCCACAAAACACATTTTTTGGTCAAAATGTATGCTAACTTAGCATTGCGCCAACGAGCCAGCTAGCTCAGGCTAAGATCTCCTCACATAACATTTACTTGTTTACAGTTAGCATTATCAAACAGATAATCTCTTGTCAGGTTCACCAGTTTAAGTATTAACGTGTTTTACTTTTTCTTTTACGGTTAGCGTCTAATTTAGTTAGATTAGATCTTTATGGACTCGTGAATAAATTGTAAATCACTACAAAGATTTAGAAAATTTAGCAACTCAAACTCATTTGACTGGCATAAAAGGTACATAACCTTTTTTTTTTTTAAAAAGCAAAAAAAAAATCTATTTTTACCAACAACCCATTGAACTTACTTACTGACTTTCAGAAATGTGGTACTTGACATTATCTTCCACAAATTAAAGTCAATAACCCAACATTGGTCATTGATGTACAATTAATTCATTCATGGCGGCATTAAATAGTGACCACTGTTCAAGATAATTAATGCACGCACACAAATGCACAGAGAAACATCTTAGACAATCAACAGAACACTTCATAGATGCAATTGGAAAACACACCGGACAGAGGGTCAATTTAGTCCAATTATAGTCCCTGATGTAGACAATAAAGCCTCTGTGGTGGAGCTGACTGTGGTCCAGATGGAGTGACGCGAAGGGGAATTCTCTATTTCGCTGAGACAAAGACATAATTTTGTCAGAGACTGAAAAAAAAGATGAGGACAGCATCAAGGAGACACAGAGAAGGTCAGACAAGGAGGTTCAAATGTCCCCTAATTCATATTCAACCGTATGTGTAGCTTTATTGCTTTGCTGCTTTCCAGTCTGGTTTTTGATTTAAATGATGTGCCCTGAAGAAATAGTTAGAAATTTAGTTTGCAGCACAATAATAACATGAACTGATAGAGCATGTGTGTGTGTTTTTTTTTTTGTTTTTTTTTAAATTCCCTCATTTTAAGATATTTTTCTACAATATCTGGCTCCTCCATTTTTTTTTATTATTGGTTTGGCAGTAATTAATTCCTCTCCTGGTTTGAAGTAATATCCACTATGAGGTTCCAGTTTTGTAATTTTAACTGCCAATATCGTATTTACCACCCAGGGGGATTCTACAATTTCTCCTCTCTTATACCATCACTTCTGAAAGCTGTAATAAGGTAATTCACTCTGCCAAATTAAATTCATTTCCATACATGACGCCTCTATTTGTGCCCTCGTCTCCATCACAGGTTCAATTGTGTAACAGGGTTGGATTTATGAGTCTTTGTCTGAGAGCCTCTTTCTGGGAAGACTAATAGGAGCCTCAGTCGTTATTTTGATTAAGACCCCTGACGTGGGATCTCTGTGTCCACCACTGTATGAATACTGATACAACAAGTGAAGCCAAGCAGTGGGAAGAGCAGGGAGAAGAATGGAGGTGGAGGCGCCGTAAAGGGAAATTGATTAGCGAGGGTGAAAGGCTTGCTCTTGCTGTCTTAAGACGAGAGAACATGACTCTTAAGTGATGACGAGAACAAGGTGGTGCCGAGAAACTGCCGTGACAATCCCCCACCGCCTTGTCTCATCTTTCATAACAACCTTTATCTTCCTGCCATCGCCGTACCTTCCTCCTGCCTTTTAAATCAATCCTTTCCATCTTTAGGTTTTGCTCCCAGCCTGCCTCATTTCACCTCTACAAATTTCATTCTTGCCTTTTGCTGGCCTCCTTCCCCTCCTCCTCAGTTTCCTATAATCATTTACCCGTGGTCGGCCTGTCAATCCATCTGACCCCTTAGCTCCCTAAATCACCACAATGTATTCTACACCAAACCATGACAGCATGTCTACACGATCCCCTTCTTGACACCCAGTGGGCTGACTCCCATCTGCACAGTCTAAATCAAACAACCTCCAAAGCTGCAACCAGCGAGGGTGGGGACCGACTCTCCATCTTGACAGCATCCTGAAGGCAACTGCAGACACGCACAGACACACGCACGCACACACTGGAAGATAACTCAAGGGAGTTCGCTCAGAAGCCTTTGAATCTTCGTTTGTGAGTTTGTAACTTTACAACTATTATTCTCGAAGGAGGATGAAAAGGAAGCAAGAGATGAAACGGTTATTGTTGACACTTCCTTTTTAAGAGATAGTTCTTTCTCTTAACCCCTCTTGTACCTTGTCACCAATATAATGGCTGAATTCCCAGAAAGCGGCGGGCGCGGTCTTTGATCAGTAGCAGACACTTAAGTAATCAGGCCGGGGAGTCAACATTATAGAATCGTTAATTTGGCGCACTGCAACAGGATCTCTGCAGTGTGTATTTGCGACGCGTTTGCGGGCGTGTTTACGCCTGCTTGTGCGTCGGTATAGCTGGATGACTGGCAAAGGTGCCCTGAGGCTATAACAGGTTGCTGAAGAGCGAAGGGGCCAGTGCAGCACTGCTCTTCCCTGGAGTTGCTCCTAACTGGCAGATTGAGAGCAGATCACTCCTCTCCTCCTACACAACACCAGCTCTCCACTTCAACTGCAGGACTAAAGGCATTTGGAAAAAGGCCAGTCTCTAACATTATCATCCCATGAAAATTACTACAGGAAAAGCATAAATATCAGGGCATAAGTTGCACGGCTAAATACATCTTTTTTCTAGTTCCTTTTAATCTTCCAGCCTTTCATTTCTTTGCTTCTTTCTTCATTATTCCTTGTGACCTTGCCCTTTCCTATATCCTAGGTGATCCCTCCTTCTCTCTTTCCCTCCACGCTCTTCGATACCTATAGCAATGAACATGCATAAAGAATGCAAAGTGCCTTGCCTTTCAAAAGGAAGTCCACTTTCATCTTTTTTTATGTTGCTTACGCCATCCTCCCCTGCCTTTTCTCTCCTCTCTTTTCATTGCAGACCACGCTCTCTCCGTCCCCCTGTCCTCACATAAATCCCCCTTTCCATTCATCTCTTTGATGGAACAGCTCAATTAACCAGCCCAGCGTCAGAGGGGAGATTACATTCTGCACCATACTGTAGCAAGGGTAATCATGCACTCCAAGTCTCGCCGGTTACTCCGACAACAACATCTATGCTACACTAGAAGCTCTGAACACTGTCTAGAGATCCGGCTGCCACTACCGTACGAACCAAACTGCATTAAATAGTATGATAATGTGACCAGCAGTGAGTCTCTGGAGCATTGCTGCCACGGAGAGGATGCACACATACTCATTCACTCCAACACGCCCTCTTTCAGCAGCAGCTGTATCTTGATCTATTGTGCGAGTGTGTGCAGTGCAGTATGTTTATGGATGTTGTACAGATGGTAACAAGTCATTGTCAGGCGCACTGCCTTCCCTCCCCTCCAGTCCCTTGACCGGGTTCACTTGGGACAAGCTGCAGGCTACTGAGGCATGGAGGGAGGGAGAGAACAGGTTAACCACACACATGCCCTCAAGTGATACGCACAAAGAAATGTACACATCCACAGATATAAACAAGCCAAAGACAAAGCAAGCTCACAGCCAGCAGCTGCTTCATAGAAATACAGCTTTCTGTTATTAACACAGATGTGTAACCGCAGAGGGTGACAGCAGGCAGCTGTGTGGCATACAGCCAGGTGAGTGCCTCCTTTTCATGGGCACACCTCCACAGTCTGCTGCGAGCGCTGCCCCACCCTTATTTGTATTTCCCCTTATATCTCCGCCTGTGTGAAGATTTCTCTCACGCGCTGTCTCCTGTTGATATCTGAATCGCTCTTTCTTTTTCCCCCCCCCACTTCCAGGTTTTTTTTAGACGTTTCCTCCGTTTCCCTCCAAGGTCTGTAGTTTCAGGTTACCCCACCTCTGTCACTGCCCTTGCAAAGCAGACCTACTGCAGCTGCAGGAGATAAGATTGGTAGACTAGAAAATTGTTGTAGTCTGCTCTGCTGTGCTGCTCACCATCCAGCAACAGAGTTACATCCACCGCATGAATGGAAAATGGTAGCAGCACATTGCAACCGTGGCCGGTACTTAACATCACGCTACTCGGCTATTAGTTGGGGGAGGGGAATGTGGAGAGAAAATGAATATTCATATGAAAGTAGAAAGGCAGAAGGAGGACGTCGCATTTTGTTGGAGAAATTGGCCACAGTTTGCGGGGAAAAAAAGCACAACGCAACATGAATTGTAAAGGAGCAGATTCACAGTTTATGTTTTTCACACTGCTGGAATGCAACAGATTTAAAGTGCAGTCCAATGCACTTTGCAAAAACTAAACTAAAAAATCATCTGCTTCAGACCAGGAATCCAAATTGCATCAAGGTCTCTAAGACAAATCCCCAATTATACCAGATAATAAAACATTTTTTAATCTGACCAATAAAGTGAGGCGGTACAATGGCACACAGCACTGCTGTATATTCAATATTAATGTCAGAAGAGACCCTGTTGCATGGGATGCACTAAATGTTCATTCAGCAAGATAAAACACGCGAAAACATAAAGAAAAAAACATTTTCTCCAAAAGTAAAACCAACAGGTCATCCATGACACCTGTCCTTAATACTCCAAATCTGAATTCAGTTCAAAGTGTTGCAGTGCTACACTGTAATGTAATTAATCACATCTGCTAAAAAATCGCAGTCATTTTACAGTTTTCCTAAACCTCAACATGCGTGATGGGAATGGGGCAAATGTCCAAGGAGACATTTAAATAAGCTGTTAAAGTGGTTCACATGAACCAGACTGTCCTCCTTTACTGCCAGTGGAAGACGAGGCAAAGGTGTGATTCCACAACAAGCCACCTCCACCTAACAACCTAATTAATCCACTCAGCAGCTCTCTGCCGCTCTCTTTCTGCTTAATGACAAACTGTCCGCCTCGTCACAAAACCATCCTCTTACCTTCACGGTGACGCTTCTTTTCCTCCGGCGGCTCTCTTGCGTCTCCCTTTTTCTGCCACTCTCCTCCTTATCTACTTGTGCCTTTTTCTTCCTCTTCTCTATGAAATTGATTGTGCCCCCTCTCCTCTCTGCTGATGCTGCAGTGATAGAAAAACACACCCTCCTTTGGCCGCTCTCTCTCTCTCTCCCTCCCTGACTCTCATTGGCTGCTTGTACGGGGTGACATCACCCTTCTTCTCTGCCTGCCTGCCTCCCTCCCTCCTCCTCTGTTCCCTCCCTCGCTCTCTCTTCACCTCACTCTCTCTGCATTCTGACCATTCCTTTATTCTACCTCTCCTCCTCCTCCTCCTCCTCCTCCTCCTTCCTGTCCTCTATCCATTGCCCCTGTCCTCCTGTACACAGTCTGGTCTGGTAGCTGCTGTTATATTCAGCCATGAAGTAGCCAGGCATAATAATGCACATTATGGATTAGTATATAGAAAAACAGCATACGGCCCTTCAGCACCTCTTCTCCTTTCTCCTCCTGCACCAGGCCAGGAGTTAATGGACTACAGAGGTGAAATAATGGCCGTGCGAGGTTTTGTGTTAGTAATCTCTACGCTCCAGTGGGCTCAACTTTCATAAGCTTGTTTAATTCATTCTGCCACTAAAGACATTGACTGGGCTTCAGTTCATTATAGTGTAATCAAAGGCACGGCTGGGATGAATGTTACGTAATGCTGGTGAATGAAAATGTGTCAGGAATTACTGCTGTCTCTTATCTGAGTCTGGGATGGGAGGGGGAGTTGCAGAGATGCACTGATTTCAGGGTAATAAAGGGCTGACTAATTCAGGGGTTGCCTGTCTGTGTTTGCTGTTGTTATGACAAGATAAACGTCCTCCAGCACACACGGCGATAGAGATCTACAAATGTTTTGTTTGTCATGCTTTTATCTCTTTGCATCTTTATTACTGCGAATTTATGTGTCAGTCGCTTGGCCTTACAGCTCAGCCAAAAATCTGGCAATACAAAACTCAATCTCCCTTTATTAGCTTCTAAAGCACTCGGCTTACGTTTTAAATTTTCCAGCTCCTAAACCACCACAGATTCTCTAAGCAATTACTTCTGTCTTTGAGAATTTTGGTTAAAAAAACGGAAACTCACTGAGTTTTATAGTTTTCCCCTCTCTGTCAGGAGGACGTTGACATTTTCAGATGTTGTTCTATTAAATTTGTGAGGGAGCGTGCACAAAAACATTCCTATAATGCGCAGAAATTATATTATTTGTACTGAATCTAACCATTGTGCACTCTCCGTCTGCAGTCCCAGAGAAAGCGGAAACAAATGCTGCAAAATCTAATAAGCACCAACTGCAGTGCTTTTGAGTTTACACAGTTATTGTGACTGCATGATTACTTTTATTATGTCTTTCTGTTATTCATCCTCTTTTATTATTTTTAAGAGCCACACAAGTGATGTAGCTCTCTGCCTGTTGGTCCTCCACTTTGGATTGCCATGAAATTTTGAACAGATATTAATTTCCTCTTCAGGATGGATTAACTCTGCTGATAAATCCTTTGGATTTTTATTGTACCACCACCATGAGGGTCACATTCGTGAGTACTGAATTAAATTACTAAATATCAAACTATTGATTGGATTGCCATGCTATTAGGTACAGATAATATCTAATGGTATTCAATAAACGAATCTAATGCCTCCTTTGTGTTTACACGTGAACATAATGTTGTTAGCATTGTCATAATGAGCATGTTAGCAGGTTAACATTAGCATTTAGCTCACCACTGTGCTTATGTGCAGCCTTTAAGGGCTGTTGGCGTGGCTGTAGAGTTTTTTTCCAGTGTGTGTTTCATAGATAAACCTGACTTGAGTTACTGGAGGCACTCACTCTGTCGACTGGGTGGTGTTGACCTCCAAAAAAAAAAATGCAAACACTGATATACAAATTAATTTCTATCCATTCCTGAAATAAGAGAAGAGAAAGCAGGACAAAGGTTGGGGTGAGAACACGGACATGAGGACTTACACACACACACACACACACACACACACATTCCTCACTTGTTCCTAAAAATAAAGTACTCAGAAATATTCAGGTAATTGGGGCAGCACCGAGTCCAGTCAGAAAAACCCCATTCCCACTGAGCCGCTTTAGTTTTTCTTTGTGCCTCTCCAACCTGAGGGTGCCAGCGTGCCCATCTGCCATTGGTGCCAGAGGATATGCCAAGCATGCAGACAAAAGCTGCTACAGGAGCAGACAGCATGGGAATAATGATTGATGAGGCCAGTTTAGACGGGCGAGAACCTCTGCCATTATCCTCAGGAGAGGCTGGATGGCTGAAGAAAGGCTGAGGGTCAAAGTTTTGGCTGGATGGATGCCAGGAGTGAATTCAAGAAGAATGTGACGAAGATAAATGCACCTGGAATCACAAACATTTCTGTTTTTTCCTATTTAAGAAGTAATCAGTTCAATTTCTTGAACATTTTTGTAGAACCTGAAGACAAGAGAATGAAAGAAGAGAAGGGTGGTGGTGATTTTTAATTTGAATTTAATTTCAGGATGATTGTGAAATACATTTCAAGCAGATGAGCAAAAGTCAAAAACTGGCAGATTTACTGAGCTTCCAGCGAAGAGTTATGTGACACAGGTGAGATTAAAGATGAGTCCATTTCATTTAAACTGTTATACAATACGACAAGGATTATATTTTTTCGAAAAATGTTCGTTTCTGGTGAGTTCTTCTGGATGAATGATTATTTTTTCTCTGGGGAAAGACTTGTTTGTCTCCTAAAAAGAAAAAAACCCTGAGCTGTGTTTGTTTGCAGTGTTATAAATTACGTTCATGTCTGACAAATGTTTCAGCACTGCATCAGTATTTTTATTTTTGGTGTCAATGCAGGCTGTGAATTTGTAAGCACACGACACTGTATTATTTCAGTATTTCATTGATCTCTCCTAAGATTACAGCTGAATATGAAGTGCATATGTGTAAGAACATGCAATGACCCTCTCTTTGTGAAACCTAAAGTAAGTATTTAGTTAGTTTAGTTACAATCTCCCTTTCTCTCATTCCCGCATGAAGAATATGGTTTTCTATGTTTTTTACGATCCCTCTCTGCAGAAATACTAGATATACCATAATATTTACATTCTTGTTTGGGAGGATAGTGTGGCTCTGCAGATTTCATATCTTTTTAGGATATAGGGTTTGTGAGATGACCCTTGGTTAACTCTTCCTTGGTAATGGGACGAGGAACAGATGTGGTAAAGTGTATTAGGAAAGACAATGACAGATGTCAGTTCCTTAGAAGGACAGTTTTCAGAATGTTTATTCATCGATTTCTGTGGCTATAAGACCTAGCCCAGGAGAAGAGGGGAGAACAATTCGGAAGGTCAATTCGGCATGGAGATTCGGAAGGGATCCGATCAGGGGATGCATCCCAAACTCACTTGTTTCTTTGACTAAAGTCCAAATTATTCAAGTCAAGATGAGTTGCGGCTCTTTTATTTTCAAGCATCCACAGACTGACTTCGGCAGCCATGGAAAACGCAAAAACACAACGCAATAAATAACAATGAGGAAACTGGATTTTACTTTATTAACGGGGAGTTATAAAGGTTTAACAGACTCTGCATCACTGACTGAGCCATTTCATCTCCACAGCCTCTGTGCAGACCAAGCTATTAAACCGAAACCAACACTGTAATATTTAGGAGGCAGTTGCAAGTGGACATTAGAGGAAAATTAGCATCCAGCTTGGAAGTCTCACTTAGACTGATCGATAAAGATAGTGTCTCCTCGGTCTGATTGTTTTGCCTCATAGCCAGAAAGAGACCCAAGCTGGAGAGTAAATCCACCTCCCTGACCTCTGGAGTATAAACTAAATCTGCGAGGAGACATCAACCTCAGCTGTCACTCCTTCATACGGCATCCACGGGCCGGCCCTTCACTCAAAACCATTCATCTGTGAGAGACTTCTCACTTGCCCTTGCAAAAGCTCCCTGCTTATTTTCCTCCTTCCTCCCGACTCGACTGTGAGTGAGTCAGCTGGCAGACTGGCGGGAGAGATGGAATGATATATGAGGAGGAAGACGGGAGCATGGAGAGAGCGAGAGAGGGAAGGCCGTGAATGAAAGAACTTAAAGTCTGCAGTTGGAGGGAAAACAGATGCAGTCAGCAAAATACAGAGAGAGAGAGAGAGAGAGAGAGAGAGAGAGAGAGAGAGACGAGTCCATCAGCTTAAAAAGAAAGTGGACGCAGGCAATATAGTAAATGGATGCAGTATGGGTGTGGACGTTTAGAGAGAGGGGGAAAGAAGTACGGAGATGGAGAGCACATCAGGCTAAAGCAGGAAGGTATAAGAGGACGCTGTCATAGAAGGAGGTGTGGCGCACACATAAATATATACAGACAGGTGTCAAAAAAATGTCCTCAGAGGCCCGCTGGATCTATACAAAGTAAGCTTACAGTCCTGGAATATCCGGCAGCATGGACACAGGAGGATAAAGTTAAAAAGGTCAAAAGAGAAGACTGACAGCAGGCCAAGTCTTCAATGGACACTGATGCAACCGCTGCAGCAGAGGGGGAATACCGGCCAGCAACAACAACATGAAAACATCAGGTTCAAGAGCGGGATGTTGCCATTCAGTCACACTGCAACAGTCACACTTCCTGCTGTCTGCAAAATGTAAATGCAGATAAAGAGACAGCTTTATCTGCGAGACCCTGAGATCCAGAGAGACAAAGATAACGCTCGGCATGCATGCGTGCACGCTTGGACGTAATAAGTCAACCTCAAAGTAAAGACACTGCTGTGGAGAAAACTCTTGATGAGAAATGACACAGGGACATCCGAGCTCCTTTGCTTCAAATCTTCACAGTTTTTATAATATAACCATTGATATATCACTGTTACATAGTCAAATCACCAAGTTGAAAACTCATCAAGTTAGTTAGTTTTACTTCCTCACACAGTCAATGTTCTGAGTGTCACGCCAATTTCCCAGAAATGCATGTGTGTTTATCAGGAACATTTAATAATGAGTTATGCCAGACCATGATACTGTTGAGGCCAAGACCTCCTCAGAAGATGTTTCCCAGCTGTGTTTCCTGAACATATTTCCTCATCTGTGTGTGTGTGTCTATGTGTGGGCTTCTATTTCATTTAAAAGTAAAAGTATATATGTATCTTCTTCTTCTTCTTCTTCTTCTTCGCTGTTTCTGCATCAGTAAACAAAACTCCTGTATTTAATGCTTCCCAGCATTTTTATAACAGAGCAGAAGGGGGAAGTACTCACACCGCCTCTGTGTTGTAAAAATAAAGTGTGTGTCTAAATCAGGTTGTTTGTTGCCCTCAGAGCCTAAAAATCAACATTTCTCTGGAGTAGATTTGCAGCCTAACTAATTTGTTAACTGTTACACGTAGGCAGATGCTGTTAATTGATTAGTTGACCATAAATCAAAAAGACATTTTGATAAGTGATTAATATTTTTGTCATTTTCTAAGAAAAAAAAACAAGTTCAGGTTCTTGTTTTTTAAATATGAGGATTTCCTGCTGTGATGGAAGCTTGTAGCAGTGGCACTTTGCTTAGTGTTATCTTAACTTTGAACTTTTTTTTATGTGATCTGCACCACACCAACCAGTTGCATGAAACCAGCAAACCAGAATCCGTCCTGATCCGATCTTTCGTAATTTTTGTTTACCCAAGTCTGACTTTCTTTATCGACCATCCTTTGACAGGTCTGTATCTTTGCCATCTATACTTGACAATTTACACCACACTGTTTTTCTCTGTTTTATAATATAGACATCAGACATAAACACATGGCGTAGCTGTATATTAAGACATCACTAGGCCTTTTCCACAGAGGGCATTTTGACATTTCACAGAAGGAACATCTGTGCTTTTCCTACTATATTAAATCCCCCTTGTTTTTTTGTTAGTTTTTTTTTTTTTTTTTTTTGGTGAAAAGGGTCCATTGCCTCTGAGAAATCGTGATCGTCACTAGTTATCAATGACATACAATTAAAATAATGAAACAAATGTGCTGCAGCCTTAGTCTGGACTCCTCCACCTAACAGAGGGTTAAAATAAAGTCTAAAAAAAAAAAAAAAAAAAAAAAGTGAGAACGTGCTGCGAGTGTTGAGGAGGTGATCGGAACCACGGAGAGGAAAAAGATAAAAAGGTAGCTGTGAGCCAACAGTACAGTGGAGGGGGGAAAGAACAAAAAGAGCATTGATGTGACTATTTTACAGAGAGAGCGAGAGAGAGAGAGGTGACAGGCAACAGAGCCAAAGATAGATGAAGAGTGAGAAGAGGGCAGTCAGAGGTAGATTCAACAACTCTCTGCTCCTGCAGGGCCCGCCGACTGCACCGTTCCTGGGCAGCTGATGTGGCTGCTGTTTGGAGATCTATTGATCCGGTCAAAGTCATTAGGTGGCCAGAAGGTCAGCCAGCCGTCTCTGACCTGGCGTTAATCACTCACTAATTGATGGGGACTCTGATTTAGTTTCCTGCCATGCTTAGAGTGGCCCGGCTGCCAGATATGACCAGCGCTTCACTCACCAGAACACATCTCATTACGCCTGTTAACTGCATGTAAATAGCTCCGAGTCAGCCTCGGCCACAAAACGCAGAGCTGCGCACCAAAAGCGCCGTCACAGATAGGAATCAAAAGGAGGTCAGTCAGTCAGAGGGGGGGGGGATGATTTATGCGTACTCAAATTTCCACCATTGATATTCAAATTGAGATTTTGCGTAGACTGTGCAAACAGTACACCATAATGACGTTCGCTCAGCGAGCTGTTGTTGTAGTTGTCTTCACTTTCAAGGCTTTTCTTCTTCAAAGAACAGAAATGACCCTTCGCTGTCCTTTATCTTGCGTTACGATGCCTCATGGAGGAATTGCATCACCTCATGATTCGCTTCTTCTTCTTCTTTTTTTTTAACGCAGTGTAACGAGGCGGCCGTAAAAGTGTCGCCGGCAAGATTAAGGTTTTCTTTTGTGTGTACAATGTGAACATTTCCGTGCTATCTACAGATGAAGAAGCCGGCTCTTTTAGATAATGTCATCAGATCCAGCTGTAGTTATTGCCTCCTCCTGCCGTACCGCATCTCGGCAGCTCCGCGACATTACTTTCTCGAACGATAACCTTCAGCAGTTGACCACATTGCATGATCCGTAATATGACGGCGCTGAATTTCATGCAGTGGCTTGTCTCCTGTAAAATGCCACAAGGTGCCCACTGCTGCGAGGGGAGGGAGACGCTTGAACGGGAGGGGGTTAGCGGATGCAATGTGGTAAGCAGATAGCAACCGCGGGTACTCAGAGGTAATAAAGACTGTGACCTTTACAGTAGACGGACTGTCACTCCTGCTTTGGCTCTGGACGCCGCAGTCTCTGTGCGTGCGTTTATGACCAAAGGCCAGCCTGCGTGTGCCCACCTGAGCCCAACTTTTGCTTGCACAGCTGACTTCTCCCTACAGGATAAAACGCACACAGACGGCACATTTTCTTGTGCAAAGGCGACGTGAAGCCGAAAGGTTTGTCGCTGCACGTGGGATCATCTCGTCTGTTGGGGATCAGCAGACGTTAAGGCAGTTGTTTCCGCTGCTCCTTCCCGGGCCTTCATCCTCACAGGCGGGGCAGAGATAGCAACCTAATCAGGAGGTGATGACAAACCTGACAGATTCACAACGGCACATAACGCCCTCGCTAACCCGTCAGACTGCTGTCAAAACTGGGGGCTGCTCCTGTCCACCTTGATCTGTCTAGCTAGCATTCGGTGCAACAGGGTTCACGGCAACATTTTGCTGGAATAATCTCTGAGAAGTGAGAGGAAGGGAGAGAAGAAAAAAAAGAGTTTTGAGTCTGACTTGCAAGTTTCCACCGGGATGCTTTATATTTGGAACACCGCACTGAATTAATGGGGAGAAACAATCACGAGCTGACAGCGTTGTGCTCACACCCTGGAAATAGCAGTGCCGCTAACTGCTCCCTGCTGCAAATGAAGACGGCGTCAAACGATTATGAATGCTCATCAAGCCTCACCTTTATCCACTTGGAAGGATTTTGGATGCCGTCGCCTAGAAGGGGGTGACGAATCCAATGCCAGGAAAGGGTTAAGCGTCACCATCCATTTTTATCCAGTATAAACATCTCTCTAGCTAATTAGAAACATTAAACCAATTACTCTAATGAACTGATTTTGTCCCCTTGCCCGTTTGGGCTCTGTACAAAAGACGCCTTTCATCATTTCGCTTTGTGAGTGCTGTACTATTTTGATTTATTCCATACAGACATTGAGGACAGCGGCAGTAAAATGTATTAGGCTGAGAGCTTTCTGGCTCATACACAAAGTAGTCATTATTAATGAACTCTACCGGCCTTCATTTCCTCCTCGGCATCCACTATCCCTGATGAGGAGGGCTCATTATTATCGATGCACTTTGTTTACTTTAAGTTTTTAATTCCATTGTATTTATCACACGCTCCAGTCCATCTCCGATGCCTTTTAAGCAATAAATAGTTTTCTCGTTGTAGCGCGAGGAAAAGCTGAAGCAGCATGGTATGACAAATCCCGAATTTGTCACAGTGTTGCTCACGTGCAGACTTAAGGCATCGCTGGCTCCGGAAACACACACATCATATCAAATGTTGCGCAACAAAATTGTTCCAGGGGCATGAAATGGAAAACATCACACAGTGACTTTGCAGGAAACCAGAAGGCATCGACACACGAGGAGTGTGTGACAGGAAACATTACTCTGTGTAGTCTAATGACCCCCACCCAGTGGAGGGGCCAGCGCGGTGCATTGCAACAGCTCATTTTGGCAGCAGCGCTGACATCTCCATCTTTCTCCTCTGACAGTTACAGAAAAGACATTCAGTCCAAGTTGTCACATAATTCCTATAACAGAAAATCTAAAATCCCTCCCCGAGTGGCAGAAAAGTTAACCCGTTTGCAAGGAAATGTATTTTGTGAAATCTTAAGCAGCCAGATTCCCTTCATGAATTCATTCATTTTCTTCCTTAATTGCAAATCAAAGGCTCCAAACAGCAACAGATGCTTACAGAATATGTAAATCAAGCATGGCAAGCAGAAAATTGCATCTGTGCCTTATACACCAAGGGGGGGCCAAAAACCTGGCTGGCCAATGTACTGTAAACCCAGGGCTTACTGTGTGGGGTCTAAAATCCCTGCATGACAGCGGTGTAATTTTATTTATCATGCCTCAGCACACACCAAATCAGACATGGATGCTCCCAATTCTGCAACCGGTGTGTAGGTTTTCAGCGGGGGGATGGGAGGGTCAAAGAAGCAGCAAAGGAACGTGGCGATGGGGATTCGATTTCCACTGTTGTAGCGGGCCCTCGAGTGGAACAAATTCGGCACGCAAGAGCAGGTAAGAGAAGACGGATGCGCGGGAGGGGGAGGAGAGAGGAAAAGAGGGAGCGACAGGTGCAAACCGCAGACACGCAAGGGCTTTAGCGGAGGAGCAAAGAGGCAGAACCACCAGAAGTATTCTTTAACCGGGTACGCGTGTGACTACACAGAGCACAAAAAGTAATTAGCTATGATTCCCTGTTGAGTTTCTTGAAGAAAACGAGAAGTGTTTTCTATTTAACTGGAGGTGCTCCCAGTCAACTTTCGGTTCAAGTCTGTTTCCAGGAAGAACATCAACATCCAATCACTGTTTTCAAGGGCTGGGTAATAAATATCTGCAAAACATATACACACTGCCTATTGTTATACAATATGTTGGCATATTGCCCTTTCAACCGCAGGCGGCGTTCTTCAGGAAGAACACCATCTGGATATGTGTCTGTATGTGGTCAGAGATTACAGTTATCCTGGTCTACGTTAGGGACTGTATGGCCACCTGGAGTTAGTTTTCTCTAATACACACATGAGCCAATTGCACCAGCACATCTTCAGACTCAGCATAGGCATGATGTGTCTATTATGCAAAGTGGAGATTCTTATGTAGAGTTTAGTCGCTACCACCTGAATACTCACACCTACTGCCAGGTTACACAACTGAACCAGCAGTCAAAGCTAATATTAGCTCGCTAACATGCCTCCTTCAGATTGCAGTAATAAACTAAAGTGGTCTATCTTCGTGATCTGACAGGTTCTGTTGAGTGATTTAAATCACTTCACTAAAATAACAATACGCCTCCAATTACAACATGTCGAAGCAAATGACTTGCGTTAGCTTACTTAGCTAACTTATTAGTCACGTTAGCATATTTAGAGATTTCTCTTAAAAATGCATGAGTACTACAAACTCAAACATATTTATCAGTGCGTGTATGTCAATAAAATAAAGTCATTCCTTCACGTACAAAGAAATATCATGTGGTGTTAACATTAAATCAACTGGCTCCCTGAAACTCGCTTTGGTACGCACCGTTGATTCTTTTTGGATATATTTCACATTACTTGAGACTTTTTTAAAAAATGTTGGTGCAACCCGAATAAATAAAACACACTATTTTGAAACTAGCTAGTGATTAGTAAGGTCTTCCATGTCAGATAATTACTGATGCATCCCAATCCAGGAGTCCTCGATCCTTTGACTTCAAATCTGGAATCGGAGGGATAACTTCATTTTCAGTCTTTATCTGGTCAAAACCAGCAGAATTAAGAGTTTTTTTCAAAGCAGACTTTTTAAAGCACAGGTTGCTCATAATGGCTCAGTTAGCCAGTGCACACAATACCAGAGACCTGGAACAGGCTGTAGCTGTGAAAAAAATATTTCCCTCCATGATGACGATGTTGCACGAACACGAGCAGACGACACCCACAGTCAAAACTCTTTGTGGGCCTTACCAGGATAAGGAATTCAAGTCTGTGCTCTCTTGGTTGTCATCAGTTAGTAATGGAGAGGCGGCAAAGAGAGGACACTGCGGGCTGTGACAATCAAGGGTACGCTTGTTTTAGACTGGAAGGCGCACTAGACCAGTGGCCACGAGAAATGACAGCGCTGCTGCAAACGAGCTCCCGACTGATTGTTTTAAGCTAAAGGCTTTGAGCTGTTGATGAGAAACGTGCTCCAGGATGGTGTCAGTCATTACACAATGTTACTGTGCGTAAATGATTTTGTCACAAGGGACAGTTTGTCTGAATCATCCCTGAGATCAGTGTGAGTGTAAAGCGTGGGACTGATTTCACTAGTCACAGACTCACAGGACTGACGATCAGTATACAGCCAATAGAAGCTATTTTCTCATATTTTGCTGTTACATACAGGGTCGACACATTGAATTTTGATGAGGTGAACCGAGTAATGGTTAAAACACTGTTAAAAGAGACAATGGACGCAATTTTATGCATTTATTCATGTAGTTATTCCACTCTGATTCAAAGGCTCAAGTCTGGGTCAGCGATTTAATAGCCAAAAATACTATTTATGGTTAATGTCTTTTTTCTTTTTTTTTTTTTAATCTCCTTCAGGTTTTCTCTTCATTTTTGTACCATCCTTCCTTAAAAATGCCACGAAACCTTGAAAAGTGCATTTTTGTGAATATTTCCAAAACTTCTCAAGTTGTTCATATACCCCCGATAAAAATGTTCCCCATCGTCAAGGCTTGTGAGGTCACAAATTTGCGACAAGAAACCACCAATATTTTTTCCCCAAAGGTTTTATAACCATCCTGTTCAAACAACATTCTCTTTTTTCTTTTTACACAGCCAGAGAACAAAAAAGATTAAACATAATAAACTCCCAAACCTTTTGTACAGAGAAATCAAACTAAATGAAGAAAACATCTCTTATATTAGTCCATGTTTTATCCTCTGAATCCACTCTTGCATTTGCCATTAAATTGGGAAGGGAGACACAATTGTGTCAACATGAGGCTCTCTGTGTTGTACGCAATGTCAATCAGTCCGGTTCACTCGCTGGTTTTATACGGAATAGAAACCAGTAAGTCTAGGCCATTCAACAAATAATCCAGTAATGTCTATGATAGTGTGTGCGTGCGTTCAAAGGTTATCAGTGTGAATGTATCAGGAGTAGGCAAATCTAAATCAAGTGTTTGTATGCATGTCTGTGTGTGTCAAGAGTCTCATAGTTTTAAGCCAGTCCGAATCCCTCTGAGCATTCCTGAATGGCCAACAGCAGCATATGTCTCAGCTTCTCGTAGCTCTCATAAGCTGGGAGGTCCAGCTGGTTAAAGCTGCGGGAGTAAACAGAGAAAGAAGTTGACCGTCACTATTCTGTTCATTCTAGTATCATTATATATAATCAGTCATTAAAGCTGCTATGTCTTTACCAGGTATGAGCAGATGGCAGGCGGTCAGTGGAGCGATCATCGCGGTGGATCTGGAACTTCTGGATACCGTTCATGCCCTCCAGAGCAGCAAAACCCTGGAGGGGGACCTTGGATGTGCCGGTGACAAACTGTAGGAACTTTGCCCGGTCTGCCTGATCGAAGGAGCGCAAGGCCCTCCAGAACCACTGGATCTAAAGTAAACGGCAGTAACAGTTGAGTCATACACGTGTTCCCACATAATTTTTCTCTCATTACTGAGGTGAAGAACTTAATACATCAGTTCTCTCACATGGAGCAGTGGGTAGATATTGAAATAATAATGTTTATATTTGTTTACCTGGATGGAGCTGGACTGGTATTTGTGGTATTCAGTGTTGGCCTTTAGATCGTCGATGTCAATTGTGGGCAGGCCAGAGATGAGCAGTTCCAGCTCCTGCTCAGTGAAGATGGAGATCAGCCTCTTGGGGATGATCTCATAGAAACCTTCGAGGAAGGCTGCCAGCTGCTTGCGGATTGCACCTGGAAAACAAGTCAAAGTATACAACTCTGGGCTCATTCTGTAGCAGTGATAATCTTTATTTGGCATGCATCCAACGTTATTCTATCAATTAAGTCTGTGGATATATTTCAGCTCAAAATTCAAAGCTTTACTGAATAATTTATGCGCGCAGCAGCTGGACGGTACTGCTCATGATAAATCAGCCATCTTCCAGAGGGGAAAACCTTTAGCTCTCGGCTGCATATTGATCAGTTCTAAATTTAGGAGTGCTGCCACCTAGTGCATCACTGAGAATGGGATTTTTCACATGCATACAGGCCGAACATTTGAAATAACCAGAATCTCACCTGTCATCTTCATCTGGCATACCAGGTGCACATACTCTTTTTTGTTTTCCTCTGTTACCAGGATGTTGGCGCCATTTGGCTTGAGGTCTCTCACTTCACACACACCAAACTCCTGGACCTACACGGACAGAGCACATGAAGGACTTTCAGTGCCGCTCATCTCGCAGCGTTTCAACTTCATCTTTTACTCTATTAACAGTATTTTAAGGCCACCAAAATCCAAGCTACACTTCGGCAGCACTTATTTCATGAGGATATGAACCATTTGGGATTCAAATCCTGAAGGCCCAATACCAATTTCAACAGTTAGAGGGAGGATACATCATGAGAATCAATTTCCCACTTAAAGCTAATTGAAACATTTCGAGAACAGACACAAACCTCTGTGCTGAATGTCAGCTCATAACCCAGCGTGGACACGTCATTCTCCAACAAGTACACCAAGCCCTGGAAGAACGGGTAGTCCTCGCTCTCCATGTCTGTGTACCTAATAACAGGACATAAATACATCCGTATTAGTCACAGTGAAGCAATCAATAAGCCATGGTTTGTAGGGATAATTTGATTAGTTGGAAAAAGGGCACCTGGCTGTAACAGCCAGTAGTTCAAATACCTGACACTCTTGCCCAGGATGTGTTTGTAGAAGCTGCGGGTGAAGTAGCACTCCAATAACCGGTTATCGTAGACTGCCTTGGCCACCACGCGACCCACAAATTTGAAGTAGCTGAGGTGGTTTGGGTTGCAGTGGGAAGAGGGGTTGATGGTATATGTGACGCGGTCACCTGGTGAAGTGCGAAACAGGGCATACATGGGGTTGAACATCTCCCGGGAGATGATCATGTACCATTCCCTCAGCAGGCCACCAGCATCCTGGCCCTCCTCCCCTTCAAACACAATGTACCTGTAATGGAAAAGGGGGCAGAGTATGACTCGGGTTGAGTGGTTCTGAATTGAGAGGACACAGCTGGATGGAAAAGCAATGGAGCCTTACAGCCTATTCTTCATGTCCTCTGGGCTCTTGCGATGCAACTCCCTGTAGGAGTCCTCAAACACGTGATCTCTCCTCACATGCACGGCCATGTCCTCCTTCCTCAGGCCTTCATCCAGGCGTTCTAACTCCTGGCGGAAGTACCTGTAGAGATGGCCAGAAAGGTGAGCGTGTCAGTAAGTTAAAGAAAGAGTAACTGTGCAGGAGATAGTGTAAAGGTGGAAGTCTAAGAATCTCACTTACTTCCTCTTAACATCGAAGTCTAGGATGCGTATGTAGTCAACCAAAACCGCAAAAGGCCCATCAGCCAAGTGAGTGGTGGACTGCCGCAGGATCTGGTTTAGCACTGTGCGGTGCGTTTCTGAAAGGCAGAAGAAAGACTCCTGTTAGACACTGTACTGCACATCATAAAAAAAGCTTCATCATTCTCTTTACTAAATTCCTTCAGGCTTACCAGCAAAGCGGAGGAACTTCTGGGTGTCTGGTGGCAGGTTTGAAGAGATGTGCATGGAGGATGGTTCCCTGGAAAAGAACGGGTCTAGGGATGAAGGTGTGGCAGGTGTAAGGGGTGCTGGTGACAGTGGTGGAGGTTCGTCTTTGATGTGAGAAAGCTGGCTCTCCCGAGTGTCCCTCACGGGTGGTTTGCTCTCTCGCTCTGTGGCATGGACTAAGAAGAAGGCCTCCACGGCAGGCTGGAGAACTGAGGAAACAAAAGGAAAAACACTCAACCACGCTCCTTCAACAGACATGCATACAAGATAAATCACACAGCAGAAAACGATAAAAAAAAACAAAACTTACCCAGCACGGCATGCTGGTCATGAGACTCCTCCAGCTCTTTCAGGCACTCCCCGAGCATGTCCCACAGCTCATCCAACAAAAGCTGCTCGCTGAGCAGTGGGAGGTCTGGAAGTCTCTCCTCACTCTCTGACTGGCTGTTTCCTTCTTCATCTAAAAAAGAAAAATTACATCAGTCAGGTGTATATAAAACTTTTATTACTCTAGTTTCCCTTCCCCTAGTTTTAGATGCAGTTGATCATAATCACGATATACCTTTTTGGTACCGTGGTGGTTTTTGTTCAGATTGTTCAGTGAATAATAATTTGTTCTGACATGTCAAAAACCAAAACATTTTTAAAAACATAAACATGAAGATGCTGAAACCTGAAATGACTCTGTCAACTCTGTACCATGTATAAATTATACGCTAGTGTTCAGTGTAAGTTCCTTCAGGATCTGCTGGTCTAAATAAGTACAATAAAACAAATTGCTTGAATGAACAAATAAATAAATGACCATTATGACAGAACAGTAACATCAAATCAGCAGGCTGTCGTTGGCAGTTTGAAAGTGATTCATACCCAGGGGCGCAGGATCCTGCTCTAGAGGAGACGGCTGGTCCACATCCATTGGAGAGTCATCTCTCTGGGCCGCCTGAGCCTCTGACATTGACTGCACTTCAGACTACAGAAAACAAATCAGGAAGAACCAGAGAGGCAGAGAGAGAAGATGAAAAACACAGAAAAGAAAAAAAACATGAAGAATTAATGATCAACTTTTTCTTTTTAAACATCGTAATCTGAAATGAAGTTGCCATGCATAAGAACATTCCCATGATCTGCGACTGGAGCAGAGTAGGAGGAGGAGGGAGGGCCAAAAAGCATGAAGCCATGTCAGCCAGCGCACAGACACAACATCAGAGGAACAGATCAAACAGTTTGGAGCAGGCGGCACACACTCATATTTCATCAGTAAAACATGTCAATGCAAAGACACTGATAGAGAATGCAGTGGATCACTGGCATATCTGTCTCTCTGTTGGGACTGTTGATGTTCATCATGACAGCAGTAGTCACTAACCATGAACCACATGCAGTAGCAGGCTGTATGGTGACTGCATACTGTTGTTTACAGATACAATACATACAAAAAAAGTTTTTCCAAATAAGACAGATGTGCATTAATTGGTTAGCTTATGATTTTCCAAAATGCGCAAAGCCAAATTAGACATGAAGCATGTCGGTAGCTAAAGCCCATGTCAGAGCATTCGACCACCGCAGCAATTAGACACAGCTATACTGTGATCGTCACTGTGTGGTCGATGTGCCCTTTCCAGCTTTTACATGGTCTCCTACTCTAAGTGTGTGCAGTGTGTGAGTAGAAGTATGCCTGCTGTCAGTGCAGCCCATGCTAACCGTGGCAGCAGCAGCCGTGCCAGCAGGGGGGGCAGCACCAGTGGGGGCATGGGGGGCAGCCACTGAGGATCCGGCGGCGATGGCAGCAGAGGCGGCGGTGGGTTGGGGAGCCTGTTGAAGCCGGCGTGCCCGCTGACCCTCTCTCACCATCTGGATGATGGCGTCAGCTTCGGCCTCTAGCTGACGCACCGCAGCCTGGATGCTACTGGCTGAGCCCAAACTGCTGGAGCCTAGCCGATGAGAGTGGAAGGAGAGGAGTTTCGTCACTTGATAAAACATCGGGATATTGTTTGCACGCTTTAAGAATACTGTGCATATGCAGCATCTCACCTAATCGCCCTGTCTGCTTGGCTTTCTTGTTGGCGCGCCGCGTGTCCTCGCGGAGTTGGATGATGACCTGCAGCACTCGCAAGAAAAACTTCTGCGTCGACGTCTTGGAGGTTAGTGAGCTCATACAGGGAAGCTGCAGCTCACGCCCGCCAAGTGTCCTCTTCTGTGCAGCCACAATAACGACACTCTCCGAGCCGTCAAACCTGTGCCCCAACCAACAAATGCAAACCAGGTAAAGGAAATTGTATTTGTAATGCGATAACCTTGATGTAAAAACAGCGACCATCATCACATGCTGGAATGTTACTCTGGCTAAGTAGTTTAGATTTGGAATCACTGTCTCTTGCATGTGCATTGACAATTCGACGTTTCCCAGAGTTATCACTAGCTAACCTGCTAGTCATCTTGCCCTTGAGTCGGCCCGAGATGGAGGAATCCTCAGGAGGGGCATCAGGGGAATGTGAATCAGCTTGCACCCGTCTTTGCTGCTCCAAGTTGTATTCTCTCAGTTCGGCCAGTAACGTGCCTGAGAGAAAGACACAAATGTTCAAAACCGCGTGTAAAGAGAAAACTGCATTTGTATTTTTATTAAAAAGAACAGCATCTGTGCAGCTGCCCAGCACTGACCAATCTGTTTGCAAAGAGTGTATCCAAGGTGTCTAGCTCCACTGAGCAGCAGTCTGAGCACAGTGTCTCTGGTGGCACCGTCTCCTCTGGATAACTGCAGCAGAATGTTAGCTGCGTCCTCCAGACCCTCCTCTGAACATGAGTGAGATGTCAACACCTTGTGAGAAAGAGGAAGAGATGTTAGAAAATCAAATTTCTATTTGTGTCCAACTATATCCAAGACACAGTTCTGGATTCTGCCATTATACAGTATGTTGGGTCACAAACCTCCACAGAGAGCTGAAGCTGTTTCTCCGTCAGTCCAGTGGATGCCATCTTGTTGTCACTGTCTGTACTGCTAGTAGTGCCCCTCTGTTTCCCTGTTTTGGCAAAGAATATATATATCATTTGATTTCTAATGAAACTGCCAGTTACCATTATCAAGTGCCAATTTTTGGGCTCAAGTCAACGCTACCTGTAGAAGTTGTTCCAGTGGACGTGGGTATAGAGATTGTTGTAGAGGACGTCTGGGAGGCTGCTAGACTTGTCCCTGAAGATGTACCCTGGGCTGCAGCTCCCATAGAGGCCCCGGGGACCGCTGCAGTGTGCTGGGTAGAGCCCGTTGACACAGCGCTCTGTGTTGCGAGTGGGGCTGTGGCTCCTGAGCTGGCTGCCACACTGGGGTTGGCAGCCTGTGGGGTGGGGTGTCCAGCAGGCACCTCGGTGGCCTTGTTGTCAGGCAGTGCGATGGATATGAGGGAGAGCAGGCGCAGCAGCTTCTCAGTGAGCAAGGAGCTCCGTCTGATAACTGGGTGGGACAGCATGTTCATCAGCTGGCCTAGAGGGGAGGTCTCTAGGCTGAACTGAGCCCCCTCCGCCTCTGCACTGCCCCCCAGAGGCACTGTCTTCATAGAGGCTTTGCCCTTGCGACTGACATTCATGTTGTCCAGCTTGACCAGCAGGTCCCAAAAGTCAGTGGAGATTCCCAGAGACTGGAGAGTAGCGGCAGCGGAGCCCAAGGAGTTCTGAGTGTTGGAGACGTTGGAGCTGGGGTTGCTCTGAGACTGAGACCCTGACCTGGAACCAACACCCCCACCTCCTCCGCCAGAGGAGACTGAACAAAGGCGAGAGTCCAGGTCAGAAGCTGATGCTGACAAATCCTTACAGCGTTGCTGGGTGAAGTGGCTGGGGAACACCTGCAGGGACAGACAAAAAACACAATACAATTATTTTAACAGTAATACTTCACACAATCATCAGCATAGCACACACAACAGATGATGCAATAGATGTTGATAAAGACGAGGAGACTCTTACCTTAGCTAGCTGGATGAGTGTGTCCAACACGTGTCGACAGACTACTGGAGCAGCTTGTGGGTGGATGTGGACAGTGGAACCTCCACCAGCGCACGTGACACCTGCAGCAGTGCCTGACACTCCCAGTGTTCCGGATCCTGTAGAACCCCCAGCCGAATGCCGGTCAGCATGTTTCCTACCTGATACTCGCTGAATCTGGAAAATGTTTGTCCGGCAACCTAAGGCTGCGTCCATAGAAACGGAGAGCCAGGAAAGCTGGCTGGAGCTGCGAGACTCCACCCTGTTCAGTAGCTCTAAGGAGGAAGATGAGGATGAAGAGGAGAGGGAGGAGGTAGCTGAGCCTTTTCCACCACAGCCTCCCTGGATGCTCCTCTTGCCACGAGAGTCTTCTAGGCGCGAGGTCTCCACACACACCTCACTCTCGCTGCTGCGTTGGAGGATGGATAACAGGCTGCGAATGACCCACCCACGTGTTTGGGAGTGGTAGCAGAGGTTCCTGAGGACACGGTGCAGGCGGCTGGTGTTAAGCTTCGGCTCGTCGACAAACAACAAAACCAGCAGGCAGGACAAGGCCTCGTGGTCCAACAGCAATCGACCACGCAGACGCAACAAGGAGTCCACACTGGAACTAGATGGCCTGAAGAAACAAAATAACATTTTTGTTTGTCGTCTGTCAGTAGTATGGTTTGATAAAGACAACCTAGGATTCTGAAAACGGGCAATTAGATCGTTGCCACCCCTCACCTGTGGTTTGTTCCTCCCATCTGAAATGTGCCTCCTCTCTGCACGGCCAGCCGAGTGTACTGAACGCCACGATTACTCCCTAACCGACTGGTGAAGGCTGGTGAGCGCAAGATGGCTGATAGAGCCGAAGATGAGCTATGACCAAACAACCTCTCATGCATAAGTTGCCTCTGGCGTGCCTCTTGCTCTCTTCGCAACGCAGCTGCTTCAGCAGCAATGTCTGGGGGCATGACAGCCAACACGCTGTCCTCCATGTCCTCCAGGACACTACGCCGGAGCTCTGAGGGCAGCGTCTGGATGAAGGTGACTGGATCCAGAGGCGTGTCTCCCTGTGGGGGCTGTTGGGCTAGCTCCCTGCGTTGCTGCTCTGCCCGTTGCTGGGCGAGAACCTATGACAACCAATAGCATGCATAGTTAAAAGAGCTGATTTTCTATGACTCCTTTTGTGATGGGCTTGGAAATCATATTTAATCTTTTGTTTAATCTTTGTTAACAGCTTTGAAAAGGTAAGCATTCTGTAATTTTTTAGAGTTTCATTGAAGAGTCTCACCTCCTCCTGGATGGCAGGTGGCAAAGCTGCCAGGAACTCAGGGCTGACCTCTGTCACCCCTGGTCCCCCCAGTACAGGCGGGGTAGTGGAAGGCAGGCTGGTGGCAACAGGAGGACGAGAGGGTGGCCTGATGCCGAGCTGATTTTGCAGCACCTCTCGACGGATGTCTTCAGGAAGAGCTGCCAGGAACGATGGATCCACACCCTCTGGCAGACTGATGCCTGTAAAAACAACAAAAAACAAAACACAAACATCATGAGGCAACATTGTTTCAAAAATCTTAAAATGATTTAGAAAAATAAAATAGGGCAGCAATTTATTTTACCTGCAAGTGGGTCCTCCTCCTCATTGCTGGTGGATGGGAGGGGCTCTTCCTGGATGGCCTGAGACTGGCTGTCAGCACTGTCACTCCTGGGCATCGTTTCCCCGGGTGATGAGACAGAAGTGGAACTGTATAACAGTTAAAAACATAGATACTGTCAGTCAGCAGGAATGCACAGTGTCAAAGTGACTGAAAGGGAAGTGCATTTGGAAACCTAGGTGGGCATTTCACTGAACCGTGAGATGGTTTTATTTTGGCCTACAGCTGGTAAGAAAGACTAGAGATACCAACTCTTCTTTAAAAAATGGACTAATAATAACTAACTAAACTTTAATTTAAAGTTATCTTGCCAAGAGATACAGGGTTCATGGTACTGCTTCTGAACGTTATTGGGTCAGCGATAATACTTCAAGCTACTCACCCAGTCTCTGCATCTGTCTGCCTGTCAGTTAGCCCACTCTCCCCACTACCAGACAGCTCCTGAGACAGCTGGGCAGTTTGGGCAGGATTGGGAGCAGCTTCTTCCTGAGTGGCAGAGGCGGGGCTGCTGGTGTCCATGGGTGACCCCTCCAGTTGTGATACACCTACTACCGCAGGCTCTGAGGTCTCCACAATGTCTGGACTCAGGGAGGCTGAAGAAAAAAAAAATGAAACAAATCAGGATGGGTTAATCATCAGGAAACAACAAGGTCAATTAATGCACAGTGGAAAAAATCCCTGGGTAACTGACTTTTCAGAGTGCTGAGAAAATGTTTGACATCCTAGCTACAACAAAATAATTTCCATTACAGAAGTGCGTCCTTACTGTCGGCAAGTCTGTATAAAAAGAGTTTTCAAAGTTAGTCTACCTTCCCTGCCTTCATCCAACGCTCCTCCTCCTCCACCACCTCCTCCGACTCTCTCACCAATAGTGGGTGCCGGGGACATTTCCATCTGAGATGCCTCCGCTTCGCTGTTTGGCCTGTCAGCTGCCGACAAAGGTGGAAGGCCTGCCCCTGCCAGGGCAGCCAGAGAGCTTGCATGCGACTCGGCCAGTAGCAGGTCAGCAATTGGCTGGTGGACCTGCTGACTGATCGCGGTCTCCAGGGAGACTAGGGCCTGCTCATGAGGAGCAGGTGTGGTGGGGGTGACCTCTCCAGATGGGGGAGCAGTGAGGAAGCCCTCTGAGACCCTGGGTGGGTCCAGACATGACACCGAGCCACCCTGAGCCTGCTCACCTTCTGCAACATCCAGAAAGAAAACTTATGTGAGGACAGGGACAAAGTTATAATTTTTTTTAAATATAATTACACATAAAAAAATATTAAACAACTGAACAACTACAGATGCACATTCATTAAAAAGTCCCTTCTTTATTTTTTTAACAATTATACATTTTCCTTGTACACAAGTAAAATCTGTTGAATCGTTAAAGATTAATGTTCAAAAGAAGAGCGCTTAAAGCAAGCACACAAACCAAACTGAAACAGAAACATGGTGATTAGTTATTGATCGTTTTCTACATGGATGGCCTGGGCCTCTGCTGAGGAAGGCAGTAAGCTGTATAGTTATCTCCTGAACGGGGTGCACAATCCTGATCCCCAACAACAACACAACTTACTACCTCACCACAGCAAAGCCAGTTGCAGAAAAGTGCAATGAATTCAAGATGCACATGAAGCAACACTGTGTACTACAAATATAACGTGGAATTAGGTGTTTCAGATTTAATGTAGATCATATTTTTAGTCTTATAATGATATGAGCCGTTTGCAAGATAAGAGTTGGTCTCCTTTCGCAGCAGATGAAGATGTTGAGCTGGTATAGCGTTGCCATAAGAAAGACAGTAGACTGTATAGTTATCTCCCAGATCTGGTGTGATCCTAAAACTATACAAACTACTACCTCATCCCACAGCACGCTCTGCTGGCTGCTTGTTGCTGGGTGCTCATCACTGAGATGTGTCCATTCTTGACAGAAATATTGACATTAATTAAAAGGAGAAAAAAATCTATTCAAATGTCAGTACCTGCGGTGTTCTCCGCACCATTAATCGTTCCCAGTCCAGAACCCTATGGACAAAAAAACAGAAGTTTAGCTGTGTGGATAAAAATGCCAAAACATGCGCACATGTATGTTACAAGGTTTCTTCTACGAGGCCAATGAACATCTATCATTTGCCCACCTGCAGGCTTTGTTCTCTGGCTTGTTCTGCACCAGAAGCCCTCCTCTCATTCTGCTTAGACTCCTCCTCCTCAGCCAGCTGCCTTCTTCTCTTCTCCCTTCGCTCTTCTAGCTCCTCATCTCGCAGACTCTCCAGATGCTGCAGGATAGGCACCTTCACCACTGAAAGCAGACACAGATGTCAGAATCCTTTCTTGGTTCTGGCGTCCAAGAAATACATGCATGTTTACTCGATGTGGATATCTTCTGGACTGAGTTGCTCACTGTATACAAAATTAATTTCAGTGTGAACCGATAAGAAAATTGTATAAGTTAGGAGTCCTAAGCAGAGCTTTTTGGGCTAAAAACCTACCTGCTACACAGTCGTGCATACTCTCAGCATCCAGCACTTTACACTCATCTGTCCATCTAGTTAAGGCAGTGGGAATGCTAGAAAGGGTGCCTAGAAAGACAGAAAGAACAAACATGTAAGGAATTTAAGCCAATACCAAACCAAAATATTGTTACATTTACAACAACCCATAGTAATCCTCACCTGCTTGTCCCCCTGTACTGCTCTGCTCATGGAAAAAGTCATCCAACAACTCGTCATCAGAACGAGCGATGATGTGCACATCCTCATTTCCGACCAAGAGGCGGGCACGGCCACGAGACTGGAGAGGCAGAGAGCTGGACAGCTGTAAAATGTCTGCTGCGGCGCTGGGTCCCAACAATCTAAAGAAAAACAAACAATTACGGGGGAGAGACGTTGTAATTAGCATAATCACTCAACAACAACAACAAAGAATGGAGGTGTAACAGATGTTGCAAAACAAACACAGCCACCAAACAATTCTTTTCACACTTTCACCTTTGCAAGATGAGCGGAGGGTTGGGCTGACGGTTTCCGGGGTAGTGGACGTGGATGGTGTGTCCACTGTTGGCAGTGAGCTGGCGCAGCGTTCGCTGGCTGCGACCCATGCCCTGTGCCAGACGGCTGCTAGTGCCTGCCACACCTAGGGTGAGGGAACCGTGGTCAGCATGGCGCACCATCAGTGGGTGGGAGCTGGGGATGTTGCCTGGGGAAGGAGGGATGTCAACTAATGGAAAAACAACAGAAAACAGTAGGCAGACATTAGGGGGACAGCTCTGGCACAACCCCAAGTAATGTTTATTAAAAAATAAAGCTAAAGAAAATTCATTTTTTTCTGCATCATCTACTTTTTGTGTAGCTTTCATAGCTGGAACCAGTCTTTGGAAAATTGAATGTGTGTTTCTGCATGGATTTTTTTCCCCTTAATTTTCTTACAGTAGGCTTGAGTATCAAAAGCAGAAAATTATCGGCAAACAAAGACCTGAACTATATAAAACTGATCCCAAACCATTTTTAATGCATTAAGATGGTGGGGAAGAAGCTACAAATAATAAATTTGACTTCAGTAAATGATCTTGCTTACCGTTGTTGGAGAACATGTTGTCAAACTCTATGATGAGGTCATCATCCCTGTCAAACCTTTCGAAGCGGATGTGAGGCGCGGCATTGATGTCAGGGAAGTCTTCATCCAACTCCATCTCTGAACCTTCATCATCATCATCCTCATCTCCTTCTTCATCATCCTAGAGAAAAAAAATAGCAGCAGTGATAAATGTCTTACAGATAAACAACCAAGAATTGTTCTTTGAACCTTGTGGCATTAATCCATACCTGATCCTCCTCCTCCTCTTCTTCCTCCTCCTCCTCTTCATCCTGGCTGTCTTCGTCATCATTGCTGCCACTAGAATCTTCCTCCTGTGTGTGCTCCTCATCCTCTGGCTCCAGGATGTTCATGGAGTCTGATGGAAGAGAAGAAACAGTCACACCATGGTGGGGGAATTTGCCACAACACCAGATCCTGTCCTAACGTGGCCTAAAATCTGCCAACTGTGAGGTTATTTACCATGATGGACACACAAAGTTTTGATGTATCTCAGTCTTACCTTCCCGGTTGGCCTGAAGAGTGGATGCCTGACTAATATTGGAGGGAGCCTCATCCATCAACACATCCTCTTGCGATTCATCTTCACCGCTGCGTCCCACTGAATGACAGAAGAAAAAACAAACATCACATAACCTTTCCTTGCCTGTTTGCAATGCAAGCATCCACACTCTGGTTTCAAGTTTCATTATCTACTCTAACCTCACTAGTTTAACATCTCCCCTCACTCTCCAATCCTAAATAAATCCAGTGGCTTACCTATAATTGTACTGTTGACAGTCCCAGCATCTCTCTCCAGCAGCTCATCAATCAGATCCACCAACTCATTCTCCACCTACAAAGGAAATGTAATACAAATGCTATGTGAGCCATAAAGTAGAGAAATAGGTGAAATTATCTATCTACTTTTATGTTGTGGCCATTCATTGCATGTTTCATAGGAGGTAACGTGGTGAAATATTTCAGTATTGTGTGTAACATAATTTCAATCACCTGCATAGCCTGTGTGCTGAGAACTTCTGGCTGACCGGCAATGACGACTGTGTCTCCCTCTGTCTCTCCATCCATCAGGTCGCTGTCTGTTCCCTGCACCCTGTGGTTGCCTTCCACTGGCTCTGCCTCTCCAGACTCTCCTTGAATAGATATCACACGTTAGCAACAGACAGATTTGGAATCACTGGAGCTTGAGTGTTGAAGTGTCCGTCTGACTCATGTGGATACCTTGGTCCTGAGTGTTGCTGTTGCTGTCCCTTGCAGTGCCCACAGTGTCGTGTTCAGCCTTGTTCTTGCTGGAGCCTCCTTTGCCACCAAACAGACTGCTTGGCTGGTTCACAATGCGGGAAAGAGTCTCCAGAGGCTTCAGGGCAGCATTCACAGTGTTTGCCATGTTGGGACTGAACCAAATGATGTAAAGGAAGAACGTGGAGTCAGTTTACAAAGACTTTACCACATAAAAGATAAGACAACATCATCCCTATTCATTGAGCCAAGTTCATGCTGTTCATGCGTTTGGTGAGTACTGGTCTATTACTATCTGAACTGAAAAATTATATCAATATGGTGAATTCATATACCTGGACAAATCCAAGCTGTGAGGGACACGGGCCAAGTCGTTGACCAGTCCTTTCTTAAGAAAGAGCCTTATGATATTGTTCATGCCATTGTGTTGGGTCTTGGCTGCTGCTGTGCTGTAGAAACTGGACGTGGAGGGACATGATTCCATGATGGTACTGATGATGCACATCACCGCCTGAAGCCTGAGAGATATACATGAGTAGAAAGGGGATGAGAATGGGTGTATGATTTTAACACATAAACCATTAATCAGACAAAGGAGTATCATGTTAAGATGGTCTTTGATATTTATGTTGCTTACCTGGCATGTTTTTCAGCACCTTCTGCCATTGCTAATGCCCGACTAAGAGCAGCCTTCACCTCATTGACCAGGGCCACTTGGGCATCAGTGCCTGTGCCAGCAGCTGCCAGGCTGGCGAGGAACAGACGTGCCAGGGCTGGAGTGTCTTTGTCCTCTGAGTTCTGGGTGTGAGGCAGCAAGTGGTCGAGCACAAAGGCTAGGACACTGCAATCCTGTTAGAAAACAAAGATGTCAAAACAGGTTAAGAGAAATTAATCACAGTAAAGACATAACGATACAGAGGTGTGATAGGCTGACAAGATTTTGTTTAACTACCCACCTCCTTAATAAGCTCAGACTGCCCAGCGGTGTAGCAGTAGGAGGCGATCAGTGTGGCGATTCCCACGTAGGAGCGCACGAGTTCAGCCAGAAGTCTCAGGATGGTGGAGGTAGGCATGAGCGGCTTACTTGCCTTTACCTTAGCTGCTTTACCCTCCTCTGAGCTGGTACTCTTCTCACCTTCCTGTTCCTTCTTCTCCTCTCGCATCTCTTCTGGTGTGGAAGCTGAGGAAGATCGGATAGCGAAATGATGGGACACGGTGTACAGTATTCACACTGATATAAAATAGTGGAAAATAAAGAAACCTTAACAGAGCAAATATCCATGAACAACCTAGAGCAAGGTCCTTAAAGGATATTTGGAAGCGGGTATTTATATTATTTATTTAATTAATTATTGGTGGAATAAAACAGTTGAATAAGCATACACTTGGCACAGTGTTATCATGCTATACAGTGCTTTGTCATAAACAACAGCATGATTAGAGATCACAGAGTAATTGATATGTGCAGTAACCTCACACAGGTTTTAAGTCTCACCTTCTCCTTGTGGTGTGCCAGACTGCGAAGACTCAGCTACACCTCCATCAGCAGCAAACACTTGAGTCTGAGAGGAAGAGACACAGCTCTATTACTAATTGAGCAGATGACGCATTTCATGCTTCAACAGAGGACAGCTTGTCATTGAGACTCACATTAATATGGAATGCAGACTGGGAGTCAAAGTCGCTGCCCTGCCGGGTGAGTCTGTACTGCTGGTAAACATCATCGCCAACATCCTGCAATATCTGGCACAGGTCTTGACCACCAGGCACCGCTGCTGCACGTTCCTCTGGGCGCTCAGCTGTGCCACGCAGATAAACACGCACTTAGCTGAAATAACTATTACACATACACTCTTCAAATAGTTGGTAGGATTTATTGACATGTCTTACGTTCTTCAGGAGCATGGTAGGCAGCCAAAGCATTGAGCATGTCGTAGATGACCTCCTTGATGGTGTCAGGGATAGAGGGTAAGGGGGACAGTTTCAGAGGAGTGGTCTTCACCAGCTGCACAGCGTTGGGCCCCTTGATTCGAAGGTTCTCAAACTCGTCGTCAGAGGCTGTAGAAGTAGAGAGTATTGTATGAGCTCATTAGGGTTAAAAAAAAAATACAGACAACAGACTACATATGTGAAACAATGTACTTGTAAATTAAAATCTCACCAAAAAAAATATAAAATGTACACTCACCTGTGCCAGCTCCACGTGGTGCAGGCAGAGCGATGCGGACACAGTTGCTGGCAGTTTCAGCGAAGCATTCAGGGTTACGGCAGGCGGCCGGGCCCAGGACACGAAGGATATAATTGATTTCTCTAGAACCAAGGCTGCCTGACACAACTCCTGAGGTGGTACTACCTGCTCCGCTGGTCACTGCTGACCTCACCACCTATGACAACAGATTGTTGATGAATGTTGTTTATGGTATCAAAAAAACTTAAGTGTTATTCAGAGAATTCCATATGTAGCAAAAACAAAACAGCTGATGGCCAACTAGCCACATCCCGTACTACCAGTATGAAAATAGATTCTAACCTTCTCCATGGTGTGCCGCAGTGTGGCTGGATCTTCTATGATGTGTCTGAACAGCAGAGTGACGAGCGGTGTAAAGCCATTGAAGCCGGAGCTCTGGGTCAGCCCCAGAATCATCCTTGTGCTCTTCAGCTCAGCGAACATCATAGCATAGTGGTGATTGCGTGTAAGGCGCAAACAGAGACGCAAAGTGGCGTGGAGGGTGTCTGGGTCCACCGGAACACTAATCATGCTGACACAGGCACGGATAAGAACGGTGGTCATGTCCTCAGTCAGGCCTTTCACAACAATGTCGGCGCCCTGCGTGTAGTCAGGCTCCAGGGAAGACGAGGGGCCAGATGTGGTTTCCTTCAGCTGGGAGGAATCATCCTTAGGAGCACTCATCTCCACTGCTGCACCAGAGTCCAGGTCAGTATGGGTTTCCTCCGCCTTGCTCCTGTCTCCCTCTTCTCTCTCGGAGTCAGTAATGCTACCAGTCTTGGCAGGCTTGGGTATTCGAGGCACCCTCTGGACAGTCAACATTACAGGCCTTCTGTTTCCGGTCTCTTCATTTACCTATCGGGAGAGTGGTAATAAATCAAACAAAGGAACCCCACAAACTCTAGTTCCACAAACAATCATACAGTTAAATAGTGGATGGAGTGTAGTCTAAGTATTCTCTTCAAGTGGAGAAAGATGTTATATATACCTGCACCATGGTGTTAAACTGCACAGTGTATCTCCGGCGTCCAGCTGTGAAGCGGACACTGCTCTCCCCAGCCCTCCACGCTGAGTCAATGGTACTGTTGTTTGATGCACTGTAACTGCACCAACGGCCTGAGCGGTCATCAAACCATCGCCAGTTATTGCCATTGGGCTGCAGATACTAAAGGCAGGCAGAGGGAGGTCTTATTAATTTTCAAAATGGGCACACAACAACCAACACATTATTTTTTATGTAATGTATATCTGTCTAGATACAGCTCATTCTACACATGCAGACAAGCAGCCTATCCCAGGAGGTAGAATGTAGTTTTTTTTAAATTAACCTCTTTGACACATAGTACGTTTATCTATACCTGTTCTTGTAACTTGGTATTTATATTCAAATACGTAACTTACCTGTTGTGATCTGTCTGTTTGTTTTATAATGTTGAACTTTACCTTGTTCATTTGTTCTCTGCGCTTTGAAGACACTGCCATCTTCTCATAGAAGTCAATGATCAATAGAACTGGTGTGATCCATCTGCAGAAAAAAAACGTTAAATATAAGTTCATACAAACACATGCATATTAATCATGACGGCGAGCTCATGTAACATTTGCAGGTGAGGACAAGTTTGCCGAGCTGTGCAAAACTCACTTCGGTGTCTGGATGTCTTTCTGTTCTTTAGCTGCCTGCAGACAGGGCTGCACAACCTCAAGCAGCTTAATCAGCAAATCAAGAATCCCACTGTTCTCCACCACTCTGGCACCCAACAGCTTGAGTTCCTGCAGAAATAAGAAAAAAAAAAAAAAGATTGGTATGTGCCAACGGACAATGAAACAATCATTTTATCCTCTAGTGAAATTTTTTAAAGGCGTGAACTATGAATGGGTCTTTTTGTTACCTCAAAGAGCAACGTGAGCAGCAGAATTCGTGTTGCCAGCTTGGAGGCCTGGGGCAGTGTGGCCATCTGCCTGGTCCACTCAGACACCGTCTTTGTGTCACTGGTAGTCAGAGGCTCAGCTGCCTTGATAAGCACGTCTGCTGCTTCCCACACCTACACAGAACATGCACACAATCAGGCTGAGAGAAGAATGCTGTGCTTCTATCGTCAAGATTAGTAAACACTTATGTTTTAGTGATTTGCATTTAAGATGTGTTTGGTACAACAGCAGAGAGGCCAGCACCAAGAGGAGACACTTTAGAAGACAGACATCCATCTAAAAGATGCATTCATTCACTGACCTGGTGGACAACCTGTCCGAGGATGAGATCTCTGTACTCTGGGCCGCTCCTCTTAATGGCAGTCATCAGCAGGTCACACAGTCGGTAGACTGTGTCAGGCAGCTCATCTAGAAGATGGAAACAGCCAGGCAGCATGGAGTCAGTGAAGGAATGAAGCTCCTTGGGGTCCAGCGGCTCGGCCTCCATGAAGCGCTCCAAGCAGCGGGCCTCCTCTTCCTCTGCCCGCTCCCTGGCCCTGCGGTCCTCTTCCTCGCGCCGACGTGCTGCTTCCTGAAGCGGACATAATCACAACAGCTGCTTAGCTGAAGTCTTTCATTCATGGTTTCAATTTGCAACTGATAATTTAGAGTGAAACGCATGTTTCAAGTTTCACTTTTCAGCATCATTTGAGCTGTGAGGTTGACACACCTCAGGAGAGTCAGAGCGCTGCTCCATGCTGACCTCTTGCCCGAGTGACATGGCAATCGCTCTCATCATCTGGTCCTCTTCAGACATAGTCAAATCCTAGAGGGAACAAGGGCAACAATGTCAGCTGCCTGAATTTGACGAGGTCATAAATAACAGGAGCATGTTTCTGTTGGTTTGAAAACTTACTCTCACAGCTCCACTAAGAAGCGGTGGAGGGTGCGTAAGTAGGTATTCCGTGGCCTGCTCCATGGTACTGGTGTTTAGCAGGGCTTCCATGGCATGTTCTCTTGAGAAGCCCATATCCATCAGCTAAAACACCACGCAAAAAGATTAAGTCATTTTATAAGCATAAACAGAGATGGTGTCATGAAAACAAGGCAAAATGATAATGGGTTTAACACACTTAGATAAACCCAAAGATGCTTGTTCACTTACTCGTCTTCTCTTTTCTTTGAATGAGTGCACAGCACCTGTCATCTCTAACTCAAGATCCAATCAACATTTTCCCTCAATGACCCTATCCTGATAATCTCCCTCAAGAAAAAGGTACAAATGACAATGCTTTGATCTAAATTCCTCTTCCCCTTTTCTTGTTAAACCAGTCTTTGCTCTCTCCCTCTCCCTGATGACTCCTATACCTGCTGGATCTGCAGCTGGCGGACTTGTGCGCGCCTCTCTCTCCCTCTGCACCTTGCCTGTTATAAAACAAATGGTGGAAAGTTTGGCAAACACACCTCCCCTATTTTATTTTCTTACTTAAATGGCCACCTGTGCTGTCAAAACCACTGATAGTAGTGGCGCAGCAAGCTGAGATTTCTTAATTTTAGAGTCTAGGTCACTTTTTTGAGGGCACAAAGAGTACATGGGAATCAAGGTCAGACTTCGTATAAATTAAAGGAAAAACACAAATTTGATTTAGTTAACCATACAAATCAATTTTTAAAAACAGTGCAAACTGTTATTAAATGCTCAGCTTTAGTCTATTAATATTAAGTATGTACCTACACACTGCACTGCATTGACTATACCATCTCCCTTTCAACATTTGTTACATGTTCTGCCCACTAGAGGGCATTCCAACACTACCAATACAGAATAGGGAACCAAATGTCGAGGTGTACTGCATTCTGGGTAGTTCGTTACCATTGGCTTCTGCCCTGTCGAGCAATATGGTTTGTTTTGACAGCTGATAATTAATGTTACATTATTACTGCCGATGGCTGACAGATTATACTCCACTGAAACAATTTTCACAGCCCTTTCTGTAGCCAACCAATAATAGTACCTTCAGTAACAGCATTTTAAGATGATGCAGGATGTATGGCTTCAAAATGAGAAGCTCTTTCACCCCATTTATGTGTCATACCACGAGGCTACAGTGGCCAAGAGGTATACAATTTTGAAGAGGGCATTAAGGCCACACAGACACTGAAATTCCAGCCCTGTTTTTTAAAAGTGTGTACAAATAGTACGATATAGCTTTCTCATATACCTGTGTAAGCTGAGCCTGGTTAACCTGGGGCTCACGGCGGGGGGTTGAATTGGTTGAATCATCAGCTGATCCAGCTGCTGGCACTCCGGGTGCTGTTCCAGTCGGTGCTGGTGCCTCTCCACTTGTTGTAGATGCTCCGGGGGCAACGCTGGGACCCAAAGAACCAGTGGAAGCTGCTTCGTCATCCGGACGCACGGTCCCCTCTCTCTCTTTGGCCAGGCGCTCCTGGATAACCGGCTCCCCTCTCAGGATATGGCAGAGGATAGCCAGCATGGATTCGGCCATCCTGCCTCCATATACCTTCAGCGGCTTCCTGTTCCACAGACTGCGGATGCAGCTGAATGCAGCCTGGATGAAGAAGAGACTGTGTTACAATAACAAAACACCAACATATACATGGAGTGTACTGTCCAAATCTCATCCTTAGGTAGGAAAATGCTTATAAACCTTAATCAACTAGTGCTGAGTCATTTATATTCATAACCTGAGGTCGTGGAAGTTTGCTGCAGTCTCTTTTCTTGTTTGCTGACATATTCAAATTTAGAAAAGTGACAACAATGAAGCATTTTTTTTAAAAAAAAGAGCAAGAAGGAAGGTCCATCATTTCTCATTTCCCCGTGAGTGTGGGAACTGCTCTCGTGTTCTCGTGGTTTAACCACTTGAATGCCACACAATGTATACATGACTTCCCATGTTGACTCTCAAGTTTACCTGGAGGCAACAGTCTAAGACAAGTTCTATAGTTAATGTATACTGACCTTCTGTGTGACTATGAGGAATCGAAGGGCGCTAAACTGGGGCATGGTGGGGGTGACTCCAGGCATTTTAGCTGGAAGGGAGTGAGGTGAGTCCAGCACAGTGCTTGGGTTCACCATCTTCTCCACCAGCATTAACCAGGCATCCAGGAACTCCCCTGTCCCATCTGGTAGATCAGTATGCTCCAGACCCTCAGAAACAGGCACCTTCCCACCCATCGACAGGGCCCAGTTAAATGTCCTGCAAAAAACAAATCACCAATATAACTCCTCTTGAGAAGAACATTATAATAGTAGATCATTATAAATATTAGCAATTTACTCATTTTAAAATAACCAAAACAAAAAGACTGGGTTCCAGATTCAGGCGATTATAAGTACATAAAACCATAGTTATGAATATTACATTCCATAACATTCTCATTCTGAAAATGGATGCACCAATTTCACACACTGGACCTTTAATGCCTGCTCTCCCATCAAGTTGTTTGTTAGGCTACTTGATATGTGCTAAAGAAATGACACAATGCCTGTACCAGTAGAGTTCAGTACCACTTCACACATAACCATGTTCTCTAATGAAGACATCAAGTATACTTGACCAACAGTGTTTTACAGGAGGATGCTTGTGAGCAGCTGTTCTATTCACACTTTTCTTTTCTGTCATTTTCAGTCTATGAAATCAAACTTTTTTTGTGCAAAGCTCGTTACAGGTTTTTCCTCCAGCAATCAACCATGTGTCGAGCATTTCAGTATTCAGTTATGTTGTACCGTCATATTAACCACAAACTTCTTGAGAGTCATTACAAAGTTCCAGGGCGTTCCCGTAACCGTGGTAACTCACGGTGCTGCAAGCGAGGGAGCGACACTGAATGCTGTTTTTGCACGATAATGTCTGGACAAAGTCCAGAGTAGAGTCGTTGTTTCACACATGAAGCAACAACAGGAGACTCTCTGTGTCAGACAAGTTCTCACACGTTGACTAAACTTCACAAACAGGCTGTTAAAATGACATCACAGCTCTGTGACGAGTCCATGCACGGGGATCTAAACACAGACCACCGGTGCTCCGGCCTGGTCTGGGACACGTGCACGCTTTAAATGATACCACTGGCTGTGTCTCAATCTGCCAATGAAAACATCAGCCCCCTCCACGGATATACATTAATCTCATAAATGGCCTCTATGAACTCTAAATGACAAAAATAGCGATGCATGAACTACACAGAACAATTCTGAGTCTACCGCTGTGCACTATGGGAAATAGTTCTACTTTACAGTTTATTTAATAAATTCTGGCAAACTTTTAACAAACAAACTTACAACAAATCATGTGCTATTCTTAAAAAAAAGAAAATCAGGCCTTTTAATACCTCTAAATACTTTTTAAAAGGGCCTTCATTTTCACTAAGTTGATTTGCTACCTTTTAATACATTAATACCCTGCGGTCACCCCGTACTGTATTTGTGATATGTCACTGTGTTTGGTTGGGACATACTCAAATAAGGCATCGTGCCCCCCAGAGCAGAAGAACTTCTGCAGCATCAGATGGTAGGGGTACTTCCTCTCGTCGAATAGCATCGGAGATGTGAAGCCCACTGAGCAGATGAAAAAGGTCAGCCTGCCGGAGAAAAACAAACATTCTCAATATCATCTGGGTGTGCATACTTCTATTAACAGAGGTGGTGAGGGTAGTCTGCTCATACCTAAACCGGGGGGTGGGCGTGTATGGTGGAGGCTGCCAGCTCAGACCCTTGGTGAGAAGTTTCGTGAGGGCAGAGGCTGTGGCCCGGGCAGCAGGTGTGGGGGTAGTGCCTGTGCTTGTGGCATGGTGAGAGCGTCGTTGACGCACTGGGGAGCCCACGCACAGCTTCACCAGCAGGCCAAAGAGCTCAGCCAGAGCCCTTCCAAGTCGAGATGAAGCTGGAAAGACATAAGCGCATTAGGGAGAGACAATAAACTCATTGAGATGAACACAAGCACATAAAACTTGATTGTGTGTCACAGAAATCATCTCACCAGAGAGTAGCGGTTTGATCTGTTTTATGCGGGTGGCCATAGCTGGGGTAAGTTTGGACTTGGCCTTGGGGTCAGTTGCAGTGGGTTCATCTGTCTCCATGGGAGCCAAGGTGTCCCCATCCAGACCCATGCCTTCCAACAGTCCACCAGCAGACGAATCCACAGACACTGCCTCAGACTCTGCTAGATGAAGGAAAATAAAATGAGACTGTAGTTGTTGTTCTAGGGATAATGTTGGCTTTCAATTCAAATTAAATGGTTATATTACCAGTTCTCCTAGAGCCAGAGGCTGTGGTCGTTGCAGTGCTGCCAGATGGCTTCTCCTCTTTGGGCACCAGTTTCTGCATGTCGGCCTGGCCAAATTCACATCCTGGAGGCAGACTGTTAGCCACAGACAACAGGTGTTAGAGGGTTACAGCTGATCACACCATTATAATAACGGGGGTAAAGGATAAGAGATTCACCTGTTAGGCGTGCAAAGGGACAGCAGCACGGTGCTCTCCCATACCAGGGAGCAGTAGAGCTGGCTGAGCTTGTTGAGGACACTCAGACCGAGCTGAGAGCCCCACTGATTGACTGAGATGGCTCTGATCTCACTCTGTTTAGAAAGAGAGCAGAAACATTCAGAGCTGCTGAACAAACAAACAACACATTTATATAATTTATATATTCATATAAATTTAGATAATCATCTGCAATCATCTTCACTAGTTATCTAATTTGCAACCATTCAGTTTACAAAAGCGATACACAGTACTGTGGCTGTAACACCATCTTTCTGCAAATTTCTACAAATTGATCTAAATTAAAAAGATGCCCTGTGAAGTTTTCTTCAAACAAACAAAAGTTATGTTTCTGCATTACTACCACCTGTTGATCACTTTATTGTAAAACCATTGTCATAATTGTATGACCGCGTCCTTCTGTGTACACAGGACAAACGAAACAGGGATGCACACACAGAAAAGCTCCAAAGTGCTACTAGAGGTCTAAAACTTCACAGGAAAACTTTACACAAAAATATATCATACCCGACAATTACCTTAACTACGACACTGAAGAAGCCAAGAGCACTCATTTCAGATTATTAAAATGTAATGGTTGGGTGTGGAGGGTGTCAAGTCTGTGAGAAAATATATCCATATTTACCTGTCCTACTCTGCAAGTGTGGACAAACATGAGGATGTAGGCATGTGCTGCAGTAAGAGCATGTAGCAGTGGTGTGGCACGGGCTGACAACGTGGCGTCTGTGACATGGCCCGCGTTAGCCAGTTCTCTGAGAAGCACAGACCCACCGGGCACCTCAATTGGTCGATGAAGTGGCTCCAGAGATGTCAAGATACTGTCCAGTTGGCACAGGCCCTCCTGGAGTACCTTAGGCTCATGTGAGAGAGTCTAAGGAAGAAACAAAAAAATACTTCAGTCTAAACTCAACAATGTGATTTCTTTTTAACGCTTATCAAGTTACCTGGGATCTGCAGATTAAAATGAGTCTTTTGGCAAAATTGTGAGCATAATAATGAAAAAGGGAGAAAAAAAAAAAATCACAATTAGTGATATTTCTTTTATGCTCACCAGTATGGACTTGCACACACCAGCTACAGCTTGGCAGGCAGCAGACGTGGGGAAGTCAATGGGCAAGTTGGGCAGCCCGAGAATAGAAACCAAAGGCAGTAGCCCCTTCTGGTTCACAAACTCCTGACAGTGGTCGTCTGTCGTGTTGTTGCTTAGTATAGATTCCACAAACTTCATCTGGAAAACGTGCATTGCAAATCAATGAGCGACAACTCGCATAAATGAGGTGACTTCTGTATTACAACTTTTCCAGACCGTTTCACAACATAAACAATCTGAAAACTCTCACCACGTTGAGGATGTAATCCATTAGAGGGATGGGTATCCGCTCCTCGGTGCCCACCACCCTGCAAGAAGCCAAACATCGTCAAAATGACAACCAACCAACTAAAACATTTGAAATTTGCTGATTGGTTTGAACACCAAAAAAAAATATCAAAGTCAGTAAAGAGTGGTTCTATTCTATTGTGATATGAACTCAGCGTCATACAGTTCAAGTGGCACTGACTGTCTGTTGCTCTCTGGTTCCCCCTGCTGCTGGCTGAATGTGTGGAGGGCCTCCTCTTCCTCCTCATCCTCACTTGACGCTTCTTCAGCAGCGTGGCTGGAGCGAGCTGGTGGCACTGCCACGGTGCCATCTGCTTTCTGGATAGATGGTTTCTGGCAGATGTACTCAGGGGCTCGACCTAAGTTGCAGATCTCCTCCAGTAGCTGTAACGCCAAAGCAGCTTTAATTTTCCTGCTGAATCATGCGGTGGCACTCGAATGCGCGACAAGCAAGTTACGATACCTTTATAATGGCAGTAGTAGCATCAGTCTTCAGAGTAGGTTGGTGTCTCATGAGCTCATCCACAGCACTGCCCAAGTTGGATGCAGTGTCACCTGAAGTAAAACACACAATGCGTCATCCACTGAAGCAGGTTCCACAGGAAGAGATCTGAATGTCACGGGACAAACAGTCCAACTCACCTAATGGGTCTGAGCTGCGTCGCCGTCGCATGGCAGGCAGGTAATCAGGGGACAAAAGCACTTTGAAGAGGCGCTCAAATGGCTGGCACTGAACAAACGAGTGCAGGCCTCTTGCATTCAGGCACAGGGCACTGAACACATTGGGGAGAGAACCCAACACCTCACGAGTAGCAGGAACCTGGAAAAGAGTAACAGATGAAGGGGGGCAAAAGTTTAAGATGAGCTATTAGCTTTTTCTGCATCAAAGACACATTGTAACCCTTTTACACCAAACATACCAAGAAAAAAAAAAAAGGAGACGAAACAACAAAAAATAAAAACGGCACACATGGGCAGTGCTGGAAACTCACGTCTTTGATAAGAAGGGCATGCAGCATGACATCAGTGAGACCATTATCCTGCAGGGAGGAGAGCAAGGATGGCTCCTGGAATACAAACACTGTCACAACCTCCGTCGCTGCAAAGAAAAAAGAGAGAGAGATAGATAGATAGAGATAGAAGGAGAGAGAGAGAGAGAAAATCATAATCAGAAACAATGATAACAAATTCAACATATACAATAAACAGTGAAATATCATTCATCCCTTCTACAATTTAATATGACACAGAAGCTCCGTCTCTGAAACCAAGTGAGAGCACTTGTCTAGGTCAGAAGAGTACTTGAAGGGCTTAATGAAGCACTACTGTGAACTCACCTAAGAGGAACAGTGAAGGGCCATAATATTCTGCATTACTGATGATGTGCTTGAGTGAGGTAGGCAAGGACCCATCCATTACTGGTGAGAAAAAAAAACAGGTTGCACATTAAAAACGTTAACATCCAACATAATAAAATAATAAAACATACAGATGTTCAGGTAACAATTCACCTAAATCTACAAGAGTTAGAGGATGCTAATGACTTACCATGGCGGATACCATCAGAGAAGGCAGGGTCCTGGATGGCTTTCTTCAAGAAGTTTAGCATCGACTTTAACAGAGCTGCTCTCTGGGGGATACACTGCATACCTAGAGAGACAGTATGTCATATTGATGATGGAGCACAATAATGACAACGGTTTCTTCTTGCGTGTGTTTGCGCTGCACGTACCTGCACGAGGCGTGTTCGCAGTGCTGCTCTGTGCTCGGTGGTCTCCCTCCGGTCGGGAACCAGAGGATGTGGATGGCCCAGGGCTGCTTTCCATGGCAACTTCTGACACTGTGAAAATATAATGTTGACAATTCTTCATGATAATGCTGACGAATAATATGGAACTTAAATTATAGCCCTCATTTCTGATGAAGAAAACATTCCAGGTCTGAGGAACAGTGACTTACTCTCCATGTCTGTATCCATGTCCTCAGACTCCACAGCTGCACTAGGCCTCTGGATCTTTGGCTTAATGACAAAAGGGCACTCTTTCCTTGACAAGTCCACTTCATGCTACAAAGTGATTGAGAAAAAAGGTTGAGTCCAAAGTTGTTGTTTTTTTTTGTAGAAGCTTCATAGACTCACAAACAGATGACGCCAAGTGCTTAACCAACCTCTAGCCTGCAGATGAAAATGGAAAGGCCGCTGTGGGACTGAAAGGCAGCCATGTCAAGGTTGGTGATGAGGTCCACAACTCGCACCGCTCGCGTCACAAAGGTAATCTGATCCTGCTCATCACCCAGGAACTTTATCACCTACAAAGTGAATGATAAACTTGCATTTCTTGTGCATGTATACATCTTTTGTTTTTAAAACAAAGTTACGAGTGGCAATGACATATTGGCAGAGATGGGATATGCAGTACCTTCAAGAGAGCTTCCATCATGCCACAGGAGACGAGGGCTTCCCCTCCAGCATCATAGCTAGCCAAGTGGTAGAGGAATGAGAAGAGTGCAGTGGCAAACTGGTGTGGGTAGGGTTCCATCAGAGGGTCTAAGAAAAGAAATGTAAAGTTAACAAACAAGAATTCGTTTTAATTGTGCCGTTTTCTTGCGGATCACGGTTTAATGTTACACAAGACGTTTTGCCACAATCTCACCAATCATTGCTTGAATACAGTTGCGCACCAACACAGGCAAGAAGCCGTGGTAGGAGGCAGTGCCGGTGCAGTCGATGATGTTTGAAAGCTTGGGCGTCCTCTCCAGATGGACAATCGAAGTTAAAGTGCGCAAAGATGCTGCCTTGATATCCTGCATGACAAAATCAAACGCAGGATTTCAGTAAACAGAAAATGAGAAGGGACGATGATATTTCTGCATTGACAGTGGAGAACGCAAACATCTGAAAAATAATCTTGGTCTGACAAAGCAGCAAAAGCTATCTGATGCCATATTACAAACACAATGCTACTGCTAGTGTGACAGCGGCATTTAACGCAATGACAGCGAATTAGCTGAAAAAACAAACTAGTTTCTCACCACAAGCTGTTTGTCTGTAATCTGTAGTACATCCACCAGCTCTTCTATCAAGCCATTATACAGAATACTGTTGGCGGACTCTTGGAGTGCATTTGAATACACTGCAAAGAAGCGGAAAAGGTCAGCGGTTAAAATTTGGAGCAAAAGCCTTTGTCGCGTCATCTTTGGGAGATGGCCTCTACTCACCCAGAATAGAGATAGCATGCAGTCGGGCCTGCACGGCCTGCAACCTCTTCTTGTGATTTGAGAAACCATGCGCGAGTCGAATGTGTGTGAACAGCAGTGTCTGCTTGTCTTTAGGGATGTTGTACATTACTGTCAGCGACTCCATGATTTCAGATGGGCTCTCTGAAATCTGAAAGACAGCCATGTGTTAGCTGAAAAATTCGAGGTATTACTACGATTATTACTCCACTGTTAATGACAATTCTAATGTGACTGTACCTTGTCAAGCTGCTCGATGTGAATATAGTGTAGTGTGTTACTACTTGTCTGCGGAGGGGAGGAAGAAGTTGAGCCATCAGCACAATGTTCCAAAATGATATTTTGTTTTTAATTGCATAATGATTCAAAAATGAATAATGTATGAATGCACGTCTTGGCCTTTACCTTCCTCTCTACTTTGACCTCAGGGCCTGGTTCAGCATAAAACTCAAAGTGCAGCGTCGTGGCACTGGGAGGGTACTTCTGCACGAGTACCAAGGGAGGGCAGCGCGGTAAGGAACAGCAGTTTATAAATAGCGGTTAATTAGTCTTATTTGACAGCCTTATTTCATAAACATAAAATTAATTGTCCCGTAGCTGTAGATAGTTGACACTGAACATCACTCTGTAAAATTCTTACCGTCATAGGCAGATCCCTGCAGCACTCAGCCAGACCAAAGCCATTCTCCTTTCCTCCCCAGCTCTACAGAGGAGAACAAAGAGACTAAACAATACAGCTCTTTCTCTTGAAGGACAGCTGGAATCATGAAACAGGAAAACAATGGCATTCACTAGACCTCAGCCAGGTGTTGCAGACGGGCCAGTAGAGGCGTCCTTTTGTCAGATCCCAGTCTTGTGATGTAGTTGGAACGCTTGCTGAACACATAGAGCAGGTTCAGCACAGACAGGACCACCTGCATGTCACATGACGCTAACAAGGTGGTTAAGTGCTGCAAAGGGGGTGAAAGAGGGAGATAAAAAGGGGTTAAGGTTAGTGATCTGATTTGTCATATGTAGGTTAACAAAGGGTCAACAGTATAATGAAATGTGTTCGATGAGAAAAACAGGTCAGCTCAGCATTAAGAGTAATAAACTGTAACATAAACACAGTCCAGAGAAGCCGAAGTAGTGGTCAAGAGTGTATTGGGTTCAAGCGTACCTCTATGGAGCTGTAGAGATGCCTAGAGAAGCTATACTCAATGAGCAGGGCAGTGAAGTTGAGCACCGCCAAAAGCAGGGCTTTGAGCTGTCCATTGTCGGGACGGTCACACACCAGAAGCCACGACATATTCTCCACTGTCTGGCCTGCATCACAGAGAATGCCATCAAAGCGGTCCAGCAGATCCACCCAGTGGTACAACTCGCACTGTTGAAGATGGACAAGAAATAATATCAGTATTTTCCAGAAAAACAAACAAACAAACAAACAAATAGTATGTGTTTAAAAAAAATGAGAAGAGAGTTAATGCTATCTGAATATGAAAGAAACTGGGATGGATGTTCGAGCAAAGAAAATTGGGCTACGTCTGACCACTTCTCTACCAGATCCTGGCTACAGGAGAAGATGAAGGAGATTTTTTTTTTTCTATTGTTCAAGCGTTTCACACTGAACAGAAGTCTCAGCGAAAGCAATCTGGAAATGGGAGTGTCAACAAACGTCATCAAAGCAGCATTTTGCAAATCAGACGGCTTAGTGTAGACACAGTGTGACCCGTGACCCATTTCCTGACAACTTCCTGGATACTCCTCTAACATCCATAATATTAAACACAATCGTTCCAATCAATCCAGCAGGAACCCTGTCATGACAGATACAGTGATACCGGGCTTTCCTTTAAGCCTTACCTTGCCAATATTCCAGGTCTTGATGTGCTGCAGTTCAACCAGGAGTTGCTCATCGCTGCATGCCTTGAGCTTCTCTATAAGTATCCTGCAGTCGGCAGGCTGTTGGTTCAGAAGGAACGCGAAATGGTTAGTCAGAGCACACAGACCACCGGTGCCTCTTTTCTACTAACACAGTGTAATGTGTTTTAGTGATGCTGTGACACGCCGAGATGTCAAACCAAGACCATCTCCGCCCTAAACTGAGAGGAATCACTGCACTACAAGGATTGCTTCATCAGAGTCAACAATCCAACAAGCCTAGGGATGAAGAATGCTGGCAGCTTTAATTTAAATCAGCTCTCCTTTAACTTACAGACTGCTGTGTTGCTGCTATGCAGACTGAAGATGTGCAACTACTGCTGAAATGTTTACGACTGCTATGACTTCAGACAGTAATACTTCAGTCAGCTGGTTGAATAAAGGAAGTGACAGGCGTCTATTACCATTTATGCAAATCTTAACACATCAAAGTATGCAACGCCTTTTACTAAGATGTCTTAATATATGAGAGCTGTGCCAAAATGATGGGACTCTTCTCACATTTGGTCACAGTAAAACTCAGCCCGGGCATCCCCACTGTATACTCACAGCTTCCGTAGGAGTCTTCTTTAACTTGCTTCTGTCGACCTTCATTGTCGATAATCTCTATTTGTTGCTCCTGTTGAGAAAAGTCCGTGTCCATCAGAAAACAACGCATGATGCTGACGTTCAGCGTGATACGACGCACAGATGCTTAGATTTATAAATTGTAGTATTACACTTTAAACCATCTAAATACTGTAAAAACAAATACATTAATAACTGGACTTGTTCAGTGTGAAATGTTTAATGTACTTACAGAAAATAATTTGGCAATACCGACTTAACAGCATGTTCCAGTCACGTTACCTGCAAGATGGCAAAAAAACAAAACAAAGCTAGTAACATAGTCCCACATGCCACAAGACAAAGTGCATTTTGAGTGTACACATACATGGTGCATACATCTCAAGATGGGATGGTTTACTGACAGACTGTAGGTAATGCTGTAAATTAATTGAATAGCATCCAGTTCACAACAGTATGGAAATGCGTACATGGTGTCCTGCAAGTGAAATAACAATACAGACAGTCATCAGTCTTGAAATTTGACAAAGCACTCAGCTAATGAGCAAGGGCGTTGAATATTGGGTGTTTTCCGTCTAGTGGCAAACAAATGATCGCAGTCACTGGTCGAAAGGCTAAAACGATACTTAATTTGTTTCGTTTATGTAGCGAGGTCTGATCACAAAGCAGACCGAGGCAGAGCATTAGCTAGTAGCTAGCTAGCAACATACGACACAAAGTTAATTATATCTGTCTGGGCCTTATTTAATGGCCCGAAATGTCCGTCTATCATTCCATATACTTGTGATTCGAGTGATATCTCAATAAAACAGATCGCTACCTCACTGCATGCTTCGCAATCACCAACTCCAGTGACTTGACGCTGACAGGTTAAAGTTGTAGCTAGCCACCTAGCTAGCAAGCTAACGTCACCGTTGCTAACAGCATAACGTTATTTACCTAACGTTAACAAGTCACAATACACACGTTAAAAAACAGTTACTAGCCGCGAATGAGAATGGTTTGCTTGGCGATTAGCAAGCATCGCGTCTGACAAAACAAGACCCGCCACGAAGCCCAACGTATCAAATAAATCAACCGGTAACGTTTTGCTACGGAGTTGATGTTAGCCGACCAGCTAACAGTAAGCTACCGGTAACGTTAGCAAACGATCTTCTCTTGAAATACTTACAACCACTTGAATACGACTAGACCCTATAAAAGTCAGCCAAGTCAAAAATAAGCCGTGTGTGTAACCAACAGCAAATATCTCAAATGTAGCTAACCAGAAATCGAGCAGTTTTATCCATTTGTGGTACAGCTGTCAGTCCAGATTTCACAGATTCACCATGCTGTCCTGACCTGACTCTTCACTAATTCAGGTCGGGGCTGCGCAGGCCGCAAAAGAAGCCCGCACTCCCTACTCCAAACACTACCTCCCTCTCAGTAAAACGAAACTGTAAACACCAGTCGGTAACCACCGTCAGTAAGATGGGTGTGTGTCAAATACCTCGGACCAGGTAGCGCTACTTTGCCGAGGCTCTCACCCCGGCTCCTCTACTAAACAGCCGTAGCACGCGCTAGCTAGCGAGCAATCAGGCTAGCTAGCTAGCTACCGTTAGTTGAGTAGCCAGCAGAAACGCATAATAACTCGCTGAATCATTGTCGGACGGCTCTAACGTGACACTGCGAGTTTTATTTTTAGTTTTCGTACGGGCAAATTCACTACTGGTTACCGGCTCGGTAAAGAACTGGGTTCATCCGTCCGTTTGTATTAATTTTTTTCCCCTCAGAGTGTCCGCGCTTGTTTCCATAGCACATAGGCACTAGCTGTTGGCACAGTCATCATGACTCTGGGTAGTGTGCAAAAAGTGAATAACGTTACGGCAGGCATTGAGTAGCCACTGTTTATCGATGCAGTGCATGTTAATATGGGGCAATTGCCCATCTGTGGATCGCCATCACCTCAACTGACCACATACGAAGCACACAATTAAATTCACTAGAATAATAATGAGCATGACTGCATTGTCTGTTCATTGATTTTCATCTAAATCTATCAACGGTCATGGGGGGGTTGGATGCATTTACATGTGCATCACAAGTCAAACAAACAAACCAACATGCAACACAGCTGCAGTATTTGACACATGCATTTAGAAGAGGAACGGGGATTTTTAGAGCATGTTTGGTCCCCGACTAAAACAGCTGATAATGAAGCAAAAACAGGCTTTCTGCATCCTAGTTTGTGTGCCAGCTGATCACTCACACCGATGTCAAAGCAATCAAGTACCATCACTGACCCACAGCCACACATCTACTGATAAATCTACACAAAACACAAGCACAATACTGGACACTGTTGCTATTTATCAGGTGAGTTTTTTTTTGATGGACAAATATCCTATAAATTAAAAAAATAAAAGCTGTGTGCGATTGTTGTACTTTGTTAGGACTAATGTTACATGATGACAGAAATAAAAGTAACTATTTAGCATCAGTATTACTGCTGTAAATTTCATCAGCAGTGTAACGTGTGCGATTGACTGAAGCCTCTGAATAATGAATGTAGTCACACTTCAGGGTTTTGAAAGTTCAGGAATGTCGAGCATGCTGCGATCTCAATTATAATTTTAAAAAGCTATATGAAAACATGTCATATGGTCCATCTCTGTCCCAGACGGATGCACCCATCAATGAAACTCAGTGGACAGTTAAAAATAAATAAATAAAAATCACTGAATTAACAGACGTAAACATTTCATCTGTCACATATCCAATTTTCTTTTAGCAGATCAAACACTACTCTTGTTAGCACTATTTAATTTTATTCAATTTATTTCCATTCATTTCATTCACACGTTCACCTGCGTGCAAATCCAAAGCATTCATCGTGACATGTGGAAACTCATGAAATGTAACTTGATAATCAAGGTATCAGTGACATTAATAATTGTGACGTTGTTGAGAGATCCTGCTGCAACATGAGCCGATCACAAATATTGACAATGTATTGTATATTTGCAGATGTGCAAATCTTAATCGCGGCGCAGAAATTACTTACAGGCAGCGGATGCATTTGAATATTTTTCTTATTTCAAAATAAAATATTTCTTAGTTGATTTCCAGTCAAGTTTATTTAACATATCAACTAGTCTTTTTTTTTTTTTTTTTTAACTCTCAGATATGAAGTATAACTTTTCCAAAGTACTTTCGGTGCCACTGAGCTCCATTGTACTCAGATGAACTACAGCTAATAAATGCAAATTATAGTCAATCAAAGCAACGCCGTCTGGATGGAGAGATAAGACCAAAGAGATGAGGAACGTAAGTTTACGCTGTTTCAGGTTTAAATGTCCACGTGCACAGTACAGTATACAATCTCTCTTTTATTAATTCATATTGATTTAATCAGGTTTTTGTTACTAAACAAAATAATTCAGTTACAACTCATTTCACTGCCAGAAATAGCTGACAATGTGTGTGAAAAGGGAAGAAAGGGAGAAAATGACTATTGTTATGTGTTTTTTTATGATATTAACTGTAAGTAACGGTTAGTGGTATAGACTCTGAAGCATACTGGTGTATCCGTACCACGCGTCAGTATCTCTAACATACACTCATGCATTTCACCACAGCTCTTTTAGTTCAGTATTTAATAAGTCAGCAGTACATACCAGAAACTGCTTTGGTTCATTAGCTCCACCACTCTCATCCTTGGCTTGCTTAGCAGTTTCTTTAAACTATCTGAAAACACGCAACAAACAATCAAATCAGATTTGACAGAGGAAGAAAATTCAAGCAGCGCGATCATCTGCAAAACACTTGAGCTTACAAGTTTAGAGAACAAACAAAGCTGGTGAAAAGGATGATAAATCCATGGCAACATCTAACTTATCTACAGAAATGGCGAGAGTCAGTTGGGCTTTCTCTTCCACTGACACATTCAAATCTCACTTCTGTCTTTCTAGCTTTGTGATATACATGGTTTCCTTTTATGTGAAAGACCGCTGATCTTTCACGCGTCTAAAAAGTCACAAACATTTCCCATAAAGTTTGTACAATCCTTTGATCAGCATGTGCTATTTCAAAATACTGTTCAAGAGTAAGACCAGTTTGACTTCTTTTGATATCATTTGCATCATTTTTTTTATTTTGTATTTGGAACACAGACTACATCACCCCCAATTGAAAGGCTCTGGTAGGAAGTTTAATGCAACCAGGTTGCTCAACTCAGACTTGCTTTCGCTATGCCCCGTCTACAAGTCTCACGATGAATAATCCACAAACGTTCTGAATTTTAGACCATCACTGTCACTAAATCATCAACTGCCTTTTATTATTAATTACGGTTATCATTTTTAAATTGAGGCTCGGTCTTTGCTTCGGCAGTCCAGGGTTTGTTTCCGACCTGTGGCCCTTTGCTGCATGTCATCCCCTCTCTCTCCTCTCATTCTACAGCTGTATCTATCAAATAAAGCTAATATATATATATATATATATATATATATATATATATATATATATATATATATATTTAACTGAGGTGCCTCAAATTTGTGGTAGACCCTCATATCTTCAAACAAAACACTGCAGGTCCGGCTGCCTGTGCATCAGTCAGCTCTTGGCGTTCACTGCTGATGAACTTTTAGTGTGTGCCAGCTCAGGACCAGCATGAATTAGTTGAATTTAACTATTGTTTTCCTAACAGAATAAATGAACACAGTATGTGGCACTCTCTGCAACAAGTCCACTCCTCCTGTTGTCATGCCATCACTGTGGTCACTGGCTGAGAGGACCGGGAGGGAAGCTGTCAGGCCTCACAAGTTTACACTGAAATGGTCTAGTCTGTTCACTGAGAGGCGACACTAGTTATTGTTAATGTGGTGTACTTCAAGCTCCCATCATTAACGAATAACGATAATTCCGTCCACAATCAGCAACGTAGCATTAACGCTAATATTATCTCCCGACGCTGTGAAGTGGATACCAGAAAGCACAGTAATGGCCGTGGATGTTACCTTAGTTTTAGTAACATTACAACACTCCCTAACTCGTGTATCACTCCTAAATTAGCCAGGTCCCCTCACATTATCTGGCAACCTTATTGCGGCGGTGTTAGGTCAACGGCGGCGCTAACGTTAGCGAAGTTAGAAGCTAGTTGGGAGACGTTAGCTCGGTTCACTAGCAGTTCGTGCTAACGCAGTTATTTTCAATTCAGCTTTGATGGCTAACGTTAGCAGACAAGTCAAACCCGCAACCTGACACTCAACTCTCACCGGTTATTTGTATCATCATTCCCCAAAGTAGCGAGTAGCCACTGAAGCAGGACACTGCTTTGACTTGTAGCTAGAGGCGCACATACCCACACACCGTGAACATGAGAGAGTGTGTGTGTGTGTGTGTGTGTGTGTGTGTGTGTAACGTTTATGTGTGTGCCGTTTATGTTTGTGGCTTTCGCGCGAGCTGGCTAGCTAGTTAGCCTAGCTAGCAGTAGGAGCTCCGCACAATGCTCTATCAGTGGGATCATGGCTAAATTAAAAATGGCGGTTTACACAGTATATGATCCGTACTTTACCCTTAAAAAGACACTAGTTTTGTGATCTCGGGCGCCAGTGTTGGGCGCGAATCATCGACGGTAGCGTTAAGAAAGAGGAGTATATGCCAGCAGTTAGCTAAAAGCCATGTCAGCGCTGTGGAATGAGTCTTTCTGCTTACCTCGAATGCGTGTTACATTTGCTTCTCCATCTTGCACTGGCGAGTGGTAGAGCAGTTTGAGATCTCGCGAGAATACCTGCTGCTGCTGCGTTTGCCCAGGGCACTCCCTTGTAATTGTTGTAGAGAAAACGACGCTAGTGCGAGTGCGTTTTCCGTCTGGAAGAGGGCACACACTGCCCATGAGCTGGCATCTCCAGCCTCCGACCTTGTGATTAGATGTGCACACGAAAGCACACAGCAGAATCCTCCAGAGTTTTATGAAAAAATAGATTTTAATTCAGTTTTTAATATGAAAGTGTATTCCAAATTCACCGACAATTTAAATAAAGACTGGACATTTTTTTTAATAACAAATTCATGTAACCCCAAGTTTGGACGGGGAGTTGTGTATTCAGAGTTGAGCAATAGAAATAATGTTTAATTATGAAAATAAAAGTACAACAAAAGAAACCCTGAGGAAAACCACTAATCATTCAAATATTATGTCTAAAGTGGCTTAATAACATTAAATTGTACTTTCATTATAATGCAACAAGAAAGTGTTTAATACAACACAATGTTACTTGATGTATGTTAATATCTTTCCAATACAGTAAAAAAAAAAAAAACACCTAAATGAGCTCTCTACATTGAAACACAGCAAACAGAAAACCTTTGATTCTCACATTTGGTGATCTAAAATAAATTCAATGAAAAAAGAAATTTTGCCCAAGGTATATTTTATCTGTTCCACGTCGTATTTAAACACATCATGTTTAAAACACACAGTACACACCAACACAAGAGTGAATAGCAACAATAATTAATATAAAACTAAATGGATGAAATAAACGAGGGCATATTTTTTTCCCCAGAACATTTCTACTATTACACTGACAAGACAACATGACAAACTAAGCATGACAATTACTGCGTACAAATATAAAAAATGAACTATTTCAGATATTTTCCAAATACAGCAATGTATCATGTACAAGTTATGTTAAGAAAGATTTCAAAGTTTTTTTTTTGAACTATAAAAGAACTTAAATTACAACATATATGTACATATGATATCATATCCTGCACCATCATTACAATGGTTTCACATAGTTAAATCTAAACTTCTTCCATTTTACTCACTAGTACATTCTGTGGAGAGAAAGCACATCTCTAGATCTGGCCTATGCTGCCAACACAATTGTGGCAACTCGCAGGAAACTAGTCACTTAGGAACCCTTCTCATAATATTTTTCTGCTCTTCCGATGTAGCTATATAAATTACAAATATTACAAATATTTACAATGTCAACGTTAACTGTAAAAAAAAATCTGACAAAGCAATGGATACATTTTTTTGTACAGGTATTAAGTGGTTGAAAATAATTAAAATAGGGACCAAGAAGATGAAGTGGTAAAAACATTGTTAGGACAAGCTATGAGATGGCAAATGCTGGTAAATAAATATGATCAGAATAAATAGAATTGTATGATGTTACTCTTGGCATCAGTTAAGCACTTTTTATTTGATGTGTATAGCTACAGTATATGAAAGAAAATTAGTTGAACAGTGACAAATTCCTCAAAAAGAATTAATACATGTGGCATACTGGGAGCTGACAATGTGCATACACGGGATTTTTGCAAAACTGTTTCGTGTAAAGATTTGTATGCTGTTATTATCATAACACACAAGAATGTGTTTTATGAGGTAAAAATGAGGTAAAAAGACAACCAAATACAACACTTCAACAGTGTGTTTTTGAGATTGTGTGAGGGCTATACAGACTACATTACCTGGCTACCTGATGTGTTGCCTTTCTTTCCCTTTTAAAAATGTATGATGGACAGTAGGATGTCTTTGCATAAATAGAGCCACTGAACAAAAAAGAAACCACCAGGTTTAGTCAATTTAGTCCATCTAGTTAAATCACCACCTGTCATATTCAAATATGTGTTACACAATGTCCCTTTGCCAATGTCAAATGATATGTGACCATTAAAGAGTTCTTTACCACATTAAGTGTGCATCTAGTGCACATTCCAGTGATTTGTTCAAAGTCACAGACGCGCCTCTGAAAACACCTTTATGCAGATATGGATAAGTGGAGTGCCAAAACAGGCTCCTAATTAGATGGGCAGAGTAACTGGACAAGCTATAGTGAGGTTCAACAACAGGTGAAAACAGTAAACAAATTTATCTAGAGTACAAAATATAGATCACTATCTCTATTTCCTTCAGACCTACTTTCACAAAAGCCATTTTCTTCATTCCCACCTAAAAGTCTTCAGCCACATGTTCAACTTCTCTCACAAGAGAAGTTTGCCGTTGCGGTGAATTTTCAGAATTTTTCCTAGTCTCTGTTTTGCAGTTGCAAGTCCTTTCTTTGGACGTTTCCCTAAATGAAAGCAAAAGAAGGAAATACATAAGAAAACATGCTGTCGCATAGATGTGAATTTATGCTGCCAGTACTTCAGGTTAATGCTTACCTTGACCAACTCCAGTTGTGCCTTGGCTGGCTAAACCCGCAGGGGATGTACCAGAGTGAGAGCTGCTGTTCTGCGGAGACAGCGAAGGTCGGCGTGAAGTGAGGAATACACCAGGGGCCATGGCTCCGCTGCCTCTCGGGCCTCCAGGGCCAAAAGGTCCCGGTCCTGCTGTGTATTCATGGTCTAACAGACTAGCAGAGTAGTAATCCATCCTCCTGTCTGGGCTGAAGTCTGGTGCAGATTCTGGAGCAGGTGGTGGTGAGGGTGGAGCTGGTTCAGCTTGAACAGGGGGAGGAGTGACCACAGGAGCGGGAGGACGTTGCTTTTTGGTGTACTTCCTTTTAGCAGGCTTTTGCTGCTCCTGAGTCATAACAAAGAGATAATTATCCTTTATGCAATGGTTCTTCTTCTTCAGACACATACTTCAATGACCATTCTCTTTTCCCCCTCAACTCACTTGTTGTGCCAGCTTGGCAGCAGCTGCTGCAAGACCTGTTTCAACAGATGCGACTCGAGCCCCTTCCCTGGCTGGCCGTTCCTGTTTGGGAAGGGTGGGCATCACCCTGGCTATAAATAAATAAAAATAACAAATAGATCAACCATCAGAAAGCTAAAAAGAAATTGTGATCCATTTTGCTGCTATATTTTATATTTTATATATTCAGGTACCTTTTGGGCTCCAAGGTGTGTCGTCCCAGTTTTTCTTCCGCTTCATCTTAGCCTTGTTAGCATGGTCCTCCTCGTCAGACTCCAAGGACGGGTAAACTTAAACAAAAATTTGATTACCATGATTAAACATTCAAAACAGCTTCGATTTGTGCATCAACACGTTTCAGTCACTGAGTATCTTGCTCACCATAGTCTGAATCTTTAAAACAGGTTCCCAGAGTCTCTTGCTCATCTGGACTCTCCTCGTCACTCAGGTGACGGGCTGGCCGCTTAATTGGCCGTTTTCCAGGCCGCTGGATGATAGGTTTCTTCTCAGGACTCGATGTCTTTTTGACCCCACCGGTCACCCATACAGCTCTGCCACCTTTTTCTTTGACCTTCCCTAATCCTTCTGTCAGGCCCCCAGATATAGATAAGGGAGATGAAGAGGAGGAAGATGAGGACGAGGAAGGGGGGTTGGCCATGGACAACATACCCTGAATGGCATCCCGGGTACTGGGAGAGGCTGGGGCTTCCTCACTGAGAGAAGGACAGAGTTGAGCAATCACTCACCATCTCAAAAATAACCCCCTAAACATAGTGTAGTGTCAGAGCCATTGCAAATATGTTAACTATGCATTTCAAAAGGTTATTAGATTCTTGCAACAGCACAGTGATCTGCCCTTTCACTGGTATCCAAAGATAAGGAGGTGTGTTTCAAATCATCAACTTTAAACATCGTGAAATGTCGTAACAGACCTTAGTTTGAGTTGAATAAATAAATTACTGCTGATCAAGAAGATCTAACCTGAGTGTTGCAGAGTCCAAGCCTGCCACTTGCTTGCTGGCCTTCAATAAGTCCAGGATGCCCCCTGCGCCGCCCTTCACTCCGTGGGCAGCTAGCGCCTCCTCATCTGTGGTGTAATCCTCCTGAAGCCACGAGAACAAACATGTGATCATTACATCTGAACCAGTGCTGTAATGATAAATCCTTTACTATCTATCTATCTATCTATCTATCTATCTATCCATCCAGTTATCACAAAATAAACTTCTGTTAATCTTGCTGTGCTTAGGTGTTCAGACTGTGCAACAGCATTTATTATTTATTTAGCTAATTACATGTGATTCAGCGAGGGGAAAGAAATAGAGATGCACCAATCGATCAGTTTTCAGCTTGTTCAGCCATGACTGCTGAGGGTCCAATCAGTCTCATATCTGATTTGTTGCCAGTCAAATTTGCACAACGCATGCTGTGCTGGACAAATGGTTCATGACAATAACTGACTATTGTCACAGTGCGCACGTGCTAAAACAACAACAACCCTCTTCCACACATGGCTCGCCTGCTGTTGTCAAAAACAGAATTGGGGAGTTAAAATTCCAAAACGCGAGTTGTGTTTTTTGTGTGACTTTTTGAAAACAGTGTTTTGGAAAGTCAACGTGTCAGACACAGGGAAAAAGCAGCGAGTTGGCCGAGAAAGAAAGCAAATGGTAATCAGCAGATCAGATGTTTAAAAAAAATTGTAATGAGCTGAAATCAACTCAGCAAATACTGGAAGTACCCATGTAACCATTACAAAGATAGACTCAAAGCCACACACTAATATTCTGTATTATTCAATGGCATGCGTGAATTAAGTTATCACAGGGACTGGCTTATACTAGCTACTTTAGCGTCAAGACAGTATTCAGTATTGACTCCAGAAAACCTGATTGACTGATGTATCTATAATAATCTCACCTCAATGTCAAAGTCTACTTCTCCTGGCTCCCTGATGCGATTAGGATCAGAGCAGGGTTTCGCTCTGGGCAACTTCCTGGGAAGACCTGATGGCACATTTTAACACAGTCGGGTTACAGCAAAAATATTAAAAATATATTACTAAACTATATTATTAGGTAGTAAAACTCCTTGCATTAAAACAGCTATACTGACATCTCATAGACCTCACTGCAGAGATAAACCTTCATAATAATCTTGTTTAAAGTCAAATTCTCACCACTTAGTTTCTTTTTCTTGCTTGTTCCTGCAGGCTTACGTCGTGGAGGAGGGGTCTCGTCAATCTGCAGCTCATCCTCAGACTCCAAGTCAGACAGACTGGATCCCTCCATGGCTAGATGTTTGAAGTTCCCCGCACTTCCTGCACCATTATTGCTGCCGTTCTTCTTACTAAAACCAGATGCTCAGCAGTTAAAGCTTTTGGTAGGATCATACAATTACAAAAAGTAAAAGCAAGACACCAAATAGTTGCAAAGCTTACCCTTGGATTTTCCCATTGGTCAGCACAAGTTTCAGTTTGCTTTTATTCAACTTCCCCTCAAACTCCTCTAAAGGCAACTCCAACTGAAAAGACAGAAGAATTGAAAGCAAATGTGACAAAAGACTCACAAAATGCTACATAAACATTCACATCATTATCACAAATGTCTGCAAACTTCATACCTTGTTCTTGTTTTTGGCCTTCCCAGGTTGAAATTTCTTGAGTGTATGTTTGGTGTGAATCTCAATGAGGTCCAGTTCTCCTGCTTCTGCCTTTACTGGCCCCTTCTGACCCTTCTTCTTGGTTCCTGGGGGCCCTAGACCCCCTATCACCTCCTTGGGCTTGGGTGCTTTCTTTTTTCCAGGGGGGCGTCCTGAATTCTGAGAGGTGGTCAGGGGAGCTTTAGAGAGTGGCGAACCAGGAAACTGAGCTCCAGTGCGGCCAATGTTTTGCTGGAAGATGTCCTGTCAAAGAAGAAGAGTACCGTCTCATCAGTAAAACCGAAAAAAAACTGTATTTCTATATACAAATTGCTTCATAAAAAGAAAAGAAAAAAAACTTTCAGTGATTCCATTTACCTCAACCAGACGAATCTCCTTGGCCAGGTCCTTCACTAGTGTCTGTGTATTGATGGTTTCTGGAATTTCTACTTCATGCTCTGCTAAAGCCTGTGTGAAGGGAGACAACTAAAGTCATTCTCACACAACACTTTGTAATCTTACACCTAAAATAAGGTGCTCATATTATATTTCCACTTTAAAAAGGAATATTTTAACATTTGGTAAATATACTTTCTGAGGGACAATATGATGAGAAGACAACACCACTCTCATATCCATCAGCTGAAGCTACAGCCAGGAGTCATTTATCTTAGCTCAGCACAAACTCTGGAAGTTGGGAAACAGGCTAACTCAGCTCTCTGAAATGGTAACAAAACGTCCCATATCAGCACCTCTAAAACTCACTAATCAAGTTATGGCTTCAATTGTTTAATCAGTACAACTGGAGTATGAAGTGATAATCTACTGCTTTACTGGGAGTATATGTCGGATTATTTCTTGGCTGTAGTCAGTAACGTCCTGGAGTCTCGTGTGGTTGCATGTCCATTGCTGACCCAAGAAATAGTCTGACACAGAACCATCTGTAATACCACATAAAATGACCATAAAAATGTCTTGTTTTTATGCTGATTAAAGACACAAACAAATGAGTGACTTAAGCGAGCTGGTAGACAATTAGCAAACCTGAGCACTGCATCTTCAAATTTGATGGACGGATATGAGAGTATGTAATAATGAAAATAATATATGATTTGATACAACAACAACAACAACAACAATAATATAAAGATTTTTTCTGTTTAACCTCTGTTCCATGTGTTGGAGTTTATATGCTGTCTGCTGGTATTTACCATTGTCACAACTGGTTATGGAGGGAAATAAACCCAGAAGGATGATGCATAAAAAATGTGCCTACCTCTTTACGGGTCCAGCCACGGAAAGCATTATTCAGTGCCTTCGCTCCGTGAACTAGGTAAGTGGCAGGGTGTCTGCGGTTTTCTCTCAAACCTGTGAAACAGAATAGCTCAAGTTTAATAATATCCCAATGATGAGTGCATATAGAATAACGACAACAATAATATTACAATGACATCACAAAAACACAGGTCACTCTAGTGGTTCACATAAAGACAAAACCTAAATATTATGACAGTCACTGAACTCGCTTACCTCTGAATGTATCGAGAAGGTGCTTTCCAACATACCAGCACACAGTCTCAAAGTTGGGAAATCTGAACAGGTCTGCTGTGCTTAATCTCTTCTCGATTTCATATGCCCTATTGATGACAGTACAGCACATGCAAAGTTAGACTTTAACGGTTATTGCCCCAAAGCATTAGCTGATTATCTGTAAAGAGATGTGAACAAAAACTAAAAGCAATATCTGTTAATAGCTGATAAAACCAGAGAGGCAACTGTCTGTCTCCAAAGAAATCTTTTCCTTGTTAATTTTCTGCCTGATGTATGTAAACGCATTGAGACTATTAGTGATTAAAGTCTAGTTGTAGTTCTAGTTTTCTCATCCCCAATGAATGGAAAAGGTCCAGAGGAAACTAACCGCAGCTGCATGTCAATGTTGAGGCTATGTAAGAAGTTTCCTCCAAAGGCCAGACAGTCCACTGGAGTCAGCACAGCATGAATCCACCCTGGAAGACAAACAAATGACAAGAGTTAAATCATACGACTCAGTCTTGTTTGACTATGATGTTCTCATATAACTAACAAAACAGACAAACATTACAGCTCACCTGTTGGTATGAACAAGGTGTTTCCTTGTTTGACAGAACACTTGTAACACATATCGACCTGGTCTCCAAAGAACATCTCATTCTGGTTTGACGAGGAACTCCACCGTTCGAAAAGTGCCAAGTTGGCTGGGGTTGGCGAAATTAGGTAGAAGATTTTCTCACCCTGAACATACAGAGAGACAAACTCTTAAAACATGTTCTTCAGTCAGTGTAACTGAAACTTCCCAAACATGACGTGAAATTAAAGTGTTTTTCTCTCACCCTTAGGACATGGTACCATACAGAGGTGCCTCCAAAGTCAATGTGGAAGTCTGTGTAGCTATCTTTCACTCCCATTAGGCAGTATTTCTGCACGTTGGGGCGCTCAAACACAGACTCTTCAGGCCAAAGGTTTTCCACCCATGACAGTTTCCTCACAATCTTTGGAGTCTCCACCAAGTTTGACAGCCTGAAACAAGTCCATCACTTCATCTTTAGTTTTCAAAATATTACATCCATAACAACACAGCCTTATTTCTCTGTCAGTTGAATATGCTTGTGTACCTTGTCTCAGAGAACTCCAGGCTGATGACATTAAGCACTTTGTCTCTGTTTGGGCTGTTATAGTATTCAGCAAAGTCTCCCAACCGCATCTTCAGGTCACATTGACGAGACACATCAATAACATCAATCTCTTTGTCTGCGCCTAAAAATACAACAAAATGAACAAGTTTAAGAAAAAAAAATGTACACGACTCAATTATGACATCCAACAAAAACAAAACTGAATACAAATGAGCCTATATATCTAAAAAACAGTACAGAGGTATGTATTCAAATTGAGTACTATATGTGTCGTATGTGTACCGATGTAGTGCTCCACATCGCTGACGCCAAACGATGATGGAGGAAGGGTCATTCCAAGACCATCCCGCCTCAGCACCATAACAGGAACACTGAACGAATGTTCTTCCAGAAACTCAACTGTCAGCTGAGCTCCAGACGGCTTTAGCAAGACTTCATCCGCGCTGTCATAGAAACACAGACACATGCACAGGTTTTGCTTATGTTCACAGAGAAAAAAAAAAAAAAATCAAAACAGAATGCTTTACAATTAATGTAAAACACAAGAACAGAAAAACACAAGTTCAGCACAGTAACTTCTCTAAGTTGTATTAATGGAATAAATAAATTCTAAATAAATAGAGTACATCATGTTCACACATCACTTTTACTTGTTGAAACAATGTGTGATGAGCACTAACATCAGTGCGTCACTTAGTGCTAACCATACCTTTACCAGTGAACTTTAGGGTTAGACTTACTTTGGGAAGGTGCGGCTCCGTAGCTCTCTAACAAACTGCGGGCTGCCGGTCTTAACAGGCCGACTTGGATCTCTCGTTCCAGCAGTACTATCTGTCTGCTTATGTCCTCCGCGGCGTTTGCGCACTGAGAAAAAATAGAGACAAGGGTTAAGAGCAACATTATTATGTAAAAGTAAACCAATAAGATTATGACATATAAAGAAAGGCATACTTAAGCAATGGTAACTTACTGACAGACGGCCCATGAGTGACCTGACAGTTGGGGCAGTGATACAGGTCAATCTCTGCTGCTTTGTCCTCCTCCACTCCAACACAGCTACACAGAAAACATACTTATATCAGAGCGAGGAAAAAGTTGAACTATCACAGGTCAAAGACAGAGTATATCCACAGGAGTCATGCAACCAACAAGGTAACCACATCATAAATCACATAACATTTGAATTTCACTTCATACACACAACACTGTGGTGACCACAATGATAAATATGAAAATGACCCACCTTCCATGAAACCAGTCTTGACAAATGTCACATTCGATCATGAAGCGTGTCACATCGTATGGCAGGCGACACAGGCAGTACACTGGCACCGATGCCATATTTTGTATGTGTGCTGGTCAACAGTTAGTAATTTTGGATATGTCAAAGCCTAATTAAGTGGGAAATGACTGTTTGACGAACTAAAGGCTTGATTAACTATGTAGTAGGGGTAATGCTGCTCTTGAAGGGAGCTGTGCGTCTGTCACTTCACTTGCAGACTCTTGTTACTGATTCACATGTCCACTTAGGAAGCCTGTTGAAATATGGGAGAAAGAAATGACTCGTTAAAGGCTCGTCATAAAAGCATCATTAATAAAGCGCTCAATGCGAGTGCTAAGAAACACTTCACACAGTAAACGACTGACATTAAAACCTGCTGCTGCCATAAAATACAATAGCTTATCATGCAACCTGGGATGAGCCAAGTCAAACAACTAGGTAACGAAACTAGCCGTTTCGGTAGCATAATATCAACCTTAAAAGTATTAAACTAGCTCGTAATCTTAAATACATAATTAAAGATGCAACAGTTATGTGCCAGATTTTAAAATCTAAAAATTTAAAAACATTTTGCTACTGTTAACTAGTTGGTAACAGTAGCTAAGTTGCGGGTTGTAGTGTTAGCTTGCTGTTTGTAAACACGCTATTGCAGTCAATGTAGTAAAGCTATCAAAACACTAACGTGTTTAGCACGCAAGCTAACGTTAGCCACCGATGAAGCTAACATAAGCCATTTGAGAAGATGTTAACTTTAACTTGCAAAAGAAACCACTTAGTGCAATTAATTTAGGGTTTAAACTCAAAAGAAACGCTACATGCTCAAGCTACAGCTGGTAAATTTCAGCCAAACAAAGGTGCGTAGTTTGCAAGCTAAACTGACGCTAGCAACTTACCGACATGTAGCTGCGGCAGGCCACGCATTCAAAAGCCGTTGTAATCCCTACGCAAGCTCGGAGGCAGCTGCGGCCTTATTATGCAACGTAAATTATTAGCAGTTTACTTCACCACATTTTTGTTTATCAACTCCGTATTGACCAAATAAAAAAAGGCCAGACGCAGAAATTCACTGAAACAGAAAACTAAAACCTGAAGCGACTCAAACGAGCATAATAACTACAAATAACGGCGTATTGAACTACATCAACGCCATTTCAAAGGCAGTAGCGTCAGACCGTTGTTCGTCGCTATCTGCTGTTGAAGAACAATAAAGTTGCGACAGTCAAACGTTGAGTTGCATTCAGGAAAAACGTTTTGCGGCAACAAAGTTGCAGAAGCAACAGACTCCGTAGTTGCAGTACAGTAGCTTGCAACTTAACTATAATTTTCATCCCAGTTTATTATTATTATTTCACAGCATATAAACTTTGAATATATCGATCAACACTATGAACTGTCCTATAGTTATAATTTATAGGAAGGCCTGATACAACAAATCCAAACTTTGTTAATGTAGTATTGCACAACAGTATATAATTATTTCATTTATTTAATAATTTAATTATTCAAAGAAAGATTAGATTACATCTGAAATATATATAAACATAATAAAATAAAACAAAGTATGAGGATTCAATTAATTTCACAATTCGTGTATATTATTATATTAAAATATGTATTTTAAATTATTTATTTGATTTATTACTCATTTTCTGTCAGTCAAGGTTATTCCTCCTGTTATTACTTTGTTTTGTTTTTGTACATTTTGTGTGAATCACATTTGCTTTAAAAACATCATAGTTTTTAAAATAATCTGATTTCTATATGATAATCAGCTTGCAGCTTATTTGATATTCATAATGGTTCAAGTTGAAAATGGCATTAACCTATTTGAATAATTATATTATCATTTCATAGGTGCCAGCCCCAATGTGACCCTGATGAGGATAAGTGGGTACAGATAATGGATGGATGGATGGAATTCATACTATTATGTGCAGACACTTTACAGTCAGTTTTATAGTTATTTTATGTTATTTTTATGTTTCTTAGGTTGCTCAGAGATAATGACATAAGTATAACAAGAGCAAAAGCTTACCTCTCTTCACTGTGATGGATCCCTATCTCGAGGTTCAAATGTCTACATTTGTATTTATACTTCATTTATTTATACTACATATACTGTAAAACAAATGGCTCTGCGGGCCATCACACTGGTCTTGTGATGAAGTCTGATGTGCTACCTCAGTCCTCTACATCGGGTCATTGTGGAGTGTCCAATTTGCCAGACTAAAATATGGCAGGTAAAAAAAAACCCCACAAAGTCATAATTTGATGTTTAACATCATTTATTTTGATTAGTTACAAAACATAAATAAAATCAACAGTTGAATTAGTTACAATTTACAGAGGCTAAATCACCAGCAACATACTTTATTTTTCGAGGTTTCTCTGCCCAAATGTCCTGTTGCCAGTGGTTCTCATTAATGCCATTTTGGGACTCCCCACATTTTTGTTGCATTAATTTCAAAGTTAATTAAATCTGATGCACAACCTGGCAGGAGGGCTTACATCATTTTGTTATGTTTTCCAGGTTGTCACGGACATAAGATGACCAAAGAAAAATCACTGAATATAATATTAAATGACCCCGGCCTGTCAGGACACAGAGCTGTATGAAGGCAGGGGAGTCTCATGTAAACAGGGATGAAAACCAGTGTTTTCTAGTTTCAAATAACCTCTGATTTATAGTGATGAGAACACAATTTTACAATTTGTACAACCCCATTTCAAAATACAAAAATAATCTTTATCTTTTAGATAACATTTTGGTAACACTTCAAGGACAAAGCCAGCTCCATATCATGAATGATGATGTTTAAGCTGTAGCTTGCAGTCAACATGTTAGTATCAGACATGACAGCACAGTATCCCACCTTCACTAATAATGAACTACATCTCTGTGACAATGTGGGTTGTCTTGAAAAGCAATAAATACAGAAAGTCGTTGTTATATTCTAGATTATGAGGTTGCAGTTTCTGAACAACCACAGATGATGATGATGATGTCTTTGACTCGCGTTTAGCAGTTTTCAACAACTGGTACAATCTCCTGTTTTCAGTGGCACACGGCTCTCTATCATTAATGAAACAGAAATTCTGCACTGACTACAGGCTACTTATTTTGCCATAAGGTGTATCATTGCCTGACCATCGATGGTCAAATGCATATATGGCATAAGTGCACTGTTAACCCAATAAAATGTGCAGTAATATATCCGCTGCTGATGCATTACTCAGAGTATCTCTGCGTCTACAAATTAATTAAGTTTAGAAATAGAGGAATGGGACATTTCTGACTAGAGTTAACCTTCTGCAGTGTGCATAAAGCACCATTATGACCCAGCTCCTGACAGATGCTTTCATGCTGACAGCCTACGGTCAAAGACTAAATAGTTCACAAATGAAATAAGTCTGTTTGTCTAATGCTGAACAAAGTTGACAAATAGGCAAGTGAGGATCTCACACGGGTGTTGGACATCAAACTTACAACCGGTATATGGTCTAACCTCTCACTTGTTTTGTTTATTAAGGAAACCAAAAACTTAGGCAGAGTAAACATTTTCAGTTGGGTACAGTGACATTTGAGAGGCCGCTCTGAATGAAAGAAACAGGGATGCAATTCATAATGCAATATACCATGGGACTATCACAAAGCTTTTGTCACACAGAAAAACACTCACACACCCACAAAAATGCAGTAATTTTAAAAGGCAATATAGGAATAACCCATGTGGTCTCCCCTGTCTATAATAACCTGGCAGTTTTTTTCTTTTTTCATAATCCTCCTCAGCATGACACTGTGATATTCTTTGATATGCGGAGAGCTCAAACTGAAAGCAAAAATGTCAAATGTGAAAGCATATCATACCGAAAAACAAATTTACTCATGACTGATGATGAATTATCTCAGTAGGCTGCAAATAGTAAATGTGGGATTCGTGAATATACAGCAAGTGCAAGCAGTTTGCACTCAGGCAAGTCAAGTTAGTCATAAGGTCATGCAGTCTTGGGCTGAGTGTAACCCAGGTATCCACTGAACATAGATGGCATATTTCAATTTACCACCATACGCTGAATTCATCTGAATTTATAGCACGTCACTCATGGTAATTCAGACTGTTTCTATGTTACAACTGCTAAACATAAAATAATACAAAATGAAGCACATGCTGTACCGGTGCACAACACTGCAACAGAGTGTTTGGTCGCATTGTGGTAATGATGGTAGCCAGATAAGTTCGCCGTGCTCTATTGTGTAACATGCTGTTATTAGGGCCCGAGCACGCACTGTGTGCGAGGCCCTATTGCATTTCAAATGTTTATTATTTTTTTTCGTTTTTTTTATTATTTTCTTTCTCGTTCTTAGTCAAGTTAAATCGCATTTTCGACGGCCTATATGTACTCGAAAAGTTACGAAAATTTGCCTACCCCCCCAAAGTCAGGCGTAAATTTACGTATTTTGGGGGTCTCGCACATGAACGTATAAAAATGGCTCTACGGCGCCACCTAGGTTTCGGTTTTCGGAGGAGCCCCTGGACACGGTTTCATCCACGCAGACGAAAGTTGGAGGGACTATGTAACATACCGAGACGCACAAAAAAGTCTCTTGGTGACCCCGGCTACGGCGACGCGTACGGCAGCCATTTTGTTTCAAAGTTGGCGTTTTCGTGTTTTTTGAAGGGTAGTATTTGAACGAACTCCTCCTAGGGCTTTCATCCAATCTGTTTGAAACTTCGCGTGTGTGTTCTTAAGGCCTCGACCATGAAAAGTTATCAAAATCGTGAGGTTCGGATTTACTGCCTCAGAGGGGCGGGGCCAAGAAATTTGGCGTGTCGCCATGAAAATTCGACGTGCTATAACTTTTATATACTTTGTCTGAGCTGTCTGAAACTTCTTGTGGTTGTTTAGGTCTATATTCTGCAAAGATCGGCTGCATACTTAATTAGGGGGCGGGGCAAAATCGCTCTATAGCGCCCCCTTGAATTTTTCTTTCAAGCAGCCCCGCCACAGTTTTGGACACAGAGTTATGAAACCTTAGCCGAATTCTGGGCGAAGACAAGATCTACAAAAAAGTCTCTTGGAGCAATGGGCTAAAATTAACAGGGAGCGAGATATTTAACAATGAAAATCACCATTTTTGCTGTTTCGACCTGGTTGAGAAGGGGTCATATTTGAACGAACTCCTCCTAGGGATTTTATCCAATTGACTTCAAACTTGGCAGATGTGTTCATATAGCCTTCCCGAGTAAAAGTTATCAAAATCATGAATTTTGATGAAACGGTGTGGGCGTGGCGGTCTGTCAAATTTGACCTTTTGTCCCAATTCTGGCTAATGTGTGTGTTTGATTGAGCAAAACGCTTTGAAAGCGTCAAAGGCTTGCGCGTTTTCCGACTGCTGCCTTCCGACGTGCCAGCCCGTCGAGTTGCGTGGGAGTGCGAGGGCCCGTTCAACGCTGCTTGCAGCTTTAATTAGGGCCCGAGCACGCACTGTGTGCGAGGCCCTATTGCATTTCAAATGTTTATTATTTTTTTTTTTATTTTTATTTTTCTTCTTTTTCTTTTTCTTCCGCTAAATGAATCGCATTTTCGACGGCCTATATGTACTCGAAAAGTTATGAAAATTTGGCTACCCCCCCAAAGTTGGGCGTAAAATTACGTATTTTGGGGGTCTCACACATGGACGAGCAAAAATGGCTCTACGGCGCCACCTACGTTTCAGTTGTCGGAGGAGCCCCTGGACACGGTTTCATCCACGAGCACGAAATTTAGTGGGAGTATGTAAAGTACCGAGCCGCACAAAAAAGTCTCTTGGTGACCAGGGCTATCGCGAAGCGTACAGCGGCCATTTTGTTTCAAAGTTGGCGTTTTTGTGTTTTTGGGGTCATTTTCAGGGGTCGTATTTGAACGAACTCCTCCTACAGCTTTCATCTGATCTGTTTGAAACTTGGCGTGTGTGTTCTTAAGGCCTTGACCATGAAAAGTTATCAAAATCGTGAGCTTCAGATTTACTGCGTCAGAGGGGCGGGGCCACGAAATTTGGCGTTTTGGCGTGAAATTTCGACGTGCTATAACTTTGCCAAAAATACTCCAATCTTCACCAAACCTCAGGTATATAATGGCAGTCTGGCCTAGAATACATTTCCATAAAAATATTTGGAGAATTTCACAGCGCCTCCTAGTGGGGACAGAAAAGACCACTTTTACAAAATGACATCCAGCTCGGAAAATATTGACCATACACACCTCAAACTAGTTGGAGATGTTGTTAAGGCCTTGGTGTTGACATCTGGGAAAGAATTTCAACTTGACATCAGAGGGCGTGGCCGTGACAGCGCGTCAAAGTCAAGCGTTCGACGAAAAATGGAACTCCATTGACTTTTTGGGTAATTTTCAGGCAAATGTGTTGGGCTTTCGTATACTTTCTCAGACCTGTCTGAAAGCTCTTGTGGTTGTTAAGAACACTATTATGCAAAATTCGGCTGCATAATTAATTAGGGGGCGGGGCAAAATCGCTCTATAGCGCCCCCTTGAATTTTTCTTTCAAGCAGCCCCGCCACAGTTTTGGACACAGAGTTATGAAACCTCAGCCGAATTGTAGAGGAAGACATAACCTACAAAAAAGTCTCTTGGAGCAATGGGCTAAAGTTAACAGCACGCGAGATATTTAAGCGTGAAAATCACCATTTTTACTGTTTTGGCCAGTTGAGAAGGGGTCATATTTGAACGAACTCCTCCTAGGGATTTTGTCCAATTCACTTCAAAATTGGTAGGTGTGTTCATCTAGACTTCCTGAGTAAAAGTTATCAAAATCATGAACTTCGAAGGAACAGTGTGGGCGTGGCGCACCATCAAATTTGACCCAGTGATTTAACATTCGAACTCCTTTGACTTTTTGGCTGTTTTTTAAACACAGGCTGTGGTGCTTTCATATGTTTTGTCAGAGCTGTCTGAAACTTCTTGTGGTTATTAAGACCAAAAAGATGCAAAAATCGGCTGCATGTGTAATTAGGGGGCGGGGTGAAATCGCTCTATAGCGCCCCCTTGGATTTTTCTTTCAAGCAGCCCCGCCTCAGTTTTAAACTCAGAGTTATCAAATCTCAGCCAAATTGTAGAGCATGGCAAGACGTACAAAAAAGTCTCTTGGAGCAATGGGCTAAAATGAACAGGAAGCGAGATATTTAATGATGAAAATCACCATTTTTAGTATATAGATCTGGCTGAGAAGGGGTCATATTTGAACGAACTCCTCCTAGGGATTTTATCCAATTGACTTCAAACTTGGCAGATGTGTTCATATAGCCTTCCCGAGTAAAAGTTATCAAAATCATGAATTTTGATGAAACGGTGTGGGCGTGGCGCTCCCTCAGATTTTGACCGTTTGTCCCAATTCCGGCGAATGTGTGTGGTCAATTGAACGAAACGCTTTGAAAGCGTCAAAGGCTCGCGCATTTTCCAACTGCTGCCTTCCGACGTGCCAGCCCGTCGAGTTGCGTGGGAGTGCGAGGGCCCGTTCAACGCTGCTTGCAGCTTTAATTTGAATTTTTTTTTGTTTTCAAACTTCCCATTAAAACCTCCGCCTTGTGCTGTAGGCATAAACTTTTAAAAGATCATGTGACGATCATGAAAAGATTCTCTACGCGTCTGGTTTTCATCAGTGTGCTTCTACAAAAATATTTTATGCCTTACAGACAAATCCATACAATACATGCTGATCAATTTAGATGACCATTACTAATTGCACTTTTAAAATTGATAGTCCTTTCGTTGTAAGCATTGACAAATTAAACAAAAGATGTCAACACGCTGTCAAATATTTCGTCCTTCTTGTCTCTGCTTAGGGAGAGTTCAGGTCCAACTGAGTTGGTTTCAAAACGAAAACATGAATGTTAATTTGTGTAAAAGGACATGAGGGATATGTACTCGGGTAATCCATAAACACTCACCCACACTCATAAACGCACACATTCGTACATTAAAGAATTTATACAGAGCTGCTGTTTTCCATATTCCCCTCTTTCTATACATACAAGAACCAATCGTCTCTCACATTCACTCCTCCATCTCATTCACAAGTACACTGACGTATTCATCACTGTCACAACTCTCTCGTGCTTACACGGAACAAACACTCCGCTTGGTATTTCCATCTCTTGCACCTTTCATATTGACCTCGCGCTTCACCTTGGTTTCATTTCTGTCCCAGAGGAAGAGTAGAGGTGGGGGGTGTTGGGTGAATTTTGGCACTGGAAGGTAGAGCAGCAGTAGAGCAAGAAGAGGAAGAGGTGGAAGAGGATGAGGAACAGGGGCAAAATGTCCCCCCAGTAGCAGCAGTGCTATCTGTGGGTACAGCAGTGCCACCGCCAGGCAACAGGGGTGTGGCTGTGGACACTGGAGATGTGGGCATTTGGGAAGGCAGCAGCGGTTGGCTTTGAGGTGGCGAGTGGGGCAGCTGTGTGATGGGCTGTGTCTGTGGTAGCGACTGAGACTGTATGGGCGTTTGCATCCGGGCCTGTGGTATTTGCTGGCGGAGTGGGGACTGCTGATAGGTCATCTGCTGGAGGGGGAGAGACTGATGGAGGTGTAAACTTTGCTGCATCTGTGGCACTTGAGCCATGTGTGTTTGTGGTGGTTTTCCTGGAGAGTGCAAGGCAGACAGGCTCCCTCCACCTGTGTAATGGGAAGGGGCTGCCACAGGCAAGCTGGCGGGGGTCGGGGGTGCCTGGGTGTTCAGTGGTGCCACTGGAAACCAACCTGGTGGAGCCACCTGCATGGAATATCGTAATGAGCAATCAGGGAATATATTAGCGCAAAAATAAGGCTTTGGATGGCTCTTTAAACAAAAGTAAGTCATCATAATTATTATGCTACACTTCATTTGAATCTGCTACCTTTCTTCTTTTAATCATCTGCCACCTATGAAAGACGTCTATGATATAACATCAACAATCCATATACTGAACTAAAGCTTATTTTTCTATGGTATTAAAATGGATGTGTGGTCCTACCTCAGTCTGCTGGCTCCAGCCCCCCAACTCCTGCACCTGCTGAATCTGTTTGATTTGATTGAGTGAAGGTTTGGGCGGCAAGGGGCCCACTGTCTCCTTCGTCCAATTATCAACAAGTTTGTGCAGCTCATCTGTGAATGTGCTTTTTCTTAGAGGGCTGTGATCTGTCGAAAAATGAGAGGCTACCTCATACCACTGATCACTGAATGATGCGTTATCGTGATAGATGAAGGAGAAAACATACCTCTTTTAGCGGGCAGTGAAGTGTGGTGCTCCGGGTTGCAGTATAGGGGCAGTCTACTCTGTTCACCACCTGAGAAACTACTTGACTGTTGAATCGCTAGAAGATGGAGGAAACGGTTACCCAGAGAGCAAGCAACAGAAAAAAAGAGAGAGTGAGAGAAGTGATAAAAAGCCTTACCAGAGTGAGTGACTCCGTTGTTATCGATGTGAGAGTGAGGCCGAGGCCGGAGCTTGATCTTTGCTGGCCTGGGCCTACGAGGAGAGAGGACTGGCGGTGCCGTGGGAAGAGGAGGGGTTCGGGAAAGGGAGGTAGGCAGACTTTGCCTTTGGTCTTTGAGGGAACGGAGCTGTCTGTACAGTTCCTGCAGCTCTCTGTTCTGCTGGGCTTGAAGGGATACCACCTCTTTGATGTGCCTATAGAGCAAGAGACAGAAAGCAGAGAGAACGTGTGGAGAAAGAACTGAGGCTTAGTAGAATCATGAACCTAGATGAAAATTAAAAACCAAAAACATTGTTATAGAGACAGGAAACACAATCAATGGAAACATGTAATAAATCTTCTAAACTCCAACACCAACATCTTCTAAACTCTAAAATCCTGAATAAATAATCTCTGACGTACTTCTCTCTAAGCTTGTGCAGTTCTTTTCTCAGATCTTCATCCTCCAGCTCACTCTCATCATCATCATCGCTACTGCCCAGGGGTGAGTGGCTGTGTCCGTGACCTCGAGGCAGGTGAGCCATTGCTGGGGTCCTCTTACTTTCCTCCTTCTCCCCATCTTTTGCCCGAGATTTCCTCCTCTCCCTCTCCAAATCAGGAGACACCGGGGAGCTGTCAGTCTGCCTGTCCTCTTTCTTAGTCTCAGTCTGGGTTACAGAGAAACGCCCCACTTTCCTGTGAGTGTTGCTGTGACCTGACGGCGCCTCCTTTGGTGGAGAGGGCTGGGGCACTGGAGTCACCTGATGGCGGAGGACGTGGGAGACATTAGCTCCTTGTCAATGCTGTAATGAAGGACTAATGAGTGGCAAAGATAAAATTAGAAGCATTACTCCCACCTGAAATCGTCCTTTGCGCGACTGAGGTGGATTTAGGGGTGGCGCCTCCTTCTCCTCTTTAAGAGCCTGACTGCTGGAACGTCCGTCTGATAAAAAGAGAGGGATGAAAAACAAAAAAGGGCAGACAAGGACCCAGAGACAGGAAGACAGAGACATGGGTATAAAGAGCACATACATGATGAAGTAAGACATACACACACAAAAGCAACAGACACAGAAAAATGTACACGACAGAGAGACATATAGATGCACACAGATAGACACGGGGCACGAACACAAAGGCACAGTGTTAGAAATCACCCACCAATGTCACACATCATCAACTTTGTGACTCACATGGCTTGCATGCAGGTCTATGAAATGTGTAAACATATGTTGACTTCTATGGCAGTCATTTTTTTTTATCAATTATGAACAATAAACTGAAAAAAAATATGTATTGAATAAAACCACATGCTTAAGAGAAATGTGTAATGGGTGTGTGGGAAGGGGTGGTAGATGTTTGTATCATTAAAAAACACAATTATTGTCATTAAATTAAAGAAAAAAAAACATTGTGAAATGGCAGTTCAGTGTTAACAACAGTGTACCCCCACCCACCCACACATCCACACTCTCATTCTCACTGACTTATCATATTCCCACTCATATACCAGACAACAAAGCCCAATATCACATTTGCGATCTGGCCTCAGATCCACAGCGATATTGTTCAGCGTGTTTGATATTTGGGATGACTACATTAGCAACATGTGTTCATGGATAAACCACTACATAATTAAGACCAACATTTACATATGCAGCCTGACATAGGTGTTACTTACAGATAATGATCCGTTATTAGTCACTTGTGGGGAACGTAACATGCATGCTCATGCATGTGCGCTCGTGGCAAAAAAAAAAACTCTGAGCTACTGTTACACATATTACACGTACAAACACAAACACATGCAAGATGGTTGGAATACAGTCATGGGAAAGCGTTGGCGTATGAAAAGCCTACCCTTGTACAGCAGAACCTGACAGTAGCTTGTAAGGCCTGGGTAATGTGCATAATATATACTAGAAATGATGAAATCTTCATAGTAACTGCAACTACAGCATACAGTAAAGTCTCGTGGAGCAATGCTACACTGCATGAGCAGACACAGAAAGCGTACACATAATCTGAACGACAACTGATTACATAATTAGCAGCTTAGCATCTATCTTATCTGTGTTATGACGTGAGTTGCATGGTCCTGTCTACACTGAGCCAGCAGGTGGGGGTGAGGAGGTGACGTGGTTGCTGCTGGCAGCGCTTGCAGACTCGGGGCAAGAAAGGGGCGGAGGGAGTGAGGGAGGGGGGGGTGTCAGATGAAGGAATATGTCCTGGGCAAAGGCGCAGCAGGGCTTTAATCCAGAGCTCATCTGCACTGGGATGGGCATCAGATTTCTGATGTCAACCTCTTCCTACACTGTGCCAATCTTCCACTACTTTCCACTGTTCTTGCCCCTGGGTGAGTAACCCATGCAAAAAGAAAGATTGCCAAGACAATTAAATTAAGCAAAAATAAACAAAACGAAAAAACAGTAATGTATGTAGTGATGTCAACACTGACATTACATGGAGACTATTGTCACAATATACAAAAAACAGGATTTATTAGCTGTAAACATTAACATTATTTAACATTAACAGTTATTCAACCCTGATGGTTAAGAAAGTTATTTCACTATGTTAAAACTAGTAGTAGATATTAGATTTTGGTCCATGCCCCAACATCCCATTCTCTCTCTCTCTCGCTCTCTCTCTCGCGCTCCCTAAGAGGACGCTACCTTGCTGGACTCTGGGCTTCTTGAACAAGCTGGCGGAGTGACGCAGTTTGCACGCCCAGTTTTTGAATTTGCGAGTCCAGGATTTCTTGCTAACAGGATTTCTGATACTAGGACATGTCAGGTTTAGGCCAAAATATCCACCTCCTGCATTGTGCTTCTGCTGTCCATGCCGGAGGGGGATCGGGTGCTGATTGGGGGGCCACGATGCGTCTCCAGTGGTACTGGTATCAGAGTGTGAGGGTACAGCCTAGAACAGTTGAGACAATTAAGAGTGGCTGCATGGAGACATTCAAAACGGAGAGACACTCAAACATTTAAACATAAGAAATATCACAGACAGCGGAAAAAGAAGTCAGTGGAATAGCACTCACGCAGCTATACACTGAAATATAATATATATTAAGTACAATAAAAGACAAAACTTATAGAGAATCTACTCAAAATCTAGTCTGTGGTATTCACTCACAAGAATGGTTGGTTCTCCTGGTACAGGTGGGCGCTGAGTCCCAGCAGCGTCATCCTGATTGGGAGGCAGCAGAGAGGTAGGCGGGGTGGATGAGGCAGAGGTGGAAGGGAGAGATGGTCCGGGTTGTTGCTCCACTGGGCCCAGCTCTGCAGAGTTGGGCACTTCTGAGGAGACATCTTCTCCCACCCCATCCCTCTCTGGGTCAGGGGAAGTGGACGAGGAACGGGAGGGGGTGGGGGAGGTAGTGGAGGATGAGGAGTGCGGCGATGTATCTGAGGAAGAGGAGGCGGGTGGAGGGAAAGACAAGTGTTGGGTTGACTGTGGCTCAGATGACTCGTCTCCTCCTGCTGATGTGGAGGCAGCCGATGTAGGTCCGGAGGCAGCTCCCCCAGCCAGCGCTGCCCCACTGCTGTACTCCTGATACAACAAGTTTCTCAGCTTTTCATCTAGGGTCTTTATGCGGTTGTCTACAAATTCAATTTTGGGGGGGCCCTCACTGTCTGACTCAGCCACAGAGGAGGGCTGAGCAGGTGATGGCGTCATTGTGAGGGAAAGGGCAGGTAAGGGGGCGTCAGTGGTGCCCAGGTGGAGGGGCGTCAGAGAAGAGTCAGAGGTAGGTTGAAAAGGGGCAGAGTAGCTGCATGTGTCCTCTGTGACACTCGTCTCTCCTGTGGACACTTCTGACTCTGACATCTGTAAAGAGGACTGCTTCTGCAGTGGAAAATTCTGCTGTTTCTGGGGTGTCTCCATGGTCTTAATCACCTCTTGTTGCTGCTCGGTGTGCTGCAGCTGTATCTGTGACTGTATATGTTGTTGTGCCAGCTCAGCAGGGATTTGGGCTTTTTGTGGAATCTGCTGTTGCGGTACAGAGCTAATGTTTAGCTGTGGCTGTTGTGGAAGAAACTGTTGACTAATAGGCAGGGGCAGCATTTGGCTTTGATCGGGTTTTAAAGCCACAGCACCCATAAACAGCTGATGTTGCTGCTGCTGTAGCTGCTGTTGCACCATTTGCTGTTGCTGTAAGTGTATCGTCTGTTGGAGGTTTAACTGCTGCTGCTGCTGGTGATCAATGTGGGCCTGCTGTTGGGGCACTACAGCAGCTTGGGGTGTCATAACCTGCTGAACCTGCTGTGGTAACTGTTGTACCTGTGGCTGTTGCAGCAACTGTGGGGCATACTGTTGTGTCTGCTGCTGAGGGAGGGGTTGTTGGGTCTGCTGTAGGGGCATCGGGGGCAGAAACTGCTGCAGAGGCACAGACTGTTGTAACAGCTCTGTATGACCTGGCCGAGGCAGCACTTGCACCTCAGTCAGCTGTTGTTGTAACTGCTGGAGAGACTGTTGCAGTGCTCGTTCCTGCTGCAGCTGAATTTGTTCTTGGTACGCTTGATGTTGTGTTTGAAGCTGTTGCTGTGGTGTTGCTGGCTGTATCTGCTGTTCAAGCTGCATTGCCTGCAGTTGCTGTTGAACTGCAGGAAGTTGCTGCTGAACTGCGGGTACCTGCTGCTGCAGTGCAGGTTGTGGCTGTGGTTGTTGTGGTGGTTGTGCGGCTGGCTTAGCCACCTGAGTGAATGTCTGCTGCTGCTCCATGGCAAGTTGACTTACAGCAGGAGAGATCGTAGCAGCAGGAGGAGGAGGCGAATGAAAAGGGGTTGAAGACTGATCCACTGCAGGTACACATGACCTTGGAGCAGTCATGACTGTGTCCCCTATACTTTGACCTACAATGGAGCAACCACTGGTTCCAGGAGAAGGGAGTATATCTGGGGCATGGGTGGTGGGTGTGGGAGACACAACAGCAGAAGCAGTGGACAAGGTGGGGAGGTTAGCAGCGGCAGGTATTGGTAAGGATGAGGGAGCATTGGGAATTTGGTCAATGGATGTTGAGGTGAGGAGTTCTGGACCACCCGAAGCAGTGACAGGAACAGAGGCTTCAAGAGCCGAGGCTGGTGCAAAGATGCTCTCAGAGGCAGAGGTGTTAGGAGCTGGGGCAATAGTGACTGACGGGGCCACAGAGGCAGGGGCTGACACAGTTGAGACTGGGGGGGAGGTGGCGGCAAGGGTGGGACAGGGGGGAGAGGCCACTGAAGCCAAGGACTCCACACTCTGGGATCCTTCACTTTCAACAGCTACAGAGAGGAACACACGGTTAGTTTCTGTTACGCTAGCGAATCAGTCATGTTAATATGCCACAGCATTAAAACTGACCTGGGTAGAGCTCACCTCTCTCTGTTTTAGGAGACCCGGGTATCCTCGTCTCTGAAGTGGGTGGTGGTGTGCCTGCTCCCTGGCTGGATAGGGAGTCTCTGTGACGGATGGTCTGGTTGATAAAGAAGCGCCAGCGTCCCACTGGGGACGAGTGAGGCACTGAATCCACTGAAAAATATAAGTTATAGAACATTATCTAAATTGTAGTACCACTTTTTGTAAATAAGAAACAATCTATTCATAACTTACCTGAAGAACTAGTTGGAGTGCTCACATGCAGCTGGTCAGTTGATCCAGTCTAATAAAGATAGAAATAAGGATTCGAGTTTGTCATTATCAATTAAAAACAGAAAGAGAGAGGCTAGAATACAGAATACAGAAATAAACATACCAGTGAATGTGTTTGAAGAATTTCGTGAGCTTTCTTAACTATGGCTCTAAGCTCCTCAACAAATTTCTCCTTCTCTACATCAAGGACAAAATCCTCCTCCACCTACAAAAAACGACCAGACAGCCATTATTAAAACACTGAATGATGACTTTATAGCAATCAGTGCAGACTACTGTAAACCATGAGCAGTCTACCATGTAATCTGCTATGTCCTCAGGTGCGTCCCCTTCAATGTCAAATTTAAATGTCACCATCTTGTTGCTATGGGTCTCCAATTGACATTCCACCATATTATCTCCACTGCCAGACACCTAGGGAGGACAACAGACCAATAGTATACACATTTTCCTTTTCAAAATTGACCTCTAGTATACACGAATTTAACAATACGGGTAATTATTTAGGCGGCTTCCATTATTTCACCTGGAGCATGCTCAGTTGAAACTGATGTGAAATTTTCTCAGGCCTCTGACCGGAAGCTCTTCTTTGAGTCTTTAATTTCTCAAGCTTCCCATTGGCCAAGAGCTGAAGAGTTTCTTCTCCGTTTGCTGGAACAGACCTGTGGGTGGTAAGTTAAAAGCGTTGTTACACACCATCCTGAAAATGATGATGCAAGACACTGATCACATTCTGTCAATACAATTCAATTTCATTTATATAGCACCAAATCATAGGAGAAGTTATTTCAAGACTTCTGTACTATAACCACATCGTCTACGAATCACTGAAAATAAAAACACGAGTTTGTTGTGATAAATTTTATTGCACAACAAACTAAGTGCATTATAAAGGTACACTGGAAGAGATTGTTAACCACTTATAGGTAGGGACGATACAGACAAACAATGGATTTGATGCAAGGACCACTCAAACAAACAGATTTGTTCTGGCACACACAAGTGATTTAAGAGAATCTGTAACATTCAACAAGTTTCTTTTACTTAGAATTTTGTCTTGGATAAAAAGTATGAGTGGTCCAGTTTCCGAAGAGTTTTTTTTAGATTATATTATTTTTATTGGCCTGTTTCAGAACTAATACATTACATTACAGTAGTTTCTGGGAAACCTCTCTATGCCTCAGCGTCTTAATGCAGACCTCTGTCCAGTATCATCCTCTGTTACACCATCCCATCATCATATCCAGTATCTCTGACTGTCACATGTCCGGCTCTCATATTAGACTTTTCAGAAAGTCGTTTTTAGCATCTAACTTCCTGTTACTGCAGTGGCCCCCTGTGTCCTGCTGGCTAAATCATTTTCTCTTTATTTTTGTCACAGTCCAGGGCTGCTCTGGTAACATGTAACCGAGAGGTGTACTATCAATATGTTCTAATTGAATTTTACAATTCAATACAATTAATCCAACTTGGAGCATTTGTTTGAGTAAGACTACACTTAACATCCACATTCATACACTACACTCTCCTAGTATCACTAATCACTAATATATCTTTGGTCTGGACCAATGGACATACTCCATGCACAGACTATTTAGGGTTAAACAGAGCTAACATCAGACAGTAATGAGATCAGACATACCCTGACGAAGAATGACGTTCTGTACTTGACAGGTATGGACCATCCTGTAGAGTAGCATGAACACAGACATAAAGGAGTATGCAGGTACACAGAAAAAAAAAACATACAAATTATTTGCAACATCAAATGCATACTCTGATGTAATAAAGAATAATATTACAGTTAATAACACACTCACTGTTCTATGAATATACTCATGTTTTAAGAATTATAACTTGTTAGTATAAAATAAACACTTAGAATAACAAATAATAAGATAGCAGTATTATCAATCATTCTGCCAGTTTGTCAGCAATGTAAAAATTATTTCTTAATTAATACAGCAAACTTTCATTCTTCTTGTACCTGAGCAATGCCCAGCAGGGAAAGGTCACAGTCTTGCAGCGAGGCTTGGGGCAGTTTGGGGGCATTAGAATCAAGCGGTTGTAGAGTAGTGACAGGTGGAGAGGAGGTGGGTATAAAGTCGGCCTGCCCTGGTAAGGTTACCTGAGCCGCTGGTGGAGATGTAGGCAGCTCTGGCACAGGGGCAGCAGCAGGATGGTAGGATGGCAGGGATGCAAGAGATGGTAGTGATGTTGGAGGGCATGAGGTATGAGAGGGGCTGAGGGGCATTTGTTGTGCAGGAAAGACAGCATGGGGCAGGACAGGCTGTTCAGTAATGGGTGCCTCAGTGTGTGTCTGAGTGTGAGAATGTGCCTGCGTCTGAACTTGTGTCTGTGTTTGGGAGTGCATTTGGGCCTGGATGCTGGTTTGTGTGTGTGTGTGAGCAGGCAGCATCTGCTTGGCTTGGTGCTGTGGAGAAGGTGGGGCGCCTGCCACTAGATGACTATAGAGGGACTGGGTCCCTGCCACATTACTGGGGACTATTTGTGCAGTAGGGTGGGTCACCAGATGTGAAGTAGGTGGGGCTGACAACTGACTCTCCTCAAAGGGTATCAATGGCTGCTTTGGAGGAAGTGATTGCTGGATGGGAGTAGGGATGGGCTGAGCCAGTAATTGGGGCTGTGGAGGAGCTGGAGCTAGAGGTTGCTGTGCTTGAGAAAGCTTCTGTAGCTGTTGCTGGTATTGCCCAGTAGACTGAGGCATAGTAGGCTGGGGGATGGGCTGAATGACTGAAGGGTCAGCAGTGCTTCCTTGGGGCTGCTGCTGGGTCTGAACAGCTGGATGTTGTGTTGGTTGGCCTGGAACATATGCTTGTCCAGCCTGCTGCACAGGATGAGGGGCGGCCACAAAGTTTGTAGGGTCAACTGCAGAACTGAGACTATCTGTTGTAGTTCCAACACTTCCAGCTGAGCCAGGAGACAGAATAATCTGCTGATACTGCAGTAATGACTCCTGTTGCTGCTGCTGTTGTTTAATATGAGTTATCTCCTGTTGTAAAGACGGCATGGCTTGGTGGGTAGGCTGAGGGACATATTGAGGGGTCAAAAGCCCAGCAGCAGCCTGTGCATGCACCTGGATAGGTGTCTGGCCTTGTGTTTGTTGCTGCAGCTGGGCTTGCATGAGCCCTGGCATTTGAACATTTTGCTGAACAAGAGTCTCGTGTTGGATCTGATTGGCGATTGAAGTGATTGCAGCTGGAGGCTGGACAACAGCTTGACTTTGTTGGCCCATCATCTGAGCGTCCACAGTTGCTGCCTGGACATGTGGTGACTGGGCCTGACTCACTGTCAGGTGCTGAGGCTGAGTCTGGATTATTGGCTGAGCAGTTACCTGGCTCTGCGTGGGAGCAGCAGGTCCTGGATAACTAGTCGGTAAGGGAATTTGCTGGGCCTGGATGATGTGGGTCTGTCCCTGGATCGCTGGCGCTGGAGTTGTCACTTGGGCCTCGATCACAGCCTGAGCTGCTTGGACTGTAGACTGAGCTATGAATTGGACGGGGACCTGGCCCTGGTTCTGCGGATGAGCCTCACTTTGTCCTTGCTGGGTAAGGACCTGAGCTGGGACAACAGACGTCTGGACAGGTATCTGCATAGCCTGAATGGCCATGGGGACCTGGGCCTGTGAGACAATTTGAGTTTGGTGCTGAATCATCTCAGAGCTGGCTGGAGCTCCAACTGGGATATGAGGTTCCATTACAGAGGTGTGATGCTGAGGCTGGGAAAAAAATGCTTGCTGCTGTTGTTGCTGCTGCTGCTGCTTCTGCTGCTGGATCAAGGCTGCGTGTTGTTGCTGCTCTATCACTTGCTGCTGTGTGAGAGTTGCATGAGGTGGAAACTGAGTCGCGTTAAGTTGTGGGACACCGCTCGGCTGCTGTTGCTCACTGTTACTTGCCACTTGTGGAATGGGGACAACCTCTTGTTTCTCAGTCTGCTGAAGTTGAATGATGGCTGCTTGTTGCTCTTGAATCTGTTGCTGTAACAAAGCCTGTTGCTGCAATCTCTCTGCCTGTTGTTGTTGCAACAGGACTTGTTGCTGACGCTGCTGTTCTAGCTGTTGCTGCAAAAGAGCTTGCTGCTGCTGCTCCATCTGCTGCTTGAGTTGCACTTGTTGCTGCTCTTGTTGCTGCTGCTGTAGCTGAGCTTTCTGTTGCAGCTGATGCTGTTGTAAGATAGCCTGTTGCTGCAAATGCTGTTGTATCAGTGCTTGCTGCTGCTGTTGTTCTATTTGTCGGAGTAAGGCCTGTTGCTGCAATTGTTGTTCCTTCTGCTGTTGTGTCTGCTGAGGTTGCTGCTGCAACACTATTGGCTGCTGCTGTTGCTTCTCTGGTTCTTTTTGTACTCCAGCTTGGTGTTGTCCAATTTGTTGATACAACTGGCCCTGCTGCTGTTGCTGCAATGGAGGCTGTTGTTGTTGCTCTAATTGATGCTGTAAAATCACTTGTTGCGTTTGCTGCTGTTGTAAAAGACCCTGTTGCTGTTGCTCTTGCTGTTGCTGAATCAGAGTTTGTTGCTGCTGTTGCTCCAACAATTGCTTGTGTATGAGCGCTTGCTGCTGCTCCAGTTGGTGCTGCTTTAATTGAGCCTGCTGTTGCTGCTGCTGTTGAAGCAATGCTTTTTGTTGTTGCTGATCAAGCTGTTGCTGGACATACGTCTGGTGCTGCTCAAGCAGCAAAGCTTGTTGTTGCTGCTGTTGTAACAGAGTCTGCTGTTGCTGTAGCTGTTGCTGCAGTTGTTGCGGTTGTATCATGGTCTGCTCACGAGGATCGCCTGTTGGTTGAGGTTTATAAGTCTGAGGTTGCTCCCCTGGCTGTGGTAACGACATAGCTCGCTGCTCCATACCTGTCTGTGTAGGTAACACCTGCTGCTGAGGAGCTGTGTGGACAGCAGGAACAGGCTGCTGTACATAGATCTGCTGCTGAGGCTCATGTTGATGCGTCTGGACAGCCGTTGCTGAAACACTCTGTGGATGCTGCTCCGTCGGTGGCTGAGTGGTACTAACTTGTTGTTGTTGTTGTTCGAGCAGAGTGGCCTGGGCCTCCATTTGCTGTTGTGGCTGCTGCTGAAGGGTGGAGGTCTGGGGATCCATCCCTATCTGTTGTTGCTGAACAATAGTCTGCTGAGGGATCATGACAGGCTGTGTTTGCTGGGGTGCTGCCTGGGGAATTATGTCAGCGAGCTGCATGGGAGTGGCAGTGGGTTGGGTCTGCTGAGTGAGGGGCACAATGGTCCCCGTTAGTCCAGCAGGATCACTGACTGTCATGGATGTAGTGAGAACATTAATGGGTGCTTGTGGGGAAACAGGGGGTATGTATGACTGTGAGGGGGCCATTGACCCATGGGGAGTGGCAGTTTGAAATGCTTCTGATGGGAATGTTTGTGACTACTCAGTGATAATGACAGAATGATGGTTGATGTTGAAAGAAGAGGGAAAAGAAAGTAGCAGAAAAATTAGGTAAGAATAAGCTTCGGCAAGGCGCATCAATTACACACATTTAATTTTATACAACAGGGTTTCCCACAGTGTTTCATAGCGGAGGGGGCTGCTGCATCTGATATACAGACAGTACAACTAAAAAAAAGCGAATCCACTTTAATGAAGTAAAACATTAACCCTCAGGTAAAAAAAGCAGAGCAATGCTGCACAGTTTATTTATTGAGAGGCTATCGGACCGTTACATCTTAGCACCTCCGCTAACTGATTTCCTGGGGGAAATCCCGTACAGCACACAGTCAGATGATCTCAGAGGATTATGAAGATGATTTGTGTTTGGGTAAATAGTTATTCAAAGAAAAAAGGACCCAAAATGTGAGTACTGGGACTACGGCGTTAGTTCAATTTACAATAATGCTGTAGCCCCAGCGTAAATATTTCATTTTAAAACAATTTAGTGTCATCGCCCTTTTCACCTGAAAATATTGTTGAGGGACACTTGGTGATACCTGTGGAACCATGGTAGTGGGCTGGAGAAATGTCTGTCCAACAGGTCCTCCTCCACTTTGGCCTATGGACATGTTGGACATACTCTGACCAACAGGCACATTTGGAACACTTCCACTCTCACCAATGGGACCCATTTGAGGATGAGTCAATGCACCGGTGCTCTGTAAGGCCAGAAAATATAAGACACGACATGATTTACCAATGCAGTGGATTAATGAATCGGTTTGGTGTATTTTATGAAGACAGTGAAATCAATGCAGAGACATACAGCTGCTGTAGGAAGGAGAGTAGTCTGGGAGTGGCTGTATGATTCCCCTTGCTGAGAGTACGCCTGGCTCTGTCCACTTGCATAAGATTCACAGCTGGCAGACCCAATGCTCTCACCTTCTGAGAGAATAAACAGATTAAAACAATGTAACGTAGAAATGTAAACTACACATACTTATCCAAGTTTTTGTATTCACTGGTTTACTTTTGTTCATTATAACTTCCACCATATGAGGCAGCGATGTCCTTTCGATAAATATATCATGACAGTGCATACTCTACCTGGCAAACTAAGGGTTGTTCCGCTGAAAATATGTTGCTGCCTGACATGTTGGTCCACTTCAGGCAGCTCCTCAGACTCCTGTCCTGCTCCTCCTCCCCCTCCTCCTCCTCCTCCTGTCTGTCCAGCTGCCCCTGGCCCCAGTGAAGATGGACAGGATGGATGAGAAAAGGTGTGGGAGGTGAGAGTGGGATCTTTTCTTTCTTCAAAGCCCTGCTGTTGCTGGAGTAGCTGCTGCTGCCGACGCTCTCGTGACTTTTTGATTAGATTTACACGGTCCCGGATGGATTTTCCTACCACTTTGGCATCACTCTCATGGAAAAATCCTGACTTCACCTGAGAGCAAGTGAGAGCAAGAGAAAAAAAATAGAGAGTTATTAATGGCTAGAGGTGGCTGAGGGAATCTAGGTCAGAAGGAGGTACCTTGAAATAACTGATAAATGAGCTGAAGGATTTCCCTTAGCTGACCTTTATTCAATCTTTGAACCATCAAAGCATTTCCCCAGTCTAACCTATTCCACAGCGAACACTCTGAACCCTGTGTAACCCTGTCTACTGGTCAGAATTGTCCCTCACCATCTCTAGAGCCACTTCTTCTGCACTATCATTCTCCAGGTCGTAGCTGAACTCAATGGCCTCATTGTCTTTGTGCTTTCCTTTTAGCTTTTTGGGCTCTTCGACCCAAATCCGGAGAGCTAGACAATCCTGGGTGCCTGTGTCCTCTTCTGCCAGCTCCACCCGGACTCCCGTGTCCTCTCCGAAGAATGCGTGGTTTAGGAGGTCTCGGATGGACAGTCTTCCCAGGAAGCAACAACAAAAGGAGCAGATCGTGAAACAGGCACCAATATGACATGAGTGTGTCATTTGATAAAAATGAAAATCCTGCTCACCTCTGGCTCTTGTTCTGACGAATGCAGCCTTCGATGATCTCTTTGATCTCTGGGTCATTCACTTTATCGAAGCTGGCTGGCTTTATACCCTACAGAAAAAAAGAAATAGGAAATGAATTTTATTAACTGGAAATTATGGAAATAAGTTTTAGGAACATTAAGTGCTTAACCGCTTAGACATAATCGGAGGCTGGAGCTGATCCCAGCAGACATTGGGTGAGGGCAACGCAATGGACAAGTCGCCAGTTCATCACAGGGCTGATACATTGAGACAAACAACCACTCAGGCGTTCATTCATTCACATTAACACTTATGGGAAATTTAGAGGCACCAATTACCCTATAAACCTTTGAACTGTGGAAGGAAGCTGGTGCATCCAGAGAGAACCCACCCACCCACAAAGACGGGAGAACTCCACACAGACACCTTCTCACTGTGAGGCAACAACTGCACCGCTGTGAGATTTGGGATTGTTGTACATACAGCAGTCATATATTGCAGCCAATAGTTGGTATTGCATTTAAATAAACGACTAAGAATTTGGTGTACGCGCGTCATTAGCACAAAAAGAGTCATGGAGTAACAGAAACTCACGCTTGTGACTTTGCGGTAGATCTGAGCAGCATTTTGGCACTCAGAGTACGGGTATTCTGAAGTGGCCATCTCCAGCATGCACATCCCAAAGGCGTAGACATCCACAGACTCATCATAGTGCTCCTCATACATCTCTGGAGCCATGAACTCCGGGGTTCCTGTTAAGACCAGATGGTGGTTCAGAACAGCTAAAATGCCATTTCGTCACTATCAATGTTTACAATCCGTCACATAACGCTGTCCAAAGGACACAAACCCCCCAAAGTCAATGGAAGAATGCAATTCAATTGAAACTCTGATAACAATCTTCCTGGTGATTGCTCTTACTTCCTGAGTTAAACTTTACTGAGTTAATGGTACTCACAGTGCATTGATTAAGTCGACTGGCAGGGCCAACATCTAATCAGTGGTCTCTGTTTACATTAAGTGCTGCCCACATGGATTTTAAAGTGGTTCTGTCAATAATAATGTATACCTCTGGGCAGCTGAGGCCCTCTAAAAATCTGAACAGTGCTGAATGCAATGGAAAATACATCTATGGGCCCTGACTCAGTTTGTTGATGCAGCTACTACTGTAAGTATCTGGCATTGTTCTCAGAAGTAATTGGTGCGTAGCCTACCTATTACACTCTTGGCAAAGGAAGTCCGCATAAGAGTAGCCAGTCCCAGGTCACCTATCTTGACCGAGCCTGTGGGGCCTGTTATGAAGATATTGTCACACTTGAGGTCCCGGTGGACTATTGGAGGAGTCCTGGTATGAAGGAAGTGAAGGCCTTTCAAGATTTGCCTACACCAGCTCCTCAGGACTTTGGGTTTCATCACCTTGAAGCGCTTCAAGTAACTGTGAAGAGAGAGGAAAAAAAAAGAGTCAAACCCCATTTTAAAAGATGAAGTGAAAACAATCTTCTGCTGTAGTCACAATCTCTATGAATCCAAGTATGTAAAGTATAACATACTAAAATGAAATGAAACTCTCCCTTCAGTCCTCCCTGCAGAAGCTTTGAGCCACGATATTATTCTGTTGGGATTTTCTTGGGAGAAGCTTGAGCTGCACTGCCAAATATTTACTGAACAAAGAAGCCACGTGTTGATATTTGCGAGCTGCGAAGGCACGGGTACAGCTATTGCTTTGCACTGTAGCTAAAATGAACACTGCTACGGACGACACCAGTCAGAGAAACTACATTACATTTTTAAATCCCTCATAACTATATAACTATTTGCAGTATAGAGCTGCTGTCTGGGGGGACATTCACTCTGCCAGGACAGGTCAAGAAATACAGAAAGACAGAAAGGTTTGGATTTTACACCAGTCAGAGATAACAGCTGCTTTTTAATGCAAAACTAACTGACGTAATAATCGTGATCTCTTATTGAGAGAAGAAGAAAAGACACGAGAAGACTGCGCTAACGTTTTGAGCGTTCCTGAAGTCATGAGTTCAGTGACCAGGACGATGCACTTCTTGCCGCGGAGCACAGACTCCCAGGAATCATAGAAGCGGACGATGTTGGGGTGCTGGAGCCCCTTCAGCATCTCGGCCTCCTCCTTGAAGCGTTGCTGCTCCGCCTTGGTCAGCTTGCGGTCCTGAGGTGAGAGGTACACATCATGTTATACGACATGAATGTAAATATCTATTTCCCTAGAGCTTAAGAGATTTACTATGTGGCAGAAGGCAATTACGAAATGGCAAATACCGCTTCATTTATTTACATAAGTCATAAAAACACCATGAGGCTACCTGACACCACACACCCATGACGGCGCACTAACATCTACCGCCACTAGATGGTACTAGCAAGACAGAGTTGCAGCAGTGCTGAGACAACACCCAAGCTGGAGCTTTATAAAACACATTTGTACTGCATCTGCCACACATTCCCAGTATGGCGGACAGAATGGACACAGCAGAAATCTAATTCACTGACACTGGCAGCATCCCACAGGAACTGAGACCGACATTCACTAATCCCCCCCCCGCTAAACACTGGAGCATAGGTTATTTATAAAACCTAAGACTCATACATGTTATGCAGTGAAGGTTTATTTTTTTCTGCAGCAAATACATAAATAAATAAATAATGCATGCATTATCTCTTGTACTACATGTGAATGCTTGTGAATTTTTCTGTTTCTTCGGTTTTCTTAAACACGCTGCGCTCTTGCCGATGACATCTGCTCCATGGAGCTAAAACAATGCACATATTTTTAAAGAAATCCATGAATATCAAGTCAATAGAAACGAGCGTGCATGAAGAGATGCAATGGTGATATAATAATATTGAAGAATCCAACACAATGCTCGCAATCAAAGCATTTTAAAGTGGAGAAAATCCTGAGTGCCCCACTAAGTCGGTGTGTATTTTTAGACTTGTCACAAGCAACTGTTGTCGTTATTTCCATGCGTACAAATAACAAAGCATTTGAGATCTGTGGTCTTTTGACATCTTGCGATCTGCTGTTTGTGGGCAGCATTCGATGGTGTGGTTAGATTGTTTGAATAGAAAACACATTTAAAGAATTTGCTGCCGCGTCTTTGTATTTAACAACATGAAATCCTTAAACCGTTGACGTAAAAGCAGAATATAAATGAAGAAATAAAATGAAAACAACACAGTGTCTGAATTAATATCTGCGGGGGAGTCTCATGGCAGCCACTGTCCTGTCACAGACAGACCTCACTAAAAATAGAAGTCATCATAACGCTGGCTTTCCACTGATCGATCCCAATGGTGTGTCTGCTTTTCACAGAGTTCCCTAAATAGAGGCGGTGAACTGCAGATGTTTGGATGCAAATAAACAGATTTTCATGTCAGGCAGTTTCTCTGTCCTACTTCTATCTTCATATCACTGTGTGCCTCTGCTTCCCTTCCTCCCTGTGTCTGCGTTGCATCTATTCATATATATTTTGCTCTCTTTGTCTATACTGGTTCAGTGTCCTTTTCTGGAAGTACTGGTGGAGGCAATCCCTCCACCCCTCCCCACTCAACAGGGAAGTAGCATCAACAAAAAGGACAGCTCCTCGTTGCACTATTATGGCCAAGAATAAGTTGCACAGCCTACAGTCGTTGCTCTCATTCCTTGAACAACCTCATGTTGCTATGTGCATGCAGGCTTGTGCAATTGTGCGTGCGTACCTGGCCGTGAGCAGGTGTGTCTGTCAGTGCTGCATATCTCTACCCGTATCTACACGATTCTTCTTTCTGATGTGCTTTATTTTGTCAGGGAGTACTGCTGTTGTTTGGGTGCCTCTGTCTCGCTCGTCGGTCAGAGCATCACTCTGTCTCACTGTCTGGCACAGTGTGAGACAGAGTGCTTGCCTGTGTGTCCCTGTCTGCTGCCTCCACAGCATTTATTGTGTCTCCGTCCGAGTGTCGCATCAGACAGCCTTAGGGTCGGCACAGGTCAAAAAGAGTTCAGTTCAGACTGTCTAGACAGACTCAACAAAACAAAATCTACTTTACATCGACATACCCACTAACACGCACACGCACACCCAAATTCACACAGCAGAAGCACAACAACAAATACCGTGGAAAGACAATACCTGCTATTCAAGTGTGTCATTAATAAGTCACAGTCCTCTTTCCACTGCCAAGTTCACACCCAAATACAATTACTTTAAGTAAGTAAGAAAGTGTTAAATGTAAGCGAATGCTCCTCGATAAACTCTGGCAATCATCTGGAATTATATGCTGCAGTGAGCGTGTCCAGCAGCGACTTATAAAAACTGATCTGACAAACAAAGTGTCACACCACAGAAGAAAAATGGACAGGACAGTCTCTTAACCATCAGATGGAAATGTGGAAGCACCAAAGAGACAGAAAGCAAACATGACACTGTAGTGAGTGGCTGGGTCTTCCTCTAAATCAGCCTGATTGTTCTCTATTTCTGCGACCTCGTGAAGCACCTCTAGCCTTTATAAATACATGTATGTGTGTGTGTGTGTAAATGCCAAAAATCTGTTAATGAGTGCTGCTCTCTGTATCATGGACTTCAGCAGGTATCCTTAATATAATATAATATATAAATAAGGCAGGTAATAAAAAATATAAATATATAACACAATCCAAGATTACAGTGGTCAATTTTTGTTGAGACAGATATGTTGTTCAGATACGTTCATTCAGCTCTAATAAGGCCTGGTTTTGATTTTATTTTGTCCACAGATAATGATCAAACTACTGGGATCACCTTACGAAATCAGGAAGCTCTTACAATACAGGAACACCCCTTTGTTCCTCGGTCTCAATAAATATCGAACGCTAGAAGTTTCACAATTCAATAATACTTGTGAGTGTTGCTGTATTCTTGTCCACATCCACAGAGCCAGTTTGGTCATATTGTCACATGGTGCCTCAGTGACAGGAGCCTAAGCACTACAACTTGGTAAACAGAGTATGACCTGGTTGTGCACCATGAGATTTTTTTTGGATCGGACATCTGGTAGGTCAAGCTGCAGGTTATGTAGCCACATAAAACAGGAAATGGACAGGATAGGAGTTACAAGCCACATTTGGTAGATGATAGGTGGCCAGGGTCATGAATGTCAAAGCACGTGGACCCTAAAACTTCTATTTTGGCAAACACTGCCTGAGTGTCGGATATCATACAGACTACATGTTGAACTGGCTTGCCTGGTTACACTGAGCTCAGCTACAGTGGAATAAATAGGGTTGGTTTAGGGTAATAGGGGAGCATTAACTCTGCTGTAGGTGGATATTTGTACAGTTATAAGGCCGTATGTAGTGTGTGTTGCCCTGCAGCGTGGGAATAAGCATGTCAGAGTTTCAAAATCCAAGGTGGCGGGTGGCTAGGATTAGATTACTGTAAGCTAAAACAGCTCAGACTAACAAGATAGACTGCTGGAAAAGGACTGGCCCTCACGCCGGATTAGAACCCCATAGGCCAAGTTCACAAACCTCAATGGATGCTATTTAGAACTGCACGTGCCATGATCACTTGTCAGCAGAAGGTCTTCATATCTCTCTGTTTTGTGCAGTTGCAGCGGTGAGTACGGTGCAATAACGTCTAGCTGTCCTGGCATCGAAGAGACACAACATCTCACTTATGGTGGATCCAAGAAACCACACGTCAATAAAGATTTTGTGCTTTATCTCATGTTATGTCTATAAACAGTCCTGCTCCTCATATACAAAGGTGTGCAAATGTTTATTAGTGGACATCATTGCCACCTTACAGATGATTCTCCATCTGACTCCGAGGGCTTCCCCTGTGAGTCAGACAGACCTGCGGCGTTCCCTTCTTTGTAATATGCCTTAGACAATGATCACATGTCATCGTCATCATTACTGACCATAAGTGCTTCGGATTTATTGAATTCTGATTAAGCTATACAGTTAGTACCAGTGTCATGTCTCGAGCATTCAATCACACATTCACCAGCAACAGAGATTCGATAGTGATTGAATCTCTGTTGCTGGTTAGGTAATGTGGTTACAGGCTGAGGGACATGGGCCAACTGTCTGTGCCCTAGTTGAGCGTGTGTCAGGTCACTTTGGTTGGATCGATTCCATCCCAGTCTAGTCAGTTCAGCTGCAGCCCGTTGCCCCTCCTAATTTTAGTCACACGTCAATAGCTTGTCTTTGCTGGCCTAACCAAACAAGATCATCTCTGACTCTTCCTGTTGGCTGTTGTTTTTTGCCAAATAATTATGACCATAAAAACAAACAATTATTATTTTTGCACATATTTTTCATGATAATAAGTTTATCAGAGCCAGCAATGTTCTTTTCAGACTATGGGGAAAAAAATAGCGGCACTAGGCAGCTGGCAACGACTGGAGATGATCTCCCAACCTTGTGAATAGCTCAATTATCAGGATGTCAACTGCTGAACTGGGTGTCTTGACTGTAGGTAGGGGGGGGGGTCTAGACTCTGTTTCACATGGCTGCACACTGAAGTATGATGCTGATGTTACTTTAAAGTATGTCAAAGTCCCAGTTCTCTAATGGCCTTAATAAGGATGAGCCTTTTTTCTAAGAATCACGGCACGGTGTTTGTAGCAGGCAGCCTCCTAAGCTGGCATTTATCTGCAGGCATAAATCCAGAAGGCTCTGCTCTCTAATAACCCGTCGAATCAAATATATTTATAAATGTAAAGTGGTAATCATCATCATGGCAACTATCAGTGCTGCGAACCTGAATGCTGCTCTAGTGTTTGAGTGTAGCTTGGCTGTGCTGAGCTGATTTGAGCTGGACCAGACTGGGATGACTGGGTTGAACCAGTCTGGTTTCTGCTGCGCGAGTTATGCTGTCTGTGCAGGGTTTTTGTTCCAGCCAGTACAGGCACCCACTGTAATTAACTCCCCTGGATCACTCTGCATGCTCACTCACACAGACAAAAAGTGATGGAGAGAGAGAGAGATGGAGGGAGGGAGAGAGGGAGGGATGGTGACAGTCAGACGCATACAGTGGCATATGTTGACACAGACAGAGAGCAACAGCTTGAACACGGAAATGTAATACATGCAGAAGACACGTACGCGTCCATGTAAAGTTGCGGATGCTACAAATGAAACTGTAGCGAGGGAGATATATAGCTCTGCCCTTTTAGGTGTGGGGAATACTCAGAAAGGCAGACGAGAGAAGAGAGACGGTGCCCGCACTGTGAACTTTAATTACACACTCTTTCAATCTGCATTTGGACAGCTAATCCGCAGGCTTCCCTCTCTTTGTGGACACGGCAGGAGAGGAGCTAGGTACTCCCGTTCTCCACCTCACGGGACAGTGGAGATGGCATCATATGATGCATTTGCTAGTCATGTACAGACCGTTTAATGCTCCTGTCCCATTCAGTGCCTTCAAATTGGGAGTGTCGTATGATGACACATGGACAAAATGCCTCTGTGGCTCTTGCTTTCACAGAAATTATGTGTGAAGAACTGAGTCAACTTAATCAATCTAATTTATATATCAAGAATATTTGCTTCCAACTCCAGCGGGACACAGGACATTAATCCTTGCACCAGGTCTATCCTTACAGTAAGCCGATCATAACTAATCATTATTATTCTAATCACTACAATCCATTCTAATGCCACTTTACACTGAAACTGTGTATAAGCTTTGGTCAGGTGGAGTAAACAAGACCAAACACGTGACCTAAATGTCTAGAATGTTGCAATGAATGCGGCACTGGATCCATCTATAGGCGTGTGACCAGGCCACTGTGTACTGTCTGTGTGTGTGTGTGTGTCTCCCTGTATGTGGTAAGTTAGCATTAGCTACATGACTGCTCTTTGGGAGGGATGCCATGGTAATCCTCTGTTTGGCTCCCCGGCTCCCCCTCTGTCTCTCTCTCAGACTCGCCATCATGTCCTGTGTCTCTCTCTTCGTTCTCACACTCAGCCTTTTCTCCTTCTCCCTGCTGTTGCTCTGTGAGTCACAATCTCAGCGTGCTTTTCTCTAAAAGGCTCTCTTCCTATCTGTTTATGTATGAAATCTAATTAGGCTGTAAAATATGCATAGAGTCGTTCTAATTGTCTACGTAATTTCTGACTAATGCGGCTGGTAATATCCTTATGTTTCTAAACAAATAAACAGCAAAAACTAGTTTTTTCCTCCCTGAGATTTACTTTGACCCAGTGCATTTGTGAACACCAAATTGGATATCACAGATTCAGTGTGTGCGCAAATCAGCTTAAGCCTACTGTCTTTTCATTTTCAAAAAAAATGCTTTACCAGCTCGGATTTGCTCGCACTCCTGAGCCAAGGCAAAATACAGCACCGGGCCTTTGCTGGTGTCATGAGAGAATGCTGTTTGCTGGACCACATTATGTATTTAAGTAAGCTTGAACAGGAGCTGTGGCAGTATGATGTACCAAGCAGCAGAGCCCACGTACTGAAGATGATTCACTTAGTGTAAGAATAAAAAAGGTGATGGGAGTATGCCTGCTGCTTGTTAGTCCATCAGACAGGGCCTGATCTCAAGGATTACTCAAGGCTCTTGTTTTGGAATTAGCTCCAAACCAAACACATGACTGACTTTTCTCACACAAAGCCAGCAGTCAAATCAGATGGCTTACCATAACACTGCGCTCTATTGTGGGGCCAAGAATCAGAGGGATGCATTTCTTCTCTCCTCCACGAGTCTGTCTCCCACAACATGTTCAACGCACTCTCTCTAACAATGTTTCCCATTACTACCCGGCATGATGAATCCGGTCGTCTACTGTACGTAAAGACCTTGTCAGCGGTCTTGGACATTTATCACACAATTATTTTCCTCCCACAGCCATGTCAACGCATGACAAAGAGCGCCTTACAGTAATGTTTGCGGTAGTTACATCTACGTTTGCTGCAGTGTTCCTATTTGCTCTGCGCTCACAAAATGCATCCCATTCAGACATTCAGAGCTCCCCCCTTTCACGTGACTATTTCCATTTCATACCTCATTACATTACACAATAGACAAGAGTAGGCTGTGACATGTCCCGTAGCCTCGGCTCTACCCGGCTGCATGTTGAAATAAGCCTAATTAGCATTAACAATATGATTAACAATAATTCCCATTTTAAAACTTGTGATGCACGTTGACGACTTTATTCGTGAAGTATTAAGCAATTTACCTAATGTAACAAGGCAGGATGAACATGAAACCTCCCAGACGTTTCAAGAGATGTGAAGGGTCTCTTGTCGGATTTAAGACACTACCTCTCGCTAATGCAATCCCTGAAATTAATACTTCCCTTGAATGTCATTTATATTATTCGGGCTGAATGAAAATCCTGTTCCTGATATGATACTCCATCACAACAGAAAGAAAAAACGCAGATAGCCCCATGATTCTATTATTCATAACAGTCCTAGAAAAAGCAAAGCCTCCACTCTCACTTTGTGCTGTCATTCATCTACACGCGATGCTCCTCCTTTTCACCCCAGTCTCCACTCAACTGCAGCCTCACAGTATGAATAGCAAACAGACAACGTGCTGAGATTACCAGATTTCAGGAAGAAGAGCTCCTGGGACACATCTAATACAATTCACTTCAAAAGAATAACACTGCTGCGAAAAGCTCTCCAAAGCACACTAATTGGAAATATCATTTATTGATATGAAGTAGCTCCATTTCCCTCATGTGTACGCATTCTGGATTTTGCAATTGCATTGTAGATTGTTGACTGATTGATTCGTTCTATCTTGCACCTAACGATACCAGCGAATGCAGAATTTATAACTATGGTTGAATATCTGCTGAGAAAATGAAAAAGAACAGGTTGCCTTACCTGAAGTTCACACCAAGCCACCTCCACCCACGTCTCTGTGTCCAGGCCCTTATACACAGTCTTGAAGGCTCCTCTGCCCAGTTCAATGTCAAACTTGAGGAACCTGCCCCCAGGAGAGGTGGCCACGGCCTTCATCTCGGCCTCCTCCTCCTGCTCGCGGTCCCTCTCCTTCCCCCTCTGGGTGTTTGTGGAGGAAGGTGCATCCTTGCCAGGCTCCTGGCTGGAGCTGGGGCAGGATGGATCATGGCCCAAGGCGGCGCAAGATGAGGCAACCCCTTGCTGCTGGGCACTGCTGGTGAAGACTGAGTCTGAGGAGTGCAGCTCCAGGTGGGGGGCACTGTGGGGCGCCTCTGGCGGCAAATCCACGTCATCGTCCTCCTCACAAATCTCCACACTCTTCCTGAAGAAGCGCTTCTCCCTCCTGAGTCGTTTCTGGCCAGTGTCGACTGGTAAGGAGGGCGTGGAGAATGAAATCGGTCTGCCTAGGTTGTCCTCACCCGCCTGGCTAGTTTCCCCTCCTCCTCCCCCCCGGATTCCTCCATCCTCTCCTCCTGTCGCTTTTCTCTCCTGAGTCTGGGAGGAGGGGAAGTCCGAGGGGGTGCTGTGTGTCCTCTCCCTCTGTGGGTCAGCCCTGCCCTCCTGCTCCGTGTCCTCCTCCCTCTGTCCATCAGGTTTTTCCGAGGAGTCCTCAGTGCCAGTTGGCTCTCCTGGATCAGTAGCCATGGGGAATGGCCTTTCCCACTCCTCCTAGACCTCCTCCTCCTCCGCCTCCTCCTCCAAACCTTTGCTCCTCTGTCAGTCCCCGTCTCTCACTCTTTCTGTGGTCACCCACTCACCTCTTCTAGTCTATCGGGCTGTTTGTCCAGTGCAGCAGGTGACTGAAGGCTGTCCTTGATCAAACCCTCTCTCGCTTTTCTTCTGCTCTCTCCTTGTCTCCTTTTATTAGGTATTTTACAGTAGCACAGGTGGGTGAGACCACAGCAGGTAATAATATTTCCTGTCCTCACACTTCTCTACATTTTCTTTAGAGCCCACCGGGCGCAGTCCTAATCAAAGTAAAGCACGCGTCTCCAAGCTCTTGCAAGCGCACACTACACCAGGAGCTTTTTTTTTTTTTTAAAGTCTGTTGGGAAAGCTGCAGTGTTTTTCTTTCAAACTGTTGTGAGAATATCTTCAAGTAAACCCTGCAAGAGAAAAACAAAATATTGCATTAATATTTAGACAGTCGAGAGAGAAAATTATTATTATGCCTCATTTGAGTCTCTGAAGAAGAATGGAGCAGCAAAATGGAACAAGCAATCTAGGAGAAGGTCCTCACAGTAAGTAAGGAAATGGACTGTCAGAGTGTCCTGACAAGTTTGTATGTTTTAGGACTGGAGAAGAAGAGTTGTAACTGATTCAACAGCTCTTTCTTTTAAGGCCGGCCACTACTTATTCTTCTCTGTCTCCTTCATTGAGAGACATGTGGGCACCATATATGGTTCCTCGCCTGATAAAAGGTTAAAGGAAACCTAATGTGAGTAAATCTGGAAGCGCTCCATAATTGCTGTGAATGTTTTAGGACAGATGAAGTTAGTAAATGGTCTTTTTCCACAGCCGAATGTAGGCTAATAAATTGGACAGCAAACTCAGTAGTGAACTCTGGCCTGTATATATGGTTAGACTATCCTTAACCCCATAAAGGAATGGAGTGGCCACTTAATCTACTGAAGGATTAAGTGGCCACTCCACTCCAGCGGCCACTGTCGTGGGCTCAAACCTCCAAGCCCTCAAAGAATATCAAGCTAGCCTGGTCAAGAATCACACACGTCTTCAATCAATCATCAAGTGCACCTTTATCAGTGTCTAGTGACTTAAATGTGTGTTCAAAGGCTCCATTAGTCAACAGAAAACTGCAGCCAGGAGTATGTGATCCCAAGCATTAAATATAGATGCTGAACTATGGGCCGGTTGAGTGTAAATAATTCATACGCAGAGAGATTGTCGAACTATGCAAGAGTGAGTGCAACACATATGCAACAAAGGGCTCATGAATACGCAACTATGATTATGATTATCATCAACTGGCAGTATTATTCAGTGCATAGCCAGTCAACCATTCAGGCAGGGTGATAATACATAGTTTTAAATTGGCCCTTGGTATTATCCTCTGCCAGCAGAAGGTGAAACTGAACACAGCAGGTTTCCTCTGACGTGTCAATATCCCTGCAATGGTGTAACTCATTCACGGTTTGGGTTCCTCTGGTGGGCCTTTTACTCTTCTCATTCACTCTCCATCTGTCCCTGGGTATTATATCTCCTCCGCCTTCTGACAGCCAACCATCTCAGCGGCTGCACCAGAGCTGTTTCATTAAAACGCCAGCCAGCCTGAAGTAAATCCGGAGCCAGGGCTGGGCTACCAATTACGGATGTAATAAACGGCAAAGTCACCGTTTAAGCTTCGGCATCTAAACTTACAGGAAGAGAGCATGCTAATGTATACCTACAACAAAAGCTGCACTGAAGGAATGTGGCTGTCCGGGGAGTGAACGGTGCAGTAAATGAAAGTTAAAAGTGCAGCCCGGGTCAGGGTATTAACTCGCTTTGCATATTAGTTTACAACTCAACACATATTACTTTACACCTGAACACGTGGGCCACTGTACGCACCCCTGTCTAGGGTTACAGCACTTTTAGGTATGAAGCCATCCACAAGGACCACACATGTTGGACAGAGTCTATGTTGGCCCACCCCTGCTCTGTCAGACAGGCTCAGTCAAAGTTACAACAGTCTACATGTTTTCTTCAGTTTTAATGAGCAGAGCTCGCCGTGACCAGTGAGGGGCTCGTTGGGTGCGTCACAGCAGCCATTATCTCTTTTATAACGTGGTCATTAACACTCACGTCAGGCCTGTTGTCTCTGGTCTCAAAGCAGACGGGCAATGCTAGTAGCTGTCAGTAAAATTAAGAACACAATAGGCTGATATGTTAGACCAACTGCTGAAAGGATCCTGGAGATCAAGGAGGAGTTCCAGTTCAGCAGCATTCCAGAGACACAGACACAAGCTAACTGTAATTAGCCCTTAGCCTCCCAAAACCACAACGCAACCCTGCTTATTGTTATTACTGGCACACATTAGTCTGTAAGCCCTGATATTGTATGACATTTTTTGTTGATCAATTAGCCACCAATTCTAAATATCTTAATTTCCTATCAACTACTCATCGCAGCACTTCAATGAATCAAAGTAAGAGAGAACAAATGACTTATCTAAGACTTCATGCACTGTGAGATTACTAAAGAAAAATGACCATATTTAGACTGTACTGTATTACATACTGTAGTGTACAAAGAAACTAAAAAAAGGTAAAGGCTAACCGGATGGGGGGGAAACCAACAGGCGATAAAGAGAGGGAAGTTGCCCTTTAAACAGGAGCTTATTCGCCTATGTCCCCAGGGCAAGGAGTTCCCATGAAAGCCACATACCGGACAGAGTTATCACAGTACATCAAACACGTTCAACCCCATCACTGTCTCTCACACCCGCCCAGTCTCCTCTTCCAAACACACACACACACATATACACAGATAGAGATATATGACACACACCAGCAAGCTAGAACAAACTTTGTGTTTAACTCTTTCTTTTACTCCCTGTCACACTCTTTCTATCTTTTATACACAGACAAAAACACACACATCAAAAACAAACCCTCTCTCGCACTCAAACTGCATGTACCACATGCACCCTTTCAATGAAAGAATGCTGAGCGGAATTTCCTGACACCAGCCAAATTACCAAGCAGCTTGCCCATGTGGGCAAAAGTGGTAAACCAAAAGTTTGAAGATAACAAAATCAAAGTTGCAGCTGGAACGGTGACAACTCTCCGCGGCCTCAGACCGACTACAGCGGAGCAGCGTGCATCAAGTTCACATGTCAGGATCATCGTCTGTTAATTTTTCTGAGTGCATGAGAACCGAACATCTGACGAGCTGCGCTGCGCTGTGCCTGCCCTCCAGGCTTCTGTGAGGCTCTTGCATGGGTGGAACACCTGCAGCTGCCTAATCATTTCTGAAAGGTGCAGTGAAAATCAACGTGACACCTTCGCTTCATGACTTCACGAAGATATGATTTCTGTTCTGCTCGTTTCGTTTTTTAAAAAAATCTGTGCTCAAAGTTTTGCGCTTCTCTGGTTGCACAAAGTCGAACAAAAGTCTCATATCTCCCACACGAACTATAACTTTAAACACAACCTATATACACTGCAATCCTCTCTGCCCCCTGCACCTTTTCATCCCTTACTTCATGGGGATGCACACATTAATCCCCTGGAACCAAACTGCCGCTGAAAAATTAGGCAGGCAGACAAAGGAAGGGCCAGAGGACTCTGTGTATGTGTGTGCTCACAGACATTGCGATTGAGGGGGACGTGTAGATGAAAAGAGTGAATAAAAAGTGGCGAGGGGGACAGGAAGGGATTGTAGTTGGTGGGAGCAGGCGGACAGCAGAGTTTCAAACAGCGAGCGAGGGAAGGAGAGATGAAGCGAGGGGGGCCGGCTAGTAGAAGGGGTGGGAAAAATGTGTGTGTGAAAGAGAACAAGAGAGAGATAAAGAGGAGGGGGGGTGGCACAGACAAAAAAGGGGGCTGGGGGGGATTTTGCCTGATAAAATATGTGCCAATGTTTGTGTGAATGAAAGCAGTGACTATAGCTAAATTTTTGCCCAAACAAAAGGAGCATAGAGGAGAGGAGAGCAGAGGAGAGGAAAGGAGAGCAGAGGAGAGGAGAGCAGAGGAAAGGAGAGGAGAAGAAGAGGAGGAATGCTTTTAGTGGTTGGAAAAAAGGTTGAAAACATGAGGTGATTACATTAGCATAGGAATAGTTTCCGTTGGTATGTCCAGTGTCACAGCGAGACCGGCTGCGGAGGGCCGAGGGAGCGCAGGGTGCAGGGCTGCTTCGCTGTAAACCTGTCAGTCTGCTTTTGCTGCGCTCTGGGTTAGTTTACTGTAATGTGATAGTCAAATGCATATGTTTTGGTTTTGGACCATTGGTTGGACAAAAAATAAAACAACACGAAGGTGTTCCCCTGGGCTTTTGTAACTGTGACGGACATTTCCATTATTATCTCTGCCAGGTGGGAGCCTGAAGGGGATCGTGTGTTCGGCTAATCAGCTAATCTCTACTCTGCTATTGACCCCATCAGTCTGATATTTTGGTGCACGTTTATGACTGCATGCACAAGGACCTCTCGTGGTTGAGCTTTGTTTTATAACATCATCGACTGGTGACTGGCCTTGTGATGAACATCCGCTACAAAATCCCACTCAAACCACTGTAGGAAACTTGACCAGCCTCCAACTGGCTGATGGTTGCGCCTACGGTAACCTTCATCAGACACCTTGATAATGAACCTGCATACAAGCTGGACATACTGGCTGCGCTGTTCCCCCGCCGCATGCCCCCCAAGTGATGCTTGGGTCACAGGTGTACGCACTTGCACAGGCCAGGCAGGATCATAAAAACATTAACATTAACATTATGAATAATAGCAGATGGAGAGAGGGTAATTGATTGTTCCGTTTTCTTTGGCAACCCCAACGCGCCTCTAGTTGATGATCTGGAAATTAATGCACGAGGCACAGCAGCGTAACTTGATTATTCAAATCTCCCGACACGCCATCAGGGTCAGTCAAGAATTAACATTAATTAATGTTCTTTACACATCCAAAAGGTTGTATACACAGTCCAGGTTCATACAGTGAAATTGCCCAGAGTAAAGCAGCCATCCATCTGATAAATCCTGAGCCCCGTTAGAGCTCTCTAAAAATGTATTTCAGGTGCTAAAGGTTTAATTCTGTTTCTTCTAAAGAGTTTGTTTTGTTCTGGAAAGTTTATAACTACAGTCTCTAGTCTTGTTGTTAGTATGTCTCGTGATATTTGCTGCATTGACATTAAAAGAAGGTTCAAAAATAAAGTATTCAGCCTCATACCTCAGTAGAACACACAACAAGAAAATACTGTTTTGGAAACCTTGCGCTGCTTGACGTAATTTAAAAGACAATACAGCCTAAAGGCACCTGTCGAGGTGGAGTGAAATGCCCAAGCGGGTCTCTTAATCAGAGAAAATAATTTGTTCAGGCAGATGGTGGATTGATACAAGCACATTTGGATGATGTCAGAGCCGATCCACGCAGATACACCTGGTGGAGATCTGCATCTACTGACTGCTTCTTCTAGTTTTCTACTATTATATCTACTGTTCACTCACTACGCTCAGACCAAGTCCAGTTTTTTATCTTCATTTTGAACTAATGAGTATATAACATATCTTCACAGGTATGATTCAGGTGTGATGTTTTCAGAGTACAAGTGCACTATCAGCAAGTATGCATGTGCTGCAATCTTTCAACAATGTCCTTTCATCATCTGCCAGCTACAACAGTTTGCATATTATCCCTCTGTGGATTATTAGACTGGGTGAGCTTTGTTATACCAGGCAGGGAGTCAGGAATGAGTGGAAAGGTTCAGCGGATACACTTGGCTAGAAATATTGGGAACTGAGATAAATTTGAAAAAACAAAATGGTGTTGAACTGAGTTGATTAAGTCATGGAATACCTCTCTGTCCAGTACAGCAAATCCATATCAAATTCAACCCAGCACCTGCCTGTAATAACAACTTTTCCATGCGCGATTAAGCAACACTTAAATCGAATCTGTCTTTTCCCAATTTCCACTGAGATTTAAGGAGGAGATGGAGGCTGAGACGGAGGTAGGGCTGCGAGCTGTTGGCTAAAATTCAAATGGGCTGCTCCCTGTCAAGCAGCGACTATTCTCAGGATCGCAGGTCTCTGAACCCTGCAGCTGAGCTGTTGACCACAATGGCAGACAAAAACTGAAGAGACTATGTGAGTTCAGAGGCAGAGGAACAGGCAAGACTGCCTGTCATAAAGTCAAGCCGGGGTACATCACTGTAAGTGGCAGGTGTAAACCTTCAAAGGGCTGACTTTGTCGCACAGGAGGCGAGAAGGCTTAACCTGCGATCGCGTGGGACGATTAGGATTAATTACAATGTTCAAGACGAGCTCTGCGCAACATAAACAGCGAGACTACTCATTAAACTCATAACATGGTGGTTTAATAATCAAAGCCTGAAAAACAACATTCATTTAGAAGCAGCGAGGGAAGATAATGTCATTAAAACCACTCTGACTACTTCTGCTCAATAACTGGACGAGCTGGTTCTGCACATGTTGCTTCCATGTGTATCTTCCTTTTAGGTGTTTTTCAGATATCTGATGAAACAAAAAAAAAATCAAATGCTGGCCACTCGAATCAAACACAATGATTGTTCTCTTCCCATTAGGGGGAACTCAAGGCTGAAAACACAACAAGGACTTTTGTCCAATCCAGGTCAAGCATGGGAGAGCGGAGTGTAGGTAGCACACACACAGTACTGTTCGCTGAGACACAGACAGAGAGAATATGTGTTATCTAACCCCCTTTTTTGTTCTCTTTCATTGCCCTCAGCGAGCAGACCCATCCCATACCAAAGGACTGCTCTAATCCAGGTGAGAGAAAGACTCCTCGATCGGCCAATGATGAATCAGGATGACACGTTACTGAGGTAGCTTTCTACTACTCAACAACTGCAAATGGTGCCTGAACTTTTTATGGATGATGGAGTACTCGGAGATCAGCAAAGTGTTGATTTCAGTAGTTTAGCAGCTGTCAGCCGTTTTTTAGGAGAGGAAGCATCCTCCCTAATGTTTCCAGCACACCACTGTCGCTCCCAGTGGGACTATCAGGTGCAATGTTTTGATATTTACCTATAAAATGTCAATAGAGGAGTTGAGAAGGGAAGGCTTGATGTTCTACATAATTCATGGATAAAACATAAATGGGTGTAGCTCACACTCTGATTGTTATTTTAGGCTGATTTTGACTTAGTTATTATGAAAATTGGAGCAAATAACCCATGATGTGACCTGTCGTGCAACAGCCACGGGCTGTGAAGCAAAACGCAATTTAATGCACGTTATTTATAGGCTACAGCATACACAGAAGATGCCTGGATGTGCAGGCAGCATGAAGTGCGGCTATTGGCTAGCCGGTGGCTCAGCTGACTTTAGAAACGCCATGCAAACGGCGAAAGACACTAACACCGGGGCAAGAGCACAGTGACTGAGACGACTGACACCGCCACAAATCAACAGCAACAACAAAACAAGCAGCAGCCTTTAATGGCTCCGGCATAGGCAAATCATTCAAATCATGGGCCAAACAGTTGGTGTGTGAGGGCCTGTCAGCTAGTCTGCACTTGACTTAAGTGTATTTGCACAGCATATATTTTTTTTTTATTCCAGCATAATGAGCAGCAATAGGAGCGGATAAACACACGATAGGCGTTATAATAGTGTTTAAAGAGACTCAATTTAAAGATAATAATGTCTCACCGAGGAGCCACAGTGTTGTAAATTACTATCTGCATTGTAATTGAAAATAACAACAAACATCACTCACCCAAACGCAGCATCGTAGCTCGTCGGTCCAGCGATATTTTCTTTTTTTTTTCTTTCAAACGAGCTGTTTAGCGCAGATACCTACTGTTTTTTTTTTTTATATTATATTATTATTCCTTTATATATATATATATATATAAACAGGAGATTTACACCGCTGCTTACAAAATTATTTTACACCCACTGAAAAAAACACATTTACAATAAAATAAAATAAAATAAAAAAATAATAAAATCGCCTTTCTTCTCCTTTCTGTATATTTTTTGTACGCTTTGCTTGTCGCGGTGTTGTCGGCTTGAAAATCCCCACCGGAGTCGTCGAGCTTCGGTCTCTGTGCGTGCGTGTGTGTGTGTGAGAGAGAAAGAGATAGAGACGGGCAGAAAAAAGCACTTGGTGTACGTGTTCCAATTCAGACGATGTTTGTCGGTTTACAGATTTCCCCACTCGCTCCTCGGTTTCCTCGCTCCGAGTTGTACGGCTGACCATTCATGTGAACCCGAATAATAATAATATCAGGAACTTATGTACATAATTTACAACGCACGACTCCGACGGCCTTCAGCAGGTTCTCGTGTGTGCTGTGCGCGCGTCTGCCTGCCTGCCTGCCTGCCCGTGCTCACTGGCCACAGGGCTCATCATCATCCTAAAGGACGAACGAGAGCCGACGGTGAGCAGACTCCCGCCGCAAGAGGGCAGCGCAGATACGCGTTTATACTTATGGGACCGCGGTGCCGCGTTCAAGTGCTCCTCGTAAGGTTCAGTGGCAGCCGGTGAAAACAACCGTTTTGTTGTTACTGCTGTTGTTTTTCTTCTAACTTTGACATTAACGAGCCTCTAAAAGGATGTTGTGACACTTTTTATGGCTACTGCTGTTGTCTCACCCCCCGCCCAAAATGAACTGCCAAAAACACAAGCACATATTTCATCTTCACCCTCTACACACTATTCACACTTTTCCCCTAAATGATTTACTCTCTACTCATTACGCAAGCATTCAGGTAAGTAATATTTTAATGTAATGATAATATAAGAATGAACTGTAACACCTATATGAATAAATTGGACACAATTTATTGGACACTATGAAAATGCATGTTCAAAAATGAAAGTGCTGTATTTCATTTGATAAATATCTTTGTTCATATAACAGTCCTGAATTCAATATCTAACTCAAATAAAAATGTAAAAGTATCAGCATCAAAGTTACTCATTATGCTACTTATATGTAAATGTACACCACTGGTATGGTGTGATAGATAATACCTGGCTAAATACTAATGCAGTGTTGTACTATTGTATATCATATTATATTACTCTTACTGGTGCATGCAATGTGTAAGCAGCATTTTGTAGTCGAGCTAGAGCTCATTTGAACCCTTTTATATACTGCAGTTTATCCTGCACCATTTAGCATCATAACACTGCATTAGATTGTGTAAAGTAGTCATATTTTTTGTATGCACAATCTTAGTTGTGCATACAGCTGGTAAATAAAATGAAGTGAAGAGTAAAAAGTGTGCTAATGTCTGAAATCTTACTGAAGTACAGCAGTTCAGTAACTGTACTCGGTTCATTTCCGTCACTGGTGAGTGTGTGTGGGGATGAGACCATCTGTCTAATTAGAGCTTCTATTTGTATTCAGTGTTCATAACCATCACAGAATTAAAGTTTCCATGACTGGAATAAATAATGTGCACCTTATCACAACAACTCTAACTGTGACATGAATATTGCTGAAAAAATATAGTAAATATAAAAACAGGCCCTCATAATAGCCCTGATTATAACAATAACACCCAGTTACAAGTCTGAGCAATAAACTACATCATTATTCTACCTCAGTAGTTGACTAGCTGCTCATTATTTTTACCTCTCCCTTTGAACACCACATAACCTCCAGGCCTTTCTAAACACATTAAAACAGATAACTGGAACTCACGATTTTTCTAACGACACGTGAAGGCCTCATAACACATGTCAATGGAACAATGAAATTGGTCGCGTTTGTCATTATAACGTCACAGACTGCTGATCCAACGAGCAATATGACTCCGACCTGTAACTGAATTCACCGTCAGACCTGAAATCTCCCTTCAGTCAGCAGAGTTGATCTCCACCATGACATATGCTCAAGGAGGCAAATGCCTTGAGCGCAATGAACTGAGTAACCCCACTAAGACTTTGACAGTTGTCGCCCTCTGGTGAATTTCTCTAAGTAGGTCAGTTGACTCCACTCAGGCTCAGGACCAAGAAAAAAAAATGAAAACAACAAAACAAAACATCGAAACAAAGGACATAATTGGACATTTTTATTCATTAGAACCATTGTCACAATATAAAGACAGAGTGTGATGCTTTGTAGAAAAGTCTTTACATTTAGGTTTCAAACAAATCAGCTAAATTGAATTCTAACCATACATAGAAATTTAATAACATTTTTTTTATTTCTAGAAGTTTCCTACATGTTATGCTTGCAGGAAGCCCGGTGGATACACTCAACGACAACAGCAATATACGCAATCACACATTTATGGTGAATCTTAAATAAAGCACTCAGTGGAAAGTTGTCTTCAGGCCTGAGAAAACATTAAAACCATGGATAGTGTTATGATTAATTCACACTATGAATCGGTTGTGTTTTCTAATAGAGTATTAAAAATAAATAGTTTTATCAAAGGAAAACGATCAAGGCTAAATCTGACATGTAAACGTGTGGCAAGCAAAAACTGCAGTGCATCAAGTTCTAAGGAAACGACTGCAGCTAACACGAGGCATAACAATATCACAGGGTGAAAATATATTAACGGGCTTAAATATAAAATTCGTCCACAGATCTAGGGCTTAGGACATTTGAACTACCTCACGTGTTTTTCCTATGCTGACATGGAAATGGTTTACAGTTGTCTTTTAAAAACCAGCATGGCGTGTCTTTTTCCTGTTGAACATCAAATGATGCAGGAGTGCTTCAAATGCCGTCCGAGATTACTGACACCCCGCAGGCAGGGCTGCAGTTTGGAAATATATTTATTTTCCTACAGTGTCCTTGGAAGACCTACTTCAGCTAGGTTCATTCACTTGTCGCTCTTACACTTTGGTCATCAAACATTTGGCTTGTCGAGTTACCCTTAACCCAACATGAACATTTTTCTAGCTTCTAAAAACATTCCTCTCAAAAAAAAAAAAAAAAAAAAAGTGGCTCACAAAGCTTCGTGCACAAATCTGAACAGTCCTGTAACAGTTTCCAGCAATTTGAAACATATCAAGTCCCGAGACAATCTTTGCAGTCAAGTCATACATCTGCCACGACAGAGAAAGTTAAATGTTTTGTGGCCCAGATCTTGGAAAGGTCCGGCAGCTCCTTGGCTTTCTAACAGTCATCTGGATCGACTGCTGCCACTCCGGGTGTTCATGTAGTGCGGACGAGACAGTGTCGGGTGTATTATCCTTCTAGGGGTGCGCGCAGAGGAATACAGCCATCCATCTCCAGAGACTCTGGCCAGCCTTCATACTTGTTGCTGCTCTTACTGTTCTTCATTCGCTGATGGGAACAACCACAAAAAGACAGAACTCATGTCAACATAACACGCTCAGTAGCCGCTACATAATGAACGCTGTGTTGAACAGAAATTGAACGCAATTTCGTAATTCAATATTACAAGACTCAAAATATGGCTTTTTTATTCTCTTTTCAAAGCTCTATCTTTGAAATTGAGTTTGAGTTATCAACTGTGTTACCACGCAAGTTAATGCAACTCTGATTTAAAAATTATTCTAAAAGTTCAGAAGGTAATAAAACTCAAAGGGCATTTTGTGAAGCTTATTTTCTCATGCATTTGTGTGAAAGTGATTAAATGGGGCCAACAGGTTTTGAATTTGTTCCAGTACTTGCAGCCCGCAGCCATGAAAATGGGTACAGCATAATCTTTCCCCGTCCATTAAAGTGTTTGTTTTAGCCACTGACTGGCTCAAATTGTCAATTGTCTCTCTCTCTCTCCTTGGCTCTTCACTTTCTATCTGTTTACCCTGGCTCAAATAAATACATTCAAAGTCCTTAACCACGTTACTGAAATAATAAATAATAATAAATAATTAGAGTGAAAATCCTTTACAGACTAAGACTAAGCTACACCCACATTTTTATTGTTGACTTCCTGAAACAAGAACTTAACCTCTCCAGAGATTTCAGACTTTTCCTTCAGTGAGACTTGGTTAGACACAGCAGATGAAACGAAAGAAACAGAAAACATTTGACTGCAGGCACCCGTAACAACGATCTGAGCTGGTCAGTGGCAAAAACAAGCAGCTTTAATGGACACGTTTTGATGGTGTGCAAATGCCTATAATGATTACATTGTAGCCCAGTTTATGGCTACGGGCTGCAGTGCTCGCACTCAGTGGTGGACCGAATTCAACACTCCACGTCTCCATTAGTTACAAAAACATGGGAAAGGAAGTCCAGGTAAAATAAAATACTGAAGTTGTCCTTTAACGATGCTGACTTTTAAAGACAGTGAGGCTTTTTGTGCGGCAGACTTGTAAAACTGCACAGGTTAAGCCAACTACACGTGTCATCTGGTAGGCGTCACTACTCGCTCCGCAGGATAACATCGTCTCAGCTGGCAAAGAGAAATCTCACCGTTCATCATGTGCAGGGTTGATTTTAAATATTCAACATGGACATGGACTGAGTCTTAAGCAATTAATTATCTACACTACACTGGCACCAATGTGTTTCCATTCGTACAAATTGTACTTGTATCCCCTCCTTATTCTATCCACGCCTCTAAATCGTCTGCATCATAATGCAATTGCAGCACATCTTGATAACATTATCATCTGGTGAATCATTTTGTAATTTTACTGTATACGATGACACAAGGAGTATATATTGTTTTATTGCATCTGTGAGCAGGTAACTGTATCTCAGTTAATAAATTATAACGGTAACACACCTCCTCAAAGGGACTCTTATTCTCGATGCCCTTGGCTCCAACAAACACCCAGCTGTCTCTAAAGGCCAGCTCCTTCACTGCCGTGCTCCCAAGCTCCTCAAACAGTCGCCGGGACTCGTCGTTCATCCTGGAGAGAGAAGGAGGCCAATATTTATTAACTGGGCTGTGTGTTCTTCTGTGTAAGAGGGCTGAGGATTAATATAAGTGCGTAACCTTAACTTCATTGAAATTAAATGCAGCCTGTTAACGTTTCTCGGTACACTCCTCGTGGGCTTTAACAACATCTCAATAACAGAAAGGGATTTATGAACATGCCCTCTTTGTTAGACCAAGAACCAAAAGTATTCAAATGAACCAGCCATCAGATTTAACTTAAATTCAGTGTCCAGAAGGGCAATTTATTTAAGTTATCTTAGTTAGTCTTGACTCACTTTCTTCAGGGACAATTGGAGGTATTGCTCTTTTACATCTCTCCAAAATGCACATTCATTTTTTTATTTTGCACTACTTGTCTTAAACAGTGACTCATCATTTTATTAACTCCATTAACACTGGCTGGTGGACATCCTCTAAGTTGCGGCCAATTGTTTTCTGTTCTTTAATGCCATTTTTCTTTATTATGCATCAAATTTGAAGATGCCTGAATAAATTTTAAGAAGTAATTTAGTCTTCGATTCTTATAATTGTGACATGTATGTTCAAATAGGCTGTGAAGGTGACAGCAGGAGACCTAATAAGCACGAGTCATTGTTAAAACCTGGTTGGACACCATCCTTGACGCTTACTTATCAAAAACATTCTTCTCTTTAGCAGTGCCATGTGCCATTCATTTTATTCTACAAAACATTTATAAAGGTGAAATATCTTTGACCTTTATCTGAAAAATTGCCCGTGAAAATTGCTTTAATGTGTCTAAGGGGGAAAAGAGAAGGGTGTTGGACTGGAACTGATAAAACATTATGTGCTCTTACTTTGTAGCTGCATCATCAAAGGAAGCCACGAACACGAGTGTTCCTTCATGGAGCGGCCGGAGAAACTTCAACAGGTCAGAAACATCTGAGGATGAACATCAGATGAGCTATGAACTGTGTTTTATAGCTTGTTATAGCCAAGCCATATGTACCAGATGTGAATATATACACTATACAGTAGTGTCTGTTTTTTATTACCTCCTGCCCACATATCAAAGGTTTTCGTGGCCAATAGCTCTCCTGTCACCCCTTGAGCAAAGAGACATGAGCCAGACGTTAAATCAACACAGTTATCAGGAGCTTGAAATATTAATGAAACACAGTCAGGTCAAATGATGAAGGATGACCTTCTTACCATTGACCAAAGCTATGTTTAGTCCTCGGCCAACGTTGTTCTTCACACTGCTCACTAACCTGTGAGACAGAAACATAAGGCGTTGAAGCACCAAGTGCCACACATTTGGACATCACTTCCTTCCACATTAACATGAGTCTAAACACTTAAACACGCTGACTGTCACTTGAGAAACAACAAAAAGAATATAAAAAAGGGCCAAGACTACAGACAAAACTAAAGAGGACAGACAGACTGAAAACATACTTGCATTCAGCTCACCACACAGACTCAGAGGTCTGGTTATGATCGCAGTGAGGGAAAGAGAACAGTGTGAAAGCAAACCGAAAAAAAAACAAAAAACAAAAACAGACGGCAGGCAGGGGAGACAAAAACATAGAGGAAAGAAGCTGGTATGCAATAAATCTCACATCTTGTCCTCCAGGCAGATTTTGGGCCCGATGACGTTGGCAGCACCAGACACCAGGCGGAAAGCCAAATGTTTTGGAGGACACGGAGCTGAAAGTCCACATTTATACCTACGAGGGCGGGGTTCTGCTCAAAAATATACAAATGCAACATTGTCATGATGATACTTGACAGGATGAGTAGTCATAAAAATCAATTAACTCAGTTTTATTGACTTACCAGGTGTTGGTTCCTCGCTTGCACCTGAAAAAATGCACAATTTTAACACTCTAAATGCTTCAGTACAAAACCCCAAAATATTCAATACATTTATATAAAATCTATCAAAACCCTCACATTTTAGCTACGACCAGTAACTGCCAGATGAATTGCTCCGTCAATCAGTTAATAAATGAATCGTTGTAGAATTACTTTTCTTACCACTGAAGAAATACCGCACAGATGAACCACTCTCCCCACCAAATAAAGTGTTTGCCAGCAGCCAGGTGAGCCCCACCAACAGCAGCACAGCAACAGCTCTCACGGGGCCTTGTCAAGTCAAACAGGAAATGTCAATTATGCATGAAGAAGAAGGGAAAAAAAAAAAAACATTTGGGTTTGTTACCAGTCCAACAAGTTCCCCCAGAAGTTGAAAAAAGATACCACTGTTTCAACAAACCTGTTAATCTCATGATTCACCGTTTCATAGACCTGGGCAGAGACAGTAAAAAAAAAAAAGTAGCTCCATTAGAATGCCTTAAAATTCATTGTCAAGTTTGAAAAAATATATAATACATAAAATATATACACATAAATTATAAATCAGAAAGGACAAGTAGAGAATAAACAAGAAAAATAACAAATGCCATAAAATAAATGATACTTAATTGTCAAAAAAGAGAGAACATTTAAATGTGAATAACTTTAAAAAGAAAAAAAGAAGTTTAGCAGACATGCAAACTCTTGAAGAAATTAAAAATGACATGAATAATTCATTCGGGGGTTGGAGTTTCGTATGCCATCTTTGACCAAAAGCTTTCAATGTATTTCAGTGCTCATGTAAGATGACTCTGCAGACATGACGTTTGAAGGGATGTCATGGAGCAGAACCATGGCAAATACCCAGAAACAAAACATAGATCCGTTGACAACACACTTAATCACTTATATGGACTTTGATCCATCCACATCTTACCTCCTGTGCCCACGCTTCAGGCCAGTATCGCCTTCACTTGCCACCTTCGCTCAGTGGAAAATTAAAAAAAAAAAAAAAAAAGAGCTGTTGCTCTTGGCGCCCGGGAGGACTTCTGACTATTTCTTGCGCTGTTTCCTCATGGAGGCTCTCCTGGTATAAAGTAGCTTTCAACGAGAAGATGTGCTGAAGCAAATGTGCTCAGTCGACCATTTACGCGCGTCTTAATTTGCGGCTTTTAACAGACACCAAACATTTCTGTTTGGTTTACCCCATCTGTCTTCCGGATGTGTTACCAACCCCTCAACCGCCCCTACTGAGTCTGCGCAGGGAGGACACGTGACCACAGATTTATTTTAATATTTAAAAAAAAAGATACATAAAAAAATACATATATAAATATTTCAATGATTCAGTCATTAAAATTTCAATAAACATACCACCCCATAAATGAAAAAAATATTTTATCATCAATGCCTTTGATGAAAATATAAAAATATCGCGCGAGCACGCGACCTCCTCCTCGCGCACGCTGCTACTCCCTTCAAAATCAAGATGGCTGCCCACAGTGCTGTATTCTCGATGTCCAAATTGATTAATCCTTTCTGGGGTGGACGCCTCGGAAACACGGTCAAAGTAAGACAACACACCGCGGTGTGCTCACGTCGGTCGCGGTCGTTGTTGCGTGGCTCCGTGTTGACGTCTGTCATTTTATCTGAACACAAGGTCATATGCTTGATGTAATGCAGCTGGACTGGCAGGCTAGCAGGCTTCCCCCTGCTCGTTTTCAGCAGTGCCAACATTCATTTGGCTGCATTTAAGTTTAGCTAAACAACTTTTGACCCTCCGTTCACAAAACCTCATCTTTATTTTTGTTTTTCAGGTGCTTGGGACAACTCTGACAAGTCACAGAAATAAGAGCACGCTTACTGTGAGTGAATCAGATTAGCTCTGTGGGTTTAAATCTTGTTAAAATCAGCAGATGCGGTTTGTAAATGTGTTTGTAAACACTGTATAAGGCTGTAACAGTACTGGTAATGCTATTAAAAAAAAATCACAGCAGCTCAACAAAATGTTTATTTCCAGGCTGTGGGTTCATCTTTGGAAGTGGCTGTCTGTTTTATTGTAACCTGGGAGTGCTTAACATCTTTATTTCTGCCCTCTTGGGGGAGGAGAGGTTGTTATGCCTCTGTGTTTCCTACTACCTGTGCATCCGTCAGACTGACTCTTGTCCTTCTTTCCTTGCTGTCTGTCTTCAACAACAGGGAGAAAACATAGTAAGTGTCTCACTCTAATATGGTTTATTGGATCATCGTGCATTATTTCACATACAGGAAACAACATTACCTCTTCCATGTTAGGGCTGGGTGATGTAGAAAAAAAGATTTCTAATAAAAGACCTGATGTCAACATTGGTATACATCGCAGTGCCTACAAGGTCATGGGATGTCACATGACAAACATATAATGCATGTTTCTGGCCCGATAATGCCATTGTGATTTTAGTTTAATAACATAATAATTCTTGATTTACGACATAATAAAAAAATCTACCTACAGTATGATGATATTCACATGATTAACAGTAGCGATATATTGCCCAGCCCTAAATAACACTATCAGCTTTTACTGTGTAACTTTACCTTCACACACTTACTTGCTTTTTACTTTGAAGCACTGTACTGTTGTGATTTTGCATTTTCTATCAAATTATTGATTATTCGTCTCGTCATCAAATACCATATGATTTAAAATGTTACGATGGTTTCCTAACTTCCAGCTTTTTTTTTTCCCCCATGGTAAAAAAAATAAATAAAATAACTTTCACATATCTGAAAAGACCGGTTAAGCAGAGTAAACATTAGTCCAAATTATTTTTGTTCACTTGCAGCGTTATAGGGTTGCTAACAGAGGCCATTTTGAAATCTATCTGTCACGTCAGTCTAAACAGCCAAATTCACAATACCTTTTCAGGAAATCCATTTTTGTCCATCTTCTGGGTTTAGATTTTCAGATTGTGAACACATTTGTCAGAACAGCAAATCAATTAATCAGTTAACTTAAAGGTATGTTGAAAATCAATCTAAAAACACATGTTATCGTATGACAACAGATCAGTAACCATGTTTATGTATATAGGTGACATGTAGGTTAAAACTTGTAAAACCACCATCGTTTTCCTTTAAAGTGCTCTATCTGTGCCAATGTTACAGCCCCCTCCTGCAAAGTACGGAGGCAGACACACTGTGACCCTCATACCTGGTGATGGAATCGGTCCCGAGCTGCTTAATCATGTCAGAGAGGTTTTCAGGTTGGTTATACGTGGAACGTGACTAAGTGTTGACTACAGATTGGTTAGGTTATTGCCTCAACGTGTGTTTTTTGAATTCATGCTGTAGGTTTAGCTGTGTTCCAGTGGACTTTGAGGTGGTGCATGTCAACTCTGCTTTGGAGACTGAGGATGATATCAATAATGCCATCACTGCCATCCGCCGCAATGGAGTTGCCCTCAAGGGTAAGCAAGCCTGTTTTTTTGTTCTTTGGCAGAAGCAGCATGTGACAATATAAAAAGCAGAGCTCAGCTGTGAGGAGAACGTAGTTAATAATAAGACCATGACACCAAAGTATAATTGTGACATTACTTGACTCTCCTGATAGGTAACATAGAAACCAAACATACCATGGCGCCATCTGTCAAATCCAGAAATAATCTCCTTCGGTAAGAGTTTTAATGAAACATTTTGTTCCCTTGATAAAGGCTCTCTTTTGTCAGCTGGCTTACATTTCTTCCTTAATTTGATCTTTTGTGTCTGGTGATGATAGATAATGAGTATTTTTTTCCTGACCTTTCTCCTCTCTTGTTCCGTTGTGTGTTTGTGTGTGTGTGTGTATCAAAAGCACAAGCTTAGACCTCTATGCCAATGTGATGCACTGCCAGTCCCTCCCTGGAGTCCAGACTCGCCACAAGAACATTGACATCATGATCATCAGGGAGAACACAGAGGGCGAGTACAGCAGTCTGGAGCACGAGGTCGGTCACACAGAACAGAGGCACAATCAATACTATTGTTTGCCGGAGTGCGCTTACGCTCCCGCCTTTCTTTCTTTGTCTTTCTTTCTCCACAACTTGTTCTCTTTTGAAATGGGACAGAGGTGCCGTGCCTATTAAAAGCACAGCATGCATTTACGAAAACATTGATCTGATATTGTAGATCAGTGTTGATATTGACCTAACAAAACAGATTTCTTTGTTGACTGCTTTATGAAATTGTAACTGCGTTTTATAAACTTATAGAACTGCGTAAAAGTTGCACTTGTGGACACCTCTACTCACGGTTCTACTTAGATTTTTACTTTTACTCTAATAAACTCATTTTTTAAAAGCAAATAAAAAGCAAAATAGTTGGCAGACGATAGTCAATACGTTACAAGATTGCATTTCGGCCAAAGCGTTCTGCCTCTTTTGTCCTCCACAACTACTCAGGCTATAAACGGAAACCATATTTATGATACCAAAATGCTGTCCCTTGCCAAAAGATTCTCTGTTCATATGTAGACATCTGTTTATAGCGGTTACTATTTTTCTGGACATAAATTACTTGAACTTTATTTATCCTCCATTAGTCATTCACCTCTCTGTCTTGCTTTAGAGTGTATCAGGGGTCGTGGAGAGTCTCAAGATCATCACCAGGAACAATTCACTCAGGATCGCGGACTACGCCTTCCGACTGGCCAGGGAGAAAGGCCGTCATAGGGTCACTGCCGTACACAAGGCCAACATCATGTGAGTTGCTCTGACGCAAACTTAACTTTTTTTTTTTTTTCTATTTATGCAAGCCTGGTCTCTTGAGCCTTATGCAATAATGTGTGTTTATAAGTGCTGGAAATGTTTAGTGTGACCTTTCCTGTCCTAACAGGAAGCTCGGTGATGGCTTGTTCCTGCAGTGTTGCAGAGAAGTTGCCTCTGGTTACCCAGACATCACATTTGACAGCATGATTGTGGACAACACCACCATGCAGGTGATAGAAGATCAAATTACGTACGCCTTGAGTTTGGAAACATTTGACACACGATTCACCCGCCAACTTGTTTGTTTGTGTTTTTAGCTGGTGTCCAAGCCCCAGCAGTTCGACGTGATGGTGATGCCCAATCTGTACGGAAACGTGGTGAGCAACGTGTGTGCAGGCCTGGTGGGAGGGCCTGGCCTTGTCCCTGGGGCTAATTATGGCCATGCCTACGCTGTCTTTGAAACGGTCAGTGTCCCCTCTGTTTTTGGACGAATGAAAAATACGTGACTCACGTCTGTCAACAGCCTGTTGACTCAGAGTTTTGTCTCTTTCTTGTTGATTTTTCTGCATCGCTCAGGCCACAAGGAACACAGGGAAGAGTATTGCGGACAGGAACATTGCCAATCCCACTGCCATGCTGCTAGCCAGCTGCATGATGCTGGATCACCTTAAGTAAGCTTTTTCATATTAAAAAGTCACATGGTTCCATCTGTGATGTAACGCTGCGACTGCAGTATCCCAGTAATGTAAAATAATTATTTCTCCTACGTCTCCAGGCTTTATGACCACGCAAGTTCAATCCGAAATGCAATACTCACCACCATGAATGAAACCAGGGTAAGTCTTCCTTCACTGATAGGCCTCTCTTCTCACCTGTCTTGCTGCCATGAGGCTAACAGGCCTATTGTTGTGAGACAGGTGCTTAGAGGCCCAGTTGGCAGGTCTGGCATGTATCCTAGCGGGCATCACAATACATCAACACAAAGGAGCATTGTGTCCTTTCAGCATCACAAAGCTCTTATGAAGTGCTACACTATAATGTTATCTAACTTTACATTGTGTGGGTTTGGCATTAATTACGGTCCTCGAGCGCATTTAAAACCTGATCTGCCTGTCGCTCAAGGCAACGGACTGGAAATACATTCAGACTAATTTCACAGTTTTAAATGCTCCTGTCATTTCGTGCTTTTTAACTTCACTGAATTCATTTCAAGACATGAAGTTGTGAGTGTCCTTTCTTCTTCGTCTTGCAGTTGCACACAGCTGATATTGGAGGTCAGGGCACCACATCGGAGGTGGTCCAGTCCATCATGAGGATCATCCAGAGTAAAGGGCAGCTCATAACCGAGTTATAAACACGCGTGCTCGTTAGAGGTGTGAGTTTGAAGGGGTGTCTTTATCTGTGACAGGAGTACAGTGTGAGAGAGCATGTCCATGCATGTCTGTTTCCATAGCGTCACTATCACTGACATCAGTGTGGTCCCTTTTTTTTTTTTTTTTTTTTTGGCTTACTGACCAATTCACTCTGTACAAATGTTCTTTTATCCACACCTGTGCATTTCACGTATAATAACGACCTTTCCAAAACAGATTTTTTTAAATGCCTACCATTGTTAAAATTCCATTATCACCCTTATTCGATGATAAATTATGCCAGATCCATTACATTGAAAGTCTGTGTTCTTGTGTCAGTCACCAAACACACATTGGGGGTGATAAATATCTGAAATATCCCATTTTGAACGTGTATTGTCCACGCTGCATTCTTCACTGTGGATCATTTATTTATTTTCCAAATGTTACAGCCATGTCAATCAACCAAGATGTGCAATGTTCATTTAATGCCTTGACTTTCTTTTTTTTTTGTCATACTGTAACTTTGATATTAAGTTGCCTGTTATATAATGTACTGTGCTGCGCGCTCACATGAGATCAACTGTACGATGTAAAAATGATTTAACTGTTTCACATGAGGTGAATTATCTGAGGAGGTGTACATCATGCAAAAGCCGTCAAAGCTGAACCGTTCTGTTATGCTGGTGCCATAATAATCTTTTCACCGAGTTTAGATCACGTCACAAATGTACTGTCATCTGAAAGCCTAGCCATGTAAGAGCTCTTAATTCCTGACATGAAAGAAAGTTCTTCTATCTGTGGAAAGGTAAATATACTGTAGAACCAATATTATCAATAAAGAAATAATACCCTGAAGTGATCTTTTTGGACTCAGGTTTGTATATGAAACATCTCTCAAATACATTTAAGTAGATTTTCAAACTCTATACGCTCAGTTTTTTAAGTGTACATAGTGTATTTAGAGTGTATTTAGCCTTTAGAAAACTGGATGTTTTCATTGCTAAGATCACTTTAGATTTACCCTGATCCTTCTGGGGATAAAGATCATTGCTCCAAAAGAGAAAAAGCACACTGATCCTTCTGTTGGTTTCACAATTTCACGCTTCATCAACATCTTGTTTACAGACTTTGACGAGAGGTTGCTGTTTGACTTTTCATCACTAGGTGGCAACAGCACTTTCAGGACTTGCCACTAAACTGTAACCTGGAACAAATGGTGCACATGTGCACTCTGTTACATACACCTCTTCTGACAAGAATAAAATGCACCATACATGACGTAATCCACTGGATCACAATATGTGTGTTTTATCCCTGCACTGACTGGTGGTGTAACTGCACAAGACAAATAGGATGCAAGAATCTCTGACAGGCAGATTGTTTCAAACAGTTGGGAACATTTAAAATATTTCTAGGAATTGTGATTTCAAAGAATCGGTCTCTTGGCTTCAGTCGATGTGTTTCTAAGACTAATGTGAAGGATTTGAGCTTCTGGCTCTCTCATTTAACACAAAACCAGACCATCTATTATAGTTTCACCTGATCAAACCAAACCATCTATTGCCGTTTCATCCAGATTTTCCGCTACTCTGACCACACAGTCATACTAAGAAAAAGTGACCGCTGCGAGCCAGCAGCGCAAGGAGGAGGAGCAAATCGACATTATAGTGGTACATCATTCAGCAGTGACCTTCTGCTCAGTACAAATAATCCCAGTCCACCTCTCTTTCTCTAGTATGGCCCGCGGTCACAGGGCCACATCCCATTGTTATGGCACAGGCCAGTTTTGCATGTGCCTAATTCTGTGGGAAAGTTACAATCTGTTCCCTCTGGTAGAAGATTTGCATATTGAGTGAAGAGAAGTCTTTTCTAATGAGGCGCCTTCTTTTTTTAGATGTAGCTGTCCCCTGGAATCAAGAATCATTCAGTGTGCAGTGTGTGAAATGTGCAAGAAATTACTAGGTGTGTATTTTGGCTGTCTCTAACTGTTTTTCTCCCTCTTCATTCATGTCAGTTATTCACTCTGCACAGACAGAGAGTTGGCTCTTAAATGTCATTGCTTTTCATTAGGAATCAATCTTTGTGTGTGTGTGTGTTTTGTAAGTGGTTCCCCCACTCTGAGCCAGCTTTTTCTCATCATCTTGTTCCACTCAGGCTATTTACCTCACCGTACCTCACATTACTCCTCATCACTGTACAAAGAGCTACAAGCTTTCTCCCTTGTCACCCCTCACCTTTCGCTCCTCCCCTGTTCCCTCTCGAGCTGCTCTGGTCGCGCCCCCCCCCTGTGAGCCTCCGCTGGAGCTGGGCCACGAGGCAGATGGTTGGAGAGGGAGATGTTGCAACAAACCACTGACCACTTGACCTTTATCGGCCACCATTCAGTCCTCCTATAAACCTGTGAAGGGGCCCAACCTGCTGTGCAGTTTTTACTGCAAGAGCTGCCTTTTAACGGGTCGGTTCACCAAAATTACAAATAAAGGTCTAACCCCTAATGTGATCTACCCTGTCAAATAGTTTTGGTATTGTGTAGCCAATTTTCTTTTTTTTTTTTAGATATCTGTCTCCGACATTTGCGCTACCATTCCAATACAAATGAGGTTTATGGAGATTATTGCTTTCAGCTTTTGACAAATCACCCCGATATTCTGAGAGCTCAAAATAGTCCCTATGTACACATCTTGGTGTGATTATCTGCGGTAGGGGTACTATCTCTGTAAAGATGTTTCTGTTGAAATAAATATTTTATTCCTCTCTATTGCTCTGGGAGAGAGGCTGACACAGAGAAATCTGTGAAAACTTGTGAAACAGTTTTATGTTTGACATATCTATCTTTATTGTCTAGTCTAAGCCAACCGGATTTATAAAGGCAATTTCTGTGATATTGCTTTATGTAAATCCAAAAGGACGATATTTTGATATTTTATATATATTCACAGAGGTGTATTTCAGCTTTCTAGCACCCACTAAACTTTCAGCTGCAGGCTTGTTAACCAGCCTATGGTTTCTTTATGGCTGCTCCTTTACCAGCATCTCCTCCCTGCCTCTCCTTCGTTCCTCTCCTTCATGTCATTTTGAAACCCCCCCTGTGTGTGTAGTATTTTTCATTCGTTTTTAAGTGCTAATCTGAAGGGTCAATCCACAAGATATTAAAACATGTGGTTCTGTTATTGGCCATTATTCCTCTCTGGCTTGCTCCTGATCATATCCGGAGTCCTCCCTTGCTCATTCTTTCTCTCTCTGTCACTCTTTCTCTCTCGCACAGACATACTATTAAATCATTGTAATCTTAGAACCGCTGCGTAATTTCCACTTCATATGAACATGCCTCCTCTTATGTTGTTGATCAGGCTGCCTTTGCTACGTAGTGCATTTCAGGTGATTGTAATCAATCAACGTTCCCCTGATCAGGCCTTGCCGAGCACAGCTGCATCCAGTCAGCCAGCCCTGCTCTCTGTTAATGGGGCTTTCTTTCCACCCACAGCTATGGCTTAGCTACATTAAGCTACGTCAGCGGTCAGCTATTCCCCACTATTTGGGCCTGGCTGTGTGTGTTTTGGGCTTTCTGTGCGTCCTCTTGGCTCTCTCTTCACGAGGACGCCCAGTGTCTCCCTCATCGGACAAGCCCAATCAGACAGAAATATGGAGGAGTACTTGAGAGAAATTAGTGGTGATGTTTGCTTGGCAGAAATGGATGCAAAAAGAAACCAAGGAGGATGGCATGCGGAGGAATGAAGGGGAGAGAGTGTGGATATGGCTGGCTTGATGGCTTATACAGGGCAGGGTGGTTGGTGAGGTTCTGGTTGGATAAATCAGCATGATATATAACTGTTATTGCTTGATAAACAGGGAGTTCACTGGGCAGTAAGCTGTTCAAATAATCCATCGTCACCTTATCTTTCAAACTGAAAGGAGCCAATGAAGCATTTGACTCCTGCCTGCCTCTTTATCAGGGGCTGCACTGTGTTATTTTTTTTACAGGGCTGGTTTAACACAATTATTCTACCACCTAGGGAGATCATAAGACGCTTATCATCACAGTTCTGCTCAAAGTGAAACATTATTATTATTTTTCCTTTTCTGTTTTGGCTGCTTGACTGTTCCTATTTGAGGACTGATCGCTAGTCCGCCTGCAGAGCACGCATCTCTTCAGCGGCTGGTGTTGCACTACCTCGCGTAAGGACAGTCCTATGAGTATGCGCAGGCCAACATGGTGCTTGAACTTGGGTCACGCAGTTAAGACTAGCTTGGTCACCCTGGTATCACTCTAAGCTCCCCCACATAGTTACAGGGGGCTCCCCCACTCTGAGCTCATAGTCAAAACATAGTTTTTTTTCTTTGAAAAGAAACACACATGTTTGCTTTATGTGACTCCGGCACTTATCATGCCTTGTAAAAGAAATTTGTAACTCCGCAGTGCTCTCTGTTGTATCCCCAGGGGAGGAAATCCAAGGCAGGAGACATAGCTGTGTGTTTGTGTATGTGCATTCTTGTGTATATAAGCCCACAAATGTCTCATATATGTCTGCACATCTGCATATGCTTTTACTGGAGCCGTGTTCTTAGCTCCAGGCAAGAGAAACTGATCCTACCTGTGCTACATGAGCAAGCCCTTTACATGGCCCTGCCCTGGTCTTCTGCTCTGTCAGTGGTCCAGTGCGGTTAAATGTTGCAGAAAGGGAGGGCAGCATGCGTGTGGGGTGCTTTATTGCATTGTGTCTAAATAGGAACCTGTCTGTCTTGCTCACTTTTCCTTAACCACCTCACACAATTTTTTTCCCCCCTCTCCCCGGCACTGAAAGCCTCTTGGCAAAGTGAGACCAAGAGCCTGTGAGCTATTTCTGTTTGGTTTTATGTTTATGATAAATTAGGGCTTGTGTTTCTGTCTGGCTCATCTGAGAACGTTGATATGTCGTCTCTCATCAGAGAGAAACAGTTACCCCACCATTACACTTTGGCTAAATGTATGGAAAAGAAGGAAGGGAGGGAGGGAGGGAGGGAGGAGAGGCAAAAGCAGTGATTGATTTGTTATTTATGGGCTACTTGGTCCATCTAAAACCTGCTTCGCCAATATTTCTCATGCCCTCTCTCTCTCGCACTTTCGATCTCTCTATCTCCAATGCTTTTAAATGTTTTACCGTCTGTGTGCCGTTGCTGTGAGTTCAGGTGGCACCGCCAGAGTTACATTACATCAAGGCAAGCATGCTGCACTCATGACAACCTGCATTACACCGCCCTGATGTCATTACAACTCTGCTCCCCTGAAATTGGAGCTTCTTGGCACTTTGACAACTCAGCAACCCCCCACTTTCCAACCCTGTGTCCGCCAGTTCAAAAACAGTGTGTTCTCTCGGTTGCCAAAACAAAGTATATTTCCTAGTGACATTCGTGAAGTAAATCTTAAATCTTTTGAGCACCTTCCACGTCCAGTGACTCAGCCCCGTGCTCTCGCTGAGCGATCTCTCAGCTCCCACCTGTTTCCAGACACACGCTATTAAGAGAGTAAATATGTCATAATACGAGACATGTGCACTCCTTCTAAAACCCCCCAAATGAAAAATGTGGATTTAAATTTTATCCAAATCCTGTCTACTGTTATCCATATCTTATGCTCAGCAGTAGCTGTTAAATAAATTCAAGAGCCATTTATGTTTCTCTATTTCTTCCCCGACTCACATAATCTGTCAATCTTTCCTTCCTGGATCCTTTTTTATGTTATGTTTTATGTACCCTCCCTTGTCTTGAGTTTCTGCAGTACTCTACACTCTGAAGCATCTCTAAAGAGTTTTGATGAAAAGAGACTTCTGCAAATCCACCAGAAAACACAGCTTTGATTATATATATCTCCATTCACTGTGACAGCCTGGTCTGGCAGGATTCTTGTCTGTTGCTCTTCATAAACGCCGTCTGGTTCCTGAATGAAATTTGAAGTCTCTAGGGGGAGGGGGGGGGAGAAATGCCATTGTTCTAACAAACTGTGAAGAGGAACCGTGGCAGGCTGTGCTCGTGTTACTGTTCACACAGAGCTGTATTGAATATGTGCTAATGATAAAAAGTGAGTATGCTGACTGGGCACTGTCAGAAAAAAGTATCTGGTGACTGCTGGAGTGGATTTATGGCGTGTTCAATACTGGTGAGGCAACTGGGAGGTTGCAGACAGGAAGTGTGCTTCTAACTTGCAGCTGACCTCGGGGCAGGCTAATCGGTGACATACCTGTTATGTCCCAATGCAAAGCCACCTAAGACAAAGAAGATATGAAAACACGGTGTAGAAATGACCTGCCTCCTGTCTTCCTCTTTTATCTCGCCATCTTTGTTCAGTCAACTCAATCTCTGGGTAAATCCAGGCGGAATGAAGCAGTAAGCATCTTCTATCTCTGACTTAACCGTTCTCAACTGAAGTACTGCCATTAGGTTTTATCACTTAGGATATGTCTCTTAGGTGAAAATTCATTTTCAGCCTTTATCCCGCTTTTGATGGTATCTTATGGAACAGGTTGAAGAATCATGAAGGAATAAAGGTGGAATAATGGAGTCAGTCTGGTTGGATGGCAAGAAGTCTGTTGGCGTTGTATGCCTTGGATCAACCGATAAACAGACTCGCTTTTAAATTATATGATTTTCAACACGTATCCTCAAGAAAAACGCTGTTGTTATTGGCTCCCAGGGTAAAGGTTTGGCACTTTTTCACATTCTTTCACTGCTGCTGACCTGATATTTCTTTCAGCAGCCCCTCAAATGCACATACCTGCCTGGCCCCTTCCCTTTACTCACTTCAAAGGTCCTTCACCATCCTTATCCATGGCTTCCTATCATCCTCTTGCCTAATCTTAGAAAAACAATGCACAGAGCCCAGTTGAAGATACGCCGTGTGTTCAACATATGCCTTCATTTTTCATATTTTGCCATGACCTCATGCTGTAATTTTCCAAGCAATTACTGAAAGCGGTAGTGTTAACAGTTTATTCCCTACACAGGGTAAGCACTATCTATTTTTACAGGACTCCTGCACTAACTTTAGGTGTGCACACCGTATCTGCATGCGACTTACTGTGTGGCGTTCAGGCTCATTTCAGCTAACTACAAGGCAACAAACATCGTCCTCTACACTCCTACTAAGATATGGGGCATTAAATGATTATACCTAATCATGGAAAGAATCCTCAGAGAAGCTATTTATTTTATTTATTTACTTATCCACCAACAGCATTATTAAGACCTTGATTTAGGACTGACGGTACGGGGGGGGGGGGGGGGGGGGGAGTCCTTTCAGCAGGTAGGTGGAATTAAAGCTGCTGGAGAGAAACCAAGCACGGGGTGACACTTAATGGCAGGGAGTCAGGACAATCACGAAGCCCAAGCTCTGGCGTCTTTTGTTCCCTGTCAACTCCCTGCATCACCAGCTCATTTTCCATGGAAATATAATACATAACTCCGCTCTAATCCCTGCTCCGTTCCACTAAACAACTCAAAGACGCACAAAGACTGCATACTAAATATAGCCCTGTCTTTCTTTTCTTGTCACACTTGTTCACACCCGCTCAATGCTATACGCTCTCATAAAAAGTTAATCAAGACCTTTGCTTTTATTTTGACATCGCGGCCCCCCTCGGGATGCCTTTAATCTTGAGAAAATGTCTCAACTTCAACAGCAAATGACATTGTTTATATTTATAACTATGGAATTACTCATGCTAATTGCCCACATGATGGCTAACATATGACCCCATGAGAGGGGCTGAATTGTTTACGCTACTCTATATATGAACCCTATTGTACTCAGGACATCCGCTGAAGAGCTAGGAAGGACAGGGGCCACCCAGAGAGGGATTACTTTGTTGTGAGAGCCTAACATCACTCACTAATACGGTAATCTATATGTCTATCAAATCCATACACTCTAATATACCAGTTGCTCGTAAAAGACGTAATGAGGCGTGCATGAAAGAGATGATATTCAATGCCTCAGAAGGCTCTCTGGTTTTGACAGGGAGAAGGAAGTGGGAAAGGGAACAGCTAATCCACTGTCAGTCACTGAAACTTGTCATCCATCCCATTTGGCCGGTTGATGCAGTGTCATTACTGCCCTGTCACAGCCTTGTCATACAAACACAGGACGGGGCCAGACTGAGCAGTAGCAGATGGAGAAAGAAACGGAGCTCACGCTGCCATGTTGGGTTGCCAGTACACTCGTCTTACGAAAGGTCTGCTATGCCACTTGTCAGGATACGAAACTGTTTGTTCTAATATCCAAAACTCTTAAGTAGTAGTGACGCCTCTGCCCAAAGAGAGGAACTAAAATTTGGTATACTAAGATATTTTTATGACTTAAATGGCCAAACTGTCGCTGGGTTTCCACAAGCCTGTTCTGTCTCCTCTGCTTGGGAACTCTGGGGTCATGCTCCCCAAGAAATTATGGGAACGCTGCCACAAACACGATCACACTACAGCGCATACTTCACACTGGCACCATCAGCTTTGTTTGATGTGAACCGTATCAGCTGAAAGTTGATCATGATGTGTTGCACAAACAAAATTAAGCATACGTGTGTTGGTCTAACGAAGTTACTCGATCAGATTAGCACCCTTGGTCAGGCTGACACCCCGAGCCTGATCAGGTGTTAAGACTCATTTTACACATGAGGGGGCTTCATTAAACAAACAGAAATACATAACACACACACACACACACACACACACACACACACACACACACACACACACACACGCTGAAACACCCCCAAGACTGAGGAGAGGCTCTCCGCAAAGGGCACTAACCTGATACTTCACAAACACACTCTGGTGACTGACACACTTAATGTTTCATTGACTGTAATAGGAGATGAAGACCATCTTCTTAAACACCCTGTTTTATGAATGCAGGTTTGTTTCTTTGTCGGCGTGTCTCTGCATTCATCTTCTTCTTAAGTACCCTCATCACTTTTTCGTGGTCGGAGTTTTTCCACAACATGACCAAACAATTTCCTCCTTTAGGCGGAAAAACAAAGCAACATAAACGCTCCTATTCTATTTACTGTCCTGTGATCTCTGTATTCTCTTTGGCTCTTTGCATCCCTCTTCATTCATTCAAACCTCAAGAGCCTCTTCTCACCCAACCCTCCCCTCCTCTCTGCTTATGGAATAATGACAACCAGCCTGATCTAACCAGCTCCTTAGTGGCTATAAACTCAGGAAACCCTCAGATGTGCGCTTAGGACTTAGAGCAATCGTTCCCACATTATTCCGAACCGTGCTTCAAAGCGAAGCGGTGAGTATCTGCTGGTAATGAGTTGTTTCCTGATAACACCCTGGTATCAACACAATATGTCTAATTAAGTAGATTGATTACAGCAAATGATGCATTGCAGTGCAGTTGAGGAAAACATATATTAGGCGAACAAACAGACCTTTTGTTAATCTTGGCTATAAATACAGTTGAGTAATTTTGAAGTTATTACTTGTGGTTACCTCTAATTTCCATTAAGCACATCAGATTTGGTTCATACTCCTATTAAATATACCTCCACTCGTGTCTCTCCGTCCAAAGCAGCATCTAGCCAAGCCGGGATTTACGCCGCCTGCCACATGGAGCTGGTTTGTAGGTTCACGCTATGATAAATCACAATAGTGGAATAACCAGAAGCAAGCCTTTTAATACACTCCCACTCTTAGCATAGGCCAGACATTACTTTCAGTGTCCAAAGAGTTATTACATGAAATTACACGCGGCAACATATCATTGCATGACACTTAGTACATAATAGACATAATGGGTCCACTTAAGTTATAGCATAAGGGAAAAGGCTAGTATTTCAATGTACAAACCCGTTCGTTGACACAGGCACACACACACGAACACACAAACACACAGATACGATCAATCAGACGAGGAACTACATTGACATGTAAACATACCACAAGAGGCTCTCTCTTTTCTCTCGCTCTCCACACAGAGAACTATTCACCCCTCTTCCCCCGCTCTCCATCTTCCTCGCTCCCTCTCTCTTCCTGGCTCCTTCTCGGCTCTCTGCAGCCCCTGACACTGAACTCATTCAACCTCTGTCTACCTTTTTTTCCACCTTGACAGATAAATAAACAGTATGATCATAATCATCATTAACACTATGACGTCAGCACTCTCCCGCACGCAGAACTGCGCATGATAAGCAGGTATGTGGAAACTATGTTGTGACTGAGAGTGCGCGCGTCGCCACGTGCATGCGTGCCATACATGGAAACAAACACACGCGCCGTGTACACCTCGGATTTGAACAGTCCCTATTGGACTGGCTCGTTTTGATAGAAAGCACAACACCTTTGAGGAGGCACGAGTGTGTGTTTTCGCGTGTCCACATTTGGGCCACAATCCATTTTCACTTTTAGTCCTCCTTATAGGTAAATCATCGAGAGATGACTTCCAACTTAGACTTACTTGGCTTGGTACTGTTTATGTTTCATTCACTAAAACACTCCAAGTTCAAGTTTCCTCTTTGTCCGGCTTCTTGTATTTCTAAAGTACCTCTGCTGTCTGTGTTTTGAGTTTGTTTCCAGCCGCAACTCTTCGTCCGTCTCTTCCAGTCTGTGTAACATTGTCTAACTCGGCCCATCTTTTGGGGGTTTACAGAAGGAGGTTCCAGGATTCAGGGAAATCTGTCCAAACAAATAGCTGCAGTTCATATGGTGGTTATCTTTACTCCACTGCCGCTCTCCTCCACACCAGAATTCCCGATTGTTCAAAATCTGTACTGCATCAAGACAAACAGGTACACATGGCCAGGGGAACCTGCTATAGGTGGCCTCACAGCAAGGCTGAGCTAATGACCCCCTATATACCCTCCCTTTCGCCTCCAAGTATCAATCAAGTACAAAGTACACAGCTGACTACACATGGCAGTTTGATTATATTTTTGCCTAGAGCACCAGAAACCAACAATTACTCCATTGCTGGAACCCCACCTGACCCCAGGTCTGCTGTGTGGTACTGAGATCAAAGAGTAACTTTCTTTTTTTTTTTTTTGGACGCACAATGGCAACGTCAAGGTCTTAAATCAAGTTGCGCAAAGATACGAAATAATACTTTTGGAGCCCCGGAAATGTGCTCATTTGTCATTTAGATGCACACACGTTCAGACAAACATGTCCACCGTGACTCAGAGACACGCACACGCTGTATGTGTATACGGTTGCGATGGTTACTGGATACTCCATGTATTGAGGATGTGGTCATGGACACGGCATCATCAGTTGCACATTCACAGACACACACACACACACACACACACATAGCAGGTTGTGAGTCCAGATTCAGTAGGGGGTGTTGGCTGACATTGAGAAAGTGGAAGAAATTTGGACAAAAAAACATATTGACCCTGCCAGTTTATCCCAGAGACCCCCGAAGCGCACAGAGTGCTATTCACCACATCTGCATCTCCATCTGCATACTCACTTCTCACACTCACGCTATTCTAAACAAACTTCCATCTGTATGGAAACATGCGCCACACTATGCTGCTCGCTCATGTAAATGCTCTGTGTACACACACACACGCGTGGACGCGCGAGCACACGCGCGCACAGGACCACACTGCTTCCCGCTGCCATCGCACTCCACAATCACACAAGATTCCTCGGGCACTATACCCCTGAACCGTGCACTTTATTCCGCTGTGACGTCAGAGGTTTTCCCATTTCTTGCTTTCTCTTCGCCAAACACTGGCAGATAGTTCCCCACCCTCTCCTAATTTACGCTCTCTTCCTTTCCGCTCGATCCCTCTAATTCTTTCTCCTCATGGTGTCTGTTTTTCTTTCTCCAGGATGCAGATATCTCTTATGCTTGAATTACAACCTATCCCGTTTTCCTGTTCCCAATCACTTCTTCAGAGGGGTTGCAGGATTAGGATGCACAGATGGATGGGCCGATAGTGTGTGCAGAAAGGGGCAAGGAAAACACTGGTGGGGGGGGAGAAAGCTTTCAAAGTTTGTTTTAGTTGCAGTCTCCCGTGATTGATAGTTCAAATGGCACATCCTTAAACATAACTCTCATTAGTGGATCCAAAAAAAAAGAAAAAACATTTCAAAAGCATCGTCACGCTGAGTTAAAACCATGAATGCATTGTTCTGTTCACCGTTTAACCGCCCCCCTTCCCCTTCATCTCTTTTGTGCATCTTTTCTACCTGGTTCTTTCTGTCAATATATTTGCTTTGTTGTTTATCTTTCCCTTATCTGAGCCTTTTGCATGTTTGCCGTGCACACAGAAAATCCATCATTGCCATCCAGCAGTAAAGGGGCTCTGACAGATTGAGCAGAAAAAAAAACAGAGCAATAAACCAAGTGAGGGGCCACAAAGAGAAGAAACAGATGAGAGAGATGATAAAAAAACATGTAGGTTTGAATTCTTGACAGTTCGAATGACCGTGCAGAAAATACACATGTACTCCAGACCCTTCTGCAGAGGAGGCCAGTTCTCAGGACCCCTGAGTGCATCAATTTTTTCTACAGCCGAATGCCAGTTTTCAGTCTGATGGGACATTTAGCTCCAAAGTGTACACTGCTTCTTGCACTTCATCTTTGAGCTGCTGATTGGCTCTGTAATAAGGAAATATATGGCCTGCATCAAAGTTATTCTTTGTTGGTTTCCTATACTATTATGTGTTGTAATATTTTAGAATATATCTGTGGCGAGTGGGTTGCCTGTGAGGAATTCTTGTGGGCGGAAAGTTTTCAGCAGAATTGTGGAAGCCTCTCTGCAGAAATGCGAGATATTAAAGCAGAAGAGGCATATTCCACATCTAACATATTTGTTGAATAGAGGCACAAAAAAAAAATGCTCACAATGCTGTGCGTTTCAGAAACAGTTTGGGTTTTTCTGAAGGAGAGAAACTTTGACAGCTGGCATGTCTGGACCAAATAAACAAAGGATCAGAAATAGGCTGGGTTTATAAAACCAATATTCATTAATCCATTTAAAATAAATGCCTGAATCGGGGGGATTGTGATTCTTGATTGGCTCAGAAGTTGACATGAAATGAACACATGTAGACTACTTCTCTTTATTTCTATTCTATTTTCCATCATGCACGGGCACACCAAATATGCAACTTACTGTAGTCAGCCAAAGAACATATTCACAAAGCGCTGCTTGATATAACTTCTTTTATACTTTCTATTTGACATCCCTCTGTGATCTATTTGTATCTGCGAGGACTGGTGGATCAAATCAGTCTTCAAAAGCCTCCATTAACATCCAACTTGGCATTGAGAATCACAGGTCTGCCGTTCACCTTATTCATCTCTGTCTTCTACAGCTATTAGAATGACAAAGCGCGCAGAGATAATAGCTGTATTCCTCCATGAAAAGTGGTTATGACTTTCAGCCTGCGACCATATGCAGAGCTTGCCGCGCTATGATGAATTAACTCAACACTCCACGCTCCACGCTTTGAAATTTCACAAACAGATTATGTCACAGACAATCTATCTTTGAAGTGAGCATAAAGTAAACAAGACGCATATTCATAATGTCCGCATTTCATAGCAGCGGGACGTGGGTTTACGCAGCACTTGTAGCTCAGAGACACGCAAATTTGATCCCAACAACAATAATGTGTCCTGCCAAAGTGCCTCATTAATAAGTGTCCTTGCTTACCGGCGCTGAACTCACAGCTGTGGTTACTTCATAAATGGGGATTTTCTAAATATTTCATTAGTACATAAAAATAAAAAAAAATGCATCAATCTGGTACATGTCTACTTTAAAAGGAATTTGTGTAAAACTCTGAAAAGACAGTGTTGAAATTGATTTTTTACATCTGCAGCACATAATTCATGTATCTCATGGTAGGTTATTTATTTAGCCATGCAAATAGTTTTTATTTCTCGGGGGTCTGAGATATCGGAGATTTCTGCTGTCACTTCAAGTGAACTTAATTACAGCAAAGTACAGCAATATGACACTTTTTTTGGTGGCACTTTCTGCCAATGGAATCGTCCCTTTGTTAACAGCAGCTCCACAGATTGCCCAGTGTAAGAGAACAGAAAAGCTGTTTCTGGAAAAAGATGTTCCCACAAACTTTATTCTTTTTTTTTTTTTTTTTTTGCCGTGAACAGAACAATAAAAATTCCTTTCACTTTTATTGCACAGGGCTGGAGGCAAAGAAGAATGATAGGAAGATATGATAGTTAAAAACCTGGTTGAACAAAGATAGAACTGGAGCTGTGCGATTTGGGTGAAGCTGCGATGAAAAAAATCAAATACTGTTATTTTGTGCATAGATACGGTAACTTCAATAAAATATTTCACCTCTGTGGCGACGTATAAGAGCTATAACGTCATCATCAAGTGAAAGTGGAAAGCGTTTTTTTTTTTTTTTAAACAGTCAGTGACCGGTTTGCAGAAGTGATTCATGCTTGTAGCATCTTATGGAAAAGAGCTCTGAGAATAATAACAGTAATAGGACCTTTGATAGAAATAAAACTTCCCTTTATTGGCAAAGTAATCTCCCACAGTATCTTTTCCTGGTTATTATGGATTCACAGAAGATGAATCCTAAATTCTTCGTCTCTCTTCGTTATTCAAAGCCAACAGTTAATGATTCCCTCAGATGTTCCTTAACCTTCCAGTGCCAGCATTATCAGACCAGGTGTTGTTCTGAGCTCCGCACTTCTAAACCTATGAGGCATGGCCAAATTGAGGATTTCCTTTAAGACAAATGGATCTGTTGGACTTATTGTCCCTCTGAGTGAATGTTTAGTTAAGCCTCATTTCTTTATCACGAGGTTCATGGTAGCTGTGTTTGTGGTCTCTGACAGAGTCCAGAGATGAAGCCAAACACTTTGGACCGAAAAGTGAACTTGATTGAGTGACTGTTTTTAGATTCAGTTCAGTGAGTTCCAGGACTGCCTCCGTCCTTCTCTTCACCAGGCAGGAGGGGGGCCCTGACTGACCTGACATGGCTGATTCATAAGCTCAATGCAAGATGTTTTAGGATTGTCAACACCTATGTTCAAATAAAGAGGTCCCTGAGAAGAGTCACCGAAAGGTCTCTGCATTAGAGACTCCCTCTCAGAGGAGAACAGCTGTCATTTTTATTTCTGGCATGATACGAGGAGCTGAAATAAGCCCTAACATGTGGGAGAAAGTACAGCTAGAAATCCCAGAGGAAAAGGTTGTCACAGATTGAGATATTTAAAGGTCCCAACATTCCTTTAAACTTTAGCGCAGGTCTTCAACTGTGAGCAAGAGATGTTCCACCTGATGACAGTTCATGGTAATATAACGTGGGCCGATGTGCTCCCAAATAAAATATTTCATTCAGGGAGTCTTTTTCTACAAGGGAGTATTTTCATAACCTTGAAACTCAAACTAAATCTGACCAAACCATCTCTTTGTCTGTTGTTTTATTGTCCCAGCCAGTGCCTTTTCTCTATCTTACCGCTCCTTAGCCTCCTCTCCCGCTCTTCAGTGGTCATGTGTAGCTGTTAAACGACCAAAGTGGATTGTGGATTAATTTCGCTGCCTTACCGCTTTGTGACAAAACGTCCCGTAAGACCGGAGGAGCCAGGATAATCATATTAGTGCGATTCTCAGGGAGCTTACAGCCCCCACCTCCTCAGCGGCAGGACAGAATGGTTTTGACTGAAGGAGACATCTGATGTGAACCTGGCGGCACCAGTGGAGGAAAATGGCCAGGTTTTCTGACATCATGGGGCATTTCAGTCTCTGCTGGCCAGGGATCAATGGCTTTGGGCTAGACAGACAGTGCCCGAGGGTAAAGCTGGTGTCTGCATGTGTCTGTGCTACTGGGGGCAAATGAATTGGAATTATATAATTCGTGTTAAATGCCAATGAACTGCAGTTTCCTTGTTATTTGCAGCTTTAGGGGAAAATTAAGAGGAAACAGCAATTTTCTTGTCAAAATAAATTTGGGTACATCGCCACCATTTGCCTGCTGGGTTGGATTTCTGTCTGCGCATCTGTTCAAAGCGTGTGCATAAGAGTGTGCGTGCGTGTGCATGGATTTATGAATTCACTCATTATGAACACCTGTGAGTGTTTGCGTGTGTCTCAGCTGCATTTCCATACCATCACGCGTGTGTGTGTGTGTGTGTGTGTGCGAGGGATGGCCTTGACATTAAAATTGAAAGACAGCAATTTTTTTTCTTTGCACTAACCTTCACTGGTCTGTGTGTACACAAGGGTGTGACCTACTGTTGGCCTGGCTGACTCAGCCAAACGGCATTCCTGGATGGGTGGAAGTTCACCGGCCGTTGTCCACCAGCAACAAGGCCAGAGATCACAAGACATCGGAGAGAGCTCTGAATAAAAACACAAGCGGCATGTATCAATGACTTACACAAGGCATGAATCATTACAATGAGGGGAAGTGCTTTTGTTGTCTTTCCCTCGCTCTCTCACACCCACACGCACGCACGCACACACACACACACCACATGTGCATGCAAATAAACCCTGCACTCGGTACACCTTCTTCTCTCTCTCTCTCTCTCTCTCTCTTTCTCTCATGTACTTCATAGGTATGTACAACACCCTCCCTCCACTCCTGGCTGCACGCTCCACCCTCAGTCCTAGAGGACAGGCTGGTTGACCCAGGAGGAGGGGATAGTGGGGGAGGGAGGGGAAGGTAGAAGCAGACGGAGCTCAGATTCATTTCTGCTGGTGCTGCTGGAGGCACGGCACATTGCAAGAGCATAACGTGACGCACAAGGAGCCGGGACACACATGGCTATCAAATGGATTACTCTGACATATACTTGTGAACTCCAGCAACACAAGGACAATACAATCAGCAGCCACACAAAGGACTTCCACAGACCCCGCAGAGCTGTGTTTCCACACTCACAGAATTAAAGGAAAAACAAAGTGAGATTTTTTTTTGTGTGTGTGTGTGTGTGTCCACCCTAATTCATTGAGGAGCCAGCTGATATTACACTGAGCGGAGAGACTCGGATTGACAGCACTGAAGATGTCAGTGTTTTGTGTAAAATTCTGAGCGCTTTTTGTCACCCTCGGAGTGGAATAGAAGTAAGTGCATTTCATTTACTCTGTGCTGAATGTTTAATTTGGTTACTATACTAATTATTGTACTGATTAGATTAGTATAAATACTTCTAATTATAATGCTCCAAAAGGGTCTTTCTTCACTGAAGATATTTTACAGCTCAGCGGTCTGTAGGAACTCAAACTTGTTCATGTTGTGAGTCAATGTAAATGTTTACTGACCAATCTGGGTCATCTCCTGTGCATTAACGGTATGTATTGTCCGCACAGACGCACAGGCGTAACTCACGTATGCAGTATTTTATAATTTGACTCTTATTTTTTTTATTAATGTTTTAATTTTTAGGTTTTTTTCTCACACTGAGTAATTTTTTTATCCTTGGTATCATTAATCCTAATTTTCTGATTAGTATACGACTAATTCTGTTAAAACAGTAGTAAGTCTGGAAACACTTTATTTGGACAATGCGCCTAGGCATAGTGAGAATGAGAGTATTTGTAACATTTGAACAGTTGATCAGCTGAGATTTAAAAAATTGCACCACTGTGTTGAAGATTGGATCAGGTTTAGGAACAAAAAAAACCCATCTTGGTTTGGGTGTGCTCATAAACTGTCACATATACGTTTTAGAAAATCTGTTAAACATCTACAGACGAAGGGAAACTGGTGAAAAGTTACAAATACTGTTTAATCTGAGGGCGGACTATCCAAATAAAGCGTTACTTCAGTTTTCGTTTTTCCTGGAAGAAATCTTGAAAAAAGAAAGAAAATCTGTGTCCGTTGATGAGAAAGAGGAAAACATTTAGAAACACCTGTTTCAGAAAATGCAGCTTTGACTCAAGTGAATAAATTAATGTACAGATTATACACTGAAAAAGTCTATTTAGTCTTATATAGCATATAAACTGGTGTATGATTCTTACATACAAATCCAAAAAATAATTTGGATGCTGTCATCTGTTTATGTTAAATGATTAAATATCAATTTAAGCAGATTTGACAAGCAGATAGACACGTTATACGTTATGCTTTTGATGAAGTCATGATACTTACAGTATGTATTTACCATGCCTGTCAGTCCCGATTTCAACACATGTAATGTATGTTAATATATACAGCATGCCCAGGGCTTGATTGGAAATATTTTATGGCCGAGCCTAACTGAAAATGCATGTCTTCCTCTAAGTTTTTTCCACGGATTATCAAAACCTGGAGGGAACTGTCAGGTTGTTAATTTGATCCGCTCCAGGATGGACTTGTAGTGGTGACGGCTCTTAATGCTTTGTCCCCCATAGTCACCAAGACGAGAGCAAAAACACACCGAGAGAAAAGGACACGCGTGAGAAAGCTTACAATGCACTGACAACAAGGTGAGACACGACAAAAGGCATACATACTCACCTTGGGGTACTCTCCTTTTGTGTGCATGTGTGTGTCCTTTTCTTTGTGTGTATGTGTGTGTGTGTGTGTGTCCTGCCCGTATTTTAAAACACAAAAAGGTCTTTAGATGATAAAAAGGGAATTTGTCATCCCAGGCTGGTTTTGTGTTTATGGTACACACAAGTCTACGTCTTCAAAGATGATTGATTTATTTCCTGACTTTTAAAATATTTGTACTTTATATATAAGTTAGAAGCTCTTCCTCACAGTGAAGCAAGCAGTGATCTCAGAGCAGTTTGTCTTTGTCTTTGTTTCCACCAGTGTAATCGAAGCTGGATCGACTGATAGAAATATTTTTTGAGATTGAGAGCAGGAAGCTGTTTGTATTATCCAAAGTGCTTTAAAAGGGTTTTTTCCATTAATCATACACTTTTCTTATTTTTTTGTGTGTTTGGCAAAATCTATAATTTGCACAAAATGACTTTCTTGATTGTAGCTGCCATCAGGAAAAATCATCATCATCATCATTACTGTTATTTTCATGGTCAATTTAATCTGGTCTCTAACAGGGAATCTTTTCATCGTGTACATTTCATCACGTGGCACGGATCTGACCATATCAACTACAAACCTCCAGGCTTGTTTTAGCTCATGTGGTAACACAGCGGCCCAGTTTCCATTCTTCTGGGGAAATGCTCTGAATTTTATATCAGTTGTGTGTGACACAGAGAAGAACTTGTTTTGTTTAGGGGACATGCTCGTTGGTAGTATGCTGGTTAATGATACATAACGGTCAAAAAACAGTCAGCGGTCTTATGAACGGGCTTTATCAGTGCTGATAAGGGGACTTGGACCTTCTTCAACACCAACACACCAAACCTAGCGAGTTCTGTCCACTGGCTGGCGTGTTGTGGAAATAAACTCATAGCAATGTTCTCTCAAGGAGCACTGTAGGACACGCACAAAAGAAATATGGGCTGGTAATGAGTGTATTTGTGTGTGCAATGAGGTGTAGTCCCACATGATTAACATTTAATGGGTTGTTTTGGCAAGAAAATAAAAGAATAAAGCGTTTACTTTTATCACTCGCGCGGGCTGCCGTCTACAGCGGTGACCAGAATGACACTGGTAATGAAAAAGAGGAATACATCACGGATACAGAGCTGCGAATCAGACTTTTAATGAGCGCTGCAGGTGCCTTCACAAATTGAAATATGAATGTATGCAGAGTACCCACCTGTCATTGTACCAACTCATTCAGACGGGGAATTCATGCTGCACATGAGAGTGTCAATGGGGATCTAATTTGAAGTGAGTTTCTGCTGCGTGTGAGAGTACCAGAGAGGATCTAATTTACTGATATATGTGGTTTCTAAAAAAAGACAGCATGGTCATATTTGCTTTATTATGTAGATTCTATTCTGCAAAGCCCAGCACCACATGACTCATCCAGACTTTCACTGTGTAAGAATCTATTGATCAGTATGTAAATAAAGTCTTTTGCCATGCAGGAAAAGCGGCACAGCATACCAAAGCTTAAGTATATCACGCGGCGTGATCTAATTTACGATGCATATGTTTATTTCCAGCTGGCATCGACGCAGATTGGACCATTTTAATCCTGTTTCCTCCTGCCAAAGTCTATTACTGAGGATGACAATTCATATCAATGAGAATAATAATAACCACATCAGAATTTGTTTCCTCTGCAGTTTTCATCCTTAATGACAGGAGATGGGCTCGGTTAGGACAGAAGAGAAGAGAGACACGGGGTGGGTGGATGAAAAAAACAGGGAAAATAACAAGTGAGCGGGAAAAATATGAAGGAGGAAGAAGAGCAAATTAGACGAGGAGGTCGGCAACAGGTTGTCTGAGTGTACATCGGGCTGCTAATGAGGACAGAGAGGTCCTCATTAATCAGATTGGGTCAAAACTGGTCAAAGGGAACTAATGAAGGGACTAACATGCACACACAAGACAGGTGGGGAAGTGATGGATCTTTCATTATGTCTGGATTATTGCACACAGTGCCTAAGCACCTGTTTGCCTGCCACCACCATTTCATGTTAGTCACTGATTAGCTTTAAATCTGCCAACCAGGCTCATCCACACTGTCAGCGTCTTTAAATGCAACATGGCGCTCTGTGCATGAAAGAGTGAATGTTTCTCTGCCACGCAAGACATGGTAAGACAGAGGAAGAGACAGGCAATATTTTGACATCAAAACACAGTCGACAGACAGGAGGATCACTGACCACCTCAACTTTTCCACATTTTAATTTCTTGGCAAAAGTCATTTCTTATTTGACTATAATTAAAACTTGAACTTAAAGGAGCATAGCAGCAGATTTACATGTTGCAAAACATCCATTGTATTCTGCACGAAACACAATGTGAATGTCTATTAGCAAGCTTGAGTTATGTAAACCTTCACAGTCAAGATTGAGTTTGCATTGATTTCTGTTACATTATTTAAGTCATCATTAAGTAACATTATTAGTAAGGTGCAGACTTCAGATCAATCTGTGCTCAGGCTGCATTACCACGCAGCAATAATGCAACACGTGATACAGGCTTGATTTGATCGCTGTGGCAGCTTATGTTATACAAATTTCATGTCTTAATTTTCCTATAATACAGCCCCGTGATGAGCTGGTGACTTGTCCAGGGTGCACCCCGGCCCTCTCTCCCTAAGTCAGCTGAGATAGGCTCCAGCCATACTGTGACTCTGATGAGGACAGAAAATAATGAAAACAATGGGACTGTGCAAATAATGGCACAAACTCTAATGGTATAGCCTGCATTGGCAGCTATAGAAAATGAATATAAGCTGCTCGTAAGTTATTTTTTACCTCACCTGAAACCAGCCACAGTCCAGCTGATGAGTCCAATTCGAGGGAATCCAGATTTATTAAGTATCCTCTGACCTTCTGATTATTTGGAATATTTGTTAAATTGACAAAATAGCCAAATACTTACATTGCTTGTGTAATTATTATCTCATTCCAAAATGTGTCTCTAGGACATTTTGTACTTTAGGATGATTTAAGAGGTCTTAAACACAAACAGAAAGCTTTTGAATCTCCGCATAGCTGGAACATGACGACATAATTTGTTAAAGGGAATGACCCAAACATGTGTGAGCAGCTTTAAAAGAGGACTTATACGTTGAAAGATGTTAATGGCCGGTAGATGTAATGGTTTTTGGTGTGTTTTAACTACCTGTTCCTGTGCTCCCTGAGGCACTGTTGACCTGTGTACATAGGATGGGGAGGACATGAAAATGGATGGTTGCACACCAGTTTGCATCTGGAGAGAAAAGCAAGAGAGGAATCGACACCACCATTAATCATAGTGATAGCTTTAAAGTAATGGGTGGAAGCAACATACTCTACTAACTACTAAAAGCAGTGTCTACAGTCCATCCAGCACAGCGAGAGGAATAATTTGTGTTCAACATTAAGTCAATCAGACAGATGGGAATGCCGTGCGGTGCTTGTGTTATTAAAGAGAGAGCAAAGCAGAATACATTTTCGGAGACAGGGGATGTAAAGGAATACGTTAAACAGCATTCAGCACGGCTCTGCAGACAATATTTACCTTCTATACATACCCTCACTTTAAGGAATTTCCTCTGAGGACAGGGAAAATCGGCGCCAGAAGTTTTGAGCTATGCGTGGGTCTACTGCATTCGAGGCATTGAGCAATTTTTTAAGGCAATCCGTCTTGATTTCTTGGATTCACAAGTCATGCAAACGAGGCATGTGCATATTTGGGAAAAAATGTTTTGTGTCCTTTAGGAGTTCACGGAAACAGGGGCAAACTCTGAATATATCAAAACAAGGCTGAGAAATGAAGCAATCCTTTGTGAAGGAAGAAATGTCTGCATATGATTTACACATAAGTCTCGACACCACAACAGTAGATTCTTCCTACTAGTTTTTTTTTTTTAAATAATCCAATTTTATTCTAATTTGGGGGACATTAGTCTGGCATTTCTGTAACACTGTAGATTTATGTCTTAGGACAAACTGGTATTATAGTACCGCCCCATGTCATTACACTTTATCTTCACATAGGCATGCTTGAAAAAAGGAATTTCACATCCGAATTTAGTCACATGAGCAAATATACATAATAAGATTATATGAGGGTATAAAGGAGCGCTGTGGCACAAAGAATCCTCTCATGAATTATGCTGTAATTACAGAGAGGGGCACAAGGATCCTCAGGTCCTGACAAAGAGAGGCCAAGAGATTCCTTGATGAAAAAAGGCCCTGTTGTCTAAACCTCCGGTTAAAAAAAAACTTGAAAGAGAAAAAACGAGAACGAGATATTAAGAATGATCTTTGCAGATTTAATAAGCGTTGATCTTGGTTTAGACATTTATGGCAGAATTATGGTCACCTGGTGTGGCGGCATGGTTTCACTCACACCGAAACGCTGTCTGACTGAAGAGGAATGGTCACGCTCTGATCCTCTTCCTGTCACCCACGACTCTACCTTCATGCTGACTGGCTAGCCAGCTGGCCTGGCTTGTCATGCATTCATCTGAATACATTCCTTTGGCAAAGCCAGCATGCAACACTCGATAATATGTTCAGCTGTGTTATCTCATGCACCCAGCAGTGAGTACGCTATTACTAGCAAATTGGCCATTAGGTCTCAGTAGAGTAGTGAGAACAACCTTGTAATATCTTGTTAGTCACACTCAATTGCACAATACCACACTGTAGTTTCCCTCGTATTTTTAGAAGTGGAATATGCCCGTGCACCTATTCAGTGCATGTGTATACCTAACCACTCCTCGTACATTCATCAGAAAGATATATCAATCTGGTGTCAATCAGCACACACAGCGATAAGGAAGGCAGCATAGCCCTCTTTAGAGCTTGGCCACCAGCTCTTTCCTTATCACCCCCTTTCAACAACTCTTTTCGTTTACCTTTTCTGGGACGTTTTTTCAATTTCCTTCACCACCCTTCTTTCATCTTCCTTAATTTTTCCTCTCCCAGAACTTTCTTCTACATGCAGTTTATTTGGCCAAGGATGCCCCAAGCGTCCCACGACTCTGTTTTTGAAATTGTCATCTGATTCCTATCAACCTTCTGTTCTTATGAGCCATTTATTTATAAGCATAAGAAAAATAAATGTAAAATTCATTGAGATCAAGACAGAGTGTGACCAGGGGAAGAGAAAAGAATGCACGAGCCTATGAGAGAAAGCTAGCGAGGGGAGGGAATGAAAACAGAAGAAAACAGGAATGTATGGGGGTAAGCATGGGATGAGAGCGATTATGAGAGCGGAGGTGAAGGAATAAGAGTGGTGGGATAGCGGGGAAAGCTGTCAAATCAACCTTGAGAAAATATGAAAAAGAAAATAAACCAAGTTGGACTTGCGTCAAACAGAACTTGAGGCTTTGAGAGATGGCTAAACACAAACACTGAAGACTTATTAAAAAAATTGGAGACAGCACCAAAAACATAAAAATAGTCACAAGGCAGCATGATCTGTACAGTCTCTGGCTTTCATTATTTTCAGTCGCATCTCATAAAATTGTTGAGAAGAAGCTATTTAAAGTGTATGATGTGAAAAATGTAACAGATGCACCAGAAAGAGCCCCTGCGAATCATTTCTGCATCTCTACAGGCGTCAAGGATTCTTGGTGGTAAGATGAGGAAAAGTACAAAATTTCTCAGCTGACTAATTTAAGGGCAATCAGAAGAAATTTAGGCTCAGAGGTCAGACAAGTTACAGATATCGTGATAATACAGAACAAGTAAATTGTTTGTTGTTAAAATCTGCCGATGGTAAAATCTGAACTTAGACTTAGTCTTGTGACCAAGTCTTGTGACCTTTGGCATCATTAAAAAACAACAAAAACAACTTTTCCACATTAACACATTGTTTGTCTTTCAGGAATGGAAAGCATCACTTTGAAAACGGACTGGGATGGGTTAGCCCTCTCCTCTCTGGTCACCACAGGAAGAAATAATTTCTCCTCGTCGTCATCTTTGTTTGTCTCTGAACTGACCTCCCTCAATAGTTCTCACAGTGGGGGATCCTTCTTCGGGATCTTCCCTGAGAATGCTTCCACCACCACGCCTCACACCCTGCCCCAGCCCAGGGCGAGGGACCTGGGCCTGGCTCGGGCGGAGATCGCAGTGCTCGGGTTGGTGCTGGCTCTTACCACCCTGGGGAATAGCTTTGTGCTGTGGGTGCTGCTGAGGAGGAGGAAGCACAATGCGCCCATGCACGTGTTCATGGTCAACTTGTGTGTGGCTGACCTCGTGGTGGCCCTCTTTCAGGTCAGTTCACGAGCGACTTCGGCGCGTCACGAGAACATGAACGTGTTTGTTGAAGCAAAAATGTCTCTTTAAGATGGCACAGGTTGCAAATTGCAAACAGTAAACTTTAACTGTGGTTTAAGGTGGTATAGTACCTGAATTGTTTTGCCACACTAAATAGCTAAACTATGGGCACAAAATGCTAATTTTAACAGGGTAAAAATGACATAAAATTCAGTGCTACTGCATTGAAATGTAAGGTGTTCCAGCTATTCGCACCTGTATGTGACAGGTCTTGTCCATAGCAAAGGTATATGACCTTTTCTATATTTTTCTTTCTGTCAACAAATCCAATGAAAAGACCAAAACCAAACATGTGTTAGCCCATCTGTCAGTACTCTGGCTTTCCTCCCCTGTCTGTGGCTTTTAAACATCCCACAAATATGCAGTTTAATTATTTTTAAAAGGCTCTGTCATTTCTTGAAATAGCTGGGCAGCGTGTGTTTCCAGCAAACTGGAGTAAAAGGTGGATTTGTTGGGGACTACTGTCAAGCTGTGGATTAACACACATTTGGCAGCGGCAGTAGCAGACCAGAGTCAAAATAAATTTCAGTGCTAATGTTCACGGCAATTAAGGAACATGTCACCCAGTGCAACACTGTAGACAACAATGGAGGTCTATGACCGAGAAACAGAAGGTGTCAGGACTTGCTTCTTAGCCAGACCAATTTGTTGTTAGTTTGAATCTTTTTACAGGATTTGTTGATCAAAAGAAATAAAATAATTCTTTTTTTAATCTGTGTGTCCAGGTTCTTCCTCAGTTGATATGGGACATCACAGAGAGGTTTCAAGGGCCAGACTTGCTCTGCCGGTCCATCAAGTATTTGCAGATCGTGGGCATGTTTGCTTCCTCATACATGATAGTTGCCATGACAGTAGACCGACACCATGCCATCTGCTGCCCATTGCAAGCTTACCGTGGGGGAGCAATGTCCCGGTGGAACACCCCTGTCATGGTGGCCTGGGGTTTGGCGCTAGTCCTCAGCATACCGCAGGTAGGGAGGAGTGAACACGCATACAAACAATACCTCCCTAGCACTTACACACACACAAAAACACGTAGCGAAATAGGAAATGAGAGCTCAGCAGGCATTTACACCCTGATTTCTCTGGTCAAACTCAAGATGTTGTCCTATTTTTAGCTCCATGAGGTCATTGCAGTTCAGTCAATGAAATGGAAACTGACAGTCACGTCTGTGGGTGTGCTGACCACCTCCTTTTGTCCGGTCCGTCAGGTGTTCATCTTCTCTCGCTCGGAAGTGGCTCCAGGGGAGTACGAGTGCTGGGGTCACTTTGCTGAGCCATGGGGGCTGAAGGCCTACGTCACCTGGATGACCGTGGCAGTCTTCCTCCTGCCTGCCCTCATCATTACCATCTGTCAGGTAATGCTGGTTTTGCTGGCGGGCTGGACCGTCACTAATTGCACTCTCCACAAAGAGCCATTGACTAGGATTACACGCTGTAGGCAACATTATCCAATAATGAAGTGTGTGGCATGAATGAAATTCTGTTTTGTTTTCATTGAGGGCACATTTGGCAGACATTGTTTGATAACTTGTGGGGGGCTGTGGGTGGTATTATGTAGCATCCCATGGTGGATAGGCATTCTGGATTGCCTCCCATCAGCCCTGTTGCTCTATTTAGGGAAAGATATTTCCAGGGTCCAGCTATTTCCCCTAATTAACACAGCACTTGGAAGACCACTGCTGAGACGGCTGCTCAGAAAATCTGCCCACTCTGAGAACCTCCTGCCAGGAAGTGGAATGTACCAGATCTCAGCCAAACATAGAATCCTTGACCTTTTTTCATTATCGAATTTCAGATTGTGAGGCCTCAACGGACTCTTTTTCAGGCGTATCATGTAGTTTCTGCAGAAGGAAGTTTGCAAATGACTCATTAAGCACATGTAGTTTAGCAGTGCACAATGTATTGTGTGGACTGGAGGGCAGCATCTATACCTCATGAAGCTATTTGAAGTGGAAGAGGAGCAATGCTTGGCAGTCACAAAATTTAAAATCATTGTCTATGATTGCTTGATTTCAGATCTTGTCTTAGTTTCTCAGGAGAGCGTGAGGGATCATCTTCTTGCAATAAAATTTTATGGCAGCAGAGTGGAAGGAATACCCATATTACATAAAAATGTCTGACCCTGGTTTATGACAGATGGTGAAGGCCAACACACACACACACACTCTCCCCCTCTCTCTCTCTCCCCCTCGCTCTCTCTCTCTCTCTCTCTCTCTCTTTCCTTTCCAATTCCCTGTCACTGTAGAAGCAGAAATGTAAACAAGATTGTGTGGAGAGAGCAAGATAAGCATCTGAATCTGGCTCGTGCCACTCATAAAACTTAATCCCCAGGCCCTGAGGTCTATAAATGTCTTAATATAATGCCTTGTCATATTAATCTGTGCTAATTCTTGAAATATATATTCCCACTTTTCAGATAAGGATCTTCCGAGAGATTCACAACAACATCTACCTGAAGTCGGAGAGGATGGTGATGGCTGAGTTGAAGAAGAATGAAATCCTTTTCCGCTTCCACAGCTTTAAGAAGGAGGACGAGCGGGCCAGAGAAAGGGGGAGACAGGCGTCAGGAGGAGGGGGCAGGGACGGGAGAGGAGGACAGCTCCTAAAGGGTGTGAATAACAACCCTCACAGTAACAGCCATAACAGCCAAGTGGGCGAGTGTTATGACTATGTACCGACCACCGCTATTCAGTACAACAGTTGCCGTAGTGACCACGTGACAGCAACGACGTCGCCTACACAGCAGCAAACCCTGAGCAGCTCAGATCGCCACGAGTCCTACACGTCTTTTGAGCTGCCCTCGGGCTCACCCCGTTGCTCCCTGGACTATGCCCCCCAACACCCTCCAGCCGCTCCGCCTCCCAGCATCACCAAAGCCATGTCCAAGACAGTGAAGATGACCCTAGTCATCGTGTTGGTCTATACTGTCTGCTGGTCGCCTTTCTTCATCGTCCAGCTTTGGGCGGCCTGGGACCCCAATCCTCCAGACCAAGGTCAGCCACATACTTGCTTTTACGAGCGCTGCGTATTCATGATGCCAGCCTGACTGCAGCATTCACCTATGTTTGTAATTAACCCTAAAAAAAAAAAAAGACACAACACAAGCAGACATCTGGTTATAACTATCGCCAGCGAATTACTTAAGTTGTTTTCCACAGATGGTTTGATCCTCCTTAGACCAGTTTAGCCATTTAATAAGCCTGAATGTGCAAAACCTGTTGTGCACTATAAGCGGCCAAAAAACAAAAGCAAAACAAACAGGTCTGCTTCATAACATCAACACCTCGATCAGTGCTGTCGTCCACCTTAGTGAGTCTACACACCTTGTTCAGGCTCAGATGTGGGAGAGTGAGTGAAATACAACGTCAAAAACAATGTTTATTTTTAACCACAACCAGAAATCCCTGGATGACATATCTGGCCTCTGTACATTCTGGCAGACAAACAGCATCTGTTGATGTCTTTACCGGCAGCCAGTGATGGAGTAAGCAAGGCTAGGGTAGCCTTAACTTGTGGCTGGTGGCATGGTCTGAGTGGGTGTCCTCTTAAGCTAAAGACAAACATCAGAAGCCAATAAATGAACTGTTTACATCCCCTCCTGATTTTGCAACACTGCCAGATGTTGACATTTCATCAACAATGGTCCAAGCCAGCAGCTCGCGCACGTCGTCGCGTAGATACACGGAGCAAAGCATGTGAGTTTGCATGCACGCACGCGTGTGAGCGCACGCACACATGCAACGTGGACTCACATGCAGATACAAGTATGCATACACACATGGCCTGAGCGCTTCCTGGCAGGCAGCTCCTGTTCCCGCTGTGCACAAACACACGGAGCTGATTATCATCAGCTTTGTGTTCTGAAATCAGTTTGTTCTTATCTGTTGTCCTCAATTGGCCGTGGTGATATCAGCATGTTTTGGTTATTACATAAAGAGCTATTATTAGAATTTTAAAAAAAAGATGAGAAAGGACGTATGCGGGGCTACAGTCGCTATTTCTAGAGGAAATAAAGTTAAAAACAAACAGAATAAAAACAAACAATAAATGGTTTATTTTCAGGTTCAATAGTTGCTGCACATATTTATATTTGTTTCGTAAGAGAGAACAATGTCATGTTCGCTGTGACTTCCGGTTGGAAGAATGTTCTAGCCGACAAACTGCACATTCACACTTCCATGTGGGTGTGTACTCGTCCCTGAATCTACATGTGTTTATGCACTCTGTCTTATAGCATTTGTGTATGTGTGCAGGAGTGGCCTTCACTATCCTGATGCTACTAGCCAGCCTGAACTCGTGCACCAACCCGTGGATCTACACGGCTTTCTCCAGCAGCGTGTCCAGAGAGCTGCAGCACCTGCTGCAATGCCGGTCGAGGCCTGGCCGCCGAGGTTCCCTGCCAGACGACTCCACCACCACGCACACTTCCACCACCAAGGACAGCCTGTACTGACCGAGAGTGATGAAACAGAAACAGACACACAGAGACATGTTTGAAAGGACGTGCATGAGTGCACATACCCCGTGTTGCAAGGACGTGTTGTTGCACACAGCTCGGCACCACCACAACCACCTCCAGCATCACAGCCTGAGAACAGAGAGCACTGACCTCTACCAGATGTTTCCAACGACAAAGGACAGCTGTACTGTCAACAGGCTCTCTATCTGTAATCACCTGTCTTCTCAACCCCAGCAGTGAGGAAGGGTGTCATTGAAGATGTCAACACCATTTTATGAGGACACTGTAGAAAATACTATGCGGTGACCGTCAGTGACAGCATCTGCAATGCAAAATGACCTTGAAAATAAGCAGTTTGAGTAGGACCCTGTGCCTTGATTCATACGTGAAATACTCCTGCTGAGACAGAGCAGGATCACAGGAATGCAAGGGGTGGATCACTACATTAATGGCGTTGTGGCACGCCTAATGTACAAAGCAGCAGACAAAGCCACGGGTGTAGAGAAAACAAAGCAACAGGCCGAGGGAGAGAAACGTACAGACAGTAAGAGAGAGCGAGACAGCTGCTACACTGAGAACAGACAGGGGATGACATGGATGTTACAGCTACAGGAGTAGTCCTGAGGAGGCTGTCGTCGAAATCTAATAATGAAAACAAACTTTGTTAAATCAAAGAAAGTGGATTACAGACGGATGCTCGAGGCTGAATTCATATTCGCTCAGATGGAATCCGGTTCCAAAGAACAATAGTCATTTAAGAGCAAGACATACAGAAAGTCGCTCATGAGGATGCCGCAGTAGAGATGAGACGCTGCCCTGTGAGGAATAACGTGGGTTAACCCGGACAGGAGGTGGGGTAGGCCTAGGAGGAGACAAATGAACAATCCAGGTTTGCTCAACCAACCGGGACACAATCATGTGACTGTATTTTGTACTAAGGCAACATATGAGGTACACGTTCATACAAGTATGAAACATGAACATGAATGTCAAGCAGGAAGGAAACATTCACCAGCATTCCATGTACAGTGAAGTGTATTTATTGAAAATGTAAGGCACATTAAATGTTGAATGTAAAACATGCATTTGTAACGGTCCGACGTGTGTGTGTGTGTGTAGTAGATAACAAGCAGATGCCAAACCAAAGACTTTTTAAAGCTCAACTGTAGCATTAATTCAGGTCTTAACATATTTACAAAGCTCCTGTGTGTTACATAAAGATACTCCCAGTCAAGCCAAGTGCCTGTACTAGACAGTTGAGGGGTCTCCTTAACTGGACTCATCTTTGAATGATGTCAGCCATGTTATAACGCCAGAGCAGGAATCATTGGATATGTAATATCACACCATGAGCCATTTGTTCTTTTATCTTTTTATTTATTGTTGTATAAATGAAAATATACATCTCTATATATGTATATATATATATATATATATATATATATATATATATTTCAGTTCCTGTTACTGCCGTATGATCATGTACAGTTTTATATCACATTTTATCCTGCCTCAAGTGTAATGTATTATGCCCTGCAACTGCATGACAGACTTAAAATAGTAATGTTATGACTTTTATATATATATATATAGTACAATATATATAGTATATATAGTACGATATATATATCGTACTATATATATATGTATAGTACGATTATATAAGCAACTCTACATACAGTAGATGTGATAACTTTCTGTGTGTATAAAATAAGATTACTGAGGAGGAGGAGGAGGTTAAACTTTTTTTTTCCAGACTAGATGTTTGTGAAAATAATGGTGACTCATTTTGGAAAAGGAGTAAGTCAGTTCAGCACATCCTTTTATCATGTGAGAGCAGTGTTATGTGAGTCTGCAGGACAATACGGGGATGCTTTCAAGGTGTCTCTGGAGTGATTGTCTGTGCAGAAGGAGAAGCCTCACCTTTTCCTCTGTGCGGTCAGGGTGTTTGGGCTTTCAGCACGCCACTGTGAATTTGTTCCTGAGACACAAGCCTCCACTTTGATTCTCTGCCAAATTAAATGGTTACAGCAACAACGTCCTGTGTCTCACTTTGTTATATCAGGAAATAAATGAACGTCTCGCGAACCCTCGGGGTGTTCATGTATTTTCCTCATCCTGTCAGGAAGTTGAGAGGCCAGAGGATGATTCTTCTCAGCTGAAAGGGTCAGACTTCAGATCCATCCAGACTACAGATTGACGGGAGAGGCCAAACACATTTAGTTTTCCATCATGCTGTCTGTACAGCTCTTAGCGAGCGACGGCTAAATAATAAATGTTTTCCAAGAAATTGAGAACTTGCTACCGCAAACACCCACTAAAATTAGACCCATGATTATAGAGAATTTCAATGTGACTCTGTGTTGTTTCCTGAGGATAGAAGAACTGACAGCAACTATTATCGCCCTGACAACCATCATCCCCCTGTTGTCAGAGCACATGATAGATAGTCTGTAGGGTAGGTCACTGCTTTTTTGTAATCCTGTAGTCTGTCAGAGTGGGTGTGTTTATGCTGAACATCCTGATGCTTATGGTTTCCAAGCTGAAGTGAGGTTGATGTCTAAACTCAAGGTCACTTCTTCATTACGAGGGGCAGGGCTTCCTGCTAGGCCTGTGACTGCGATGGCGTGTAAGGGAAATAAATGAGCCCTCCGTGTGGCTGTCGCAAGGGCAGGAAAAAAGGTGAACTTCCCCCTCCGAATCAATTTAGGGTCAGCCAAGGAGTGCATCCAGTGGCTCTGAAGAATGGCGGAGCCCCCCAGCCTTGACCAAAGTCAGCATAAATCAGACCTGGAGCCAGGAGCTTTACTACACTGAGCAATGTGTCTGCATTGCTTAACTCAAGACCCTTCCACGATGCAGCTACTAAGCCCATTCCAAGACACTGGGAGGCATATCTGACCCCAACAAATTACACAACCCACTCCAGTGTCTTTGTTAGCGGAGAGCACTGGAGCATTTTACTTTATAAACAGAGGGAGAAAAGAGAAAAAAAAGAAGCCAGACAATCAATCATGCCTTTTCAAAACACCATTTATTTTCTTTGTTTCACTTGTCTGTCTGTCAAAGCAGCTGGAAGTTATTTTGAGCAAGAGATTTTCCTCACATAAAAGCATCTGCACGCACTGCCTTTGTTTACAACAACAGTTTGATTGCAACTGTGTCTAAGGTGATGTTTGACATCAAATATAGCCGCACTTTTAATTTTACTGGCGGCAATTATGATTCCGTACAAACACTCGCCTCAGGAGAGAACAAGAGTCTGAGAGCCATGGGGAATCAAGGTTAGTTTTTTTTTTTTTTTTTTTATCACTCTCGCCCACCTTGTTTTCATTACTTAAAGCGTGGTTGCGTTCACACCTCAACAAGACCCAGTCATTTTTTTTTTCATCATTGTAAACACAGGCATGTGGACAGCGTCTGATAAAATCCTCTTTATGGGAGCTCATTCAACAGGCCTTCACGGGATTTATGTGCAAAGAAATGGTTTGTTGTCTCTGCTCCTGTTTAATCTATAGTATTTCATGGCTCCCGGCCAGCTATGAGCAGTGCACGTAAATGAGATTATGACTGTGGTTGACCTTTTAGTGTGAAATGCGAAGGGGATGTCTATGATGATGGAGGAAAAGACAGAAAAAGAGAGAGAGAGCAAGAGAGAAGGGCATTTCCCCATATATGGTTGGTTTTTGACTGGCAGCTGCATAGACAGTCAAAACGGATTAGAGGATGCCCAAACAGGAGAGGAAGAGGGAGATAACACGGGAGAAAGCACAAAAGCTTGGAACTGACAGTGAGTTTATTCACTCCAAACACAGCCTTGGTGCGGTTGAGGCAGCTACACACAGAACATACCTCACTGTACATACAAATCCATGAAATAGCTGGAACAATAACTGTTATTGTAGTGTGAAGAAGGGGAAGCCAGCGTGAAAAGGATACAGTCTGTTTTCTGAGTGACTTACCCCCGCTGTTTGTTGACCTTGTTCTGCTTCGCAAAAAGTGTGAAGCACGAGCAGGATAAACAATTCGCATGGCAGAGACAGTAAGTGTGACTTCATGTGAGAATAGTTTGTGCGACGCCAGTTTCCACATTGCTGCGTCTCACTAAGCCCATCGGTGTCTGCCCCCGGCGTTAGTGTTTTACACACACCTCTGTCAGAGTAGTTTTTCTCTGCCTCACGGCACACACACACACACACACACACACACACACACACACACTCCTCTACAGTGACTTGAAAATTCTTGAAAACATTTTGTCTCATGTGATAAACTGATGATGATGAACTTACAATACTAAGCACATATATACCTCTAAAAACAAAGCAGGCATGTTTGGTTACTCTCAGAGACCAGCAGCAAAGAACAACAAGATTTTAAAAAAAACTCTGATAATAAATAGAAGGAGGTAAAATGGGTGGTAAATAAAGACACTGGCATGAGGCAGATAACAGTGACAGTGCAAACAGTAAAAAGACATGTGAGCATATATTGGATGGATTATTTATATCGATATTATATTTATACTATATTATTAATGTATTGTATGTAATAAAATGTTGGAGTCATACAGTGTTGGAACACAGGATGCTTTGCTTTGTTCAATCAAAACTAAAAAAAAAAATATATTTTGTCATTATATAAAAATAAATGTGATCAGATGTATTTGTTTGGATGAGTTTCAAACAGAAAACTACAAACAATGTAGCACTGAGAGTATAAGACACGACTTCCTGGGAGTGCATGCGCTCTGAAACAACAACAATCTCGAAACGTTTCCCTCTACATCCGCCCTGATGTGTGGGCCGGAGTCAAGCACTTTCAACTCCATCACACAACAAAGAGGAGGACGAGTCTTGTGTCAGCATCGACTCAGTGGCCCTCTTTGACTGTTTGTTTGTTCGTTCCATTTATATCCCTCCATCCAGCCGTCCCCTGGCCCCCTCACTTCCCGAAGCCTAATAGGTGACTCCGTGAGGGAGTGTCTGGATTCACTCCAGTTCATGTCCTCTCTGAATTACCAACATTGTCAAGACCCTATTGTCTAAATGCCAAGGTGACAGAAAAGAAAAGCTTAGATATGCTTAAACCATGAAGATACGTGTGCATGTGTGTGTGTGCGTGTGTTTCTGCTGACAAAGCTACAGAAAAGCAGACACAAACATCTTGCACTCTGTACATCATGCAGTGTTTACGTGTGTGGCTCAGGTTTCTTATATACAAAGTTTACATTAGTCTCATGGGAGTCGGTGAGAAGTTGCGCTTATGCTTCACTCTACGTGCTGGACAGTGTGTACAAACAGTGATTCAGGCCAGCTACAGAAATAGACATGCTAAGTTTAAATCTCTCTCTTACAAACTAGATCACAGAAGCATAAGATTGCCCCGAGTACATACAAATGTGACAAACCAGAGTGGAGCAGATGCAAAAGGACAGGGGCTCAAAGTGTATTATGCAATGTGTTGCATTACTTTAGCAACAGCTGATAGTGAACCACTAAAAAACACATGTAATCTGTTCATGAGGTAATAGCTGGCCTCGCTCGCAGTCCAACGGAGGCTTTACAATGCAGCTCAGAGCTGCCACGGTGTGTTCAACGGACGGCACTGCACCGCAGCCAGTCAGCCAGGCAACACCAGGAGCTCCAGTGCCCGTTTACTGATTTCATTGTACATTAAGACAGAAAACAGGAGAGAACATCAGCTGCCGCTATGCTGCTTCAGACACCTCTCCTTGACTATCTAGGAATGCCAGAGGGACAGTTATGCCTCTCTGCAGACAAAAATAGCCCTGATTTCCACTGAGAGTTCAGCCGCAACCTTCAAGCTGAGCAAGTTCACTGCAACAACGCGGTTATTTTTCACGGTTTTGTCAACCGCTATAATACTTTTGCATTAGTACATTTTTGAACGTGAACAAAAAGTAGTTCACGTCATTTTCCAGCAGTAGAGCATAAATCTTTTGTGGGAAAACCGTCAAATCATACATCAAGTTGACAATAGAGTGTTGCCTTTCAAAATATCTGGATAAACATCCTTCATCGCTCCCAATCGCCCAAATAAAAATCCAAAACCAAACTTCATAGTTTGACATATGCTGCTATGGAACAAGAAACCTTCCAGGCTATCTCGGGGAAAAAGGAATTTATAGAAGAGGCTGTCTGCTGCAGGACTGTGAACCAACACATCACACAGGAAGAAAAACAAGCCATTTATTCATTTTACTGGAAGAGACAAATACACTTAGCCTGTTCAGGCCTGTTCGGCCAGTGCAGTCACGTTATTGACATTACATATGCACAGAGGTCTTAGCCCCTCTCTGTTGGTGTTCGGCACATGTGTTCAAGTCCAACGTCTTGACGTAGACTCTGGTCTACATGATCTTTATTTGTTTGTTTATTAATGTGGTCCATGTTTATTGTTCGGCTTTATCAAAATAATTACAAAATCCCATCCATATTACCAGACAAAAGTCACAATGAAATCCATCTGTAAATTGATAAGACTGATGACATACAGACATAGTCTGAATAATAATAAAAAAAAAAAAATACAAAGACTGCTACTCTTGCTCCTCGCCCCAAAGCAGAACATGTGGCAAAAATCCATTTTAGGCTTGCCACCACACTGGATGATGGATCGTTGGTCGAGCGCCACCAGAATTCAGTCTTTAACGATCCAGTGGTTAAATAGTGATTGTGAATCTGTTTATGCTTGGATGGTGCTCTTAGCGCTGAAGGCCATGTAGTAGACCAGGATACCAATGAGCGCAGCTACCACCTCGGTAGACACCCATGGGCCATTCCATGCACCCTGTAGAGAGATGAAACACGAATAAATTAAAGAAAGCTCATCAACAAATGATGACCAACTACACGGTCTAGTTTTAGGAACACTCTGAGGTTACTGCTCAGATTGGACCTCATGTCACTTCATAAGTAGACAATGACCAGTCATTTTTTAAACTGTGACTTTGGATTTTTAAAAAAAATAAATACAAAAAGGACACATTTATAAATGAGCAATCACAAAATATTTTTCAAAATATCATACAGTCCAATAAAAAAACTGTTACTGTACTGTACTGGGGAGGGGAATGCAGCAGAAACCATTTGTTTAACATTAATCAGTGTAAATTCCTCATTTTAAACTGGATTGTGTCCAACATAATGATATCTTCAATCTGTTACGTGATTAATGTTTGCTTTAGACGGTTTCTTTAGGAATAACCTGCGATCACTAAGTCTCTTCGGGGCAGCGGAAAAAGCTCTGAATACAGCAATGATGCATTATCGCCTTTCAAACTGATATGCCAAACGTGTTGGCAAACAGTCGGCTGTTTGCGCATTCAGCAGATACAGAGAAACACTAGCATTCATTACTTGTCATCTTTCTGGCTGCCTAGTGAACACAGGTGTGATACTCACTCTCTTTTAGTTCTGCTTTCAGTCTCTGCTACATGAGGCAAATCTGCTAAATGCACCACTTCATCAGCTAGTCACTAATTTTGTCTGTTTGCCCGTGTGGTGCTGGGTAGCCGGTGTACAGTTGAGCTTTGCGAGCCGAATGAACCAACAATTAACATTGTGGGCTGTGTGACACTATTACTATAAAGCTCTGTTAAGCTGAGGGCACCTGTGGAGTCTGGTGATAATTCTCTGTGGGTTTATCACTTCAAGCAAACAAGCAGTGGTGTAATTCAATATTATTATAAAGACACTAATTATAGCTGCTTTAATTTGAGAGAGTTTACTCATTTTCACGTGCCGAATGGCACCGTGATTGTTACTGCTGTTCCATCTGAGTGTCTCTAGGAGACTCACCCGGTGGTCAATGTTGACGGAGAAGAGAGGCTCAATGGCATTAACGTCTTCGTTGTTTCTCTGGGCCTGGAACAAATGAGATTCACACATATCATTTAAATGAATCGGATTTTCCTTAACAGGACAGCACGCTGCAAAACAAACTATGATCCACTAACCTTACGCAGGGCACTGTAGGACTCCTCATCGAAGAATTTGACCTGATATGTTCCAGAGCTGGCCTGTTTGTGAGGAAGGCTCCAGGACACCTGAGATAAGAAGTCACATGTTGACAAATTGTAATTTTTTCTCCCCAGGAGTGTCTAAATAAAAACTCCTCTCTGACAGGCAGCAGAGTTTGTTTATTGGCTGATGAGGAATGGGTTAAAACTGGGATATGCTAAAAAAAAAAAAAAAAAGTGTGTGTAGTAAGTGTCAGGACCAAAAGTGTTCATAGCTGTTCTTCATAGCCAAAGGATAGCCTGCTGTGGTGATGAATCATTCAAACAAACGTGTGAATGACAGAGCGGCTTTCTGTCACACCTTCACACCCCTGACCCGTGTGAAATAGTGAGTTTGTCAGGTTACAGTTACATGAATGTAATGTGGAGCTTTCTAAATGCTGTTTAACAATCACAGATTTTAAAAAGTCACAAACATTGTGTTCTTTAAATGGGCTCTAGATTTTAAGAGATTCATCTGTGGAGGGACAATAACCCTCAACAGTAACCAACTAGTTAAAACTATCTTATGTCTAACCGTCAACTAGGAAAAGTTTGGTTCAGGTTGGTCGGAAATGAGAAGAGAAGATCTGAATTTTGCCATTAAACGGGACACAATGCTCAACTCATTATGGCTATATGATCAACCTTTGTCAGTGTCACCAACTTGATCTAGCCATAAAACACCACAAAGGTACATATGAACCTATATGGTCGATATCATACCTGGTACTTGCCAACATCCTGGCCTCTGGTCACAGGGAACTGTCTTCCATTGACATCAGCATACAGAGTCACACTCTGGAGACGACACACATGATCACATGAGTGAATAAACGATCGGATCAATACATAATCAGACTGTCAGTGCGTGTTGAGGGTGTTGGACTGTTACCTGTGCTCCGTTGGCACAGGCCAGGCTGAGTTCAACGATGAAGACAGACTCAGAGGAGATTACGGCGTCCGAGGTGGTGTAGGCCGACGGAGTGATGGCCGGGTCTGTGCAGCTCTCTCCTGTCACCACACAGAGCAGAGCTGAGGTTAGCAATCTCGGACACCAATGCATCATCTGGACAGTATCAACAATTTACACACGAGGTTTCTATCCCACCTAAGACGAGGACAAATGGGAGTGATCTGATTAACTAGCTGCTAGCTAATTCTGGTTAGCATTACGGGCTAATTAATCTCTCTCCCACCGGTTTTCCCCGCTGACTTACCGGAGCAGGCGACCACCAGCAGAGCGAGGAAGGCGGCTATCCGAATCATCTTGCTGTCTGAGGTGTTTTCTGGGAGGTTTTGTGTTGTTCCTGAGGTCCAGCTGCTGAACTGCACTGCTGCTTTCACACTGACACAAGGAGAGAAGTCCACCTCAGCTCACCGCCGCTACACCACTGCGCATGCGCTGGAATGACGTGGACTGTTGCGCCGCGAAGCTTTCTGGGAAGTTTCGCTGTCGACACGTCATCTGAATCTTTAGGCTGTATGCTAACCACTATGTAGTGCACTAGTGGTTAGGGAGTGATTTCGGACACATAGACATATTATTACGTATAATAATACATATGTATGTACTACGTATATTATGTCTACCTTATATTATGTCTAACTTTATTTAAACTTTATAACTCACCATACCGTCATTGATATAAACTTTATTTAAACTTTATAGCTCTTCATGCTGTCATTTATTAAACTTTATTTAAACTTCATAACTCTTCATGCTGTCATTGATATAAGCTTTATTTAAACTTTATAACTCATCATACCATCTTTGATATAAACTTTATTTAAACGTCATAACCTTTTATACCGTAATTGATATAAACTTTATTTAAACTTTATAGCTCTTCATAGTGTCATAGATGAAACTTTATTTAAACTTCATAACCCTTCATACTGTCGTTGATTAAACTTTATTTAAACTTCATAACCCTTTATACTGTCGTTGATTAAACTTTATTTAAACTTCATAACCCTTCATACTGTCGTTGATTAAACTTTATTTAAACTTCATAACCCTTCATACTGTCGTTGATTAAACTTTATAACTCTTCATGCTATCATTGATATAAGTCATAGATTAATTTTATAACTCTATTGATCTATTATCTTTATGTATTTATAAGACACACCCCACAAGTAGGCTACATAGACAAGTAAAATGAGCTCTGTTAATTTGACATTTTTCTGATAATACTAAAGTATTTATACAGTATTTGATAAGATTTTAATGCCTCTACTTGTGATGGAGTAAATTACCTGAATACCTCACCACTTCACTTTTAACACTAATAATAAGCAAAAGAAGTGCAATGTACATATCCTGCATTTTCCGGTCCTCATATTTAAAACATTAAAGAAAAAAGTAGTGAGAAAAGACAAAATATTTATTTGGCAGGTAGCCGATATATACAGACAAATCATAAAATGTGATCCAAGTTACAAATAATTAATATATACAAAGTCCATACAGCTACAGTTTTCACAGTTTTAACTATCTGACTCCATCTCAGTGTGGTAAACAGATATGTATGTACGCATGTATGTTTATGTGTGTACTGACTAAAATCATTGAGAAAGTTTGTCTTAATCTGAAAACAGTTTGATATCAAAAACCTACACAGATGCATGGAGTTGCATAACCACATTCAGCTGGTCACAAACACATCTGTGCATTTTAAGTAATCCACATTGAACTGCAGGTCTGCAGTCACAGCAGGGTTCTGCTGTGCAAAATGAAAGCGCTTCTGAGTAGGGAGCCACCCTGTGGGAATAAGCTCAAATCAACAGGGACAGCAGAGAAGTGACTATGGGTCAGTGATCCCAGTCTTCTAGAAATAGATGTGCTGAAAGCTACTGTCAGAGCACATCACCTTACACCTCAGTTTTCATTTGTATCATCGCTTCCTCTTTCCGTGTCATCTGCTGATGTCAGTCCTCTCAGTCCACCGACTCTCCTCCTTTGAAAAGCCCTGCACCTTTCCCCTTGCGTCCATCCCGCTTCCCTTTCTTTTGGGGAGCTTGGGCAGGGCTTTTAAGCTTGGGAGAGCAGGGTTCCTGCGTCACTTGCCGCGAGAGAAGCTCCTTGAAGACAGAGTCCATTTGGCGACAGACGTCCTGTGAGATGAAATTGATGAGAGAAGGGGAAAAAGACAACTTTGTTCTGTACACTGCCTTCTGATTATGTTTGTCAGGACAGCCATAATGAATTATTGTCACAAAATCATTAATAATTTGTGCTACCTTCTAGGACACCAATCACTTTCTGAACACATTTATCAGTGCTTTACAGAAAAGAAACTAATCCCTTGTGTCACAGAGTGCAAGAAATCAAACAGACCTTGTCTACTTGAACAGGAATATCCTCAGCAGATAAGTGTTGCTGAAATCTGTATGCAAAAAGGGAGGCCAGAAAACGCTTATCACTTCTGCACACGAGTCACAAGTCATCTGTAATGCTGCAACAGTCGGTGGTACTCACTCTCTGTGCACATTGCCAGGAGAATGAAACCTCTTTGGCCTGAACTGTGGCCCAACAGGAATCTGAAGCATCAACTTCCCACCTGAAGTGACGCCGCCACCTGCTGGTCCACCTGTGAACTTATTGTGGTCGATTGCACCACTGCTGTTGGCTCTAGGACGCTCCGTTTTTTTCTGTGTTGGTGCTGCAAACGAGCTGGTGCTGCTGTCAGCTTCCACCTCTGTAAAAGCACATCTTACTGTGAGGCATTTCTACTCAGAGACACCACCACAGCCTAGAGACATTATGAGGCACATGGACTTACCATCTTTGCTTTGGTTGTCCTCTGCTTCTACATCTCCTTCTTCAATGATGGGCTCACTATGAAAAACAACAAACAAACAGCAACTCCCTCAGATAATGACTCAACCATACATTGTATCTATGTTGTGTGTATAAAAATTTTTCTCTCCTACCAGTCATCCTCTTCCAGTGTCATGCATTTCTCATACACAGGCCCTTGTAATTCACTCTGGCTAGGGAAGATACTTTCATGTTGGAGGATGATGTTCTTCACTAGGGCGTTTATCTGAGGTTGCATGGTGACAACGTCATCATCAGCAGCCCCTCTTACCAGGCTGGGGCCAAAACACACAGCCAGGTTATAGGGCTGCATCATGTTCTCGTCACTGTACTGAGACACACTGGAGGCAGAGAAGCACAGTATTATACAGTGGCCCTCTTACATTTATCCAATACACAAGTTTAGAAAAATCATACCACAGCTTTACCTAAACCTACTGCGTTACATCAAACATTATTGTGTGCAAACCATTTGCCCTTTCTTATTTTGTGTTTTATGTCCATCTGTGTCTTTTATCTGTCAAGATAAAAGAAAAAGTCGCCAATCCAGTAGTTTTGTGTAGAAATGTCAAATCAAGTCGCCATACTGTGTCTGTCTTGAAGGCAATATTAGATGTTCCCACGAAAAATTAGTTGGTTGTGCACATTTGGCTCTGACAGAAAATGAAACCAGTAAAAAAAAAAAAAAAAAAGAAAGAAAGAAAGAAAGAAAAAAAAGAAGAAAACTTTGTTCCTTCCCCTTTCCAGAATGAAACATTTTGGTTTCCGGTTCATGATACTGTTTGTAGATACACATCCTGAATGATGACGGCTGTGTTGAAATACTCACTGATGAAGGAATGCAAAGAGATATCTCATGACAATGATGACAGGCTCGGGGTAAGAAGAGATGACCATTTTGAGCTGAGCTGCTCTCTCTGCCTCGTTCTTTATTTCTGAAGAAAGGTGATGAAAGAAAGATTAGCTTCTGCTGTACGCTCATTTAACATGTCAGCTCACACACACGCATTTTCACACCCACTTACGGGCATGCTCCAGGAGTTGGCTGGTGCTATCGATGGGGAAGAGGGGATTCTCCAGATCTCTGAAGTAGAGCTTCAGCACTCCAGCGACAGAGTCCAGGTCATGGCCACGCTCGGCCAGGGGGTCCTCTCCTGCAGGGGAAGCCCACAGCACACTGCCACACGTTATTAATGCTCCACGGAGAGGGGGAACTACTGTGTGGATCCATGCGTATCAGGCAAACACACGCACACACAAAAACATACAGGCCTACCTCGCTCAAATGCATCCCTCAGATTGTTGATCTCCATCTTAGGCCCCGACACTCTAAAAATCCCCTCATGGTGGAGACCTAATAGACAGATTATTATAATTCCTCAGTACTCTAAACTAGCGCTGCATTTTTTTGATCCACTGCTTACATTTAAAAACAACTTTAAAAGTTTATAGAACTTTATAGACAGTATTTGTGCAATCACTCTCACTGCCAGAAGGGGGTAGAAAAAGGCCATGCACTGCGGGTTTAAACGTTACAAGACTTTTTCTATCATCTTGTGTATTTGAGCTAGAAATGTGCATCTGCAGTCCTCATGTTTCAAATACTCACCATTGAGATTGATGAAGCAAATGCAGCTTTGCACGACAATTGGAATCTGCTGACCTGATGCCTGAAGGGCGACAAATGTTGTGGAGAATTTAAAAACAGCAAGTATGACGCTGCAAACGGAATAAAAGTGAACTGAATACACCGTGAGAGAGGAATGCTAAAAAGAGGAAATGGTTAAATTAAGTAATAATGGCGGTAGCTAGTCACCTTTATGAAGGACAGCATGTCGCCACTGAACAGTTTATGGTTGTGCGTCAAATTAGCACTCGAATGGTTCTTCCTGATGCGCATGGACTTTCCACTGTACCTGCAGAGCCAGATACACAACAGTGTTCAGTTAAACCAAGGGCACAATGACTCAATAAGAGCCCTTCAAAAATTATTATATCCATACCTAGGCTGATGTCCATTTGATGCTTCAGCTAAGAGGAACCAAAGCACAAAAAGAAAAAGAACCAGCTTAAATTAACTATGCAAAAAAATGAGACATATATTCAATATAGATTTACAACTTTAGTTGGAGGAAAAAAACAAAACAAAAAAAATAAAAAGGAAGAACAATTTAGTAGAGAAGCATAACCCTACAATAGACCAACGGACTGTTCAGCAGTTTGCCTTTCTGTATTGTTCTGTATGAAATGCAGAAGTGGTACCTTTTTCCACAGCCACTTTGAGCTGATCATGTTTGGCTTGCAGTTTAGATATCAGGGAGCTGCCTACAAGATACTCTTTTATTTTCTGTAAAAACAAATCAGATGCATTTTAAAATCATTATCATGTTGTCACCAACAGTCACAGTAATTCTTCAACCAAAACTCAACAATCAGACCACATCTGCACATTCACCAACTCTAAACTGGTTTACAAGTGTTCTAATACTTAAGATTGGTCCTGAGAACTCCCTGCTTCAAATGCAACCAATAACCTGACCAGTTTCTGTTTTGAAACAGACTGTTTCTATTAACAGTTGTCACATCTCCAAGAAAGAAGAAGAAACTCTGCCTGTTTGTTAATATAATGTAATAAATCTAATGTAATAATAACCACAAAGAGTTTCTGGGAAAAAAAAAAGTATGTAGATTCTGCAACGCAGAAGATGCAAGAGATGTCTGAAACCACAAAAAAAAGTTTCTGTAAAAAAAAAAAAAAAAAAAAAAAAAAACTATGCAAGTTACACTTACAATAAGCTCATGTGTTAGCAAGCTTAGCCTCTGTTCAGAAATCTTACATAATAGCTATCAATACACTGTCTGATTTTGGTCTTGATCTGGTTTCAACCCCTCAAAGTCTGGGTCTCAGCACTGGTCTTGGATTATGACTTGGTTTCAGTTTAGGTGGTCTTGACTACAACACTGCAATGTATTACTCTGGTGCATTACTTCACAAAACAGACTTACAGTGGTGTAAAGGTTTTCTATTTCCTGAAGGTTGGACCTGCGTCGGGCCACACTGGGCTTGACCGTCAGGTTCTCAGTGCTGCCCTCCTGGGCCGCGCTGATGCCGAGCTCAAGGTCATCTTCACTAATACTCTCCAGCAGGGAACCCTGGGCTGCCAACATGCTCTTTTTAGCCTGTGGCAGAGATAACAACTCTATATTATGCTTTGGAATGACTATAATTAAAATGTGGAATAGAAATTATGGTAACTAAATATGAGAGTCTGAGATTAACTGACAATGTTACTGCAATTATGTTGCATTCAAATGTCTGTTTAAAGGCCATCACAATTACACTTTGAGCACATAGGAATAATAAAAACAAGTGGGGCATCGGGGTTTTAGTGATTAAGGCTGGAAATGTGGTCAAAAGCCTCTTTTTAAAAAAAAAAAAAAAAAAAGGGACACAATCCTGTCATTTACTGACCTAGAGTCTATATGGGCTGCCGCGACACTCACACTATGGCAAAGATTATGAAAGTGAAATAAATTTCAGTCATGGTGTGCTGAGGCTCATTGTGGCTTATAATGTTGCAATAAGGTTGCTGCTTCAGGTTCCTACATGGCATAGTGTCAGCCACTTGTTGACATATCACGCGTGATGTGCAGTTTTATGTGTTGCTTGGGTTGAGTCAGAAAGGCACCAATGAGGTTTTAACCAGGAAGAGCTGCTCTCTGTACTCGATAGGAGATATAGGCGACATAGAGTACTTGTGGTTTTATCTTGAAAGTCTTTGGTTTTTTCCCCCGTGCTTATTTGAGTTTGGGACATCTACATCAATAAAACATGGTTAAGAAAACCTGAGTTACAATAAAGTGTTGTGTTGTGTACTCCACCTCCTCTGTATCCCGCGTAACTGCCTCCAGCCTGGTTTGTATCTGTTTGAATCTGGTCTCCAGCTCACATCTCATCTCACACTCTGCACTGACCTCAGACACCTGACAGAAATAAAGAGGTGACGCAAAGCAGCTGAATAATGCGCTGCACACATACACGCGCACACACACACACACACAGAATACAGACCTGGTCTCCGTCATGAGGCTGATAGTTGAAGCGAAGGGGCATACAGAAGGTGTTATAGTGGTCCTGCAGGAGGCTGTCTCTGTCATGAATCTGGTCCAGTTCGGATACAGTGACTTGGAGCTGTTGCAGCCCTGTACCCATGTTCTCCTGGGTCCGTCGCCGACTGGAGAGGTAGGCGTTCATTACCCGACTCAAAGAGACGTGGTATCCTACATCTGCACACTGAGGGAGGCAAAAAAAAAAAAAAAAAAAAAAAATCAGGCAGTAATCACATATATAATTAGGCCGCTGGCAGATGATATTTTAAGTGACGTCTCTAAAACACTGTGTGATATTGCACCCAGAGCTGAAGGTTTTTTGATTGGGGCATGATAGTGAAAGGCCAAAAACTGTCAACTGCTGCTGCATATCATTGCCGATGTGGCGTGAATGTCCCCAGTGGTGTGAATAAAACGTCGAGTGATACACGGCGTTTCTGGTTAAAAGAAGAAGAAGAAGAAAAAAAAAGCAGCAGATACAACCACACGTGTGAAGCGATGCACTCACATCTATGAGAGTAGAGATGTCTTGAAGGTAGTATTTATTCATGGAGGCGTTGGCAGCAGCCAAGTTCAGAAGGTAATCATTTCGGGCCTTGCTGCACTTCAGGTAGATGTCTTGGACCTTACCTTGTCTCTATGGCACACAAACAATTACCAATAAGTGATTAAGCAGACATATACATGCATATGCGCATAATACTACATTTAAAAAAAAGGTATTTATTTACTTTCTCTATCAACCTCTCCAGCTTCTTGGCAGCACTCTGCTTCTGTTTTTCTTTCTCGGCCTCCTTCAGTTTCCCCTCTGCACACACAAAGTCTGAGTGGTACTGGTAGTATGTCCGCCATGCCTGCACGCAGATACAAACAGTCACAACAGTCACACTTTCCTTTGTTTAGTAGGGGAAAATGTTTTGGGTGGGTTTTCGCACTTTCGCACACTTACAGTCTGCAGCTCTGTAGTAACCTTGAGTAGCCCATCTTGCAGCTGAATACAGATGTCTTTGCTCTGAAGACAAAATACCACAAAGTGAGATGGCATAATTTGAGAAGAAAACGGTGAACCAAAGAGAATTTATTTTAAAGTCGGTTTAAAATAAACACAAGAGTGAGTCAGAAAGTGAAAGTGGTGGCATCGCTGCAGTCAGTCGCACAGGTACAAACTCGTCTCATATGCTTGTGTTTGATGGGTGCCAGTTTGCATATCTTCATGTTGTACCTTTTTGGCAAGGCGTTGCGTGTAATCCAGGCAGTGTGTGAGGGGCTGGATGAGGAAACTGTTGCAGCTCTCGCTCAGTCCATTGTGGTCCTTACTTTCTTGGCGAGTCTGGGACAGCAGAGCCAGCCAGACCTGAGCCACCGAGTGACTACTGGGCTCCTTCCTGAGCATATGTAAAAGGAGGAAAGGAACACAGGGAGAAATATAGATAAAGACACAACCAGAGATGCTTCACAACTGCATCAAAAAAATGAAGTGCAAGTTATTTGGAGTTCATTGTGTGCGCTGTCAAATTGCCATTACCTCTTGATTCTGGAGGTGAAACGTTCAGCAAGTTTTTCGAGGGAGCGGGCATACTCGCTTTCGATCTCGCCCCGGCGTCGCAGGTAGTCTGTCAGGTCCTGCAGCTGCTGGCTCTTCTGCTCTAGTTGCAAGTCCAACACCTTCAGCTGGTCTATAAGCTGGCAACGTACCTCTGAAAGGAAAAAAAGACGGGCCGAGAAAGACACACACCCACGCAAGAGTGACTCATTCTGAAAGTTTTACTGTAGATGAAAGATTTTGGAAGTTTACCACTGACAATAACACAGTAGGGGTGATGAACAGGGAAGTGTTCGTCGAATGGAGCCACTAGATCAAATTTTACCTTTGATTTGCGTGTCATAGTCCACCAAACCAACCCTCTCCTTCCGAAGTTTCACGTGCGAAGCCATTGTTGTTCCAACTGGGTGGAATTCTGGATAAAGGAAGAGATTATAAGTAGTATTAAGTATCAGCTGCTGTGTTCTTTTTGCCACCGTTCAAGGGTCATACTCGCGCTTTATCTGCATGCGCTCTATTCTGATCTTTGCTGGGCAAACTCTGGTAAACAATCAAAGTCTATCTGCTGCTGCACCCATGCTTGCCTCTCTACAAACTTTCCCACTCATGGCGTTGACACACCGTGCTCTACACTCTATGCTAACTTCCTCCTGCCACAGAAACAGCAAAAAGAGTTTGTTTGTCTTACTGTAACACATATCTTCAAACTGGTCACTCTCTGCTGAACGGCAGACAACTAGAAAGCCAGTTGGCATGTGCCGTCTGCTGCACCGGTCACACTAGAGAGTTGCGTGGGGTGCAAAAATAGGTCTAGCAACATCTCAGTTGCCCTAAAAATAGGATGAACCACAAGTCTTACAACTCTGTGGGGATGTTAGCTCTGAAGACTACAGGTGGTTTTTAACCAAAGATACTAAAATGAGTTTCCTGATGCACTCATAATACTTTCTGTTTTCAAGAATAAAAACAGCAGATCCAGGTGCTCTAAAAAAGTATTTTTAGATGTCCTACTCACTGGATGCCTGAGAATCTTTATATAAAGTATATTCCAGCTTAGGCTTGAGTTTATCTGACTGAAACTAGGCTTGAGACAGCATAAATATCACATTACTCACAGAAGAACATTGCTCTTGAGAAATGTTGGTTTTACGCCATTTTAAAATCACCCCTGTATAATATATTGCCCTGCTCCCGGCAGAACACAGACGCACCGGGGCACAAGGGAGTAAGACTGGAGTATCCCAATGAATGACAGGTCATTTAAACACATGATCATCCGAGCAGGACATTTAGTGCACGCCAAAAAGGGGAAGAGTACAGTGTTTCTTGTCTGATTGTAACCCTTTGTACACAATCATCACACATTCTGTCTCTTTCCCCTTCTCGACTTCCCCTTTCTTCAAAAGTCAAATATCAGTCATCAGCATTCTCTTCGGCTGAGACATTTACCAACTGACCTGCTAAAAATGAGTCGGCTGTATTACAGCAAACCCAAAAATCCCTGTAAAAGGGAGAGTGTCTCATTTTTCCAGCCTATGTCACCCTTTTCCATTAGCCCTTTCATTCTTTCTCCGTGTGATCAGCAATGAATCACTACCTCCTGTCGTCACAATATGCTGCAATATTTTATTAAAGCCCGTCTTAGCCTCACTGCCACTGGGTTTTTCAGTTAATGTTACGGAAATTCTGGATGTTTCACTCTGGGTTTTCACAAGCACAAACAAGTACAAACTGCCTGAGCTAGAAATATGAATGACCTGAAGGCTGTGTCTGTAGCCAACAATAATACAACTGAGATAATCAAGTAGAACAGTCCTTCGTGACACAACAATCCTTCGGTACTAAGCAGTACAAAAACATGTTTATTAGACCTAAACTGTCCTGTTTTAGTCACGACAAATCAGAGATTACATTTTTTTAAAAGTTTAATGATTCAAAAAAGTCCTACCTGATGGAGGGGAGCAGTCCTGACTAATGTCTTCCCCAGGCTGAGGCAACAAAATAATGTCAGTTAATAGCACAGTAAGCTCTCAACTGTTTCACCTCCCCCTCATATATGGCTGTGGGTGGAGTGGAACTCATCTCTCTCTCGCTCACCGCTCTACCGCTCTCTCTTTCTCACCCGTCATCTCACTCACACATTCAGTTTGAGCCATCAGCGTGCAATTGTGCATGTGAAAACCTGAGTGGCTCCTCCACACTCCCTCTTTGACACCCCAAAAGGTTTTCAGCCCAATCAAAGGCCAGCTGTTTTCACTGATTAGTCCCTCTGCACTGGTTATTCACAGGCTACTAAGTGAAATCAGCTGTCATGAATGGAGTTCAGTTTGAGATGGGGAAAAATAACCCCACCGTGAATACTCTGGGGTATTCCTGGCACAACACGAGGACCTCTATAATCCACAGTTAGCTTATGAGCTCAGTATATAATGAGTAATGTATGGCTAGTAACCTTGGAAACACCTCACCTCAGCTTCAACAATTTCAAAACAAAATGTAAAAGGGAATTTCTGAGAAAGTCCCCCATGTTTCCTCACATGTACGCTGGTGGCTCTTCATAGCAGATAAACTCTTTTAAAACTCATTTATCTTTATATTATTAAGCTCATTTATCTGAACCCTATCACTGTTTGTGACACTGTTCAGCAGCAGTCTTCTCTCACTTCGAGCTGAAAAGTGTTAAGTGGCACGGAGGTGTCAAACGGTTATTTCCAATTCTAAACAAACAAGAGCGCTTTCTGAAAGGGCATTTGTAAAAGTGTCTGTTACATGTCAATATATGGCACTAGTATGACAAAAGACCCCGTTAACTGAAGGAAGTCACTACTGAGTCATAGCGTGTATTATTTGAAAGAGTGTGAACGTTAAAGACTTTACACTGAAGCTTTTAGCTCAGCTGCAAAAAGAAAGAAGAAACACAAAGGGGCAGACACGCAGTTTTTGTAGCAAGCTTGTCTGGACTTTTTGTTGAGTATCGCGCTTTGCATTCATCTTCTCCCCCTACATGCTGCGTCACCATTGGGATAAACTTTGTATATGTAAAAGAACAAGATAAAACTGGAGAAAACGTCCACCTTATTCATCAGCATCCATTGGATCAGACCTGTGTGTGTTAGAGTAAGCAGTGCTGTCTGGCAGTGTCATATTTATGCTGCCACTAGAGGTCAACAAACTCAGTAATAGTCATTTCCTTAACACACAGGACTTTTTCCACCATCCATGGAGACCTGTATTATAGATCTGGTGTACCTCATGATCGTGTACAACAGAAGATTTGTGACTGTTCAGTTCAACAGTAACCACCTCACTGGCTCTGTAAATAGCACAAAGGTTTGATGATGAATTTACAAAAGTGAAATATAGACATTTTATTGACCTAAGCCGCCAAGGTCAACTCATTTTCCCACTATAATTTACTGTTATCGTAACATAATGTTCTACACTCTGTAAAGTAAAACAACCAGGCTGGTTTTATGACCGCCTTACTGAAATAAGTGCAATAACAAAAGTATTATTTGAAAGATTTATTTGCAGTAATTCTGTTAAATAATGAGGAGACCAACCAGGTTGAAACAACTTGTTTTCGATTCTGTAAATCTCACAGAACGTTAGGCCACTTTTGATAATGATGGCAATCCAATAAAAACAATGAGACCAGTTTTTCAGTTTACTTTCATTTGGATACCATCCCGATTCATGTCATTATCCAAGATGTTTTGTTCATCACTGCAGCGAAAGACAAGACTTAAGAAAAACAGCGATGGAAATGTGTGTTTGACGCACAGGCAGTCGCAGTCTGTAAAGTGGGAGATGTTGTCAAAGAGAGATAAAAAGTGGAAGTCAGGGATGAATTTAAAAATGTCTACGACTGCAGCGTCATTGAGAATCAGAAGAAGAATCTTTAACGTCTGTGCTTTCTGTCGCCTCGCTGACTTCGCTCAGCTCTTTGCTCTCTCCTCCGCTGTCTCTCTCGCTCTCTCTCTCCTGGTCACCAGACCCTGACGGGCTCTGGCCAGACGGTGCCTCCTGACCTGACACACGCACTCCGGGCTTTCTCAGCTGTGGGGCATACAGATAAAAAGACACGTTCACAATCAGAATTTACTCATCTGAGTTCAGTGGTGTTACGCGGTAAGAAGGAGCCGAGAAAAAGCATGTCAATGCAGTGTCACCGCAGTGGATAAATGTAGAGAATTAAGTCACCTCATCAGCCATGTGGGCCAGGTCTCTCTTCATGGCGTAGGCATCCTCTCCATCTGCGTAGTATTTAGGCTCTACCTCACTAATCCTGTGGAACAACAGACGCTTAGATTATTGCATTTGTATCTTTATAATGACAATTCTGGAGTTTTAGCAACCGGGAAGGAGTTCACACTTCACACGGACTATATTCAGATTTTACTAATCTTATAAATGAATAAAGGTTTCAGCATTTTCCCACCAGTTAATTTCCAAAACATTGTAAAGACTTCGTTTACCAAAACTGAATTTTCGAAAACAATAATGACTTTGCACACAGCGTGTCCTGCAGAGATGGATGTGTTGACAGCTGAACAATGGAACATGCTGTCAGAATAAAGTACACATCGAACACTTTTAGAATAAAGTATACACTGAACACTGCTTTTAACAGTGCTGAGAAAAGATTCTTGATTATGTTTTCATAGGCCGAGGGTGCACTCATTACCACAAATTGTTTTTTCTGACTTCAGAAGATATCTTTGGCACCTGTTCTTGTTACTTATTGGTTGACAAATACCAAATTTACGCCAGTACCAATATAATCATTGGTTTTTTATTTGTCTAGGATGACCTCAGTATTCTGAAACTATGGCCACACTTACTGTAACAATACCCCAGGAGTGTATGCTTTACAGAATAATAATAATAATATTGGCACACAAAAAAAGACTTACTGGAACTTGAGTGTGTTTGAGTACAGATGCAGGGCTGCTCGGTTGCTGTAGTGGGGAGAAAAGACTGGTCACGACTAACACACACAGTCAGAGTCTGAACGCATTTTGTTAACAGGGAGCCCATACATTACTTTACAAAAAAAACCAAATAGAAATCAAGTGTACTGTACCTTTTGCGAACATGAAGTGAGACATATTTAGCATTGAAGTTTTCTATCATGGCCCGGCTGGCCTGGTCCATCAGTTTCTGAGCCAGACCGAGACGTCTGTGGGAGCGCTTCACTGCCTGGAAGACACAGATGTTGGTTTGTTTTTGCCCCAGAAATATTCAAACTAATGTACTACATCACACGTTTTTCCTTCAGGCTCACCAGGGATGTGATGTGTCCATGTGGTACATCATCTGGATCCTCCTCCCTAATGAGAGGTCACAATATTTAGAGAAAACACTACACATCTCCTCTGATCAAGTGAGGCCAAGAGAGGGAGAAAAATCAGTCACAGATACTCACATCTTCGCCAGCACATATCCCACAATTTTGCCATTCTCGTCCTCTGCAATGTACGAGAGCTGAAACGATGAAAGCGGACAATAAGTGTCACATAAACAAACAGCTGCGTGGGATTTTAACGCTGGGAGCAGTGGTGTTAGCAGAAACAGGGGGAGACAGTTGAAGCTGCACCGTGAGTCACCTGAGGCCAGGACAGCCCGTGGTAGAAATAGTATTTCATTTGGTAATTTTCTGGAAGACACAGCAGGTTGCAGTGCTGCATGTTCATCAGGTCCTCCGGCTGCAAGAAAGAAAAAAACTGGACGTCAGGAAGGCGCATGACACGACGCTGACCGCTTAATCGGCGATATTTGCTCCGCTAACGAGTAGCTTAGCTTCAAGTTAGTAGAAACAGCGTGGCTGTCGAGAGGCTTTCAGCACACTTACCCTCGCGTTTCGTATGTTCATTTTGTTAGCTTGTAGTTTATCCGGGCTGTATAAACAGAAATCAAATATACTACGTTACACCGATCAATCAAATCATAATAATCACACTAAGAGATTTAAAGAGCTTCTCTCGCTAGCTGGCTAGGTCGATATGCTAGCAAGGAAGGGAGGAGAGGAAGGAGCGTGCCACAATAACTGCAGGCATTTCCGGTCACGGTGTGCGCTGGAACTTCACAATAAAGGTCGTAACCGCTTGCTCCAGGCACCGAAAACATGCTGTATATAACTTTTATTTTGAAGGGCGCCTTAAGAAGGCGGATGTTGTATTGTGGAGCGTTGTCCACAGGAAGCTTCAGGCAGGCTGCACTGCACAGCTTATCGCCCAGACAGAGCAGGTGACTGCTGGGACCCGAAAGTTTAATATCAACTTTATTTGACGCTATCACGTTTTATTATCTCATCGTCTGCCCCAAATTTAAATCTAGCTATACGTTCTTAAATATTTGTTTTAGTTTATTACTAATGTAATTTAGTAATTTCACACATTTGCACTGTTTTCAGGATATTTTACACCGCAAGTCACGATTCAGTTTGCACTCCCTCTGTACAGACAGTGCTGTGACTTTCATTCATTTTCTACATTACTTTTTTTCTACAGCTATAACTTTATACAGTTTCTATCTCTATTTCTAGTTCGATCTATGTAGCTAGTTTATGTCCACAATCCTACATATGGTTGTATCTAAATATCACATTATTTACATTGTCCATAGGAGCACTGGTCTCTGGGCATAGTGAAGCTACATAGCTGCAAGCTGATGCATAGAAACTGTCTTTACGATAGCTAAAGTATAGTACATATATAATATCTAAAACAATTTGACACACAGCACAAATCACGTGCAGGAAAATGGAAAGTGTGAATGAATACTTACTACAGTCACATACATACACACACATGCACGCACACAAGTATTCGTTTTCAATTTGTATCCAATTCGTCATATTTAGTCAGACCGAGCATGGTAATTGTCCAATTCAGATAAACTACGGGCAACCAATCAGCATTGTAGCATGCAAATGTAGCAGGTGTCACCGGGGAGGGCCCGTAGAGGAAACAGATATTTTTAGAATAACACCCTGTGTGCCGGGCGGCGTCTTCCACATTTCACAGGAACAATGACACAAATGGGTCTTTAAAAAAGGTCTTCAGGTGCATCCAGAGCAAGATGAAACCTGTCAGATAAGTTCTCTCGGTTGTTGAATGATGGCGAGATCAGCTGTCCAGCCTGCCGCTGTTTCTCACACATGTAATAGTTATGGCTGTCAGATGTGATCATATAAGTTTTTTGAGAAACGGGAAAGAGCGACGCTGCTGCGGCTGAAGCGCCTTTTCCAGATGGAACCAGAGCTGAGGTTGGAGTCAAGTTTGTGGGTCGGGAATAAAAGATACCGGGCGGTGCTGACCGGCTGGCATTTCAACTGGACCGAGGTAGATAAGAAGAATCGTGAGAAGAAAACAAGTAGGTGGTTCCTAACTGTTCGAAACACCTGTCGATCTGTAATATCGATATGCTTTCTCAGCCATGCTGCTGTTCACCTTATCTAAAGCCAAAACATGTTTCCTTTCTGTACAGAGCTGACATTAATATGACTTATGTTATTCTTTTGACGGAGCCTCGGAAACATCACAAATAAAACAGCGTTTAGAACACCTCACATGTCATTTACAGGGAGGGAGAGCTTTAATTATTCCCATAGCTGCTCGAAGAAAAACGTGAAGAACAAGTTAAACAGCACCAACATGAAACTCAGCCTACTGAAATAGTTGACTGAAAACACAGGCTACAAAGAAGTCAAGCACCCCATGGCACAATATTATAATATGGGGCCTTTAACTAGGAAAATAAACTTTGTTTTTCTCATGAGGAAGGACAAACATGTAAAGTGTGTATTTGTTGTCACGTGGTGGTAATAAACATATGCATGCCTTCTCTGAGATGACATACTTTAAAAAAACAAACAAACAAACAAACAAAAACACCTGTCAAGTCAATTAAATTAAATATCACTCATCAGGAAATTGTACAGCATACAACACCGTCTATTCTTAGATCTTTGATTTGGAGAAGGAAAAACTTTGCAGAAGAAAACTTTTAACAAACCCTCAGGAAGAGCAACATGTAGTAAAATTTGTGTGTTGTGTACAGAACAAACACATATAGTAAAATTACTGAGTGTGTTGTCTTAGATAGCCCATGTGTTGAAACAAAAGAATATTGACCCGCGGGAGATTTGCCTACGCTGTAAAATCCAAATCCTCCTTACACAGTCAGTAACCGTAAAACCTAGCATGCAAATTCTAAATAACAAATGAACAATTCAAAATGTCTGCTTTAATTCTTAAAGCAGACATTTTGACTTGTCATTAACAGGTGTACAGGCACGCCTAAAATGAGCATAAATATGACCCAGATTGGTCATATTTATGCTCATTTTGGGTGTGCCTGTGAGCCAGTTTGTTCAATAGATACAGTCCTTCATCAGCAGTCCATTCATTCATTCATTCGCACCTACGAGTAATTTAGCGTTACCAAATAACCGTTTAAGTGCATGTCTTTGGCCTGTGGGAGGAAACTGGAGTACTCAGAGAGAACAGACAGACATGGGGAGAACATGTAAACTCCACACAGAAAGGCCACACACCTTCTTGCTGTCTGACCACCGTGCAGTGGTTAGCACAAATTCATCATTAATTATCAGTAACACCTGAGTTTTCCCTACTATGACATGCCTGTGAGAGAGATCTGCCGTTGGCATAGCTAAATGGGATGCAGTTAGCATTCAGTTCTTTAATGGCTACGATAAGTATAAATATCTGCATAAGGATAGCGATAGGACTATCTATTCGTTACATGCAAAGAACAGTTTTCACTGAAGTTTACGCAGTGCGCCTTCGTCTGTGTGATTAAAGTTTCAGTACCTGTGGCAGAGGTGGTTGGAGTCGAGGAGGGACGGGTGGACGTGCTGCCACAGAAGTCAGTCGAGGACACAGACAAAGACTTCACAGGTGGGTTCAGATGAGAGACTCTCAGTTATGACAAACTCAAGGCCACAGTCATTACTGTTTAGTCAAGACGTGCCTGTAGAACCTCCGCTCTGCAACAGTTGATACTGTGGTTTTACAGTATGGTTTGTCTATCATCTATCTCCAGTTTTCTACGTGAAACGCTGCAGCAGTGGCAGCTCTTATGGGTTACTATGGAGACTGGGGCGGACCCAGTTCAGCTGCCCCAGTCGGGTTCTCAGGGACCAGTGGACAAAACACCTAAGGACCGCTCTCAAAACCCACAGTACGGATGGCTCATTAGAGAACACTGATATTATGACTCCTGTGTATTCGAAAAGTGTTCTGGCTCTCAACAACCTGTTATATTCCAAATATATCTTCCAGGTCCGCTGCGCCCGCACAGGCTATTGGTGTTTATCAACCCATTTGGAGGGAAAAAGAAAGGAAGACAGATCTACCACTCTCTGGTTGCCCCTCTGTTTGAGCTGGCTGGTATCAGCTCTCATGTAATAGGTAACGCTGCCATTATCTGTTTAGAGAATAGTTGAATTGATTTGATTCACAGCCTGTGTGTAACTGTAACATTCACTGTTTAGTGACTGAGAGAGCAAACCAGGCCAGAGACCACCTCCTAAAGAAAGACCTGACAGGCTTTGACGGGTAAGAGCTGTCAGCGCCGCAGTGCAAACACTGTGGTATGAGCGCATTATAACAGCTAAGCTCACTGGGAGGTGCTTTTCTAACAGAAACTCTTGTGTTTGTTTATAACAGTGTGGTGTGTGTGGGTGGGGATGGCATGTTCAGCGAAATACTTCATGGTTTGATTGGGCGGACACAACAAGAGGCAGGCCTTTGTGAGAACGATCCCGCTGTCACTTTACAGCCTTGTCCGCTTCACATTGGCATCATCCCTGCAGGTAACGACTGTTATCCAGTATTAACGAAGTGATGTGGTTAGATTTAGAGCAATGACAGCACACGTTGTGTTGTGTTCTACCCGTTCTAGGCTCTACAGACTGTGTGTGTTATGCCACAGTGGGAGTGATCGACCCTGTAACTTCAGCTTTGCACATTATCATCGGTGAGGAGAGACTTTCACTTTTCGAAGAACTGTTTTATCCTAAAACACCTGAACAGTTTTGTCAACTGAGCTCCATAGTTTAACATGTATGGCCCTTATTATCACCCACGATGCCTTGCAGGAGACTCTCAGCCTTTGGATGTGGGTTCAGTCCATCAAGCTTCTGCTCTGGTGCACTACTCAGTGTCTCTGTTGGGCTATGGCTTCTATGGGGATGTACTGGCTGAGAGCGAAAAACACCGGTGGATGGGACCTTTACGATATGACTATTCAGGTACACACGAGTCATTTAGAGAACTGATGTGACTGCATTACATTAAATTCTGTATTTGTGGCTTTCTGTATTTATTTTTATCCTGGTTAAAAATTCGCCACTATGACCAAGATGAAAGGACTTTTCATCTGTTGATGCTCATCTCATGAAACAAAACCACATTAACTTCCTTCTCTGTTTGTTTCGTCTGGTGTTGCACATTTTTAGGTTACATAATTGTTCTGCTTTGTTTAGGCACAAAGGTGTACCTGAGCAACAGAAGCTATGCAGGCATAGTTCAGTATCTACCAGCAGACCCGGTGCTCTCCAGCCCAAGGGATAGAACACGCTGCCTGTCAGGGTAAAACAAGACACGACATAATGAATGGTGTATACACAAAACAGACTTTCAAAAAAACCAAAAGAGAAGAAGCGCACCAGATTATAGTCCCATAAAAATGTTTAAAAAAAAACATGTTAAACCACTTCTCTATTTTATTAATGTTATTAATGTCATTACCTTGTTTTTATTGCTGCCATGTGATTATTTTCTGCTACTTCCCTGTAAATAGATTCCGGTTTTATGCAACTGTGACACATACGTGCTAAATGAAACATCTTTTACATAAACAACACCCCCACCATGGGCAATTAAGGAGAAGTAAATGGGTACACAATGAAGCTCATAGTAACAGATGAATTTCTAGAAATGATAAATGCTTTTTACATTCTTTGGCTTTTGGCTTTCTAACCCTCTCTGTGAGTCAAGGCTATCTAAGAATGATGGCAATTTTAACCTTCCCTTATAATTGGAAAAAAGAGAAAGTGTCCCTGGGTGCAGCATCATTATTATTCAAGCACAATTGAAATGGTTCAAATTCACTGTTTGAGACACCGTAGCTGCTACCACCTGCAGCAGGGACTCAGGTGTTGGGTGAACCTTAAGGAGGGTAGCAACCATGGCAAGAGGAACTTGATCTAGATGAAAGGTGAGCCTTGGCTCCCCGTTAGAGTGTACAATACCTCGTTTTTTTTTGTCTGAGACAGCCACTCCTGGCTGTCAGTGAAGGGTTTATGAAGCTCTTATGAATAGGTGTCAAGGTCAAGGAGTTTGTTACTTCATAGACTTTGTGTTGCATTTGTGTTCAGGTGCAGTGTGTGCTCCCGGAGCACAGAAAGACTTTTCCACCATTCTTCTGATTCAGCATCCCTGCACAGCTCCCATTACAGCCAGTTCAGCAGTGACTCAGAAGGTAATAACATAATATGTTTAATAACGAGATATTACAATGTATGTATTTTAGCACAAATCATGTCTGCGTTAAAGGTGGTGCTACTGGATGTTACACTCGAGCACCGGCCTCTCAGACCAAAATAAATGGGAGGTACGGCCCTGCAGATTCCAGTAACAAAACCAGTAATTTTACCTTGCAGATTATCGTAGAATGCATTTCGAATTAAACAGCAACAAAATAAATTTTTATTATTTTATTTATTTATTTTATTTAAATTTTAATTATTATTAAAATGTGATTTTTTTTAATGTAGCATCATGTTTCTCTCTCTCTCTCCAGGTGAGTGGGTGACTGTGGAGGGCAGGTTCAAGTGTGTCTCTCTCACTTGTATGTCCAGCTCATGTCCCAAGAGTCCTCTGGGCCTCTCTCCCTCTGCTCACCTGGCGGATGGTACAGGCGACCTCATCCTGGTATGGGACACTCACCCGCTGGGATTCCTCAAATTCCTCTACAGACATACAAGCACACAGGACCAGGTATGGGCACCTTCACATTGAAACACATCTGGACTAGCATGTTTAAGCACTGCTTGACTCAGTCTCTCTCTGTCGTTCTTCTTTCTTAGTTTGACCTGCCGTTTGTGGAGGTCCACCGCGTAAAGGCGGTCCGTTTTTCCCTCCCCTCTGGCAAAGAAGAGGAAGTATATGAGGATATTGAAGCCATGAGTGCTAGGCTAGATGAAGAGAGGGTCTACGTCGAGACTGTAAGCAGGAATGGATCTCAGCAGCAGCTGGCAGAGAGAGGTGCGGGAGGAGAAGTGACAAATGAGCAGAAGACAACAGATCTCTTCCTGTGTGGACTGTGCTGCAGCAAAGCTCCTGCTGTGTCAGTGTGGAACTGTGACGGAGAGATCCTGCCTTTCACCGAGATCCTCTGCAGGTAAGAGAGCACATATTGTGCTTTGGGTACTCTTATATGATACTGTATTAACCTCAGGCTGTTATTGTATGTCAGGGTCAAATTTAATTGTCACTAAAATAGTGCACAATATATTTTTTAGTAGTTTTTAACTGTGTCCACTTCTTCTCCTAGGATTCATGGCCAGTTGGTTCGTCTGTATGCCAGGGGCATCGAGGACGGAGCGGCCGTGGACAGCTGTAGTGAGGAAAATGACTGAAATGTTTGAAAGGACATCCTACACAAGAATTCTCACCAGGGCAAAGTGACAGTAGGAATGTTTGTAAGGCAAGGTTAATGTGTACATTTAGCCAGCCAAACTTGCAGTCTGTTATGGCCAAAGAGTTCCTAATATTTCAGGTACTTTTACATTGCAATAATTATAAAAAATAACTATTTATTCTTAAATGACTGTTTGTTGGATAACACCCCTTAAAACACTATCAAAAACTTGATACATCTGTAGTGCAGGTTTATTTTTTTATGCAGTTCTGCACATTGTATTTGTTTTTACTTGAGCTTCCAGAGAATGAAACCATGGGGAATGACAACGGAAGTTTCAAGAGAAAAAAGGTCCAATAAAAGACTGTTCTGACTCCTTTCACGATTTATTGTCAACATTGGAAACAGTGTTCTTTTTGTTTGTTGTACATATACAATCTTGCAATGGTGCTAAATTGGTTTATAGGATTATATATTTTAAAATATCTTGTATATTATATTTTATATTATATTTAGTGTCAACATACAGTAACTTCCCATACTAACAGACCATGATATTATTCTTATCATATATAAAATATCAAATAACGTTAAACAAATTATTTAAATAACACATGAAAGAGCTTATACAATAGGCACATGTTCATCTTTGCTGCACTTCCCACGGCCCCCCGGGTACTGGCAGGATCACCTGATCTGTCATTAGTTAGAGTGTGTATGTATTTGTGTGTAGATGGGGGGCCCTCAGTTAGACCATGCACCTGGTAGAGACAGACACAGGTGATAAGAGACGACATCAGTCTTCTGCAGGCAGCTGAAAAAATCTAACAAATTTTTCATTGGAATAATGATAGATTGCAAAAAGTGAATTGATTTTATAGTGTTAAAACAAAACTTACATTCATGCATCATGAGACATAACCTGTTTGTTTTTTTACATTTATTTGAAGTTAGCTTAAAACACCTAAAAGGAAGTCATTCTTACCTGAAACAGGATATGCATATTTGTCTCTTTTGTCATTTAGAGAATCAACTGTTGTTACAAACCAGACCAACAAGCCCTCCTAGTCAGGGAACACACAGGCCTGCTGACAGCAGAGAACATGCTTCTGTTTTTAACATTCAAACAGTTATGTAGAGATTTTCTTGCTCCGCAAGTCTCATGTCTTACAGGCAAAGTGTTAGGTGTGGCCAAGGCTCTTCAAAAAAAAAAGGATAAAAGGGCAAGTGGAAGAGTGAGCAATGATTTATTTAGAAATTTACAGGTGAACACTTAAATCATGTTCTTACAGTTTCTTACATATATATATTTGTCTTCATTCATTCTGGTATGATTCGGGATAAAAAAGTAGAGGTATTTATTTTTCATGCAGACAAAATCAGACAACAGTACAGCGGTGAAAGATTGCAGTAAACTTTATTGCTTGTAAACTCTGCTACACTTTGCTGGTGTGTGCATGTGTGTGTGCATGTAACATATAACAAAAGGCATCATGTTGTGCGGGGCTGCACCCACTTGTATGTTCCTTCATAGCGGAATCCCACCCTCTTCACAAGATCATCAGCCTCGTTTGGACCACGACTGTGGACGCGACAAAGAAGAGACACGAGGAAGAGGAATTAAAAGGGAAAAACTTGAATCACGTTTTCGGTTCTGTCTCATTAAACAGGTAAATTTACCTTCCATATGTGTAAGGGATGGGCTGCGTTTTCTCTGCCTCTATATGGTGTAGGAGGGGGGTGAAGATCCTCCAGGCCTCCCGTAACTCGTCACTGGGACAGAAAGAGGAAGAGTTCAGGTCATAAAATTCCACGTTGTAACAAAATACCTCAACGCTGTACCATGGATTTAAATATTATAACCAACCTGCGGACAAAATGCATCTGATTTCCACAGAAGACATCCAGAATGAGCCTCTCATAGGCATCTGGGAGCTTCACATTCTGGAAAAAGAAAAGACAGAAAAACTGTGATTATATAATATGCTTATTTTAGGTTGAGTGATCTTAATTAATATTACATGGATGGTCTTTGTTTGAGAATAGCGTATGATGCACAGGATATTATATTCTGGTATACAATATTAGACAATGGTATTAATAGTAATAGGTTACAAACATTATTATCACAGCCTCTATGTAATTTTTAGTTTCTAACAACATAATCAATCACGCTGTGAGACACTGAACACTGTATCAAATGTCACCTCAAAACAATAGACTTTAAGTAACATGATATATTATAGTATACTGAAAATCAACATTTGACTATCCAACTGAAGTGTGAACCTATTGACACAAATAAAAAGATTTATTTGCATTGATTTAAGAAAACTGAAGAAATAAGTTAACTAAACACACAAGCTGGATCTGAGTAATGGACCACAGTGGATACTTTGAGTTAAGTAAGGCTGCAGCACCTTGTATCTGCTCTTGTAGGTCAGGTCCAGCTCTGTCTCCTCTGGGCTGAAGTAAACCCCAGGCCTCTTGGTCATCATCTTCAGGTAAATGGCTTCATCCGGCTGCACCCGTACCACCAGCTCGTTCCTCTGACAGCGCTCGGCAAAGATGTCTCCTGGCACGTCAGTGAACTGCAGACGCACTTCTGCCTTCCGCTCATTCAGGGCTTTGCCACAGCGGAGAATAAAAGGAACTCCTAGAGGACATGAAGGGAGGACATCAGAGGGGGTGTTGTAAAACGTGGGCTAAGACAAGGGAGGAAAAAAGAAAGAAAGAAAAAAGTTTTCTCTCACCATCCCATCTTTCATTCTGGACATAGAGCACGGCAGTGGCAAAGGTTGGTGTGCAGGAGCCTTTTGGTACAGTGGGGTCATCAAGGTAACCCAGTTTGGACTGGCCCTCGCCCTCAGGGTCCCCCACATACTGGCCGAGCACCACATCTGACACAGCAACAGGGGCTATACACTTCAGTACCTTCACCTACAGCACAATGTCAGTGAGATAACAGGGTTTCAGTAACATAGACATAAATGTGCAATCATCTCCAACCATCCAATCAGTGATATTACCTTCTCATCCCTCACGTCATCTGGGCTGGTGGAAGCAGGTTTCTCCATGGCGACCAAACAGAGCATCTGGAGGAGATGATTCTGCATGACATCTCTATATCAAGAAACAAAAAATGGAATGAGGCCAAGTAAGGGCTCTAGCGTAAGAATAAAAATGTAAACAGTGTTTTCACTTTCATCTGAACTGATTGTGTCTCACCGAATGATACCAAAGTCATCGAAGTATCCTCCACGGCCCTGAGTGCCAAAAGGCTCCTTGAAGGTGAGGACCACACAGGCTACACTGTTCCTGTTCCATATGGGTCCAAAGATGCGATTTCCGAACCTGGAGGTGAGCAAATAAAACACAAAAATTAAAGACTCAATGCCAGCAACTCAAGAAGGAAAAGATAAAGGACAGTAAGTACTTGTGAATTCCAGAAACTTCATCTATGATGTTTGGGTTTATACCAGCGTATGGTAACATGCTTGAAAATGTGCGTATGGTGCTTGTTACCTGAGTACCATGAGGTTCTGGACCATCTCTTTGCCTAGGTAGTGGTCTATGCGGTAGATCTGGTCCTCTGTGAACAGGGAAGACAGGTGGGCCGACAGCTCCTGTGAGCTCTGGAGGTCACGGCCAAAGGGCTTCTCAACAATCACCCTGTTCCAGCCTCTGTTTCACAAACACACTTGATTAGAATAAAGTAATCAAATAGTGAGTAAATCATTGTTTTTGTAAAGTTACAACAGAGGCTGACTTGGAGCTCATGCAGTGGTTTCTGATGTTTGCGCTGACATGGTGGTAGATGGTGGGTGGTAGAGCCAGGTAGAAGAGTCTGTTGGCGTCAGCTCCCCCAGGCAGAGACAACAGATGGGCGTTGAGTTGAGAGAAAGAGCTATCGTCATCATACCTGCCTCGAAGGTAGGAATTCCTACTGAAGAAGGCTGAGAGACTCTCACTCTCTTCATCAGTGACCTGAGTGAAATGTTTAACAATGAGTCGTGAAAACACAACCCAGGCAATCTTGTCTCAGATAGCCAACAATGAGCTTTAGATAAAATACCTTCATGTGAGGTAGACATGCTGCCTTGATGTTCTCGATTGTCAGGTCAGACCTGGCAAAACCCACAAAGTAGGTGTCATCTGGGAGGAGGCCATCCCTGAATAACCACCTGAAGGTGGGGCAAAAGCAGCGAGGCGAAACGTTAGCCAAGGGTCAAACTCCTCATAATACTAACTGAGCAAACAAGTCTCCACCTGTTTTTGCTGTTTGAGCGGCAACTCACCATAAAGTTGGATAGATCTTCTTTTTAGCGAGATCCCCCTGTGCAAATAATACAAATTAAAAAAAAGAGATCTGATCATGAACTTCTACTGATAATCAAGAGTCCAAAGAGCAGATCAGCTTTATATGGAGTGAGTGGATCTGTTGAGTAATGTGAGAACTTTGAACACTCCCTCTTTACTGGACTCTGACACATCATGGAAAATGTAAAGAGATTACTAAAAAATAAACACAAACAGGGACAACAGATATAGCAACTACATTTTGAAACTTGTGCTGGGCTCAAGGCCAAGAGCAGAACAAAATGCTCTTTCAACGCTTGCATGTCAACATGTGCTCATTCCTCTGCTTTCATATACGGATTACTACACTGCAATATTCCCCAGTGAATTGTTCTCCTCTGAGGCATTGTGTCAACTCTGCTGGCCTCCTGTCACTATTTTAAAAATGCCCTTTTGACCAACTGACCAATACAGATAGAAATATAGAAGGATGAGCTGATACCAGCAAACGAGACAGTTTATAGACTTTCTACAAGGCACTGAAACAAACGGATCATTTCAGTGTTCAGTTCTGATAAAAGGAAATTGCAAATCTATCAGTATATACATTTAGAATAGAGGAAACTGTGGTTCTTCATGTTGTAAGAAGTTCAGAGATTGTACTCACAGACGCTCCAAGGATTATGAATATGTGTGTGTCGGAGCGAGTGGACTGGTCCTCTCCATAGAGCTCCCTCCTGAGCTGTCCAAACACCTCAGAGCGAGTCAGCGGCTCAGAGCTCATCTTCTGACCCATCTGGTCTCACTCTGTCCCTACTGTGGCTACTCTTACCTCCCTACGGTTACATGACACACACAGACTATGGTGAAATTTCAATAGTCATCCTTGCCTTGCAGAAAACACTCAGCAGATTAATGCTGCCACCTATTGTTGGCAAGAAATAATGCCTGATTTAAAACCTATGCCCTCCAGCCCCTTAAGTCTGGAATGGTAAAGTCTAAATTACGTCGGACAACCAAGAAAAACAAAAACCTGTCCATTCACTTTAACTCGCATTTCAGGTCTGCTCAGGCAAAGCTGAATAACAATTGGAAGGAATGTGTCTTGCTCCTAAACCACTCCTTGGACAAATGTTACGCAAACCTGAACTGCCTCTGAGGAAGGCCTTACACACAGTGGTGTTAGCAACACCAAATGATTTAATACGTCACATTAGTAACCTGTTTAAAAGTTCAATATTGGCTCAGGACATCGTACACTCATAAATCAAAACCATAATTCAGCTAAAACAAAAGGAAATTCTACTTCTAACATAAGACTCCTACTGTATACATAAACTAAAAGCTGTTGGCCACAACTCAAATATATATCACTGTTTAACACTGTGAAAATACAAATACAATACAAATCACAATTTATCTGATGCAACAAATCAGATTTTTTATTTTTAAAAAAAAGACACCTCTTACTCTTTGGTAAAACAAATTTTAACATTCACTGTCAGACAAAAAAAGTCACTAAATAGTGATTTTGCTGGAGTGTAAATTCATTGAATTAAGATCATTGCAGTTGACAGTCATTCCCCACATTTAAGGTGCAACTCCTTTTGTCCACTCTCTGTTTGACAGTCCCCAACCACCTTCAAATGTTTTTCCATCATAAATATTTTTCTTAAACCGGGTTCTTCAACAGATGTGACTGTCTTTACTTAGTCCTCCACCTTGATTTGTCAACTCAGTGTGGCCAAATGCCTCCAGCTCCACAGCATGAAGCCCTTCTGGATCAATGAGTTGGCTACTCGGGACAGAGTCTGAGGAAGGGGTCACAAGGTGCCAGAGGTCACCTGATGGGCAGACTGGGAGGTCAGCTGAAAGTCCACTGCTGATAGACATCAAAAGCATTACAGTCGCTCATCTGAATCTGGCCTCCTTTCAGATGTAAACATTTACCGCTACTGGGATTCTTCAGGAGCTTTTCCTAGAGAGGAGCATTAAAGAAAAGATTAATCAATACAGAAGCCAAATAAATATTAACATCTATGTAAAATGCTTCACAATTATAATGCATTCATTTATTTCACTCACTACATAAAAATAAATAAACACTACAAACACTGTGGATGTATAAAAACCATCAGAATTTCTTGTTTGTTTTGTAGTTTTAGTAAAAATGAAGGAAGGAAACTAAAAAACATCTCTTATGTATCTTATGCTATACCCTCGAGGGGACTGCATGCCATCTGGGTAAGCGTTATAAAAATAGACGGAGTAATGCTCCCATTTCCTGCTTTGTTGGCATTTGTTTACGTCTCACCAAAAGCCCAGCTCTTAACTGACTGCTACTTGGTTGAAGTGACAGAAACACTTAGCTGAGCCTTTACAGTTAATCACATCGCATCTTTACTCTAAAGCTCACTTACTAACATGTTATATCTCATTGTGCGTGAAAAAAAAAATATTTGTAGTTTTACCAGGGGTGACATAATATTTGACTGGGGGTAGTGACTCTACCTCATGGTGACAACTTGTGTCAGGATGTTCTTTTTAGTCATTTATGCTAAGCTAAGCTAACCAGCAGCCTTAGGTGATCCTCACCTCTATAAAGACCCATTCCTGTTGTGGCGACAAACTGGTTCCCTTCCCCTTCAGCTGGCATAGCTCGATCTTCACTGGTTCCGGCTGGGGTGTGGCATGAAGACACAGCTGCTTTCCAGTGTTATGACGCAGCTCCTTATGAGACGTGTATTCAAAGTACTGGAAGAGACCAGTTAGTCAGTTAGAGACCCAACCAGTCCAATTTTAATTCATAATTTCAAAAGTGTCAGTCAGAGTCATTATACCTGGTTGCCTCCCATGTTGTGACATTGGTACATTATCACTGCTTTACCTCCCTGGTTGTTCTCGCCAACATCCAGACAGGTATTAGATCCTGAGTTTCTAATCTAGTGCAAACACAGATATGAAATAATAGTAAGACATGGCACAGTTGCGCAACATGCACTGTGTGCTATATCATTGATATCCACATATGGACAAGGGAAATGTGACTCACTGCTCCAAACTTTAGTGGCGTTAAGTCTGGAACGAAGGCCTCTGGGTAGACAGTGTTTAAGTACCAGCTGAAGTTCTTGCAGTGAAGCCTCTCTCTGAGATTCAGACGTTCAGAGATGTCCCCATAATTGTGCTACAACAGTGAAACAATCACTTACAATTACATTCAGATGACCTTGTTCCAGCACGGTATATAAAGAAGTGTATCCTATTTGCACACTGTTACTCCAATGAGTAGGTCATACTGACCTCACGGGCCATACGTGCGGCACTGCTGCTGCGGCGATAGTAGATTTCCTTGTAGTCATCCATCCAGACCTCAGCCAGGCGCACTTGGTTGCGAGTGATGACCTCTGTGCCCTTGGGGAAGGTGTGAGGGCTCTTGTTGCGGAAGACATGGCCCACCACAGAACAAGGGATGATCTCTAGTTGACCCCCACACTGCCACACCTGTGATTTACATATGATGCAGGCTGACATTCAGACTCCAACTTGACAACGACAGGCAGACTGATTGAGTAATATATGAAATTGTGGGAGTAACAATAAAAAGACGAACCCTGAAAGACATCTCTATATTTTCGCCGCCCCAGATCTCCATCTTGTCATCGTATGTTCCGATGTGTTCAAAGTACTTCTGGGAGATTGAGAAGAGACCTCCGGCAAAAGTAGGTGTTCTGAAATTTTCATGGGCAGATACAAAAGCTTAGGACACTTAAATGATTCAGGATACTCAAAGTGAAACCAACATGGTCCTTCTTACTTTACAGGGTAGGTTTCATCCTTGCGCAGCTTCTTTGCATCCTCTGGAATTGGTTCCCAGCCAAAAGCTAGGCTCCAGTCAAAGTTACCACGGTTGTAAGCGCGGTTTGTGGCCACGGGTTTGTTGAACTGAAAAGTGTTGAGGTCAATGGTGGTGATCTCTGGGCTAACCACAGCAGTGGGCTCTTCAACAATGCGGGCCAACAGGGGCTCTAGCCACCCATGGAAACACTCACCTAGACGAGAGGAAGGACACTTTAAATCATGTTACACGCACTGCTTAACTTGTGCCACCGATCAGTTTCAGGTGTAGACGGTCAAAGCATGACTTCACTTTGGGAATGCCTCATATCAGGCACTCTAATCTTTTATATGTCTACTTAAAGTTTTACCTGAAGGTTTATTAATCACTATGTGAAGTTTTGAATTGTCCCAAAGCACTGTACGTACATTTTTAGTAAAGATGGAAAACAGCACATGAACCCCCTCACCTTGGTAGTGCTATCGCCCTGATGAGCTACACAGAGCTGCTTAAACTGACCAGTGTGACTTGTGTAAGGTTGCAGTGTTGGGTGTGCGTGTGTGTGTTTCCTCACAGTGTGCATCGAGAAAGGTTAGCACTTCGCCTTGAGCGATGCTGGCACCCAGCAGCCTGGCAGTGATGAGGCCTTTCCTCTCCTTCTGCCTCACTACACGGACAATTTTCAGCTGGCTCACATAATCCTCCAGTTGGGTCTTCAGGTGATCTGAAAGAATTAAAAAAAAGACAACAACGTTATTGTGTCTGTCACAGCTTAATTAGTGTGAATGCTTTAGTATGAATCGTGTGTAGTCCCTAAAGACTACACTTTAAGGACTTTTATTGAACTTTTTTCCTACCTTCTATACTATTTACAGTATTAAGCTTTTCTCAGCAAATGTTTACACTGTAATTAAATGTGTACTACTACTACTTTGACATAGACATGCAGGGCTTAGACATGTTAAGAAGTTCCACACATTTTATAAATTATAACTTTTGTGCCCCCAAACACTCGCAGCACCATTGTGTTCAGGATACAGTGCATTTCTGAAGAGAACTGCAGGGTCAGCGGGACAACTCCTGACTCTTCTGCAGCGTGAAGCATTTGTGCTTTGAGAATTTTCTGTTGATTCATTTCTGCAATTCTGGCAATTCGCACAGCATTTTCTCAAGGAAATACAGTCGTCTTTAGATTTAGGAGGGTCTATTAGCAAGGTATGGCAGAAATGGAATATAATAATAAAAATGATGATCTTTAATGCATAACCTGAAAATGAGAATTGTTTCCCTTACTTTAAAATTAGTTCTCTATAAGGAGCTGGTGCTCTACCACTGAATCGGCCATGTTGCACCACCATGTATCTACTGTAACCCAGAGAGGACAAACCAAACACTGGCTTCAGATAAGGGCCTTGTTGTGTTTCACTGTAAGTTCTACTACACACTTGGAAGAGGAGGTGCCTACACACTGAACCTTTAAATGAGCAGCAGTGGTTAAAGCCATTCACCTTGCTGTAGTTATATCAGACTTTCATATTGACTATTCAGTGTGGTATGCAGCAGTGAACGTTTTGAACCACACATGCTTCAAATGCAAAAACGGAAATGGTAATAATATGTGTTTGGTTTGACCACGCAGCTTCAAGCGATGATCACGTGCACACTGAGAACAGAAGTCGTACCAACAAAGTGGAAGTACTGGTAAAACTTGGTCACACTTCCCCTCTAAGAGTAATTATGACCACACTGCACGCCCACATTTGTCATTATTTGTCATAAAATCCACCAACCACATGTCTAAACGTTTTGTAACAGAGCAAAAAGGGAAGTTTAAGTACATTAACTGCACATACAGTTGAGGCTAACGGATAACTGAAGATATTTCAAGCTCAATCAAAATGTCATTAACCAGAATAATACATGTGTAATTATCCAACAGCACATATAACAGTGCGCCTGACTTCACTCTCACTAGTTCACAAGTTCTGCTACCTTTATTAGTTTCTCTACTGGTCTGGTCAGAGTAGTGTCAACTGTTAAGGAGTGTGTATTTGAGACAGCTAAATAGAGTGTGTGAACTGCAGCACGTCAATACGTGCCAGGATACAAGATAAACTTTACACAGAACAAACAAACTAATGGGGTAGGGACAGGTAGTCACAGCTATAAAAGGCTGAAAAGAATGCATCTTTTACCCATCTACAAGTCATGATTGTCATTTACACTGTGTTCTGATACACATTTAGAGACAGTAAGACACAAAGTTAAGAGCAAGTGTGTTACAAAGCTGTAGGAGCTGTAGCTGTCTTTCTTCACAACTGTCATGTCACTTTTGTCAACTCTCATGAAAGGCGCTATTGTAAGCCGTGTTTCACTGGAGGCCCGCCTTAAGGACACAATAAAATAGAATAGGTAATTACAATTAATACCACGGATGATACGGTTGTCTCGCTCCCTATGTAAATTTACACAGTTCAAACCCCACCTATGTGTTACTATAATGTGTTGTCTTATCTAAGCTCACACCGTAGTGCCCCAAAAACCTGAAGGTCAGTTTAATTAACAGTTAACTTGACAACTATCACTGTCTCTTGCGTTTCCCTGCCTGTACCTTATTTAATATATAATCCAGCAGAGCTGCATATGGTGATTTTCTTTGTCGTTTATATTTGTCTCTTCACTGTCAAAACTTTGTGAGACTTATCGAGTTTACTCTCAGACAAGGTCTTTTATATTCTTCTTTCAGTGAGTCTTCGAGCATGTCTCTTTATCGTGTGTGTGTGTGTGTTTAGATTTTTCATACCTGCAACGCTAGCGTCATCCACTAAGATAATCTCTTTGAGCAGGATAGCAGGGGATGTGTGCAGGACACTGTAGACCGTCCTCAGGAGGGTGGACCATGCCTCATTGTGGAAGACAATAATAACACTGGTGGTAGGCAGGGGAGGACAGCGACGAAACTTCCTCTCCACACACCTGAGCAGGGAGAGCCATGTCGAAACAGCAAGAGAGACAAAGAAGAGTGAGAAAGAATTCAAAAGTGGGTTGCATATCTGATGAAATGTGCGTCACACAGACTCTCCTCGCAGTGCCATGTATAACACAAGCTTGTTTGCAGGTATTAAAGGCCTGCCGAGTCACACATCGATTAACCTGATCTGACGAGAGCCAAAAAAAGTTAGTAATGATATATTTTTTTAAATATGTGTCCTGCAAAACAAACAGCTCAAGGCCTGTAAGACCTGTGACACGTTCAGATGCTAAGTTGGAGAAAAATTTACAGTGGGAGGAAGTATTTACAAGAACACAGATAATGCCTCTGTGACGATAACCGCTGGAGCAATATGAAAATAAATGTAAATAATTAACAGCTGAGCATTGTCCCAGACTAAACTATTATCTGGCCTGCGGCGCACATGTCAGCACACTTCTTGGTAAAACAATGATTAGTCCAAACTTTCGAGTGTATTTTGAGAACATTTTCTTACTCTGGAGGCCTCGTGTCATCCCCAAGACTACGGCTAAGTGAGATGCGGTCGCTGGCAAACTGGTTGAAACAGTGCCGTGTCATACCCTCCTCCTTCTCCTTCTCCTCCTGTGGGGACATGTTGTCTTTCTGAAAAGCTTTTCCATCAGCCCCGGGGCTTCTGGGGTCCTGAGGCAGTCTCTCGAGGTGGGGTTTAAGCTCAGCTTGAGTATAGAATCCAGTAGGGCATTTGATATCCTCTGTGGGCTGCACATGTGCTGATGGCGGCTGCGGGGCTCCTATCTGGAAGCCGATGTTGTTGACAGCATCTCGGACCATTATCATCACCTTGTCCCTCTTGTCCACCAGCTCTCGGAACCAGGGGTCGTCAACGGATGAAGAGCCAACATCCCTCTGGAGAACCACTAGGGTCACCATGAAGATAATCCCCCCAAGGATCACCAGTTTCAGGGGGGACATACGCCGGCGTGGGAACAAACGCATGTTTCAGAATGTCCTTGAGGCTGTTGAAAACAGAAAAAAAACACACAAAACGTATTCTTTTGAAGCCGGTTGCAAAAAGTGAGAGTTTCAGCTCAGCTCTGAACCCTCACATGCCTCTCCTCGCCAGTTATTCGGTGCGTTAGTATCAAAAAAAGAGACGACAATCAATAGGAAAATCTCTTAAACCGGTTTGTGCGTCTGTGCAAGTGCTATAGCAGCAGGTAATGCAGCCAGCCTTGCTCCTCCCTCCCTATCTCTTCATGAAACAGTCCCACTGGGGCAGGAGGAGAAAGCAGGAGGGACGAGGAGGGTGTGAACAAACACACCACACCTCGCACTGAACACCTGAATTCACCTGCTCTGGCCACGGTCCTCCAGGACCCACGTGGGCCTTGACAGTGCTCCCACACCAGTTAATAAATGACACACTATGCCTGGCTCGCTTTAGACACCTCCTCCAAAGACACCTCACCACTAATGAAGATCATTCAATCGCTACAGGAAGTACAGTTTGCTACGTGGAGCACAACCCGACTGTAATATCACAGAGCCTTGACACAATAAAAGGCTGTTTCCTGCTCTGCGAAACAGGATATCTTTACAATGTAGGACATCTGCGTGGTCTTTAGGTGATCACTGTTCAGTTCATTTAGAGACTCACTCTTACTTTGGTCATAATTAATTTACTCTATTCTCAAGCCAGCCTGCTTTATAAATAATTCAAGAGGACACTCTTTTGGTGTCCTAGAAATGGGAAACAACCACAGTGTACTTTGCAGTTGTCGGGTGGGCAACCTGTTTGACCAGTTTGTAGGCACAACAGTCATGACAAAGGACCAAGAAAAAAAAGATTAAAAATTAACCATAAACATGAAGTTATGTGGGCCTGTCAATGTGGATTTACTGACAGGATGTTCCATCGGGCCACAGACAAACGTGGACGTCAGACAGATCAGCTTACATCTTAAACAAATGTTCCCAGCTCTCTACATCTTAAAGTTGAAGCACAAGCAGACAAGAGTGCGGTCAATAAAACATGCTGAGCACTGAACTCCTTTAGCTGAGCGATGCACTGAAGCAAAATGAAAGAGGAAGAGTTGACTGAACTACTGCTGCCTTTCTCTTCCATCAAGCACACCGAAAGCTCTCCGCGTCGTGTCTAATCTCTCTTTTAGTGGGCCTAAAAAGAAATCACATATCTGACAGCTGAAGCGGAAACAGGCAAGACACCGAGACGCGCCACCCAAAGCTGCGTTTTCAACTGTCAACTTCTCCAAAACGCTGCCACTTACCCGAGCCTGTAAGCGGGCGGTTGTCGCGTACACCTGTTCCGGGTGATGTGATTCTTCACCTGCAGCCTGCGGTCTTTCCTGTTTGTTGTGAAACTGAAGTTATGAGCGAACCAGGACACCGCAGCACTACAGCCTCCCGGCTTTTTCCTTTAAACCGAACAGGTGCCATTTGTTGAAATGATTAGCAGCAGTGAGTCCCCTGCTGGCCGCGCGCGCGCACCTCAGCGGAGGTATTTCCGCGCAGCACGAGCGCCTTTATTGTAAATTGAAAAGAAAAAAAAAACAACAACATAAAAGTAAAAATAAATAATAAATAAAGATAAATAAAAAATGAATAAATAAACGCATAAAAACAAGCACACGCAAAAAATTAAATGTTAATATTTTTCAAATATTGCGCAGCTGTCGTGCGGCTACTGGCAATATTGAAACATGAGACAGAAATCAGTATATAGCAAACAGCAAAAACTAAACAAACAAAATAAACTTGCGTGTATTACAGACACGTTACACTAGTCCCCGTATCAGCAGCCCATTATACTAACATTGGTGCTTTTTCATCGGGGATTAGGAGGAATTTATGTCGCTTAATTAATGTTCAGCATAGAGTGCTGTAAGTGAACATTGCCATTACCTCAACAGAAATTCATTATTCATATGCAAGCAATTAAATACTCTCTCCTGTATCACCCTCTTGAAACTGTAGCCTGATTTATTCAGAAAAGGAGAAGGAGGCGTGTCTCGGGTTACTGTCAGAGGGCGAAATCTTGATTGTAGGCTGTTGATTGACATGAGAGCTGAACAAATAGAGCAAAAATAAATAGAGCAGCACAAGCTGTGTGCTGAAATCGACTTTCTGTGTTGAAAGAAAGAATACATTCTCTTGATTCTTGGTGCATTGTTGAGAATTAAGTGTTGTTGTGTCTGTAATAGCCTTCTTTTTATTCATTCCTCTCCATACAGCTTAATAAAGACAAACGAAAGGTAGTCAGCCGTCTGGTTCTTGTTTGTAAAATTAATTTCACTGCCATATCTGTAGAGATCTAATTGCATCAACAAAAACAATAAACCAAATAAACGCAATCAATGCAAAAACAGCCATTTATTATTAATTTCTTATCCAAGTGGGAAACAAATCAGTCAATCATTGCACTATTTCTTAAACTCTGCCATTTTTAAAAAAAAAAGAAAAATGCAACAAGTTGACCTTAAATTTTAAGGACAGAGAGGGATAAGAGATCTTCTTTGTCGCCTATAAGGCAGCATTTTTAGGCTCAGACAGAAAAGTGAGCATGTCAACACAACAGGTGTAAAGCTCATCTGAATATAAAATACACCTTCACTTCTCAGCAAACATGAAGTCTAATCAATTCCGCCTCTATTACAATGATTAAGCTCCTTCCTCGGTACCAAAGGCAATGTCAAGAGTGGGTTTTCTTCAGTAGTAGTGTCATTGTGGACAAAAATCTTAACGATTACATACATTCATCTCATTATTGTTTCAAACAATTAATATTTTTTTGGGTGGCGGTGGGGAGTGGGGGTGCATTCAAGCCTCCGTGTGCCAAATATAACCAGCTGGGGTCAAATACTGTTGTGTAAAGTTGTGAATATTGGTCCATGAAGTATGCAGACCTTGGACCTGCATAATCTCAAGGCAATATTTGTGAGCGTACAGTTAACCCTGAAGCTGTCAGGACGACACCTTACGCCCACAGGTTTGTAACACAATCCAAAATACACGTTTTTGTAGGCTTTCGCTTATTCGGGTTGGAATGAAATCAGTCAAAATCACAGTCCAGTACAAGGCGCCGTAGACATAATCTGTCTTCAAAGGATCGTTTTGACACAAGAAATCAGGAATGGGCACACGACTCTGAAGAGTAATATAAAACATGCCTTGCAGCAACCAATTTGGCAAGAAAGCATTGTCATACAGTATCATAAAAACCTCACAGTGAAAAGTTACAGTATGCCCCTTTATAGATAAAGATCAGCATTCAGCTACGTGTGCTCGCACCCATTCACACACACCCAAACACCCATACGTACGGTACTCACACGCACACACACACACACTATAAAATGTTTCATAACAGTTTAACAATCTCTCTTCAGTACCGCGGGACTAATACAGCTTCCTTCTTCGTTTCACGCTTGTTGTTTTTGGCTTGAACCAAAACTACATTGCAGGAAGAGAGAGGAACCGATCGTACAGTTCAGTGAACCACAAACAGCCTTGTGTCCGGACTGTGGCTAATCACAGGCTGGATGAAACAAAGAAGGCCCTGATAAGAAACACAGCGAGTCCGAGCCAAGGTTATTATGAGCGTTTTCTATCTCTGTGTGTGTCTGTGTGTGTGTGCGCGTGTTCTCCTTCACGAAGTCCACAACAAGAAAAAAAAAGTGTTCGTCATCATCAACGACAGTGACGTTACCGTGGCCTTTGCTGTCAAAAGATGAATAAATTACTTAAGGTTACTGTACTTTTGAACAGAATCATTAGTGTGTGTTTCATATCAAACATTTGTTCTTTGGTCATTTTCATCCTTCATGTTGTCCTTGCATATTTTCTTTTAAGTAACATAGTTTTGCTTTTTTTGTATATATATATATATATATATATATATATATATATATATATATATATATATATATATATATATATATATTTACTTATATATATATATAATTTCTTTTTTTGTACAAGGTCATCACAAAAATCCTTCCGCACGAAAAATAAATAACGACTCCAGATGAAATACTTGTACTATTGCTCATAAACACAAGCATAGTCACTTCCGTTCTAAGGCAACTGGGCTTCGTGATCTCTCGAGCAGCTTGGGAAAAAGCCTTCAAACATGGACAATGTCCTATATGTGTGCATCCGAGTACATGACAACATACAGACAGGCCGAGCTTGTCTCTGTTGGCCGCCTCCCGTCCCCCGTGTGTTCACACTGCGCCTCGGTGCTCATCGCCGAGCCCACTCAGTCTCTCTGCAGTCTCTGTCTTGTCAGTGCAGTGGGAGTCACGCTGCGGTCGTCCTTCTTGTTGTTAACTGCCTGGTGGGCCGCTGGTGAGGAAGTAAGTGGTCATCTCCCCCTTCCCCTTCACCTTGACAACACCTCGACAGTCCAGCTGGTATCCGTTATTGACCAGCACGTGGTATAAGTCTGTGGTCACCTAAGAGAGGACACGGATATTTGACACCCAGGATGTGAGACACTCAACCCTTCCCAAAAGAAACACCGGCAGTCCCCGTTTCACAGTGAACAAGCTTTCTGTAGTGACATTACGAATGGAAATGATAGAAAAACTAGAGCAAATGTTAGTTTACTCTCAAATAAAAAAATGCTAAAAATAAATGGTCAATCGACAAACTATTCATGCACAACAATTCTGGCAATCAAGTTATTTTAAGTCATTTATCAAACACTTAAAATAAACGCTAAACATTTACTAGTTCCAGCTTTTCAAAGGCAGCCATTTTCTGCTTTTCTGTATTCTAAGAATTGTAAATTAAACATTATTTTGACCTTCTCCTTCTCAGATGTGAAGATTTGCTGCTGTGGATAAACTTTGCTTTTGGAAAATTGGTCAGATGAAACATCTGATTTGTCACACATTTCATCGACTAAACAATGAATCAATTAATAAAAAAAATAATCAGCATCGTTAGTTGCGGCCCTACTGTGCTGTACATGTGCTGTGTATCACAGAGGGCATTTTGATTTGCAGTGACTCACACTGTACAACAGATGGCAGCATTGCTCTGACTATAATCTATCGGGCAGCCAATTTATGGATTTGATATAATGTTGGCTAGGCTGCTGTTCCGGACACATTTCAAAATGAGTGTTATCATTAACTATACATCTGTGAATGGGATGATGAATGAGACTGTGGGACTCTTAGCTAACCCCGCTGCTTCTCGGAGGAACACGCCACATCTATTCCCTGTGGTTAAGATTTCCCTCTTGAAGATGAAAATAATGCAGGGAATTCACATTAAGCTTTCTGCCCTCCTCCAGAGGAACACTAAAGCACCATCTCTGCTAGGGAACAGTATGTCCTGTGCTGACAGGGACTTTTGCTCAAGGGCACTTGTTTGAACCTCGGTCCTGAAGCTGAATGACTGTGCACTGATTGTATCTGTACAATTGATAGCTGCGTTTTATACAGAGCATAAACGGATGACTTTGTCTTTTTCAAATACCACAAACCATGACTTGGAGTGAAAAACACATCTCAGTTTGACTCAGACAAGTGTGGTGTTGTGTTTCCACGATAAAAAAACGCAGAACTAATGCACACTTTTATGTTAAATGACTACAGGCAGTGTAACTAGACCGTGTAAATGTCATTCTGCATTGGCTACAACTGCAAAAATGCTACAAACTGTTACTGAGAAGAGTTTGCGTTCAGTACCTGGATGTAATCTGGTACTCCTGTGCTGTCCATCCGACTGGCCACGTTGACTGTGTTCCCCCAGATATCATACTGGGGTTTCCTGGCTCCAATCACCCCTGCTACCACCGGCCCCATGTTCAACCCTGAGAGCAAATCACTTGGCTGTATTACATGATATTAACTCAATTAGAACGCTGTCACTGAGGAAGTGGATCACTATAAGTTTTCCTTTGAACAGGAAAAGGACTTTTTAAACAAACCCGCCAAATCAAATAAGATTTATCAGATATTACTTAAACTTCCACTACCTTCCAGGCTTACCTATTTTCATCTGGAAGTTGTTAAAGGAGTGCTCATTGATGTATTTCATCTGCTCCCTGAGCCTCATGGCGTAGTCGGCCAGAGCCAGGATGTGTGAGCGGCCCTCTCTGTCGTACGTGGAGTCGTTGAGGCCAGAGGCTGCCATGTAGGTGGAGCCAATGGTCTTGATTTTCTCCAGCTGACGGAACCTCTCCTCACTGATGATCTATAGACAAGTCATCAAGGGTGTATAAGAAGAGGAAATGAGACAAACAAAAGCGGCACTTCAGCTATTGGTCGACGGCTTTGCAGACAACCAGCATCTTAAAACAAACACCTAATGACCTCGTCTTACAGGCGTTTTCCAATTAATTAAATTACAAATTACAAATGAAATTTGCATTCATTCTCTTCTCTCCTCTGTTCTCACCTCATCAAAATCAGCGATGATCTCGTTGAGTAGCCGGAGGCACTCCACTCCCTCGTTGTTGGCTTCCAGCTCCACGTAAAACTCCGAAAAGTTGCTGATGGAGGCAAACATGACTGCGACGCACTCACATGACTGGTAGTACAACTCGTCATTCCGACGCTCACGTGCAAGAAAGTGGGCGGCTACGTCCTTGGGTAGGATGTTGTGCAGCAGGCGGCGATTGTACGCCTGCAGCTCCTCCATCTCCTCCTTCTCCTCTGTGGCCTGAGGGGCAATGGGGGGTGGGGGTGGGATGTGGTTACTTAGTCTCATTGTCATATGACTGGATTCCTGAAGTGTTGCTAAAGGCATTTTTCATGGAAGACATTTTGACATGTCACAGTAGGAAAAGAGTAAACAACAAAATTAACGACGGCTGAATTCCATTTCAGCTGCCTCAGTTTCAGGGTCCTGGTGTTGTGCATGCTGACTCACTGTCACACTGTCATGACTTACTGACAAATCAAACTGTCTGCTGTGAAAAGGGCCTTTGGGTTAGCGTCAGTTTCGTTCCTGTTTAATGCGACTATTTCATTTACCTGCAGCTTCCAGAGGAAGTCAAGGCGTGCGGTGGACTCCACCTGCTGGCCGTGCAAGTAGAGAGCTAGAACAAACACCGTCAGGATTACAGGGGTCATGACCTTTAGGGATACCTTGTTCGCGGTCTGGCTGAGGAGGTAAAGAGGAGTAGACCAGAGTTGTGAAAGAGTGTTTTTCGCATGGGAGTAAAATACATACAACCCGATGGATGCTTAAACATACAACATGTGAAATTTCTTACCACTGTTCTGCAGTTTCATTGAAACCAGGCCTGGAAAAGGGACAAGAGAAATTCATGTCTACAAACCACAGCTGATCATCGAGCGATAAGGCGGTACATAATAAAATAACCCAACTTACTGTTGCAAGGAATCATTAACAGGTGATAATTGCCTGAGGACAAAAATGAGAACATATTTTTTAAAAAAATACGCGTTGAGCCCAACTGGTACATGAGAAAGTAGGTCTTTTATAATCTAAACCTTTTCATAAAAAAGTAGGCCATGTCCGACCTAAAACGCAGTATTGTGACACAGGAGCTGAACTATTCAGGTTGAAAACTGAGAAAGAGCGAATGTATGTGTTTCTATGCATGTGAGTGTTCCTGGCAGGGGACTCACAGGGTGTTGGCGATGACCAGCAGGTCCGCATTGTCAAACAGGGCCACCTGAGGCCACTCCACGAGCAGCAGGAAAGTGAGCTGGATGAGCAGCATCAGAGCCAGCTTCCCTATGCTGCTGATGTGGAGGAACACGGAGCAGGCCAGCAGGGTCAGCAGTACGCTGTAGCTGAAATACTGCAGCAGAGAGAGGAGACAGCGAGGGAGGAGGAGGAGGAGGAGGAGGAGGAGGAGGAGGAGGAGAAGGAGGAGTAAGGTTAGGTGGATATTCAAGCATACTTTTCATGCACACAGAAAAACACATCTGTACACAAACACACAGAAAACATACATAAAATATACACATATATAAAATGTTATGGGACTGACCTCTGGGAAATGGCAGGGCATCACCTGGCTGGAACACAAAGTCAGACCGTCCTCTGCTGTCTTGGTCAGGTTGTGCAGCAGGCAGAAAGTCACTGACGACACGTTCCGCTCGTCGGCCACACAGTCCTTCAGTCTCTCTCTGCTACAGGTAAACTGACAGAAAAGGAGACAATCTTTGATTTAATCGTCAGCCAATGAAGGTGAGCAAACAAATGAAATGCAAACAACCAAAAGCCATAATTATAAAACATGCAAATAAGTTGTTTTGACACCATCGATAGAGATCAGTGCTATCTGGTAAACAAACTATGTAAATAATGGCGTTAAAAGTAAGTTTTTCCGAAAGGACCTTGCCAGTATTCACCCTTGCATCATGCCATTTCAAGTTTTGACAGAAAATTTTGGATGCCTCCAGTCATGTCACTCGCAAATAATATCATATTTCAAATTTAGAATGTCTCAAAATACAATAACACTCCAACAGATAGTGACAAATGAGCAGACTGATGCTCCACAGTGCAAAAAATAGAGAAAATAGCTGTGGAAATGAGCAAGCATGCTACTGAATAAGTCCTTATGAAACCTAAATTGGCTTAGCTTAATGTTGGAACAACAAAGAGAGCGACAAACAAGGTGACATCTGTCCATTGCTGTCCAACATCTGTTTTTGTTGTTGTTTTTTATGTGTGTGTCTTTGGATGCAAAACAAATTTATATAAACAAGTGCATATTATGAATATTATATTCCATTTCTATTATATTCTGTAAACAGAGTCGCCTAAACCACTCGGTGCATACTGAATGTTTCACACAGGAACACTGAGGCCTACTTAGAAACCAAACATTATGACAAACTGAGGAACAAAAGAGTTTTGCAGTCCGTTCAGTCGAGCCTGTGGGCCTAAATCCTCTGTTTGATGGCAAAAGCTCATATCCTTCAACTAAAATACAAGTGGGGTCAGATGTAATATTACCTACCGGAGACGAAATTCTTTTAGTATATGAAAACTTGACTCCAGGATTTGACCCACAATCTTTGAGCAGATACTGTACAGTCTAACCAGCCAAGCTTTAAAGGTCCAGTAAGTACAAAAGAGGCTCTATTTACCGAATATAGCGGAAATTTAATAAAACATGCATAACTATGCTTTTATTAGTGTATAATCACCTAAAATAAGACTTGTTAGGTTTGTTATATTTGTTTAGAATGAGCCTTTTATGTCTTTTGGGGGATATGTTTCCTGCACAGTCCTGTCCTCATGTCATGTCATGTTGCACCGCCATGTTTTGACAGTAGCCCAGAACAGTCAATAGGGCCTTTTTGAGTTTTTCACATGTTTTGCAGCCACTGTAGTTTTTCCTTGGAATCAGCAGCACAATCTACATTGCTAGATGCCGCTAAATCCTGCACACTGATCCTTTAAGCTGAACAGAGAGACAACTGTACCATGCAGTGATTCCATAATCCATACCGCATAACGCTCAAATTAATATAGATTGCAAAAACAGCTACAGGATCTGTTTGTTTGCTCCAAATGCTGTGAAGAGAGATAGACGGACATAACTTATATGTGCACTCCAGGATAAAGCAGCAGCTTGAAAGTTTTAATCCACGCTTGTGTATGCCTGGATGTCGATGCTCAATATGTTTACATAATACTGGAAAACATGACAGCGATGGTTAAAAATAGACACGATTTCTACAACCCCATCTGTCACAGTGACAGATTATGATGAATTAGCCCTAATTACAGTAACCCCTCGGGCGGTTGTTCTCATTTTAAAAATGCCAGGATGAAGCAGAATTTCTTCAAATCTCTTGAAAATCTGTTGAGTAACATCCGAGAGAAGGAGTGTGTGACTGATTAATGGAAGGACAAACAAACGGCACCGAAGCTGACACACCACCCCTTCTCTGATGTCACCGTGGGGGACGACTCGAAACATCAAGACACAAAAATGACAAAATGAAAAGCTGTAGACCGTACCATGTTAGCAAAGGAGGAAATGAAGAGGAGGAGGATGGTGAAGACGCCGACCAGCGTGCTGTTTGCACGAGACTGGACTATTTTCTTGGTTACAGTCTGCAAGGCAGCTGGGAAGAGCTTGAATACACACGCACACACACACACACACACACACACGCACACACACACACACACACAGACACACACACACACAGGGAGAAGATCAGATAAGAGAGAGTTAATACCATTAGTGATTATGGCTGAAGACATATGATAATGACTCTTAACTGAAGATATCTGCAAGAGAAATCATATGAGTGGTGAAGGCCTTGCTTTCTCACTTTGATGCAGGAGTAGATGGCACAGATGAAGAGGATGACGGCGAGGATGATGAAGATGCTGATGTAAAGACCGAGCATAAGTGTTGTTCTGCGGAAGAGAAGAAAACAGGCTCATTAGGATGTATAACTCTCATTAACTCCTCATAAACTAATCAGGAGCACATTTCCTGTCCACATTTCAGTATAAGTGGGAAACTGGGAAAGGCAACTTATCGGAGAGAGAGCTACTTACTTTGGGAAAATAATAATCTGGATGAAACAGATGAAACAGAAAACAAGGAGTGTGCAGGCCACATATCCCCCAAAACGGTCGTCAACCTTTTTGGAGTACTGAAAACAGAAAATCAATGAGAAAGTAAGTTTCCTTGTAGCTCAATTATAAAAGAAAAAAAAAATCAATTCAGTTTATTTGACGTGGAATTACAGTGAATTTCAAAGCAAATCTCCAGTCAAATGCCGACCTTTTTCTCGAGCTCGGTGGTCTGAAAGGTGAGTAGGAACTTCTTGACGTGGTCCTTCCTCAGCTGGTCGATGCTGCGCGCATCGATGGCCCGTCCGAGAAACTCGTCCACCTCGTCCTCAGGATTCAGGGCCTCCTGAGCGCAGCGGCTATGAGACAGATGGAGGAATAAGTCACTGTGTATTTAGGTTTGCGTCTGTGTGAGTGTGTACGCCATAACGGGCAGAATGAGTCAGAGCTAATGTGGTATTAGTGTTGGGTTAGATCCGACTGTATAAAACCAACAATGGGCTCCAAAGTTGGCTGCAGTGACAGTTTGCCAGTCAAGCACTGATAACAGAAAGCAAATAAGAGAAACTGAAAGCAAAGCACTCACTTGTCTTTGCTAGATGCTTCATCGATGCCCTGAGGAAAAGGGGGAAAAGAAAAAAGCGAGTGAGTGAAATTAAAATTAAAATGCAGAGACTGTGCAGGGTAGAGAGAGAAAGATTATTGTGTAGCCACAGTACAACTGCAAAAGAGACAGAGACATCTGCACAGCTAATCCCTGAGAGCCAGACTGATGTTTTAATTAATGCTGGGAGGCTTCAAATTACACCCTCTTTGCCCCTAGGGCTCAAACCCTCTGAGATAGAGAGGACAAAAGGAGGAGGAGAGGGGAAGAATGTAGGAAAGACAAGGAAATGAGACTTGTATCATTAAGAGAGGGAGGATGTGAGAAAGAGAGCGAGAGAGAGAAATATCTGTGGCTGCAGCCTCATCAGATTAGTTTCAGTTGTAAACGATGCACCGGGAATCCCTGGGAGCCTTGCTGTAACTCCCATTTGTTTGACAGGGTCAGATCAATACTCCTCCTCACATTCCCATTGTCTCCTTAAAGCTTTAGCATATATACAGTTCTGTCCATATTTGTCACCACCAGGCACTCAAAATTATATTCACATTTAGAGAGCATTCATAGTTGAGAAATTGAAAAAAAAGAGTTTTAGTTAAGAAGATGTCCTGACACGTCGTACAGTTATCTACCAGCTAAGGAACACTGTTATTATGTGCAAGTAATACTGCAAAATAGTTTGGGGTTAAAAGCAAACGCAAAGTGCTGCTGTGGCTGATAGGAATGTCATTAGTGTTGCAGATATTTAGTCATAAATCCAAGTACAGACAAACTAAAATTCTGACCTGGTGATGACACTGGAGGAAACGTTACAGGATCGCCAAAGTTATTAAAATCCATCCTAAGGGGAACATGAATGTCTGCGCTAAATCTCATGGCATCTAAGAAATGGCTATTAGGATACTTCAGGATCAACATAAAGCCGTTTAAAGCATGATTTAAAAGAAATGGATTTTGGAGATCCTATGAGAAGAATGGAAGTTAGTCTAAAGTATATTGACAAGAAGTTGGCAAGAAGTCCGCCCTAATCGGCCTCTGACCCCTGAATGACCATACAAGGGAAATATCTAATATTAGCAGCTACTTCACATAATCAGAAAGGTCTTTGACTGCCGAGGAAGGTGAGAATGACACAGGAAATTGGATATAGACACAAAGAGCAGGTGCCATGTGCTCAGCTAAAAGCTCCCTGCGTGTATCTCACCATCTGCCTGAAGACTTTGGACTCCTTGGTTCTGGAGAAGGATCTGTCAGGCACCCAGCGTGGCATCAGCCCTTCGGCAGAATTTGCACGTGCCCGCTGCATCTTGGCCATCATGGCTTTCTCCTCTTTCTGGAAGTGGAGAAAATCCCGCCATCAGGGTTAAACGCTGCGACAAACAAGGTCTTCTACGCCAGGTGGCAAGCCATTATATTGTCTGTGTTAAATATGGCACTAGCGTGAAGTTCTGAAGAGGTCAAGTAGGTAATCAAGGATGTACATCTGTGTGTGTGTGTGTGTGTGTCTGAGTGTGTGAGACCATTTACTCACCCTCTTCTGGCTACAGCCGAGCACCAAAAAGGTTTCGATGTTGTTCTCCTTCAGGTAAGCATTCCTCTCTCCTCCAAATCCCGGCTCCACCTCGTAGTCCCCATTCAGGTACTGTAGGGTGGCTTTGGTGATGTGGATACGCCTACACACACACACAATCATGTTATGTGTTAGAAACTAAATAGGCTATGGGAGCCTATGTCAGCAGTAGCAGGTGGAGTAGGAGGGACTTACCCAGCCTTCCCCCCGGCCTCCATTTGGTTGGCGAGTGTCACGTCGTTGGACCAGACGTCAAACTGCCACTTGCGCAGGCCCAGCACCCCACAGTGAACGCGCCCACTGTGGATGCCCACCCGCATGTTCACATTAACGCCCGTCACCTCTCTCACCAGCCTGCAGTTGCACACATACACACACACACACAGACATGCACACGCTATTAAGTGTCACCTTCAGCTTCGCAGCGCCTCTTCTACATGCCGTGCAGCAAACAACAGAGCAAGAAACCTTAACTTAACCTTCACTGGAGCAATACATACGACTGTAAGGGTGTGTGTGCGTGCGAGTTGTTGTGTTTCAGTGCGCTAGTGTGTGTTTGACTCACGAGATGGCCTCAATCATGTCTACTCCCATCTCCACACAGCAGTGGGCGTGGTCAGCCCGGGGCTCGGGCAGCCCTGACACACAGTAGTAACAGTCTCCTAGGATTTTAATACGCAGGCAGTGGTTCTCCTGTATAGCACACACGCACACACACAGATGAGGCCTTTAATTACAGATCACACACAGCATGCTCATGTCAAATATACAGCTTTTTATGCATAATTTAGGTGACTCATCAGTCTAACTGATGTCTTACACAATGCTTAAGTAACACCCCCCCCGCACACACACACACACACACACACATCACGTTGGCTTTGTCATTCAAACAGCGGAGTGGAGGCTACAGACTGTATGGTTACATAAGCATCAGCGGTTCGAAGTTCTGCTGTGAAAATGGCGGTGGCAGGGTGTCGGCGCTCACCGAGGCCAGCTTGTCAAAGCGAGCAAACAGCTCGTTCAGCGTCATGACCAGCTCCTGGGCCGTGCACTGAGACGCCAGGCTGGTGAAGCCCTCGATGTCCGCAAACAGTATGCTGCAGGAGAGGTGATGGTGGAGGTGGGAAACCAAAACGGACAGAGAGGAAAAGAAAGACAAAGGAGACAGAGAATTAGATCAATCAATAAAGTATAGAGTTAGTTAGCATGGTCTAGCGCCTCCATCCCTCCCTACTGTCCAGCTGCCATGTGAGCAAGGGAGGGAGAGAGGCAGACATTTGTTCAGCTCTGGCTCTCATCATCTAGGCCAATGTAGGTCACCTCCCCCTGTCTGCATGCCTTTCATTGCTAACTTTTGATAGTAATGAAAGGCTAGGATAAACAACACCACAGACATTATGGGTTTCAGGTGGAGGCGACAGATGGCGCTGTTGGTCCCGTGAGGTCATCCACTTGGGAGAACTGGCCCTTAATTATAACAGTTCAGAGCCTGTCTGCATCTCCCATCCTGAGAAAAGGCTGTGAGCCATGATGCAATAGCTTATCTGTAAAGGGTCAGTTCAAACATAACAAACACATTTCCCTGAAGGCATTTAGGCAATTTTAAAAAATTTTTTTATTTATTTATTCAAGTTTTGAGTCACTGTGACAGTTTGCGTTGGAACTATGGAGAAATAGTTCCAAAGAACACTGACAGGATGATCTACGGATTATCCAGAGTTGACCTGTTCGTTATTTCTGGACAAAGATCTTCCTGTGAAATTCTAAAACATATTTTTTTCCAAATACGAGAGCACCACAAGCAGAACAAGCTGTTTGTCTCCATTGTGCTGAGCTTAATTTGGACAAACTTCTGGTGTGGCTAAATATTACTCGGATTAGGTGAGAAAATGCACTCGTATATAATTTGGATCACTGGACAGATCAGTAATTTGACTATGTAAATTACAGGCAGAAGCACAGTCATAATAAATAATCTGACTAGATAAGGAATGAGCATAATTCCAAGTACGGCTCTGTTTTGCAAGCTTTACTTGATCAACAGGAAACATTAACATCTTAAATGTAGTCGTTGCTTGACGTTAAGCGCTTTCACAGAACGACCTGTGCATCAATTTGGGACAAAGACAGTCGCTTTGAATCTTGCGTCACATTCGGATAATGGATTGTTTCTGTAAGTGTACACCTTGGTAGAGCAGCGGTGTTGCAACAGATTATTCCGCTAAGTGCATCACCTGCACCTATTTGGGTCACCTCTGACAGGAGATCTCTGCTGCAACCTCGTTTCATTGTCCGCTACCTCCGTCGCCACCGCAACCTGAACAGCACCGGCTGGGCTCAACGGTGGGCTAATGGATGTGGAGTTTCAATCACCTGTTAGTACTGATTTATTCGTACTCGCGAGGTGGAATCCAGCGGTGAAGGCTGAGACAGGGGGCCGGCAAACTTGAGGTCTGCCTCCTATCATTTGCTACAGAAAGCACAGCAGTGTGCCTAAGTCAATATCGTTACTGCAGCCTGTGCTGTCAGTGTCAATAAACAACAACATGCATAATACATGCTGTCAGGGAAATAGCTGTTGGAGTGACTCTGTAACTGACACATCAGTCAGCAGAGTGAGGTCAAAGCCACTGGTGTTAGCCGTGATAGCAGAGTAGACAAGTTTTCCGACATCCTTCGTGTTAGCGCAGTTTGTGTGTACATTATCTGTACTCACCTAACGTTGTCGTGTTTTTGGATGTAGATCTTGTGGAACATCATATCTTCCTTCTTGGCATTGATATCAGCCTTCATCTCCATGGCAACGTGCCTTGGCAGCACTGACAGCAGTAGGCGCTCCTGAGAGGGAGAGACAGAGAGAGAGAGAGAGAGAGAGAAAGAAATTAAAGAAAGCAAGACAGAAAGAGAGAGAGAGCCCATTCATTTTCATCAGTTTCTACTGTTAAGAATACTCAATGAGTCACTCTGCCTCATTGGCATCTGCGTGGGAACGTGTTAGTCAAATACAGAGGAGTGAAGATATGTGTTATACTTCAGAACATATTGTTGACCTCACAAACTGAGACCAAAAAAAAAAAAAAAAGACGAGAAAATGGAGACACCCATTTGTTGCTCTTTTGCATTCGTGTATGTGTTTAGTTTTCCTACAAGGCACGGGCTGGGCTGCCTCCCTCACTTATTTGCATGGAAGCATGCGTGTGTCTGAGTGTGTGTGTGCGTGTGCGCATGTGTGTGCGCATATATGTACCTGCTGCTGGTTTTCCCTCTGCAGGTGCAGTCTGGCCTGGATGTATCCTCTCGTCTCTTGGAAGGCTTGTCTCTGGGAGACCTCAGCAGGGTAGTGGGTACAGATCCCGATCATGTTAGTGCACAGGAAGATCAACACGTTGGCGATGATCTGAAAGCATGCGCAAACGAAACAAACATGACAGAGAGAAAACAGGAGAGTAAAACCTACAAACACGTGTCACATCACAAGAATACAGTGGACTCTGGCTGATCTGGGAGGGGTCAATAAATGAAATTGATAACACTCTCTCATAGGATTTATTGCAAGGAGCAAAAAAAAATAAAAAATTCCTCAAACGTCTGAGGGGCCATTAGATGTGATCTGGTTAGAGATGATGAGCGTGGCCTTGTGGTTGCTCTGCAAGAGGACATTTTCCTCACGTCCCGCTTTGAACAGCAGATAGGAAGCCCAGGGGCTTCAGTGTGATGCATGACTGCGGACATGTGAAGACTGTGTCACTCCTGTTTTGGACTGAAAGTTTATATTATCTACAGTGGGAGTAGAATCTATTTAAAACCTGAAAAAAGACAGATCACCCAGCATGTAAAAATCTCCGAGCCAACGATGATGTGAGCCTTCCAGCCATGTGCAACTTGTCAAACAAACGGTGGCGTGTTTGAATGTACACCTTGACATAGTTTGAGGCAGAAATGTAACTTTCTCATGTGTATCCGGTGACGGGAGGTATGTCGGGTTGAACAATGAGGCTCTGAGAATGCAGACGTGCACAAACTGTAAAAACAGCATTATCTGCAGCTTAAGTAAATGAAGCTTAGATATATCGCACGGTTAGCTTTGCGGGGTCGTCGACCTAAGGAGCATTCCTCCGCGCCGCTCCAGTCGCATTCTGTGTGCTTTTGGATGCGTGTGGTAAGCCAGTGTGTAAGTCTGTTAGCGATTTCTCTTTCTCACTCGTCCACAGCACAGACCGAAACATCAGAAATGGAGCCTTGAGCTCTGGACTTCCCCCTCCTCTCAGAAACACTCGGACATGCACACACACACACACACACACACACACACATCCTCTACATGCTCAGAAACACACTCCAGCCTGGGAAAGTCACTTGACCCATGACCAGAGCACAGAGTGTTTCCTCCGAAGATGATATCATCAATAATGAGAAAAAGACATGCGGCCGCGGTACAAACATGAAGGCCGACTTTCAATCAGTCTTAATAACAACATCATGACTAAACTGCAGGACACGGAAAGTCTCATCGCCAGCACCAGTACTTCTGAGCCGCGGCTGGTATGCTGCCAAACCAGTGTGTCTTTTCGTGTGTGTTTGCTATTTGTGTTTATGAGACGAGAGATGGAGAACGGGAGATTGGATGATTATCTCCATACTTGCATGCACTGCATATTTTTGCAGATGTGTTTGAGAATGAAATTTAAAAAAAAAAAGGAGCACGAAACTAGCAACCTAGTCTCCACACATGGATCAAAACACGCAAAGACAGCGGACTGAAACACAGCCCCGGACGCGTAGAGCGCTGGCAGGCTTCTCTAGCACGATCCTGGGACGAGGTTTACACTGTACACACACACGCGAACTCGCCCCTGTGTTGTCACAACAAGACGGAGACAATCTAGCGACCTGCGCCCGAAACAGAACACCGCCGCCACAGGACGGTGGCAGGCAAATTCCACTGTTTATTCAAAGAGAAAGCTGGAGGTAGCTTCCTCTTCCACCTGAAAACAAATGGCCCCGACCAGATTAGAAGCACAGCGGTAAGCAAAAATAAACACACCGATGGTTCGCAGGTGCAGAAGCAAACGTGCTTTTGATGTATTGGGTAAATACCAATCCCTGATGTAGCTGATGCAGGCAGAGAGCAACGACATTATTCAAGAGCTAACAACAGAGCATCCAAGATGCATCCTCATTCTTTATTTCTGAGGGATACAGATACGCGCTCAGGTTCCCTCAGACGGGAAAGAAAAAGTTTTCTTTCGACTCCTTGATGCGGGATGATAGAGAATGGTTGATGCCACCCGTCAGTCAGCTTTCAGATTCAGATCAAAGCTGTCAAGAGCACACCTCGTCCTCGGGCGACTGAAGATCAGGGGCGAAGACCTAAAAAAAAAGCCCCGCTCTAGTTCTTTACATGACTGGCTGAGCAATTGTTCTTTAAGTGCAACATTGAATTTGTGCCGCGCCGTCGCTCAATTAGTGATGTGCCTATTGTGTTCATAAATCATTGACAGGCCAGGGCTTCCTGATAAGCCCCACATCGTAATGTTACAGACCACCGATGGAGACTTGACACCCCGGTCTTGAAGGACTCCGATATAACCTGATCGCATTAATCCCAAACAGATGGCTCCGAACACAGCGAGCCAGATAACTTAGTTAAATGGCCTGTCTGAGATACAGGGCCACCTGCAGTTCCCAGGACCGCACTTCTCAGCAATGCACTCCGTTTACATTCGGCCAATTCGGCTTCCCATGCGAGAACACTCAGATTTCGTTCCGAGTAAAGACATTCCTATCAAATTGATTTTGATAGTTTGGCAACAAACGTAGAGCGTGCTTGAACGCAGATTAGGAGGTCCCGCATTCAGGATTTGCTGTGTTTTCAGGAAACGGAAAAACACGCGACAGTGCAGCGGAAGACGCATTCGTTTCGCGAATGCAATGAAAATCAAAAGGCAATGCACCCACTGGAAAACTTACAAAAGGCCCAAAACATCAGCAGGTGCATTTGCTGCAAATGGACTGCTTACATCTTGAATGAAGGCTCAATATAACATCCTGACAGTTCTGAGTCAGTGAAGCTAAAGTGTGGGAGAACATGATGAACAAAGCTCACATTAATGCCAAGTTATGCTTAGTCACCACACAGTCTGGAGATTAGAGGCAGCAGCAAATTCACAGAGGCCTTTGAATAAATCCTGCGGTTGAGGTATGCATATGAGTGTGCTGCTGCACTTATATCACCCACATATGCAAATCCTCCTTCTCCAAACAGCGACGCGGTGTGAAGAGAGCGGCAGGCGCTTCTCTTCACTAGCACAGTGCCGCTCTCTTTTTATAGCCACCAAACTGGACACGGCGTGTCTTCCACCAACGTCTCCTGACCACTCTTCCTGCAGACTTTTGGCTCTTAAAGAAGAGCCTCCTCGCTCGACATTTACTTAAGCAGGAACCTCTTGGCGGCAGAGTTAAAAGGAGTCCAAACATTGGCTTATAAGGTGCGGCTCCCGGCAAGGTGCTTTATAAAGTAATACAGATGGATAACATGTTAAGGAATGAATGAAGGAAGGGGATGGAAAAGATTTTGGTTTGGCAGACACGCAGCAAACTTATTCTGTCTTTAATAATATCCCACTGGACAATTTCCTCACGTACGAGCACGCTGGAATGTACATGAACATGGATCAGGTTTTCATGGCGAGGTCATTATCCATTCATTCAGGAACAAAGTGTGTGCCACAGCTGATTTATTGATCAACAAGGGATGTTTCCATGACATTTAGACCTGCTGCACTGTCACGACTGTACAAGTGTTTCTTTTATTCAGAAGTCGGTTCAGTGAAGGCTGAACTGTAGAGGCCTTGTCTGCGAGCAGTGCTGAGCTGGTCACATGTGAATGAATTTATAACTAATATTAACTCCCATGACAATAGAATGAGAGGAGGTAAACTAAGAACTGATACCCACAGATATCACACTCTGTCACCTGCTGAATTAAGGCATTGTCCGACTAATCAATGTTTGGATTTATCCTGGAGTATCTGAAAAGGCCTGCGGTGAAAGATAAAGCTCAGATATCCCACCAACCCTGAGCTTCACCAAAGCCAAAGATTAAACTTTAAAAGGGCAGAGTGCTATATCCCGTAAGTCAACACACGGGCTCTGGGGACCCTGAATGCTGTTGACATGGGGGCTACTCTCCAGCACATGACCTTTGATAGGCATCTGGAGCTTTTAAAATGTCTTACAGAGATGTACGTGAAGTCCAGTCGCACACTGCTGACCATAGCCCGAAAAGATAACAACTGAGTGGTAAAAATAGACAATACTATGAGACTTGCTCCAGTCTGAATCCAATCGGGGTTACTATAATGTGTAATTACTGACACAAGAAAGAAGCCATTCCTTATAAAGATAAATGTTGCAGAGGGGTGGGTGTGCCTGTCTTTGCCATCTTGGGTCCCTGCCATCTGGAATCGGAGCTCTGTTTTCGTCACGGCTTGGGCCAAACCAAAATTGGTCTCAGGCGACCAGTAAGGCCACGAAGTAATCTTTGTGAAGCACTGAAGCAAATTCCATGAAGCTAACTAGAGCTGGACGCAGGCCGCACATCTGTCAGAAAATCACATCCTGCATTAATACTTCCACATAAAACGTTGTCTAAACATGAGGAAAAGTCTCCCAGCGATCCTGGAGTTACTGACCAAAACAAACTGCAACCACTGGCTAAAACGACATACTTCTTAATTTGACCGACAAATCTTTCCTCAAATGAAAAGATTATAATGCTTATTTATCTTTCTACTTCAATAGCTCGACCTTCAATTTAATCTTGACTGGATTCAGTTCAACAGTTCCAATAAGGACACTAAGCATGTTGATGGCCCTGTTTTTTTTTTTGCCTCTGACATTATATCTGTATGTACTTGTACAGCCTGGGGACAGAAAACAGACTTTGTGGCCTCAGAGAATAATAATGACAGTGAATAAAGGGGAAAAACTTTCGGTAAAACAGTACACAGATAAAAGAGATTCTTGGTTGCTGTCATCCGAGAGCCTTGAACAAGGCCACTCCCTAAAACAAAGCAGGAGGGTAACATGAGCCCACATTTTAGCTGACTTTCTTGTGGCTAACTCCGTTCAGCTGAATTATACCATGCAGCATCCAGGCTTCGGGTCTGCTTTAAGACTTTTATCACTGTCCCTCTTCCCTCTAATTCCCCACATTTCCTGCCTCTGTGAGAGACAGACTCGAAATAATCTGACATTTACAGGATTGTACAACTTCAAGTTTTTTAAGGCTCGTGCGCACTTTGCTTGACCTAATGCTGCTGCTTCAACCAACGTCCACGTCCATTCAGTTTTTACTTAAGAACTACAGAGAACAAGTCACAAGGGAAGGCTTTAAATAGCTTGTTGTTTTTTCCAACCAGCACATCAATTTACTATCATTCAGTTAGACACAGAGAAGTGGCATATTCAGAAATCCAGCAGAAAATATTAAAATGTTTGCCAAAAAAAAAAAAGAAATTGATTCTAAGAATAATTGCAGATTAACTACAAATCAATTGACTACTATTGACTACTAATTAATTGATTGTTTCAGCTCTATTCTGCTGCTCTTATTTGTTTTATATTTATGTTCAGTTTTTGGCACTGGTTCTATATCCTTGTTGTTATTACTATTATCAGTTTTAATTGTTAATATTTGCTGTATAACACTGTCAGTGATCCAGCAAAAGCACACTTTTGGTTTTTACTTTATTTATTTTTTAAAGATTTCTCTTTTTTTGACCTTTTTGGGCTTTGTTTGACATTTGACAGCTGAAGAGTGACAGGAAATGTGGGGTGAGAGAGTGATATGACATGCGGGAAAGAGCCAGAGGTCAGATTTGAACCCTGAGCCGCCGCAGCAAGGGCTGAGCCTTTGTACACAGCGGCTGCTCTACCGACTGAGCCGAACGACACCGCCACTTTTGGTTTTTAGTCATAGCAGTAATAGAATGAACAGGTGTTGCATGTTTGTCACTGTCCTCCTATTTCCTCATCTGAATGATGTTTCAACAGGTTCAGTGTTATAATTAAATGCACCGCTGTATTAAATTGGCATCGATACAAAGCGTCGATGCTGAGCACACCATTGTCTGTTTGTCTGTAGTCTTGGCTGCTCAGTGGTCCGGGGTCAGTATTTGGCTGAACAGACAGAGGGGAAAGAGGGAGGGCTGGGGGAGGAGTGGGCAGGGCTGGACACAACACTCTCCTCCCAGCTGTGTCCTCACTAACCCTTCACTTCCTGCCCACTCACACCCTCACAGGCACAGCTGCAATTACAGTACGGCGGCTGCAAGAACACAAGATTTGGTTAATTAGCTTAACAAACCAACCGGGTGGCCGGCCAGGCCCATTCACTCCTCTGCTGGCTTCTCTCACTGATTTGAACTGTGTGAAGGAGTCCAGACCTTGAACTGTGTGACTGTGAGCTAAACATCCAGGAATTCCCATTTCAAAGGCGATTGCCTCCATCTCCTTTTAAGCACAATGCACGACACAAACCCAAGACCGCGATTAGAAAGAGACGATGTAACACGAATATTAAAAAATATCTCCAAAATGGGAAAACACCTTAATTACATCCGTTTAGTTTCTTTAAATACTGAGTAACAGAATTAAGACAGGGGGCATTAAACTACATTAGCTATAATAAAAACAAGAGTTTTCAAGAGTTTGGTTTCACTGTTTGACTCCGCAGTTTTAACCATTGTCCTTCCCTGTCCTGACTCTTCAACCATACACAATATTGACTTTTACTACAAAGCATACAGATCAATACCAGTACAGGAACAACAGGTTATAGTTTAAACAACAGAAACTCAAGAGACAGAATTTTGGCTCTGTCTCCCATGAGTCGCTTTGTGGAGGATCAGCTGAATTTGAATTCATGCTTGAAACACATTCGCACACTTCAGGACAAAAATCACGTTACATGTATGTGAAGCCTGATACGTCAGCAGAGTTTCACGGGAATAAAAGCACAGGGGGGTTGAGTTTCAGCACGTGGCTTGAAAACTGCAAGTCGAACTGCTACCGTATCTGTGTCGTATTGTACTGACCTTTTTCTTTACGATGTCATGATCATCTCCTCTCAGAACATAAAGGCTTCATATACATATATGAAAACAAAGGCTCTTGGAAATATGATTCAGGCATATTGAATGTTAAAGGAAATGCAGAGCGTAGCAGCTACGGCTCTCCTTTAGAGCTTGAAGGTACTCATGACACACACATCTCTGTGACACCTTAAAAGGAAAAAAATTAAAATTTTGTGAGGAGGGAGAGTAATAAATTATGACAGGAAACAATGCGCTTTTTGAGCATTTGTGTCACAGGATTGGCCCTTTCAGATCCTGTGAAGGCATAAGACAGACTGTAACTTCCTTTGGATTAACCCTGAGTGTGTGAAATTACATCATGGGACGAGGGTCTTGTTATTGTATCTGACATCATTCACTGAAAATGTGAAAAAAGACACCAAGGCTCAGTGCTTTAAACTTAACAGCTAGGAGGAAAAACTGTCTGCACTGACTGGACAAAATCTTTAGGATGGTCTGCTCTTTCCTTTTAATAAGCTGGTCTTTGACAGTGAAGACATTTCAACAGCAGGAAGGTGTTTGTACACACGTTTCTTTCCTTTCTTTCTTTTTTTAAGATTGGCTTTTTTCAAGCTTTATTTTGATAGACAGCCGAAGAGTGACAGTGAGGAGAGAGAAACGGGGAATGACCCACGGCAAAGGGCCACAGGTCGGATTCGCCGCGGCAAGGCTCGTACATGGGGTGGATGCTCTACCGACTGAGCTGACCGACACCCCCGTACACGCGTTTCTTAATCATAGCTTCACTCCGGAAACACTTTCTCACGCCGCCCGACATATGTTGGCAGTTTTAACAATGTCATTGTAACTGGGATAGTAGGATAACAAGACAGTTGGCTCGTGTGACTGTGATCTTTGACAGAGAGCCATTTACCTTTCTGTCAGCAGCGCTAGGATAGGATGCACTACCGTCAATGGGATTCACAGGAAAACTGCCCGTAAAAGCCTCGGGGTTTGCATGCCATACAGATCAACATTTAACACTGCTAATGGATTCCTAATATATATCTCTTGGCTGTCCGCCATGGACGTTCAGCCTTAAATCCCTGTATTTACTTTTGCAGAGAGCCAAGTTGTTAGTAAACCATGAGCTGTTATTAGAAGCCTGCACTTCCTCATCCTCGACTCACACAGCTATTATTAGCCCGGCTATTATTTGCCTTATCACTAGCTGTATTTTAAGAGCAATATTTTGCTTATCGTTAATCCTAATTGCTCCCACCCATGGCAGTGGAAGTTATCCGGGTTTGTATCATTGCCTCTGGTCGTAATACAATAAGTGGATGAGTCACAAGCTCTCTCCCTCTCTGAGAAGTGGGGTGGAGCTGAGAGTAAAGGGGGATCTATATTTGATCCAGTGTATTGTTTGGCACCCACAGTACCTGATGATGGTTCTCACCATTTCATAGCAGCCAAGTGAGCTGCTCTGATCCGTGCAGCTCACGCAGGCTGACACGGATCATGCACTCCACTTCTTGTGGCCTGTGTGTGCATGTCAGAGTACGTAATGTGCATGCGCTGGACGCCGGATTCACTCAATATAAGTAGGGCCGGGTATCAAACTTCAGTACTTATCGAGTGCTGACCAAAATATGTCCATAGACTCAAGTATCAAAGAGGGTCAAGTTTTAAATGTTGGCATCCAATGCCAGACTTGTTTACTATTCTTTTTGTCACAAATGTCTTGATCTAAATCAGGCGATATAAAAACATTGTTTTAATCTTATTTAATCGAATAAAGCTAATTTTAGGCCGTATTTTATTTGTACACTGCAGGGGCTGTGTTTTTTCTCCTCAAAATAAAGCAGAAAAAAAAAGTTTTTCTCCCCATCCATAAAAATAAGCCACTGTGAATTCTGTGATACAAAATATAAAATCTCTCTATCTTGCACTTCTAGAGCGATACTACTTAAAAAAACACTTTCGATATCACTCCGAGCGCATGAGGGCACCAGCCTACATGTAAGTATCAGATACAGTTGTTGTGATACCTTTCCAGCAAATCATAAATAATTACATAAAGGCTGAAGTAACCTGTGTGGTTGCTTTCGGGTTTTTCTTGCATAACACCAATGTTCTGGCCTAAATGCATTATGCACGCCCCAGTCATGCCTGTGACATTTCATTGATTGGTATCTTTTTCACTAAGCAGAGGGATCAGTATGTTTCCACTAGTCCTACATTCGTTGACCCCATAACAATCTGCCGAAGGAACAGGTTTTTCCTCTCAGCACACAATAACAAAAGAGACAAGACTAGATGTACCCTCGTGACTTCACTCTCTTCTTGACCTGCTTGTCAATATCTCGTCTTCAAACCACTCCATATGGGACTTGGTTACCCAAATATATCCTGCTGTACGCAAAAGAACAACTTCTGTTTAGTTCCTTGTTAATCCGTGTATGACATCTTGCACGCCAGCTGGTTATAAACTCTAAACTAAACAATAGCACGGTAAGTCACATAATCCCCCTTGGGGCGTGTGGATGCACAGCTGTTCATATTTAAGTTATGGAAATACATATATCAAAGAGAACCAGTATGGCGCCGGATGCCAATCATGTCAAACTTAGTTGTTGTCTCATCCTATCTACAAGAGAGAGTGACATAACAAAAACACGAGGGACAGGTGGTCTCTCACAGGGAAACACTCGGAGGGCCAAATGAATTTGTTCTGGACCATGTGATGAGTGTTTATGTGAGCATCCTTGTGTGTGTGTGTTTGTGTGTGTGTATGCCTGCACTGACTCTGACTTCCAGCCACGAGGTGAAATTATAGCTCAGGTGACTGGACAAAAGACCAAAACAAGGTGGCATTTTTCTACTGATGTCTAAAATGACACTTGACTGCATGCTCCACTTCCCTGTGGGTGATGAAACGTCAGATACTGATAATCTGAGGATCTCTCATTGGGATTATTGTGTGCTTACACTAAAGGCTACAAAAATCTCATGATTCTACTGGAACGCGATCTCTAGTGCCACTGGCTCTATGCGGTGCATTCATGTGCTGCAGTGAAAATTTGACTTTAGGACGTTTAGAAATGTCTAAAAAACACATCAAACATCGACGTCACCGACAGAAGAATAAACCGAATAATTTGGTCGTTTCTTCCAATCATAAGGTTGCTGGTAATCAGAAACTCTCAAAACTAGGATGTAAAAAAAAAAGCTTTTACAACATCAGCTGTCAGAAAAGCCTGCAGCAGACTTTTTAAAGGGATGAAGCGTGCAAAATCCCAGCAAACAGAAGCGAAGCGAAGACAAGGAAATAATGAATTGACCATTCTGTGGCCAAGCTGCAGCAGCAGAGGGACGGCCCAGCACAATATCCGTACAGAGTTTCCAACAACTTGACTCACATGGTCAGGATGTGTCATTTACAGTAATCCAATGAAAAAAAAGTTATTATGAGCATTGGAAGTGAACACAGGTAAAGCTGCTTGTACAGATTATATAACCTGTTGCTCTAAACTAGGTCAACGAAATCCTCCATTGCAATTGGAGGATGTTTCAAGAGCAATAGTGAAAAGTGAAACATTCGAGTGATATTTCTACTAGCGATTATTCAGGGTGGTAGTCACCACTGAGGGCATGAAGGTCAGGACTCAGATAGACCTTTAGAAACTCCAGCGCAAGTCAAAATCTTTCATTCGAATCAGACGGCGCCTTTAACAATGAACAAGGTCCCTGTTCCTGTAGGATAGTGGAAGCACTTCAAATGAACAGCAGCCCTGTCACTTGCTTCTTCCCGAGAGCAGTTATACCTTCATCTGTCTGTAGCTGTCTGAGGAGACCCTTCAGAGCGGAGCGGTGCAACATGGAGATCTATGGAAACAATCCCCATGAGTAGCATGAGCTCAATCTGAGCCTGTTGTGAAATGAAAGGCCACTCCATCTGAGGGGGATTTTGTGAGAATGGAATTATGACTCAGAGAAAAAAGTGGAGGAGAAAAAAAGAGCGAAGAGACTGGCAGCTCTTTTACAGCTGGGTGCGTCAGCCCGGCATTATTTCACACTCTCCATCCGTGGCTGTCCCCTTGTCACCACTGTAACCCCACCACCACCACTGCGGAGGTCCCTCACAAAGACCCCTTTTGTCCTCGCCATCATCGGTCTCACATCTTCTCAGCTCTGATCCTGCATGAACGTCTCCACAGGGAAAATACAAATAAGGGAAAAACAAGGCTGGGACATAGAGAGGGTCGGAGGATGATGAGGTCCCAGAAGAAGAAACCAGCTTTCCCAGACCAGGGAATCTGGCCATGTGACGCCAGGAGCCACAGAGTTTGTGTGTGAGCTTGCACGTGTGATAGAGCGAGTGTGACAGACTGAATAGAGTCCTTCTGTATTCACACAACTGCGAGTAGCTTCAAGCCAGATTGAGAGATACCTGTTGAGACTGAGAGCTGACTGAATGACACACTGTGCTGTGCTCTTTTCTCACTGGTGAAAACAAAGAAATCACCCCCGAACTTTTCTCCTCATTTAAAAAAAGATTTATGTGACTCTAATATAATTGATGACAGCATTAACCAACCCCAAGCATGATGTCCTTTCCTCCATCTCTGTTAAAAGCATATGAGTCCAGAAGAGAAAGGTAGACAGTAACCCTCTAGTCAAATAGTGCTGGGCCAATGTCCCATCAATAATTGCTCAGAGAAGTGGAACGTACTGTGTTGGGGGTCCAAGCAGGGCAGCAGTCCATCATCAGTGCACCAATGCAACCAACCAGGGCTGGAGTACATAGAGGCAACAGACCAATGTGCCTGTATTTACCCTGTCTAGTCTGGAGCATGGGCACTTAACACACAAGCTCACTAGACCAGTCGAGTTATGTCAATATTGCCTTATTCAGAGGCTGGCTCCACATTCATCTGGTTGCTTAATACCGATAGTTGGCAGAGAAAACCAATACGATATCGCTACAGAGTTCAAGCAATATGTGGTATTTTGTGCCAGGATTCAGATTTAAAACATGACCACTTCATACAGGAACAATGTCATGGATTTAACCCTTACGTCAGGACATGATTCTTGTAAGGGTGAACTGTCCTCTGAAACAACATGTTGGCAATCCCGAGACACTGAAATCCCTTACACATGAAAGCCTTATACTACACTACACAGCTCTTTATATAGCAGGTTGACCCGTGACGCCAATAAAATGGAAATTGTGGGATAGACGCATGCAATAAAATCAATAGGGTGAATGTGCAAATAACGCTTATCATACCTTTATCGTAAAGGTTGTATATAACCAAAAACATTAACAACGACACCGTTCTATTTAGGTGTCCCAATAAACCATGACTGTGTGACACTGAGCCTGCATGATAGCAGGGACCTGAAACTAAAGCAGATAAATGAAAATCAGAAGGTGAAGTTGTGTGTCAGGGGAAAAAAGGTTTAAACGTGTTAGGGTTTGTGCCTTTTTTTTGTTTTATATCATTATAAATTTAAAGGTTCAAGATTTCCTACTGTTGGTGGGACAAAACAGAATTGGGAACTTGCAAGTTAATATTTTCTGACATATTATGAAGAAATCTGTTCATAAAAATAATAGTTAGATCTACAAAAACCCAATTAGTACATTCATTTTGTAGATTGGTAAATAGATTTTGAATCCCTTAGTGCCATTCATAGTACAAACTTACATGTTATTAACACACAATAAACATTATAAGGAAATCCAAGGGGACCTAAGAGCACATGCAAGAAAATTAACAGACATAATAAGAAAATATTTCCAATGTGTTGGGAGCTGAGGACATAAAAGTCTAATTCTCCTCCAATACGGAGAAGTAATCATCCTGTTTTCCATCAAATTCATTGCACAATCTGTGTATCCCACCCCACCCTGTTTCATTTTACTACAATAGGCTCCTTGTTTTAGGGAATTGCGGCCTGAATGGCACCATGCTACATTATCATGATATTCATCCACAATGCAGCTAAACGGGCTCATTCAACCCAGATGACCTTCCACAAACCCCAACAGAGCTGCCAATAGCTGCCCTACAGCACAAAACATAGGCTCATTAAAAATCTCATTTGAAACGCTGCTGAGATCTACGGCACCATCTACTTTTAGTACAGCACCTTTGACATGGAAAAGTGGTTGAGGAGTCTGTACAATGTTTGTCCTATATTGATGGGAAGGGAAAGTAGGGCGTTTCCACTAGTGAATACAGTAACAACATTGTGCTCAATAGAATGGTGATAATAGTGGGCCCTGACTAGCACGAGTCTGAGAAATGCGTCTTGTTTTTTTTTTTTTGTTCATGAATATAAATGTTCACTTTCATTTGCAGAAATGGTTGTACATTTAGCAACTAGGACTCAAAAAGACATTAATACATGTTGTGTAGAATTACGTTTTAGAAAAAGAGAACTTTTAATTCTTTTAAAAAGGGTCAGCTCCAGGGTGGGAATGTAATAGGTGCCGCTCCAATTTTTAAAGGATAGATTCACATTTTTTCTCGTGTATAAAACAACACTCACATACCCCAAATGTACAATAAAAGAGTTATTGGCTGCGTAGTTGTTCCTCCTATTCATACTAGCCATGATAAGCTCTGATGGGAATTTTGCACTAAAAAGAGCAGAACTTTGGAAGATTCCTACTTTATATGTCTAATTCAGATTGCTGAAGCCTCTTATTAACTTTGGCTGAACTCCGAAATATATTTTTGCACAAAACAAACACTGCAGACTTTGGCTCCCTCCACTTAGATAGAAATTGCTTTAAGATGCAACTGGTATGGATGGGAGGAACAAATACAGATAATTCTAGGATACACATGCGCATGTGAGTATTTCAAATGAAAAAGTCTGAACTTATCCTTTAAAAACGTGTTAAAAGCATTACTTAAAGGTGCATTTGGCTTCATTATTTGTCTTTTTAAAAAGATTTTACCAGATCTTATACATCAATGTAACCACCTTTTTATATCTTTGTCTTTTGTTGCTTTAAGATTTTACCTACTTTGTTTAATATACATCATCATGTATTATGTTATCTGTAAACTCAACTTATGAAATGAATTTCTATAGAATATACAATATCTCTATTGGGGCAGCAACTCATGACTTTCATCATCAATAAATGTGCTGGGTTTATTCTTAGTTAATAGATTTTATCTGTAAAATGTCAGAAATTTGACCATCGCCATCATGTTTTCTCCAAAGTATGTGAAACATAAAAAAGTAAAAGAAAAGTCACATTTAAACTCTTATACCTGCAAAGGTTTGCTTTAAATGTGACTCAAACAATAAATCACTGACCAAAACAGTCATTTTCTATCGATCAGCATGTCAGTGCTGATAAGTGTTGATATCATAATATAAGTAACCTAACACAGACTAACACTCATACCTGGTTTATTGTTCTGTATTATTCCTTGTATCACTTACCTGTTTAAAAATAAACTTGTGTTCTTGGTTTTGATGCCAGGCAGTCACTACGTGTATGGTGGACAGCACAGCTCCACTCACCACTGCAGCTCTCATTCTGACCGGCAGCAGCGTATAGATAATGTAGATGAAGAAGACAGTCCACCAGATTCCCTCTGAGGCACTGGAGGGGTTCACCATCATGACACCAAAAACCTGTACTACAATCAGTACCCCGATTACCAGGTAGCTCACAATCCACATGTAGTCCTGGTGGAAGCCGTTGCGGTTGCACACCACCATCATGGCCAGAAAAAGAGCCATGGCCACAGAGAGTACTGAGACGTAGGCCACGTCAGGGATTGTGTAAATGCAGTGGAAGGCCAGCATGACCCCACACACCAGCACCAGCACCCCCATCAGCATTGTTAGAGAGCTCTGGTTGAGCCTGAAGAAGTAGCGCTGGTACAGACGCTCCAGTTTGGCGGACTGAAATTTCTTGGATTGGAAAACCCACACAACCCGCATCCAGCAGTCTGCTATAGTCATCGTCCTGCAGCTGCCCTCTGCTAATTCATCCTCTTTCCTGCCCTTCAGCTCACCATCTTCAAAGCCCAAGTCCACAGCCTTTAGACCCAGATCCCCACCGCCGCCCATCCTTTTCCCATAGTGGTCCTCCTGCCAGCCGCAGCGCAAGCCAAAGTTGCCCCCACTGGTGCCCGCTCCATGGTAATGCTGGGGGGCTGCATTAGGGAGCTCCAAGTCCTCAGGGTCCCTCAGGCAGCTCATGTAGTGTGGGTTGCACAGTGACGAGCTGTCCTTTCTCTTTTTGCCATTGCGCTCTCCCCATGCGGTCTTCCGTTCATCCACTCTGCCTACGAAGAAGCCTCTGGCCCACGACATCCTAAACAAAACAGGTGGAAATGAATTCACATAAAACAATGTTAGAGTATTTGATTAGCGATATGTTGCTAAGCATATAAAGAAGTGAAGATCCTCTCACCTGTGTGGGCTTTATTGTGTGTAGCAACACTGCGCTCTTTGGCCAGGCCACTAGTTTATCGCAGCAAGCACACACCATGAGCTCAGACTGGCCAGAGGCATCAGAGGTGTGTCTTTGCTTGAGCCGCCCTTCTTTGTAGAAACAGTCAGTGCGACGGCCCTATACACCACCTAGTGCCTCTATAGACCACCTGTTTTCCTGTGAAAACACACAAACACACACGATGTTGTTGAGTTAACATTGCCCGAGGAAATATCGCCTGAAGATCAAGATTGTTAAAAGATGCGCACATCCAGAAAACAAAGTCAAAGACCACAAACATTTTTCACAATGCATCCGGTGACGGAGTTGCTGCGAATTTGTGTATGACACTCTGGAAGAAGGTTTGACAATCAATAGCGGAGACGGGAAATAACATCTGGTGAGTGGCTCGTGCGTTCCTCCCAGTCCCCCTCATCACCTTCTTCTACCAGAGCATTTCCACAGAAAGGAGTCGCCGCTTTGTTTGCAAAACACCGGACTGTGACTGCAAATTCTCCTCAAATTATTGCCTCATGCAGCAGGTTCCACTGGTCAACTGTGTCATCAAACCATAAAGGTAAACACAGTCCCATTTAAAAAAAAAAAAACTCTCTCTCTCTCTCTCACTGATTGCTGGAATTTTGAACATTTACCATTAAAAGGAGACTAACAGCTGTTGTCGGTGGACAGCACTTTGCTACGCTCTCTCACTGCAATCTGCCCCTAACATCTTGAGTGGGCAAGGATGGGTGTGCTCTATTTGACAACAAAGGCCTACTGAGTGGGCACCATCAGAGATCAAGAGCTCTCCAGTCCAGATTAAATTGTCCATGCTTCCCCCATTAGCTTTGATGACTCACTATAGCTGGCTTCTGGCAGCACATGTCAAGGACACTGCTAACCTCTAAACTTAATAAGCAAATCTCTGCCAGGCTGGCCGAGCTGAGACAAACAGTGGGAAGAGCGTACATGAAGTGCACACATGGCCATGTTTACAATCAACAGCAGTTTGTAGCCCGAGTTGCTCAACTACCACCACACACACACACACACACACACACACACACACACAAATCTAATTGAAAGAGTGGTTTCAGATACACATTGTGCCTCATGTGTCTAACATTTTTAAATTAAATTTAACACCCTTGTTTGTTCCTGCTTGCAGAACATTTTCCTCCACGGCTCTCATTTATTCTCTCTTTCATAACGCGCCATTAATAACCAAGTTATTACAAACTACCACTGCAAACAGCGTGACATTTCATAATGAGAGCAACAACTTAGCATATGACCCAGTGTGGGATAATGCAAATAGGTGAACAACCTTCCTCTGCAGAGTTTACAGGCTTCCTGCAGTAATAACCTTTTAGTCCTCGGTTCACCTTTGATACACTTACCACAGGTCAGGCAGCAGCATGCGGATCTTATGTAATGCAGTCTGTAGGCTACACGCATCTGCCATAGAATAAATCTAAATATAATTTGTGCCACATATGGGCCGACTTCATGCAAATAAAGGAGGCGGTGATGCTTTTACGTTTCGGTACAGACTAATGACATCTCGCTTTCTTGCCTCCACGTGATGCTGATCAGCAGACCTCCTGCCGTCATTGCTAACACAGGCCTGATGTTAAAAATAAATAAATAAAATAAAAACATGTTTCACAATTACACGTGTAGGCCCAGGCTGGCTGTTTGGCTGTTTGGATGCGGGCAGTCGGCCGAAGCGCATTACATAACAGGACGCTCCAAGTAGCCTACGGGCGAAGTCGGCGGCTCTCTGTGTTCACATGAAGCCTCTCCAAACCGCACTACACATGGAGACACTGCACGACCGGATCGCTTGAAGTCAGCCTGGAGTCTGCAGGCTGAGGGAGAGAAAAGTGCAGCTCGACACACACACACACACACACACACACACACACACACACACACACACATCATCGTCGCCTTCGCCAACTTATCAGGAGTAAAACATTCCGTCGGGCAACTTCAGCCTTGGCACTGGATCTCCTGATAGGGATGTGCGGTCCACCTTGCAGGGACAAAATGCACAATGTGATAACGTCGGAGGTCTATCTAGGCTACACACCGGGCCTGTCTCCCTTCAAACATAAACGTGTACGTCATTATGTTTAGACACCAAACAGGTCACTGGACGAGAGGGAATTGGTGGAAAAGCCGTGCGCCAAAACGCAAACTGTAAAAACAGTTGATTGGGCCTCTCGGTCGTGTGGGGAGGAGAGAAAAAAAAAGTGCAAATGAATTGCCTGTGTCTGCACAGTGCTTAGTGTGTACAGTCCTGCAGAACTGTTCGGGCTCTTCAACGCAGCCGCAATCATCACAGCAAAACACTGGAGTACAAGTCAGCTGTTGGCATTTTTTTTCCCCCTCCCGACTGCTGTATCCTCTTACTGCATTTCAGCTTAGTCGGCCTGCAACAAATTAACATTGTGCAAAACAGTTGCCCAACACGGCCACGGGAACGCTGGACGAGAGGCAGTGTACTCACCATTTGTACATCCTCGTTACATGAGTAACTGTAACACTGCAGTGGAGCTCCAGTTTAGCTCCGCGTTCGGCGCTCCACGCAGCCGCAGTCGCACGCGCCCGGACGCGGGTCTCCGTCCGTCCGTCGTGGAAGGTGGGGGTGGTGGTGCTGGTGTCGGTGGCGGGGTCGGTTCAGCGGGAGGGAAGCGAGGAAACACTGCGAAATTGGCCGGACAACCTTCGCTCTTCCCAGTCGGAGCTACAGTACATTCCCACCGCCTCGACCTCCCCGGCTCTCTCTCTCTCTCTCTCTCTCTCTCTCACTCTCTCACTCACTCACTCACACACACACACACAACACACAGCAACACACGCACACACACACACACACACACACAAGCTGCATTCGTGAACACGAGTCCCCCTAGAGGTGACACGAGTGTTTTTCCTATATCCTATGCGTGCGTGTGTGTGTGTGTGTGTGTGTGTTTGTTCCACACCTTTGCTGCAGTGTTTTCCATTTGTTCTTTGACTTTTTGTGTCACTTCCACATCAGCCCACGGCCTTCTGCCCGAACGATAACACAGCGCACGGCATTAGAAACGCTGGCTTTCCTTTTAAAGCGGCAGACGACGCTGTGAGACACCACATTCAGACGGCATTACATCACCACCCAGTGGAGAACAAGTATAATCACCGCAAAGGTCATTTTAAAGCTGCTGCACCCTGTTTTGAAGCGTTTTTGGGAGCATTTTTCACAGTGAGGTTTACTGGCTATACATCCAGCTAGTAAAAAAGTCCACCGTATCTTTAAGTTCAATCCATAAACCAGTAAGGCAACACTGGTGTTGACACAGAAGAACTGTTTACTTTACACCCTTTAAAACAATTACACACCCAGCCGGGAGATCCAGCCGGGAACATTAAACATTAGGCTGCAGTCAGATGTTAAGTTTACTATCTTATAGTAGTTATAACAGACTACTACACTGTATACTACTATTACTATCCAGGACAGTACTGCTGCTACAATAACTTAATTCTACTAATAATAGCTAAAGTACTATCTACTACTTCTATCTACATCATGAAGCATTAAAAACTAACATGAAAGGTACTACATACCATGTACACATGTTTTAGGGAGTTTGGAGAATCCCACTGAATCAGATGTCCGAGTACAACCCAGAGAGTTCAACTCAGCCAGCTGCAGCTTACACAGGTACATACTGTATACACATACAGGTTATTAGTACAACAGGATGTGTGATTGGGTTATAGATCTAAGTAAAGAAATATCTGGTAACTAGAGCTCTGTCTGATTTTTTGGAGGTTTTGCGGGGCCGTACTTTCCCATCCTCGATTCTTGATTTACCACCCAAACTGTGACAGCAGACAGGTGACTCATACGAATGGGTACATTGTTGATTAAATGATCTTTGGTAGATTTTTTTAGTTCTTTAACGCACTGGTTCAGTGGTCGATATGGTTGCTTTGACACGCAGTATGATGGTGTTCATGTTTGCTGTCTGCTTGTGAAACAGTGATATATAACGTTACCCATAAAGTTGGAATGTTTTCAGGCACATTCCTCTTTTTATTCCTATTTATACACATCAGGTTAATTGAGGTTTAATTTACACTATCAATGATCAATAACTGTCAATAATTTGATGAGATGGGGTAAAAATATTTAATTCCGACTTTCTGGGCATGGTGTAGATAGCTGCACAACAATTTGTGTGACATCACTAAATAGACTAAGTTTTTCTCAGCACCCCCAACTCTGACTGACTTCCCTACTGTACGTTGGAAGTTACTGTCAATTATTTGTATTAAATGATTTGAGGAAAGAACAGAAGACAAGAAGCAGAAATAATCTGCATGCATGTGTGTATGTTTGTTGCTGAATGTCAAAGTTGTATAACCGAAGGGCTAATTCACAAGGCCCTCACCACAACTCTCACCATGGATCTTTTTTGAATGAACCATCCACAACCTATTTGCGGATTTGCAGCACTGAAATTAGTTTTTTTTTCTTAAGTATGTGTCCTGATGTCTCAACAAAAATTTAAAATAAGGTCCGGCAGTTTAATTCTGTTTAAGTTTTGCTCAGTGTCTGAGCTTCACTGCTCAGTTTGACACTGAAAAGTTATTTTCACATTCATCTGCTGAAGGGAGGGTTTGTTTGTGTGTGTGTGTGTGTGTGTGTGTGTGTGTGTGTGTGTGTGTGTGTGTGTGTTTAACATGTGTGTTCATGAGCAAGACTCTGTGACATCACAACCAGCCTGGAGCCAACCATTGTCCAATATGTACACTTACACAAGTGTCGTTGAAACATGAAGCCTCCAATGCACACACACACACACACACACACACACACACACAGAGGAGAGGAGGAGTGAGACATCTTGTGTCCAGATAGTTGTCATTCATTCATTCTGTTTTTTGCAGACAAAGATTTTAAGATTTTTGACTCTATAACTGAATTTTGTGAGGTAAAGGATGTGAAACACCCATTCTAGATCTAATTCTGAGTGTTTAAAACACAATCATTGGGTTTTAGTTGCACTTTGTATGACCGAGTCTTATTTCTAATTGTCTCAGAGTGTCAGCAACACCAACAAGCTGCTTCAAACTGCTCTGAAATCAAGTAGTGTGAAATAACACTACAAAAGGTCCTTTTCATGGGCGCCTCTGCGGCTCTGTGTGTGTGGGCCTGTCTTTCTTTTGTCTTTTTGACATTGGCAGTATACCTGACTGGAGCGGTCGATTGGCCCTGTGTAAATGGAAGGCGTTTACAGGATGAGAAGGGGGCCAAAGTGCTGGATCAGTGAAAACTGAGAAGACACGCATCCCATCCCATCCCATCCCTGCCTGCCTGGACATCTCCAGCCAGAGAGCACAAGATGCCTCTTCCCGTTGAAAACAGCATCCAACAAACCTCTAGACATTTCATAAGTGCAGCAGAAGGAAATGCTGGAACCTCTCTGATAATTATATAACGTATTTAATCATCCTTCTCCACGTGTAATGAAATTTCAGCAGGAGATAGAGAATAATGGCTCATCCCATTTCAAGTAATAAATCCCGCTGAACACTGAGGTGGAAAATGTGTGCAAAGCAAATGTTCAGTTTAATTCTGCAGATACACGCAGTAAAATTCTAATAAAAATAGATGTTAGCGAATGAGTTTGGGCGCAAATTCAAATGGGGACTGATGCCAAACTCACAGATGATCATCGTGTATTTAAATAAAGAAAAAAAAACAGAAATCCCACAAAAAAAAAAAAAGCTGCGGGGACTCGGGCTGTGAGGAAAAGTGCAAGTCTTGCATAATTTATTTAGAAAGCTGTAATCTATCCATCCGTGTGTCCGTGCGTATGGCTTTGTGTACAGTCATTGATCATGCCGTGAAACCACAAACTAGAGATTTTACAGCGCAGATGCCGCCGGAGCTCCGCGTCCAAATGAAGCGTCGAGCAGCAGCCGAGACGTTTTCATCTCGTGTTGTGAAAATGTTTGGACGAGGCGTGGTGCTCCACCTTTAGTTGATGCATTTACTGTGAGAAAAAAAGAAAGAAAGAAAGAAAAAGAAAGAAAGAAAAGAAAGAAACAACAAAAACAACCAAACAACTGTGGTTTTTTTTCCCTCCACCCAAGTTGGGCTAAGGTGACCGAGATCCCCGTTAACTGCGGATGTCCCTGACCAATTCAAGCGTCTTTCTGCTCAACGAGGTGGGTGACTTACCGTCAGTTTTCTCTTCTTTTGCATCTCCGTGGGTGATTGAACGAGATTTTTTTTTTGACTGTGCCGTGTGAAGCTGCATGCGTCGCGTAGCCTTTTTTTATCGAGACATAAACAAGCAGCAAAGGTGAAAGCAGGTCCTCGTTGGGATACCGATAATTAAATTAGACAGGCTGACCTCACTGGGAATCTTTCACTTTGGAGTATAGGAGTCTCGGCATGCATCGGCGCTGTCAGTCTGCCAGCAGGAATTAGACACAGATGAGCGGGGCTGCGGGGGGATTTGAAATGTTCACGATAAACATTTGGACCAAAATAAAAGAATTGGTCATCTGGAGCAACAGATGAAAACAATCATCCAACACTGTGGGGTCTGTTCATGCCGCCATCTGATTGTTTATTAGGTCACGAGAAAAATAATTACATTTTACTCCAGGATGAGATCCAGTAATTGCATTTAGGCTGTAATAATCTTTTTTTTTTCGTGGCATGTTTTTGTCACACAGTCAGAGTGTCAACAGCTCTAATTCGTGTCTGCACACGTGAGACTGACTCAGGAGATTCATGATATGACAATCATGTGGCTTTTTTACTGTAACTTCTATTCTCTGTAAACTTGGCAGCAGAATGACAGACTGAGAGTTGTAATCCCACTATGTTTACAAATGTAATGATTGTCTGTATGTTATGTAATCCACTATTACCTGAGAATTGTGTTATTATTAAGAAATGTGTTTTTTTTTAATTAAGAATGTAAGAAAACCTAAAACCTTTCAGCAATTTTTTTTTAGATTTTTTCTGTGTTTTCCATTTTTCCAAATCAAACGTGAGTTTCGACTTACAGAAGATAGAGAGATAGACGCTGTATTTTCCAGAATGAATACACATTTCTGTATCTCCACCGGTGAGATAATCCATGATCCAGGACACCTTTGGGGCGCCCATCTGCATCTCTATGAGCTCGTTTCCCCACCCAGAGTGTCTGGACTGTGTTAAAAGTGCTTGAAAAGTCAAACCACATGATTTTGACCGTGCTGCCAGCTGGGAAAAAAAAGGTCCTCTAGAGAAGCTAGATGATTGCATCATTTGCTTCAGTGTGTGTCTGGTAGGCAAACTACAGGGGGTCGAGTCAGTCTCTCAGCACTAGATTCATCCTGCGTGTTGGAGTGCTAAAATCCTCTCCAGCATCTTGTCTAAATAGGTTTTGCACTTTAAATTAAACACCTCCTCTTGAAAGATCAGCTGCAAATCACATTTATGCCTTTATGTTTGGGATACATAGCATTTAGTGTGGTATGAGACACTTATTTTTCTTCCTTTTATTTGTTTTTACTTGTCGACAGAACAGAGTAAAGTTACCAACAAAAATCTTGTCTGATAGTTGATTTAATTAATTTGTTCAGTTCTTTCTATTGCAATAGTTTTGAATATTCATTATTGATACATTTCGCACTAATGTATCTCTATGGAACTTTATTACTGGTCATATTCACACTGGCAGCTTGACAAAATCTTTCTGTGTAGTGGTTAAATAACTACCGACGTCAGTAGACATTATGTAACGTACTGTATGTATGTGTGCGTAAAGTACACTGTCTGCGTGAAGAGCTGCTTGGTGACACCCTCACTCATTTCACTGGCATCCCACCACTGTTTACCTCCTCCCTCCTCTCGGCGTGCACACTTCAAACAGAGATCATGTCGGCGTTGGAACACAAGCCGTACCTGCACGTCTGAACCCATCAAGTAGCGCACAGACCTCATGAAAGGATTTGGCAGTAGCCAGGTGTCATCTCCCTCCACTCAAAAATCAAAACGCAGCATCTCCAGTGCCTTAAAATAGCCCCTCATCCATAATGCACCAGCAGCAGCTCTGCCCACAGAGGCGCTTCATATGGGACAGACTAACAGACATCTGCACTCAATGCTTCGATGCAGCTCCTAGAGCTGCTCTCTCTCCTTTCTCTGCCTGTCCCCCGCTCAGTGCACAGCACCGTGGAGTTTAACTTTCAAACCTTCATTCATTCATGTTTTATTCACATCGACTGCTCATGCAGAATTGGAATGGATGCCTCCTCCGTCTCCCCCTCTCTCTCTTTCCCTCTTTTTTTTTTCTCTCCTCCCCCGCCTCACTGTTTCCTGCAACCTATCCTATGAATTATGAATCTAAACTTTGCTGGAGATTTTCACATCACCCATAGTCATGGTTTTATGTCTTTAGACTGGTCTGTCTTAGGATGCATGTTGTTGATCTCACACGGTGTTTTCAAACGGCGTTCTGTGCACAAATGAAAGAAGAGGCGTGTTTCCTTTCTTTAGATGTTTGGTTGATTTCAAAACAAAAACCTCCACATCTGTCTGTACATATCCACAATACACCCAGCAGCTGAGCAGGTGTCAGAGTACAGCCAGCCGTGACATCTGAAGAACACACCGAGTGAACAGAGGGCGACGCTGGGGACGCCTCCACACGTCGAACAGAGGAGACTTACATGGCTCCCGTACCCCCTCACTAGCACAGGACTTTCTCCTGTCTCTTAACTTTTGGATTTTGACATGTTGAAATCCACAGTGGCTGAAATAACAATGTGATAGGACTGTAGATTTCGTCTTTGTAAATGTGAGTTACATAACATGGTTGTGGACACCCCTGTTTACTCGCTGTGGCCATTTTCCATCATCTCGGCACGATTTGTCCCAATAAAGGGAAATCTTAATGCTACAACCTACAATTATTTTGTAGACTATAGAGCGCTTCAGACTTTGTGGCAATAGTTTCATCATGGCACTGACTGCATGCAGAAAGCAGTGTAAAAAAAAAACAACCATCAAACACTTTGAACTGGTTGAACTGGAGGGCCAATAGAGAGCCAGACCATCACCATCATCATCAGTGCATGACCTCACTAATGTTCATGTGGTTGAATGGGAGCAAATCCCTTCAGCCAGGGTCCAAAATCTTGTGGTCCCAGAAAAGGGCAACATGTAAAGACCTGTGATTGAGTAATTAGATGTTCAGCAATCACACATGTGTGTAATATCCAGGTATACACATACTTTGGTCCATTTAGTGTATGTTAGAATCCCAATAAGTGTCTAAAATGATATATTGGATATGCCCCACATGTTTATTTGCTAGTTTCTGGAGTGTAGACTGACTACACATTGCGACAGCAGAAGAGATTTTATGAGCCTGATTGTTGCTGTAAGATAAAAACCCATCCGACCTAACAACTCATGGCGATCTTGTTCTCCACCACAGTGATGTTCTGTTGAGATAGAGTCCTGAATGAACTATATATGCGGCTGCGATACAGATTCCCATTGGACGGGCGAGGTAAAGATGAAGGGAGGAGAGGAGAGCAGGGGAGAGAGCGGGGAAGGATGATATGCTGAGCAGAGAGAGCCTCACTGACGTAGGCAAAGGGGTTGTGTACTGAGAGTGGTGGAGAATAAGACAGGAGGGGGGGGGTGTAGAGAAAGAGAGAGGGATAGTCTGCTTACAAGCACGCTACAGTACACTTCAGTGTTACCCAAGAGAGAGAGCACAACATGACTGACTAGCAGAGAGAGCGAGCAAGAGAGACGGGGAGTGTGCTCTCCTACCTCCAACTGAGTAAGTACGCTGCTATCTCCTCTTCTGCATCTAATCTCTGCTGCAAATTGCACTGATAGCCACTATAAACCTAACAATAGATGCTTGTCAAATGACACCTGATTATACTGGAATAAGAGATGCAGGTTTACTTTGTCGGAGCAGGGGAAGCTTTCAACTCTGCTCCTGGAATTTTGAATGAAAGTTTGAGAGATGGAGTTGACGTATGCGGCAGTCAAAGTGGGGCATGTTTTTTTTTCCACAGCGTTCTGAACAGATTTGATGTATGTCCAAACTCCTCACCCTCAGCGCTGACATTTCTGTGGAGAGTCTAAGTTGCACTAAAGCAGAAAATGGCATTTAGTGCAGTTGTGTGACAGAGGAGCAGTGGTGGGAAGCTGTGGGCATACTTGCAGGCATTCATGCTTTTCTCTGTTAGTGGGGGGAAGGAGTGCATTTGGGACCGCTAGGCTTCCTGTGTGGGGTCAATTAAATACTGCATGAGACAGAGCACTAAAAGCCTGTCCCGTGAGGAGCGAAGTGCTTTGTGTATTTGTGTGCGTGTGTGTGCATGCATGCATATGTGTGTGTGTGTGTGTGTTGGCGCATCACTGTGCAATGCCTTGATTAAATTTGATGAACCAGCAATGTTGAGAGGGCCAAAGATTCCAGTTTAGCTTCTGTTTGAGTTCCTGTTTGGAAACGCTGCTTTTAAATTATTTTTAACTTATTAAAGACAAGAACAAAGTCATAATGTAAGGAAGTGTGCTGTCTTGTTTTCATATCTAGGACATCACCTCTGTTCTACTATTTTACACCTCTCCATCTGATTCATCTGTTTTTTTCGGCTGTAACGTCAGCGGTCTGTACGCTCGTATCACTTTTATTTTGATAAACCAACACCATGGGGGTCACCGAAAAGGCTCACACAAACTGTTTTTAGATGTAAAGCCGCTATGCGCGAATATGTAGGGCACCATTACATATTGATAAGTCTGACATTCCCTCAGTAAGCTCAGCCCACTTGTCAAGACGCACCAATTAGGCCTAACTCAAACCTAGAGCCTAAATCAGGTCAGCTTCTAACAAACGCATGTGGTTTAATGAAGGATGCAGCAGCACTGTGCCATTCTGTGCTGCACTGTAGGTACACAGCTTTATGTGGGTTAGCTCCAGCCTCTCTGCACTTTGAAGCAGTTTGGTGAAGTCAGGTTGAGGGATCCCCTGGGGGATGAAAACCTAAGTATGCACAGCGTAGCCAGCAAGGCCAAGTCGACAGCATGGATAAAAGACAGAGATCCCTGGTCGAGCTCTCCGTGGGTTCTGCTACTCTCTCTCAACTGTATGTCAGCTTCACTGCCAGCCCATCGACGAGCGTCGTCCTCGCTAGCAATTTTTTTCGTTTTGTCAACTTATACAAGCTGCTCTTAGTTTTTAAACCTCCGCGCAGATTGCAGTTACTGTAAGGACTTTGCGTCTTTGGTGAGAAAGCTGAAATTACTTGGAAATGCTTATTTATAGGCTGCCAAGGGCTCAATACAGGCAGGAAGAAAGTATCCTGAGGTAACATTAGAACAGGAGGAGGGTGGAGCAGCTTGGGACAGGATGGAGTATCAATCTGGGTAGCTCTCCTATTGATCCACTCTGCCCTACTCTGGTTGCACTGTCAAGAGACCTTCTCTCTGGCTCTGGATGATCCACCTCTGGCCGTAATGCTGCCTCAGCTCCCACTGCACACGGTTTGTAAGATTGTAAGGTGCCTCTTTACAAGTCAAAAAGGTCAGAGACGTGGGTAGGTGACCGTAAAGCTAAAAATCTTTTGTTTGGGAAATCTGCAAGGCCGTTTTCTCTTTAGTGCCCTACTGGAAGTTGGTGCAGAGCTTCTCAGTTGCTTACAGTACACAAGCGTGGTTGTAAAGGGCTCAACATCAAACCTTAATACCTTTTTAGTACCAATGTAAATGTGTCTGCGGCAGCACCAGCAAGTATTAGCATTAGCACTAGTCTGGCAGGTGTTTTGGTATTGAATGTCTCATTAATTCATCATTAATTCAACTTTAATCCGATATTTACTCAGTTAGAACATATTTGATGAAGATTCATTTAAAAAGATGAGAAGTAAGGACAAGTAAGGAGAATAAGTGTGTGTCACAGATCCAACCGTGGTTTAAATGGTTTATCCAGTCTTCCTATAGTCCACCTCAAATGATCAGATCTGTCTTTGCGAAACCACGCAGCTCGTTTTGCCTCAATTGTGAAGGCCCGTGTGAAGAAAAGTGCTCAAAGAGAAACATTATAGAGTACATCTGCATCACAATATAGATGTAACATTATCCCATTGGAAAGAAGGAGAAATTGCTGCAGAGGCTGAATACATGCTGTCGACTGAACAGGAACGAGCCTCGGTGTCTGTCTCTTCTTAATGTCTCTAAAGGCACTTAGTTCACATTCAGATGGGTTAATCTGGCATCAGTGCATATAGCTGAGCCAGTCTCAAATCTGTTTTCTTGAGTGAATTCACCAAACCTCGGTGAACTTTGACAATCCTCCACTGTCCTCTCCAGATTGCCAACGCCAGTCTGCGATGGGAGGGGGAGGAGGAGAGAGAAGAGCTATTTTTAGATCGACTCAAAAGCAGAAAAATAACAAAAAAAAGATAAAAGATTCTGCTGTTAATCTCTTCTCATATTGTTCTAACGCGCTGACTCGTCCTCCCTCGTCCTACCCTTCTGTTTTCTTCACACTCCACCTTTTCCCCTTGTCTTTATCATCCTGTCCGCCCTCTTCAGTTCAGTTTAAAGAGCGCCAACAGTGACACAATAAACATTTATTTCTCTTCAATCAGGAACTCTCTCTTGCTCTATGAATATAATTTGCAATTCAGGTGTGACTTCCTCTTTGCTGCCCTCTCACTGTTTTCAGCTCTCTTTTTATTCGTTGTGTTTTGTTGTTGTTGTTGTTGCATCCTCTCCATCCTTGCCTTCCTCACCCACTGTTTGAAAGGCTGTTACTCAATGGCTTGCAAAATGCTTCATGCACAGCACTAATGATGAAAATAGTCACCCTATCTTCTCTGTGTGTGTCTCTCCGAGGGAGCTAGCTGTTCTAACTACAGTAATATGAGCGTGCATGTGTGTGTGTATTTGAAAGCTTGAATTCTGAAAAGCCACACAGAAATATAGCCCCGAGACATTTTTTGCTAAAAGCCCTGGTGGAGTGCATCTTCTTCTTCTTCTTAAGCAGCCAAAGTTGAATGAGGGTGAGAGAGCGCATGCTGCCAGCATAATGGTTGCAAAGTAGGGTCTTCAGTGCCCGGGGCGACCTGGAGAGCAGGCATGCAGCCCTGCTTTGGCAGGAACAACAAGGCAACAAATGAGGCTGTCTCCTACAATAGAGACCTCTGTGCTGGCTTATTAAGACATCTGATGGACTCCTAGATGGCCGCTTGCTGACTCACCGCTGCATTTCTGTTCTGTAGGCTCATGCATCACCTTCCTGTCAGGAGGATGGTGCAGGGCAGACAGGCAGGCAGGCAGGCACAGCCCTGCCCTCCTCTATTCCTCTCATCTCCCTCTTTCTTCATTCACGTCCTCCTCACCTCTCTCTCCATGTCGTCCGCTGACTTTACACCCCTAGTGTTGTTTTTTTTTGCCATTACTGCTGTGGAGGAAGTCACCTGTTAAGCAGAGAGAGCCACTAATTGGCAGATTATCAGTCACAGGCTATTACCAATTAGCACGGCTTACATAACTGTTCAGTCGTATTTATGCAAATTCAATCTGTACCCAGGAAAAAATTATGAATCATACTCTGCAGTGTGAGAGTTAACACCGGACCAACCTAGTTGATTTTATGTTGCTTTCTCAGGATTCCTTAAAGCAGAGATAGAAAGGGGGGGACAAACTTCACAAAGGAGGAGAGAGAGGGAGATTTGTGGCATGATGAGGAGAGGAGAGGAGAGGAGAGGAGAGGAGAGGAGAGGAGAGGAGAGGAGAGGAGAGACGGTGCATGAAACCGGAGGGAAGCTCCTTCTCTCACATGAGGGCTGGCTCAAAGCTGAAGAGACCCACTGTACCAGTATTCGGGCGTGTACACACCAGTGCTGCAGTCAGGGCATCAATTTTGTATAGGAAATGGCTGTTGAGGCAGCGCAGCAACGTCAGCTGTGAAGCACTTAAGCCGAGCGCGCCACCCTCTCTCTCCCCCCTGTAACCACGGGCTGAGGGGAGGAGGGTTCTGCCTTTTCTCTGTGCAATGGGGGAGAAGAGAGCGCTGGCAGCACAATCATGTCTGCCTCCGACTCGAGTGCCACAGGACTCATCTGTAACAAGGTATGCTGTTGACGCTCCCCGTTTTGTTTAATCACTCTGCATGCAAACTCAGTCTCTGTGTCCACGAGTCCCCCTGTCTGTCTGTTCGGAGACATCTTCTTCTTCTTTCTGTTTTTCTCTTCTCCCCTCCCCTCTCACTCTTGTCTCAGCAGAAGTCTATTCTGGATCACTCACTTTGTCAGCATCTCCCCACTTCTCCTCTCTTCCCTCCCTCCTTCTCCTCATCTTCTTTGGACATACCGTACCGTACACATGCAGTTTGTCTATCTCTGTCAACTCTGAACTCGCATTGAACTCTCTCTGCATTGAACTTGTAGGCCCATCTGTTGAATATCATGGATTTCGGAGCTGTTATTTTGTCTTATTTGCACCTTCAAGTATTGTAGCTGGGCTCACACTTTGCTTTGTCAGTTTCCTGGTGTTACTTTGGGTGTGCTGCAGCCACTTAGAACAATTTCAAAAACGAGAGAGATCTTTTATTAAAGAATTAAAGAGAAGTTGGGGACCACATCCGCACTCAAGTGGGAGTATTTCGATGTTACAGTTTCTTTAGTATGACTCCCTCACACAAACAGTGTGACTACTGAAGCTCCATCTAAATTTAAGATAAATGCTTTCAATATATTTTTGAAACTGGCTATTATCCCAGTGCCAGTTCATATTGAAATACTCTGGCAAATTGGATGCCCGTAGTATTTTTGATGTTGCGGATAAGTGGGATCTGTTTTCCACATTCAGTAGCCGCACTGTTTTCTTGTCATCTGACAAGGATTTTAAAAAATCTTCCAGGTTCCTTTGTTGGTTTCTTCAAAAAAAAAAAAAAAAAAAACACCAAGGTGAATTTATACATTTGGCTCCTTCATTCACGCACATGGAGAGGAATACAAAACAGACAAGAGTCTGACGTCTCTCTGACTGGGAATAGCTTTGAACAGCCACAGCACAGAGGGACGTGTCAGAGTTACCAATGGCTTACGTTTGTCAAAACTTCACAGTGATTGGCTGTAATATGTGGATGTCAGTATCACTTATCACAGTTTACAGTTTATTTAAAACGTCCTACGCTGTTGAAATAAATCTTCAAACTACACAACTACTCGTCATTAAACCATTGCTGTCTGAAAGAGGATCTCGTGATCATGTAAACTGGCTTCCTAGAACACAGCACAGTATTTCTCTGTCAGTGTTTACGCCGTTGTCAGCGGTGGAGGCTACTTTGAGGATATTATAGTTCATAAATATTGCACACTATCCTGATTACTGTCTGATTCTGAACACAGAAGAAGATCTGAATATTTTGGATCATTGACGCTCATTTGAAATCCACGAGGAATTAAGCAAAGCTGTGTGATGCTTAATTGAAGACAGAAACAAAGAGAAAGAGACTGGCAGTCTTCAATACATATTTCTCCAGTTTTCTTTTATATGTCAGTTTTTATCTGCATGGGAATTTGCGCTATAGTCCTTCATTAAATCAAGACAATATAAAACTGTGACAGAATACAATTGCAATCAGTATCGCTGAAGACAAGGTATAGGTATTGTGAGCCAAAGAGACTCTGCACTTCAGAATATCCTCATCCATCCGCACAGCTATGTGCTTTAATTAGGTTTTGTTTCTTCTGTTGGTAGACTCCTCAGGCTTTGATATTCAAATGATATCCACAAACTCTGTGCTGGATTCGGCTTAAGCATTTTTTTGGGGGCGGTGGGGGACAGGGGACGGAGGGAAGAAAAGAGGGAGGAGAACAGGTGGGGAAAAATGACAAAAGAAGGATGACGTTGTTATTGAGCTAAATTTGGCTGTGTTATGTGGGTGCTCCTGTCTGGTATGTGAGGAGTCTTCCAGCCCTGCAGCCAGCTGGGACTGCAGTCACTGGGGGAACAGCAGGATGCTGATGGAGTGAAATGCAGGAACTGGTGAAGAGAGGCTGGGTTTTTATCAGTCTGCAAGTTGTGCACGCAATGTAAAGAGGGTGGCAGGCTCTGTATCTGTCTGCACTGTATGTGCGAAGTCGGTTTGCTTGTAGAACATCCGTGTAAGACTTGCGCTGCAAGCCAAATAAACTTGTCTGTTATGGTTTGGATCTTTATTGTAGAAAATTCTGTTTGTGTGTTTGTTCGTTCAAAATATCAATGTCTAATATGTCAAGTGACCACTGAGTGAAAGAATACCAATAAAAGTTACATACAAATGCACTGTTCGGCAACAGTTTTGTTTTCATTGTCACACTTATCTTTTTTCGCCAATCAGGCGTGAACAAATCTGAAAATCGGTTCTTCCTTTCTTTCACCTCTGGACTCAGATGACAGAATAAATTGTTTGGAACATGTTAAACTTGCATGAAGTTGATACAAATCTTAACTTCGTTCATTCGAAACGCGACTTATTATGAGTAATGCAAAATCTGTTAACATTGAAGTTTAAAACAGATCACTCTTGCTCTTCTCTTCAACAAAATCATTCAGAAAGTAAGATTTTGTGTCACATCTACAGCTGTAACACCAGCAGTTAAGTCCTTAAATGTTCAAATGCTTCGTTATGTCAACCAAAAAAGCCAAATCTTCCATCCATACAGTATCTGCCAATCTGAGCAGGCCATATATAATATATTCTAAAAATTAAGCTTCGGGCTGCCAGAAATCTGACCACGGGCCATGATTGTGCTCCAGGCCATACTTTGGACATTCCTGGATTAAATTATAACCTTTGGCACTAAACTGTCTAGTAACAAAACTTGTGTTTATTGGATTTTAAAGAGTGTTATTACTTATTTATCTCTTTATTAAATCTTACTTTTAATTCTGACAGAAATGAAAGCATTTTGATTCACGGACACAAACATATAATCACATTTGTCTAGTGACACTCCACCACATCCTTTGTTGATACAGACCAATCTGGAGTCTAGAAAATGGATCAAAAAGTGGATTTTGTAGCATCATCCTGTATTATCAGTACCCTGTCAGAGTTGTGTCTTAGTGTTTTTTTTCCTGGTTGAAGTCTCTGGACTTTTGCCAACATCTAGTATGCCTGGCTGAGTGGATAAGTAGACAACAAGTACTGTGCTGATACTTGGTGTTGTTGCAATACTCACGCACATGTTCCCTTGAGATAGCTGCTTTGGAAAGCTGCAGGAACTTACTGGTCCTTGCAGGCTGGGTCACGTGGTTTCAGGAAAGGACCGGCAGGTTCAGAAACAGGATGAACACGGAGAAAGACATGGGAGACACAGAAGGAGATGTAGGTTATCTGTTTGCGGCAGCATCAGAGCTATTTTCTAGGAGTCAGCAGTTGCTGTAGCATGAGTAAGCTACAAGGTGCTACAGCGTTTGTTACAGTAGCTGTAACAGTTATTTCTCCCCTCTCCTTCTTGTCTTACAGGGTTCAGCCGATTCCTACACTAGTCGACCCTCTGATTCCGACCTGTCCCTGGAGGAGGACCAGGAGGCGTCTCGGCGTGAAGCCGAGCGCCAGGCTCAGCTGCAGCTAGAGAGAGCCAAGGTGAGAGCCCAGAGGTCAAAGGTCAATGCTTGTTTAAATTCACCTTTAAATTCACCTTGAGCTCCTGGGGAGCTGCATGTAAACAGCTCTATCATAATACTCAGAGGCTACTTTTCAACAGACTGCTTATATTTGTTGTAGATTCAATTCATCTCAAAAGCCAATGATACTGTGTGTTGCAATATATCTTATTTATATTCTTTACTTTCTTTGTCTCTCAACAGTCTAAACCAGTAGCATTTGCAGTGAAAACCAATGTGAGTTACTGTGGGGCTCTTGATGAAGATTGTCCAGTCCAAGGTGCCGCTATTAACTTTGAAACCAAAGACTTCCTGCACATAAAAGAGGTGAGAGGGCTTCGGCATTGATTATTATAACATGTCTTAAAGCTAAAAACTTGATCCCTGTCAAAATATTTTGCAGCTACGGAGTCATAAAATATGCGTTTCTGTCATCCAGAAATACAACAATGATTGGTGGATTGGTCGGCTGGTGAAGGAAGGGGCAGACATTACTTTCATCCCAAGCCCAGTCAAACTGGAAGCGATGAGGATAAAACAAGAGCAGAAAGCAGCAGCAAGGTCAGAGATCACACAGCTCTCAGAGATCTCCACGTCTCTGTTACCACTCCTCTACCTGTCTCTGTCTTCCTGTCTCTCTCTGATGCCCTAATTCCCCCAGCTTCTTGTCTACTTTGAAAACTTTCTGTCTTAGAACTAGTCCTTCTCACATGTTGCTCGGTTTCGGAAGTCCTTCTTTCTAAATTGCCTCCTGAGGGGATTCACGCATAACAAAGTATTGCATTATGTTGCTCCACAGGAAAGGAGGGAACGCATCATCACGAGGCTGGAGTTCCACCCCGCCATCTGCAGGTAGGTGGGACTGCAGGAGTCTGCAAATGAGTCTGTCTGTCGAGTGGGACTGCATACTGTCTCAGGGTCAGATTTGCTTAAAGGGCTATTCCTGTCTAAAGTGTTTGCCTTTTACATACGTGAGACTAAGCTCGGAGATTATGTGAGATGCCAAATGAATGGCCACAATGTAAATATGCTTTTCCTTGGTATGCATGTTTTCTTTCTTTACACTCTCTTATGGAGCGTTAAAACTCAAACATTCACTGCTGAAGTAATGAGTTATTGCAGAAGTTAGCTTCTAGACTTCTTACTCAATGTTCATTCTGTTTATTCTGAAAGCTAAACAGAAGCAGAAACAGGTATGTTTGCCATTGTGCTCACATCTTTACAATTTCTGAAGAACATCCTCAATAATACTGCTACACTCAAGCGAGTATTTCTCATTCTGTTGAGTGTGCTAGCTAGATGTGTGTATCATTAGAGTAAATTCACTTCAACATGTTGCGTATTTTCCACCTCGAATCACTGTCTGTGCTCGTGGCCTGTGCAGACAGAACATGTTCCTCCGTATGATGTGGTCCCTTCTATGCGGCCAGTGGTGCTGGTGGGCCCTTCACTGAAAGGCTATGAGGTAAGACAACAATGCTGCTTTTCAGTAATCTAGTTTGGTTCTGCTACTTCAAGTCTCGCCTTGTGTTTGGAGTAATTACCTGGATGTGGTCAGACATGGATTATGTGCTGAAATTTAACTGAGAAATCAATTAGTTCGTCAAAAAAACAAACTGCTACATTAAATTGGTGAACATGGTATTTTCATAGGCCACTACCACGCCTCCTTTTTGCCAGTTGAACAGCTGATCAGCTGCCTTGTACAAAAATCTTGTGCAAGTCTGTGAATCCATTTGTAAACTTTGGCCCGTTTTTCAATAGGCCTCTTACATTGCCACACCCTTTTAGCCATTATACACTTCACACACAGACACACACACACACACTGCCAAATTTCAGCCTCCCAGGGGAAATCTTTGGCTGCCAAAGTTGGCAAAAATTTTGTTGACTGATCGACCAACCAACAGAGCGAGTTATGGAGCTGCTGGTCGCAGCTAAAAATTATACAATATCATTGAATATTGGTGCTGAAGCAAATATATCAAACATCTTATACCTTCTGAGATAGGAATATTTTCTGACTAAAGGCTCTGAGTATGGAAGTGCCGGTTTCTCAACATCTAATGTACATGAAAGATTGCAAATACTTTGTATATACACATATTTTATACAGATATGCACTTCACAGAGCTGCTCATATGTAGTGTTATTTTATCGTTAGTAAGTATAATAGTTTATACAATTATTTAAATCATCAAAAAAATGCACTAAGCAAATGAATTAGTTTTAAAAATATCTGTTGATATACAATAAATGCAACAGCTCAGTCTCGTTTCTTCTCTGGACTGTCATTGTTTGTTCCAGTTTAATCTGGACTGTATGTTCTAGTCCAGTATGCGCTTGCCTAGTTTGATCTAAAGGGAATAACTCTTTCCTCCATTATCCCATTAACACTGATACTAAACACCACAGTCACATCCTGATGAAATTATAGCACGCACAACAGGAATCTTAGATCCATTTTGAGCGATACAGAACTGCTCAAATGCCAGCAGCATCAGCTGCTGTGTGCAATATTCTGCCATGCTAAACTCTCTGTTAGACATACGGGATGAAATGCAGGAAAACGTATCGCCCTTAAACTCAATTAATTGCGGAATATGTCAATTTCCAACGAATCCGCGGATGAACATGCTGAAATGTGAGGCGTGTAATTGAACAGAACGTCTCTGTGCTTCAATATTTTCTCTCTGCCTCGCTCTCTCTTCTGTGACTGCGCAGGCTGTGTGCCAAGCCGTTTGTTTTGTGTGTGTGAAATATTTATGCATCTCTCTGGTGATGTGCTTTGGGGATGCTCCAGTGGCGAACACCAGCCTGCCTTCCTCCTCTCTGCGACTCTCGTTCTTTTTCTCTCTCTGCTCTGTCTCTCTTCGACATATTATATTCGGTTGCTCGCCGTTGTCCTATGATGGTGCCTCCCTCTTTCCTGCTCGCTGTCTCCCCCGTCTCTCTGTTACACTGTGGAAGAGCAACACCACTGTGCACTTCATCCCCTATTCAAAAGGCCATCCATTTTTCAGGACTGTTTGAAAATAGGCTGCTTTGCTTCACCCTCACGGTGCAAATGCAAACACACACCATCTACAGTATGTCCATGTACGTAATCCCCTCCACACATAAACTCTGTTTCTAGTGATAAATGTTGTTATGGCTGTTCTACCAAACAGTCCAATTACATGATTAGTATTTTGTAAAATTACCTTCTCCTTCTCCATGCTATGTAAAATATGTAAATATTGTTCATTTCAATAATTAAACTGGACATAAAATCTCACATCACACTGATTTAAGTTAACATACTCGACCACGACCGGCTCCAAACCAGTTGTGATGTCATAAAACCTGCTCAGAATATAAATGTGGGGACGTTATGGGTGATCATTTCTGGTCTGACTGTGCTGACTGTCTTTTCTGTCAATATCTTCCCTCATGACGGATGCGATTGTTAGATGAAAAAGTAGAAACGTGTTGCCGTTTTAAGGTCGTTCTGGCTCTGTTACATTATGTGTGAATGTGAATTTTTTAATTCTTATAAAAGAGAGTAAGGCAACTCAGCAAACTCAGCTAAACATTTAATAGATAGACTATAACACACCATAACATACTTACAAGCAGATATAAGTGATTATTAAGGTATTTATCAAACACTATAACTCCTTTGGCTGCCCATAAGTTGAGGCTGATAATCATTGATAATACAGCAAAACACAGATGTTATAATACAAATTATGTCTTCATTAGAGAAGATAAATTGTTGACAAATACTGTGCATTGATAAATACATAAAGGCGCTATTTACTGAATATGAAATAGCCTGAAAATTATGGTATATTAGAATGAACCTTTTATACCTACCGACTCTGCTGGTCCTCTTCCATAGAGTCCACCATATTGATTTGTGCATGCGTGTTGCTTATAAATGCTAAATAGGGGACTTAAATCAAAAAATAGTTAAATATATAAGTAATGATGTAGAGCTAAATGTGTGTGCATTAGAGTATATCTCATAATACTAGTCCTTCCTAACTTCTGTCCACTCTTCCTTCCTCCTATCTGTCGTCTAGGTAACAGACATGATGCAGAAAGCCTTGTTTGACTTCCTGAAGCACAGGTTTGACGGCAGGTGGGTACGGCTGTCTGCGTCGCTCTTTACAGCTGCAGCTCAGTGTACAGTAACGCTGTGACCGAGCTCCAGAGCTCTTGGTGGGATTTTGCCTATCACGTTTCATGGTCGATAGGACACATGATGATGATGATTTATTTTTAGCTGCAAGAGAGTGCAAGTTCATCTCATCCATTGAAATGGAACAGTTGTGGATGTGATGTGATAAGACGCTTCTTCCATAGGATCTCTATTACACGGGTGACTGCTGATCTGTCACTGGCGAAGCGCTCGGTGCTGAACAAGAAGGCCATAATGGAGAGATCCAACACACGCTCCAGTCTGGGTGAGTGACAAGAAAGTTGTCTATGATCTTTTATTTAGCTAAATAAAGACTAATCCCTGCTAAGAATAAATTCCTCTTTTTTTCTTTTGATGTAATGTCAGGTCTTTGCTACACTTAAAGTCAGTGATGTTGTTGTCTTTAATGTGCAAAGTCCCTGTCTTTCTCCCGTTTGTTGACAGCCGAAGTTCAGAGTGAGATAGAGAGGATCTTTGAGCTGGCCAAGTCTCTTCAGCTGGTCGTCCTGGATGCAGACACCATTAACCACCCAGCGCAGCTCCTCAAAACCTCTCTGGCGCCCATCATCGTCTACGTCAAAGTCTCCTCGCCCAAAGTAGAGCACAACCCACATAAACCTCACAGACAAATGCATTCAAGGCTTATGCTTTTGCCTACGTAGTCGCTGCATATTATTACAATTAGAGTGGAAACAGTGGATCAGTAAATCAGTTTTTTATTTTTTACTTTCTGTCAACTGATGCATCATTCTGGTTGTTGATTCAAGCAAAAAAAAAACATTTGCTGGTTCCATCTTCTTCGGTGTGGAACAGTGAGGAAAATTAAATTTGATAACCTTTATTACTTGGTTTGCCTTTTAACTGTCTGACTCTGTGTCCCTGGATCATCTCACAGGTTCTCCAGAGGCTGATCAAATCTCGAGGGAAGTCACAAAGCAAACACCTCAACGTCCAAATGATGGCAGGGGACAAGCTAGCTCAGTGTCCGCCTGTATGTCACTCTGCACAGAACTAATGATGATCCTCGCAAACGGCTTTTCCTCTAGCAAACGTTCCTCACCGCTCATCTCCCTATCTTTAACTCATTAGGAGATGTTTGATGTCACCCTGGACGAGAATCAGCTGGAAGACGCATGTGAACACCTCGCAGAGTACCTGGAAATCTACTGGCGCGCTACACATCTCCCCTGTTCTGCCCCTGTTAACCCCTTACTGGACCAAAGTGTGATCACCCCACCCTCAGCTAACTCCAGCCAACAGGTGAGAGAAACCCTCAGCTGATGCATAATTCATTAACATCTTTGGCTGCATTATCAATTACAACTTTTCTGCCTCCTGTGTCTATTCACTAGTTTTCTGAGACTCAAGAGTTGATAGAATGATTACTACCCACAGACATAGGTGAGACATTTGTTTCTGTCTCTCTGACCCGCTTCTTTTATTACTAATCCTGCTCCTTGTAGTGTTTTCTCTCTTGAAACGTGCTCCCTGTTTCCCCGCAGGAGTAGCCTGTGCTGTCGGCTGGGGTCAGACTAGGAGGTCATAGAGCACAGGGACCAGGGCACCACCAGGGGGCAGCAGCAGCCCTCATCTCTCCAAAGCCAGCCACCACCTTCTCTGGCCACACCTGGGGCGAAGAAGAGAACAAGAGTAGAGTCCCCCTAGAGAGAAAGAGCAGGAGGCTGGTGAGCTGGAGGAAGAGGAGAAACAGAACGAGGGAGAGGAGCAGGAGGAGGAGGAAGATTCGACCGGTGGAACCTCCGCCTCACTGCTGCCCCCTCGGCAAGAGCTCTCTGCTCCCACCGCCACGCGACAACTCAGGGCCGCTTTCTACAGCTGCATGCCTACTGGTAACAAAAAACCGGTACAGCAGTGCAGACGCTGCACGCCACCCACCTTCCCTCACCTTCCCTCCTTCCCTGACCTTGTTCCCAACTCCCTGCTTTCACAATGGAGGTCGCCTGACACAGCTGAGCCAGCCTATGTGTGATCAGACACCCAGACACAGATAGGCTAATTCAGCTCTAATTGTAGACAAACGACACACCTGTGAAGTCAGGGTATGTTAGCATATAACGTGCTGTAGCATAGCAAATCTATCAGTACAACACAGAATACAAACACGAATAGCTTCCCCTTCCCAGGATTTCCTCTCTCATAAACCTGGCTTCCCCCTCTGGCCAAAAAGTGCAGAGAGTGACAGAAAACCAGTTCTGTATGTCTTCCATCTCTACAGCTCTCTGCGAGCTGTCATCCCAGTTCAACCAAATGTTCCCTTAAAGGCACAATTGTTCCTTTATCGCTTGCTTCCTCTTCTTGTTTATCCAGTAGCCCTTTTTTTAATGATGCTTTCCATTTATTTATTTATTTTTACAGTAACTATTTGCTATAAGTCATATCTTGGCCCTCAGTATAGCTGATCACAACATATGCAACAGTGATGCAAAACCCACATGAGCACAGACGTACACACCTATATGCATCTCTCTCTGTCACAGTTGTGAATGTATAAATGCTGGTCTGTTGGCTTAGGACTGATTGTTTTTTTAAATGGTTGATGGCAAATCCCATGACCTAACCGATATTAATCAAAAACTGTGCTCCTTGATATCACTTACAGCTCTCTGAGACGAGAAAGCCGCCCCAACAAATAATATCCAAACACAGAACGAATCACCAACTCTCATTTGGCTGTAATCATGTCCATTAATCATACTGTACGTCAGTTGCTGCACAATAAATTGCTTTTTTTTAGCCCAAAGAAATAAAAATTAATCTTTCCAACACAATTTGATCCATGCAGAGATATGATATATAACATATTCAGATATCAGGAGATTCACCGATATTAACGTGTGTGTAGGTTACCCCAAAAAGGACAGATCCAGTCCAGATGGTTTGAACTGCAAGATTGTTTTTTTTTGTTTGTTTTTTTTAGTGGGTTTACTGTATGATTTCCAAAGACGTGTAGATTAATAACACATTTCCATGTTACCGCAGCATGTGCGCTGAATATAACTCGTGATGCACTAAACTAGAACAAACACATCACCGCAAACTGCACACAGAGGAACATATCTGCATTTAAGTTTTACTATATGATTTCAGTTTGCCACACTACTCGGTGGCGCTAACTGAGGACATCAGTGAAGATTCTGCCCAGTAAATAAGAAGTAGCAATGTGCTGTGTACACTTTCATCCAGCCACCACTGTGCTGCAACAATTAGAAGACTTGATCACCCCTTAGCACATCGACAGATTGCGATGGGTAACTTCCTAATGAGCCCAGTTTATAATTTCATCATCTTTTTTGCATAAACAGCTAAATATGCAGCATGTGCAGTGCAGGCTTATAAATATATGGAGGGAGACCTCTGCTGGCATATTTATGTTATGTCTCATATCCACCACTGCTTATTTCTCTGCCCGTTGCAAACAAGCTGCAAGACATACATAAAATGAACATATATATATATAGAAGAATACGTACATTCAGAGTACTAATTCCATGTCTTTGCTGCAAATACCAAAAGTTCATCCAAACTGTGCATCGCCACCAACAGTCTGTCTGTTTGGGTTTATTTAATTACCTGTTTGCCTCCATTCCATGTCAAAGTAACAAAAAGGAATGCATCTCGATAAGCACTGAAATTCTCACATTAATGGATTTGCTTTCATCGTGTACAACTATAGAATTCAGCTAACATATCACATATGTAAATACTCTAATGTACGTGCATGACATATTGTATTCCTGTTTCATCGGAAGGGCTTTTTGGGATCATCCTCACATGAGCCGTTCAGAGTTCAGAGTAGATCAACATAACCCGTCACATGTATACATTATCAAAGCTTCATTGTACATACTGTATATTCAATATGCAGATATTATTATTATTATTATTATTATCATCATTATTATTATTATTATTACCAAAGGCACAGAAACAAACATGCTGACAGAAAGTAGAAGGGTTTTAGTGACAGTACACAATTATATATTATTAAACGCCTCAGAAAGCATGTGTTTATATGTATTTTCCTCTCTTTTTAGAATGATGCATTGCAGTTATTTAGGACCATCACAAAGTTTGCTTCCACTGACACCCACATTAATTTCTGAAGGACCAGGATTGAGATACATAACTTCTACTTGATGAAACACAGAGAGCACAGTACCTTCTTTCAATAATAATAAAAAAAGATATAAATATATATCTATATATAGAGATATAGATATCTGCTCCTTTTATTTGCTTAATTTTTATTGCAGGAGATTTCTACAAAAAGTGAATTATTCTTTGGACGTCCAAAGCACAATTTTTTACAATTATTATTTCCTATTGCGTTTCACTTGCCTAAATTCTGTATGCAATACAAAGTCTAGCATTGACGAGACACTAGCTGAGACTATCAAGATATCTCCTCAGTTATGATGGGGTATAATTGCACTACTATCATTTATATGTCTGCTTTACAATGCAATAAATGCACTAAATGTTATACTGTACCCACCTCCAATACTGAACAAACGGTCTAATGATGATGTCAACATGGTGTCGATAAGGTAGATGGGTATTCAGCAGTGTCTGATGATGATGACGTGTACAGGGTGCATCTTTTGTCAATAGCACATTTGAAAGAGGGGGTGAATAAAACACAACAACAACATTTAAGTAACATTTCAGTGTGGTGTTTTTATTTCTCCTCAGTGATTCATAAAGCCACCAACAGAGGGCAGAAGTGGCATGTCTTTACTTCCAGGGTGTACGACGCTGTGGAATAATCAGTCCAATGTAAACCAGATACATCATATAGTGATGAATGCAGTCTCTCTTTAAAACAGCTATTTAAAGGGTCAGTTCGCCCTAATTACAACACAAAAAGAGAGAAAACATATTTTTGAACTTGCATCGAGCAGAATATATTTTTGTTTTAGTTTGATCTGGCTAGATTTTCTCACATTTCTGCCACCGCAGACTTCACTGTGGACAGTTTTCATTTGAATTACTTGCACCTGCACAACGATTATGTGAATTAACAGGGTCACCATTTGTTGCTTTGGCTGCCATTAATACAGTTAGTTGCAAAAATTGTACATACATATTGGAAAGATACCAGTATATATGTTTTTGTTGTTGTTGTTTGTTTTTCTAATTTGGATGAACTGACCCTTTAAGTGTATCCTGCTTTTATACACCATCTGACCAAAGGCGTGCACTTGTAATTTTGTGCAGTTTGCTTTAGACAATAGTGTGTTTCCATCTTTTTGGCTCGTGTGTGCAAAGCCATGTTCATAAAAAGAAGTTTGATATGGAAGAACTTTACCGTGCCCTGACCTCAACACCGTCACCAGCACCTCCATTTAGCTCTTGTGGCTGAATGGGACCAAATCCTGAATCCAGAATCAAAAATCTTGTGGACATTAAAGGCCACATACAGTATTAATGATCATGGGATGGAATGAGATATTAAACAGTAGCATGGTTGGAGTGTCTACATATTTATGGTCACTTTTGGAGAAAGTTCTTTTAATCAGTCTGTGTATGTTTTTTTGTTTTTTTTTATAAGCTACATCAATCTGTTCAAATCATTCATAACTACACCCATATGCCACTCATTGAGATTCAGCTTGTGCTCTATTTCCTACAGCGTGTCATATTATTACCACTTCTATCTGGGCGTGATCATCATTTACCATCTGTCCCGCGCTTGTAATGCCACATTTCATCTGTTGGTAGCCTAAAATCACTTCCCTCTGTGCTTTATCTAACAGTCTTCACAGACACACTCGTGGAAAAAAACAAAGTGTGAACTGCTTGCTTCATGTGTAGAATATCACGTGTGAAAGTCATGCTGGAAATTCGGGGTTACAACACCATCTGCTGATGGTTTGTGGCAGAAAAATAAGAAAGCGTCCCAGTTTATGTTTCTAACCGGCTGAGAATCTTGTGAGATAGATAGTGACTCAGCTTTTGTCTGTTTTCCTGAGACCGTCTGTAGACTCTCTGCCACTCTCTCATTGTGTTGATGATAATTACCAACACCGTCACCAAATATAGTGAGGTGTGATGGTTTAAGCCTTAAGGTGTCAATGTTTCGTCCTGCCAGTAGTCAGCTCTTCCTCCCCCAGCCTCGTCCTTCCCATCCTCTTGTATCAGCCATATTGGAAGGTGTCACTTTATGCCTGATGATTATTCACAGCCACCTGTCTCTCTCGCTGTCCCATCAGTGGAGCTCTGTGGTGGTTACACGGGCATTGCGGCTCATTTCAAAGGGTAGAAAGAGTTCATAGTCTGCTACTTTTCTGAAATTGTTTAGTTTTCTCATATGCACCACTTTATCCGAGTTTTATTCACTACCATCAGTGGTGTAGCTCAAAGATTTCAGTGCAAATAAAGAGACTCCTGCTTTAAAACATCTGTTGTTGTACTAACAAGAAAGTGTTCCTAATGCATTAATGCGTTAAGAAAGTCTGCACAGCACATCTTTTCTCCACGTACTGAAGCTTTCACGGTGAGGTTTTAGAAAAATGTAGGGCATTATTTCTGTCACAGTATTTATAACACTCTGAAAATATAATAAAAGTGGAAAGCCATCAAACTCTGTCACCTACACTGAGAAAGGATTAATGCATTACTATATTATAGAAGACAACCAAATACGTCTTTACTGTTTCCAACAAGTGCTCGACCCAGTTTGGTGCAACATAGGAGTAAGTGGCATATTAGAACATTAGAAACAATACAATATAATATGGCTATATTTTAAAAATATATGACTTGTCCAGGGTGTACCCTGCCTGTTGTCCGCTGGGATGACCCTGATAAGGGTAGGTGGTTACAGATAATGGATGGATATTACCAAAAAGGTTCTCTAATTTAAGGTAATGCTGCTTTGTTCGCTATGCTAACTATTATAATATTAATTAGCTAGCCATGTTACATACCAATATTTACCATATTGAGAAATGAGTAAGCAAATAGTGCTCATTCAACAATCCACAAGCTATTTTTGTCTGTCCTACTGCAGAATAAATACTCTGAATAACCTGAATAAAATTTAGCCAAACATAAAATTGTATTGCAATAAATAAATTTTAAAAATCCTCTTCTGTTCATTGTTGATTATATTATTTTACAACATTCACTTAAAAGTGAAATTCGCAAGAAATACCATGAGCAAAGAGAGAAAGTGCATTGCTGTTGTTGATGTAAATAAAAATCTCACAGCAATACAAAACATTTCTCTCTTTGCATGCAGACGCCACCCTGACAATCAGCTCTGTGTATGATGACAACAAGACATATTGGGCTGTGAAACAAAGACCGAGCCCAGCATGATGCAGGCTGTTTGTGAACAAAGGCAAATTGATTTGACCCACTGGGGGGAAAAAAATGCAAGGCCTCTGATTGGCAACAGTAAGTAAATTAGCCAGTGCACTGCCAGACGCAGGGGGAAAGTGGCTAATTGACTTTTATCTTTTAATTCCCCTTTTTTCCTCACAATGTGATGCTGCTTCCATACAGTAATAACTTCCAGGGTGTGAAAGTCAGTGTCTGTGTATCTCCAGGGGTTTGACCACCACAAGCACGTGGAAAGACCTCTGACTTGACCCTGTGGGCAGCCGATAGCTGGTCACCTATCAGGGGGCCCCACACCATCCCACCACATGTCGACATGGTGGTATTATACTGAGCAACAACCACACTGACGCAGGTCAGACAGGCAAATCTTCACTAAAATGTCTAATCTGTGCATTTTAGAAGGCATGAACCTGAAAGAAATGCTGGATTTTAGAAGAAAACCACCACTTGGTGTTGTTGTTAAATACATAATCACAGAAAAAAGAGGCTGAGTGACTAATTTGCCTAATTAGAGCCGTAATACAACACCGCTAAATGTGAGTGCAAAACGGAGAATAATGATGAAAAACAAGATGTTGATTTGTTTAGATAAAATTGACTTGGCTGTCTAGGTGCATATGAAATTAAACTAATTGGTCCACTGTGGATTGATCTCTCAGTCCTTTGTCCCAACTCAATGGTGTGCTATTGATCCAGCCAGTCATGTCAATCTAATCAATCAATTTGCAACAGAACCCACAGGTGACAAAACAGACGTCTGCAGCGACTGCCTGCTCTGTTTCGTCATGTTAAAACAGTCTGACATCAAATCAGGATGACAGCTTGTACAGAATAGTGGATTTGTTTCGTTTAAGACACATAAATGAGCGCATAACTGCGAAACTCCTCTCACGATGAAATCCTGTGCGAAAGTCTGAACAAAATCTCCAAAGAAATCCCTGCTTACAACGCAGCTGTTCCATCCTTGACAAAATAACTTGTTTTTGCTCTCTGAGAACATCTCTGAGTGCAGTGAGGGGATGTTAGAAAGCCTGTGGAATGGCGAGCTCCTATTGGCTGCTGCCCCCCTCTATAAAAAGCCGCAGTGGCAAATTCAATCAGATCAACTGCGAGCATCCTCCGAGAAGCAGACCCCGGGACTCTCGATCAGACTGGGACGATTTCTGGGCTGTTCTGTTGCTTGCTTCTTCTTCTTCTTCTTCTTCTTCTTCTTCTTCTTTACGTTTTCTGCAAAAACAAACAAAAGAATATATATATATATATTGGACCATCATTAACATCATGAAGGAAAGGAGAAATACACAGCCGCTGGTGGTGAGATGTAAACTGGTTCTTGTGGGAGACGTTCAATGCGGAAAAACGGCGATGTTGCAAGTCCTGGCGAAGGACTGTTATCCAGAGGTATGCAGCCAATGTTTGTGAAAAATGAGCCGCACATGTATGCTCACGAAGGTGTCCTGTTGGTTCGTTATGATCAGAGTGTTTAGTTCTCTTTAAATGTTTCTAAATGTGGCAGGGGGGTGCGTCTGTTGCAGTCAGTTTTCATGCGCATTTTCGTGCATTTCGGTCCCCTTGGTGCGCACTCACCGTAACACTTTTAAATGCATTAGCTTTTTATAGCATTATCAATTGAAGTGTGGGCCGTTACCTACAGATTTATGACTGCTTCGTGTTTTATTGGCCTGTGCAGAAGATTCCCTGCAGCTGCAGTGATACATGCGATTAATTGATCCGAAATTCCCTCAAATCGAGGAACATTTTTTAATATGTATATAATTTGGCACATTATTCGATGGACTGCTTGTTTTCGTGTTGCACTAATTAGCTGGATAAATTACCATTACCTGTAGCTGACTGACTGACACCTCCCCACTAATGGCACCATGTTGCTAATTGCTCCCCAGACCTACGTGCCCACGGTATTTGAAAACTACACAGCCTGTCTGGAGCTGGAGGAGCAGCGAGTGGAGCTCAGTCTGTGGGACACTTCAGGTAACTGATCACCTTTCCTCTGTCTGTCTGGCCTGTGGTGGCCTGCCTTTCTGCCTGCCTGCAGCACTGATGGAGAATGGGATATTAAGGCAATGCGCTGTGAATGTAATGAGTGTCTGTCTCAGCTGAAAGGAAAGCTGCGCCTTTGTTTTTTCCTCATAGATATTCCTCTTTTTTGGGGAATTGTCTTGACTCTGTGCATCTTGGAATAACAGAGAAAACATGTAAGTGTTTAATTACTCAGAGGTTCAGGGGCAGGCCTCGTATACTTTGTTTTGTTGACAAGAAATGTGCACTTGTTGAACTGCAGCCATCTTTCAAATGTCTGAGTTCCTCACATTTTTGCATGTGGCAGGATAAAGGATTGGCTGCTCTACAAGTAGGTCTCTCTGTCTAATATATTTCACTGGAAACTATGCAGAAAGACAGAGCAGAGATTATTCTGCTTCACTCGTTTTCGCTGCTGACTTTGTGCATCATATGTTCATTTACACTAAGCGTGAAAAACAGGGTCAATGTGTCAGTGTGGTTCTCCCCAGGGATCGGCTGTTTAGAGAGTGCTGACCTGGATACCGCGAACATGGGTTTGCAGCACCTGTTTGATTCCCCTCATGCTCACTACGCCATGGTACTTCTCCGCGGCCCACATCCCTCTCCATCCATACTCGAGCTGGATGTATCTGCAGCCCCGCTAGGTCACCGTGGCTGAGCAAGTTGGCTCGTTTGTCGTGTGTCTTTGTGCACAGGCGTGTCGGCGTACAACAAATCCTTTATGTAACAGACCCACTTGTATGAGATGATGCAGTGTTTGACGTGTTTTAGCATCCCTCCACCCCCTCCACGATCCAGCAACAGAAACAGGGAAAAAAAAAGTGAGTGTAATTCCCTCCCCAGACCAAATCCTGGTTTTTAATCCCAGACTGTGGACCTTTGGTCTGGCCAGCAGGAGTGGGCCTGGTGCCGGAGGATGACGGGCACACACAGAGACATCCTGTTGAGCAGGAAGGTTTTCTGGAGCAGACAGACAGGAGGCAGCTCAGAAACTCTGGTGACCTGCATTCGCCTCCATATGCTGCTCCGGGTCACCCACACGAACAGCATGATGCAGGGGATTAAGACTCTGAATAGGACCACAGGGCCATCCCTTCTGACTGACCCTGAGTGTGAGATGCTTTCTTTCTTTCTTTCTTTCTTTCTTTCTTTCTTTCTTTCTTTCTTTCTGTAGTTCTTCTTCCTCATTAACCATACATAATCCAAAACTGCACAATTACACGTGCCTTTGAAAATTAACGGACTAAATTGGCCACAAAAGGTGTCACAGGGAGATATTCATGAAGATGTGAATATTTCTATTAGCTTTAGCTTCAATGTAAAGACTTCAATGAATGTTCCCTCGCTTGATCTTGATCTGAGAGGAGGACTTTCATCACTCCCTCCTCCCCATTACTTGTTATGGATGACTCTCATGTATCTTGTGTCAGACTCCTGGCTGATGGACGACAGGCACGCGGGCTATTTGTTGGTCACACCGTGCGGTTTCTTCTTCTTACTGTAATTTGCTCTAATTGCGCGGACTTGTGCTGCCGCGGCCCCACCACACTAAGAGGGTCTCCTCATTATCCCGACTCCCCTTCATTGATTCGACTGACCTCATCACCGGCTCCACATGGCAGGCAGCTTCTTCTCCCAGCTCTCCATAGATTTACAGACCAAAATCAATCCACCGATTTTAATCAGCCTGGTCCGATCGGACATGTGGGGGTACACCGTCCAGTGCTTGTAACTCATGTATAGTGAATAATGAATCTCGTTATGGTGTTAGTGAGTAATTTATTTCAGGTTGAATGGTCTTGCTGATAAAGCCTTTGAGTTTTAGAGGATGCTGTATATATCATCATTTCTTATATGATTAATGAATGGTATTGATTTGTAATGAACCCAATATCCATTTAAGCTGATGAAACAATCTGTATAATTGTAAAAGAGAGGCATCGTTAATAGACAATAATCATTTTAATAGCTACGTATCAGTCACTTCTAATGAGCACTCAGCTTTTAGTCATTTCTGGGGTTCAGTCTGTTTTAAGGCTGCAGCTAATGATTATTTTACTTTTTAAAGTCATCAGTCGACTCATTTCTGATTGCTCCATTAATTACTTGATGTCCACGCATAGGGAAAAGTTGATGCAGTTTAACTGATTTGTTTGACCGAAAGTCTACAATTCAGTGCCACATGTTGAATTTGCAATTATAATAAAGTCCTCACATTTTTGGACGACTTAACCAATTAGATGGTTCTCAATTAATAAATCATTTAAACACTAGTGTGGTTTTGAATTCGATTAAAGAATAAGGCATTAAAGTGGATTGTTTTCTAATTAATTAACTAATTCGGTGTTAACGTTAACCTTTTAACCGTTCTAACAATTGCAGATTTTTACCTCTGAGACTCTGATGATCACTTTGTGAAAGATTAGTAGCTTAATTTCAATGCATATCGGTTCTTTGGTTTGATTTTTTTTTAAGTCTGTTCTTTGCTGACTCGACTTCAAAACACAGGTTGTGATCAGCTTGGACAGGTTCACGTTTCACAAAGTAAAGCTTGTTAACAGCTCAGACGCGGTGATGCTCAGGAACAAAGAATCGTCCTTTCTTCCCCCGCAGGGGGCTTCAGCTGTGATTCTGACTGGCTCTGGCGTGTGAAACCAGGGAACAACTGTCTGACGCAATGTAGTGTGTTTTTTGGCCTTGCTGTGAAGTCCATAGTTATCAGCTGCAGCAGCAGCAGCAGTACATATCCCAGCCGGCTGAATGTGGGTGGAGGGGCAGGGCTACTCTCATCCCCAAATCTGTGAGTCATCCCATCACCGGATCATTAATCTGTCTGACCCCTGCATTCTCACTGTAGGAAAGGGTGTGCTAATGATGAAGACGGACTCTGGCACTTAGTTGATTTAGCACACGCAAAAAAAGCAGACCCTCCCCTCCCCCACCTGTACGCTCTAACACAAGGCCCGTCGTCTCGGCCTGCGAAGCCTACTTCTGCTCTGGCCCAATTTCCACCTCGACACTTAGCTCTGGGCACTGCACCATCAAGACGGATGGAGTAAAGCTCAGCCGCAGGAATTTGGTTATGCTCTTTTCTTTTCCTTCCATTCCCCAGCTAGTCAGCCTCGCTCTCCATGTTTCATGCCTCAGAAACTCTCCATCTGTTGTAGAGGCATGCTCTTGAGAGAAAGGAAGAAAGGGAACATTTGGAGCATGCTTAGGCTCTGCATGTGTATTGATATGTCTGTCCAAGCCATTCTTTGGGTTGTTGCAATGTAGAGAAGGAGGGAAGAGAGAGAAAGAGTCAGAGACTGGTACTCTGTGATATCAGACTGCAGGGGGTGAAGGATTAATGGCATAGGAGGGCTCTTTGTGATCTGCCTCAGTGGGCGACACTCCTGCTTTCCCTCCTCTCTTCCTCCTGGCTTTTTCTTGCCACAATAGAAACAGCTATTTCTTCCAGGATTAGAAACTGGGTCCTGGAGTGTCAGGAGAGTGCTGCCAAGGCTGCTCCTGTACCCAAACAGCACGCTGTGGAGCTTCAAATACTAATATTTACACATCCATATATTTTTTTTATTTACTCCCTTTCAAGATAGCATAAATACGCCTTGTGCATTGTTTGTCCAAAATGAAGAATAAATCGATTGGAGGAAAAAAAAAAACCTAGATGTCCCCTCCATCTCCCTTCCCCCTTGGCAGGGTAACTAATTTGTCAGCTTTAATTGCAAAGGCTCTTGGACCCCCCTGTGCAGCTTTCCATTGATTGCTGCATTTAGATCAGGGGCCATTTAATGCAGAATCACACCCAGTTTCCCGGGTGTGTGATAACCCCTTGTGGGAGATTTAGAAGATTTATAGAGCGCCCTACCTCTGACTCTCCTATGAGATACCTCAGTCGGCTTAAACACAAACACACACACACACACACACACACTCATCCCCTTAGTGGTGCTAATTGTTCTGATCATAATGCGTGTCAGTTTTCACAGTCAGCAAACGCAAAGTTGTCTCCCAGATGAGCGTGGCTTTTCTACACCAACCCTAGGTGTGAATGGTCTCAGGGTAATAATGTAATTTACATGTTTAAGGTGGTGAAGGCTGTCCTCTTTGTAAAAAAGAATAAAAATAAATACATTTACTTTGATCAGAATGTTTCAGTTCATTGAAAAATTAGAACAAAGTATCCAAAGGCATTGAAACAGAGTTATTATACAACAAGCATGCCCCTTTGTTCCTTTGCAGAAATGTTTACTTTCTTCAGGACACTGAGCCCTGAGGAATTTCATCGCAGCTTGTCATTATTCCACTCACAGCGCCCGGCAGCTGGCAAATTCAGTTTTACCCTTTGATAATGTGGAAAATCATTAAGTATTCATGAAACTGATCTATATGCACACACCCATGTTGTGTGTGCTTTTTCATATGTTTCCTTCTCGTGCATTGTTTTCAACGCCTTAAATCAATTAGGGCGGTTGTGTAATATCTAAATGAGCGATTACACAGACAGCTTTTGTTATCTGTAGCTATAAGAGGAACACAGAATCCCTTTTGGGATTCACGCGGAGCCTAAAGTAAACACGGTAATCCCATCGAGCTTCTCCTCTTCTGTTTCATCTGATACACAGATTGGGTTCGCCCCTGGCTGCTGCCAAATTTAAATAGTGAGCCTGTGTGCCATTAGGTGTGGTGTGGTGAGAATGTGTGTGTGTGTGTGTGTGTGATATGGATGTATTTCTGTGGTTCCCAATTCTGTTGCAGAGCAGAGGAATGTCCCCAACAGTAGGTGGGTGGGCAGTTTGCAGTGTAAAATGATTGATTGGCAGTTAAGGCGAGCCTTTATGGAGAGGTGGGAGGAATGCCTGATGTAGATGGTGGATTCCAAGGCTGTTGCTGTGGTAACAGAGGGACTGGAGGTATTGCGCGCCGAGCAGAGGATTTTTTTTGGGGGGGGTGGGTGGTTTACTTAAGGATTCTGAGCATGAGTGGGAGCGTCTGCCTGCCCCGAGCCCCACCGTTCCACTTGCGTAATCTACTGCAAGAGAAGATCAATGAGGATTTAGTGCTCGATTGTCATCTTCTCTCCTCTGAAATGGCAGCGGAGGATATAGAAGCAGGGAAAAGAGCAGTTTCAGGGACAGCAAAGTGAATCTCGGGCAGGAGAAGTGATGCCGACTGCACGTAATCCTCACAGCTGTATTCTCTCACTCTGCTTCTGCCACTCTGCCACCCGATCACCCTTTTTTGCTCTGACCAACTGCCTGTTGTCGCAGCAATCGATTCCTGAAACAGTCTCCACTTAAAACGAACGAAAGACTAACTCAAATCGTGAAGTCTGAAACATTTTACAATGCAAATATAGCATGGACCCTCGTAAATTTGATACAAAAACGTGAAATGAAAAAAGAGGCAGACGAGTATGTTCAGTCCCCTGCAGGTTTGACCTCAACGTTTGAAAAATATCAAAAGTCCCTTATCCATCATACATCCAGGAACAAAAAAAACACACAGAGTAACTTTGAGAACTACAAAGTATTGCAAGTACTTACGTGTGTGTTACCATTTCACTATGAAGATGTGGAAAACATTGAGGACCTTTGCCAGTATTTCAAAATGGTGGTTTCTGTAAGATTCCTCTGAAACCTTTCTCGAACAAATCAGCAATATTCAGCAGTGCAGTCATTCTGTTTTGAGTTCCTGTGGTCAGAACGGGCTGCACTGAAGTCACTGATGTGATGGTACATGGAACCGCTTGAAATCTGAGATGTGTTTTCAAAGTTCGCCTTTCATCCACATTAATAAGTCTCTCTTTTCTTCCCTCCAAGGTTCTCCGTACTACGATAATGTGAGGCCTCTGTGCTATAGTGACTCAGACGCAGTTCTGCTGTGTTTCGACATCAGCCGCCCGGATACTGTGGACAGCAGTCTGAAGAAGGTAATGACGTTAGAGCCTCAATTTATTTTGTCATAAATCTCTTTCATCCCACATTGTTATATACTTGAAATATAGCTTGTTTTCGTCAGGCTACTGTAGTTATTATTTACTGTACTGAGTGTCCTTTTGTGTCCACAGTGGAAAACTGAGATCCTGGACTTCTGTCCGAGTACGCGTATCCTGCTCATTGGTTGCAAGACCGACCTGCGCACAGATGTCTGCACGCTCATGGAGCTGTCCAATCAGAAACAGACCCCCATTGCCTATGAGCAGGTGAGACAAAAGAAAGGAACACACACAGTTAGTCAGGGATATAGTTAATGTGAATTCAAAACATGCTTTACTTGCTGTTACGGCCCAACGGTATGAAATTTCATAATATATCTGTTTAGGCTTTGGACCTTGCACCTCGCATGTCAGTACACTTCTACTGGAGTTAGTAATATTCAGTATTTCAGAAATCATTTTGGGAATTTGGCTCATTAATTGGTTGAAAAACTTGTTGATAATGAAGTTGCGTCATGATGACAAGGGGTGGAGAATGTATAATGAGTTCCCCCATTGTCACCTAGAAGAAACAATGATGCCGTGCTAGCACATTTTTAATTTCACAGCCATTTTATGAGCTTGCAGGGGCCTCTCTTCATGAAGTTCACACTACATGGTGACCCTGGTGCAAATAGAAAACAATAAAAATTTATTAAAGGGTGTTATGAACAGCGCCGTTCATCGCTCCGTTTATTGCAGGGTTCTGCTATGGCTAAGCAGCTAGGTGCAGAGGCTTACCTGGAGTGCTCAGCGTTCACCTCGGAGAAAAGCATCCACAGCGTGTTCCGCACAGCAGCGATGGCCTGCATTAACAAGCTGCAGCCTCTCCCAAAGACCAGCCCCACCCGCCGCCTCTCCAAAAGACTTCTCCACCTGCCCAGCAAGTCAGATTTGCTCTCCTCCACCTTCAAGAAGGAGAAGGCCAAGAGCTGCTCGGTCATGTGAGTGGAGACCTCTTGGGTTACAGTCATCACATGCAACCCCCAAGCCCCTGCCTCTTTGGTCTCGGGGAAGGGGGGGTGGGCACGATGGTTTTATCAGGGCTCCCTGCTGAATCCTTCCCTCACCCCCCCAGAAACCAAACACCCCTCAGAAGAGGTGGACACCTCGCTGTCCACTTACTCCTGAACCTTTTAGCGCACATCCATCTTTTTCCACAACTGTTTTATCTTGCTTTCGAGGAAACAATATCAGTCAAGGTTTGATCATCGAGCTCTCATTTTCCCACCTGTAAACAGTATGCAACTACAATGGTGTTACATCTGTCTGATTTTACTATCTCTAGGCACATGTTGATTTTGTCCAAATTGGAAATGTGCAACGTGTGACGTTTAATCTTGTGATGTAAATGGCTCTCAGACACTTCAATGGATATTTTTCTAAGTACAAAAATATATCTAGCATGAAACTGTCAGGAATTAGCAAAATCCTGTACATCCCTCTTAGTAAGGTGTGTGAGGTGTGAAATAGCTTGTCACCGGTGTCCCCATTTAGGCCTGTTAAAGCACAGAGATGTCGAGGGAAGGAGTAGTGGGACAAACCACAGTGAGAGCTATTACAAAGAGAGCTGCTCTCATTGTCTCAGCGGTGATGAGAGCAGGGACAAGAGCTGTGAGTGCAGGCTGCTGCTGTGCAGACAGCAGTCTAGACTATTTCAACCTTCACGGGTTGTTGATGCATGGTTGTGTAGCTCTGGACAGCGCTGCTCCGCAAGCTTTCAGTGGACTAAGTGGAGGAGGCTGAAGAGGCTCTGTGTGTACAAAACGAAATGAGGACACACACACAAAAAAAACAAAACAAAGGGAAGTGTAGCTGGGCTTCAGGTGTCTGTGCTGTCACAGCTGGAGTCTGTTTTAAAATACTATTTTGGTGACGGGACAGACACATTTTAATAGAAGAGCAAAGATACTTTTGTTGTAACCAGGAGCATAAACGCAAACAGTTCCATGCCGAGCTGTCGAGCGTTATTTATGAAGCTGTGGCTGGTTATTAATGCCAGTCAAGGTGTTGTGAGGCATATTTAAAAAGCATAGGATAACGCCTACCTAAGTCAGGCTGACTGCTGTTGGGGGAAATCTGGTTTGTATTTTCAAATATTCTTCGGAAAAAGATTTGTAGCATTGTATTGTTGAGAGTTTTTCAGCAATTCTCAAATGGTATGCAGTTTTGAAAAATGCCTTTCATATCATATTCCCAGAAGTCATTGAGAGTTTTTGACTACTGTAATATGCCTATGGATTTTTCTCATTTGTAACAATCCAATGTAGCACTCCCAACCCGACTCTACTCTTCCAAGATGACTCAAGTCTTTGTGTTGTACACTCTTGTTAATCTGTTGACATCCAATAAGCAGCACTTAACTGTAGGTTACAATGACTACGGAGCAAAAATTGGACCCTTTTCTGAGCTTAAATCTTTGGCTTCATGGTTATGTGTGTGTGCAGCATTGATCTCTGTGCTTCTAACCATAAAGCAATAATGATTTAAGTGCTTGTGATACAAGGTAACCCGTGTGGCAATAAAGATGCAGCTTTGTGATAAGTGTCATGCTATAGCGCTCCATGGGCATCCATGTTATAGACTGAAACCATCTCTGCTGTACAAAGAGGCTGCTGATCTGTGTTTGCCCCTCCTCCGTGTAAGTAGCCACTGGTATATAAAATAAGCGATGGCGGTGTCGTGTCATGAAATAGATCAGAGTACGTGAATGAGAGGGAACAACGCTCTTTGAGTTGGAGATGCTAGACTTTGCTGTCAATTTTATAAAAATCAAAAAGAAGTGAAGCAGTAGGAGCTAAATCAGCCGCTTGGGCGAGCTGACAGTGCATCATGTTCTTGTGAAATTGGAAATCTACTCGGAAACCTTCAAAAGTCTAACAATCATCTTGTAAAAAGGGCTAGTGTGTGGATAAAAGATAATAATGTGGGACTAAGGAGAACAGGTAATCAAAATGCACAGGCTGGCCCTGTCCAAAGAAAGCTATTTTTCCATTATTTGTTTTTATGGTTAATGTGTATTTTTCTTTTTTTTTCTTTTTTTGTTTGGTTTTTTTTTGGTATTTAAAAGCATGATGTGAGTCTTGGTGTCGTTTGAAAAAAAATCTCTCTGAGATGGTTGTAGCGTTTTAAAGGAGCTGTGGACTGTCCCTTGTAGTCAGAGGAACTTAAAGTGGTGATTTGCACAAAGGCTTTCAGTTCATGGTCACACACCAAATTCCTCAGCATTGCCTAGCAACAATTCAGCGTAGGAAACAGAGACTGGCTCTTGGGTTGGTTGTGTGGACAGAGAGGGTTGGCTCACGAGTAGACATCCCCGCATCACATTATTACAGCGTCAGTTATGCATTTATTGCCAGGCTTGTTCAGAAAAAAAACATTTCTTGATATTTTTCTTTGAGTTAGGGAGCTTATGCCAGGCCTTCTGAAGATTGGATAGACGGACGGCTCACGAACCATGTCAGTTAATATGCAGCCTTTGTGTTGTAGTCAGTGTGTGGTACAATGGTGCAGTCAAACTCCTAAGCATGTCCTATTGAAGTTGTATGATTGTACATACAGTCTCTTGTTTTATAATCATTGTAAGACATCTTAAAGGATGTCAAATACAAATATTGTTGTTGATGTGAATATTTATTTGGTAGCTATTTTTGTCTCTCTTTTTTTTTTCTTTTTTTTTGATTGACTTGTACATTTGTTTAAAATCTATTTTGGAAATTGAACTTTATTTCTTTTTTCTTATTTTTTTTTTTTGTTTGTTTTGTTTATTTTGCTGTCTTAAATAAAGCTTGCCCTGTCTGGCATCCTTAAATTGTTGTCTTTTGTCATTTAAAACTTAAAACTATATATATACTCAGTTTCATAGTACTGTCATAAAATACTATATTTACTCCCAATAAAACAGCTGGTGGTGAGATAAATGTTTGATATTTGTACATCTCAAACATAAAATATATCACATATTTTATACATACAGAAGTACACCTACATAGATTCAGCATTCAGCTATTGAGATGTGTTTTGATCCATGGTACTGACGGACTAGTTCTCTTTTTACACATTACAATATCTAATATTTCATCAGACAGTCATGTGGGCTTGATCAAAAAGATCTGCCCCTAAAATGTGAAAATGATGCCAATCTAGTTTAAACCCTCCTATCGTTTTTCCGATAACACACTTCTGAAAGGGTTATCATTAAAGTGAACAGATGTCTCCAGTAGTGTATCACTTCAGTCATCTCTGTAGGAAGTGAGTTGCTTATCTTTTCCACACTATCAGTGCTAATAATTCCTTTTGCAGGGCTCTGTGTCACTGCATGCATGCAGAGCATGTCTCATTACGGATAGAGCAAATTTAAATCACGATGGATGGGGGATTACTGTCATTTTCTATTACTTCAACCCTGAACTGAGATCATAGACACTGATGATCAGGGAGTTATTATCACAGGCTGAGAAAAGAAAAATGTTTCAGTCAGATGTGTAATTTGCAAATGATTAACAGCATGTTGAGCATAATAAGGATGATAGACATGAAAGTTCTGATATCCAGCACAAAGTAAATAACCCGCTCCGCTCAATATGACAATAAAACTAATTAGGTGTTAATTATGTATCACGAAGGTAATGAAAAGCACATTTAAGTAATTTCCCAAGATAGATAGATAGATAGATAGATAGATAGATAGATAGATAGATAGATAGATAGATAGATGGATGGATATTCTTCACACCTTCCCTGTCTCTTCTGAAGATGCGCAAGGCTGCTGCTCTCATCTGTCTTCAAACACGCCACATCTGGTCGCCGCCAGCTGCAGAGGTGTCTAAAACTGGCCTGATGCCACAGAGATGTCAACAGGCCAACCAGCCCATGTGCCCTCACATTGCCTCTTCTTCCACTGCTACAGACACTAAGTAGTGCTAATAAGCTCTAGTGAGCACCGAGTAATGTCTGCAAGGTAGAGTCGGTTGAACAATATTGAGCCACGTCATAATGAAGCATCGAGGAACCAGTGAAGTCTCGCTGGCCTTTTTGAAGGAAACAGGTTGCAACTGAATTGCCGCTGTTTGTTGTGCCCTGTGAAAGTGGACATGTTGGCATATATAGGGGGCATTTTAATATATTTTATTACACCCTAAGGGCATATTAAAACATTGTGTAGACATATTACATACACCAACAAACAGTTGCTTATTTACACATCCAGATATTGAGCAACATTAGATTTAATTATGTGGTTATCTTTGTATCTACCCGATTAATTTAAGTTCAATATTCACTCTCCTTTTGGCTTTAGTTTGTTCTCCACCAACTCCTGGGTGAAATATCAGGCTCTTTAAATGCTAAACACTCCACATTGTTCACCGAGCTGAGCAGGTAATGTACAGTTTTTTTTTTAATGCAGGCTATAAAAACAAAGTAATGATGACTTCTAGTCAGATGTTCTGGGAGATGGTGTGCATTGACATGATGTCACTTTGACATGAATGTTTTGCTCAGGATATAAGACAAAGAAAATCAAAAAGATTTCAGGTTTTCTGCAAAATGCACAGAAACACTAAGAAACCAGTGTGAGGAAGTTGAATGTGTAACATCAAAACACTTGCTGCTTTTTGCTTAAAAAAAAAAACAAAAAAAACACTCTGTTGCTAAAAACAAAATGATTCATGGGATGTCAGTGGGGTGGATGCTGGAGCACCTGAGGTAGAGTCTGACATTGTACACACGCAGGCACACACACCGGGTGTGAGGACATGTAAATGGGCCACATACGCTGCTAGTCGTAGTAAATTAGGCCAACATCTGGACAGGCACAGAGAGTTCAATTGCCCACTCAGCTGTGGCTTGTACCTCGAGGGCTTGGTTAAGGAGAAGTGGCATCGTGGCACAGTCCAGTGAGCTTTCAGGACTGACCCTGCCTTTTTGTTAAGACTTTACCACATACAGCCACCTTAGAAAAGTTCTTTGTCTCCAACACAAACAGCTGGTCACTTTGACTAAAGATTAGTGTGTTGCTGTGGACAAAAGCTGGAGAGGAGCCACTTTACCCACACAAAGCCAAAATTAACTGGCCGTAAAACACGGCGGATTAATTTTGATTCACAAACATGTTAAACTAATCAGAACATCAGTCCACATTACAAAATTAAATTCATAAGAGTGCTAACATCATTATCGCCCTGTTGACATTTAAATCAATTAATTAAAAATCTAGATTGATGATGGAAGACGCTCCAACGGGCTTTCTTTTCAATGTAGTTACAGTGATTATATTCTAGTTCAAAGGTATGTGCAGCCGAGAAATAACAATTTAAAACAAAATGGGCTGAAAGTTGACAGCTCAGGACAATGAGTCAGTCTTCGGGCTGGACCAGACAGTTTTTCTGGCCGTCGGTGCACAAAGGGTGATGCGAGGGTAGTTGCGCAGCACTGAGTGGACAGCCCTCAGTGCTGTTGTGTAATATTAACATCATGTTCTGGGTCCTCAGATAACTCTCTGCAAGGACACAACAGCACAGCAGCACAGAAGAAACCTGTCACTTTACGTTTCCTGTGTGCGTGTGCGTGTGCAGGCGGATTCAGATCTGCCGTATTATTGTCATCTCGAGAAAAACAAAACGCTACAGCGAAAACTGTGTGCCTCCATCTACGCGCATCGGCGCAGATATGTGCTAATCTTTGATTACTGATGAGGTGTGATGATGTGTCGAGTCCTGCAGTGTGTGCTCTCTCTCTCTCTCTCTCTCTCTCTCTCTCCCTTTCTGTCTCTCTCACACGCAGACACCAGATTCTCTGCCTCTGCCGCAGTGCAGGGCAGGGCCAGAATATCCAAACCCATCAATTCCCAATTCAGCCAGTTTTGTTCTCAAAAAAAAAAAAAAAGGGGGGGGGGGGAGTAGCATAACAGGATTAAACAGGACATGATCACAACATAGCTGTTACTCCTTTTATCCTCACAATCTCCATGCAAGCTCCTGCGAGGGCTGGCAGTAAAATCTTTAAATGATGTTCTTTTTAGATGCACAGTATGAGATTTTAGGAACGAGTGTTTGTGGTAATGTTGTTTTTACCGTGGGCTGTATGATTATTTTACCTGTATGTGACTTTAAAAAAAAATTCTCACCCCACAACTACATCCTTTGTTTTTCGTCATTTTACTCACACAGCAGTAGCAACTGTCCACCTGATTAGATCTACCCCCCTGTATCTTCAGTCTCAGCGGGGACTAAACACTATGTCGCCGCTCCTCCACCACCCCCACCTTGGTGTGTGACCCCTGACCCCAAGCTCCCGCCTGTGGCGAAACCTACGGCTCCCCTAGAGATCTCTCTTGACCTTGTGTTTCCCTGGCAGCGCCACCAATGAGCTCAGTCAAATGTGAGCAATTGTTTAATGTTCCCCGTGGCCAGAGTGGAAAAGCACAAGTTGTTCCCTTGAAATTCACTGTCGTTGTTTTTCTTCTTTTTTTTTCAAGGAATCATGAACTCTCTGTGTTGTTTTTAGGACACATCTTTATGCATTAACCAGGATCGTCCAGAAATGTGTCTGTGGCACAAGTCATGCAAATTGAGCATATGCGAACTGGATGAGTAATCATTGGTTTATTCTAATCCTTCAGCACTATTTGTGCGTGAAAGCATTCCCTCTGTGTATGTTTACTTTCTGCCAGAAAAGCAAATTTCTTCAATTCTTGTTCATATGAAATGGCAGGCATTTGTTGAAAATAAAAAAAATATGCTCTTTGTTCATATCACACAATGGATGTTATGTTTGTGTTCACCTAAAAGACTGCAGATGAAAAGTCTGGTGCACTACCCCAAATGGCAATGTTTGTGTTGAGGATGTTCCTTACAGTGAGTGCACCAATCCAGACATTACATCCAAAACATCAACACAGTACACACACACACACACACAATATGCACATGCTCCGTACCCTTCTTTGTAATCACTGGGCAACCACACACAAAGGCCGAGGCATGCTCTGCTTTTCACAATGTGACAGTGTCTGAGCACAAAGCCGTACCCTTAAAACACACAGAGAAACACACAGAGCGGATTTGGCTATGGGCCACATCCTGCGTGTGTCTGCACAAGCCAAAATAACATGGAGACATCCAGTGCAGTGCCCATAAGCGCCTCAGCTGCACCAGTGGAGAAATAAGCATGCTTTGTCCTTCACACTGATTAAAATGTTAGATTAGGTCAGCTGCAGCAGACTGAGTGCACAGCGGTGATAATTACTCTATAATTACGCTTAAATACACATTGTGTCTCTGCTGTGTTTCACCCCCATCGTTTTACTTTTTACTCAGTCGTCGTGTGTGAAAAGCACAGTTTTAATTGCACGCATCAGTGTGCCGAATCCAGATCTGGCCACCTAGCTTGGTGGGTGAACCTGCTGTGGGGAAACATCAGCAACCATTAAAAGGACCAGTGCATTCCTCCAAACGGAGCACATCTCCATCAGTGATCAGCGTGCGCGCATGTGTGCAACTATTATCCCTAAGGTCCCTGCAGCTACGAGAGAAGTATTAGCAGTGGGGGGAAGGATGGGAGACAGACAAAAGGGAGGCTGAGGCTACTGCAGACAGCACTCTGCTCCTTTTTTTTCTCTCTGCCACTCCTCTTTAGGGAACCATGGCTACAGGCAGGAGCATGTGCTTTTAGTGGTTCAAGGGAGTGTGAGGTGTGTGTGTGTTCGCCTTAGTCCGGGGTGCACGTGGGGCTGGAGGGCCCTCCCACTGAGTAATAACTCTCCTGCTCTTGCCTGGGGGAGGGTTGGGTGTAAAGAAATAAGGAGATGGAAAGTGAGTGGTGCAGAGATGGGAGGATATCTTCAATAACTCAGTGTCTTTAAGTCTAAACCTCATCTTTACTTTAAAATTAAGTGAAAAGAGAAATGCTTTACGTCTGCCCTGCTGCAACAGATACAGACACTGGAGTGTTAAAGGAGGGTGGATCTAAGGGAAACACTGAGCCGAGCAATGACATTGATCCCTAGTGACAAGAGAGCTGTAAAAGCACTGAGAATACACACACTAGAGGGATGTTCTTGCATGTACACACTCAAAGGGGGAACTGAAGCATAGAGCCAATGCAGATTACATAAGCACTGCATTGGGAAGAGGTCTTCGCTGGCAGGCAGCATCCACAGAAACGAGCCAAGTTGCAGCGAAGATGTGCAGATCAAACAGACACCCTATAAGGAAGCACGCTTTGGCTTATACTGCATGGTCACTCTACCTTTCTTTCAGTCTAATTATTTAAACTAACGTTTGGTGTGCTGATCTACCACAATTTCATTGCAGGGACATGTTGTCATGACAACAACAGGTAGCACATCGGTGATAAAAGCATGTTTCCTGACTTTGAATTGATTTTGATGGAGACAGTAGATCCCTTTTCGTAGAAAATGCATCATCCCCGTTTGGCCATCTAACTGCAGTGTGCGTCTTCTTGTCGTATACAGTATAACAGAGGTGTCAACAGCCTGAAGTAGATTTACAGTATGCGCCTCAGTCACTGACTCACAGCAGCTTTTTCAGCAGCACATGGAGCACAGATACTGAAGCAACACTATGATACATATGAAACAGCTGAGGAGCTCAGTAAACATGAGTCCTGCAAAGTCTGGGTGGATTTGGCTATAAGCCCACTGCCAACCTGATCATACTGTACATGCAGCCTCTCCCTATTCCGTCTTTTTTTGTAACTATCTTTGGATCTGTCACGCGTATCCATTTTGGCTCTCATTTATTTATCCTAAAGTTATGCAAATGTTGAATTCAAGAATGTTTTCCACAACAATAAAAGTTTGCCAAAGGTCAGAGTTTACATTTGTCTCAGCACGAGACTGCAAAGTGCGGTTCCGCCGTTGAAAATATAAAGAATTGCAGAGTATCTGTGACGTCACCCGTAGGTTTATGAAAAACTGTTTTTTATCAGTCGGCAAAGAGGTGGATCATCAGTGGAACTGAGGCGGGCCGAATGAAACCTGGTTGCTCGAACAAACTGTTTGTAATGGTTCCTATCTGTCCATTAAAGTGGCTACACTGTTAATTATAAATGAAACAAGTCTGGCTTAGTAAAGTTGTCATGAATGGGGAAATTAGCAACGGAGACCAGGCTGTAAACATGTTTATTTCTGCTGTAAAGTTGGACATTTTAATAATCAATGGTTAATGGAGATTGATTCTGTCTGTAGCCAGCCTCAAGTGGCCGTTTGGGGAACTGCAGTTTTTGGCAATTCACATTGGCTTCACTGAACAGCCTGCTAGCTGTTTGGGTTCAGCACAGCTGAAGCACATTTCAAACTACATTTCAAATAACTATTTTGTCTAGATTTAACTCATAGTTGCCACCTACCTGCCATCACATGTCAGCGCAAATAAACAGTTTGATATAAAATCCTATGAGATTCAAATTTCTCCAGTATATCTCGGACATACTCTTACAAACCTTTCCTTTCTGCTTTACACAATTATACAAACCTGACAGGCTTCTTCTCATATAAAGGCAGGCCCTCTGGCTTTGCATCAACACACTTAAAAGCATGGAGAAAAAAAGTACTTTAAATTAAAGACTTTTTTTAATCAATGCATGTGTTAGATACTGGAATGCATAGTCTGTTACTATGCAACACAGCAGCTCCAAAGATATTCCCATGGAGGATTTTCATCCGCCTTCTGTCTGTGTCCTCCCTCCCAAAGCTGTTTCTTCTTTTTCCACTGTTTCTTCTTCCTCTTCTCTTTGACTCACATATTTCTTGGTTTTTGATTCACAGCTGCTTGGTGGTGGTGGTGGTGTGTGTGTGGGGGGGGGGTCTTTGATAAGTAAATATGCATTTTTTCCCAGCTGCTATCCTTCCTGCCTTGATACCACTGTAGAAGACTTCGAGGCACCTTTGTGACAGGAATCAGCACGCCGGGCTGGTTATATTTAAACGCTCACTCCTCTCCATCTCTATCTCTCTAATTACTGAGATTGTTTTTGATGTTCAGAGCTCTTGTACAAAAAATATTCATAGATTAACACTGTCAAACTAGAGTGTTACATCATGTTACTGTATATCATGCTCTCATTTCATTTGTTTTGTGACATTTGGTTTAAAAACAATATTTTAACTAATTAAATTAAGAAGGCAATCTGGGAGTTTAATTCTGTTTGCTGTTGATTTATACGTGTACAGTATGTATGCCAGGAAATTTGAATATGAATATTGTTTTTACAAGCATCTACAAGATTTCTCTATTCTTCAGGGTTTGTGAGAAGTATGCCTTATTTGCTGCTAATGCTACGTTCTAATTTTTCAATCTTTAGGTTATTAGCGTAAACTTTATTCTAATAAAAGTTTGGCTATGAATACATAAATATATGTTATGACTCACAGTGATTTATGTATCATGCAAGGACATAGTGTGGCAGGAGTGGTTACTCACACAACATCCTCAGCTCCTGCTATAATTATCTGACATGATTAAGCTTTCTGTTTACTCTCATGATTTAACGTCTAAACTGCTGAGTGAGCTGTTTGTTGCCATAAGGTGCAGCTGTTTCATTTGCTAATTGTAAGATTCCCTGCTTGTCCCTCTGGAAGTGTGACGGCTCAACATACAACAAACCACAGGTGAAGCACATAACCGTAAAGATTTTCTGTTGACACACTTATGCAAACTTTGAGGCGTTTAAAAAAAAATATATTAAACATTACTTGTCTGATAGTTCTGCAGGTTTAGCCTGGATCTCTATCAGGTCTCCGCATGGATGGATTATAATATAAGAAATAGTTACATCACACATGGGTAAATAAAATTCTTGTGTGGCCCACAATATCTGTCAGCAGGTGCACTCGGCTGCAGCAGAGAAAGCTTCACAGCCTACACTTTGGCACAGCAATATGAAATCTACAATTGTGCAGGAGTGTGATTTTTTTTCATGTGCTGGTCCATATTTATATTTACACAGTAAATCCAATGCGAAGCCTTAAAAGCTCGCGCACAGGATCGCACATAAGCCCAATTGTTTATATAACAATGATGCTTTCTCTCTGACATTTGCAATTAGGCAATTCTTTGCAAAACAATCGGATAATGCTAATTACATTAGTCCCTCCTCTGTAGTCTGTAAGTGTAAATAAATGGGGATGAAACTGGAGCACAGTATATCCCCCAGATGTGTAATTTTGATTCTTAATTTTAAATGTTCATAGCAAACCGTGCTTTCCATTCACTTGAACTTGTTTTACATCTGTGTGTATAAGATCCACTTCATATGAATGAACAGACAAAATGGCTCAGCGCTATTCAAGCACTATAATAAATGGTCCTCTCAGAGACTCGGCGTGGCTCACATACAGTAGCGCTGCCAACTGGAAACAACCTTCCCGGGCTGCATTAAAACTCAATGAAATCCACAATATCATTTAACAGATTATTTCAATGCCAGTGGAGACATTGCGTGCCCAGTGTGACGCCAGCCTCAGCCGGATTTTGGAATAGAAATAAGCAGTTATTTAAGCCGCAGACAGCTGTTGCAGTTGTTCGGAAGAAAGACAGACCTTGGTTGAGATTCTTGTTTGTAAAATGACAGAAAGGTCATACTAGTTGCCATGACAGCTACAGCTAATTGCTCTTACACGAGGCAGTCGGAGTGGATGGCCAAGGCTGAGGATGCAGACAGAAAGGACAACAAAGGAGTTTGACATTCCTGAATACACTCAGAAAACATTTACTAGACTGTGTTTGCAGGAAGTTGAATATTTTGCTGCACAACCAGTTTGCAGTTTGATATATTGTGAATGATACGAGCAAAAACACTTTTGAAAAAAGCGTGATAAATTTAAATTTTGAGAGGTAATTACTGGACGCGGTTTTAATCTCCTCTCACAGAGGACAGATGATGGAGTTGCTATTCTCATATCGAGGAGAAGCTCGGCTGTCGCTAATGAAGAACAGCTTGAGCAGAGCCTTCAATCTGTGATGCTGACAACCAAGCCAAGGACCCCAATAGTTGCCAGCTCTGCTGTTGTGTCCTGTCGGCGAAGTAAGTCAGTAAATCTGTCAGCATTACTAAGAAAAGCAGAGGGTCTGTTCTGCTAAATCAGGCAGACAAAAAGCCATGTAGCCCCGGCTATGAATCAGAGAACAGAATGTGAGAAACCGCCTCGACAAACACATGCATGCTCAAGTATTCACTAGTGCATATTCTTACATACTGTATGCACAAATGCAGTCAAGGGCACACAGACAAAAGCCAGAGAAGCACAAGCACCCACACACCCACCTTCACTTTACTGTTCTTAAGCAAACAGCCTCAGGCACAGTGAATGAGCATGTCAGCGGTGTGGGCTGACATTCTGTCACACAAAGAGTGTGTATGGAGACAGATGCCTCCTCAGCCCCCTCCTGTCCATTTACCTAACATACAAACACAGCCTGAAATATCCTCGTTTGTCCTTTAAGAGTTGGATTTCGAGATTTTTAATTCAGGGAAGTCAGGGATTCTTTTTCTCTGTCGACTCTGGCATTAGAAGAGGAATCTGGGTGAAGATATAAAAGAAAAACATACCTTCAAAGGTATGGGAAAGTAGGCTACGTCTGGTGGAGTTCATCCTCATTATAGTGAAGGGAAACGAAAAGTAGCGTGCCCTGCCCCCAGATAGACAGGTATGTCTGTGATTGGGTGGCTTTAGCACCAGAGGATGAGAGGATGAGGAGGCAGGCAGGCAATGTGCCAGGGTTCTCCCCACAGCCAGAGACACTCTAATTAAGGAGCACAGTGGGGAGAGGGGGCGAGAACAACAGCTCTGCATTGTCACATAATGATTTTCTTATCATCTCTAGTACAGGAAACACTGCACATCTCTCATCTGATGGGTATGTACGTCTGTGTGTTTCTTGGGAGCCCCCCACCCCCACCCTCCACGCACCCACCTCCCGAGCAGCCGTCTAGTCACACCCAGAAAGTCTTGGTGCTATTTTCAGTGTCTGTCAGGAGAAAATTCAAGGCATCCTGCCACAGGAGTGTAGAGCGACACTTGATGGAAATTAATGAAAGCAGCTATGGATGTATCAGTCTTAATCCATACACCCAGGGCTTATTTTCACCCTGTCATCAGTTATAGCGGAGGCTTGTCCCTGGTCATTTATACTGATGCATGTTTAATCCACCCACAATATTGCTCTGCATAATCACTGATACATATTTATATCCTGGGTCACATTTCTGTATTTTTTGCCCTTATTCACAGATGTCCAGATGGACAATGACAGTGAAGGGAAATACCCACAGGGAGAGGCAAAGAGTCATTCTTTGATATAAATTCTGGCCCAAAGGTCGTACTTTGTAAGTGAGAGTACAAACCAGGTACTGAGAGTACATGCCATTTTATTTCAGTTTAATCAAGAATATAATCCATCCATGGTAGCGATTCTTTTGGGGGGATAAAGAATATAATTTCCATGTAAATAATGATACATGAAGACATACAGTACAGGCAGATGGGTGGATGTCTGCTTACAGTATGGAAACTCTCCAGCCTTCACATAGAATATTTCACATTCAAATGTAGGTTACATTCACTGGACTGAGAGTGAATCCAGAAAGGACTGGACATGCTTGTTGTATTTCTCTGCATATGTTAGGTACGTTCAGCGCTTCGTTTTTTCTTTTTTCACAATCTGCTCCTCAACTTAAAAAGACAATTTTCCAGTCTGTCGCTTTAAGTCCATTTCTGACGTCTGAAACAGAAATAAATCACAACAAAACATTCAGCAGGTAATGAAACGTTCATGAAGTTGTGTAAGGTCATCCTGTGTGCTATCAATTCACACAATACAGCAGAAAGTAAAATAACTGTCAGGGAAAAGGCTATAAAGAACAGACAGTTAATAGAAAACGGTTAAAGGGACAAGAGAGGAAAAGTGATGGTGATGATGAGATATGGATGGACTGGACTGATGAATTATGGGAGAAAATGGAGTACGGGGAGGTGGAGGGGAGGGCGATACATTTGACCAGATGGGTCCTGGTCTGCTTTATGAGAGCAGCAGATGCCCTGAGATCCTAGGCCACAGAAATGCCTGCAGTGGCTAAACACTGGAGTGCTAAAGAGGCTGAGCCCAGTGACTCCGTCTGACCACATGTGCACTCTTTCTGATATGGAAATATGGGTTAAAGGCATTTTCTCATCCTACAGAAGATCAACTGTATATCAATCACATTCAGTTGTAACTTTGCATTAGCGGGCTGGTCGGAGCCCGGTGAAAAGCAGGAAACATAGCTCACATATCCTGCTTTGCTGCATGAAAAGAGATCTGAGACAATACAATGCTTCAGTGTTTGTGATATTTTCAGATTTATTTGTGCTAATGACACCTAGGACACTTGTTACACTTTTGACATTCAGCATCCCTGGAGAGGGATTGCTCCAATGTGACTCTTCCTGAGGTCTCTTTCATGTCTTCCCTGTTAAAAGGATTTTTCTTTACTTCGAGGGTCTGAGGAAAGAGGGTGCTGCATGCTGTTCATACTGTAAAGCCCCATGAGGCAAACTGTGATTTTAGGCTATAGAAAACAGATGAATCCTTAATTACTTTTATATTTATCAACATTTAAATTGAACCTGCATCTGTTTGTGCATTGACACAGCTCATATTTAATAGTGCTACCATAAGAAACCGTGTGGTCAAACACAAGGTGATAACTGTTCTGTCCGCTGTGCATACAGCGTGAGCTGCTGCTGTTGCTAAAACTGCTCCGAGCGCCATAGAAACACATGACTCATCATCTATAACAGCTGCTCTGCTCCTCTCACTGACTTTAGGCAATGAGATTTTGGGAGGTGCTGCGGGACTGTGGATTTGTGATAATGATACAGCTGCATACTAAAGGGACGCCATCTTCTCCTTTAAAGGTGGACATCACCCTCTAGTGGACCAGGCGGGTAAAAGACAGGACTGAATTTTTTTTAACTTACAGGAAGCTACACTCCCTGTGAGGCCAAAGCTTACATAAGGTAAGCTTTGGCTACACAGGGAGTACTTGATAGTAGGTTTAATCCATTGTTGGTTTTCTTTTCAAGGGACTTGTTGACAGTAAGAGAAATACAGAAGATCAACAGACTTAACACACTAACCTATAATAATAAACACATAAATTATCGTCTCTCATATTCCCAAGAAAGTTTCACAGATGATAAATTAACCACGTTATCATATGTGTGCAGAGGTTTCCTGTATGGAACTCTCTGGTTGAATATGTGGAACCTCAATTTATTATACCGAACAATGGCAGGGCAGTTGTCCAACATCAGCTATTGTAAAGCAGGGATATTGCATAACAGTTTGAACTTGAAATACACAACAGTGATGACAAGTTGATGGACCCATTCCAGTTACTTTAGGAAATGTGCTACAGCTAAAGTCAATGTTTCATCAAATGCAGAGTTGTGAACAGTTGTGGCCACATTATCGTCAGTATATATCATCAGTATACAGTATACGTCTATATAGCAGCTAATATTTGCTCTTTGTTAGGTAGTTTTACTTTTGCAACCAATACTTCTTTTACCTGTTCTGTTTCCTGCTTTTAGGCACTAAGTCATCAGTGATCCAATGTTACAAAATTTGAGATCTTTACCTTGCTGAAAGTGGATGATCTGTAGTATACTAAGCATACCTTGGATTACATACTGTACAGATTAAAAGTTTAAAATAATGTCTTTGCATAGTCAGTTGGAAATCTTTGGGAAAAGCCACTAACCTTCATGCAAAGCTATAAAATATAACAAACAAAAGTGTCAGTGATGTAGATCACTGAAAAAGTGCAGAAGTTTGAACCAATACACAGTATTAAGTCTATCTGAAGGACGTCTTCTGATTGTCTTCATCCATCAGTGGTCCTCTGTCACCCCTTTAAGGCGAAGCTCCTCTTGAACTCTAAACAAATAATCTGGATCTGGATATCCAAAACTGGAGACAAACATGCAAGAAAGTGCAATAAGTACATCTCTAGAACAAGGAAAAAAAACTTCCATTATAGATGAACCTGTATCTTCAATTAATCCAATGTGAAAAGACTTTGTAACCCCAAAGTTTATAGGTTAAATGTTATTGTTTCCTCATCCCACAAAGAAATACCAAATGTAAAAATTCAAAATGAAAAGTTGCGACTTAAAACTGTTTTTGCCTGACAAGGACAATATTCTTTTGATACAGCCAAACAAGCCAAAATCCATATTTGTCGTTCTGTCACTTTGTTCCAAACTCAAATATCTCATGTTGTAGAAACATTCAGGGTCCCCAGAGGATGACTTCTGTTGGGATATATTAATGTTAAGATGTATGTGACAAAAGTTTTATGACCTTTTATGAGAAGTATGTTTGTATTCATTTATCACTTTTGGCAGAGGCCCAAGACAGATACAACAGATACATTGGTGCTGTTACCTAAAAGCTTTAGGATGAGCTATGAGCTCAGCTGCGTAACGTTGTTTGCGAAACGTATATTAAAGCTTTCTATGTTGTTGTTGTTGGTCTCAGTGTTGATAATAATGACAACCAACAACTGAAGTTCAACTTGTCGTTTGCTGTGTGTATTCACTTACTTGTCTCATGGTCCATGGTCAATTTCTAATGACTTTTGCCACAATGAGCTTCACATTTGTGGTTTTGAGGTGTTCATGATTTCTTCACGATTAACTTTTAATTTCCGCAATATTTTGATACATAACAAAATACTTACTACAAAATAAATCCCATCAGCCACAGCTGTACGTGTTGAAAAATGTTAGCATGCTAACATGCTAAAAACAATAATGTTTAACTTTTAATGTTATAATTATAATAATTATAATAAAATTAAAATTATACCTGTATCAGTTGTAATGTAAGAGAACTCACGTAAAATTGAAGTTTCATTTGTCAGGATGAAAGTTCTAAATCTTCCAATACAGACAGTAAGATGAATATTCAAATGCAATAATGTGCGTACCTTTGTGGACCACCTTCTATGTTGGTCTTGTGGTGAATGTCGTTCCAGGTGATGACGTTGTTGAGACCTGTGGTAACAGATCGTCCGATTGTGAAGATGAGTCTCCTGTCGAAGGCTTTCCTTAGCAGTTTCAGCACTTTCTGACCCTCCTTGCAGTCTGGCAGGTAGGCTGTGCGAGAGGTGCCGCTGTACCTCACCCCAGGGTTTGGGTGCTCAGGCTGTAACATGGGAAACAACAGCGTACATCTATCAAACACAGTGATCAACAATTGTGGCCCATTTGTAACAAGATAGAAATCTTCCCTTTAGGAATGGTGAGAATGCAGGTTTTCATGCGCAAGACACTGATGCATTTTGTAATTTATCTGTATTATAGATTGCACTGGGAAACAGTCCTTGACATTCTAGCTAAATTGATATTGGAGCTATATCTGAAATACTCAAAACTAAAACCCGGAAAGCATTCAAGCATTCCTTCAGATTCTTCAGAAACTTTAAGATGCCTTCGGTGTTGCACAAAATCCAAAAATATAACCCCTCTCTCTCTCTCTCACTCTCCCACACACACATCTCTTCTGTTTATATCCTGACCTATACATTTTTTAAACCTGGGTTGTTGCTGTTATGTTGTTTTGATTTGATTTGTTGTTGTTTTGATTTGATTTGTTGTTGTTTTGATTTGTTTTGTTTTGATTTGTTGTTGTTTTATTTTGTTGTTGTTTTGTTTTGATTTGATTTGTTGTTGTTTTATTTTATTTTATTTTGTTTTGATTTGTTATTGTTTTGTTTTGATTTGATTTGTTGTTGTTTTGATTTGATTTGTTGTTGTTTTGTTTTGATTTGCTTTGTTGTTGTTTTGATTTGTTTTGTTTTTGTGGATCCAAGATGAAAATCAGTGCTTACAGACACATTGAGAATAGAGCTAAAAAGATTACATGATTAATGAACTATTCTGATAATCAATCATTTCAGTAATTTTTAATTCAAAAACACAAAAGTTTGTGACTTTGAGACAGTTGAGTTATCAGACTTCAACAATTGTCTTTGGCCTTGGGTTATCGTAAACATTACGTCTGAGGAAAGTGTTTCATCTCTGATCTATTTGTCAGCATAATCAAAATAAGAATTCAATCCATCACCAAATAACATTGCTGTCACTTGGGGATGTACGTCTCTATAGAACAAGGTGAGTTGTGAGGGGAAAAAAGCATGAAATCGAGCACATCTCGTCCTCCTGCATCACTACACTGTTTCTATGGTAACAGAAGAACACACCTATGAGATCACTTCCTCGGGATTCTCCACCTGCCTCCATAAACTTAAATATTTTATAGTGGATGTTGCCTTAAAACAGCGGACTGGACCTAAGAAATAAGACGTACAACAGTTGGCTGCCATTTTATCATACCTAATCCAGATGCTTTAAATCCATGTGATACAAACACACAAAGAGCGCCATCTGGTGGACAAATCTCATATTAAAAGCATCTTAAACGTGAAGTCAGAGAAGAAGCTCTGTTGATGAGGAGCTCACTCATGTGGCCTTTAGCCTCACCCCTTGTATCCCTGATGGAAAACTGTAATGTATCACTATACATCCGCAGTGCTCGAAGCCGGGGAGGTTCAGCCAGCTCTGCGTCACGGTCATCGTGCCCTCCGGCTGGGTCCCCGTGTACTCTCCGTGGTAGGTGTTGCATATCGGACAGGCAGGCTTAAACTTGAAGACCGAGTCGATACACTCAGAGCAGAAAGAGTGGAGGCACTTCAGCGTTTTCTTCCCCTGAATTTTGTCCAAACAGATGGCGCAGTCTTCCGCACTTTTAGGGACTACATCAGTGTGGTCATTCGGTCTGCTTTCCATTGTTTTTCCGGTATGTGACGACAAGTATGTTGCTTTTCCGTGTATGGACGGGTTGGGATATGTCCGGCGTTAACGTGACGTCAAAACATAGAAAATGTCAGTTCATTTCCACTGGGTGATGTACCACCATGTGCAAGGAAGTGGTGCAAACACTGACTTCTGATTGGTCTACATTTGTTATAGGCGGGCCTGACGAGAAAACGTAGATTTGATTAGTAGTCTACTATTAGATTAGCAGATCTGTACAGTGTGAAACATTATACTATCTACGCCACTACTTGTCTGAGTTACAGATAAAGCTTTACAGATAAAGCTATTAAAAAACTACTAGCTGTTCCACCACAGTCATATACCGTTTATATATATTACAGTAATAATGACTTTTACATGAGCTACATAGAATCTTGAATGAAAGACTTTTTACATTATGGAGTTGCTACTTTTACTTAATTAGAAGACCTGAATACTTCTTCCACCAATCTAAACATGTGATGTGAAATCCTTTTTTTACACTTTTAAACACTCAACACATTAACTTAACATAACCAACTTTTGTGTACATCAATAAGTATTATGGCTATGTATATGATCAGATGAAAAACAGTACATGTTTAAACACATAACTCAAACTGATTATAAATGAGTGTGTTAATCTGAATGCACAGACTGGTGATGAGGTTAGTTGTGTGCAAGAGAACAATGAATCAGGAGTTTTCTGTGCGCAGGCTTTGCAACATTACTCGAGTTAAAGCACCAAAGTGGGTTTTGAAGACAATGGCTACTTAGTTGCAAAGTCATAGTGTCTGAGAGGTTGGCCTAAACAATAACACTGCTCTACTTGCAGATATCTTTTCCTTATATGAAAGATTTCCCGGTGAAGAAAATAGTTCAAAGCAAACTCAAATGAGCATCCTACTGAGTATTTCACCACTTTGAATGTATATTTCTTGATAAAGCTGACATGCACCGTTAGCAGTAGTGATATATCCTCGGCCAATTGTGTAATTTATTCGTTCAGCCTTTAGAAGTTGTTTATATTATCCTTTTTCTTCATGTTTAATATGACATACACCCAAACTGAGTCTTATTTCTAGCAATATAGGATACCTAACAATTCATTTTATTTTAACTGGGCATTTTTGCCTTAAGTTGACAGCATGTATAGTCAGACAGGAAATGTGAGGAGTGTGAGAGGAAGATAACAAAGCTCCCCAGCTGGATTCAAACCAGGGCGTTGTTGTTTGCTCGATACACATCTTTGCCAGACACACCTCATGCAGTGGAACGTTGAGTCATTAATATTCATGATTATACTTAAAAGACTAATCAAATATAGCCCATGTCTTTTCCCATTTGTATGGGTAGTTATTGTACAAAATTAGGTAAAATGAAGTATAGTATGTACAGTATAGTACAGTGTATTCCACTTTTGTTCACTGTACAATAATGATGTTGTCCACTAGATGGCACAAAGTGTATTAACCAAGTATCAGTATCTCAGCATTGTAAGAATCTTTGATACTACAGGGCAACAGTTCAGGTCAAATCTTCATTAGAGGGAACTTATTCCAAATGGACACTTTCCAAATGGACACAGGTTCGTTGTTCAGCTGTTTATGATGCACCTGGTTTATTTCGAGCCTAGTTTAATTATACAACACAAACCCAAACATAACTTTTTATTCAAGTATTAAAATGTAAAGCACATTATTCTCAACAAAGTACGAATCAACACAATTAGAAAAGCAAAACTCCAACTTTTCCTTAACAATCAATTTGTAATATGTGTAATCCCACCACCTATCCATTCTCCTGGCTCCTCCTCGGTCATGTAATGCATAGAAATGTTTGCACAGTAGCTTTAGTAAACTACAATCCTGTGTCCCAAAAATACTTCAGTTGGTCCCATAACTAAAATAAAAAGGGGGATGGAAACATAATAAAAGGGGTATTTGATGTATGGATCTGACTAATCAAATTGAATGAAAGATTTATCACTAGCCAAGCAGGTTACTGCACTCAGCAAAGCACTTTCACGCATACAGCTTCATCAATTCTGAGGGGGTTTTCAGCTTTTGGACTACAAGAGTGTTCATGAAGTAGAAGCTAATTTAATATACAGTAGTATACATATTTTGATGAATGTGTAGTATTTGAACTTAAAGCCAGATAGTAGAGCTACAAACATAATGCTGTTTATCTATCAAATAACACTGAAATACGCCCAAACTGTTCATTCATTTGTAACGTCATGCTTGATTTTTTAATTTTTTTTATCAAAAGTGAATATAAGAAAGGCACAACAAAACCAACAAAATGAGATCGATACCCCACCCTAAATCAAATCAATTGTTCCCGCAAACATTTTCTTTCCCCCCCCCCCCCCCCCACTGTGTTATCATCGATTATCTATTTAGATAAACAAATTTACAACAGTTCCCTCATTTTAAATGAGACCATTAGCAGGGAAATCTCCCAGTTTGACAGGGACAGTGGCATAGATATTTAAAGAGCTTTTGTGCCTTTCATTTGGTTTAAGTGGTCTATATGCCCTTTTATTTGACATCGTCATAAATCTGGTAATTAGATGAGCACATTACTAACAACTGAGGTAATGGGCTCAACGCCTGGGAGACATCTTGAAATAACATGAGTGACCGATGGCAAAAAAAAAAAAAAAACCCAGGGGAAGTCCTAATGCGTGTACTAAAAGGTGCTCCAAGGACACATTGTTTAACATTCTTCCTCTTTCAGAACAAATGGGTGGGAGAAAAAAAAATAACGATCACACGCAAATGAAGAGTTTCAAGCAATTGACATCAACTTTGTAGCCACCGAGCTCATAGCTGATGATGGCTGCACGAAACTGTTTGCCCCGAGCACTCTTCCACACAGGAAGCAATAACCACGATGGCGACTTCGCTGAAAAACAAACTCTCTTTTCAAAGTGCCTATGAGTGCTTTAGATTGCAGTGACTTCAGGAAATGGATTCTTTCTATTGAAGCAGTGCTATTCTGCCGTATGATCCAAGTACTATCCTTATAACAGGTAATTAGTAACAATCAAATTAGAGACTTACTCAACAAACATTTCTGGGGCGATAAAACAAAGAATGTGTGCTTGTAAGAAAAAGAAATAGACCCCAGAGTAGAAATAAACATTAATATAACATAAGCTGTCTTCATAACATTAAACTTAGATTTCCTAAATAATATATAAGTACCGTGAATTCCAACACGCCACGATGCTCTTAAATAAGTGCATCAAATATCGGTCCTGTTGCCGACAGTGACAGGTAGATGACTGTGTAATACAAGAATGCACTGCACTCAAAGTATTTTCTTCCATATGGAGCACTGGATTAAGATGAACTCTGGAGGTACAAATGAACAAACAGAAGAACAACTAGTGGAGTGATGTGGGCTCTGCTGCAGCATTAGACATCTGTCTGCTGAGGGCCTTGTCCTCGGCCATCCTATAAGGGACGGACAGTCTCAGAGCACAACCTGGAGCTGAGTCACGTCGACCGCAAGGACATTCGGAAAAATCCTACAAAGTCTTGGAAGAGTCTGTCATTTTCATGCTGTCAGTCCGCCGTGATGCCTTTCTCTCTGAGCTCCTCTGTCACTCGCACCAGGTAAGTGGGGTCTGGGTAGCCAAAACTGTCAGGAGAAATAAAAAAGCCATCACTGCATTTGTATGAGTTCAGGCAGCAATGGTTCCATCTAGCCAAGGTCATCAACTGAAAGCATTTCCTTGTCAGGAACTTAAATTACATCTGTCACTCTTTACTGGGCCCTTTTCTGAGCTACCACACCTCTTAAGGAAGTTGTTGAGGCCATTACCAAATCAAACCTCAATGGCAATTCGCCTCTAGCTAAAAGGCCATACATACCAGCGGGGCCCGCCCCATATTGAGGTCTTGTGGTGTATGTCATTCCAGGTGATGACGTTTTGCATGCCCGTAGTCATGGAGGTACCAATGGTGAAGATAAGGCGCTGTTCGAAGGCCCGGCGCAGCAGGCCCAGCACACGGTTCCCCTCTGGGCTGTCAGGGAGGTAGGCCACGCGGTCTGTTCCTGGGTACCGGACACCTGGGTTGGGATGTTCTGGCTGTTGGTAACAAAAGAGTAACAACGTTAATGGCTTTAAAAGAATTGCGTCCATTTGTTGGGATATGGGACGCTGTTGCAACAGTGATTGTGTTACCACAGCCATGTTTTGTGTGTTTTATTCTGTGAGTAGTGTGTTTGCAACAGTTTCTTCAATCCAAAACAGTTTTCTCCTCCCAGAGATAATAAAGGCAGCCTTGAATTTTAAAACATTGAGATAAAGAACAGATATCTCCTACTTCTGACCTCTGCAAGCTATCCATTTCCTTTGAAGGGGAAATTCCACTGATTTTTACACATAAGGTCAGATTACAGTACATGCCAGGGGGAAGTGCTAAAGCTTGTGAAAACAGTTTTATAATATCTAACGGGGAGGAGCTTTGGAGAATCTGAGAAAAAATGCAGATGTCTTTAGGGACAATCTCAGCCTGGACTATGTGTTTATAACAGAAAGCCTGCGTTACAAACTGAGAACATGGAGTTTGAAAGACATTATACTTTATATATACAGAAAATGTACACAGCAGTGCACCACCAGAGGTAGGGAAGAAGAAGTCTGCAAGCTAGTAAACATAAATAACTAGGGTTTAAAATGCTTTTTTAGAAAAAAAAAAAGAAGTGTCCTTCCAAATGTGTTGGAAATGCGCTCAACACTTTTGTTAGACCACAGGGATACACACAATGTACTTTTTTTTGTTTGTTTATAAGAAATAAAAGTCGTTTAATTAAAAAGTGACACCTAGTTCAGATCCTGTGTTTTACGTTTGGTGGTGCAATTACACTAAACTTGTGTTCATAACTACATCCAAAACTAATTGGATGTATTTCCTTCTGAAACTGGATATTAGGCGTTGGATGAAACATGGGAGTGGATAAATATTACCAGTCTAAACCAAATAGACAAGATTTGCACAATCAAGCAGAGGGGTCAAAGTTGTTTAAAAAGACTGCATGGTTTCATGTAGTGTCACCTACATACACAATTATAGTTAATAAGTAAAATCAGTTAGATTTATGCCAAATTAAGACCAGAAAACAACTGAGTTTCATTGTTTCCACAGATGATGATCATAGTCATTCCAGTTACATGAACAGACTACATGTGCACATGCTCTTGGTCTACTCACCGCCTGTAGGCCAGGAGGGAAGCTGTAGATGATGCAGACACACCCATAGCCTTCATGGCCAGGAAGCTCCAGGTCAGGATCTCGCTCTACTATCATTGAACCATTGGCAGGCTGGTTTCCAATCAACTGGCCGTAAACCAGCCGACACACAGGACACGCTTTCTTCACTTTAAAGGCTTGATCCAGACAAGAGCGACAGAACGAATGGCCACATCTCTCCAAGGTAGTCTTCTCCACTATGTCTCCCATGCAGATTGAACAAGTTTTGTTGTCCTCTGCCTCACTATGGGAAGCCAAGCCAGAATCCATGTCCTTCCTCTGTGCTGCCTCGTGGAGCATGGCGCAGGCTTCCTCATCAGCAGGCTTCCTGAACCTCTGTTGCTGTCTCTGAGAGCGCCGAGGCTGGGGAGGTGGAGGCTGAAGCAGGCTCCCCTCTCCGTTTGGCTCCAGGACTCCCACACAGGGCAGCAGAGTCCTCTTCCTCTTGGGTCCCCCCTCCTGTTTGCTCATTTCTTTGCGGGCACAGCGGCATAAGTCAATGAAGGCTTTTCGTGTCTCGCTGGAGATGGGTCCATCCATCACACCAGCTCCCGAGCTCCTGGAGCCTTCCACCGGCTGCAGCCTCACGGCGCAGCAGCCCCCCCTTTCTCCTCGCCTAATGATACCAGCACTCATCCCCTGCTTGTGCTGGAAGTCAATGAGCCAGGGCCGCCCAGCTGCAGCCAGGTAATCCCACACCGCCTGTGAAACCAGTACCTCATCACTGCCCTGGCCAGCACGCACACTCATCTCATCAGAAGAAACTGCACAGAGAGGCACAAAAATAAAAGTCATCAGAACATCAGTGTACGAGCAGAGATACTCAAACACACGTGCATCAAGGTAAATCCTGTTGTAGAAGTTGCACCTGGCTATGCCCTAACCCATTTTTTCAAATGCATTGTGGGGGAATGATCCTATCTGCTGGCTGCGATGGCTTTACTTTCGTTTTCTACGTGGCCTAACAGCTCGCAGCAGAGCAAACGAGGAGACGTGTTCCAGCTGTTTTTGTTTGCAGCCTGTGTGTACATGACAAAATAAAGCCATCACCCCTGTGTGGGTAGCTGTTTGCAGTGGCTGCAGCGCGTCAAAGACACACATAACAGGCAGTATCGCGGCATCGCCGAGGACGTATCAGCTGTTCAGCGATTCAGACTGTAAACAAAGGAAACTAAAACCCGTCACACGCGGAGGACACGAAAAACCAAGTGACAGCCGCATGCAAACAACAAGAGTGACACTTGCTTAGGTTTAAAGGTTACCTTGTGATCCCATAAATCCCTTCAATTGCGAATAAAAGCGTCCTGTTGAACAGAAAAAGGAGAGGAAGACAAGCTGAGAGAGGCTGACACAAACGTTACCACAGCTGCTCGGTGATATCTGAGCCATTCTCCGCAACACCAAAGGGAAATTCAAAGATTTCGCAACATTAGCTCGGACTTTAACACACGTCTCGTTAACATTTATTTAAGTGGTGTGGGTTTTTTTCCCCCCTCCGCCACCACCTCGTTACTTCGGTACCTCACCCTTTGCCGTAGCTTGTCACTGCCCGTCAGGGAGGTTTCTGGCTCGGATTAAAGAGCCCGGTGCTCCATCAGAGGAGGCCTTTATTTCTGACGTGCTGCTGCAGTTTATCCGCGGATAATTAGTCTTTTGTAGTCAAGACATGATATCCAAATGTATTCCCGGCTCATAGCTCTTTAGGTTTCCAACAGCCCCTCCCCGGCCCTGGCAAATGCCATCCAAATCCTGCACCTCGTCTCCAAGTCTCGCCTGTGTTTGCCTTCCTCGTACGTCCTTGGGCTAGGCGTAACACAGAGTAAATAGCATTTGTAGTTGCTCTTCTTATCTGGCTCCGAACACGCTCGCCGTGTCACTTCTTTCTCCAGGCAGATAGATTATTTGCTTTTTCTTCTCATTTTTTCTTTCTGTTGAGTTGTTTCGCTTTCAAACCGCGTCCTCCCCCTGTTGACTGTACGGGAGCAAACATACACATTAATAAGGGGACTGGGACCTACGAGAAAATGTGACCAGGAAGTTCGTCACCAGGCGTGTGTTTGTGGGGTTTTTTTTTCTGTGCTCAGAGTGAATCACACTTTTGTCGTGATTACCAGCTTTCATGATAACACAACGCACAATATACACACGCGAGTGTCCAACCTACGTGTCGTCGAGGGAATACCCACTCATTCAGTTATGATGCAAATGAAGTCTGTCAGGCTTATTGACAGCAATCATGTCAATGTTGATACTTTTGACAGAGCACATTGTTTATACATACATACAAGTGAACACATTACTAAAATTCTATATAACTGTCATAGAAAAAGTCTTGGCTTCTAAGGCTATAATAATAATAATAATTAATAATAATAATTAATAATAATAATTAATAATAATAATAATAACAATAATAATAATAATCCCCTTTGAGGAGGATTTTTACTACATGTTTTAATGAGAAAGGTACTATATTTTTTTTACCGTTTATGGGATTGTCTAAAGATACAGACACTAAAACAGACTAAACTTCTGGACTTGCCAGTAGGGCTATTGCTCTGTGTTAGAAGAGTACAGATCATCGAGGATGACACTAAGGTCAGGATGATGTGGATTATTAAAGATGGAAATGTGAGCTTTACCTGAAAGGAAATTGTAAAAGATGTTGGGAAATATTTATTTTATTTGTCTCAGTCTCAAACTGTATTGTTAATGTATGTTTTCCTTATACAATGTTATGAGAAAATGCCAAGAAACATATTGTGGAAAAGGAGACGCTGTCACGAAGGTGTTCATGTAAGTTCACTGATCAATCCCAAAGTTCATCCCAAATTACAGGAGTGGTGTCTTGAAGGAGCACTTTTTATTTGACCAACGAAAAAACCTCACTCACTTTACAAATTAAACTTGTACAAGCAGAATATTAGCACTTCTGAGATGCTGTTACAACCATATTGGCATTTTTCACTTGGGAAATTGCAGTGTTTTGCAATCCAGGGTTGTTGTTTTGGTGCTCTCAGCTCTGTAATCTAATGATTTAGAGTTGGCTGCAAAGCAAAATTGCATTCATAAGTTTACTTCTGATTGAGAAAGTCATTTCTCCAATAAGACGAAAATGCAGCATTCCAGAGGTGCTTCAGTCAGTCAGGACAGTCTTCTCCATTTGCTTTTGAAAGGAACAAATAATATAGACAAAAGTTTGTTTTTGTTTTTTTGTTTTTTAAAAAAGCAAATTTGTTGAGGTAGGCTGTACACATAAAATATGGGAAACTCAGTCTCCATTCTGCTGCTTTTCACTTAATGCGGTGTAAACCTGAGTTTCACTCAATCACATACTGTATGACAGGAGACATTGTCATTGAAAACTGATAATATGTTTCAACACCTACAAATGAATTTCCTAATCCTGATTCATATAAACCTCTGCGATGAATCTACCATTAAATTAAAATCAGTGATTTCTTCTTGCCATCAAAAAGAAGTGAAAATGATTGATGATTTTCCTCTTTCATTTAAATAACACTGCTGACACAAGGGTATCAGAAAACTTAGAAATCCTTCTCCAATCTGCAGCTTGTGCAAAATGTACCAGCAAGGCTTTCAGTGAAACCACAGTATAATCTGTTTCTCCATCTATTTTGGTTCTTGGTTAGATTTAGGATTTGCTGATGTGACAGTTGGCCCTTGCTGTGAGTGGCCCATAGGCTTTGGATCACTCTGTTTGAAGAGCTTATACCAGCAACATAACACAATATATTTAATTTCCCTAAAGACATTTCAGACTGTGATTATGCATGTAAATGTGATGAAAATGTGCCATTAGATTGAGCTTCCTCAGCTAACCTCTGGAGATATCTAGTATCTAATGGTGTTACTGATCATGCTAGAAACATTAGATTAAAACTGCTGAGATGTTTGAGTAATTTTCCAACCATCTCTACAGATAGTTCCATTTAATGTTGCGAGCTACTTGGCCCCATTCAGCATTCACTCAAAGTTAGGGGATCACTAAAGTTAGTAAGATACTAAATGCCACAATTTATTGTTACCTGAGTTCATTTGTGTGTTTTCACCGCACATTCAAAACATGTAATTCTCATCTCTTTCACCGTAGCCATATAAAGAGAGAAAATTCACCCTTAAACATATTTTACATCCTCTATTGATGCTAAAAAGTCTCAGCTCTGTAATCTAACACACAGAAAACAACCTCCCTAAGCTGGAGATCAGCGTGCAGGAGGCAAATTATTGACACTTTTTGGAGCCAGCATTAAATCTGAATTAGTCACTAATTCTGTAGGCCTGGTGTGTTTTTTTTTTAGATTTACGTCAATGAGTGCTACATGAATGTAGGTCATTCAGCTGTGAATCAGAAAATGAAGTCATATGCTGGGAAAGGACCCCCCCACCCCAAACCCATGTCTGCGGCTTTAGTGTCCAAAGGATTGTTCCATTAGTCATTGCTTGTGGAGCAGCTCTAGGATTTGCGTTTGGCTGACATCATCATGGTCTTGCTTCTTTGCTTAAGGAAAGATGTCTCAAGTTAAAGAGCTGAGCAGCTTTAGACCAATTCTCGATTTTTATACCTTATATCATTTACAGTCATATGAGCATCTGAACGAAACCCTCTTAGACTGTCTGCTGTGTGGGACTGGAGTGCTATATAGTGCAATGTATAATCGGTTCAATGCAATCTTTTCTTCTTCTCATGAATGCCATCTGACGCTGCAGAAACTATTTCTGTCTCTGAGTCTCAACTGTATGCTTGACAAACTATAAATGGCATCATTATTATCAGGCCAGTAGGCAAACTTTTGTCCACTGGACCACACTGACAAAGGAAATTAAGTTTTAAGATTGCAATAATGCATCCAAATTATGGCTTATTATCTGCCAGAGTAACTCAGTAGAGAAAAACAAGAGCACAGCAAGCTAATGTTAATTCCCCATTCAAATCACATTGCAGCTGTGGAAAGCTCCTTGAGGTAATTCAGATTTCACTTATGTCTTTTATTCCTTTAATGATGACTAATTCATGAGACAAGTTCATTGTAAAGCTGCTAATGCCTTCTGTGGTTGTCGGAGAGCCGTATGGTACAGCACTCTGGAGAAATGTAGCAGAGCTATCTTCATTGTCTACAGTTCAGCATTTAACACTATAGTCTGCTCCAGGCTGACCACAAAGCTCAAGGACCTGGGATTTAAACATCTCTTTGTGCATGTGTTTCCTTGATTTCCTGATGAGCGGACCCCATATGGAGAGAGTGGGCGGACACACATCATCAACCCTCATCCTTAACATTGTAAAGACACGCTATCCAGAGGCTGCAAAAATAAAACTAGAAGAATCTTTAAGATCCCAACCACCCAGATCCCTGCTGCAATCAGGAAGAAGGTTCTGGATACACCAGGTTAGCACTAAGTGGTACAAGCAGCACTTCTACACTCTATTACTCTACGATTATTGTTGTTCAATTAAATTTTAATTATATACAGCAGGTCTAGACTATATTCGTTTTAATCAACAATTCCCACTTTGAACATGCACTTGCGGACGGTGGAAAGGAAAAACTTTCCCCTCAAACAGGACCTGGCACCATGGCAGCCATTGGTTTTGAGTGAGAGAGGGAAGGGGAGGGGATAAAGAGAGAAAGAGACGCACACCAATACATTTCACTGTGATTGTTCCTGTATGATTTGATCGCAAAGCTGGATTTAATTGAATTAAAAGGCACATGACTGACACGAGGTGATCAAAGCTGGAAAAATAACTTTAAAACAAAGGAGGATTATTTATAATATGACCATCAGTAACCTCTGCCCTAATAAAGCCTCTTCTGCACCAGGCATGTGTAATGTGCCACTACCAGATGCAAACTATCTGATTCTTATTATTTTCACCTCATCCTTCCTGGCATCTCCAGTCGTGTCCCACATACTCAGACGCTGCCTGGCATTGTTATTCTATCCAAGTTATCATCTGTGGCTCAATCCACAGTGAACATTCCCCACTCATTTGATGGCACTGCTCTCTTTCTCTGCCTTTGTGCTATTGTTCCACTTGCTCCATCGACAGCTGCCAAGCCACATACTGGAGACATTGCCTCTCCTCTCTTGTCCAAGTCCAACTGCTTGAAGCTGTTCCCAATGTGACAGCAACTAGAGTTTCTCATGTTTGCTTTTTAAGTCATCTGTCTGTTTCCATGTCATTTTCTACTGCTTGAGTGCTTTGGCTCACTAGGGGCCCACTAAAAACACTGGAAGTCAAACACAGCAGTAGTAGGTGCATCTGACAGGATCCATTCCTATGAGGACCCAAAATGATGACGCTAAGCTTCACTCTGATATTATGGCTGAGAGCGGTGCTAAAGAGGCATCTGTTAATAAGCTGACAGAGAAGCAAGCTGTGAAGGGAGATGCTTTGGCTTCCAACAGTGGGTCTGTCTCTATTCAGACAACAACCACCCGCCAGAGCCTTGTGTCTTTTCATTATCTCCAAAAATACAGCAGTGTTTTCAGTCTTCTGCTCTCCCATCAAACTGTTAAGTACATCTTCAAAATCAGCAGCCTTTTTTTTTGTTGGTGACCTATAACTCGTGAATAAAATTTTCTCCTTAGTTTTACTCACATTGCAATGCAGATCTCACAAGTCATTATCTCACAAGTCATCACAAGTCATCGCGAGTCATCATGTCTTATCTCCGCTTGCTAGATCGGGTATTTCTACATACCAAGATTCCTTTGTAAAGGAAGGAACTGAGAAGAATCATATTTCACTTTTCCTGTTTTGCATGGCAACAAATGGAACACATATCATTCTTCACTTGTTACGCTCATATTCTCAACACAGACTCAAACCAAGAGAAACATCAGCTTCATAAACTGACAATGAGGATGACACCAAGTGAAAATGGAAAATGCACAAAATGCTCCACCAGTGCCCCACCTGCAAGGAACACTGCTGTTGATACAACCTGTCTGGCTGCCATGTATATATAATCTAATGTAATATCTGCAACATTTGACTTGAAATAAACATGTTTCCATATACAGTAAAAAAAAATAGGAGTTTCCCCTCTTTGGATCAAAGTTTTATATTATATGAAAACATTCTTTAATCGTGACACGAATATATTTTGCTAGTAACGCAATGGTCACACAATCTAGTTTAATGGCATCTTGTAAATTTGTCTACAGCGTGTCAGAAAGCTGATGATTCATATTACATTGTGCCATAATTAAAAATAGATATGACTCAGCGCAGTTTATGTGACTGTATTCACCGTCTGCTTCCGTGTGTTTCATATTGTCTATTACGTTGGCGCACTGATGGTGGAGCCCTCGTGCCGCCATGGGACGCAGGGTACGCTGACTCGTTCTAGAACTGTCTCGGGCAGTTGAGCACCCGGCCGTGCCCGGGCTCACGATCGTAACGGGCGCGTGTGACGTGACGTCACGAGAGAACGCGGAAAACACGCGATGTTTGAAGGGGCAGGGACTCGAGCGCATTAGGGTTTAACCATTTAGGTTTCAGTTGGTTTTTTGCCGGGCGCTACAGCTAGGTAACACTATTAACTGACGTTAATATCGTGGTCCGACGAGGGAGTTGTAATTGCTAAAACAGTGGAGATGTAAGTCTTCTGTTTACTATGCAGTCGTTAACGGTCTTAGCTAACTAGCTGGAAGTCACGCTAGTGTGGTAGACAGCGGACCAGCTAGCTAGCTAACCGAGCGGCACATGAGTTAGCCTGAGCGGTGCAGTCATACTTAACACGGCTGTCAAGGCACAGCGCATCACAGCTAACTTTCCTTCATAGTCCTATAATGTGGCACCGCCGTGCCACACGCGACTATAAACTCGTAAATAGTTTTGTTCACGCGGCTCATTTATCGCTCGCCAGACGGCTAATGTCACCCAACACGAGAAGGGTAACCTTAATGTTAGCCGCTGAAAAAGCATGGTGTCATGATTAGCTGGGGAGATTTCACTTCGGCTAATGTTAGCAAACGACACCTCACACACTTGACAGCTAGACACGAAACACAAGCGGGACCCATACTCAAATATATGTTTGTCCTCACATCCAAATAATCACACATCTCACTATTAACGTGGCATTAGCCGACTCCTCTGTGACAGTCTAATTGATGCTCTGTGCTCATGTGTATAAATGAATATAATGTCAGCAGGTACACCATCTTGATGAAGGGGGTTATTCTCCTTTTTTTTTAAACGAGAGGGCTGTTATTGCTTGTTAGGCAAAGAAATTGACTCTGCAGAGCCCAGATCTGCAGTGAATGAATGAAGCTCAGAGTTAAAAGTGACTTCAGATGTACTGCATCATTATAAATGCGGGCTACTAAAGCAGAATAACCACCCCTGGCTGATAAAATGATGTGCACCACTGATGCTAGAAAGCTCGAGTAATTATAATGTCAGATGAGAGTGAAGTGTCACTTGTTGTATTCTTCTCTTTGTCATTAGGCACCCTGCTACAGCTAAGTGGTATGACAGACGGGACTCTGTGTTTGTTGAGTTCTGCGTGGAGGACAGTAAAGATGTGCAAGTAAAATTCGACAGTACCAAATTTGATTTCAGGTAAGACGCACTGTGGCATGTTAAATGGTAATACTCGTTATCTCTAGGGCAAACTGACCAAGACCCCATTTGTCATATGAAAGAAAATATGATCCATAAGATCTGTTTCTTTGTAGCGTATGAACAGAATAACGAAAACACAATGAACTTATTTGTTTACAGGTAGAAAATAAGGAAACGTCATGAGCGCTTTTCTTTTCACCTTACAGCTGTGTCAGTGGAACAGACAACATCAAGCACCAGAATTCAGTGGACCTGTTTGAAGAGATTGATCCTAAAGTATGTGTGTGTGTCACCTGCAGACATAGCTGCACTTCTGCCATGTGTTTATTTCAAAGGCTTCATCCAACGCTCTCTGTTCCATCTAGGGATCCAAACACAGACGCACTGACAGGTCTGTGTTGTGTTGTTTAAGGAAAGCAGAGGCTGGGAAATCATGGCCAAGACTTACCAAAGACAAGACAAAGGTAACAAAAAAACGTTTCCATCCACAGATTGGCAGTTCAGGTGCAGACTTGTTATAAACCAGATATTATTGCCAATTTAATTGTCTATAAATAAATCCTGGCGAGCTGTGAGTTCATGTCTTTAACCTGCATATTAATTGAACTTGCATTCACCTAGTCCTAAATATCAATATTATTAAATGTCATCATTAAAACACATCTGGAGTGTTTACGATTGCCTTACATTCACTTGAATCTATCTTTTCTCAGAACAACTGGCTGAGTGTTGACTTTACTAATTGGAGAGACTGGGAAGATGACTCAGAAGAAGACTTGTCAAGTTTTGACAAATTCTCAGAGGTAAGCATGCTGAACATGTGCAGTGCCTAACAGGGGAGTCTGTCCAGACATACTGTAGTGTTCATTATTGTCTCCTTTGCATTTCTCCAGATGATGAACAGAATGGGAAATGAGGATGTAGACGAAGAGGTATGTGTTAAATACATGTAGCACTACTTTTTATGGGCTTCATATATTTTATTAGATGGATGTTTTGTTTGGAGAAATATTCAATCAATTGAATTGAATCAATTGAAAATTGCCAAGTAAAGCGGTGCATGAAGAATTGTTTTGTTTTGTTTTGCAGCATGAGTCTGCAGACAGTGACGATGAAAGTAAGTACTATTTTTATAAAGCTAGCTGTTTGTAATGAGTAGTCAGATCCCGAGGGGTTGGAAAACAAAAGGGAGAAGCCAGTGCCAAGTGCACACCAACTTGATTCATTGTAGCATCAGACAAGCTAACAAAAAAAAAGTGTAGGGCGATGTAGTGATGCGATGGTGATGACAATGCTATTTTAGGACGGGCTTGATTGTTTATTTCTGTTCTTTTAAAGAGATTTAAATGAGTTTCACGTGGCTATAATGGACTGGTTGGCAGCAGACATTTCGATATATCTGCTTTGTCACCAGTCCATCAAGAGCAATAGGTGCACTCTATCAAAAAGCCAGTGAGATCTCACTTTATAGCAGTGCCGTAATTTTTGTCATTTCTTCTGTGAAGGTTTTATTTTATCTGTACATTAGTTTTTATGTTATTAATAATGATTAGATTCATATCTAGTCATGCGTTCATTTTCCTCTCTCTCTTCCAGAAATGCCCGACCTTGAGTAGAGGAATATGGATGCCACCTCAGCAGTAAACAAAACGAAGTTATTAGTCATTCGAAGAGAGAGACTAGACATGAGTTGGCAGCCATGTTGGAGAAGAAACCTCATCTCTCTACACAGTTTCCAAAGCGAAACCTCTCAAGGGAGTGACAGGGAGCGGCTGTTGGACACAGACATGCACAGGGATCCATAGCGATATACAGTGCTGTGCTTTGCTGTTCTGTTCTGCATGGACAATTCTGTTGAAATGAAAATGTTCTCGTTCATCGACTTAAATGACTGTAATGGGATGTGCTGATGTCTTACACCTTCTCTCTGTTTTTTTCTTTCGTTTTGTTTTTCTTGTTTTTTTTGCAATATCAGGTTATGTATTGAATATTGTGATTTCTAATAATGAAAAAAATAACTCAAAATGCTATTTTCAAAAAAGTTAATTTTTTAAATGACAGATTTTCCCCTTTAATGTTTGTATTGTAAATTGCACTTATTTTGTTTGTTAATTTAAAAAGGCAGGCGTTCTCCTTAAAATGGGTTTTCCAATGTATGCCAACATCTGCAAATATTTAACGATAAATTCATTTTCTAAACATATTTCAGCATTTAAAATAAACTGATATGCTTGTGCAACTACAGCTTGTGTTGAGATTATAATATTAGGGTGGTGCAATCTGCATATCATCATGTGTTTTCGAAGAGGAGTTAGTTTCTCTGTGTCAGTGTAAAACATTGTACATTTTCTTCCAGAGGTGAGTGCAGAAATCCTGTGTGGTCTACCAAGAGTTTCCCAAGTAGTTAAAAAAAAAATACAGTCATAAATGTTTGTCAATCAGATGTACTAAACTGCTTTGGAGGCTTGTGTATTTGATCCAAGACATTTGCATTTGTTTTATGCTGTGAGAGTTTGGGTATACATTTCTAATAAACTCATTCAGATCACTGAATACAAGTCCTAGTATTGAAGCATCACTTGTTTAACTCAATGTTGAGCTGGTTAGAATAAGGGTTATCTTAATTATTTTATACACTACTGGGTAGCTTGTGAATTGTTTGTTCTAGGATCAGTAGAGTATTATCTGAATGAAGAATACTTTATGTAAAAGTATTATATTTGTCTGTAATATATCAGGAAATACAAATACTGAAAGTACAAGTACCTCAAAGTTCTACTTAAGTACAGTATTTGAGTAAATGCACGTCTTTGCTTTCTTCGACGGGGTACCAGTAAACCAAGTTTAAAAGAACTCTGAAGTCTTAAACACACACCCTGCCATAATTTGAAAGATGTACTATTAGTTGTCCGTGCCGATCATAAATACCCTCCCAGCACAATTCCTGTAAGTGCTGAAATTATTTCTAAAGTTCAGCTAGAGGTAATCTGAAGTTCAAATCAACTACAAATCAAGTAGTTAGTCATTTAAAAAAAAAACATCCCTCTTTCTTTTCCTCACAGTTACACGCTGAGCATTAGAGGAGTCACAGTAAACACTTGATTTGTCTGACTCAGCAGTCTGCTGACTAATGCTGTCACATTAGCTTAGGTTGAACTTTAGATTTTGCACAAATACTCTCTATGTCTCACATTGTAACTGTGTCAGAAGGAGACTTGTCTGAACCTCTTCGAATCTATCCTTTAATCAATTCCCATGAAAATGTGAGATGCCGCTTTGTAACCACTGCGTAGTGCTAACGTTTCAGTGCACTCTACTCTCACTTCTCTCTAACATCACAGGGGGGTTTCAGGGGCTTCCCGTTCCCTCTGTACTTTTATACTGAGTGCAAAAAAGGGAAGCCAGAAATTCCTTAATGTTGCTTCCAGTGGGGGTGGGAAATGTTTGATCTTGCCATGTATGATTTATCAAAACATGGCGACGTGATGTCATATCTAATACTCAGTAAATAAAAGCCATAGATTATTTTTGGGCATAAGAATCACAGATGGCAAAAACACTACTCTGCTTTCTGTCATGTGAAAGCTCAAGTTGTAGGAAAATTCCTGTTTCCCCTTGCTGAGGATTTTTTTTAATCAGCACTTCTAAAGCCAAACATAATTTATACCGTATGTTTCAGTCCCTTATCTCATGTGTCCTGCTGCAATACATGTTTTCACCACTGTGTGGCGAGTACAGGCCAGAGCTTCTACTCCAATGTGAGATGTTTAGGGGCTGCATGTTATTATGTATGTGTCAGCAGTCTGGACAAGAACAGGAAAATACAATGCAAGCACCTTTTCAACGCTCTCCCCTGTAAAACTAAACTGCGGGCTTAAATCCACAAAAGGTGGCTTAGCACTGATGGAGAGAGTCATGAGAAGGACATAATACTCCTCACAATAGAGGCGCACCAACTGGCAAACTAATATGTCATTATCAGGACAACAGGATCCAGACGTTTTTTTTAGCAAAAAAGTTTTTTTTTTCTTCCAGCAACAATCCTCATTGTTCATGATAATAGTGGCAGATGTTGTGTACCACGTTTTTCTGTGCTATTTTGAATGCAGGATTAAAAAAAAACATGCAAATAAACCCAGGGGAGAAATAACATCTTCTAAAGAGACATAAAACTTCTATGTCTCAGGAGTTGCAGAGAGCAATAACCCCCCAGAAAAGCATGTAAAACCACTCTGGCCCGTGGAAAAAGGAAATTTACAGATTCAACAATGACTGCAAGACAAACAGATCATGGAAACCAGCAGAAACTGTTACTGCCAGCGTTTTGTTTCCATGCAAGAAAGGAGAAAAGCATTGAGCTCAGCATAATCCTTTCAGAGGCCTGTGACCATCCCTCTGGCTGCACTGGTCAGCATGATGCTCCAGTGCAGAAGCTCAATGCCAGGCCTGCTCTCCCCTCTTCCTCTCCAACCATGGATTTTCCACCGCTTTATCTGACCTGAGCCTCCAAACCCGCCCAGCGCACACACACACACACACACACACAATGTAAAACTGTGCCTAATCAGTTCTGCTGTGCTGCCACAAACCTAATTTGTACAAATCCAGAGCACAAATGGACAAATTGAGAAATTGCTCGTGCTTTGGTGGCCACAGCCTTGATTCGAGTGAATGTGAACTGTTGACTGTACATTACAGAGGAGACAATGAGAACAACATTATGGGAAAATGAGTGAACGCTGGACATTGCAATGACCTTAATTCTGTGCATACATAAATATTTAAACTTTTAGAAATGAAGTAAAACTCTCGCTGAATGACTCTTTCAGTTTTTTTTCACACCACATGCCACACACCACTGCTTCTCTATTTTAGGTGCGAACTAAAACCCACTGTAGTTTCTCAGAGGGGCTTTTCAGTCACTGGTGTTATGAATGGGATTTCCAACTGTCATTGTATTAAAACTTCAATAACTCGGTAGTACTCTAGACCGCCATATCCTCCAGTGGAAAAACATAAGATGCACCAAAGCATTTTATGTTTTCCTTGCAACAGAGAAGTAACAACATAATTTTCTCTCAAAGTCTTGCATGATTGGATTAGATTTTACCTCTTGCAATATTTTTAGAACTTTCTTACATAAATAATTATCAAGGTCCATGCCTGTTAAACTCGCAACATATTAGTCCAGGTTCAGAGTCATTTCTGCATCAAGCAGACAGAGGTGGGTCAAGGCAGGAGAAGGGTTAAATGATTTTGTTTTGATTTCTAGCATTGTGCGCTGGCCCCTCCCCTGGGTTCTGCAGAGCTGCTGCGGGCCTGGGGTATTATAAAAAGGCCTCCGAGCAACCCCTGCTCTGGTAAAGAGGCTGAATGTCTGCAGGACATGCTTAACGTTTGTCTATCCATGTTCCTCTACTAACAACCAGCAGGGTTGGCACATAGATGCACAGAGACTGGCGTGTTGCTCCACTCAGGAGCTATCTATGACAGAAATCAGAATTCAGAAGGCAGAGCAGCAGATTGTTCACAGTTATATGTTGAGCAGTTTTCCTGTTGTTGTATTTAGCTTTAGAGAGGCAGTTTCTGTTTGAGGGCATTTTTTCGTCATTTGCTCTGTGTTTTTTTTTGGTCTGAAACTCAGTCATTATTGTGGAGAAACAGCATCTCCTTTTAGTTAGTTAGTTTTTCTGTTGACTTTTCATCCCTCCATTGCTCAGAGGTTGCTTTTTGACCTTTTGCCACCATGTGGGAGTTCAGGTCCATGTCTTTCTGGCGGGCAGTGTTCGCCGAGTTCTATGGAACCATGTTCTTTGTATTCTTTGGCCTGGGGGCAGCTCTCCGTTGGACCACTGGGCCCCATAATGTCCTCCACGTTGCCTTTTGCTTTGGGATGGCGGCTGCCACCCTTATCCAGTCCATCGGCCACATCAGTGGAGGACACATCAATCCAGCTGTTACCTTTGCTTACCTGATTGGTGCCCAGATGTCCATGTTCCGTGCTTTCTTCTACATGATGGCCCAGTGTCTGGGAGCACTTGCTGGTGCTGCCGTGCTCTACGGGGTCACACCCAACAACATGAGGGGAAATCTAGCACTCAACACGGTAAGTTAGATGGATAAAATTTCATAAACTGCATAATGTATAAGTAGTATTGCATGTGCACAAAACAAAGGGTCATTCAAAGGAGAAGAATTTCAATGTGCGTGTACGTATGTGTAAAACCTTGTACACACAAATTGTACATAAGTTAAATCATGCAATTGCACCCTTAATTTCAGCGCTCTTTCCTTGTCTTGCAGCTGCAGCCAGGCATCGGCCTGGGCATGGCCACCACCATGGAGGTCTTCCTCACCATGCAGCTTGTCATCTGCGTCTTTGCTGTGACTGATGAGAGGCGCAATGGACGCATGGGCTCTGCTGCCTTGGCCATTGGCTTCTCTGTGCTCATGGGACATCTTCTCGGGGTAAGGAACCACCGCAGGGATCTAGAAATCTGAGGGTTCATATATGCATCTAACTATTTTATCACATCATATACATTTTTGCAGTCTTAACCCTGAATTATCTTCTGTCTTGGGCATAGATGTTCTACACTGGAGCCGGAATGAACCCAGCAAGGTCCTTCGCCCCTGCCGTCATGGTCAGGAATTTTGTCAACCACTGGGTAAGCACATCTGTGAATCCTTTTACTCTACAACCTCTTGGAAATCTTCAGACACACTAACACATTCTGCTCTTTGTCTTTTGTGTCAATAACAGGTGTACTGGGTGGGCCCCATGATTGGTGGTGGCATGGGCGCTCTGGTTTATGACTTCATGCTGTTCCCCCGTATGCGTGGCCTCTCCGAGAGGCTCGCCACACTGAAGGGCATCCAGCCCCCAGAGTCTGATGGCCACCAGGAGACCAGGGGAGAGCCCATCGAGCTCAAGACACAGGCTCTATAAGCCTGGAGAAGATTGGCTTTCTGACCCCCCATCCCCCACCCCCTCAATCTGCACCCTCAGTTCCCGGTCCATCCTCAGCCCATTCAGCATTTCTGCACACATACCTCCTTCCCGTCTTCACACATACTAACACAGATCCCAAACACCTTTGTTATCCTTGTTCTGCATCCAGAACTGGACCTAATGAGTTACAGGGAAGGGGCACCCACAGCCCTGACCACCTCACCTGATTTCACCTCTACCCATCCTTCCTCCTCCTTCCTCCTCCCCCTTGGACTGCAGGACAAAGATGGAGGGTTAGACGAAGACTTGCCACTGAAGGAAGCACCCTGTGCCCTGTGGTGTGGGGAGTCAGTTACTCCTGGCTGACCAGGTGGCTATAACTGCTCAGGACAGGGGCCTCTCTCTCTCTCTCTTTCTTTCCCTTTCTCTCTCTTTCTGTTTTCTCCCTATTTTGTAGTCTGCTAAGAGTGAAGCTACAGTAGAGCAGTGGACTTCTGCATGCTTTTCCATTTTGATCCAGAGTCATTGCGCCCTTTGTTTTGTTTTGTTTAACGAACTTTGGGTAAATTACATGTACGTATTGTACTTTACCAGTATTTATTTGGCTCATTTTCTTTTTTTTTTCAGTTGTATGTGTGCGTGTGTTTGTGCGTGAGACTGAGAGTGAGTGTGCATGCATGTCTGTGCATGTATATGCGTGGGTGCTTGTTTTAATTGCTCATTTTTTCAATTTTCATTGCCACAATCCTTTGTCTGTATCATGATTCTTTTTTTTAACATACAAACATATTTTAGGGAAAGATGCAGCTGTTTCCACGCCCTCACTGATACAGATGTTCTTCAGATGTTTAGAGTGATCCCGTTTTATATCAGATAAAAATAACTTATGAGTCGAAGCCAAATTTATTCAGTTTAGAGTTTGTGTCTCTTCTAGTGAAGCACACACACATGCATATTTATATTAAAATAAACACAAAACAGAAAACCATCTGGTCTTTTTTGAGCTCAGTCTTCAACAAAGTTACAGTTATAAAAAAAACTTGAAATGGTAAAATTACCACCAAATGTGTTAATGTGCTAATCTTTTTAAGTGGGAAATCTGCAGGTTTGTACCACATTTAGATAACTTATACAGTACTGGTGTTGGGTTACGTTTTAAATTACTTTCTGACATGAGCTTTGCTTTTAGAGCAGCTTATCACAGATTCACAGATGTACAGGTGTGTGATAGCTGGTTTGCTTTTACTTTTGCGTGTCGGCCATGGAAAAACAAAGAAAGCAAACCTGACTAGCTGTCATGAGGAATAAGCGTTTTCCAATTGAATTGTGTTGTTTGACACGACTGAAGGGTCTTTGTTACACCAACTCCAGATTAGAAATGAAAGAGTGCATGAGGTGTAGTGGCTTGTTGCCGGTGTTGGCAAACACCTGGTGCCTTCTCTTTTCTACGCGGAGCTGGGTGGCTCTTTAGGAGTGAGATAGTTTTATTGGCCATGCCCCTCTCTGACATTTGAGAGAAGAGAGAAGGTGACCACAAGGCAACTGAAATCTTTAGTGTGTTTGTACAGGGTGATCAATGTACACCTTTATTTTCATACAATCTACACAAGCAAGAATGAACTTTGAAGTTGAAGCTCTACATTGGCCTGGTGTCCTCTCTCTCTCTTCCATCCCTCCTTCATTCACCCTACCTCCTCCCTTTGTTTACGAGGCAGCCATCTTGTTCTGCTCTAATGAGGGGACATCTAAAGCTGCTGGGATGGAGGGGAGGGGACGTGGCACTGAGATAAGTTAGCATTTTGACACATTTCATTGAACCAGGCATGTAAGCTGATTCTCTTTCTGCTTCCTCTACATTTACTACTTTTTTTCAGTGTGATTTCCCTGGCAGTGGTTGAGTAGAATTTACATTTTAGTGACATGTTGAAATTAGAAGTTGTGTTCTAATGCAAAAGCTTTGTGATGTACAGTGTAAAGTTTTCTTTTTTAAAAAAAAAAAACAAAAACATTTCATGATTGTTGAAACTGTATGGATAGGAAATATAATATGCTAGTAATGCAATGTCTCCTCTTTGGCTGATGGATTATGGGAGTGATGCCACTTATGTTATACACCGATATGCTCTCATTCAGTGGACAGCCTTTTTGGTACCAGGCATGCCTTCCCAATCACAATGCCACTATTTTTATATGTCAAAAAAAATCAGAAAATTCTTATGTTTCAAATTGTTTTGTCTGTTTTCTTTTAGAGTAATTGTAGAAAAATATGGGACTCGGACTTAGATGGTTGGATGGGACAGACCAGGAACTATAAACATTAGCTAGTCAGATTAGGTTATTATTCCTCTATGTGCAGGGTTTCAGACTTTGCAACACCTACAACGTTAGTTGAGCTGGACTAATTTCTTGTAAATAAATCCACGAAAATATTTTTTTGATTTTGATAAAAACTAAGACTTTATTCATCACCAGGGTTATAAGATCATATGGGTTGTAGTAGCTTTGCAACGATTTATCCAAAGATCAATCCACAAGATATAAAAGCAAACATACATGCAACATGGTACATCCAACACATCACTGACAGTGATGATAGGCAGAGCAAAGCTTTTCATAAAACCAGAGCTTATGAGGAGAGGTTTATGAGGAGAATTCATTTAATATACAGTCAGAAGTGAATGAAAGCTGCTAAGATCAGAACAAAATTTGATTAGAATCAGCTCCCACAAAACCCACAAAAAAAAGATACTGCATTGTTTGTCAAAATAATATTGTTCATCCCTGTAATATTTCCTTTATTCATTTAGTACTATATTCAGCTTTTTAGTTTGTAAAACCACAAAACTGTAAAACTCTAAACAAAACATTTTTTTAAAAATGAAATGGCACATTAATATGTAATGTTAGACTCAATCAACATTGCATTGATTCAGTTTGTAAAATAACATCAAATTTGAGAATTTTCTCGGAATGAAGAAGGAATGGTTTGTATTTATACTATTGATCATCTACTGTTGCTAGTTTCATAAGTTTAACTCTTAGTCCTGCTTTTGTTGTGTGCATTACGGCCCCCAAACAGAGAAATAAAGAATGTAATCAGTGACATTTGAGCTCAGTTAATAGAGCCTAATGCATACTTACAAAAAGTCCAAAATCTACTGGTTGAGATTAACTGACAAAAGCTTAAAATCAATATATACCGTACATATAACTGAAAATGCACCCAAGTGAGTAAACAGATAAAATATCATCATTACCCCTTCTGCCATCTGTTGCAAGAGTCCATCAATGTGGTCTAGTTTCACAGTCAACGGTGATGAAGCTTTTGTTTATTTCACGTCGCTAATCCTCTACTATACAGAATGAGTTCTGATCATAAACATTTCATGAAGTATTTGCCATGCATACTGTGTGTCTCTGCCACACTGAGTGTATAACATACTACAGTTGGGGCTTAACCAGGCTTTTTAATTACAAGGAAGGATTATATACAACAGGAGAATACTACTATATTATCCTGACTAATAACATGCAACAAACAGAGGACCAAATACCCTCCTGTAGCTGACGGTCCACTGAGCGGCACTGTCTCCTTTCATGCATGTTTGGTCCCTCTTGCAAGTTTACTGTAATCTATACAACATCACTTATTTTCCAAAATGTGTGTAGTATAAACAGGAAAGAAAAAAAAATCAACATCAACAAACCTAACATCGGGAGAGAGACACAGACAGAAGGCTAGCGGATGCTATGGAGAACAATGACAATCCCTTGTTCTGGTTTGTTCTCGGTTTCACTTTGATGATTTCCTGTTTTCACATAGCACTAGATCAACATGTTGAGTCCCAGAGAAATTAAATTTGTCTCCAATAAGTCTTTTTTTTTCTTTTTTCTTTTTTTTTTTTTTTTTTACTCAAACGTAGATGAAGCTGTAGATGAATGATGAAAGAAGACAATGGCGATTTTTTTCCCCACCTTTTTCACAGTCAGACAGACGATTTAGGCCATGTCTCTTATTCAGTGTCTGCTTTGCGCTCCAAAGAAAACTTTGATGGAACTTCTTCCTAGGTTTCCAGATTTTGGAGAAAATCGAAATCTAGATCCATATTGTTATCTGCGGGACTAGAAGACACATACACATAAGTGGCGCCTCAGAACTGAAAAACAAAATATGGCGTGGATTTCATGCACAGAAGTTAAGATAAAAACCTACATGAAGACAGGGTTTGGATTGAAGTCCACAGAAGCATTTAATGCAGTATCCATTCCTTCTGGAGGGAGGGACTCTGATGGACTGAATGGTTGCTGGAAAGAATGCCTGAAAGAAATAGCAGGAAGCGCTATAAGCTAAAACCACAGATTAATTCATGACCAGTTGCAGCGTAAGATACAAGCTTCACTCGATCAAAGGTTGCAAATTGTCATGCTTTGGCATAATAAACTGACACTGATCAAATTACAAATCAAAGGCCTCATTATTTACTCTTTGCTTTTCATGTCAAGATATAATTAGGTCTAAATAAGAAATAAGTATATGAAATAGCACCACAAATATGCATCACAGTGAGTAGTTGACTTGTCTTGTAAGTTATTCATAAGTTTTCTGTGCTTCTATTAAGAAGAAATCTTAAAAATGACAAAAAAAATTACTAAAAAATACTTCCTCACTCGAACCGATTGTCTAAGGACAGAGGGTGTCACTCCCTGTACACACTGTAAAGCCCTCTGAGGCAAAATGTGTTTTGTGACTTTGGGCTATACAAATAATATTTGATTTGATTTGATTTGATTTGAAATCTGTTACCTTTGTTTTGCACACAATGACGCATGAGTAAAGTAAATGAGCCAATAAAGTCAAAAGAAAGCAGACTAAGTGTGCTACCAGCTGTTACATAATCTTTTCAGACAGATCTGAAATAATTAGGGGAGATGTAACTTTCTACTCATTTGCAATGTAATGTCAGCTGGGATAGGAATATTCCTCTCAGTTCAGGTTTTACACAGTTTTAGCGAGATACTGGAGCAAACATAAAATACTTGATGTCACTAAACATAACGGATGACCATATTGTCTGTCTTTTACAGGAGCCATAATTGATTGCATGATTAAGAATAAAGATTTTTACCTTTAATAAGACATAAAGGCTATTGCTGTACTTTCAGAGGTGGACTGTGGCATTACCACTGTTACAGTAAAAAGGCATGTGAAAGGACAGTTCCAGGGAATATGAATGACAGGAAGTACGTCGGGTGGTATGAAAAGAAAATGAAAGAGAGAAATGTGTAGATGTGACACTTACACAGCTAAGCCAGTGTGAGGGCTTTCAGAGAGAGGTGCCATAATGGGTGGTGGTTGTGTGGCGGCTGAATCCCTGCACACACACACACACACACACACACACAAACACGATAAACTCCTATGCTTTTACTTTAAGTGCATTAAATGACACGGTGTATTTGTAAAAACAGCTCCTTACATGCCGACTTTAGTATGGAGAGACACAGGGATATAACCCCCAACAGGCGAGGCTTGAGGCTCTGTTTTAGACAATAGCAGAAAAGAAATGTGTTAATGTCTGTTCTCGCTTTAATGTCAGACGACCCTGTGCATGAAAACCATTACCTGTGTAGAATTTTTTGAAAACTTCATGCTTAGGAAACTCGGGGTACAGGTGTGTTATGTGGCCGATGTCCCGGATGCGGTCACCAAGGCTTCGGATCTCAAGGTCTCGCTTGGTGAAGGGCTGGATGTTCTGGATTTTTTGTCCCCCATCTAGGAGAAAAAAGTGATGACGTGTCAGTTCATGTGCAAGTGTGTGTGAGAATCAGGAGAGAGAGTGTCAGTGACATACTGTGTCCATATTATTTTCATTATCATTATTATTATTATCATTATTAGCAGTATTAGTAGTAGTATTACTAGTATTACTAGTATTAGTATTTATCTTTACCATCCACTGTTTCGTGTGTGGGACCCTAGAACTATGTAAGACTTAACAGGCTGCTATTACTATGAAACATTACATAAATATCAACATTTAACATACTGCATGTATCTACAGATAAGATTTTTGATCGTCTTGGTCATTTTCAAAATAGACTACTGTCGTAAAAATTGATGCCAGTTTAACAATAAAATGTCCAAATGCAAAGGTCCAAAAAAAATAAAATTAAACCATTGAACTCAGCCAAACTGGGACCAGGACTTACTTTCAGAAGCAGACACATATGCAATGGTAATTCCGCCGATCTCAGAGTCACTAAAGCGAAGCAAGAACGTCCCATTGGGCCTCTCTTTGAGGATCAGGTGTAGATGCTGCTTTCCGATGAAGCCAAATATGAGCCTATTGGAACAAGACATTGGAAACTCTTGTCATTATAAACAGACTGCAGCAAGCAGCAAGTTGTTAATATTTACTTTTGAAATAGCAGGGGGGGAGGGGGTCCCCTCACCCTTCACTCCAGTAAGTCTTCAAGTGCTTTTTGGTCAGCTCCATCACCCCCTCAAACCACTGCCAGAAAGTGAACGGTCGCCCTGGGAGCACTTCCTGTGAGATTAAAAGGCACTGTGAGATTTGAGTGTATGTCAACCTGTGTCTGTCTGTGCGAGAGGACATACAGCTGTGTGTACCTTATTAAACTGGGCCCAGGAGACCATCATGTTGCTGAAGTCGTCTGCAAAGTCAGGCTTGTCAAATATCTTCTGGGCCAAGAAATGCTGGTTGTAGTGGTCCAGATTGTGTTGTGTCTGGACCTCGGAGGTGAATTTACTGTTGAGAGTGCTGTACATCATCCTCCACGGCACACGCTCAGGCACCACGAATGGCACTCTGTCCTGATGGCAATGACAAAGAGGCCGACAAGGTGAGTACACTGTGTTGCATTTACAATGATGTCAGTGGAAGGTGACTAACATCGCAAATGGTTTGTGTGTTTCAGTGGTTGGCCATTTAAAAAAAATAGAAGAGACCACTTCGGACTATTTCCAGTCAACACTTGGACTTGGGTTGACTGCCAAAGCAAACAGGAAACTTGTCCACAGAGCTTGTGTGCACATTACTGTAAGTTTGTGGCTCATTTCCAACTCCGTATCATAAATTGTTAATGCTGCATATTATATAATAACATTTTGTCTGATAAAGCCAACCAGGAGACGTGTGTGTGCTGATGTTTACGTATTGAACAGGATTTGTGCAAACTCTAGTAGTGTGTAATATTCTTTATTGGCAGCAGTGACGTTATCTTGCCTACAGCCTATTTGCACAGTGATTATCCTCCTCTAATATTGCCTTTATGGATAGATCAATAGACCCTTTTCACAGCTGATATTATGACTCGCCATGAAAGGAAAAGCACAACTGTAATTGATAACATTAAAAATGACTGCATTCCATTTAGGTGAGTTAAGGCCCTTTCACACCGACACCACCACACTCTGAAACCCATTATTTCCAATGGCTCGCATTACGCCATGATGGCTTTTCGCTACATTGAGCTAAGTGGGTCATGCTGCACTGCTCGCCACAGACAACGATGAAGCCACAACGACTGCAGTTCAGATTGCTTTGCGTCTGAAAGGTCCCCGGTTTGAGGTCCTGTTATTGTGTATGCTGGCTCACTGTCACTGTGTCATGAGTTACTGGAACAATTAATGGAACTGAGTTGTACTTGTGCTTTTCATATTACACCAAGTCAAAAAGGTCTACGGTATTGATAGTCTGGCGCATAACCCCCCTGTAAGTGTTACTCAGTGAACTTTAGAGGCGCTGGCAGGTAGATTTTGTTACCCTTGGACAGAGCCAGGCTAGCTGCTTCCCCCTGTTTCCAGTCTTTGTGCTAAGCTAGGCTAACTGGCTGCTGACTGTAGCTTCATACTGTATTTGAGACAGACAAGTTTGGAGGGTGGCCTGGTAGCTGGAGAGGTGCTAGCTCACTTCCTGGGCACTGCTGAGGTGCCCCTGAGAAAGGTACCGAACCCCTAACTGCTCCCAGGAAACCGCTACACGTGGCTGCCATTTACTCCACAATCTCTCCACATTTGCATGATTGTGAGCACACTGAGTGTGTATGGTTGTATTCCAGGTAAAATGCATGTAAAAACTTGAGTGAAAAAATAATTTCCCCTCGAGGGATCAATGAAGTATCTATAATAAAATAAAATAAAATAAATATGAGAGTGGTACTGATATTCTCATTATATCTCATAGTTTGTCTGCTCAAATGTATTTTAATCTAGATACCATCTGTGAATGGTGCAGATGGCTCTCCTCCTCCCTTGCTCATATGTTGGCACTGTTATAAATCATACAATTTTTAGACCTCTATATTTCAAGCTGATACTTTTCGACAGGCAATTCAACCATAGTATTTGGGACGTGATATGAAAATAGCCGCATGTACAGTTAGAACCTTTGTACTACTGGCATATAGGTTATTTTTACTGAACTGGAAAAACCCACAACCCACTATGCAGACTCAGTGAAGGGAAGTTGTGCAGCATCTATTGACAGTGTGGCAGCAGTGTACGATAGCTAGTTAAGGTGCATGCCATAAAACTGCTGCTGGGCCTGGGCTGATTCTTGTCTGCCATCAAATAATGGCAACAATCCCATCGCTACCTTTGACAAACGATCTTCCTGCTCGAGTTTGTCAAGCCAATCAGATCCTGGGTGGTCCATCACAGACATAACCCCCGTGATGTCCAGGGAGACTGATTTGAAAGTTTCCATCAACAACCTTCTGGCTTTATTCCACCACTACCAGACTCCTGTCTTCATTCGGCCCCATTACTTTATGAAAATTATTCACGTCTTTCAAGTGTAATTTCTAACTTCCTTCTCTCTTGTTACCCTCAATAAATATATTTACACCTCTAACTGATCTCTTCTCGTTGAAATACCTGTCTTAATCCACTCCACTTCACTTTCTCTGTTCTACCGCCATCCCTGTATTTTAATGTCTTTGTTCTTTGTTGTTAAATATGCTTCATGTAAGTTGATGCCATAAGTAGCTGCACAGCTGACATGCCATAGCCTGCAGCTGCATCTCAGGAGAGCTGTTGGGTTTAGGCTTATCTGCCTCAGTTCACCAGAGTATAGTCCCTGCAGTGTTTTCATATGCTTTTGTTTATGAATGATCACAATACCCACACACACAGATTCAACTGAATAGCTGACGTCAGTCTCTGTGGGTTTGGGAGGGCTCTCTGGTGTCTGCAGTGCTCAGATTCTTGTTTTACACCATTAAACATAATATAGAGGATTTATTGTGTATTTTAATTCAAATCAGTATAAGTCACCCTACAATGTGATATACATTTAATTATTATATTGCATTTCGTAAGCACCAGTTTCTGTCTAGGATGCACCTGTGGGTTTCGTAGCCTACATTCCTTTACTGCAGGAAGTTATTAACATCACTGTCTTGTGCTAAGTTTGGTGTTTCCTCGGGGAGTGATGAAGTTAAAATAAAAAAGAAACAACAGGAACAGCTATTCTCTTCTACGAAAGGTTAGAGCATAGGCGCCAACATTAACGCCGCACATGTTTACATTCCCAGAGTAATCTATTCCACATGAGTTGGCTGACTAAAATAGAGTTCATAACGACACAGACAAGCAAACCGCATCGCTAATAACAGGAAAGCAGATGAACAATTTGGCACTTACTGGTTCGGAAAAGGCACAATCCCATATGATGGTCGCTAGAGCGTTGTTGTCTTGACTACCGTGGACAATGACAACCACTGGCAGCGAGATCATCTATAATATGTGATACAGACATTTTTATTAAGCAACAGTGTGTAAAGACCAGTTAAATAGCAGGGAGAACAACAGGTAGGGCCAAACCTGTATTCTGTAGGGTTTGTCACAGCCTGTGATGGTGATCTCTGTCGAAAACAGAAGAGCAAATTTCTCCTCTGTCACAGACTCTGATCCCTTTCTGTCTGCTCTCTTGATCTTCTTGATGGACTGTTAAACCAAAACAAGAGTTTTGAATTTGTTAGCAAGGCTAAATAATAATTGAATCTAGGCTGAGAAATCTAGAGGGGTACAAACCATATTCCTGAAGGTGGCACATGTGCTCTTGCTGGATGTGTTGTGCTCTAGGATGGCGGTGTTGTTGATCAGTTCTCCGACATTATCACTGAAAGGAAAAACAGAAAAGGGTACAGTGAGTGCCACTTTGTACGAGTAAACCAGTTTTTACAGAAATGTTCTATAATTATTAATACAGGGTGCTGAGTATGAAAATGAAAATGTGTATCGTAAAGCTTTCGCGTTATCTAGTTATTTCAGAGTCGATCACTAGGTCTTTATCCAAGTACAAGTGAAATAATAGCAAAACAAATCCAAAAATACCCTTTACAGATTTAATCCTCCTGACATTGTGCAGTACTCCATGTTGCTCTGTTATGCTGTCTATATGGCATGACTCACCCTGGTACACTGCCAAGGCTCCTGGCCTGCAGTTCATTAATGATTTGCGCCTTCAGCACAACAGGCTTCCCGGGAGCTACTTTCTCCCCCAGCAGATATCGAACAGTAGTGGAGAACTTTGACTGGGTCTTAATGACCTGGGGGGGCTGTTTGTCCACTATAAGAGAGCTGAAGGAGTCACGGGTGATGAGGAAGAGAGGGAAAAATTAGTGAGACAAAAGAACTTTCTTTCACAGTTCAACTATTTAAAAAAACATAGAGCATAGACATATCGTAAAGAAAGCAACGTGGCTGTGTTACCTTTGGATCAAGACCTGCAGGAGTTTCCCAAGCCTTTCCTGGAGGTCTGGAATAAGTTCTCCTGTCAGCATCAGTTCCTGTCTAAGCTTCCCGTTTACACCAAGTAGCTGTTCACACCTAACCGCAGAAATAGGTCAACACCGAGAGTGAGCAAGAATTAAAGACTAAATATGAATAAAAGGTCTCAATTCCTGGAATCCTCTGGGCATTGGTTCCCAAACAGTAACCAGGAGAGAAACTCTGACACTGTGGCAAATAATAAATGACAGAACGTCCAACCAACCAACTGAACAACAGACCGACAGTGCCAACCCTACAGCCGCTCTGCTAGTAAAGCTAGTGTTTCAACCGATAGAAGAAATTACTCAGATTAATCAACCATGAAATTAACAGTTAAAATGTAGACTGCAAGGCATCCATCCAAATGTGCTCCATCTAATTAAATGTTTAGTTGGGAGAAGTTTTAGAGGTGCAATAATAGTGTACAATACATTAGACCTTTAAAAAACAGATCTGGTCTTTCAGAACTTTCTTATGTGTATTATTTAATTAGGTGTGTCCTTTTATTAAACTGGATACAAACAATACAACACAGAGGCAGTCCGTCCAAAAAGTAACACGTAGAGTAGAGTGCAACTCACCAGGTCTGCAGGGGGTTTAGGTTGTCATCAAAGAGATGTCCAATGGTGGCCTTGTGCTGCTCCCACCTCCACGCCTTCAGCCTGCTGATAAGTCGTGTCTGACACTGCTCCAGACAGTCCACACAGTCCTCCAGCAGCTGGGAACACTTCTACAACAACCAACATCCAAAAACATTACACTGACACACATGGGCAAACACATGGATGCATGCGTATGTCAATGAATATCACATAAAAATATCAGAAATATCACACCTTCATATCACACCAAAGCATGTTATGACACAGGGAGCTTCACATAATTTATGCATTACAAATGCATAAATTATGCATTTAGCAATTATAATGCATTTTTATTCTATAATATGCGACTCTGAAATGGTGTCGCCTACCAATCATTCATTTTGTCTGCACATCATTTAAAGTCTGTGTACAGTAAAAAAAAAAGTGCTCTTAGTTTGTCAGGCCAAAGAAGAAAGTGTTAACCACTCAGTGAAATTATTAAATTATTAAAAATAATATTTATGAAATTAGGTGTCAAAATCTGGTAAAAAATCAGCAGCGTTCTCAGGTCCAGGACTGTGGGGGCGTGTCCGCTGAGTGTGCTGAAGCCACGCCCACTCATGGGAGCAGTCAAGGAGCAATTCTGAAGCAACTGAAAGGTGTCCGATGAGTACAGAAAATGACACGACTAACGTTGAAACACTGAGCGAGATGAATTCATCTCTATCTCTCTGCTGGGGGTGCAGGGATATGCTCAGGGTGGCCTCAGCGTGTCATCGAGCCACCCTTTAGTAAAACTGTTTTAACCTCTAACTCCACATTTCAGTAATCATTTGGCTCCCAGGATCAGCAGAAAAAGTCTTTAAACTATATTAAAAATGCCCATTAAAAAGTCTACACTACAGTGAGCATATTCTCACAGCTTCAACTTGCCGTCACAGTTAAAGAACTACATTGTCTCAGAACCTACGTATTCCTGCACCGAAGCACAACTGTGATATGCATGCTGCTGCAAATCTGAAGGCAAGGTAGTTCAGTGAGAATATGACCATTACAAGCGTCATGTGGCTAAAACACCTTTTTTCCGATGACCCATGTCCATAGCAGTGCTTTGCTCCAAGTCTTGACCGGGATTTCTGTCTGCTTCTCTAAACTGGGTTCATGCTGAAGTACCTCATACAACCCTCTTCAAAAAACTTTTGTATTCATCCATAAAAAAGCCAAGAGACATACTTAATGAGCACCAGAAGACTAAAAACAAAAACATTGTCCTTATGACAGCTGCATTTTGATGAAAAGCTTCCTGAGAACTAATTCCACTGTGTAATTTTGGCATTCATAGCAGAAGCCACTGCCAGGCTTACCGTGGACATTGCTTTCACACTGTACTCCAGCTGCTGGATTTTGGTCTGGAGTTTCTGGATTTCTGAGTTTGTGGGATTTAGTCCGTTCTGCTGGACGGGCCCTGTGCAAACAAAAAGAAGATATCATGTTCTGAGTTCAGTTTACAGTACAGGACAGGACAGGGCACAATTATGAGAACCTTTTAATTTTTCTAACATGAAAATGAAAGCACCAAGTAAAACTGAGTCACTTGTGGCACAATGGAAGATACAGTAAATATAATTAACACATATACAGGTGTAACACAAAGTAATTGAGTAATTTAACAGTTTTTTTTAAAATAAGGATTAACTGAGAGAAACAATAATAATAATTAAAAAAAGAATAAAGAGGGTTGAAAAAGACTATTCTCACTCAAAACTAAAACTTGAAAATAAAATGAAAACATAAATTCATCTTTAAAATGAGGAATTAAAATAACCATTTTACAATTTAAGCTCCAGTTACATCAGTAGAGCTTATTGCTGCTCAGCACTGCAGTGTGGCTGTTTAGGTATAAAGGAGGGTGTTACGGGAGATGTGTTTACCTTGTGTTTGTGTCTCTCACCTTGTAAACCCTCGTACTTATCCCTCTCCCAGTTGAGTTCCTCTTGCAGCTGGTGCCTCTTTTGCCGGTTTTCTTGGGCCTCCAGCACTTTCAGAACCAGGTGATCTACATCCTGCATGTTGGGGAAGGAAGACTCGCTACTCGGGTAGTCAGGGTACCGCGGAGGGTTGGGCATCTGAGTGGGCTACAGACATGAAACAGAAATTAATACACTTGCAAGGAGCAGAACTTGTCACAGATTATTATTAATGATGTCCTCAAAAATATATAAACTCTGTTTTTAAAGGTGCTATATAAATAAGTTGTTATAATTGTTGTTGTTGATGTTGTTATTGAACTTTTGCAGAAGGAAAACATGTTGGAAATTAGAAGAGTTCATAAATTAACACTCCCCCAAAAAGTCTGCAAATCAAAAAGTACAAAACTACTACTATAGTGCTTTGGTACAAGGTATTTTGTTTTGCTTTGCTTTTGGATTTTTAAGGTTATCCCTTTTCCTTGTGTGCCTACGTATTTGTTATTACATCTACTCGTAATTTCAGAAGGCAATCCTTCATCAGCTATATGTAGATATAGATCAAACAAATTATTACCAACCTATAAGGGTGAAATAGACGGTATTTGTTGCAAACGATCTTCAGAATCAGACAGAATTGGACTCACAAATGTAAGCTTTGATCTGTGTCGTCTTCCTCTTTGATTTTAAGTTTGGTGTCTGGAATTTCACCTTACCGTTCTGAGCAGAGTCCTCTCCTTCCTGAGGATATCCCTGACCATCACTCCAAACTGGAGAGGGTTCCGCTGGAACATGGTCTATAAGGAAAGCACGTGTCTCATCAAATCTAAAAGAATGGCTCATATTGTATCAGTGGAACTATGAGTATGCAGTAGTTTATTCAGCTGTTGTCAATGAAAGCACACCTGGCAAATTGCCTATATTTATGTTATAACCGGTTGGCACAAGCGAGTTTGCGCAGTTCTGAATTACACCATGACTTGAAGAGACTGCACTCAACTGCATCCTGCAAAGAGCAGGCAGGAGTGACACTGTCCTACTGAAACCTGTCAGGGACTCAGACAGGAACCTTGACCCTGTTCTGGGAGCTTCTAAGTGACACAGTCCCCATACCATGTTCCTGCTGATCTGCATCAGCTTCATCCTGTCCACCACGTTGGCGTTCTGCTGAGCAATTGTTTGCAGCATGCTGATGGTTTGCTCCAGCAGAGCCTGTGACTGGCCCTTCTGCTCCATGTTTTCCATCTCAAAGTCATCCCTGTGGGCACACACACAAGCATGCATATATAGTTGTGCATCTAAACACAGCACACATGCATACACTGTATACTGAATATGCAAGCATAAGGCATCTGTGTAATTGTTTGTGTGCACTTGTAGGTGTTTGTGTGTGTGTGTCATACCATCTTTGGCTCTCGATCCAGTCAGCCAAAAAATGTCTGACTTCAATGGGGAAGGCGGTGGGAGGATAGAGGCTGTTGATAGTTTCATCAGACAGGCACTGTATCATTTGGGACATGTGACTCCACTGGGCCATGATCAAGCAGGGCTAGAAAAGTCAGAGGAAAAGTACATTAGGCCCCAAGAAGGGCTGAATATTTCAGCAAGTGCTGGCAAGTGCTGATACACAACATATGTATGATGTTAAAGGAATGTTGAGGAGTTGTGAAACCGTCTGACTTATGCGTGTATTTTAACCGTTTTTGGAGATCAATGGTACAGAGTAATGAGGTATATCAAGTTGTGGAAACTCTGACAAAACCTGTTAGACTTGTTAGTACAAACTTTTTTGTTTTGTTTCCCCCCCCCCCCACAAGATTTTTCGACTGTCAGAAAACCTGCAAAACTGCTATTATATCCTGCAAGCTTTATCAGCTTCCCACATGTGGTGAAGCACATGATGTGAACGTTAAACGTTTTCATCGTAACATGAAGGTCAAGCCGTTAATCCCTATACTTCTGAACGTGTAAAACATTTCCCCAGTTCCCAGTCCAACTGATCAATCATCTTTCAATCCCGTTTTTTTCTTAACTTAATAGTTTCTTATTGTCTTGAATTCGATTTTTGAATGGTGAGATAAGAGATAATTTAATGAACAAGAAAATACCTGGCGCCATGCCTACTATCACACTGAAAAAATGGGACAATGCCTAATTATGATGCGACTAAACGAACTCATGTGTCTCTCAGCAACTCTTGCCAACACGTTTGCCTGTTGTTACTTAGCTATCTCAAATATTCCCACTGTGGAAGAAAAAAACAAGTCGTCCAACATTCTGGATACTTCCAAACTCAGTCAGGAACTCATCAACAACTGACTATTTATGGTTACACAGTTAAGATTTGGTGGAGGGCTCTGTGAGGGAATTATCTATAAACCCAGTCAGTGCGCAATGCAATCACAATGTGATTAGCAATCTAAAAAAGCAGATAGAGCAGACAGCTGCAGTGCCCGAAGCTGGATTATGAACTGCATGGCCAAAACAGGCCAGACCGGCCCTTCAAAGATTCCAATGGAACTATCCATCCCTGTGCCACCCTCTGCCAAGCTGATGGATCGTCAGAATTAAATTCACATGCTGGTACTTGTTTGTTTTGAAGCAATCATCTTCATTTTTGGAAACCACAGTGTGAACATGGAAATCCAGGCTGTGGTATTTTTGTTTTGTTTTTTTCTTGCTTCAGCCCTGCAATCTTAGAGACAAACGTCTGGGCACATCAAACCACAGAGCTGTTTGCCTCGCTCGTCAGTGACACTGCACCTCTGCCTCAATAAAATGCTCTGCACGGTTCAATCAATAGCTTTGGTGGCTACACAAGAGCGGCCCAATGAATAATCAAACCAATGCTACTGGTATGCAGAAAGGAGGGCTGAGTTCAGGCCTGCCTGGACTGTGTGGGCCGCTCATATGCACTTTGTATTGGTTTTAGATTTTGGTTCATATTTGTATCTATGCAGCAGCACAATGTGCACAAGGGCTGGATGACATGGGTGTTGTCATTAATAAATGTTCTCTCAGCCATATTAGTACTGTAGTCTCATTGTTCATTGTTCAGTTAAACATGATAATTAGAGCTGAGCAAGCAAAAGGCCTTACTTCAGCAAATGTTTGAATGGTTCAAACCGTCACGGCACGAAGCCACATCACCACAAACACGCACCCAATGGCAAGATGAGTTTGATTCTCCAGCAGACAGTACGGGGCCACGTGCTGAGGAAGTATTCAGGGTGTAGATCTATCAACATATCAGTCCTGCTGCCTTCAGGTGCTGTAGGGATTTCATGAACTAAAGGAGATGTCATATAGTAAAGTATCAACCACATTCATTCAGATCAGTGCAGGATGGGGCACTGACTTTTCTGATTTAACCACATTAAACTTATTTATTTTCTGTGATGAGAGTTATTTAATTGGTAATTAATAATTTAGTATATGATGTATCAGAGCTGGTGTGAAACTCAAAAAAGACATGGATTTTGAATGGTTTTATTAGGCTATGATTCCTCGTGGGACTGGAGCTTGAAGGTGCCGGTCAGTTTTACACAAGCAGAGCAGTCGTGCAGCCTCTTGTAGCAAGGAAAGGGTACAATGAATGGAAACATTGATCTCCCGAATCTCTGTGAGGCAACTCTGCGAGTACTCCATGGGCCAAGGCATTGGCTATTTAATGACTATTCAATGAAACATTGTATTGGATCAACAAGAGCAACAGAATATTGTGACAGCTGGGATCAGGTCACAACACAAGATGCATCGGGCCAAGAGGCATAGAGACAGCAACCGTAACACTAGTTTTGGCCTCCTGAGGCCTCCTCCTACACTAGTTTTGGCCTCCTGAGGTAATATGCTCTCCAGCTGTAGAAATGGTTTCTGATCCAATCCAAAGGCCTTTCTTTTTGGAACCAGAAAGTGTGCAGCCAGAAATTTTAGTAGCAATGTAGCAGCACAGTTTTGCAATGATCCAGATGAAGGGTTAGGGTTACACTATGTAATGTAGTAAGACTTTGCATATTTATTTCAAATACTTCATTTCAAAAAGTAGATTTAAAAAATGCTATATTCATATAGAACATATACATTTATATAGAATATATAAATATAGAATAGAATACTCAATATTGAGACAAAAACTTGTTCAGTTCAATGTAAATATAAACCAGTAGGTCAATGTGGTCTCACCCTTTTGTCAGGACTACAGTTATCTAAATCAAGAACATGAGTACATGTCCCTGGAGTACAATAAATCTCTTTTCAGAAATATCTCTGGTGGGAATCAGCTTCCTCCTTTTATGCTGTTTGGCCTTACAAACCCACACAGACCACGTCCACTTCCATAAGGTCAACTGAGGCAACGATTGTTTCTTTTCACCATCTCCCATCTGGTTCTTTGGTTACAACTAAGTCGAAAATAAGCAAAATGAAAAAAAACAAGGTATCGAGGACTTGTGTGGTTTATAATGGACAACATCGTGCAACATCTGTGTTTATACAGTGCACTGTGTTACAAAATCATTTCTACTGGCAGAATGTGTTTGAATAGTGTTCATTATTTAGATTTGTATTTATTGAACACTAGAAGTGATTCATTAGGCTTAGAATGATTCAGGTTAAATTTAAATGAGGCTATGCAAGCTACGCTCATATCAAAACCAATGCTCAGAAGTTATCAGCATCACATGTGACTGAATATAAATGAGGATCAATAATGTAAGTGTTTCTTGCTGACAGACAGGCTCTCCTCTCTCTGACTTTAACTGTAGTCATAATAAAAGTTAATGGGGGAAAAGTTGTTTTTGGTCCTGCCCTAGCGAGGATAAAAGGTTACAGATAACGGATGGATGTTTTTAGTCCTTTTGTTGCTGAGGAACAGTAAACAAACATTTTTGACTCCATCCTGAATCAGAAAGTAAATCAAAAATAAATCTTGGAAGTGATGCTCGAGTGTAATTAGTCTTCACTCTGGTATGCCATGTTGGTATGTGTGTTAAAGGGGCGTGTTGGCAGGTAAAAGACTTCTGCGTATGCTCGCTCGCTTCACCTCAGAGTTCCCTCCTCGATCCTCAGAGCAGAAATAAGAGCTTTGAGGCAGCCAGGAAGACGGCGGACCAGAACGACTTCTGGTTTAAGCCGGGATCAACGAGTAAGAAAAGACAAATAAACATTGAATTTCCTGAAGTTGCACTGAAATGGCGAACAGGATCCACTTGCAGTGGACAGTTTTGCATATAGACTGATTCCAGTCTGAGCATTTTAAAATGTAGTGAGGGGTTTTGTGGCTAATTCAATTGTAATTTGTAATTGCTTCCTGAACTAGATCCATTTCCTTTGTGAGTTGATACTGATGCTTGTTTGAGTGTTGTCTGAAATGCTGTGTTGCTGCTGTCTGGGCCAGTTCTCTTGGAAAAGAGATTTTGTATTCTAAACAGGACTTAAATATGAGTAACAAAGGCGACCCGACATCTTCTGCAGACTCTGCATGCACAGGATAAAGTGGAAACAAACAGATACACGCTGCTGTATCTTAACTTATGATAAAATGAATGAGTGATTTAGAAACCCATGATATTTACATCATGACATTCTGTTTATATCACGATATATGATAAAATCTGTTGAGGTATAGAAAACCACACATCAGGTGTCGGCTGATGTCACTGCATAATGGGAAGTCAAACCAGTACTGGCCATTTTTCACTGGCATTCTCAGAAGTCAGTGTGGGGGAATTTGAATTCTTAACGTAGAAACAAAACTTTGTGCTACCTAATTTGTTAATATATATTATTGAATGAGTACTTGATGTCCTGGAAAGCACACCCTGCCGGGTCAATTCCTAAAAATCACAATTCAGAAACTTTAAAGCTTCTGAAATTCCCAAGATCATCAAGCAGCAGTGACCCACGACACAAACCCAACAGACTGTGCTCTCGTTGCAAATGGAGTTACTTCCTCCCAGACAACGCCAATTTACTGAACTAGCAGACCAAATTTTACAAGTCTAATGTCCAAAAATTCTTACATCATATAAATCAAACTGAACTTCCCTAAATTTTGTGTTCTGCTGGCAGCGTGAGCATGCCTCAAGTCATGTCAGTTTTATTCATATAGCAAAAAATCAAGAATTTACTATCTCTACAGCATACAACATCTTCTAAGTTTAGACCCTCAAGTCAGATACAAACTTTCTAAAACTTTAACAGGGCTAAGAGAGGAAAGGCCACAGAAGGACAACGGGGGAGGAAAACAAACCTCTCTCATATTGTAGATTTTCATGAACATATGCGTCTTATTTGAATTTTATCATCTGTCTCTCATTCATGCCAATAAATTGACGCCATCTGTTTCAATCTGAAAGGAAAAGGCCTCCTTTCTTTTCATCAGGTACAGAAGGTAGCGGCGAGGAAATAAAATGGAAAACAGCTGCTCAGCTCAACTCAATATTATTGAACAGGAAGCTTTCTGTCACATGAATCATTTTCATATCAGATCCTGGTCTCCATCACTCACTTCTAGGCAACAGATTGTTTTAGATTTTCGTGCATCAACCCTCTCACGCTCTGGAAGCAGCAGCTTCTGCTCTGACTGAGATGTATCCTGACATCAACGGTGCTGCACATCCACACGTAAAAGCGAAATCCAGATTTTATCACTTGAGTGGGCAAAATAAAAACATAAATAACTGGACACGCTGTCTCAACACGTCCTCGGGATTGCTAGTCTGCGCTTGCAGGACGACTATCCCTCACTGTAGTCTTGCAGCCAGTTGCACTGTCACACTGAAGTTTACCAATTGTGTCATTAGCATGACTACTGGGTGAAAACGTAGAAACTGCAGTGTAAACAGCTGCATGATGGGCCATGGTGTATGATATGAGACAATGTTATGTTATGTAATGTAATGTTAAAATCGAATCAAGTCTGTAAATGTTGAATTTTCATGTCACACAGACATCATTGAGGATCACAGGGTCACTATGTACAGTGGTGATGAAACAAACGTACCCTCTGGGTGGCACAGTGTGCGTTGATGAAAACAATCTTGCTACTGAACTGATGATTACATAATTCATGTTCCACATCATGTGAAACACACTGTTAGGGTGGAGCCTTAGTTTTAGTTGGTAAAACTGAAAAAGACTGAACATAACCACTTGTAAATGCTTGCTTGGCAGTATGAGGATATAAGGCCGACATAGCCTACATCCTTTTTTTTTTTTTTTTGTAACCAAAACATGAGATAGACAACCTCACTTGTTTGCACACTGTTTCCTCACAACAAAACACAAGTTGAACAGGGTTACAGTGTCTAACAGAGGCATAATAAACAGGCAAATAACACTTACCTTCTATTAAATATAGATTTCTAAGGATTGAAAAACGCTCCGGACCGTCGTCTCTTCCTCCTCCTCTGTCTCATAAGTACTCCGAAGATCCTATTGCACATTTCCTGCCCCCATGACTCATTATAGTTACTGTCTCTTAAAGAAAAGACGAATTTATTACCGACCGTCCGTTTGAACCGAGGAGAAATTGACTTTGAGCGCCGAGCAGCTCGCACAGGGCACAGACAACTTTTAACGACGTAGAAAGTAGGTTAGGCTTTCTACTTCCCTGTTACGCACCAATGTGCCACGAAAGGAGGATCGCGCTTTATTTCCTGCCCTCACGTTCAAGTTCACACACGACTGAAACGCGTAGTCACACCGGGGCTGCAGCCAAGGCAGTGTGTCGCACAGAAAATGTCCATGCACTCACGAAGGGCCAGAATAGTCTACGGTGGACTGAAAACAGCACCTTATCTGTCCTCCAGTCTTCAGCCTGTTTGTCTCTACAGATTACATAATCCCAAAAGAAGTCGCCCTGCTGCGTTTTATGTCTCGGGAATGAAGTCAGTGATCACCAGCAGGTTAAATACTTTCTTTTCTTTGCCTTTCTTTTTTTTTTCTGGCAGTTCTTCTGCCGCCGTTAAAACAGAAACTATAACTTGCAGTGGGCTTGGTAAACTTCCAGTGAACGATTCGTAGGCGGAGTAATGTTGAGTCATTTCACTCGATGCTGTAAACTTCCAGTAAGTCTTTACTGAGCCACATGATACCATATCTGCACATGCCAGCGCTTCAAGACAGGCTTCTTCCCAACGGCACCCACTGTCACAAGAAAATCACCAGGTTTACGTCATCCATGAATCCTCAAGATTACACCTTTCTGTTTTATGGTCGATAGCTGGTGTTTTTGATTTTCATGTATATTTTTTATTATCATTAAAAGCTGTGTAAGTTTACTATTGTGACGTCTTAATATAGACAGCATAGTTGTAGATCACAGTTATTTTTCCTGCTGGCTGCTTTGACTCATTTCCAGCTCCTGCTTTCATTTTTATAAAAACTGAAACTGATGTTTGATGCTGCTGAAAAAAGTTTAAATGAAACTTAAGTAAATACTTTAACTACCCGTTGAGGTACTTGAGGTGTGTGTGTGTGTGTGCGCGCGCGCGCGCGTGTGTGTTTCAACACTATCTCACTGTGTATTAAGCCGCGAGCTAAACCTCTACAGCTGCTTTGCCTACAAAACGCTGTATGCAAGGACAGCAGCGACCAAACCTACGTTTATGTCTATAAATATGGATTTGCATAGAGGATTGCTGCAGCTGCAATGTTAAATACCGAAATAAGGTTTTTATGTATAGTGTGTATATAAAACATACATAAGAAAACGTGTGTGCACATACATGAGATATGTCATGTTGGCGTTTATTGTGTTCTTATTATGTTATGTTGAATTATGAGATACAAATAAAGAGCGCACCGCCACAATCAAGTCGCCTATAGGCTGTTACGTGTATGCAAATTTATGTTAATATATATGAAAACAGGTTGCCCAATAATTCCACATATGTACATTATACATGGTGGCAAATTCACTCTGCTCCTTCATACACACTGACATATTCATGGTGTATGTTTATTATATGCTGTATATGGTATGAACTCAATAATTATGACGTTAACCTGTACTAATAATCACGTACTGTAGGTTTGTATCACATGTTTTATTATTTCCTTTCCATGTGATGAATACAGAGATGAACATAATTTACCATAAGGAGCCACCAGGGGTCATTTTTACATGTAACCGTTCAGTTAGTGCTTTCCTGTCAAAGGTCTTGGAGCTGTCATTATTATTCTATTTGTATTTATTATTTCATTCAATGGATTTGTTTAGTTATTTGTTCATTTTAAAGATCTGTGCTGTGTTTTATAATTATTTCAACTTGTGACACTTTGTTTTACTGTCATATTCTCAATTTAAAACCCATTAACTAGATTTGATGCTGTATCCCATTTATGAACGCTCCACATCTCCAGGCTGAGTCCAGTCATATGTAACACCTCAAAAATAGAATATTGTAGCCTAATTGGTCTAATCAGAACGTCATGTGACAATCCGATCAGTTTGGGTTTGCAGTTACTTATATTGGCCACATGGGGGAAGTATAGACCTGCATGAACCATGCCTCAGCATGTTCAATAGTCTGTTTGAAATTAGGTGCCATCATAGCAAGATCTCTCATGATCATCTGCAGACTACCCAACATGAAGTAAACCTAATCGTGTAAAGACTTTCATGTTAACTCTTTCATGTGTTTCTATCAATGACATTTCTGCGATCAGGGACACTTCTGTTTCTGCCGGTCTTCAGTCTGTTTATTCTCTCTCCTACCTATTTAATGTTTATTTATTCAGTGATCACACTTTAGTCATGTGAGAGGGGGCAGGCTAAGATATTTTACCAGAACATTCCACTTGTCAAACCCAATTTCCTGAGAGCCGTGATTGACCTGTCCAACACAGAAACAATGCAGCTGCAAAGGTTTGATCATTTCCTTTCAAAGAACCTGAACCGTTTCCATTGTGCCATTTTCCCCCTCACTTGATCTCGATTTCAGATTATCTTATTTATCTGGCCCAAAGCTGCGTCAGACTTCATCCGACGACTGTGATTCATCTTTTCTGCGTGCTCTCCTTAGGCCTTTCTGTTCAGGTCTGTACAGAGTAGAAAGACCTAAGGAGAACACAGACAGAGCTGAGCAGATTTGTCAGACTCTGTTACCATGAAGATTAGACTCTTTAGTATTCAGGGCAATATTTGTGATGACAGCTACCACCGTCCAGGAAAGAGCCAATATCTAATGTTAAACGACATCGATCCTGTGCTGCGATGGCGTTTTCTCTGTCACAGCATGCAGCTCCATGGACACGAGTTTGAGAATATCAAGTATAAACTTCCAGTTGAAGACATTAGATGAGCATTTATTGACATTGTCAGCGTTTCGGGTGTCTGCTGGTTGCAGGTTAGGTGTTGAGACGTCCTTTAGCTCTTTGTTTGTGTTATTGTTATTTGTTGCACTACCACTCTGCAGGCCTGTCATCATTTTCAGGGTCCTCTTAGGTAAAGCGCCCTTACTGCAGCTTTGTAACATCTGGAACCAATACAGCTGTGCTGGGTATCTGTGGTACCAGGGGGCTCGGAGGTTGTAGGCTTGGTTGGGGGGTGGGTGGGGGGGTTTGAAGGGTTGGGCTGGTTGCTGCTTTGGCCCTGGGGGTCCATGTGTCCCTGACTTCAAAATAGACTTGATTGCTAACAGCTGGCAGTCCTAACTCACCCAGTGTCAGAGCTCTCCTCTGATGTCAACCTTGTCAGTATCAAGGCCCGGACAATGGAAGGCCAGCAGCACGGTAAAGGTAGAGAGGAGGACTGTGTCCGTGTGAAATGAGATTCAGGGAATGACCTTTTCTTTTTTTTTTTTTTATGAAGGTTGTTACCATAAATAACTTTAAAGTTTGTGTGAAGGAACCTCTGAATAAAGCGCACGAAGAAGAGCTGCATGAATATTGCAAAAAATGTGATATCTGAGTGACGGCAGTGCAAAACTGATACAAAGTGATCTTGAATTATTACAACGTAAAAAACTTAGAATTACCCACATGATCACATTATATAAAATGCATTGGAACACTGATTATTCCCATAGCCTTCACTAATTATCAACCCAGCATTGTATATCGAGGTAGCTATTCTGATAATTAACATGTATATGTTTTAATTGTTGTTAAATGCACTCTTAGTATCACTTTTTATTGAAGCTGTAAAGCAGTGAGGAAAAGTGTGGCGGGCCGTGTTCTGCTATTCACTGCCTAAGTATGAGTAAATAGGACAGCAGCTCATTAGCATCTTTTATTATCCAATTACAAACCCTGCTCGCCTAATTACCTCCAATCAGCAGGGAGAAGAAAATGATTGACTTCCTGGAGGACAGAAATCAGTCAGGACAAAAAGGACAAACTGGTTTTCAGTTGCTTACTGGATGGAAAATGACTCACAGGAAGTCTGAATATGTTAGCATGTATAGATGGAAGGCGGGAGCTACCGTTTCAGTGTCTCCAGCAGTACCATCACAGTGCGGAGGTAAAGCCTTTACCATTTTATTTGTGACGGTTTAAAAGCATGAAACTTCATCTGGTGTGAGATATTTCACTTCACGTCATACCTGTGGTCAGAAATTAGTATGCAAGTTATAAATAAGCGTCTCCGCATCTACCAATGTCACATTTCCACATGGTGTATTCTACCTTTGCAAGGTTATGTTGTTCTGTGGATTATGTTATTGAGTTTGTGACAGGAAAATCTAGGAAATAATTTTTAAACAGCTGCAGAAACGATTATCCTTCATCAGAGGATGAAGGGCAGCCGCTGCACAAGGTTGTGCTTATAACAGAGCTATGCATCATTATTAGACAATTAATTACTCTGTCATCAACACCACCAGCACCACTGTTCTACTGGGATTCAGTCACAGATGTTTTGAGCGCAGCTTTGACACCGCTATCCATAACTGTGGAGTAATACATCCTGTTTCAGACTTTGACTAAACTTTCACTTGTTCGCGCAGAGTTTCTCAGATTTACTTCTTCTTCTTCTTCTTCTTTCAGTTAGTTTTGATTCTTTGAAATATGTCAGGAAAGGCCTGAAATAGCACAGGGCAGGCCGCTGGGACGAGCTGTTGTTTACAGACAGTGACAGATATGAAGGACCTCTGTGCTCTTGGTGCTAGGCCCGGAGCCTCAGGAGCATGCTGCTTCTGTTGCTGTTCTGGACACTGCAACACAATGATAAAAACACACACACACACGCACATGCAGGCCAGCAAACGTATGTGCACGTATAGACACACAAAACACATACAATATTCTCTGTCTTTGTTTTTTTATCCTTTAATGCGCGCACGGCTGTCCTTCATCCTAATGTCTCACCTCACAGATACACACTGGCGACACACACAGCCTCAATAACTGAGAAAGTAGTTGTTTCAAATCTAACACCTTCACCTGGTCTATACCTGTTTCTTTCTTTAATACTGACATCACCTGCTGACTTTACAGCCTACTGTCTGAAGCCAATTCAAGCTAATAAACAAATCCAAAACCTTGTGATGTAGTCTCGTGTGTTTCTACCTTAAACGAATTAGCAATTAGTTTAAGTAACTGTGTTGACCTTAACATTCGGGTCAAACCAGGCTACAGATACTGAGACATCGATGGTCAGTGACGGTCTCTTGACTGCTAAAACCAGAGACAAACAAAAAAACAAAAAAAACAAAGAAATAACCGCAATGCAATATTGACAAATTCTGTTTAATATTGTGTGATACTCTTCTCTTAAAATACAGTCTTTTCTGAGGTAGACCATTACAGTTCAAGAACATTATTATCATTTTTAAAACAGACATCAAAAAAGACATGAAATAAATACTTTCATGTACAATATGCCGCAAAAATGAGGTAGAAATGGTTACAGAAAATGTACAATAACCAAGAACAAAGTTACCGCGATAAACAGATTAAAACATGTAAAAAATAAAAGCTTGTTTTGTTGGACAAACTGTTGGGAGTAGCGGAAGCCATGAATCAAAATATTGTATCTATCTGCGCCTCTAAGCCACCGCTATTATTTCCTTTCTGTGATTACCTGTGAATAATCGCGAGCATTATCTAAACCGTGGCGCTCGGGGCAGAGGCTGGTCTGTAATTTGTAAATGTGTTTTCTGAGACAGTGATCAGTATGCACAGCGGGGGTCACTCTGATTGATCTGGCTGTATGGCATGACTGAAGCCACCAGCTGGAGAGGGATGGCTGCACTGTGATATAGGGTTGCTGGACATCAATCAGACCACTTCCACACACTCCACACAGGAATCGGTATAAGGGGAAGGGGGGGGGTGGGTGGGTGAGTGGGGGGCGGGTGGGGAGAGGATACAACGCCACATGGCCACTGGGGCTCGTGGCCAGGGGGCAATCCAATCTAATGAGATTGCACTGGGGAGAGAGAAAAAGAGAAAAATAATGATGAGGGACAGAGGGAGGGAGAGACAGGGGGGAGGAAAGGGCGGTAGGAAATATTACATCATTCTGTGTATACCTCCTCAGGACCATGGCAACAGTCTAAGACGTACGACCTCTGTACCTGCAGTCCAGTGACCGGGTTTTTCCAGCTTGTTAAAACTGAGCTGGTGGACTGGTGGAAAAGGACGAAGAGACTTGTCTGGATTGTCTACATGTTGGGTTCATCCACAATATGTACACACTGACTGTAAATTTTTAGACTTTGGGATTTGCTGAAAGCTACATATGACGACTCAAACTTTATTTGCGTCCACGTTCCCGTTTGCCTCGTCTTTTTGGATGGGGGTTTTGTGCTCAGGTGTTCGCTGCGAGTGCACGTGTGTATGATTGTGTGCGTTATATTTACATTTCTTCCAAAAAATGACACTTTTGCAGACATGCATATACAGGATATGTAAACACTAAAAGACACGGATAATTGCGAGCAGTTTGTCCAACAAAAAAAGGAATATTTTCTGTATTCTACATAGCATTTCTTGAAGACAATCATCACTCCACCATAAACTACAATAAAGATAAAGGGTAAAAGAACAGAAAAGAAAACGTATTTATATATTCATATATAATAATACATGGATTTATGGCATCAAATATCCTTTGAAATACCTGAATTACATTCAATGTTACTCTTTGTAGCATATTCAAGTTTCTCTCCCGAGGTAAAAGCCCAGCTGTAGTGGGTGTTACAAGACTGTCAGGTTTCTCCTCGCTCCTTTATCTCGCTCCGCGTCGCTCTCTACTAAGACCCTAAGATTACATACATTCTTTAATTTCATATTTCTGAGGTAAAGAAATTCTTCCTGAGCATTTCAAACAAGACTACACACTAAGAAAACAAAAGGAGTAAGTGAAATAGAAAACAGAGATGCTGGGTGTGCAGGTGGGTACCTTTTTTTGTTGGATAAATGGGATTCTCAGGAAAACTGCAGACGGTGAGGAATGTGTGATCGGAAAACAAACGAGTACTGAAGTTAAAGACGACAACCTGGAAATAATAACGCAAGTTGTCGGTGAATTGTACCAATAATTGTGAGTTAAGTGAGAAATATTTCTACAACCAAACATGTCGAGTGTAACTGCAAGGTTAACTGCTGAACTCGAGTGAAGGACAGCAGCATGTTTGGATTTAATAAAAGTATTTTTTTGTAACAGTAAGGAGGACTAACTGTTCTGATTTGGTGAGAAGCTAGCAAGAAGAGCTAATTTATTGTGATTTTATTGTGAGCACCAGTCTTCTTCTTTTTTTTTCTAAATATCACAACGCTGCTGATTATGCATTTGGTTTGACGTGTTTTTGGTCAAAGACTGTGGTTTGCTGAAATGTTGCTGATCCCAAGCCCTTCGTGCTGAATAATTAGTGACAATCCAATGACTAAATCAACATTAAGATAACATGGAAGTAGACTGGCAATAAATAGGATCCTGAGTGTAGCAGTCAAAGGGGGGGATTTTTCAAACCCTGATTATCCATAATCTTGGACCACGTCACCTAGCAACAAATAATTGATTTTGTCCTGGACCAAGGCTAATCAGGATCTCTGAGAGTATCCAAATAGTATATAATCTGATTTTCCCATCGGCCAAAAGACTAATACACTACCCCAGTCGACAAGGCCTATTTATCTTTCTTTTCTTTGGGAAAAATAAAATATTGCGGATATTCATACGGAAACAAAAACAGCACACCATGGCATGCTTCTGCCAGTAAAACAACTCTGCCGTATCATTGAGCTTCTCTTGCTCTTTTGGCTGCATAATCTGATATAACAAAAAAAAAACAACAACAACAACAAAACATTCCCAAGGCTTGCCATGTCAAAGCAAAGACAGGGTCGTAATGCAGTCCGAGTACAGTGACTGGCTGCTTTCTCAGTGGTTATACATCTTGCTCCACTCTATACAAGTGTCCAGTTCTTTTGTGGTGGTGTGTGGGCGCACCTTGCAGAAGGCATTCTCAAAGTCTGTGAAGGCTGGGAGTTTGGAGGAGGTGGGGAGGCCATGCATGGCCCCAGTGGGGGAGGATGCTGAAGAGAGTGCCTGCTGGCTGATCTGAAGCAGCTCCCACACTGAGAAGCCCTCTGTGCGCTGTAGCACGGCATTCAGCTCCCTCTCGCTCAAGCTGCAGCCCTGGGGTGACAGCGCCTGCAGCAGCACCTGCCTGCGCATACCCACATCTGGCAGGCCAACGTGATACCGCTTGGCAAAGCTCCGGTGAACTGCGTCTTGCAGCAGATCTGGCCTGCCAGTGGCACATACAAGAATCACCAGACCTGTGGTCCCCACCTGGGCTTTCTCCAGGGTGGTCAGCAGTGTCTGCCTCAGCCCTTCCTCTTCCATGGCCTCCACTTGGCTGAGGAGCACCACTGATGGCTGCCGTGCCCCTGCCACTTGCAAAAGAGACCCCAGAATGTGCTCTGCCTCAGCCTTCCCTTTAGAGGCCAACATGGCTCCGCTGACCCGGTAGAAAGAAGCCCCCATCTGTGAAGCCAAAGAACGAGTCAACGTCGTCTTACCCCCTCCCCGGGGACCAAACAGCAGGACGGTTCTTGGTGGCTGCACCACTGGACTGGGCCTCAACACCGGCCACAGAATGTCCTCCTCCAGGGCAGTCTTGACGTGAGTAAGCCCGGCCAGCTCACCCCAACCCAGTGCCGGGCTGCAGTCCAGTAACTCCCCATTGACAAGGTCCAACAGTCTGGGGTCTGGGCTCTTCATAGTCTCAATGGTCTGAGGGCATAATGGAGGGCGCTTGTGGGCTTGGGAGCGGTGCTGCTGCTGTTGGATGAAACCCTGCTCTGCTGTGCCATTCTCCCCCGTCATGCCTGCTGGAGGGCTGTACTCTCCTGCTGCCCCATACTGAGGAGACACCAGTGGCTGGGAGGAGGGCTTAGTGGACTTAAAGGTTTGAGGGTCTGTGCTGCCTGAACTGCTGAAGCCATTACCCCGGCACTCGGTTTTGTCATTCACACTGTAGGGTGAGTTTCCCCCGGCCTTCAAGGGGTCATAGCTATATTTCCTGTAACGAGACCCATCCCCACTCTCATCATCTTCTACACTCATCTCAAATGCTTTTCGTTTTAAGGTCCCTCCAGAGTCGGGTGTCCCTAGGTTGGTGCTCTGATAACTATAGCTGCCTCCTACCACTGTGGGTCTTGAGGGAATGGGAGTAGGGGCTGGTAGACCTGAGGGCAGGTAAGTTGCAGAGGGGTGACTGTAGCTGGAGGCAAGGCTGGTCTGGGGAGGGTATGTGCTAGGGGGGTAGTTATAAACAGGTGTGGTAGGGCTGTAGCTGGCCACCAGAGTGGGGGTGGACTGGAGAGTGTGGAGAGAGGCAGGGGGAAGTGCTGCACTGGGTTGGGGACAGTACCCTGAGGAAAGATAGGTGCCATTGTAGCTAGAAGGGTACTCGTTGGAGCCACTACAGGAGCTGCTGCCACTGTAGCCAGAGTCTGAAAGATTACTGTTCACTACGGACACACTACTAACCCCCGGAGGGCCTGCAGATGTGGCTACAGCCTTTGAACCTGAGAGGCTGTCATGGCCTCCAGGGGGCACCAGGGAATAGGAGGCATCAGTGCTGTGCGTCAGTGGCCAGGGCTCGAGCTCAGTCTTCTGGCCGTTAAGGGCCCCAAAGGCCCCCGGCTCTGGGTAAGTGCCCACTGTAGGTGGCCGGTCATACGGTGAGTCTAACACACCAGCATACTTCTCTGCATAGCGCTTCAACAGGTTGGAGGCAGTCAGAGCAGAGATGTCATCGTTGGCCCAGGCGTAGTTGTAGGAGCTGCGGCTTCGGCCAGCGTAGAATTCCGACTTGTGGGCCGGAGAGGAGGTGGTGGAGGAGACGTCCAGGTGCTGCTCAGGCCACTGGCTCAGAGACTGGGCATGCTCTGGGTTCCAGTGCATCTTTAACAGGCCTGACAAAAGAAACAAACACGGAAACCAGGTTATAATTATGGTGAAATTACAGCCATGTCAGAAAATAGGATGGTGGTCTAAAATGGTGATGTAGGAGTGATCTTACAGAACTACGGAGCAATAGTAGAGCATTTGGGTCTTTACTGGAAAATGGTTGTTTTTCTTTCTCTTTCTATTTGTGTTAACCGATGAGCATAATAATTCTCACTTCTAGCATTTTTAGCAAGGTGGCCAATATATAAAACTCATGTTAATTATAGGTGAAATGGCTCAATACACACATTGTTTGTTTATGATTCATGAAGTCTTCTTCTAGCTATTTTCTATTTTTATTTTTAAGTGCTTAAAGTGTGGTTTCATGGTCTGCTTCACTGTGCTTCAACGCAGTAGCTCTGTTTACTTCTCACATAGTACAAGTCAAACTGTTTGGACTACTGCATACAAGGGCTGTCACCACCACTGCACAATTATTGTGGCCAAAAGAATTTATGATAACAATATTATTGCAGCATCTAAGTATTATTTTAAAAAAAATGCTAAAAGTCAAATGTCATCTTTTTTTTGCATTTTTTTGTGTGTTTTGTCTTTTTTTTTTTTTTTGGCAAATGTATTACACTCAAAATGAGTGTAGGGATGACGAGAGAGGCCAAAAAGAACAATTATACTGAGTGTGAACCATGAAACAAAAATGAGAAGAAACAGAAATGATTTTAGAGTTGTAAGACAGAGCAACAAAGCAAATCAAAAATAAAACTAAACTATAGAGTGCAAAGTTCAGTCACTCTTCTCTGTTTTTCCCTCTATCCTGTGCACAGTGACACATGGTCTGAGCCCCTCCTCTCCAAGTAGCCACTGACAAGAAATGGTCTTTCTTTTGTCTGAAAAGGAGTCTTTTTCTGTGTTACCATCACGCATGTGAGCAGAGGGGGCTCAAATTTCCCAAAGTGAGAGGAAGGTAAAGAAGAGGTGGAGGAAGAAAGAGAAAGCTGCAGAAAGAAGAAGAGTGAAAGCAGGTCGGTGGGTTGATGTGTTGTTTTGCAGTTTCCCAGCTTGTATTGGAGTGGCGATAAGATCCTCACTACTATTCCCTGTACTGCTAACATCTGCAGGTCTCCCAGAGGAGCTATTGTTATCTCGCCGTGCATGTTGCTCTGAATGCCTGCTCTCTCCGCCCTGCACCCCCACCTACCACCCACCAATCCACCCACCCACGGTACACCAGAGCTCCAAAAGCCCAGTGGCCGGCTGGACAGAGGGAGGGAGGGGTGGAGGGAGGGGGAAGGAGGGCTTGTGTGTGTGTGTGTGGACAGTGGTGTGGAGAGAGTGAGAAAAAAGAAAGAAAGAGAGGGAGAGAGAGGGAGAGGGGGGAGGCTGGGTTTGGAATTGCAGCATAGTGTGCTATTCATCAGCACAGTCTCCCATGGAACACTGGGAAAGTGGAATGTCTGTTCCTCTGGCTGACTTCAGCATTGGCCGAGGCCTGATTGATCATGGCTGCTACGCACCGAGCACATCGCAGAGCCAACAGGAGAGAGTGCAGTCCAAAAGAGAGATTACATCCCATGAATTGTTTTCGCTCTACGCCCACTGGTGCAAAGCGCAATGTATTTACCCGAACTGGCATTTCTCCTGAAATTACTTCAAACAACTCTTTTGCTGATTTCCGATCTTTGCATGCCACTGTGCTGCTGTGATTTTTCACATTCAAGTTTGTGTTTACCCGATATATCACAGTATGATAGTGATAGAATCGTATATTTCATGGAGACTAGCTCTATTTCTTGCTGAGGCATTAGCTTGACATTCCACACATAGCTTGGCATTATTGAACTGTCACAATTTACCCTGAGGTGAGGACTACTCCAGCCAGAAACAGGGAGGTAAAAAAGGAATATGGCGAAAGCCGTCATTACTGGCCTCTCCGCTGCCTTTCCTTCGGTGGACGCCTGATGATTCATTATTCATGGCTGTCTGCGTGTGTGTGGAGCCGGCCTTCTTATTGCCATTTAAATCAAATCTCAATATCCAGAGCTAGAGAGTGAGCTCTCTCTAGCTCACTCCTAAACTTTGGCCTCTCTCTTTACCCGCTTTGCAAACCTCCCCATGTGTGTTTTCAGATTACGCCTGTTATTTATTCAGTCAGATGAGACCAGCAGACCAGATGGCCATTGGATTATCATGTCCTTCATATTCAAATCCACTGCCTTAAGTTCCCAGTGGCCAGACCAGTTCAAGTACTTCTTTAAGCTTTAGCCAAGCCACACACCCATCACAGCTAAGATAGATGTAGAGGAACATTCTCACAGTCTGTCCACTTGTATTTTTTTTCACAAACATGCTGAAGACATTGTCTTGTCCACACCCAGATGACCACATATTTTTGTGGTCTGACTCACAGGTCTTTGTCCAGCCCGCAGAAACCATATATGTCCTGCAGGCCCTTCCCATCTGCAGCCCAACCAGTTTGTGAGCAGCCCCAATAATGGGGCCTGTGTGTGACAGAGATGGATGAGAGCCCAGGGGAGCTCATAAAACCTGCAGCGGGGAGGGAGGGATGGAAGAAGGAGGGATGGAGGGAGGGAAAAGAGTGGACAGCAGGCGCTTCGTCCTCTCTAAGCGGACTCGGGCGGACATTAGAGGACTCAGTGAGGCGGGCTAACTGCTGTCCACTCCATCATTAGAGTAGCACTAATACAGAATGGACTTCTCTCACACTAGCCTCTTGACCAACGTAATGACCAGCTGCCCATACCTGAAGAACCAATTCACTATGAAACCCGAGAGTAATTACTTTCTATGAGTCTTTTAAAAAAAAAAGTACATTATACTCAATAATTCTCTCTGTATGTACACAGCGAGTTGGATGAGTGATCGGCTGCCATTCACCCCTGATGAACACAGCAGGGCTGCAGTGCAGTTTAGCCATTTCCATGTAATTAGATCTTGCCTTCTGCTAGATTGTGGTTTTTAGAGCAGTAGCACTCCAAAATAAACTGAGCAAGCTCTAATCTACACTTCTACTTAAATCAGAGCCATCATGTAGATTAATTCACTGGAGGGGCAGCAAGAAAGCTAAGATTAGAAGCAGGGAATCAGGACAATGTGGACATGCTGCGGGTAGCAGCGCAATCGTTAGATTAATGTCAATATATGTTGCAGGGCGATGATAGGTTGCAATTAAACTTCTAAAGCGAAAAAAAACGTACTGCGACATACTGCTGCTTTCATTTTGCTTTAGCTACATTTTTCAGCTGCGCCATGTCCCGTTCCTGCCACACCCCCGCCGAGTCTGTCCTACTCACATTAGAGGAGGATTAAAAACCAGCACATCAGTGCATTTGAAAATGCATATCCTGTCCTCATTCAATTATTTTGGAAACTGTTGTTAATATCGGTAAAGCTGCTCCGTGATCCGTTCGCAAAGGGCTCGGAAGATATTTAATATATTTTTATCATTCATAAGCCGCATTGTTGGATTTCTGGTGAACAGCGACCGGTTGTGATGGCCAAGTTAAGTATACATAAATATGTGATGAGGCTGCTTCTCTGCTGACTGATGGCCTTACTTGGCTGCAAGGAGGTTGATATAAACCTTGTGTGTATGCACGTTAAACTTCCAACTGTGTGTGTGTGTGTGTGTGTGTGTGTTTTCGGCCCCAGGAGAGACAGATGTTCTTCTGCTGACCGCCTTACTGTCTGTGCGGCCATTGTGGCGGACGGCCGTCCAGCAGACGTGCGCAGCTCGGACAATCCAGTTGGCCCTGAGACAAAGCCTGAAGGATCCTATTGTCAGGGGCCTGTCTAATTATGGAAATCTTATTAATCTATTCAGCAGCAGTCCACTGACAGCTTTTGTGTCAGCCTGGGATTTATTGAGGGACCTGTGTGAGCTGCATCCTATTGTAGGAGTGCGTGATGAAGACAGTGGCACAGCTCTCTTCAGCAGAAACCAGCTTTATTTTGAGGAGGCCCTGAAATTAAAATTAGACCACTCACGGCTCCGGGGGAGTGTGTTAGGTTCATTTGTGATTTCTGCCCTCATTTGCTCAAATGTACCATCGACAAAGCCACTGAATCTCATGTTGACTAGGTGAAACCGAAGTAGCTCTTGGCCTATAAAGACTGGTAGTACTCTAGACTGTGTTGTGGTTTCCTATAAAAGAAGTATCAGTGGGTGAGCTGAAACGTTATCTTGGCAGGAAGCCCGGAGGTAGAGGGCTCCAGTGCCGTTTTCACAGCTCCCCTGAGGTTGCTTTCCCCTTCTCCCTTCCCGGCACTTTTGTTTTCCCTGCCCCGAGGAACAAAACGGACACGGATGCAACAACCCTTCAGGGACCGCGTGCTATTAAACTGTGCCGATTGTGAGGAGGCCGCTTGTAAACAAGAGCGCCGTGGATCAATCTAATCAGGGCTCTATTCAGGGCTGAGTTCTACCCCCACCAACACACCAGATAAAAAAAAAACTACGTACACCTCACTCCAAGGTGCACCTCCACACAGAGGCACAAGAACATGCTTGTACATGGATCTTTATATCCTGTCAACCTCTGTTCCTAATTTCTTAAAAACATAAAATACAAGAGCTGCCGTGATGCAGACCTGCAGATGGCTGCTTAGGTGGTCAGCCTCAAAATTATAAAATTTATTATATAAGTTAGTTATCCTGAAATCATGAAATTTAAACGTTGCTGTGTTGCCAAACTACTAAAAGGTCTGTTCAACAAGGAAGTAAGTCAAATTCTCTGAGGTGAATTCACTTCAGGCCAGAAACAAAATTCTTTCAATATTTCCAAACTAAAGTTACAGCAACTGATTGTTTTGAGAATGCTGCTCCGGCTGTTGTGCCACTATGTCAGGGACTCGACGTTAGCCTCAGTCAAAGCTTGAAATGGAGGGAGCTACGATAAAAAGGCACGCGGCCGCACCGGAGGGGGGGATGACAGGCAGAAAGTGGAGAGTAGGGCAGAATGTGACAGACACTACATTTGTGCTGATAAATCACAAACTTGATGCTCCGATGACTGCATCGGTCGTTACGTATTCAGCAAGCGCAAGCTGATCAATGAGTTATTGGATGAAACTCCTGCTTGCTGGACATAAATATGTACAAGAAATTATATCTTTCCTCAGGAATCTTTAAACACTTTTGTTCTTTTTAGACAAACGCATCCAATAAGCTGCTCCGAACAATCCACAACTGTGTTTGGCGTGCACAGGGAGAAGCACTCGGGGTCTGTTATTTATCAGAGTTTGTTATCTTGATTTGTCGTTCACTCTTGAAGCCCTTTAAGTCCTCTGTTCTCAAGTTCACTGTGATTTATGACACTAATATCAAGCAGGACATTCTCACTAGGCTGCGGCCGTCCTGCCGCTGCGTACTACCTGGTCTGTCATAAAAACACCAATCTGAGAGGTCGGCCACATTTCACAGCGTGGCAGGTGGAGACAGGGGTAAATTGTCTCTGGATGTTCTCTCACTTTGGAATGAAATACACATTTTATCAGCTCTAGCACAGTTTGTACCAACATAATGAAAAAAACTATGATGAATCCCTCACATGCATCGTGGATTATGTGTGCTGCGCCGCGCTCTGCTGCTATACTATATAAAGTTACCTCATGCAATATTACCCAGCAGATGCTGAATAGGCTCTGCTCTCGTGTGGGGTATTGTCAAAAAGTTGTTAAAGGAAGCGCAAGGTCAGTTCTTGAGACCCTTCCCAAACCGCCTTAAGACGGGGATAATGCGCACACCAGACAACGGCGATCATAATTTATCAGACATGCATAATTGGGCATTGCTGAGGAAAATTATTATAAATCTATGTGTTAGTCACGGGGCCGCTATCAATCAAAAGAAACACAATCCCACACTCCCACTCTGCCTCTCACTCCCTCTGGCTCATCTGCTCCCTCTTTCACGGCCCTAAAAAGATGTAATAACAGAAGAGTGCGGGAGCTCTGGTGGGGAGTTTTCACACCTGCTGCCCAGAGCACGAGCAGACGCAGCTCTTTTCAAACACGCCTCACCAGCCCAGTCCCAGGAGGAAGGAGCCCATCTCCTGCAGTGGCATTGAGGGATGTCCTCTGTGTGTGTGTCGCTCCCTCTCTCCCTATATCTTACAGTGGATGGAGCTCTTTGTACTCCATGTATCAGAGTGACAGTTTGACTTACACTATTTTTTGTTTCACCGCCCTTTGGGAATGTTTCAGGCCAGCTGTCAGAACAGTTTTTGTCAGCGTGTGCAGCTAATATGGTTTTATTAGAGGAGAAGGACAATATGACAGCCTTGTATCGAGTATTTTGAAAATATGCAGAATACAGAATAATGAAATCATCCTGCCCTTGTCTGTAATAAAATATAGTTAGGGTAAATGACAATTATTGCTCAAAAGCAGTCGATAAACAGAATAAAACAGGCTTCTGTGTGGTAAATATCCAATTCATTAGGGGTGGGCGAATTTTCAGAGTGTCATTAAAAGTTGTTGTTTTGCAGAGCGGACGAAGGGATGCAGAAGCCAAACTACTTGATGGCATTTGTTAAACATTGATTAATTGACAAACGTGTTGAGAATCGCTAATGATAGTGCAGCAAAAAAAAAAAAAAGAGAGAGAGAGCGTGCTCAATTTACAGCCCTTTCCTCAGCACTCTCCAAAACTAGAAAGCCTCCGGAATAATTGCTGGATGCGTCACTTCATGCTCGTAATTTTAGAAACAACTCCCCCATCCCCCGTGCCTGCTAACGCACGTCCACAAATGGCAGAACCCCGTCCACCAGCCCCCCTCCCCTTCAAGAAAAAACAGGGTCCCTATTTTCTGTGACTGCAGGCTGGCTTTAGGTCATTGTGTCCACTAATATATCAAAGAACAGCTGTCCCAAGGCTCTGTGATGACCAATCACCCCTTCCATCTGTCTCACTTGCCCAATCTCTGCTCTATCTCCCCCTCTTCAGCTCTATCTTTTTCTTGCAATCGCCTTCTTTCACTGTTTCTCTGCTCCTCCACCTCCCTTATCCCACCCACACCCCCCCCCACCACCACCACACCCCCCACACCCCTCCATTCCCAATGAGCATGTTGCATTCCCTCTTTTCTGTCCAAATCCCCTAGCCCCTGTTTGCTCCCAGATTATACTCTCAGCACATGGACAGCTCTGGGATTTGTTTTTTTTTTTTCTGTTAGTACACACACAAATTAGAGAAAGCTCGATATATTCAACAGCCCCGCTTCCTTCTAGGGCGGTGTGTTTTATGATCACCGCGCTACAAACACCTAATGGCATAACGATTAAAGTATGTTATTTCTCAAGCGTAGTCATTTACTAATTAGCTGTGCCGGTGTGAAAGACGCCGCGTCTCATTGTCGAGCTCTGAATTCTGCTGCCTCAGGAATCCGGTGAAGTGTTGCCATCCAAATGAGCCTCACCACCTTCCTTCTTAATTGGGCCCTCAACGGGAGTGGGGGTCTCCTTAATGAGCTGATGAACCCTCAGAGAGACAGAGCGCAGGGCCAGTGGACTCACAGGGCCCCGGGTCCCTAACCTTCTTTTCTTGTGGACACAGACGCATGCAAACACATACACACACACACACACGCACACACACAAACACACTGGGGGCTAATTAGAGCCCATTCACACCCCGCACTAATGATCCCGGCTCTTATTCACACACTTTAGCAGACTGTGTGTTTACTAAAGGGCCTCACAGGCCCCTCCACTGCACCACTCATACCACTCTGCCTACAATGGAGGATATACGCCAGCGCAGCCCTCCAACCTGCCTCTTCAGTGGCCGGGATGAGTTCTACTCCTTCTTGTTTCTATACAAACTGCTCCATGACTTAGCCAAGTCATTCACAAAGACACTTGCACAAAACATGAAAACAGAGCCGGAGAGAGAAAGGAGAGGGAGAGGGGTCAGTCAGAGGAGAGCTATAAAAACTGCCAGATCTGGAGTCCTGTGTGTAGTTGCTCTATGTGTGTGTTTGTGCGCGCGCGTGTGTGTGTGTGTGCAGTTTTAAAAGAAAAGGTATCGCTACACCAGCGGGGGCCCCCAGCAACAAGAGTTAGGGCACTCCTGGGTTGGCGGCCTGGGACTGATTTAAGAGTGTGTTTGAAGTGCAGATTACAGATTCTTTGCACCAAATCCCTCCAGGAGTATCCATGGCCCCTGGAATCTCTCTCAGGTTTCTTCACAGGTCCGGCCGGGGCTGCTCGCCCCAGCTTGAAGTCCTCTGGACTGGCCGGAGACGAGGACCAAGGCCGGACACGCCAGGGCAGAATGAGACACCCACATGGGCTGAATGTGAGATCTAAATCATTGAGACTTGATTTGCAAAAGCAGTCCTGATATAAAAAAAAACATTCCAGTGTTTTGGTGGGTGTATACCTGTCCTATTCATGTGTGCATTTATACACAAGGACCCGACTACGTGCTGCAGCAGAAATGCCTACAGCAGGAGTCAGAAGTAGCGTTGGGAAGCAGGAATGCTCCATATTCCGCCAAAGGGGATTCCAACATGGAGGTGAGAGTCTTCGCATGTCCTGCACACATGCAAAGTCCCTCGCAGTCAGAGTTTTGCTCAGCAGAATCATGACTACGGCCTTTAACTGAAAGACAGCGAGCTGCAGTGTCACCAGTGAGCACAGGGGTGTGTTTGTGTGTCACTGGTCTGAGAGTAAACAACATGACTACCTAACACTTGTGTGTGCGCTCATACGTTGCCTCTGTCTCCGTACGTGCACACTAGCGAGCTGTTCTAAAACGTCCCCGACCCTGCCGAAGCTCTGCAGAACAGAGCTACTCTGTACATGGAAAAAAAAAACCCATCAGGCTACAGGGCAGAGCAGATGAAAACCGGCATTGTGCATCCTGATCATAAAAGCGAATCACACACAAAGGCTAGCACGCAGTGTACTGGAAGATTCCCATGAAGGAACAGCAGTGTGCCGGCACTGAAGGCATGCTAAATATTCCACCAGCAGTTTGTGACATTCTTGGACGTGCCGTCCGCTTTAGCAGCGGGGAGAGTGTTTTCAGTCAGTGTGGACTAACAGGGTGCAGGGAGCTGATGGAAGGACTAGTTAAACGAGCCTTGATGGGAAGCAGCACAAGCATGCATGTTTGTTTTTGCAAATTAATGATCCATCAGCGTTATTTAAGCAACCCGGCCTCATTGGATCTAAAGCCATAAACATCTTTTGATGGGAGCAAACAAAACATGTTCTCGGAGAACTGACATGAAATCAGTAAAGAGCCATTTTGAGAAGATATGCTTCATAACACATGTGGCCAACTACTTATTTGTTTGGCACCCATTCGAAATTCCATTCATCTGATGAACGTTTGGATAATCACATTAGCTATTTCAGGGGTAAAATTTACCAAAAAAACAAACAAAGTGTCATGGTTACTGTAAAACATCTGCTCGTGACGCTTTATTCGGGCTGTTTTTTTTCCAGTTGAAATTCTCACACCCACACGCTTGACTTGCGCAGCCCCTGCAATCCATTTTTGGGTGGATTATGAAGTAATACTTTTTAAATGAACCGTTCTGTTTGATTTCTCCCTCTTTTCTTGTAACTGTCATGCCGATAAAGGCTCCTTTGAGGAGAGTTAAAGAGCTGGGAAAAAGGGACTCTTGAGGCCGAGGCAGCCCCATGCTGGCCGGCAAACAATGCTGTTTTGGAGAGCCGGAGCACTGGACCCAAATGAAACCTGGTGGGAGGGTGCAAGGGACGGGAGGGGGGGTGCAAAACTGGACACGTCAGTTATTAGGTCAGCATTGAAGGGAGAAAAGGAAGAGGGGGGGGAGGAGGCAGCGTGTGTGGTGGAAAGTCCTGAGTTGTATTGGTAAAATGACACTGGCAGAACCAAAGGGGTGTCTGCTGCTTAAACCATCAGCCCTCCAACCTCCCTCTGTCCCTCTTCCTTCCCCCGACTGTGTCTTCCGCCCCGGTGATGAAACATTCAGACAGGGCCAGTGCCCAAGGTTTAGCATTTCCACAGTGCACGTCAAGGAAAAAGTCAGGTTTCTGTACTGAGGCTTGCACATTTTCACAGTTAGCTGTGCATTTTTCCTCCTGTTTGCAAAACGCAGAACACAGTGTCCACTCCGGCTTATTTTTGCAGCGGAGTCTCATTGATTCAGTCAAAGTCCAAGTGAGTCAAACGGGGCTGTTCGGTGTGATGTGCAGAAGGGTGGAGAGAGAGAAGTGTGTTGGAAGTGTACTCACTATAGGGGACAATAGGACTCAGCATTCTGTGGAGCTGGTCTCAGTAAGGAGGAATGCTGTTTTGTGAATGCCAGCTAAGGTTAGCGTCCGTCCGGCTGTAGTCCATCACTAGCATGAGCTCGCACCGATGACAGAACAGTCCTGAGAGAGAGACAGAGAAGAAGACAGAGAGAGAGAGAGAGAGAGAGAGAGAGAGAGGTGAGGCAGTTACAGGCTGCTGCACAATGTCTGGACAAACACTCACATGTCAACCAACCCTTTCACACAAGCTCACACAGCAACACAAACCTAAACACACACACACACACACACACACACACACATGCAGACCAGAATTCACCCACAGTATGATAGAATTACTGACCAACCTGAGAACGCTATCAGTGTAACAAAAACAGTTTGCGCTCACACACACACACACACACACGCTCACATACCCACACACACACACACACACACACAGTCTGCCAAATTGACGCACACAAGGGTATTCATTATAGGCAGGCATTAAGCTGATTGTGAAGCAGCGTTCAGCCTCTAAAGAGGGCTTTCTAAATCTGCCTCACAAAAAGACTCATGCATACCATTGCTCTGTGCACTGGGGCAATAAAGACTGCATTCTTAGGAGACCAAACACTTTTGGAGCTGCCTAAGCAAAATTCAGAGGAAAAAAATAAAAAATGTTACCTGCCACAACAAAGTTTCACTTTTCAAGTTATCTAAACGAATACGCCTGAAAACAAGCTGAGATCATAATTAATTCAGCCGACTTTATTTATCTTCAGAGGTAAGGCAAAAAGAAATCTAGTTTCTCTCTCTGTTCCGGTTTGAGTTGTAGATGTCATATTTTAATCACACGCGGATTAAAGACAGTTTAATCCTTTGGTTTCTATTGTTTTATTCTAATATGAAGCACCTCTTCTGAGCAAATCCATGCGATTAAAACAACTGTCTGAATTTTTTTTGTTATTTTTCCAAACAGCCATTTGGATCATCTTTCAATTTTGCGGACACCAAAGCACAATTTTTATTCAGAAGTTGCTTCAGGAAACGTAGTGTAAGATGTAGCTAAAATGGATGTTTTGTAAACATACAGTGTCTATATATCTATTGACAAACACACACAATCAATCTTATGTTGAAAGTACTAACAGTATTTAACAGCAACATGATGACATTTACTGCTCTTGCACATCTATCTCTGTCTTAGTATATATAAAAACAAACAGTCAGTCTGCCACCACTCTTACAACATTCATATCTAAGAGAAATTACGCAATGACCACACGGCTGTCTCTGGACACCAACAGGCTCCACATACAGCACTGCCTCCGAGTACAACCCCCCCTCTGCTCTAACTGACAGTCAACTTTTAGCACTCAGCCCAGAATAACTGACTAAACTACAGCAGCAAACCACAGCTTCCACTGAAAACAAACACAGCTCAGTCTCCTGCGCAGCTCAGAAAGAGGCTGAAAGGAGAAGGCAGAGTCGGGTGGATCGGTTCGCTCGGGGAAATGTCTCATGGTCAGCAGCCAAAGAGGAGAGCTGCTACAACTGCTACAACAGCTCCGTTCCGGTCCTCTTCCAACTTCAGCCAGCCAGCGGAGCCAAGTCAAACAGCAGGGAGACGCTGCAAGCTGTGACAGCAGACCGAGACAAGAGATGCAGTAGAAGACAGGCAGCCTTACCTATTCATGCCTGCATGTCCTCCATCAGATCTGAAAGCGCTATGATAATCCCTGGAGCAGACCAGACTCGTGTGTGCACTGCTACGTTTTTTTCCCACATATGGGACACAACTCTGCTCTCTCTCTCTCTCTCCTCTCCCTCCCTCCCTCTCTCTCTCTCTCTCTCCCTCTCTGGCCAGTGACAACAGAGTGAGCACTCAGCTCCCCTCCCCCATGAATCTCCCATCCCCCTCTCCCTCCCCTCCTTCTCTCTCTTTATGCTAAAAGTATTTAAGTAGAGAGAGAGAGAGAGAGAGAGAGAGAGGGGAGGGCAGCAGAGAGGGTGGGGGACTGACCAATCATGCCGTGAGGGAGAGAGAGGGCGATCATACTGAGGACACCGGAGAGAGAGGGAAAGAGAGTTTTTGGTTGGAGGGGAATGACCAGGTTAAGTTTGGTTTGCCCTGCAAGGATTAAGAAAGAGCGGAAGGAACAGCGGTCAGATTGTGACGGAAACATGCAGGAACAATCTCTTATTTCTTCTCGGACTTCACTGGCAGACGCCGAGAAGAAAAAGTGTAGTCATATACTCGTTATTTATCACTCATGAAAAAGCGATTACAGCACCGAACTAATTACTCGACAGCAGAAAAACTTGTGACTTTCTCAGCTCACCTCCTCCAAAGACGTCTCAAACATCTCTGGAGCTGCCACAAGTCACATTTTCTGTATGTAACTCAATTAGAAACAGAAAACAGTCCGGAGGTAGTCACAGATCGACAGCTAGCACAGCCCCTGGTGACTGATCTCAAGTACTAGCACTCCAGTCCTGTCCTCACATCTTTTTTTAAATGGTTTATATCGACGTCCATGCAAGGCACCTATATAAAGTGTTTGTTTTTACTTTACGCTTGTCTGACGATTATTTTCATGCAGCGAAAGGTTACCTGCCGTCAGCTATGAGAGCTAGTCCTCAGAGCCATGTGGGAATAGACGATTCTGCAGTGAACACAAAATTCTAGCCTAGCAACATTCATTTTCCAACTTACATAACTAACATAAATAACATTTTACAACGCTGCATTAAACTGTGGCCAAAACATTCAGCTAATGTAGGCGCCGAGGTCTGTCTGTTGATGAAAGCACATTACCCGAGAGCATGTTAACAGTGTACTTGTTACTAATTAGGTAGACTTAACATGTTCTCACCCTGGAACACGTCCGCAACGATAGCTAACCCTTACATGCTGGCAGATACAGCAGAGGGAGGCAGGCAGCAGCATATCTGAGCACATTTTGGATTTTATGAACTAAGTGGGAAGCACAAACTGGTCAGCAAACAAGATTTCCCTCACAAAAACTTTGGTAATGCAACAAACTTAAGGAACCACATTAGCCATTTTCATCATAAAGAATACAGCGAGCCCAGCTAATCATGCAAGAACTGTCAACTTTGACAATAATCCCAGAGAAAGGGAAGAGAACCATGTTTATGTACTGCGGTGGGTTACATAGACACTGGTATATAGACTACAATAGGTCCAAGGCTAGAGACTGTCGCTTTTGAAAGCACTTTGTAAATAGAAACAGGGCTCAGATTTATCTGACAGCTTGTATTAATTCATGAGAAAGTAGACAGGAAACTGAGGATGCATTACATCAAGATGCATTCAGAAAATGGCAGGTGAGTCATAATTGAGCTACCTTTTTGTGGGGAAGCCAACCACATCATTCCCCAATGAGTCCAGTCTGTCCATTGAACACACACAGACATCATTCATCTCCTGGTAAGACAGCAAACAAGCCGAGCTCCTCAAAAGTGTGAAAGCAACGACGCATTACTGGGATTAGTAACTATTACATCATTCATTTCAAGCTGTAATCCATTCTTTACACTTTTTATTACTAAATAACTAACCTCATTGTTCTAACACCGATGATGACATCAATAAACATCACACACATAAGAAAGGAAAGATTCTAGGCCTGGTATTGTGTGTTTGTTTGTCGTTTTGGGTGACAAGGTGTCTGGCAACTTCTCCAAGAGAACAAATCCAAAACTTAAACACACAGCGGCTCTGCTAAACACCACAAGAAATACTGTTAAATATATTTGATGTGTTTATGATCCAATATTCATGTCACTCAGATGTTTAGAGCTCCATCTATCCCATGGTCAGGTGCTGTTCCAGTTTCATTTACTCGCTCTTCACACACAGCTGTCGGGCTGTTTTTAGCGCCACACTGAGGGCCCAGTCATCTCCTCCTGTTACACGGAGCCGCCAGTCCAGTCAAGCTTCCCTGTTGTGCTGCCGCACAAGCTACAGGATACCACCCCCACATACACACACACACACATACACACATACACAGTCCACCCCAAATATTCATATACAAGTGAGCGCATAGAATGAGCAGACCAGCTGAAAATAGAGAGGGACATTGTGATCATATGTTTGGTGTCCAGAGCATCCCATGCACTTCAACATGTGACAGTATTACGGAAGGTCTTTGCCGTCAGAGCTGCCTGGAGGTCTGCTGACATGAAATGAATCATCCTGTACTGCAACCATGCAAGTCCATGGTGTTGTCTGATAATTAGGGATGGGAATTTTAAGTAGTTTCCTTATTTGAGAACTTGCATTCAATTATTGTCACTGCACAGACTGTTGAGATTAGCCTAAATGGAAAACCATATAAACAAACATTAAGATGTTGCAATAATTCAATAATGTGGTGGGTTAAAAAAGCTGCGGCTAGTTTACCCTCTCAGCTGCAGCTACAGCCGCTTCGGCCCATAGAGCTAGACAAACTTTGTTTCTGGGTTGGCCAGCAACAGAAAACAAGTGCAATTGGATCAAGTAACGAGTGACTAAAAACGTTCAAAATTATTTTTGCTATATAGAATTATATATTATATATATTTATCATTAAAGGATTTCTGGCATCTCCATAGTTTCCGTATCATTCCTATTGGTAATATTAACATTATACTCACTAAGTTAATTAGTAAAATTTATTTACTTATTTATTTACTAAATGTGTCACAAGACAAAATGGAAGTAAACTATGAAATTATTACCCAAACTCACCATTATATTATAAACGGACCAACTTCCTGCTTTTACTTTGACCTCCCTTGACGTGCAGTCTCCTGTCCAATGATGTGCTTGTTTTCAACTTATCTGATCGCCCGACCGCTTGTGTTTCTTGCCATGTCACACTCTTCTCGTATCACTGTCAGCGTGTTCTCGGGTGTATAGTGAGTACAGTCTTATAACAGATAGAATTGATAGCCCAAGTTGTAGTCATTTCCAATTATCCTTTTTTGAAAAGTCTCTTGTAAGTCATGTGGGTTGAGCTATTTTGGGAGATGCCCCAGTGGTCAGTGACATGGCTCAAATTGGAATGTAGGGCAATAAACCCATTGGAGGAAACGCTGCAACTCATTAGAGTGGTTACAAAACTCAACACACCCAGTGAGTCCCAGTTCAGGACCACAATTAGACTCCTTAATGTTTTCCCTAATATGGGATCCTCAATAGATTTGCTAATGGTGTCTCTGTGGGGGGTTAGGTGAGGGTACGGTTGAGTAGGGATGTTGAAAGCAGACAACTCTGGCGCTCTCTCTATCACTCTATTGCCTTATTAGTGCTGAGGCAGCAGTGTGTGGACACAGGCAGCCTGCTGAGCCCAGCACTACCGAAGCACAAAGACTTCAGGGCCCCAGGACACGAGACGAGCCAAAAACTGAGAAAAATAAGACTGAAAGAAAGTTTAAATGAGACAGAGCAGGTATGCCTGCTCAGACGAGTTCCTGTGTCACATGAGGGATTTTGACAGGTGTCAAAAAAAGATCCCGCCCCCCTCCTCACACATGCATTAAGATATTTCTGCAGACTTGTGACAGCTCAGACTCCCCAAACATTCAGAGGACATTCAGTCCCGTGGACATCGGGGGACATGGGTTACTGTCAGGGGCAGTAGGTGCCTGGTGGTTGGAGGTTAATGGAGAGATATGAGAGGCAGACAAAAGAGCCATGGCAGGCTGAAAATGACTCTTGAATGGACAGAGGGTGCAGGTCAACGCGCTAGTGTTTGACCTAATACTCTGGGGCATGTCAACTCAACACCTCTGTTCAGCAGGTTGTTCGCCCAACGATGAACTGCGTTAGCGGGTCAGCTGGTTTCGTCGAGCCAAACTGATGAATCAGGCTTATATTTAATTAAGTTAAAGAAAATCTGCATGCACCACAACGGTGCAGGGTGATTAGATAAGCATAATATAATGCTTAATGGCTGTATGGACATAGTTTCTCATCTGAGAGGTGGTGTGTCAAAATTGTAGATCGACTTGGAAGGTACCCTAGCGCAGACTTCCCGTACCACACACCTGACCACACTGTCTTAGGCAAAGTTACTTTTTAACTGCAAAATTGTAACAGCTAGAGTGCAGACAGGGCACCTATGTAAGAACAGTGATGGTGCAGCCTAGCTGTCATGTGTGCATAGTGAGGAGGGGTGGATTATAAATACAAATAAGGATGTGGTGATGAATATATTTTCAGTTAATCACATTATCTGTCTCACATGACCTGTTTGCATTCATAGCATCTTACACAGAAATAGGTTCTTTATTACAAGTTGTTGGGCCAATGGATTTATTATTTCTCACGAAGTTTCCAACAAATACTTAGCTGAAGCGATGTATTGCTCACAGTCTAATTAATGATATGACGTCTAACTGAGGTCTTTTAATAAAAAAAATATTTATTCATTTATATGAACATTTTATGGTTAGTGATGCAGTTATTTTATGTTATGATTATGGACAAACTGAAGATCGTTGGGTTGTGGACAAAATAAGACATTTGAGGACGCCACCCAGCTGCTAGCTGCTAAAACAGCTAATCAATACAATGATCGACAGATGAATGAAAGTAAGTGTTAGTTGTTGCCCTAGTTGTGTGAGTGACATATGTGCAAAAAGAAACTTTGCAGACTGATATTATCAGTGCAACAGCAGCTATTAGTCCAGCAGACATAAAAACTAATGCACCTATGTTATTCAAAAGTTCGTAGACACTGTAACTGATTGTAGTTAACCATTAAGGTTGTATGTTTGGGAATCTGGAAGCTGTACATGAACTGAGTGGACCAGACCTCAAGTATGAGACTTAGGGTCTGACCTCAGGAGACTAATTGTTTCCAGGACTGTGTGAACTGGCCAAACCAAAGCACTACTTAAGAGAAACTAAACATCCACATTTAAACACGCCGGCTTTCAAGCAGAAAAAGATGCCAGACAAATTTTACACATTTTGTTTTTCAAAACACATATTACATTCCATTTCCTGTATTCCCCCTCCTGTGACAGCATCCCGAAGCTCCGTGTAGCTCAAAGTTCGGCCTGTGTGCTTTTTCATATCCACAAACAATCCACAAATGGTATGTGTTGGTAGTGATAATCAGTTCCAGGCTCCCAAGGTTGGGCTATATCATTTCATTAGCGCCGAGGAGCGAGTGCAGGGGCTTTGGCTGAGATTAGGGCAGAGTAGGAAACTCTACCCTAGCCCCAGTTGCCCTGAAGAGGGCTGGTCGAGCAGTGGAGGAAGGGACAAAGTCTGTGTGTGTGTGTGTGTGTATAAGAAAGACGGACTAAGGGGGAGGTCAGCAGGATTATTAGTGGGAGGTTCAGCTGTTTATTATTCCAATTCTATCTCTAACAGCTGAAAATTGGGAGAATTAGGCGGCAGCCCTGAGCAACCTGGGGATCAATGCAGAAGGGTTAAACCCTGTGGCATGGCTCCACACACTGACAGCGCGCGCAGATACTGACGCAGCACACACACACACACACCGCAGAGGTCATTCACAAAACTTAACAGACACATCAGATTTACCGCTCCGAAGTGATAAGACACTCACAGACTTCACAGGTCGATGAATAGCTTCACACTTCAGACGCGGGGTGAGCGTTTGAAAAACATTAGGCTGCGTTAGTTGGCTGCTAAAAGCTCGAGGTTTTGTCGAAATCCCATTGAGTTTCGTCTTTCAAGCCTTGAGCCTCAAACACAAACCGAAGTCTCTTGATTCTGTATTTGTAGCATTCGCAGAGAAACTCTTTTTCACTTTGCGTTTATGCTGCCGATTATGACCTATGAGCAGATGACCAGAGGAAGACGGCTGAGCAAGCTCGTTAAACACATTGGATCCATCCAGCTCTCCGCCTCGCAATACATCCTTTGCACACGTGGACTTTCTCTGTTACATACACTGCTGGCATGTGCTTGTAATGTCAGAGGTTCTCTTGTCACGTCCATGCATGTTGCTAATCTGGAGAGGGACATGTGGCCATGGGAACTGCGAAACCTGAACTTTCCACGCCACGCAGGCACGCACTCTGAGGGCATGGAAACAGGTCTTTGGACAAATGGAGGTTAAGGAGTTGAATTTAGATTTTAAAAGGGCTTCTAGCTGTTTCAAATTACAATCTGTGTGGACATTTTGTGGCTACAGATAGAGACAAACTAGAGGAAATAAATGAGAAATGTCCTCCATCCTGACACAGTCGAACATTAACTCCAGATGTGGAGATCTTCACAACAGCTCTGTGGATCAATTATACGGTTTGCTGGCACTTGTGCTGTAGCTTGTAACCCCATTCGTGTTGATTTACAATGAAAAGAGCTAAAATAACAGGCAAAGAAAAGCAATTACAGAGCGTAGACAGTGAGTGCTGCTCATGGGATTATTCCTTAATGTTAACAGTAGATTAAAAGCTATTAAAGACGGTGTGCATCCTTTCAGCCTGCCAACTTTAAGCAGTAATTAAAGACTGCAAACTAATCTACTAGCTGCAGGACACTAGTTATTGTCAATTAGACACTAAAAGTGATTTAACCTCAAGAGTTACCTCAATTCAACTCCAGCCACTGAGCACACAAGTGTAATGCCATATTCCCCTTGAATCAACAGAGACACACTTTTAATCAAATAAAAAAAAAAAAAATCATTGCTGCGTCTAATGACTACTTCTGCAGAGGCACACTTCTCTTCATGTCCTACAAATGAGGGCAGGTTGATCAAAAATGATAACCCATGCAAAACAGAACCTTGCTTACTGAGGCAAGTTGTTACTTGACGCTACAAGTCATTGACATTAATTTGCAAAAATGCTTACTTAATGAAGATGATTTCCTTAAATAATGGCATTCATTTATTCACTGTGAATAGGTCAGCTGCAAATTGCATGAATGTATTCATTATTTCAAATATCTTCCAATGGATTGCCTCGTTTGGCATGAGGCTGAACAATGACTCACGGAGCGCGCACTTTCAGCCTACTCAGCTGGTTGAAAGAAACTTTATCCTTGGAGTTATTCGCAGGCATACAAGTGTTGCAAATAGCAGCCAAACAGTAGAAAACTGATTCAGGAAACTGACAACGGAGCAGACTTTAATGACAAGCGCCTACTGACGCTTCAAAAAAAGTGCCAATCTTGTGACCTCGCAACTGCAGTTTGCGGCAGTTAATTATCACAAATGAGAAAAACTCACTATTAACTGAGATAAACTGGTCTCTGGGTTGTTTTCTGTAAAATAATTTATAGCATATTGATCAAATTACCTATGTCTGGTCACTGGAGTGGTATGTGTTAATAAAATCTCACTTAATTATGGCTCAGTCGCCGTCCTCTCAAACCAGGAGCTATTGATAGACGTGTTTGTGGCAGAAAAGACTTTGAGATAATTGATTGTAAATTGATTTCATTTTAAAAAGACAATTCATATATGAAGGCCAGGCACGAAGGAAATCGATGTTCGCCATCTACATGCAAATAGACGAGTGTGAGCAAGTGCATCCAGTAACAATCAGCTTCACTGTGAAGAAATATAGAAAATATTTTTATAGTTTTATAAACTAGAGGTTGTTTGCGTGCCTGCAGCCATTTGTGTGCACATGTACATACTGCTCAACAAGCTCACACATGTGATGATGAACTTTGCTGAATTAGATGGAATAAATCACGTGTGACCTCTCCAATTTTCTTTCAACTCTGGCTTTTTTAAATTTTGTAATGACGGAGAATATAGTACATTTCCAGCTCAGAATTGGTCTGGCTCAACCTCAGGAAAAGGAATTAGTTTCCTCTTACGTGATTGTCACAGACTCCAATAGCTCTTATTGGTCTATTGGTCCCTCTATTTTCTCCTCCATCAACAGAGGTTGGTAGGGAGCTAATGGCTATTCTCCACTCCTTATTAAACCTTTTCTCCAGGGTCTAGCTCGTGCCCAGTGTTCAGGGAAACAGGGGCAACAGAGCGGGGCATGGCTCACCGGGGTGTCTTTTCTAGTGTCCAGCCTGTTGGAGAAGACCTGGACAAAGCAAGAAGCCTGGTGAAAGCTGCCTGTTGTCCACCTAATCCTAGCTGTGGCCCCGTCTCCATTGACAACGCGAACCCGGACAATGGTCTCTTTCAAGAGTCGTTCTCTTCACTGACACACTGACATAGCAACAATGGAAGAAGACACTTAAGGAATGGAAAACCTTGTCCATGATCACACATGTGCTTTCTTTACAAATGATACAGGAAGAAAAGTGCATCTGTAAATGACAAATGTCAAAAATAAATAGAGTTTTCTCCTGAGAAAAGGTGCTGGGAGCCGAAGTGTGAAGCCACAGGCACACGAGATCGCTCTTCCATATCTTCATTGATGAATGCAATAAACAGTAGCTTTAGATGGCCACTTGTACCAGACCACAGGGTGAAATAGGCTTCACCGCGTGGTCTGGTATAAAATGATTTCTCTTCTTCGAGATCAGCTTTTCTCGCCTTGCTTTTTCCCTTTCCTTTGAGCACATTTGCTGACCAACAGAAAAGGAAGATGAATGCTTCCATTTCAGATGCCGAGGCCCCCTTCTCTCATCTTCTTCGATCCAGATTTCACATTAAACTTGTAATAGCATGCGACCCTGCGAGGCACGATTCTCATTCAGGTGGGCCATGTTATATGAATGAGATTTGGTGAAATGCCAATATTTATGCACATACATTCGCATTCTGAGCCTCCCTCATCATTGCATCTACTTCAGTACTAAAGGAAGAGCAGCTGTCATTTCATACATCAAATTATACTGGGGAATACACACACAGATACGCATGCACGCACATGCACAAACACTAAATCCACCACAAACCACAGCCCCGCCGCACTGTCCAGACACTGGTTTTCCTGTAATAAGCTTCTCGCCGCTGCTCTGTACAGCAGGATCCAGCCAGCTGGCTGCCCAGCTACAGCTACAGTTGCTGGGAAGGTCATCTGTCAGAGAATGAACTAGGCTGTGGCCGTTTGGCATCCCCAGGAGGTCTGCTGAGAGAGGAGAGGCGTCTCTGAAGGACACTTTCCCTTTTCTCCTGTGCTCTAATTCAATCGTTCTGACAGGGTAGCAGTGTCCCAGTGTCTGCCAGCCCAGTAATCTCTGTGTAATTGAGTTCCCAATCAGCCATCCATCAATAATGCATCTGGTTCCATGAGGGAAGAGACGACCACACTGCTCCGGCCCTCTGCTTGGAGGAAGGAGACAGGAATCTGCTCAGTCTGAACAGAGAGATCTATGACTTCCTGTAGATCGTTTGCTCAACTCTCTGGCTTGTATCACTCTCGAATACAAGCTACTTCAAAATTGGGATTATTATATTATATCGGACGGTATCATGATGGTGGGCGGTTTGCAGAGCTGAAAACATTGTCTGGAACAAAGACAAACATACAAGTGTTCAGAAATCAGCCCACGTATTGATGTTACAAACATCAAATGCAATGATTCGTGTGTGGTTGAATGATAGAAAAAGCACACAAGGAAAAAGTCAAAGGACATGAGAGAGATACTGAAGCAGGTTTCTGAAGCCCCTATTATGGGTGTTTTGTGGCGTGTCCATAAACACACGCACAAGGGTTCGAAGTCTACCCACACACTCCTCACTTTTCAATTGCCGGTGCATGCCAACCTATCAATTAGTGACTAAGACCGTGGTCCTCCAAGGTTAAACTGTACAGCTGTCTGAATGATTTTCAATTATACGGCCAGGAAGCCCCCGACAGCTTGCTGGCTCCCACCTCCCTCTCTGGTCTCACAGGGTCATTTATAATACCTAACGCCTCCCATAGATAATTGTGTATCACCACCTCCACAGTGTTATCTCCATTTTCAATTTCCGATCTTGGAGCACCTGGTGTCCCCCTTTTAAAACGTCCGTTTGCGTCCGCTCCTGTGTTATGAATAAACTGCTTTTGATGGAAGGCTTTGAGAAAAAATGTCTGTCCAGTAGTGCTGCACGTATGTGTTATTAGACTTTTGATAGATGTAATCCTTTGAAGGAGATTTAGTCTGGTAAAAAAAAATCGGCTTCTTAATTTAATTTAAATGTCAGTCATCCTTTTTAAAGAATAATGAAATCAAAAATAATGTGTGATCATCTGCAGCTCCCCACATCTTGGTTACATCATGCTCCACATGAGGGTCTCTGTTGTGCTGTCCCTTTACCCTTGGGTCTGCCAGATTAATGGCTCATTTAAGTCCCCATTACATTACATTAGCCCATTCAGCCAGCGCATACTGTACACTCTCCAGCAAATAAATCACATCATGAAAATATTAATCAATCTCAATAAGTGACTGCACATAATCTGTTTGATGTTAAAGACTATGACAAAGGTTTATTCTCAGAGTAGCAAATTACTGTCACTCACAGGGACACACTGACTCTAATAGCTCTTGAGATATTGAAGCTATTGGCTTATCGTCTATGGAGCTCAGGAGTATATCCTCGGTGTTACTGCTACCAGATTTCAGAGAGCCAAGTATGTCAGCGTGAGAGTGTATTACGCTGGTCAGTGGTCTGAACCGATTACTGTGGTTGGCTGGTTGGGCCAAAAGTCACAAAATGCCACAAAACAGCGCTGCTTGCCCAAGCAATTTAAAAAAAAAAAAAAAAAAAACGAATCGGTGCTGCATAATAGTGTGACAGCGTGGGTTCAAGAAAATTCTGTGAATTGCAGGCATGGAAAAGGCGTAGGTGTGGTTCACACCGCACACCAACACACACAACAACACCGTTCCCAGCTGGAGGTTAATTCAATCCCAGCCTGTTCCATTTTGAGGCTGCTGTCAGGCTCCAGCCTGCAGTGTGACATTGTGAGGGAGAGGTAATTACATTTTGGTCCAGTCCAGCAACTCAGCGTCTATTCAGAAGGTGCTGTCAGTGCCCTCCTCCTATAGACCACAGCCACCAGAGGAATGTCCAGCTCTGGACACACTGCTGTGGACAAAACAGCTCCACTGATTGCACCACTGCACTTTACAGCCTGCAGAAGTGGACCGCGTTTAAACTAAAAACATTTATCAGCAAACTTCACTTAATCAGATTTTTTTCAACAAGATTTTTTTAGATATCAGAGGCTTTATATTTTATTTCAGGTAATTAACACGTGAATAAATAGAAAATAATAACCTCTAATTAACATTTACGTCACAATCATCCAGTCTTTAATTCAAAACTGTTCTCCTCTGCAAAGATCCTGAAAGAATGCAGTCGGTCAAGTTGCTTCGGCACTATATCAGTTTCTAACTAGGCTGAGACATTTGAGCCTTTAAGGCAACTCCTCTGCAATAAACAGTCACAAGTTGTGCAACAGATCTGTCTCGTGACAGACAGCGATGCTGTGGTGACGGAGAATGAATTCAATCCAAGAGTGTTTACCTTCGATTTTATTTTAAAGGGCTTTTTTTTGGAAGGGCGCCAGCACTGAAAGTGTGTCCAGTAACGATATGAAATAGCACAGAGGCGACCCAGATCTCAGAACAAATGCGGGAACACATGTAAACTGCGTAAAACTGTTTCACAATGAAATGTGACTGTGCTACAAGTCAAGGGCTGTGGACTTTGAAGTAGAAATGAAACACACCCTACGGTTTTTATAGTTGTTCTGCATGTACACCTGACCACAAAACTTCATGATAGATTTACAGCTTTGCTGATGCTCTCAGTTCATGTGTGGTCATGTTGTACTTGTCCATTGTGTACTATTGATCAGGCCCTGGTGAAACTTGTGACTAAAGCTTAGTCCTATCCCAGCAGAATAAATCACAGTATTGACCCTGTGGTTATCAATAAAGGTAATGACAAACATCTGGCCCCACCTTTAATGGAATCGACAGAGTCTTCCTGGCAGCGGCCCAGCATTGGCCACACATAGATTGCCTTGATCCTTTCAGTGGGAACCTACCCTTAGTATGCAAATGAGAGGGGAGAAATGCAATCGCCATCTAAAGCTAAGCAGTGCTCCTATTGAATCAGGAGCTGAAAATCTCCATAAACACCAAAGGAAAAAAAACTTAAAATGTCTGCTGACAATGAGCCTGTTTGGACTGACTAAGATTCATTCTGTCAAGGAGCTCTGACACAGTGTATCTATGTCAATGGAGGAATAAGTGAGGAGATCAAATCAATGATCGCTCCACTGAGGTCCAGAGGTGCTGAGCTGGACTTTTGGAGCAGCCTGCAGAGGCAGCACTCTGTCCTGTGTCTGGGGTGTGTCAGGCTCTGGATCTACACAGGATATCTCATTCTTAGGGCCAAGGGTCTTCTGTGACAATTAGCTCCCATATATGAAAACACCTGACCCTAGTAACAGAAACTATATCCATGGGCTCAAACAGGAGTGTGGCTACAGCATTATTTGTGCAACGGCCACACATTGTCCTTCTAACCTTGGGATCGATGAGTGGCTGAGAGAAGCAGACTGGAGTAAATGTCTGTGTTGTCTTGTTCTTACACACAGAGATGGGGCTGCACAGAAAGCCATCATACAGCAGCATAAATGAAAACACAAAGCAGGTGGATACCCTGCAGCCCAGTTAGCTTTTCAAAGCAGATGACAATCACAAGAACATGCTCAGTGGACTAATAGTAAATGACACAAAATTGCACTCTATTGACAGTATTGAATTCCTAAAGGTACTGCAACAGCAAGCAATTACAGTTCTCTATCACATACAATTTGAAATAACATCATTTTGCTGACAACTGACATTTTCTTTCCCCGGGAATACAATGATCTGGTGTGTCACACAAAGAGAAAAGTACTGTACTTAGAGTCAGGCTCAATAAATGCAAAGGTGAAATACACAAGGCTTAAAGACTGATGTAGAAACAACATAGGGAGTTGGATGTCTCCAAATGAAATGAAAGAAAACACAGCAATAACATCTTCATCTGTATCTTTCCTGGAGTTATCCAATGAGACAAGCGCTAGTGAAATTTTATCAGCACGTCATAAAATTCAGTCATGTGTCTCCAGGTTTCCATCATCATTTCTTTTGGGTTTCCACTTCATTTAGTGGATGGGCTGGAGCCCAATGACTGAGTGACTCGTAAAGGAGGGATGTACACACACAACATGCAGGGAGAAAAGCATAAAGGTTTACTAGAACAATTTAATTATGAGAGGCTTTAGGGCCTGCTGCGTCTGGGAACGCCTCATTCAAATCTGAAGCTGCACATGAGACGTGCGTAAAATGAAATGGTAATATAACATCTGCAAATAAATACACACTTTTAAAATACAGCTGATCCAGGTAAAACAATGACAACACAAGATTGGATGTAAACAAAAACACAACAGCAGCATTTTATAGTGGGATTATTCTTAAATCCAAACTGGAGACAGCATCTGTGTGCACACACTGTCAAGTTTATCCCATCAGCTGTATTTTATATATTAGTTTCTGGACAATCTATCAGGTTCAAATATATATATATATATATATATATATATATATATATATATATATATAAACAGCTTTAAAGACATGACAAAGTTAGAGTAGTTCACATTGTACCTGCCAAAAATAAATAAAACTACTTGAGGAAATTATTTTACACTAAAACTAATCATGTGTTTTACCAGGGAATCCAAATCAGAACCAAACTCAGGGTGAAAATGTTTTCATCATACGTTACGGTAAGGTGAGGCAACTCTAAACCTTCCATTTCCCCGCCAATCCTGTTACTGCCGGGATTTGTTCTGCTGGCCCTATAAAAGATTAGTCCTCGAGGAGAAAGAATGGACTTGATTAGCTAGACAGCAGTTTAATGGGATTGTCAGAGGGCCTACAATAAATCAGCTTTTGTGATTAAATGGGATCTCCAGTAAAAGTTGTATGTCTCCAAATCAATAACTATTGAATGTTTCTCCCTTTGTTCCAGACGAAGGTAAAAAAAAAGAAGAAGAAGAAAAAAAAAAAAGGAAACAAAGCCAAAATTTCCGCTGGGCTAATGACCCTACAGCCAGTGGTGAAAAGCAGCTTACATGTTCAGCGGGGAGGTGGAGAGAGAGGGCAAGGAGCCACTCAGCCTGGAGACTAAAGGGGAGAGAGCAAAAGAGATGGATAGAGAGATTTGTATTTAGAGTAAAGAACAAAGCATCAGGGAATAGTTGGGGCATTAAGTAAAAGCAAATGGACTTAAGCAGATGCGGATGTATGGCCATAATTGGACAGATACTGTAAATGCTCTAGGCATCTCTGTAATGGCTAACCATAGACACAGCACTATACTCCCCTCTCTGTCTGTCTCTGTCCGTGCGCTCACAGGGATATGAGTCAGGTCAAAGAGATACACTCCGTGTGTATCTTTCTCATTGTGATTGAACACTTGGAGGAAGAGTTGTTCTCTGTCTATTAGTGGGAAATAAAATGGTGTGGAGGCACAGAGTCTCCAGCCAGAGCGTGACCCCGTGCAATGCTGGAGAGCTGCCCTGGTCAATTAAGCAGCAGAGCTCTGATTCCTCCATACATATTAACCACCAAACACCAGTGAGACGCAGGAGGTAGTGCCCATAGATCATCACACCAGGTTAAATAGAAAATATCATTGACCAACGTGTTTTTTTTTTTTCGGGCTAAATAGATATGGGATTTGGATTTTTCAAGAGGTATCACAAGGTTAAAAGATTTATTGATGTTGCGAGGCGTATTGTGCTTTTTTGCAAAAACACAAAAATGAGGTCATTCATCAGAGCATAAGAAATGCTCATATAACAAAACACGTCCACACAGGAGAACATTAATGACTGCTCTCCATGAAAGTGACCACTGTTCTCCCTCTCCTCCTCCTCCTTCTTCTTCGTCTTCTTCTTCTTCTTCTTCTTCTTCTTCTTCTTCTTCTTCTTCTTCTTAACTAGCTGTATGTCTGTGACCCTGGTCTGTATCTCGGGTGCCGTGTGCAGTGCTAAGCTCTGACTCACCCCTCCACTTCACACATCACATCAGATCAGAGGGTTCGAAGAGCGTTCCAGGTCCTACCAGGCCGCTCTACATTCCTGTTGCTTTGATACTGGGGGGGCTCCCACGTGTCTGTCCATCATCATCGTCTCCCCTCTCCTCCACCTCCAAACCTCCTCTAATCCACCACACACACACATACACACACACACACCACCACCACCGCTCCCTCATCCATCCTCCCCCAGCTCAGAGGAATTCTTCAGCTCTGGACAATGTTTCATTTCTTCACAGGCCACATCTTTGATAGCTTAATGGCCCCCGCAAAGAGGAGAACATGCACTGAGAGACAAGGCGCTTCCCCCATATTTAAGTCATTCAGGCTGGGCTTCGCTATTTTGTGTGGGCTTGCTTGTCACAATGACACAATGTGGAATAGCATGTTCTGTTTGTGGAAGGAATACGTCCACTCCCTTTCCATACAAAAAAAAAAAGTGTTATTCACCCGGCTCAGATGGATGTACCTTTTGCAGGCTGCAGCTAAGACCACAAGGACGGCACACAAGAAGCCGGCAGCCCTGAGAATTGTCCAGCAGAGAGTGAAAAACATTTTGCACAATAAAGCCTGGACTCAATTCCATCTCCCCATTCACCTCTAATTCTCACTGAGCCACAGCAGCTCTGCTCTTTGTCGGTGCCATTTGAATTTGACAACATCACAAGTGTGCACACTTTCTATGTGGCCCTCTGCACTTTGAAGGTCTGTTCATTTTCTAAGCTGAAAGCACAGCGAGCGGCCAGTTTCTGCTGTGCTCGGGAAGGAATGAAAATCTCTGTGGATGTAAGGCATGAAAACATGTGAATGAAATCTTAGAAGATAAAGTAATGATATACGGATGTATTTCTAGTGCTCCTGCGTGGTACAACTCTCGTAAAGCAAAACATCTCAAATATATCACATATACTGCCTTTGCCCACCCACCTATCCCATTACATTTTAGACCGGTGGCTTCCAACCCTCGAACCTCAAATACCACACTCCTGCTCGTTTTCCTTCTTGCCGTCTAATCAGGGTCTGATTTACGTTTAGTTTGCTGAGTGAACGCTTTGAGAACCAATGATCTAGATGATTATTCATAAGGAAACTGTGTGCGCAGAGCAGCTCAGCATCGCCGTCGTTTTTCCACTGCAGTGTCTTGCAGTACAACTGGGAGATGTAGTCCCTCCAGCATGTCCTGGGCTTCCTGCCAGACAGTGACGGCTTGAACACCTCCACTGGGATGCATCTGGGTAGCATTTGCACAAATCACCTCAGCCAACTTCAAAAGGGGTCTGACAAACGGCGATTCAGTGATACTAATAAAATCGGGCCTTTCACCTCATAGTCCAGTTATAAACCTATTACAGTTTGACTGTAAAACTGTACACATCATAAATGGCACCGGAGTCAAAGACCTCTATGACAAATGTAACAAGTAAGTTCAAAGCACATTGAGAATAAGGTTGAATACAGTTTTGTATTTGAGCTTCAATTGTTCAACACTGCAAAGAAAAAACAACTGATGGCGTGTCTGAGAGAGAGTTAGAGCAGCGCTGGGTTACCGTGGCTGGCCACTGACCTTCAGGTGCCGTTTGAGGGACACGTCCATGATGCTACTTTTACAGCCAAACCCCCCTTCCTCTCTCTACCTCTGCCTCTGTCTGTAATAGCATGGCTTATAGTCATTTTCAGCTATAGGACATTTTATGACAGCCATAGCTATGATTGCACACCAGGCCAGGGGCAGCAGCAGCGTGGCTGAATACGTACAGCAAGGTGTGGGCTGACCCTGAACCAGCCCTCACACTATTGGCTCAGTCACGCGAGGGAAGAACGAGGGCTTGGTGGACAGGCAAGATTATAGCAGGAGAGGTGCGAGTGTGGGTTAATCTCAGGTGTTGTGAGCAGGTTTTAATATAGATGGTCAGCGAGGATGTGATAGGGGATAATTGCTTCTGGGGTTGTCACAGATGGTGCTGGTTGATCTGTTAACTATGGCCAGGTCAGAGCTCTGTCAAGGACATTTTTACTGCTCTGATCTCCTTATCTCTCTCACACAATGTCAATCAGTACTAGTCCTACAGATGTATGACTTTATGTGGAGTTCATTCCATTTTCTGATTTACTTTCTCTGCTGAGGAGTAGCTAATTTAAAATGTGGAGTAGTCTAGTGGACTGGTCTAAAAGTAAGAAAACACTGAGCAAAAAAAAAAAGAGCAAAATTTAACAACCCTGTAATAAATGCTGGAATTCAAATGTAAACGTGTCAGGATACTAGTGAAATGGGAAACATATGGACAATATCTCGCTGCCATACTATGCTGTGAATAATTATTTCTATTATATGAAGGAAATCAAGACCATGTTCATTAGATGAAGAGAGAGTGTGCACCCTTATTGGGATGGCTGTATAACATAGAGATAACATTAATAAAAATATTAATAATTCGTTTAACTGATTAGTATTTCTGGTGTTGACGAGCAAAATGTTTAATCGTGCCTATCCCTCGGCAGCTCTATGTAATATGTATTATGACAATACACAGTGTCTTGTACTAGTAACAAAAAAACATGTGCACAATAATCTGATTGTTCCCACTCTTCTTTGTATCCTTTACTTTAATTAAATGCTCATGAACCACACTAACTTTATTCCCTCAGCTTTCCTGTAACTTCCTACGCAGTGACTCAGGTCCAAAACGCCCAAAGGCTGAAATTAATTCAGAGAAAACAGAAGGTGTTAACACACAAAACAGATTTACACATATCTCAGGCCAATGTTGAGAGTAGCAACCAGGGGAAAAATAATATATCGAATTAAACAATACTACCCTTTAGAACCTATTAACTGTTCCACTGCCTTAACCAAGCAGACGGAGAGGCACGTCACTGAAGCCTGTTTCAGTGATTTATATCACATTGCATACCACAGGAATGTGTGTGTAAAAATAGCTTTCAGTGATAGGTTTCAGCAGGATAATACACACTAGGGTTGTCAAAAGTATTTTTTTTCAGCATCGTGTGTTTACAACGATACAATCTCTGTTAATTCAACATTTAATCGTATGTAAAGTTTACGACTGACTAACTAGTGGACACACTCCTCTTCCTGTGCGGTCTACTGACAATCACACAGCTCTGCTGCAGAAACACACACACATACACACACACACACACACACACACACACGTTATCTGTATTACACTGAAGATGGAGACATACAACACAGTGTTTATTTTACAAGCACGGATCGCAACAATAGACAGTAAACACACCTGAACGGTACCACATTGGCATGTATGTCATCGACAACAACAATCCTCCACGTGTGACTCACCTGCTGCTGTGAACACAGAATCAAAATGCGAGTTCTGTTTTTTTGGGCGACTTCATAAAAACACAAGTGTGTGTTTAGAAAAAAAAAAGTTAAATCAAGGTACACACTAAAATAAGGTGGAGTGACGATTTCTGTACCAGCAATGTGTGCAAGCTGTTCAATTAAAACAAAAATATATATGTACCTTGAACTTTTTATTTTTGGATTATTGTTTTTAATAGTAGTATTGAAGTTTAAAATAACAAAATAGTTTATGACAACTTAATCTCCCCATTATTAATAGTGTCCTGGATACATGTTAAAAGACATTCTGTTTTATATTGCCCTTTTGCATTCATCTATTTTGACACTGCAGTAGTGCAATAAAACTTAAAACATAAGCCGACAAATTGAATTTTCTTTTCAAACTTCTGGTAAATCATCCTGCTAAGCTCTTTTATGTGATTTATATTCTAATTACTGTGTTACAACAGCTGCAGCGAAAGGTCTTCATCCATATGTTTGCGCGCATGTAAGCATTTAAACATACCACTTTATAAAAGCGGTTGTCTTGTTGTGGCACAGCCATTTTTTCCAGATGTCAGACATCACAAAGACAAACCAACAGCAGACAAGCATGTACACACAGAAACAAAGACAGAAAGCAAGAGTGACAGGGAGCAGCAGCAGAATGATAGAGGTCTGCGCTTGCCTCTCATCAGAGCTATTCCGAGCGGCCGCCCTGTCAGAACACGCCCCAGATGAGGTCTCTCAAGGCGGAGAGAAAGCTGTCATAACAGGACGCCTGGAGGGCTGTTCGATCAGACAGACAGCTCTGAGAGGTGTTAGACACACACACAGGACCTGTCTGCGTGAGAGTGGTCCTGGTTATAGCCACAGAGTATAACCCTGCTGACAGACAGACATCATTCAGGGGCCTTTATCTCCCCCTTTCTCTCTCTCTGCATCTTTTTTCCCCTTATTTCTCTCCGTGAGCACCGGGTGGGAGGGAGCACCACTGACAGGTTTACTTAAATATTTATGCTGACAGGGAAAAGACAAGAATGTTATCTCCAACAAGGCGTGCTTCCATATCAACACATGCTCTGACTCAACCACTCACATGAAACATTTGCTGCCAAAAGTCCTCCCCGCCTTCTCTTAGAACTAGTTAAAAAGGTATGTGCACCAGTGTAAAGATTGAGAGCCCAGATAAGGCGGCCTCACGCGTACGTAGCTGCTTTCATCTGCTGCCGTGGATATTAATATAATCCAGCAATGTCATAAAATAACTGCAAAAATGTCAAGGCAGCAATCAGGACGCTAATAAAATTTTAAAACAAACCTCCCAGCTCCTCTCCCCAACCTCGTGAAATGGCCTGCACCACCTTCACATTATTCATGCACCCTCTGTGTCCTGTTGTTCGCTCTCGAACTTCATTTGGCTCTCGACTTACGAAACACAGATGGGGCTGCTGTTCCAGTTTCGCCATGTGCGCGCGAATGAGGCAGCACTGTACACAGATGCCACATCTCACGTGAAGCACATCCCATTAAAAAAGGAGGGTGGACAGCTTTTCCAATCAACAGATCACCTTTTTCAAATAGCCCTTTGTTCCCCCCCGACCCCCCAGCAGCTGGCAGCAATTAGCTGCCAGGACAGGACACAGCAGTCCAGCTTGCCAGTCAGTCCATTATAGTGCAGGGCCGGGTGAAGTATGGGAATGGAATCACAAGCGCCTGGGGCCGTAAATTAGATCTGTGATAGATGCTGTGGAATCTCCTCACCCAAATCAGGCACCGCTTACTTGGAAACTTTTCAAGGGTGGTCATACCCGAAGCAGGACAGCGCGCGTTTAAATCAGTCCGAATCGCGCTACAGGGGATGGTGTGTAGTCGAGATGTTAGTCTTCATACACAGCTGGTTTTTGCTTCGTCAAGTTGGCACAACAGAGGCGATGAGTTCAGTATACCCAGCGGACTGCCAAGTTTCCCCTTGAAAAGTCTTGTTGCTGACAGCAATAATAAATTGCAATCTGACCAATCAATTGCAGACCAGCTTGAACCCCTTAAGTCTTTAAGAATGAGAGGCTGGTGAAAAAATCAATTTGCAATTTACATCAGGCTGATGAGTGTTGAAAACACTGAGAGAGAGACGGCTCCCAGGATCCAAGTATAATTACATCCTAGCCAGCGCAGAGCTGTGGCCCAAACATCATAATGGGTCTGATAATCAATGGTACTGAATGGAAGTCACAGTACCTAAACTCCTGTCATTCATGCACACAAACTGCTCAACGCACTGCCAAGTATCACACGGGGGAAGTGATTTGTGTCGCATCAATGGGCAGTAAGTGTGTGATGACAACCTCTTAGTGGGCCAGCTTCCTGGAAACGTGGCTACCTGGCTGCAACACAATGGTGCGGGTGGGAAGAGGACACCATTGGGGTTAAGGAGCATATTGAGATGGGATGGTGTGTCAGGTGCCAGAGGCTACGGCCATGTTGTGTTTACGCCGATGGACTCATGTGGCGAAATCAGATCTGTGGACGCAGCAGGAGCGCTCGACTGTGAGGCTTTTATCTTATTTTCGCATGCAGGCCAGGATGAGGAGTACAGGAATCGTTTCCATCCTCTGTCTGCCTCTCACTCACATTGACAAAAACATAAAGAGTGTCTCAACACATTCATGCAAAGAGCACCTCGCACAGCTAGAGACAGAGCCAAAAGTCATAATGAAAAACAGAAGCAGAGGGAGGTGAATGAATAGTCGCGGTTTCAACTATGTTTTGTTTTCTAGTGGAGACAGAAAGAAGAGGCAGAAAAAGGAGCAGACTCGAAGGGTTAAACGTTGGCAAAAAGCGGGGAGGGGACAAAAGGCCCATTGTAAGGGACAGAAGTGTCCCCGGAAAGGAGGGGAGAGAAAAGAAAGCCACCACTGGCTGGTCCCCCGGACCCATTGTAAGCGAAGGGGAGTGCAGCCACGCATGACAGATGTCCCTGGCCATTGTTTCCCCAGCAGCCTCCTCTCTGCCTCCTGCTCCGGCTCTGGAATTCCATGAGACGGCCTCCGCCTGTGAGAGTCGTTCAACGCACCTCGTCTCTCGCCCCGCGTTCCCCTCCGCCATCCTGGTCGTGCGCTGTGGGTGTTTACGGATACTCGTACGGTGGGGATGGGGTGCCAGAAGTTGTCCTCCCTAGACGTGGTTCCCACAGGCCTGTCGTGAATGCTACTGCACTTACCGAGACGCGTGCATGCGGGTGTATAAACATGTAGTCATCAGTAGACACGGAGCAGCTGCATGTATGCACAAATAAGAAATTCACCAAAGACCACTACATAAAATTTGACATTCACCGCCTTAGAAATCAATAAAAACACGATCAATTGCATTTGTAATCATCTGAATAACTTCTAAAAACAGCACTCAAATGTATTTTAGCCTCAGGGCTGTGAGGTGAAAGCAATTACTAAAGTGTTAAGTGAAGCGCAGGTGAAAGCCTTTCGCAACATAAAGAGTTGAGGTAAGCTGTTTTTACAAAGCAATGACGTTTTGCATTCCCCATTCAGCGGCCCACCATGTGGGAGACCTACAGAGGCAGCTTGTCGGGCTGTCACTCACAGCAACAGTGTGCCAGTGGGAAGTGAGCCCAACAATGGCCCCGGTCTGGTTAATGGGTGAGAGAAATAGCAGACAATCCTTCATTTTATGCCTTACTACCACACTGTCTGCTCTCTGTCCTATTCTTCTCGTAGTCTCAACCACATTCGACCAACACTCGCTCACTCAGTTACCCCACCCCCACTCGCCTGTTAACATTCATTTAAAAAACACACACAGCACAGACACACACTTGCATACCAATGCGCACGTATGAGTGAGAGAGTGAGATCTCCAAACGGGGTGGAAAATCAGTTTGAAAGCAATGAATGTTTACCAGGTGGATCAATGGCTGGCTGATAAATCATTTGGTGAATTACAACACTGCTGAGCTGCTGTTGTAACACCCGGGAACTCTTTGCCGTACTGTCCGTTGCTGCCTTGACCCCGAACTAAACAGTGCATCAGCACAAAACCGCCAACTTTGCCACGCGCGGCGGACACTTCCAGGTCAGCACGAAGAGCACACGTGCAGCTTTGACGTATAAGCAAAACAGTCCACACACTGCCTTCTGACACAAATGCTTTATAAAATCTGTTTACAGGTCTTCTGGTTCTAGGAGTCTAGAGTTGCATAAAACCTTTCATGACCTTTTGTTCCAGAGAGAGCTGTACAATGATGTCACTTCATGCAACCTCCTGTCTGAGGCTGAAAACTACAAGTTTGAAGGTGGAAGATGGAGGCTACCAGACATGAGTCCTCATCTCAGCTTGAGACTTGTTTCTGCTACTAGCATAACACACCTCCGAACAAATGGTTGCACTGTGGGTAATGTAGGCACCAGATTCTGACAATGAAGAAGAAGATTATATGGAACATAAATGACAATATCTCAATATCTTTCCATTGTCTATTGTCCATTGTGAGTCTGACAATGTCATAGGAGTGCAATGCTAAATCGACAGCTACACACAACCTGATTTTTGGTGCACGATTGATTGATTCCTACATAGCACCTTAAACCTCAAGATCAAGAAGACGACCCGCAATCACAATTTACCTGCAGAATTAATGTATAGCATCCACTAAGTACAACTATACTACTACACTATAAAGAATGGACAGCGTATGTGTGACGTCACCCAAAGGTTTCTGAGCTCAACTATAGAGACCAGTTTGTTTCCAATGTTGGACATTTTAACATGGGGCCTTATGGAGATTGACATGTTCTGTAGCCAGCCTCAAGTGACCATTTGAGGAACTGCAATTTTTGGCACTTCCACATAGGAAGTCAAAGAGGTTGGCTCTTAAGTCACACCCAAGCAAAACTCTTCTCAAGGATAGAAATTAATTAATTTACTAATTAAAACTACTTATTATTGTTCTTACTGTAATTGTTCATGCAATTGAGTAGGTTTTTTTATTACTTTATACTTCATTTTTAATATATTCTCATGTCAATAATTTTAGCAATGTGCTTGACAACATTTAGAAAAGCAACAATGGTGTGGCATCAGGAGGGTATTCAAATCAACTTTTACTTCACAACAAAATCTTTGATGAAAATGTGTTTTTTAAAGAATGAAAAATTTGTAACAAATTTGGGAAATATTAGAGATTTGTGCATTATATGTACAAGAATACCTAATACTACAACATAAAAAAGCATTGTCAACACTTTGACAAAACATATGTTGCATTCATTTCACCCCTACAGCGAGGCCCCCCCATATTTCTGACATCAGATTGTCATTTCTATATCTTTCCAAAGCTGACAATCTGACATACACACCACTTCGCCACGACTGGTCAGCTGTGTGCAGAGGTGAAAAGGGGTTTTAATTTCATTCAGTTCAGCTCTCATTTTTTGCTGTCTTCAGGAGAAACTGTCTGAAACCATGTACTGTTTTCCTGTGATGGCCAGCTCTTCGAGTGTAGCCTTTACGAACACCTGTAAACTTCTTGGATTTGGTTGGAGAACAAATTGAACAAACTAGTTCTGAGTGAGCACAACCCAACCCTCAATCATTTTTCTTCAACATGTTTATTTATGTATTTCTATACGTGACTTTCAGCGATCTTCTCCTGACATTTCACCTCTGCCCTCAGTGCTGAAAACAGATCTTTTTGTGTCTGTCCTGCTGCTTAGTTTGATCCCTGCAGCTCTTTGTATTCTCATTTTCAAGCCCAACTATTTGCCATTTGTTCATCTCTGTTCTTCACTGTCACATTCGGTGCATGTCTAAACACCGTACGTAATATACCGGCCAATTTTCTGTCATTTCTGTCATCTTAATGTCGACAGAGAAGCAACATTAGTGTTATGCATGTTCCTCAGCCCACTCATGTTAAGAGCCATGTCTGGTGTCACAGCTGAAAGCTCAGAGCCAAAACACAAGGTAAGGACCCTCCCACAAAGAGTACTTATTCTTCCTAACTAGCCTCCGTAACCTGGTGGGTCTGACCTTCAATCCAGTGGTGGAAAAAAGCATGACATATGGCCTAGTCTGCACATCCGCAGGCCGACCCTGGATTGGGCCAGCAGACCCCTGGGTAAAGTCAAATGAATGCATGTAAACATTTAGCCCCCTGCGCACTGTGCCGTGATCCCCTGCATGGGCTTAGGTGACCCCAGTCAACATCAATCAGATAAAACACAATGGGAAGAGGCACGCGGGGGAAAAACCGGGGTCAACCACACTTTTAATAAGCAGGCACGGATGGCAATGTGGAAGCATATCGGTCCTGTTCTCATGGCCACGGGTAAGCTGGGCACTCCTGCCCCCTCAACCGCAAGCAGCAATTATGAGGAACCCTCAATGCATGAGCTTTAGAGATGAGTGGATAATCTACTTGGGCGGATTTAAGACTAATCTGCCATTTTTGCTCTCCAAATCAAATCACAATGGGATACATATAGGGCTCATGCAGTGTTATGATGATTTCTAAGAATGGACAGAAGGAGGGCGATTCACAGAATGGTCAAGGGAGCATTTACAAGGATTTGGCAGGGATATGATATAACAACAAGATGACATGTTTTTTTTGTTTGTTTGTTTAGATAACTGAAACGGTAACCGCTCATACAAGATGAGTCCAGTACAAATTATACAATGACAATCCATAACCTCTTTCTTAGAGCTTAGCTAAGCTCTATCTCCCAGGAACATGCGTAAAGTAAACAGACAGAAAATAACTGTTTTGACAGCTGCAGGGACAGCATTACCCTATTTCTCTGCTTTCTGAGATAAGAACTATCAGCAGGGCAGAAAATGCAGGAGCGCAGTCACGCCTTCTCTGATGTAACATGCTGCAGTTATATTGTCATCCAGAGTTTCAGTCTGTCACTGCGTCGGGGCAGAGCTAATGACAGTTAGCAAACACTAACTTGTGTGTAACTGTCAGCAGGAGCAGGGAGTCTGCGTAAGCACTGTGTCTGCACGGGCATAAACATATGCAGACGTTCCCACGCATGTGAAATGATGGCATGTATACTACGATGCAGGTCGCTGTCATTTAAAATCTTTTGCACTGACAGCCCTTGCCCCTCATTTCATTACTGTCCTTCCTCTCTGCCAGACACTTACAATCCCATTACCTTCTACAGATAAGCTCCGGCCCGAGCAAGCGCCTCCCTAGACAGACACAAACACATTGATTCAACATCTGAACCAGCAAATAGCGAGGGCAGACACAAGTCTCAGATTCACAGCCACGCAATCAATAGGGAGGGAAGTGTGAAAGTCTTCGAATCATCTTCGAAACGAGTTACATCGGCCAAATTCTGTCAGCAAAGATTACAGGAGGATTTTAGTCCGGACTGAGCGCCTTAAAAAAACAGAAAAGATTACCACCGCAAATTTGTTGGTGTGTACTATTTCTAACTTAAATGTTAGATGTTTTCAAATCAAAGACTGAATCAATAAGTCTTCGGTTGTGAAATTTGAAAAAATCCTCTGTCGTTCTCTCTTTACCCAAAGAAAACGACACGAGGCTATAAAAGAGTAACAAGCAATCATTTGGTGGCTGAGGTTTGAGACTACAGTTGTCCACAAGCATCCTTCAAAACTGCTGAAAATAGACGTCCTCAGCTGCTCTACAACCGTATTCACCCTGGCTGACTACTACACCACCCCCCCTCCACATATTCCCCCTGTGGTGAAAAAGGCCTGGGTCCATGCTGCAGTGTATTGTTCAGGATTTAGGATTGTGTCGTAAGAAAGAAAGGCAGGAAGAAATCAAATTCCCCCCTGTTCTGGTCTGAGGAGGTGGCACAGGACCACCATGCCTCTCCTCCAAATGAACTGAAAGAGAGAAGACAAGAGATGGTGGAAAGCAAAAGGAGAATTGGAGGCGTTGGGACTTAACTTAACATATTGTGGGGACGCCGATAATCGCATGGAAGCAAATAACACGCAGAGAGGAAATTCACAACTATCGTAAGCTGCTGCGTTCTTGCAGGCTTCCTCCCTCCTCCCCACCCCCGCTAGCCAGCTCTGTGTCTCCTCTCTGGACCGTGGCAGAGCGTCCATGCCCCGAGTGCGCTCGCTGGAGCACAGGGCTCTGTAAGAATGGAGCCTATTCAACAGCCTGCCTCCAGATGCTCGCCAAAACAGTCCTCCAGGCTACGGCAGGGAGCAGAAAGCAGGAAAGGGAGATAGGAATCTGATAGCCTATCATTAACAGCCCAAATAAATTGAAGGAAAAATCTCAGGCTAAAGCACTGCCCTCAGTCATGATGTTTATAGGTGATAGCCTGACTGTTTTGTCTCCTGTGACGTTTCAAAGACCCGCTTTGCCTCGCCAGAGAAGGTGTTTGTTGTTGCAGATAAACTGTCTAACGTGGAGCGTTCCCAAGCGAGGGACGACTCATATAAGAGCGAGCACTGTGTGGGAGTTTCTCTTCAATGTAAACTAACTTTACATCTTATGTAACATCCAGGTACATTCAGCTTTCTTTACATTCACATGTAGCTCCTAGGATTGAATGCAACATCTTTAATTACTGGCCTGAATCGGGACAAAATCAAGTCACGAGGAAGCGATGCCGCAAACATCTCCCCCTTACCGTGGTTTTACTTGATGCGACGCCAAGGAGCGCCCCTGTGTGTAAGAAAAGGCACGGATCAATGCAATATTAATGTATCAATCAGCAGCAAGTTATCCGGCAGCGGCGGAGAGGACAGCATTGCAGCCCCTGTAAGCATGACCCTCAGCTATATGATCCTGCACTCAACTCCCCATCTTCTCTTAGTGATAACATATATCGAATATAGACTCAAACATTTATACCTCTCCTCCCCAAGGGGGGACGTCGGAGGAGAATAGTGTGTTTGAGCAGGTGTGCCTATATTTCTCCAAGGATCCGCCACATTCCTTATGAATTCTATATTACTGCGCCATCTCAAACATGCGATCACAGCTTCTTTAACAGACTGAGGGGATCAAATATTAGCTTACTCCATCAGTGTCTTTATTTCATATGTCAGGAATCAAAAGCTTTTTAGGCTGCACATACAAGAGCAGAGTTTCTCAAGCTTTGGCCTGCTTGAAAAGTGGAGATTGACCGAATGATTATTTGTTCGTTATGATGAAAATGTATCAACATATTATCCATCTGCAGCTCCGTCCATGCTCTTTAAAATAGAAGATAGTGGACAAACACGTGTCAAGTTGTTAAAATTACTCTGATTATAGGACATGAGACATAACACCTCTACAATGTAGGTTACAGTGAGAAGCCCCTCCACATGAGCACACACAGGGGGCCTCGCTGCAGTGCTGTGGTCAAGTCTGACACCTAGTGGTCAGAGCCTAGAAGTACGCCACATACAGAAACTGGCAAACATTGTATAGTCACGGTCATTATTATTTGTAGACTGCAGCCTATTGTATAACATTCTGGTGCTGTTTCTGTTTATCAGACAGCAGTGAGTATGAGTGACTCGACAGGATCTCAATAACCACTTTAACTTTAAGAAGACAGAGTTCATGGCTGAAGCCGGTGTCAACGGACAGTACAAAGAGACGGTGTATGTGTGTCACTAGCCACAGGTTTCTGAAGCTCCATTTCGAAGCTCAGAGTGTGACCGGCATCTCTTCCGCCTCCCAGCTAAACGAAAAATGGGCAAAGATGTGGATCGTCTGTAGATCTAAGGCAGGCTGAATGATGCCTCGGTGCTCAAACAAGCAATTATACATAACTTTAGGCTTTAATATAATTTGAACAGTTGAATGAGGAAATTAGCTCTAGAGACCAAAACTGTTTTTTGTACCAGAACGCAAACTGCTGTGAAGTTGGACATTTTAACATAGGGGCCTATGGAGATCGACTCATTCTGTATCCAGCCTCAAGTGGACGTTTGAGGAACTGCAGTTTTTGGCACTTCACCATAGAGGTGAAGAAAAAAAGTACCCTTGAGATGGAAATGTTTCAGACTTCGACGCAATAAATGCTGCCATCACAGACTAAAATCGACTAAACTGTGAACAATGAAGAAGATACAACGTCATATTGTTCAGGTTTTAGCCTGTCTTGAAGAGAGAGGTCACACAGACCAAGAGGGTACTTTGAAAACATCACAATTAGCATATCTTGATTGAAACAAGACAAATCTAAAACTAATAAACAGTTTATCGATGTCATGTGATTATACTAAAATTAGAAGCACTGACACAACAATAAATTAGGCTCGGCCATGGATAGTATGTACTTACACAAGTTCTGACAGGCTGGAGAGGATATGTCATCCCGCTATGAACGTCCTGACGAGTCCAAAAATGTCCTGTCCCGAAGCACACCTTCACTGAGACACAGGATGCAGATAATATTAAGTAAACAACATCATCCTAAACTGCAAGTCAAGATATACAACAGCATCTTTTCTGTGAAAACAGTGGCCAGTGTTGTTGAACAACTAAAGCTTGGCTAATACTGATCTTTGAGAAAGATCAGTACGAGGCGATAAAGACAATACATAACTCAAAAACAAAACTAAACCACATATTCCCATCAGTGTCTCCTGACAATCTTTGGGACTGCAGTCTCCGAGTGGCTTTTATTAGCCTAACTGTGACGTGGCCATCTTTGGATGCCCTGTAGAGACTTTTGAGCTGCGGCATGATAAATGGTGGTTGTTAAGAAACTTGTTCTCCTGCACTGGAAGTCGACTGCTCCACCCTGCTTTTGCTTTGCACACTGGCTAAAGAAAACATTGTGATTATATAGATGGAAAAAACTATGTCTGCAGTGTGGTCTGAGTGTGGTGTTTGATTTGACTCATTTATTCATGTAATTTTACTTTTGTTTGGACAGTTACCATGAGACCTACTCAGTTCCCACGCCACGTCGACATAATCAGACTGTGAGTCACTGCTTTGAAATCATGTCCAACATAATAGATGATAATAAATATATGTATATATATATATATAAATAGTTCAGATAAGAACTCTTTCTCTCTCTTCTATTTCAGTTATCATCAGTGTGTGCAATTTGTTGACTTACATAACATGAAGTGAAGCAAAGTGTTTGGGGTTCACAGTTTTCCATGTTCATTATCCATGAAATGGCTCCACAAAACTGATATTTTCTGGTGTACAGAAGAGCAACTTTCTCTGTGTTTTGGACACATGCAGTCCATGATGAAACCTGATGTGTGCCAGGCATGTTAGTTATACATGACACAGCCATGAAGATGTGATTAATCAGTGTTTAGCACATCAAATATCATCCTATGTTTTATTCAAACACAAAAACTGAAACACACTGAAATTGAAATCAGCTGAAATAAACACAAAACTAGCATATACTGTATATAAGTCGATAAGCGTGTTAAGGGGACTTAAAATATCAACTAATCATTAAGAAACTAATCTTTTCATATCTATGCCAAATATCTTAGAACTTTGTCATCAGTCTGCTGGTTTGGTCTATCAAACTGCCAACTGAAGCTAATTAGCTGGCGGTTAGTGGCAGTTGTCAATAACATTATCTATATGACTAGCAGCATTAATGCTACAGTTAGCTATAATATTTGCTACCTGTATTTAGTTATGTTAGGGACAAAGGCGTCATAATGTCTTCACTCTCACGGTCTAATGCTCACAAAGACGACAGCACCACACATGTAGCATGTAGCTAACATGTAGCTTAGCCAACGGCTAACGTAGCTTAGCTAACATCATTAGGTAGACATTCATTAGCTAGCAGTGCTAGCTGCAGCACACAGCGTTACCTGTTAAAACAACTGTTATGGTTTTCTCTTACAAGTAGAGTCAAGTGGAATCATGAATGAATTCACATTTTACACTTTAGATGTGAATTAGCTTCATGTGTCTGTGGCAGTTCTTACCATTATGTTTGACTTCAGTAATAAGGGACCTTTATGTGGATACGAGGTTGCTATCTATCTATCTATATATCTATCTATCTCAGATATAAAATAGACTTTATTCCCACTCCCGGTCCCACACCGGGGAGATTCACTTGTCACAGCAGCTCATAAACATAAGGTGGAAAATAACTTGAAGAAACATATAGAATAAAGTCATGAAGTCATGCTGGTGTTAAAGAGCCTGACAGCTGTTGGAATAAAGGACTTGTGGTAGTGCTCCTTCTTACATGGTGGGAGTAGCAGTCTGTTGCTGTTTAAGGCTCCCACAGTCTCATGCAGGAGGTGAGAGGAGTTGTTCATAATGAATGTCAGCTTTGCTAACAGCCTCCTCTCCTCCTCCTCTTCCTCCATGGAATCTAGATCCTCTAGCAGTCCAGGACAGAGCTGGACCTCTTGACCAGTTTGTCCAGTCTTTTTTTTTTCTGTTGCGTACATATTTTAAATGCTACCACAGCGTCATAGAAAGTTTTTCTTGTGCACTCCAAAAGATGTCAGCCTTCTCAGCAACTAGAGACGACTTCGACCTTTTTTGTACAGGAGCATCTGAGTTGCCCAGGTATTTTCTTTGCTCCCATAACCTCCATATCCATCCAGTCCCTGACTAGTGCTTTTATTAAAAGTTCTTGCTACAGTTTGCTTCAAAGAGAGAACAAAATATGACAAAAATAGCATGCTAAAATATCATCTAAACACTAACATGAAGTCCTGGAGGAATGCCACGCTGCAGCCAAACACACTCAATGGCTTTGATTTCAAACATTATAGAAGTGAACAATGCAGTTTAGGGGTTGGTTTCTTGACGTCAGACACCAGAACAACACACCTGCTACTGTCTGAGTAAGCGAGCGTGGGCTCTGACCTTTGACCTGTTTGGAGAGCACACGCCATTCCAGTTCAGATAAGTTATGATCCGGACCACCATAATGAGGATGAGTGTCATCGGCTGGGCGGAGGTGACCTATATGTCACACTGGAACACCTGCTGTCTTTATAAAAGTGACAGAGATGATCATCAGATGTTGCAGTTTACTCCACTCCATCTTCAAGTTGTTGTTTCAAGGTGTAGAGGGGCTTCTCCGCGGCTTCATCAACATTACACTGCATGTGCTCCAGACAAGCAAGAAAAGCAGATCACTGGACACGTGTCGGAGTTCCCCAAGGTGAGATTGTTCATTCAGTTTGACATTAAGAAATGCAGCATTTTCTTATGTATGTCGCAGATTTAACAGTGTGTTTGTTGTGTTTTTGGTTGACTAGGTGACCTGAGAATGGGCCCGCACATGTGGTGTTTGTTCGTCCTGTTTCTCTGTTCGTGCAGTAAAGAGATGGTTGTGGATAAAACAAGACTGCCGAGGTACATATTAGTTCCCTTCACCGCATAATTTGGATACTGGCATGTTCTGACGTTTAGATGCACTCTTAATGTTGTATGATATGATCCGAGACAGAATATTATACATAAAATGTCAGCTTTGTATATCAGCCTCTATGAATTTAGTGATATTAAATATACTGCTGTCAGATATTTGATGTCTTTGATGAAATGAAATATACTAACACAAATAATTGACTGTAAATGAAACAACTTTCACTCATCCACGCTGCTTTCCTTAGAGGGCGTTTTTTATATCAGATGGAAAAAGGACAAAACCTCGTCCAAAACCTCAAAAGGCACGCAGACGGAACATTCGCCAGTGATTTCACCCACTACCTTGACAAGATTAAGGCTAAAGATTTTGTGGAGTGGCTGGCCAGCACCAAACGAGAAGGGTGAGCTCCAAAGCTGCGTTGTTGGTGATGGTGTGAAAGGACTGTGAGAGGGCGATACAGAATGTACAGTGTGTGTTTGACTGCAGATTGAATAAAAACAGTTATATTATACAGGATATAGTCAAATATGTCCATGTCTAGCAGTAGTGTAAAGCAACTGAACATCTTTATGTAATCCTGAATCCAACAGTTCACATGTTGTGTTTGTATCTTCGATCTGGTGTTTGTTTTTTTAGCCATAGGTATCTCAATTATAATTGTTTTTGTTATTAAGTATTTCAACAATGCATGACCAGAACAAATAGCCAAACACAGGTGATCGGGAAAAAAGAAAACATTTGTTTGGGAGATGACTTTTTAATAATCCTCAGTGACTTGTGATGGCTTTTTTACAGGCTGTTAACAGAATTTTGACCAGATATCTGTCTCTTCCCTGTACAATTTCTTTAAAGAAATTGCACAAATAGAAATAGGATATTCATAATAAAAAAAAAAAAAAAAAAATCATATCAAATTTTTCCACGAGAATTCCCTCCACATTCACATATTCTGACAGTCTTCATCTGGGATGCTGAATTCTGATTCCCGGGTGTGTCTCAGTTTTATTATGTGTTACATTATGTTATTTCACTTGCAGATGTCAGGAACACCATCTCCAGGTTGCAGCAGAGGTTTAAGGCAGCCCAGATCGCATGCACACTGTACACGTGATACTGCTTCATGTCATCTAGCAGCATAACAGAAGAAGAATCATCTGCAACAAAAACATCTATTTTATTTATTCTGAGGTTTTATCAGATAAAGGTACACTTTGCACTGCTGTTTCCACTTCTTACTTGTCATGTTGAAATTATTTCCTTCAACTCTACTCTAAGGCTTACTATTATTTTGTTGGGATAGCCACTCCTTATAGAGAGTGCAGGCTTGATTTACTTTTTGATTTTCCCTGCAGTATGAATAAACTAAGATGCAAGATCAATCGATCGAATCAATTAATCAATGTGGGGCATTTTTTTCCCAAATGCATTGTGACCTGACCTGTATGCCTTTGACGGTGTGATGCACACAAATGTATTTTCAAATTATTTAAGATTTTAGAATAAAATCTTACAAAGCGGCGATGTTTTTGTATTGGTGTTGGAGACTGATGAGGGTGGTGCTGTCGATGGAAAACATTTAGTGGCCTGTATAAAAACGTTACATACATACACGGGGATGACCAGAGGTGGGTGCTGTTGTTCAGCAAATCCGAAAGAGCAGAGGGCGATTTGGAAAATCTTTTTTTAAAGGCAGTGTGTGGGTGTGAAGGCATCTGTTTTGTTTCCCTTTGTGGTGCAGACTGTATATAGCACGCACTTTGTTTACACACATTTACATTGTTGCACAATAAGGTTATGCAATGAGGCACAGGCAGAGATGCAATAAGTAAAGGAGTTCAAATTTACCCAGAGAGAGAGAGAGAGAGAGCGAGAGAGAGAGAGAGAGGGGAGGGGCTGGTGGATTTTAGGTAGGTGGAGAGAAAATGTAGGCTATAACTGGTGATGGTGGTGGTGGAGGTTTTTTTATATATATATTGAGGTGTTAGGAATTGATTGGGGGGAAGGAGGGTCTGTGTCTGCCTCGTTCCTCATTGAGAAATGTGAGTTGTATGAGGGTGCAGCTGTGGTGGGGGCTCTTGGCTTCTGGCCATAGCCATGATGGAGAGCTCCCTCTTTGGGCTTGGTCCTCCCCTCCTCTGTCTGACTCTCTGGGGAGAAAGGGAGACCAGAGTAGGGAGGGAGGAGGAAGGGAGGGAACACCAGAAGAACTCTGTGATCTCAGTCAAGGGTTGAAATGGGATCAGATAGTAGGAAAACCCCCTTTTACTGCTCACACTCGCTGCCTGTCTGACATTTAGCAGCAGGACTGCAGCAAAATGAGACAGAGGAAGGGAAGGTGGATACAAACAGTATGATCCAAACATTATGTTGCAATGGATGGAGAGTCCTTGTGAATGATGCACAGCTCTAATTAGTGATTAAAGGACATTCAGTGTCACTGCATGCATAAAAAGCCAAAGCCTCTCCTTAAAAAAACAACATGGCAAAGAAAATACTGTGACACGTTTAATCGTTATATTTAGCCATGTCCAGGTCCACCCACGGAGAAACCATGCTATGTGGCGACATACTTCAGAGGAAGGGAGGTGGGATGAGAGGAAAGCCAGCAGAAGAGAAGGAGGAGGCGGTGGTGGTGGAGGAATAGAGGGTGGGGAGGGGGGTGTAGGTGTGGCTGTCTACGAATCAGGTCGAAGTCCTCGGCGCACTAAACACATTTTTATGGCTCTGTTAAGAGCCCCAACGACAACCAGCGCTGCCCTCTTCCCATCCCATCCAACCCCACCCAAGGAGGCTCAAACCCGGGTAGAGAATTTTCGTCCTCGCGGTACCGCCGCCCCCTCCAGCACCAAGGACAGCTCCGCTGCAGAGCGCGCAGCATCACCGGCTGCCGTCGGCACTTTCGCCGCGCTCAGATGACATTAACGAGCCTATTTTTGGGGGGATGAAATGTCCATTTTTGTTTGTTTTTTTGGTTTGATTCTTTCCTTTTATTTCTTTATTTTTCTTCTTGTGAGCGTGGGTGCCGGTCTCCTAGGCAGCCGTGCCTGAGCAGCACACAAGCTGATGGAGGCACTGGGCCAAACTGGGAGTGTGCTGCTGACTCAGCCTCGACTGCTGCATTAATTTATCTGCACTGCAGTGCTCCACCACCTCCCTTCCCCTTCTATTTTCCTTACCTCCCCTCCTCCTCCTCCTCCTCCTCCTTCTCCCTCCTGGTCCCCCTCACCCCTCCTCTCGCTCTCTCTCTCTCTCTCTCTCTCTCTCCACCTCAGTGCACTCTCACACATCCATCCCGGAGCAAGGCAGTGAAGTGAATTGGAGAATGAGAGGGTAGGTAGGGAGGGAGGAGTGGGTCAATGAAGAGCAGATTCCCAGTGCCTACATCGGTAGATGATAGATAGCAGAGAGACACGTGGATTTGAAAATATCATACAAAAATCCAGGGAGATGAAGGAAGGACAGGGGAGAGGAGGAGGAGGAGGAGGAGGAGGGAGATGCTGAGAGCTGGATGCTGGAGGAGGGGAGAGAAGTGAATTTTTGGAAAGAGGAGAAATGAAGGGATGGTGCTCCATGGAGAATTTGCCATCTATTCAGTGCCTACACTGTCTGAGGACAACTCCATGCATCATTTACATACAATTCCACCCACTCTCCAAAAAGGCTTTCTTACTTCCTCCTCCTCCTCGTCTCCCAACGAGAGGAGCACAAACAAATCAATATCGCCCAACATATGGCTAATTCAGCCTTTCTCCTGAGGTTGTGGAGGTTATGGGGCTGATGACTGTAATGTCATACCTTTAGGTTATTTACTTTATGGTAGACCACAAACAAGAGCATCACAGTACAGATGGACTGCATAATAATGGGGCTATAGTCCATCTTCTGCCTGTGAGGGGGGATGTTAACACGGGGCTCTTAACAAATTCAATAAGTCCATTACACTTGAAAGGCCTCCTTTCACGACCCTGTTACCACAGCTCCATTTCACAGGAGGCTTTGTAGTCCGCTTGCGTTCACATGGAGCACGCACAAAAGTCAAATAATCTGCACAAAATGGTGAACAAGTGGAACGCAACGAAGCTGAAATAAGACTAAAGGAAAGTAGAAAAAGGCTCCGTGATGTCAGGAGATAGCTAAAAACAAATATCTTTAGTTAGTTTTTATTTAAAAAAAAAAAACAACACACACCTTGTAACTGGAAGGCTGCTTTATTGGTAATAAAAAGGTTCGTGCTCAAATGAAGACAATCTTTCATATATTCTTACCAAGAGTCCAAGTGGTTGTGCAACACACCATCATATTGTACTGTATATCCTCTTTTATCACGGTGTCAAATGATAACAACAGTTTGAAAAGCACTTTTTTTTCAGCAAAACAGAAAAAAACGCCCATAATAAACCATGCTAAAAAAAAAAAAAAAAAGAATGAGTCCTATAATCAAATATTGATACAAAAATAAATTTCAGATGGAAACAGAAATATTGAAGAAATAAAACAGAAATATAGAAGGCAAGCTGCTTTTTCACAAGCCAAGTGGGTGACACACATAGCACTAAGAACAGGACATTTTTTGAGTTAGCTGTTTTTCTGTTAACATCACACACTGTTGAATATTAAGATGAAGTGGGGTGTCTGGATGATCCTCTGGCAGTATTTCTGACTCAACATCCCTGATTAATGTTGTGCTCACCCCCCTAATCCCCACCCTCCACAGTTTGGAAACATATTTTCTGTTTTTATTTGTTTTTTTGTTGTTCTCTTTTTTTTTCAGTGTGGCATCGACATCCAAATTCGCAGAAAAAGCAGAAAAAAGGCACATGCCATTGAGTGGAACACGAGAAACAAACCATTTCAACAAAAGAAATGTGAGGGTGAGAAGCAAGTACATGATTGTATGCGTGTTGAGCTGTAATGGCACTGATGTGTGAGTATGGTAACAAAAAAAAAAAAAAAAAGTCCCCGGGCTGGGTATCGTCTCAGGGTGTAAGAGGCAGTCAGTCACACCAGCTGATGTCCTCAGGGAAGAGATCACTGGTAAAGTTGGTGGGCAGTGAGGAGAGTCACCTGTGTGTGTTTGTGTATCCGTGACTGTGGGTGTGTCCTGTATACTCAGTGAAGGTGAGAGATATGACAGTAAGTGAAAAATGTGCTGGTAACATTATCCTTTCATCATGATCAGGCTACAATCCATGGCAAGCAGCTCCAGTAACATCGCACATGAGCTATTCCCCAACATAGAAGGGTGCTGGAAACAACCAGTTTTTAGACATCCACTGAACGTGTTGCACATAAATCAAATGTGACAAACAGTGTTCTTCTGTTTTATGTATATACATATAGACATATATGTATACATGTATTTATCTTTTGTATTATATAATATCTATATTTCATTCAATTTCCGTCAACAAAGTGAAAAGTGTCTCAAAAAATCCAAAAGGTAACAAATGTGACAAAGGGCATAGCTGGAAGCCATTCTATATTATTGTTATTATTCATTTTTTGATTATTAGTAGTAACATTTTTAAAATTCCGTATTTACAAAAAACACAACAAAGCATGCCGATAAAATAAAATAATATAATACAATATTTATAGTTTCTCTCAAAAAGTTCGTTCTTTTTCAGCGATTGTGCCATTTACATCATAGCCTGCACTGTACATATATATGTTTTTGTGTTTTCTTTTTATCTTATTTTTTTTGTTGTTTTTTTTTTGCTTGTTTTTTTTTTTTTGTTTGTTTATTTTTTTTCTCCTTTTTTTCAAGTGTGAATGTATCATTCTAAAACATTACATCCAAGATGAACATGGGTAAATTGGATGACATTACTCACTCCTCCTCCTCCTCCTCCTGTGGTTCTCATTGGGAATGTATTTGGTTTCAGTGTGCAGCAGCCAAACTGATTCGGAGACCTCATATTGTAAACAGACCTCAGTTATTGTTACAGACAGGGGGTTCTGGTACAGGCAGTGTTAAACACACCAAATGGCATTAGTGGTGCGACGATAGATGCCAGATTTATGTCCAGTCATCCATTTATAAATAGGACCATCACTCCTGTGTATAGAAAAAAATGGCAGGAACACCTAAGGAGGCAGTTGCGTCTTGTCTACCACTTGACAAAGCCTCAGGTTTTTTTTTTTTTTTTAAATATGAAAAACACCCACAAAGCTTATTATACAACATAGCTGCGTCAATGTGAGGCCTGCTGATGTTTTATCTCGTCAAGTGTTTGTGTTTTTTTTACCTCCATCTCTGGCTAATTATTTTTGAAGCGGGTGACAGTATTTGAATGCCTGCAAGTAGGTGAAAAGATGGTGCGAGCCTGGGTCCAAAACCACACAGTGTTTTAAGAGGTCCCACAAAAGCACAATGATACACTGACAAACATGGGACTTTCAGCACTCTGACTCAGACCAAAGCACTATTCTCTCTTTCTGCTCTCCTGTTTCTCTCTTGTTCTCATGGCAGTCAGTCTAAAAACCCTGAAGGGAGGAGCTCTATCTTTTTATTGGTCCACGGTTATTTTATCACCCAGCCACCTCCCTGAAACACCAGACAAAAATCCATTTGATTCTACAGTCCAAAACCACAAGCTCTTCATGGCCATCCACCTTTCATACATGCTAGGCACGACAAGGCATGTCCTTGTGATAATTCTCTGCTAACTCTGCTGGTTCGGATGGTCAGTGTCACTCTCACTGATCAAAGCCTTTTCTGAGAATGATTGCATCACAAGGACACCAGAGAAGGACTTCAAGGCTTCTTTTTTTTTTCTAAAGCTGGCAACTCAAATTGTCCAAAAAGCACTAACTAAGACATCACTCACGGGGACAATTTCTGGGTCTAACAGAGTACAAAAGAGGAACTTGAAATGAATTAATCAGCAAGGGTACTGTCTAATATATCTACCTAAATGTATTTTTCAGTTCCAGTAGCCCAAAACAAAACAAGTAAACAGAGTATCAAACCAAAATAAAACATATTTTGGTCCCTTCTCCAGGAATTACAGCAGTAAAAGGGAGACTTATTGATACTTGAGCACACCAGACCCTTACTGATGCCAGATATGGATTCCTTGGCGTGAAACATCACCTGCTCTCGTTGCTGTAACAGGGACCACAGGTAAGTAAGGAAAGTGACTGTATGATGGATGTAAGTAAACAAAGAGATGTAAGCCCCAGATTTGGCTCAGGACAATTGACATGGCCCCTCCAAATCTGTGCATCCTCAACGTGAGGATATCCTCCTTCCTAATAATCATACACTCCGTACTCTTTCTATCTTACTAACATTCAGAGCAGCAAAAAAACATTTTCTAGTTTGCGCTGTTGGCTGACCCGACTGAGACTTTGCCTCTGAGTGCTTACATCCTTCATTCACCTGAAATTTTAATGGAGGGCTTTAATTAAACAATCTGTCAGTTCAAAAAAAGGAAAACTAGTGAAGGGCAGGATCATACGACTATCATTCCCCCTGTATTCTATATATCGTTATCCAAAATCTTCTTTTTCCAGTTATAGTTAATTTCCCCAGTGGACAGCCTCAAACTATAGTCAAGCCACTGCAGTGGTCTGAGAATTAGTGTCTTGTGGACTATGATTACTCATGCATGATTCCTGATCAAAACATGCCTTCATGCAAGTCATTTCTATGCATTGAACGAGCACAATAATTATTATTTATCTGGAACTCGGTCTGAGCAAGTCTCCTTCAGCCCAAGTCAAAAACTAATGACTCCTACTGGTCAGTGTGAAAGCCCATGTAGAAAATGTCTTTTTCAATGTCAGTATAACAAAGAGGAAATGAACAGACTAGTGACATGGGCTAAATGTTATCTTTTTTTGCTGCTCAAATAATGTAAAGATGCAAGTACACTCAGCACAAACAAACAAAAAAAATCTTTGTCTACGGTTCTGGGTTTCCCCCTCCCTCGCTAGTGTTTCCTTCCTAGCTAAACTTGCTTGGTTGATTATTGTTTTCTTCTTGATAAAGATGGTAAACGCGGCATTATGGACCCTCCTTAAGACTGCTAATACAGTTCTAGTGGGATCTCTATGATGCAGTCCCGTAGCATTGGAGCTTTGCTGCGGGGGGTCCACACTCGGTGGTGGCAGGGATTTTGCAATTCTCCGATCATCTAGCAGAGATTTCTGTGCCTTGGCAGTTGGTCCCCAAAGAAATGTGTGTCATTGGCCAGCACACTGTGAGTCACTGTTTTTCATTTTGCATTTGTTCCTCATTTTTATGAACTTGGTCACTATGCAGCAAAGTTCCGTGGTAAACTGATTGTGTTTGGTTCAGCTGTCTTTTACGACATAAGAAACCACATTGCCTCAGTAGTATTTGAGTCTGTAAACATTTTTTTGTATGTTTTTGTTGGGGTTTTTTTTCTTACTTGCAAATGATCACTTTTTCTACATTTGTTGGGTTTGGGCTCAGAGTCTCATCTCACTGTGTTTTATTGGATTTTCGGGAGTCACTGAGCCCTAACACTTGGATTCCCACTCGTCTTTTTGGTTTTTGTCCTTCTCTTTCCTGGCCCATTCCTCCTTGTTGTCATCCTGCTTCTCCTTGTCAGGTTTGGTCACGCTGTCGTAAGAGGGGAGAGAGGCCGTGGATGGTGTGCTCTCCTTCTTCTCTTGGTTGGTCCCACCATTCTCAAGCTTATTGTTAGTAAAAGTGTGCCGCTTGAAGATGATGCCGCGCCTGATGAGGTGGGCGCGGTAGGCATTCTGGATAATTCTGGCAGAGACGTCCTCCTGTTTGCGGCGAAGAGTGGTGGTGATGGGTTCATACGACACTTTGGAGGGGTTGGCTGCCACAAAACGCTCCTCCATCTGTTGCCTCAGCATGTCTAACTCACCACTGTCACCCAGCACTCGCTTTGTGAAGGCAAACAGGATGTCCAGGCAGTGAATGCGATCGCCGCTCACCATGGGCATGTCCATGGCAATTAGTTCTATAGTGTTGGGCTTTGGCACACGAAGTGGGTGCTCAAGTGCGTCAGCAAAGTCGGACAGCTTGGCAAACGTAATGAACTGAGAGGCGGTGGGGTCAAACTTCTCCCAGATCTCGTAGAAGGTCTCAAAGTCGTCCTCACTGAGTGGATCAGCACTTTCCTCTGTGGCCACGCTGAAGTTCTCCAGGATGATGGCAATGTACATGTTGACCACAATGAGGAAAGAAATGATGATGTACATGACAAAAAAGAAGATTCCCACTGAGGGGTTACCGCAGTCGCCCTTCACAGATGTGCCAGGGTTTTCCAAACTGGGATCGCAGTCTGGTGGATAGTTGAGGATCGGCAGTAGTAAGCCATCCCATCCAGCCGACGTGGTGATCATGAACAGAATGATCATGCTGTTGCCAAAGGTCTCAAAGTTGTACAAGTCGTCAATGCCTGCTCCGTGTTTTACGTAGCCAAAGTTAGACATGCCAAAGATGGAGAAGATGAACATCACCAGGAAGAGCAGTAGGCCGATGTTGAACAGGGCTGGCAGTGACATCATCAGAGCAAAGAGTAAAGTCCGGATACCCTTAGCTCCTTTGATCAAACGGAGAATACGGCCAATACGAGCTAACCTGATCACCCTGAACAGGGTTGGTGACACAAAGTACTTCTCAATGAGGTCAGCCAGGAACATGCCTGAGAGAAAGTAAACAGGAAGAGAATATCATTAGAGACTTCTAGAGATGACGATATCAAGTTATTCCCTTATTGTGCCATGTCTTCCACCTTACTCACCAACAATAGACAGGATGACCACCACCACGTCAAAGATATTCCAGCCGTTGGTGAAGTAATAGTGGCGAAGGGCAAAGAGCTTCAACAGGAACTCTGTGGTGAAGACTACAATAAAGATGAAGTTAACCCAGTAGAGGACGTGCTCCGTTTCATCCGACTGGTCATCCGTTTCCACCATCATGGTGACCATGTTTAGGCAGATGAGTATCATGATGGAGATGTCAAAGACTTGCTGCGTTACAAAGTCAAACACCATGCCCTGGATTTTGTTCTACAAGGACACACAGAGGGAAATGAAAGTGAGTTTTATTGGGAACTCATATGTTGAATAATCTTAACACTTGGAAGGAGGAAGGAGTAACCACCGAGAAAATGCATACCTGTGGTCGAGGAATAGGTTTTTGTGGCTTTTTAGACCCCAGTTTTTTCATGGCATTGTAGTACTTTTTCTGTTCCTCTGTCATGAAGATATCCTGACCTCCAAAGTAAAGGGATAAACACAGATTTGGTTATAATCGAATCCCAACACTTTAAAAATGGCAAAACAGCGGATAAGGAAAAAGAACAGTCTTATCTTTTTCTTCTGCTGGTTGAAGTTGTCAATGATCACACCAATGAAGAGGTTGAGGGTGAAGAAGGAGCCAAATATAATGAAAACAACAAAGTAGATGTACATGTAGATGTTGACTTCATAGTCGGGCTGGTCTTCCACCTTGGAGGGAGGCACAGTGTTGAATGTAGCGTTTTATTAATACAACTTAAAGAAATACATTTTGGGAAATACACTCACCACATTCATATCTATACGGGTAAATCTGATGCTAACCCCTAATCGTTGGCTTACTTGGATTAGCACAAAGACAGAGGGAGACAGATAGCCTGGCTCCATCCAAAACTAACAAAATCTGTCTACAAGGACTTCTAGTTCATTGTGTTCGGTCTGTACAAAAAAGTTGCTGCTTACAGTAGCTTCACACTTAGCGTTCAATGAAACCCAGCAAACATATCACAGAAAGACGTCAAGCTTTATATTTAAAGCTTGTTCACAATATGGCATACAGTGTGATAGATAAGTATTACAATATTTACTGAAGAAGCAATTAATATACCTCTCTGGAATCCACAGCTGCATACATAATGTCCATCCAGCCTTTGAATGTGGCCTTTCAAAAGACAGACATGATTAAATGCATGTGTAGAAACTGAAATCAATAATATACAGAGAACAGAGAACTCAATTTAAAACTAGAAACTCAAACCGAAGGTGATGCATGTCCTGTGGTACAGCTTGTTCATGGAAAGGAACAAATTGATGAAGGCAAGGACATGAAGAAACACATAATATACAAATGAATATTCATAGTACAGCCTCAGAGTACTGTGAAAGCAAATGTTGTTTGAAGCAAACAAAGCCTCGGGTGACGCACAGAAAGACAGAAAAAAAAAAAAGTGCATAAGAAAATGAAAAAAGAAACAAGGAACAAGAAATTGAGTCAGAAAGAGAGGAGAGGAGGGGGAGCGACACTCTCACCACTTGCAGCAGGGCAAGGTAGCCGGCGCCCACATTGTCAAAGTTGATCTTGACGTTCTTCCACCTGACCTCGGTAAAGTTTTGATTCATGAGGGCCACACACTGGGTCTTGTTGTTGACCACGTCGACAGGAAAGTATTCCTCTGAGGTCTCATTGAAACAGTAGTAGTACTTGCCCGCAAACAAGTTGACCCCCATAATACTGAAAATCAGCCAAAAGATGAGGCAAACCAGCAACACATTCATAATGGAAGGGATGGCACCCACCAAGGCGTTGACTACCACCTAGACCAGACCAAGGAAGACAGGATATGACAGAGTGAGAACCAGGAAACAAACATAGCAAAATCATTCAACCCCTCCAACAAGACACTACATACTGTTATGGCGTTACACTAAGGACTTAAAAAAGCTATTCGACGTGTTGTCACAGGTGGCGTTAAGAGCAGTACTTCAGTCCTATTAAGATTTAATGTAGCTGAAAAATAAGCACTGCGCACCACTGTGATGTACATACTGAAGTGTGAGGAATTAATGGGAGGGAGATCTGTATCAGTCCCGTTCTAATTAGAGCAGCACTAATGTGACTCTGAGATGCTCTTTGATCTGTTGAAGCATGCGGCTAGGACTGCTTAAGGGATACACATACACACACACACACACACCAATAGAAAAAATCTATAAGAATCACGTGTTTATGATGTAAGGTGTAAAATTTATAAACTTTTTATATAAAACATGAATTAATCTGAGGACATTTTATGACATTGTGTTTGCAGCCACTTGTACAACACAGGCTACTGTATTTTTTTCACACGATAGAATAATATGTGAGTATGAATAATATTATTGTGCACATCATGAAGGTTGACACGTAGTGCGGTACTAAACTAATATAGTGTTGTATTAAATATAAAATGATGTTTCTGTATGTCACGTAACATATTTATCACACTCACACTCACACACATCTTCCCAGCTTTCTAAAGCTTTATCTCTTAAATGGCTCACGTATAAACATGGAAATGCTCCTGTTATTATTTCATCCTTACATATTCACTGTTGCCCATAAAGTTGGAATAAAATATTTTAGCTCTTCTCATGAAATGATTGTGACAGTGTGATTTATTCTTGATAGATAAAGTGTATCTTCTCAAAACTTTATTGATCAATCTCTTCCAAACATATCACGGTTGACCCGATAAATAATAATAAATAAAAAGAGGAATGTGTCTGAAAACAAACTCATTCGAACTTTATGGGCAACAGTGTATTCATTTAATAAATCATAACATAAACAAAATAATAATGGGAGCATTTAACAGTGTCCTGAGGAATAGAGTTTATAACAGTTGGATAACAGATGTTCGTATGTTTCTACATATTTACCTCATAACGCAAGTTTAACGTCATTAAAAAAATTAAGTGTTTGCCATACCACTATGAAGTGTCTACTCTTACCACCCCAACCTTAGACAGTCAATATTCTTAATCTTTCTTGCCCTTTTCCATAACTAATTCAAACAATATAGTACTATAGCAGCAAAAAGAAATCTATAATTATTCCCACCACCACCCCAAAATCTAGGCCTGTCTACCAGTCTAATCTGATTTCCCTGAGATTTATCATAGCCAGTCATAAGCTCAGCACATAGTGAACCGCTCACTACCAGTGTTAGGCAGGCCGACCAGCAGCTCTCAGGCAGACAGCTGAGCATGCATGTCTTTGGCAGACTCGTTTTGTGGAGCCATATTCCCTCCTCATTACAAACAGACAGGGAGGAGCTCTAGAGCAGAATTCTCTCAGCGCGTACACGACCTTGAGCGCACAATCATAAATTTCACATGCACAGAGGACACACTGTTAAAACACTGTGTCATCGAAAGTAGAATCCTAAAAGGAAATGGCATTTAGGATGATGTTTTCAAAATACAAACTCAAATCATAGTTTTTGGTCTTTTCCCGTCACAGTGTTGCCATTGCACTCGCTGAGAGAATGGCTCTTTGCTCGGTCTGAGATACAATTAAACCGCTTTCAAAAAACTCAGTGTTTTAAAAAAAAAAAAAGAATTAGGCCATGCTGTGTGGAAAGCATTCTCAGAAAGAGGGAAAATGGCTTTCAAAAATGCAGAATGTGCATCGGCAGTTATAGTACATGCGTGTTACATGGCATTGTGCAATCTCAAGAACCGCTCAAATAAATAAATAAATAAATAGAGAAATGTGGATAGAGAGATAGCGGCTTAAGAGATAATGGCTGAAGCTTTGCTTGCTTGTGTGTCTGACGAGCCATTCTGATATTTACATGGTTTGTATGGATGTCTACAGCACAATATGGCTAAGCTGAGACACCAACTGGAATATGTCTTGGCCTGGTGAAAGACAGGCAATTAAAGTGATTGGGGGGTTCAGAGGTTATATCCAAAGGCCCCATGGTGGTGAATACCTTCAATAGCTGGCAAAAGCATTGTCAATGTAACTTAAACTTCAGCAGGTTCGTCAGGAGAAGGGGTGAAAAAAGGGGATTGACTGAAACTGGGGTAGAGATGTTGTCATTCCTGTACAATGCATTGCTCAGAAAAGTAGATCGAGATTACAAAGCAGCGTTTAGAGAAAGAGAGAGCAAAGTACATGTTCAGAACAGCCCGTGATCATTGCATGTTAAGCAGTGCAATGTGTCCAACTGAAGCTGCACTGCTCGCTCGGCGCTGTTGATTTGTGTCGGCCTCTGCGATGCGTCGTGCTGTAACACTCAACCAGCCGGGACGTAAAAGTTCTCAACGTTCTAACTCTCCAGAATCTCTTTCATACGGTGTCATCTCTCCATTCATGTACTTCCCTATTCATTTATTTATTGCTTTGACCTCAAATTTTCTGTTTTCAGTTCAAACAAAATGGTAATTCAATTGATGAACATAGACATTATTGTAAAAAAAAAATTGATACAGCAGGATTTCAAATTCCTCTGTTTGTTTCCCTTTGCATTACTGGGCCACCCTCACCTCTCTTACCACATGCACCCAGTGAATGAGCTCATTCAAAGGGGCACTGGTATTGGCATTAATACACTCTATTAAAGCAAATGTGCCATGATTTCCAACCCCAAAAATGACATAATCGTATTGACAGGTCTATTTCCCATCCCAAAAGTAACAATTATACTTATTAAATTTCAGTGAAATGTTCATGATAACATCCATAAAGCCTATCCAGGGCCTAAAAACATTGATGTCAGCTCATGTGCAACGGCATCACATTTTAGTCGCTGGATATCTAGTATGAATGAGGCTTCACGATCAATTTATCAATCCACCCACTAGATAATTGCACAGGCCTTCTTCTTCTGCTGGTCTGTCATTTTTGGGACGTGCTAAAGAGGAGCGACACATTGTCTGTCTAGGGTTGAGAGTGTTGTCCGAACGCTGTAGTGCTAGTCGACCTATGGGCCACCACCCACCCAGACCCAGAACTCAAAATTCAGAGTTTGACTGGGCCTGTTGTTGCCTCCCAGTTCACGTCCTGTGCGAGTGGAAGGCAACAGGAAGCCAGGGCCTGCTGTATGCACTACAGTATGTGGCGCTATGATATGACAGCAGTAATGCCTTGTGTGAAATGGCAGCCTAGCATATTTGCTAAGCTTCTGCCTGCATTCCCAAAGGAAGGCACTAAAAATGATTTCAACTATTTGGTACGGGCAATGTTTCTAATATTTAAAATTTACCGTAAAAACCTGCCAGCAGAATGGACTGTTAGCAGGTCAGTCAGTCAGATGGTACGACCTAAAGTGCTGACGCTGGCAGAAGCTTAACAAATATTGTCCTCCCAAAGCCACAACACTGTGAGTGTGTGGTTTCTGTCTCAGTCCCTGATGCAGAAAGATCCTGGACAAGCAGGAGAGAGTGTGGTGACCCTCCAGCGGTCCGGCCCAGCCGAACCGGGACGAGGTGGAGTGAGTAGTGGACTAATGGGGGATAAAGGGGTTGCAGAAGAAAAAGAAGGGGGAGGGGAGGGGTGTTGCACAGTGCTGCACATATGGGGCTGAGGAGGAGGAGGAGGAGGAGGAGGAGAAGGTGGTGGGGAGGGGCTGAGGTGAAGAGAAGCTCAAACTAGAAGACAATGCAACCAGTCCAAGAGTAGTGAGTAGTAAAAGAAAGAGAGTTAGAGAGAAAGAAAGAGGAAGAGACAGGGGGGACTACGGGTGACAACAACCAGGTGCAACCTATCGCTACCACAAGTCACAGGGACGACCAATTAAATCTGTGTGTTTTAGGAAGAGGCGGCTGAAACAACCAGAGGTACTGCCGTGGAAAGCGATTTACAAATGGGACAGATCCCTCCGTGTGGTTGTTTGGCAGCCGTCCCGCATGCAGAGTTTTGGTGTGACTGGTTGGGCAGTGGTTTTGGCGTCCTGCAGCTCCCTGGTTCCTGCTGGTTGTTCTCGATGCCAGATGCATTGATAGGGATGGTGTGAGCTGGGGAAGGGGAGGAGGAGGAAAGGGGGTTTATGGGAGCAGGGCGGGGCATGTGGAGGGGAGGGGGGGGTTCTCAATTAAAAGCAGTGGTTGAGAATCAGGCCAAATGAAGAGCTAATAGTTGATTTGAATGCTCTATGAGATGGCATGTAAGTCTGGTTAGCTTTGACCAATTTCACATTCACTTTGGCCAATCAAGAAGAAACAAAGTAAGATGAAGTAATCAGAATTTCTAGTTTGTCACTTATGTGATGAGGCAGCTTTGTGAAAAATATTTCTGTTGCTCTTTGCATTTTTTTTGTAGTATGAAACAAATCAATTTGCATGTAGATTTTGTTGTTTAAAAAAATTCAATTGTAATGCATTTTGCTCTGCTGCAATATAACTTTGCTGTTACTTTACTCAGTCTCCCAGCTGCATCATGACTTGTTCTTTCGCTCTAACAAAGGCATGGTACAGGATTGCGCATGGAAAGGTGACTTCTTGGCTTTCATTTCGTGGTTTTGAAAACAATCCCCCAAATATTTTGGAGTTTTTTTGTTTTTTTTTGTCCTCTTAGTTTGTTTTTAGATCAGTTCTAGCATGCTTTAAACTGTTGAATGGGCATGCGGAAGGATCAGCTGCTTAGCTTTGGATCTTACCCTCATCCCTTCAAAACGTGACAAGGCTCTGAGGGGTCTCAAGGCCCTTAGTGTCCTGAGTGATTTAATGGGCCCTAGATCGGAGTAGCCCAGCGCATTAGCTACAAGGCTGACTATAGACACCTACACAAAAACAGAGAAGCAAAAGAGGTTCCAAACTGTTAGAAGTGAGAATATTCACTAGGGAAGAGAGACGGCCCTGGCATAGACGGAGAGTTGCTTGACATACACACATAAATCTATGCATGTATATGCATGTATAATATTGCATTTATACATGTATATACACTGAGAGAGAAGGTCAATGTTTAGTATAGGTTTTATGTGCGTAGTATTTTTAGTAGCAGTAGGCCATAGGGATTGTTTGTCTGTTATTTTGGGGCAGTTGACGAGATGTGAAAAGTCCTTTGTACCTGCAAAGAAATTTGTGGTTGAGAGAGAAAGAGAGGAGATAGAGACATAAGACTCATATAGAGGGTAAATTAGGCAGAAAAGAGTGCTACATGATTTAGTAAAGATACAAGCAAAGGGACTGGGCAGAGCAGAGGAAGAGGAGTTGGGGAGGGAGGGAAGGAGAGAGGTTAACCTGTAGAAGCTGATAAAAACCCAACAGACTTGAGAGCCTTACCCTTGCCCCTCTAACATTGTCTCTCCATGTCGCTCTTGGGCTGAGGCATAAAATCCCATATAATTTAAGACAGACAAACTAACGGAACCTAAGAGAAAGAATACAAGTAAACATGTACAAGTGTGTCATTTTGTCATTTCTCTTTTCTATCTCAGACATCAAATCACACAGCATTTAGAGTCAAATAGGAGAGCCACAGTCACATGAACCACGCACAAGAAACGGGGATGGAGGTTAAGGGCAAATCGGATATAGTTATTAGCACTGGATGGCACTGGAAGGACAAAAATGCACAGAGTACTTGTCGAGTTACACACAGTTAACAACGGTTAACAATAAACAGCACACGACCTCAAAGAAACTGGTGCAGCCCCTCTCCACATCCGACAGCAGCCACCAAGGCATTGCTGCAGCCAAAGAACGCTTCATAGTGTATTATTGACACTGTACACACAGTCATTCACAGCAACAGCATACTGTAAATGTACAGAAATTTAGGCTAAGTGTGGCCTGAGTTATGGATTTAATCCCCTATAGCTCTGGGCCAAATATCTGATGTAAGATGAACACATAGAGAGTGCTGTAATGTTAACAAAGGACTAAATGGACAATGGGGAGTGTGGTCAATAAGCTGCACTAATGTTCTTTGAGGGCTGGTGAGAAGTGCAGGAATGGCTTAGCCTTGATGAAGCCACTTCAAGTGCACTAAGACGGACACACTGTCTGCTGCACGGGGAAGCTACGTAAAGACGGATTCTTTGGCTGAATGCAGATTATTCTAGATGCAAAATGAATGAGTGGGCAGTTCTACTAGAATTAAGCTACAAGTCTTTAGTACATGGTCAGAGGGATTGCATCCTCAAGAAGTCTTTTGATTTTGCAATTTTCCCCGGTCTGGATGCTGGAAGGACTGAAACAGGAGGTGTACCAGTTCCTTACAAATAAGGAGAAATATCAACAGTGAACACATGTGAAAGCACCTCCAACCAGCCACCGACATCAACCGGTCAAACTCACCGCAAGAAGTACACAACATCCAAAGCTTACCAAAGTCACGGAGGGAGGTTTGTAACAGGCAGAATCTTCATTTTGACTGATGCCGTTAGTAAACAGAGATTAAAGGAGACCAACTTTTTCAAGCATTTAAAGATGGAATGCATCAAAATATGAAAAGAACAGCAGAAGAAGATGGCAGTATGGATTCAGGCTTCTTACTGTACGTGTGAATGTTGGACAATGTCCAAACATTGAGTCCAGGAGAGCTTTTTATAGATACTGTACTTAGCCTTTGGCACAAAGCCCCCTTTGAATCAATAACCCTGCCACTTGAATAAGTTAGCAGCTGTTCTGATGGCGAGACAGTAAAATAAAGATTTTGCCTTGGTCTACACTACAGTGTTTGGGGTAATCGTCACCTTCAGCCTGACCCCTTGGAGCGCCCCCCCTTTGGGGTGCTGGCCTCTGGCCCCCCTGCTGGGCCAGCTGTGTGGTAGTGACCTCAGCGCCTCAACGTCCTTCTCACAGAGCTCTGCAAGGCAAGGCCAATGACATCTGGGGCTGTGATCCCATGATGACGACAGCACAGACCAAACAGAAATAAAACAAACAAAAGGGAAAAACACAACAAAAACAATGATAATAACCTGAGTGAAAAAGAAAAATGAATGGAGTATGACACCTATCATCCTCACACTCCTGTGACTATTAAACAAGAATTGTCTATGCTAGCTATTTGGTCACTTTAGAAAGCTAATTTAAAACACATATGGCTCCTTAAAATAAATAAATAAATGCTACGTTACATGGAAATTGCAAATATTTTCTTGAGTGCTCCAGTAATGATGCTGCAATGTTTCAATGGAACAACTGGTTCACATTTCTTGCCCCTATTTCTCAGCTAACACATGATAAAATGCAAAAAAAAACAAAAACAAAAAACATTCTTATAATGAAAATCAGGAAGACACGAATCAAATGGGTAACAGAAAGATACAGTAACACAAGGGAAATGAGGAGGTACACACTCACACAAAGAGTCAGGCATTAATATAGGCTGGTCTAATGATGGTGCCCCCCCCCCCCCCCCTTCTCTGAGTCCATGGCAATGGTTTCACGCCACAACACAGGACAGCGGAGGCACAGTCAGGCCACAACACAACCCAGACTCATCAAGCACAGGTCTCTTTTTTCTGATTTTTTTTTTTTTTTTTTGGAGGGGGAGCTCTAGTGAAGACCAAACTTACCGCCAGCCGCCTGTCACCCACCATCATTACATCTCAGCACAATATCACCACATTCCTGAGGTTACACTTTCAAGAGGGAGCGGAAGGAGGACGGGGAAAGAGGGCAGGAGGAGGGGCGTCGCTTTCTGTAACATGTTCACAGCTTGCAAAACATGGCGCTCTGCACTGTCCCAAGTGTTGGCCTTGACAACACACCTACAGGGAGGGAGTCTACAATGGCAGTGACCAGGATCAGTACAGTGTGGCATGATTATTATTGCTACAAGCTCTATGTGTCAATCTTGAAAGAATGGTTTTAAAAACAGCTGCACACTGAATCTTTCATAAGTTTTAATAAACCTATGCGTCGTACAACTCTAAAATCTAAAAATGCAAGATAAAAAGATACGTGTACATCATCTATGCTATATGCTGCATGTTTGTTTGCTGCATGGGGTCTGGGACACAGGAGTTCATATGAATCAACATGCCAACCTCTGGCCATTGATAGGAGTCCATTCACGGGTATTGGCTGAGGTGTTGGACACTGCGGAGAGGTGGTTAGTTCAAGGAGAAAGTCAGAAATCAGGGAAATTCTTCTTCTATCCAATTCTGCCGCTGAGTGCAGACTATTCCTTGATCATGTAAAATTAAAATGCTTTAAGCTTCTCCATTAAAAATGTCCCCTCACTGTCTCACAGACATCTCCGTTACCTCACAATCTAAGGTTACGTCATCTTAAAACTAGACAGAATAACTCATGGTAATACGTGTAACTACCAAAGAATAGAGTGAAGAATTTTCCCAGTTCTGGTCTTTCAGTCTTGACTGACACAAGGAGCAGAGAAGTACACAGAGAAAGAGAGGACAAAGGCACATATCAAACATCTTACAGTTAGAGACGCAGGCAAAGACAGCTTTACAGAGACACATCTTTGACACGTCCCATTTCTCTGAGCACAACTTGAATATGCTTGTTGAATGAGTTTTGAATGGCAGATTTTAGATTGCCATGTGTCCTGATTGAAAACATTTCTTATAACTCCAGTGGGAAAGAGACAAAACTGCTTCTTGCTGCCAGCACACTGGAAAAAGATAACTGTGGTACATATTCAAGTATCTCAGAGTCATAAACCAAGTAAAAGGGATCGTTGCTTGATGGAGTTGTAAAAGGTGATTCTGGCATGTGTGCACTTGAAACGGACAGACTGCTGTACAGTCTTGTAAAACACTGTCCTTGTCGTGTGAATAAAGTAATAGAGGCATTGTAAGCAACATGCCCTCTCCCCTAATACATCCATGAAGCAGATATTCAATTAATAACCTGACCTTTCAAACCTAACCACACCCAAGAGACAACAATCGGGGCATCACTTAAATAGGGTTACAAAAACATCATATCATGTATTTACACAGTATATGGGGGGCATATGATGTGATTCATAACAATCTGATAAAGCAAAAGATTTTTTTTTGCTTTACAAAACAGCAGAAAATCACATTAGTTCTGCTGTTTAATAGACTGTACGTCTTTGCTCCAGTGTGTTGCTGTTGGATCAGGGTGTGGTTGAGGATCAAGTAACTGCTCTTCTCGTCTACAACACACGACAGAAGAAACAAGAGCTGGACTTACATCCACAATGAAGAAGTCCAGCCAACACCAAGCATTGGTGAAGTACTTGACGAAACCGTAGGCGACCCATTTCAGCAACATCTCCAGGATGAAGATGTAGGTGAAAACCCTGTCAGCGTACTCCAAAATGATCCGAATGGTCTTCCTCTGCTCGATGTACACGTCCTCAAAGGCCTGTTGGGCAACAGAAAACACATGAGCCACGGCAACGACAGCAAAGGAAAGCATTACACCTCATAATTTATGATCCGGCTAATGGAATTGTGTACAGCTCTACAGCTCGCTCAGTGTTTATCACTAACAGGAATTTATTGCATTAAAAAAAAAAAAAAATCTGTTCCGCATGAAATATTTCAAATTCAAACTCCACTGCTAATGTAAATTTGCAGCGGGTTTGCTCTTGTAGCATTTGACATGCTTGAGAACAAGAGCCCACTTCACCCCCAGAAATAGATCCCCTGTTTGATAGATGGTACAGTCCATTAATCTTAGGTGCCCCTGACCCATCCCCCAACCCGGCAGCTCTGAGACTGAGCAGCTAAACAACCTCCTCACTCCCACACTTGTCCCTGTCAATTATTTTGGATTTTCTCTGGTCAGTAAAATGATTTTCAGATATGAATATAAATTGTGTTCTCAAGTTGTTAAAACTGTTATTGTTTAGATTTGAATGTCTGTTTCTGTGTTTGCAAAGGCTGAATATGCGACGGCAGGCCTCCTTACAAGGGCACCGCTGCTGAGGAGAATCATGAAGATGATCAGGGTCTCAAACCAGTTGTGCTCCACAATCAGGTAGCAGGTCTTTCTCAGGTACCACCAGCTCTTCCCCCAGCCCAGTGTGATGTCGACGTCACAGCACTTATACTTTGCCACGCAAGCTGAGGACACACAGGAGAAGAAACAGTATTTGTTTTGGAATTTGGAATAGATAGTTTGGTTAACAAAGCTCAAATCCTGGATGTTTTTGGGATCAAATGGTAAAAAACCACAGTCCATCTTCTCCAATTCTGTGGCTTTACTAGCCTCAATTTGTTCTCTTGACAAATGTTTAAAGAAACTTTGTTCCTTAAATTACTTACTTATTGCATTTTCCAAAATACACCAATATGTAGCTAGTTATCAGGCTTTTGGAGATGTTTAAAGGTGCAAATTCATATTACTATATCCCATTGACAAACCAGACTTGAAATGAAGAAGGCTCATAGATTTCACTGCTCATTCTGTACCATCACACTGCATATAGACATATAAATATCAGCATTTTCATCTGCTATTGGGAAAAGTACAAAAAACAGATATTCACAATTTCTGCTGGTGAATTTAAAATAAAACAGGCTTCATATATAATTATTAATTGTCTGTAAAGTTATATTTAGTTATGTAAGAGTGCATTAGTGCAAACATCATCACTTTAGATGGACAGACTGACAGACTGATAAATCGATAAGGGTCTCCATAGGCTAGTGATCCTTCATAATGAAACTGTCCTTCACCCCACTCGCCCTATCATTTCCACTCGGCCTCAGGGGAGTCTGTGTGCTGTGGAGTGGAGGTAATGGGTGCAATGGGGGCAGGGGTCTCACCATCTGTCCAACAAGCCTCTGGTTCCATGTATTCCTCCACTGTCTCCACCACCACCACCTCCTCCACATCTGGCTTGATATCGATGGTGCTGCCCTCTGATGAACTTGTTTCATCCAGCTGCAGAGACGCAGAGACACAAGTCAGGAACAAAGTTTCAGAGATTCAGATACATTTCAGCTTTTAGCTAAAGAAGCACTAATCGTGGCAAAAGCTGAACTCGTGAAGCCTTCTGGAACTTGTCAGGAAATGTACAACTAAAAAAAAAAGCCTAAGTACTATTTGAGATGTTTTTCCCTTATTGTGATCGACGTAATAACAATCTGGAACATCATGTATCATCCACATGAGCACTGAAATGGAATTTCAAATGGCAGATCCTCTGCTGTGGAAGTCTGCTAAGTGCATTTCGTCAAAAGATATACATCAGCAGATATCCATTTCATCCACACTGCCTGCCACATCCAGCCATTCTAGATGACTATATTAAATAATGGAGCTATATTAGTGTACGATCCGTGCAGAGCAGCTGGCCACACCCATGCTTTTACTGTCCAGAGAGAGGAAACTGCACGTAGACCACTTGAAGATTGGCACATGGAACATTACGATATTTACATGTATATATTTATCAAAGTAAAATCAGTAACCAATAAGTGATTGGATGTTTGCTGCAGATCCCAGTTTGTTTTTGATGATTCTTGCTTATTTGTGTAATAAGCTATTAGAGGTGGATAATACTGACCTCTTTGCTGTTCTCGTTGTCCGACTCGCTGCTGAAGTCCTCCGTGTTAAGGTTCTCGAAGTCAGACTCTCCCACAGCTATGGGCACGCAGACTGTCAGGTTCGGGTTGTGGATGAATGACATGTGGTCCTCATCGATCATATACTTGCCCACGCTGCTTCCAATACCGCTGGTGGTGCCATTGCCATTCTTGACATAGTCTAGGTCACGGTTGATGTCCACCCCAGTGTGGTTAGCAATGCAGTTCAGTTTCTTGTCGTACATGTCGTCCAAAGGTTTCTGCTCGTCCTCCATCTGCGGTTTCTTCAGAAGACTGGCCATCAGTATTCTTACCTTCATTTTTGTCCATGCTACACCTTTCTTGATGCGCATGACGGAAATCTGCAGGTTGTTGGGTTCGCCGTCGTCATCTGTTGCAGCTAAGTTGTCAGCGCTGAATGAGCTCAGCAGCAAGGCAAGGAACAGGTTCAACACCTTTTGGACACATAACAAGTAATCAGTAACTGGATGCTAATGCTAATTAGCTGAGAGCCAACCAACACGTCTGCTGTTCCTCTAAAAAAACCCTGCACGCCCTCCCCGTCTGGATACTCACCACCAAGTTACCGATGACCATGACCATCATGAAGACGATGAGGCACATGCCCTGGCCTGCCACTTCCATGCAGTCCCACATGGTCTCAATCCACTCACCGCAAAGCACCCGGAAGACGATCAGGAAGGAGTGGAAGAAGTCGTTCATGTGCCAGCGGGGCAGTTCACAGTCAAGAGCAATTTTACACACACAGTCTTTGTAGCTTTTGCCAAACAGCTGCATGCCCACCACAGCAAAGATGAAGACGATGATGGCCAGCACCAGAGTCAAGTTCCCCAAGGCTCCCACCGAATTACCGATGATCTTGATCAGCATGTTGAGGGTAGGCCATGACTTGGCCAGCTTAAACACTCTCAGCTGAGTGGGGTGGGTGGAAAGAGTAGGAGAGATATGATTCAGTCATAACATTTTAGATTTACTAACTTGCTGCTTCAGTTCAGTGAAGTAAGAACAGAATAAACATACATGGTGTGTGCTAGCACATACAGTGCAGCGTTGAGTTACAAAATATGCATAATCCAAATGCTAAGATGCTATCTCAAAATGAGCATTTACCAATCGGAATGACCGCAGGACGGACAGGCCCTCGACGTCAGCTAGAGCCAGCTCAACTAAACTCAGTGTCACAATGAAACCGTCGAAACAGTTCCAGGCCTCCTGGAAGTAATAGTAGGGATCCATGGCCACGAGCTTGAAAAGCATCTCCCCTGCAAAGATCCCTGTGAACACCTGGCAGGTAGGAAAGAGAACAGATTTTAACAAATGGATTTGGCTCCACACCACGTTTCGCAGGGCACATGAGAATGTGAAGCATGATGAGTGGTTAGATTTGTATCTTACTCAAAATGCACAACAATATATTACCCCTATGGTAACTGCATATTAATGAAGAGTAGGATCAATCCAATTATTTAAAGAGGCACCACATCTAGTTAATGCCAGAGTGTGTGCGTGTGTGTGTGCCAGCCATTATGTGGTCAGTAAGGATGAGGTGGTCGCATAACAGCTCTAATAAATTACTGAGGGTTATCCTCGATCATAGAGCCTACATAATAAATAAATGCATAGTGTAAGTACGTGTAAGTTGTGTGTGTGTGTGCCTGTGTGTGTAAGACGATGACTCATACTGAATCAAGGTGACCTAGAAATATCCACCTGTACCACCCAAAGGCCTTTTCTGGTAAATTATTATGGAGCAGAAGTGGTAAACAACACATCTCTGTGCTATTTCACTTGTAAATGGATAACTCTCCACATTTACACACACACAGTGACTTGTGCCTGTATCATTTCTAACTCATCATAGTTGATGCAGCATGTTTTCAGATGTGATACTAAAGAGTAAAACAACAATCATGGCGCAGGATCTATTCAGTTTCCTTCAAAGAAAAATGCTTATAGTGAAAATGGCCAGGTTGAGTTATCCAAGCTATGATTCAGGCACCATTTTAGAGCAGCTCATCGATCAGGTTCCATGAAATATTAATGCAGGCCTCCCACCAGTCAGCCAACCAGCAGAGAGGCAGGCTGGTCCCACTGAAACAAACAGCAGCTCCACTTAACCAGGGGAGAGAGAGATAGAAGGAGAAAACATGGAACATGTGTGTGAAACGAGAAATGCATGGATACAAGAAAGCAGCAGGAGGGGGTGAATGTTTTTTTTTTTTTCCTTTCAACTCTGAATCAGCAATGAAAGGGCTGCCAATTATGGTCCCAAAAATAACACCTCTCTGTGAGCTGCAAAGAAGAAGCAGAGGACATTTTTAACCAGTGAATCCAACAAAAACAAAAAGATTGCCACTCACCAGATTGCCTACGGACAGCATGTCTTCAAAGTCCGGGGTCATGGGGTAGTGCTCCATGGCCATGAAGAGGGTGTTGAGGACGATACAGATGGTGATGGCTAAGTCCACGAATGGATCCATGACAATCAGGTTCACAATCTCCTTGATCTTAATCCACATGGGGGAGCACTCCCAGATCAGGAATGTGTTAGAAAACTTATACCAGCATGGCGGACACTTGCGCTGAGACTCCTCCAGCTCTGAAGACATAGCGCGGATCACACGTCAAAACCAAACATAATTGCGTGCTTGAGGATACCGCATGCAATGGTATCAAATGATAGACAAAATTGTATGCATTGTATGTATCTGGTACTGTTGGATATGCAAAGCAGATAAGCAGGAAATTCATGTCAAACTAATCAACCAATGAGAGCAGCCCTAGTTAAAGAATAATGAGAGAGCAGGTTAAATAGCTGGGTTAAAGTGGCAGTACCCTCCACTAGTGTGTTGGTAATGACGCTCATGACACTGTTGGCCCGCTCTTTCCGCCCAAAGGAGGTATTGAGCTGGTCCACAGACACCATCAGGGAGCCCGACAGCTTCTTCTTCACCTCAACCTCAGTAGTTGGCTGTCAGGAGGAGAGGAAGAATCAAGCACCCATGGAGAGGACATGAACACCATCCCATGTCACCACCGGTGGCCGGCGGAGGGAAGTGCACAACAGCATTGGCAGGAAAAAATAGTTGAGGATCAGATTTTTGGTGGCAGGGTCATTTTTCATTCTTTTCTATCTCAATGCTGGTTTCAAGGAAGATGTGTGTATGCTGTAAATGCATGCAGGTCTCAGCCAAAGTGGGAGCAGTGGTCTACTGGGCTACTTGACCTAATTGTGTTTGAATGTAATTAGCTCATCCCGATTAAATAATAAATGGATTGTGAGATATTGTGCAAGGAGAACTGCTTCTGCATGAATGCATTTTCAGTCCTGTCATGCAATAATGGAGGCTTTGCTGCCATTGCAATATAATCATTAGGTTATTTTACAAAATGTCTCCCAAATCTGGCCATTTTTTTTTTCATAAAGAAAAAGTTACTTGCAAATTGATGCTATTGTATCTTCCTACTTTGAAACCATACAACTTATATTGCAACCATCAAGTCAAGAGCATTGTAAAGAGATCATATGGAGGCAGGTAGTTCAGATCCATCCAGTTGTCATGCATGAGCATGCTCCAAGTCAAAGAGAAGGAGAGGAAATTACAGACACCATAGCCATTGTTCTACTATTCTACATCATGCTTGTTATAATTTAGGGTTTAGATCTACCATGCTAACTACTGTAGAATGAGACACAACTAATTCACTAATGTTGACCAGGGAGAGTTTGGAAAACAGAGAAAGGTAAAGACAGACAAGGACAGCAGCCCTCCTTTTATCCTTAAATCATATTCTTAAGGCCTGATATGATGGTGTATGTGTGTTACTTGTGTATCTGCTATGGGCTTATTAACAGTGTATTAGGGAAGCAGATAAAAATGTCTGTGGCTTTATAGTGCTGGTTCCCTCTGTTTCCTCCGCCTCCTACTGTAGATCTACCCACACAGGCTAGCAGAGGACCTGGATGCCTGGAGGAGGAACACATCAACACACTGGAGCATGTTAACTCATCATTATATGCTGTTTGTTAACAGAAATGGGTGTTATATTACTAGAGTGTGTGTTAAACAGGAACAAAGTTGCGAATTAAATATTAATCAGGCTTTGATATATGTGCCAAAATCTTACGGCCCAATAGGGAACACAGAAGAATAGCAGAGTCATGTCTGTTTGATTGTTGAGAGTATGGTGCATGTGTGAGTAAGTAATTTGATATGAACATTCAAAACATTGACATTCATAGTTCAAATCAAACAACAAAATTGCCTGGAAGTCACTGACAGACCCAGTTTCAATACCCTATCAAATACAGGGTTGGCTATAGTATATTAACTATAAAATGTATCTATTTCTCCATCCTTTGCCTACTGTCGGAGGGCAGCATACACTGCAGGGCTGGGGGGGGGAGGCGCGAGCGCTTAGCCAAGAGATACATACGGACTTGCAAAGATGACAGAGTAGAGGATAGAGAGCAAGAAAGAAAAGGAACGGACGAGAGGGGGGCCATGCCTAGATAGGTCTACTCATTGACTTCCTTACACTGTCGTCAGTAGCTGCCTTATCTATTTTCACCTCAGGCAGAAGGCGTCCACCAGGCCCAGGGCCGATGAGCGACACCACGCCGTTGCAATCCACCGTGCTGTTCCTCTTGCCGTGGAAGCCGCTGTAGCTGTTCCGCCGATAAGGGCTAAACAGGGAACCCCGACGCTCCTCGCACTCCTCCACCGTGCTGTGCTCGTCGTCGGCAAATTCGTTCTCCGAGCCAACGTCCTTGCTGCGGCCCTTGAAGCTGAAGATGCTGCTCTTGCTGTTGTGACGGGAGAGGAAGGGCGAGCCGGGTATACTGAGGAGAGACTGGAGGTGGAAGAAGCATGAGGAGAGGTGATTTGTGTGATTGATGCAGTCCAAAGTGTCTCTGAATTACAGTCGTTTGCGCCAACAATTCATGATCATCTGTGGGGTGTGGAAAATTGAACGCAACCAAGACACTTTTCCCTGATTTTCTTCTGGAGTAATCATGTGACTTAATAACCAAAAGGGAAATACATAATTAGGCCAGTGATGTCCGACACTCTCAAGGTCACAACACACACAGAACAGAGATACAGGCAGCTGAAACAACATGGAGGCACATGAGTCATGATACTGTAACATCAATCTGCAAGAAGTATTGATCAGAATATTATTACAGCTGCACACACACAACAGAACACACATTTTTTGACAACAAATATCAGCCTGTGTGGATGCTGAATGTTAAAAAAAACACAGCGAGAGAGAGCCAAGTGAGGCCTGAACAAAGCTGCAGGACTGCTGCCTTTGAAACATTCATGTAATTGCTGTGAATAATTCAGCATCTGGACATGTGTTTCTGGCCACTGTATGCTGCTCTGTATGTAAGTTCATGCAACACCACACTGTAGAATAGTAGCACTCTCAATAAGAAATATTTTTTCACAAAAAAAAATCTTTCCTGAAGCTCCTTTATTCACTATATCCTGTTCATAGACATAAAAATCCATCTCAATTCAAACTCTGTGCCACTGATGCTATGGTCTTGTTTGTGCTTGACACTAATAATTATCAGGGAGCTACAAAAGAGCTTAAAGAGTCAGTCTACCTAAATTAGAAATAAATATATATTTATATATACACATATTCCACTTACCACCTCTAGTGGTATCTAGACATGCAGATTTTCACTTGTATATCTCTCTATGTCTCTACCACCAACCACGTACGATGGAGTGAAGTAGAATATCATGTGTGGTGCCTGAAGCATTCAAACTCCCAGTGAAAAACTCAATATTGATCCCTATAGACAATGTCTTGGTGAGTCAGGATCATCCATAAACCACCGAGAATCTGCCAATAAAGCCATTTTTGTAATCTAGATGAACTGACCCTATAAATTAGGCTGACAAATGTCTAAATATATCCAGACATTGCCCTCGTTTTCCTCACCTGGTTCATGATGGAAGACTTTCGACCCAGGCGATTATCAGGGAAACGGAAGCGGCTCCTCTTGCTGCCGTCGTCCGACTCTGACTTGACAAACTTCTCACTGTCGCCTTTCTCCTTCTCCTGCTCTTTCTGCCGCCACTTCTTCTTACGATTGCGCCGTTCTTTGGCGCTCTTGGAGCTGAGCTTCGACATCTCAGAGGAACTGCATGACAGGCGCCCGCCTCCATCGTCCTCCACCGCGTCCTCTGACACTGTGCCCGCAGAGGTTGCCATGGCAGCAGCCTGCAAAGAAGCAAACACATGAATGAAGTGACAACAATGATAAAACATGACTCAGGGATAATTTTGTGCTCCATCCTGCAGAGGGCTGACCTGTGCATCTTCTTGCTGTTTCTTGAGCTGCTCCAGCATGGCCTTGAATTCCTCCTCTTTCTGCAGGGCCTCTTCCATGGTGGCCTGATTCTGCTCCTCGTAGGCCATGGCCACCACAGCCAAGATCAGATTCACCAAGTAGAACGAACCCACAAAGATCACCAACACGAAGAAGATCATGTAGGTCTTCCCTGCAGCCCTCAAAGTCTGTCGGGGGGAAGAGAGACACTCATGACATCTGATACATAACCTCAACCCCCAGAGTAAAGCTCAGGGTCGCCCTCACTGCTCGTCGCTCACAATGACTCATCAGAAAAACACAGAATAAGCTGTTGGTGGAGGACAGAGAACAATGTGTAGAATGGCCTAAATGGATATCAAATCGACTTCCTCTGGACAGTAGATTCAAAGATGCAATGCAAACACAGCTTTTGCACCAACATTTAAATATCTGTTTCTGTTATGAGCATCAATATGCTGAAATGAGTTCTACTATCATCTCATACAGTGATGATTTCATACACAAGCATCAGTTCTTAGTCTGTGCAGGAATAATCTTATACCCTGTGCTTGTTAAGTTTCTCAGCATGAGCCCAAGGTTGTGTTGTTCATCAGGGAGTGCCATATGAGATATGCATTTTGACCTACTTTTACTTTACTAGCCGGTGCGCAACCAAACAATTTCTGTGGATTGGGATTGGGATGCTATTCCCAGTGGAGATGAGAAGTGAGGAGCCTGAGCTGAGCGGAGGCACGGCAGAACAAATGAGAACATTCTGGAGAAGTCTTGAAATAATTGTGGGTGAAGGCATTTTGTTTTAATCACTGAGGTTTTTGCGAGGTTCTGAGTGCTCCCGAATTGGAATTAAAACGGTCTCACTCATCAGCCTCTGGTTCCCTCTTTTAAAGACAAACTATTGTCTGCGGGGAGCAGAGCAGAGAAGTCAGAGCTTCCTGGGCTAGAAAACGAAATTCCCTCACACATCAATTATGAATGAAGTTGACGTGTAGTGCTGGTAAGTGTATGTAACACATTTCCAACAAAATAAACACAAACTGCTTGCTGTCTTTTACATCCACACGGCACTAAATCTCATGTGAGCAGGTAAAAACAAGCTCAGTGGAGTGTTCTGGAGATTTCATGGAATTTCTGAATATCTAACAAACAAACGCAACATCAGACCTTAACATGGCTGCATAATTATAAATCTAAAGATAAAGCGCACAATAGCAGAGAGAGCCTGGAGTTGGGAGTTGAATTTCAAAGAAAGGAACAAAAATAGACACATGAGCTAGAATGCTCCCATCAGGTCTCATCTCCCTCATCGGCCATACTGTAATCCTGTGCTGTTAATATTTCATACATGCTTTCTTCCACTCAGCCTCCGTGTGTGGAGGCAGGAGTGTCTCCGCAGGTTTGGTGTGGAACGGGCTGACAGACAGGACAGACGTGGCCCAGCTACAGTATGCAGATGAGGTGAGTCAAAGTGGGAACAAGAGAAAAACTACAGGCAGGATGAGCCACCATTTTCTGTCTGAGAGGTGGAGTTACAGCAAACTGTGTGCAGGACGACATGCACTAATATGTCAGTGGATGAGCTGAGCTATCAGATCAGTCTTTTCTGCAGGGGAAGCCAACTCTCACAGGATATCTGCAGTATCCTGTGAGACTCTCTTTAATGTCTTTTTCGATTTGCGCTTTAACTTACAGTGTGCATGAAATCTTGACAGATCAAAGTATTTGATGACCTATCTATAATATCACAATTTTACATATATACTACAAGGCTGCAACGACATCTGAGCAACAATTTTTATTAATGATTGATCTATTGAGTATGTTTTTGATTAATCAATTAAACATTTAGTTTCTAAAATGCCCATCACAGCTTATTAGAAAACCCAATGTGGTGTTTCCAAGTAGCTTCAGCTGAAGGTCACTACTGGATGTTTGTTGTAGAGATTGTGATGATTTTGGGCTGTGTAAATAAAGTTGAGTTTACCTGTTTTGTCCAAAGATAATTAATCTACAATGACAGAATCATCAAATACCAGCAAATACTGGTATTTGTTCTCCTAATGGACCAGTTAATCGGTAAATCGTTTCACTGTACGTTCATGTGTTCATAGGATTTGACAACTTGTATGTGTTGTATATGCTGCATATGAAACGAGCTAAACTTGATGACACATCAGCTTTACCAGCATGTAAAGGTTTTCCCAGAAGTCCTGTGTCATGAGTCGGAAGAGAGCCAGGAAGGCCCAGCCGAAGCTGTCAAAGCTGGTGTAGCCGTAGTTTGGATTCCTCCCAGCTTTCATGCATGTGTAGCCCTCCGGGCAGCGGCTGAGGGGTGGAGGAAGAAAGAGAAGGAGAGAGAGAGAGAGAGAGAGAGCAGAGGAGAGCACCCGGCCCGAAAATGACTCAGCAGTATTTACTTATAATGTAATCCGACTTGAGGCAGATAGATGGGCTACAGCAGGTCTTGGGATCAGCAGCATTTGGAGGAGGGCAGAGAAGGCAACTCACCCAGAGTCGGAGCTGTTCCCACAGAGAAGAGCATCCAGCTGGCCAGGCAGGAAGTAGAAATTGGCTGAAGAAAAAACAAACAGCCATACTGAGTCACTTCAATCACATTCTGTTGCAGCTATAGCTGTTTATTCTGCAACGAGCTATAAATCCATTCGGACTAATTTCTGACATCAGTTTGCACATGCATGCAAGTTCAGCGCAGTTCATTTTGTCTATCCAGCGCCAAAATTACATGTTGTTTTTTCATACCAGCATATGGGCTGACTCATACACCTAGGTCACTGCCAGCTCACCGTTGGTGAAGCCATGTCTCTACTTACTATCGTTCATGATGTACTCATCCCAGTCAAAGCCCTTGCTGCCATTGGCCAGGTGGCTCTCGGTAATGTTGATTGGCCAGATCACACACTTGTGGCGCAGGTTGCCCATGAAGAGCTGGAGACCGATAAGGGCAAAGACACTCAGGCAGAAGACGGTCAGGATCATCACATCCGAAAGCTTCTTCACAGATTGGATCAGGGCGCCCACAATGGTCTTCAGGCCTGGAGGGCAGCCACGCACACACGTACACAAACCACGCAGGTGATACAGCAGATGCTGATGCTCCAGGTATGAATATTTGGAGTGTCTACTAGAAATTATCTTTTATAACTACGACTACTGCTAATATGCGAATATCACTGGTCTATATTTAGGTAAAAAGCTGTGAGTGGTTACACTGTACTGCTTTTGTATTAAAATGAATTATTTGAGGAAATATTATAAATATTTTCATTAAATTTGTGAGCTATAAATGTAATATGTGATACTGTAATGACTTCTTTTGCTAAACAGGCCTATAAAGGGGGGTTATTTGCATGAATAAAATTTTAACTGGAGCATATATTTAAATAATTTAATATAGGTAGTAATACATTTTGGACAAAACTGACAGATAACATTTCTAGGAACAAAACAAACAGGAAATATTTAGAAGCCTTCCCACTCTTTTCTGATTTATCCAGACACAAAATATTGCTAGCAAAAATCTAAATGTAATTTTAATAGACTTAATTTGCGTTGCCAATTATTGATAAAATGAAAAAGAGGGGGAAGACTGTAGAAAAGTGAGAGGAAATCCATAAGGAATAGAGCATAGCAGCACAACGAGGGGCCATGAGAAGGACAGAGGCACAGGCAAGGGGGACTGGTAACCACATGCAGGTCATTTAAACTCCAAGGCTGAACAGGAGCAATTCAATGCCAGCGCCAGCGTGGGCACTTTCTTGAACTGTCTGTATAAGGTGTCATTAGGAAAGCACTGACTCTCCATACCGTGACCCTGCAGTCTGTCTCGTCCACAGCTTCGCTAAAGACAGAATCGGTTTACCTTCCGGACATCCTCTGGCAGCGTTCACATGGGTCCACGAGGAACATGGAAGCAGGATGGCCCGCACCCCCTTTTCTGTTTGGTCTCTACAGGTACAGTGGGCTTTGCCAGCTGTACGTACTCTATCTTCTTGTAAAATATGGTCTAAATTTAGTCTTACATGTTTAGACAATCTTAGTAAAAGCTCCATTAGCTTGGCAAAGTCAATTAAGAAAAGCAGCTTTCATTTAAATCAACTTAACTAAAAATACAGAGCAAGATCACATGGAGCAAATTACATTAACAAAGTATATATCGATTGTAGTAGGGTATAATTCAAATATCCCCATAACCTGTTTAAATTTTCTGCAATCATTCCCTCCACTGCACATGAAATATTGTTAGCTGGACTACACCTACACTATTAAGGCTAAATTTTCTCCACTCCAGTGCCTCAAGCCTTTATAATTAGTTATTATAATAGGAATTATAATTTAAGGATAGTTCGACATTTTGGGAAATACGCTCATTCACTTTCTGGCAGAGAGTTAGATAAGAAGATCAGGACCACTCTCATGATTGTCTGATAATTATAACGTTAGCTTAGCATGAAGACAGTTCGCCTAGCTCCATCCAAGGGTAACAAAAACAGCAGACCAGCACCTCTAAAGCTCGCTAAACATGTTGTTTGTTTAACCAGTAGAAAACCACAAAATAATGAATGAAACAACACATTGCAACTTTTAAAATTTGTAACTTTAAAAGTGCTTGTAGGTCGATTTATTTGGACAGAGCCAGGATAGCTGTTTTCAGTCGTTGTGCTAAGCTAATCGCCTACTACACAACAGTGGTATTGATCTCTGAAACCGAACAAGTGTACTTCAAGAAAAAAGGTCAAACTATACCAAAATATGATCCCTTCCTATTGCACTTAAGGGATTTCCTTTTTTTCATATTTCCAAATGAATGTGCCGTCCACAGTAGTTCTTTTGAGTAAGCACGACATCTGTTCTACATCCTCTATCAATAGACAGATAGACAGATGTGCGGTCAGTGTCACTCAAAAAGGTCAAGAGGTCGTTCAACCATCCCATCTGCGTCCCCAGCCTCTACAAAGTGAACACACCATTTCTTTTTTTTCTGTGCGGTATATCATTCAAGTAGGTTGTAAAAAAAGAGGAAAAAAAATCAATAATCAAACTAAAAAAAAAAAACAAAAAAAAAACAAAAGAGGGCAAATCAAACTTTCAATGCCATTTGTCAGCCAAGCTCTTGATAGGCTAATATTGTAAAAGCAAGTGACTGAAAAGCATCATGCAGCATAAGAGATATGTTCACAAACTAGGCTTGGCAGTCTTCATACATAAATAATAGGTGTATTCTGTGGGATCTCTCTAAGAGCTATGCCATTTCGCATATGAACTTCAGCATATTCAAGGTTTGTTTTTGGTCCCAAAAACATGGCAATCCTCTCTTTCCAATTCAATCACTAGTTTACAACTAGTGCCACAAAATTATTGATCTCTTAATTTCATAACAAAACTTGCACTTTTGTTTTTGTAATAGATTTCTGGCAAATTTGAGAAGCTACGATCTATCCTTAGCTGATAAAAACCTTCAGATTTTTTTTCCCTATAATGAATGTATTCTATTAATAATTTATCTCGACATAAGTAACAGGGCATTTACTTATTCCAAAAGCTGTTGAGAAAGGAGTGGGTTAGCTATTCCTGTAGAGCAACACAGCTGCCTTGGAATCAAGCCTCGTAATGAGAGCGCTACCGGGGCAGAAGAGAGTGCAGACACTATGGAGGGCCCTAGAGGAGACTGCAAAGCCTATCAAAAATGTATTAGTACCATTTTTGATAATTTTGGAGGAAAAATAAATCAAAAAATGGTTGTCTCCAATTCTTTTGTTGTTGCTTAAATCATAATCGTAATCATAATAATAGTGAGTAGAAAAGAAAGGGTGAGAGGATCAGCCTTAGTGTTTAAACTGAGTCTCACCTGGAATGACAGAGATAGTTTTCAATGCTCGGAGAACTCTGAATGTTCTCAGCGCAGATACATTGCCCAGGTCCACAAACTCTGTTATATATCTGAAATAGGGGAAGGATCACACACAGAACAAACACGATGACAAAAACCACACACGCCAAGAGCACAACACCACCGAACCAGGAGGAAACGACGCCACTCACAGAGCCTGTCCACTGAGGAGAAGGGTGGAAGGTAAAAGGAAAGAAAGACACACACACCTAACACCGACCCCGCCCCACCGTCCCCCACCCCATCCTGTCTTACCTGGAATTACAGAAATAGTTTTCAATGCCCTCAACACCCTGAACGTGCGCAGAGCTGAGACATTGCCTAGGTTTACAAACTCTGTTATATACCTGCAGGATCAAACCACAGTTACAACAGCTGGTTATTTACATGCAGATATGGGGTGTAAAGTTAAATTCACACACAGATGGGCTATGTGACAGCTCTACAAACAGTGAGGATGGGTTTTGTACGGTGTGTATGATCATTTTGGGATATGCATTTGCAGGTAAATCTGTAGTATGATCTACTGGGTGAGTAGTCGATGTAGGGATGCTGGGCCTTGAACTGAATGTTGCAGATTCCGGTAGATTGAGAGAGAAAAGGTGAATGAGAGACAGAGTTAAGATGACGAAGAAGAAGAAGAGAAATCGGATGAATGGTACTGAGGTGTGGGTGTTGTCAGGGAGGCCGCAGAGGGTCGGATGGAAACCTTCAATTCCCAAAGAGAAAGACCAGAGAAGTCTCAGATCAATGGAGGAAACGCAGAAGATGGATTATCAGACAAAAAGAAAGAAGAAAGGAAGAAAGACAGAAAGATGAACAATCATCTGTAGCGCCGAAAGCTCACTTTCTAAACCCACCCTATTTATAATTTAAAAAAAAAAAACAATATGGCAATATTTGTGCATTTAATTTCATCATTCACTGACACAGTCTGAGTTACAGAAGAAATACTTACGCCATCGAAATGACCATGAAATCCAGCCAGTTCCATGGATCTCTAAGGAATGTAAACCCGTCTATACAGAATCCTCGCGCGCAGATTTTTACAAGAGACTCAAATGTATAAATTCCTGTGAATGTGTACCTGTAAGAAAGAAAAGTGTTGACAGAATCAGTTCACCGGGCTCGATCAAAGCCTGCTCGTATCTAAATATCTGTTAGCTGTTGAAACAAGCAGATTACAGAGCTGAGTGTAGGGCACAGGATAAAATTAGAATCCTAACATCAGGTAAACTTTTATACATCTTGTTTTTCAATTTATTTTATATATATATATATATAATTTGTGCTTCTTGTTCATTAATGTTACATTCAAGTAAAAGAGCTGGCTAAGCATCGAAGTACGAGTCTGCAGCTACACTATCACCTCTGTACTTAAGCACAACGGTGCTTTGAGCAAAATGCTAATGTCAGCATGCTAACATGATCACGGTGATGTTTCTGTTGGATGTTGTTGTGTTTAAAATTTAGATTTTTATATTTCAGTATATAGCACATTGAGTTTTTTATGTAATTAAACATAATTATGTTTATGGAGTATAATGTTTACGATGTTCACCATCTTTGATGAGTGTGTTAGCATGCTAACACTGGCTAATTAGCGCTGAACACAGTACAAGTAGAGCTGAGGATTGTAGGAATGTCATTAGTTTTGGCATTTAATATGAATATAGTTGCAAGTTGATGTATACCGGTGGCCAGAAGAGTCTTGAAGGATTCAGGAAATAATTTCAGCTGTAAGTTTTCTTTTTCTTTTCAAGGATTGCCAGGAGGTATTTGTTTTTTTGGACATCAGATGCTTAGCTCAGTGCTCCAAAGGTAACGGTACAAACAGGCACAAACTAGGACTAACAGTTGTCATGTATTTACTATTGAGTAAATTAAATGTGTACTTACTCTACTTGTTTTGACCACTCGGGAGGATCACTAAAGGTCATGAATATACAGTTGGTCAAAATAGTACACATAATGATCATGCTGAAAAGAGTAAGGAGCAGGTTAAGGAAAATATGGAAAATAGAGACAATCACAAACATCATCAGACCCCATTGAACATAAACACAGCCATATAAATGTACCGTATCTACGTTATACATCTAATGTGACTTCTGTGGTCCAGTCAGTCCTCAACATGTAAAGTTAATGTCATAAAATCTACTCATAGCACTCAACAGGAGGTGGTTATGTGTGCTCCCTACCACAAAAGCCATCCTCTTACTCATGAAATATTGAAATGGTATATATTTAGTGGAAACACAATTGCAGGTTTTAAAGCTGCAATGGTTTCAATGCAGAGAGGTCTGCACTTAAAGGAAACAAGGAAAACCTCAACATTAGCTTTAAAGGCAGCCAAAGGTCAGTAATAGCTGTGGCTTCTGGCTAAGAATGTGAGGAAATTAGGTAAATGTAGAGAGACCGAACAAGAATCAATATTTATGTGTTCAGAATAAAAAAAGGTTTTGTTTCAGTTGTTCTTCCAGTAAAGCTAGAGCTGACAACAGTCACAAACAAATGTATCATAGTGGAAGGTGGAGAAAGCAAAATACTGTTAACGCACCACAAAAGTAGCTTTGAGAGATGATATTTCAGTAACAGTTAACATATGCTTTAAGATTATTTAGAGATTTCTTAAAGTCTTAAATCTTCAACAACAAAATTCAACAAATTATTTATTATTCTAAATGGTTGGAGCTGAAAACTACAAGTTTAATCTGTGGGTGTGGAGTTAGTCATCTCTGTTTGAAGCTACATTAGCTGCTACTAGCATAACACATCCAAATCTCTGACTCATCTGTTGGTGTTCTAGTTGCATTGTGGGTAACGTAGGCATCAAATTTTAAGGAAGCAGAATGGATGAGCTAAAATGGTTCTGCTGCTCCTTTAGATGTTGTGTCTTTGTACTGAAGACGGTTGCTTGAGAGTTTTTAGTATCCATAAGGGATCGGTTTGTTTTATTTTCACTATGTGGTAAATCAATACGCAGATTTTAACTACTGTTTGGTGCTAAGTGCTTTGATCAGCTGCAGCTTGTTGTCCTTCCATCCCTTCAGTCACCTCTCTCTACAAAATGGGGTATAACCTTCAAACCTTCAGTCTGGGTACTGAGATGGATGACACAGCATTAAATCAGATTAGGCTTTACTTATCTGGCCTGGTTTACTATTAAGGATGACTCATCATTTCTGCTAGCCTTCCCTTACAATGACAAAATGGCTACTGCATGTTCCTGTATGAATTCATCATTTTCTCAAATCTGACATGCTATCAGTTTCCATCTTCAAACTCTGATCGTAACATATCAATTATCTGCATCCCCTCCTGTGGTAACAGTGACAGGATCATCAATAGCTGTACGAGCAGAGAGACAGAACATGTCAACATAAATAATACACATGAACAGGAAACCCTTTTGTCTTTGCTGTTAAGACACCATGTCAAAGGATATGAATGTATCAAAATTTTAATAGCTATTCGCCTAACCAGATTAAAAGGACTTATGAAGTACAAGGCAGGTGTGGCACTAAAACGGAAGATTGTCTTCCCTTTATTTATCACTATAAATGTCTGTGGAGAGAAGAAACAGAGAGAGAAAGAGAGAGAGATTAATCAGTGAATAATCAGACAAAAAATATACATTATTATGCAGATGCACTTTAGTATAGATCACTGAAAACATCCACCAGAAGCAGCATTTGCATCAAAAGAATAACGTGATCCCATTTCATGTATTGTAAGCATGTTCTCTGCATGCATACATCTCGGTATTCATGAATTATGAACATATGTAGACAATATATAAAAGATAATGTCTGCATTTGCTCAGATACTAGTAAGTTTTCCATTTTCTGTCATATGAAATGAACTGAAACACATTGGGAAGAGAGTGAAAATGTGGGAGAGAGGATGTTTCTAATGTTAGTTAGTGTGTTGTCCCAGTCACTCAGAGCCGTCCTGCACATCATGGCTTTGGTGGTTTCAAGAGAAGGAAACGAGCATAACCAAGAGGGGCAGGCAAGCCTCTTCCTGTGGATAACCTCATAATTGTTTAAATAAAACATGGCGATTTGCATGAAACTTTAATGAGCCTGTGTGCATTTGCACAAGTGATATGGGCCCGCATGCTTTTAACAAGGCATCCCTCACTACATTAAGCCCTGCAGAGCCGGCGCTGACAGTGGAGTCAGGAGGGAGGAAGAGGAGGAGGAGGAAGAACGGGAGGGGAGGCATACAGTAAGAGACCTCATAGTGGTGTCACATGACTGCATGCAATCTGTGCATTTCCGACAGAAATGAGCTGCATGTGTAAAATGCTGTAAACAAGAAACAGAAACAGCTCATCGAAGAGCGTTTCCGCCCAGAGGACGAGACACAGTTCTGTCACATGACCCCACAGATATTAATTTTAGATCTACAGACGGCACGGTTAAACGTGATTCGATAATCTTCCTCTCTAGCTCCTAGTATGGGTCAGAGCAGCAGCATCTCCGCTGAGTGTTAATACTCTCATATACACTGTAAACATTCCCAGGCAGCACCATGGTCAGCCATAATGACACACACGTTCCCAGCTGCCGGTGGCATGACATTTCTGTTAAATACATCCGTCACACACGTATGTCGTGTGCATATGGCCGAGAAACTAATGCACACACACAAACCGACATGTGCACACAAACCAGCATGCACGGAGCTAAAAAAAAGAGCAACCAATGTTGCCATCGAACCACACACGCACATATGAGTGCTATATATGTAGGGAGTCTCTTTTTTCTTTTTTTTTTGTAACGCATGACTAAACTGCTGCAAAGCTACTGAAAATTTCATAATCCAGAGCTGAGCGAGGAGGAGAGCAGGAGAGAGGAAAGGCAGCAGAAAACCGGGGGAGATGGAGAGCGAGTGAAGCAGGCAGGCAGGCAGCAACTGTGGCAGCAGCAGGCTGAGCTGAAGCAGGGCGGAGGAAGTCAGAGTGAGGGAGCTGGGCAGAAGACGGAGAAGAGGAGAGGAGAGGATGGGGGGGGGGGGGGGGGGGGGGGGGGGGGGGCGGGAGAGGCACAGAGAGAGAGCGGCTTCGACACAGCAGCTCGAGCCATCAGGCAGGGCTGCAGCATCTGCATCCATGGGGGCCACAGCAGCCATTCAAAGAGCCCCCTTCTCTCAACCCTTGTGGTAAATGGTAAATGGACTGCGATATATGGGCCCTTTAGAGCCTCACAATCACACACACACACATACTGATAAAGTAATAATGTTGGGCTCAGCTGCCATGCTATGTGCTAACCTGCTCACGAATTCTTTATGTTTACGTTCTTAAAGGAAAATCTGTGTGGGAAAGATTTTTTAGGAACGTTACGATCTGGAGGCATGCTCCGATGTTCCTTACATCATGGTCTGTCACATATGTGTCTTTTTAGATAATAGCTCTGTAAATATTCATCTTTAATCCACATGGAGGAAAGAAAAACAGATGTCGCCTATTTTCTGATGAGATTTCTGATGTAGGATTTATTTTAGGTCGCATTTATTTTATCTAGATTTCACTAGAATATCTAAAGATGCTCCGTGGTATTTCCATGAAAAACAGCTCATTTTTTGCAAAACGTGTATTGCATCTGCTGCCAAACATGTTCCAGTGAGCCCGGCTGCAGCTAGAAGGAGAGCAAGTGCGCTCATGCATCCTTGCACATGTCGTCCATTTCATCTCTGTCCTCACTTCCTCTCTCCCACCCTCCCTCTTTCCCCTCTCCTTGAAAATGATCTGTTTCACCGGCCTTGTACGTTGACACCGAGTTTGACGTGGCCTGGCTCGGCTCAGCGTGGCACAGCCCTGCTCCAGCCGCCATCTATGCGGGGAGGGCTGGCTGCTGCGTCATCGCCCAGCCGCCAGCCTGCCAGTCCTCTCTGTCTCAGCTATGACACCATCTACGAGACCCACAGCTAAAAAGGAGCGATGAAGAAGATGGACTGCTCTCCTTTACGGTTATTTCTACGCGACCGACCCCTCCCCCCATGTCACCTCCTCCCTGTGAGGAATGTATCAAGAGCTGGCCTGCTGCCTCTCGGTGACAAAGACATACAGAGGAGAGTTCTACCATCAAGGTCACCACCTGATCTGACGTCACGGCTGCTCAAGCTGCCAGATCAAAAAGCAGCGTCGTCTCCCTTTGGCATTAGAATGAGACTAGATCGAGGGCCATAATTAGATTTGCCTGACGCTGAGAGCTGACAGGACTGCTGGTAGAGGCAGGCGCGAAGCGATGAGAAGCGAAACACAAGAAGCACAATGAAGCTTGTGCCACTTGCATACAGCCGTGGCAGTAAAGCATGTGTGGACATAAAGTGGAGCTGTGAGTGAATTCATCAACAGTCCCACGTATTGCCGGTCATGTTTGAATCGTGTCTCCTCCTTGTGCGCTGGCCTGGTGCGTTACATAACAGTCAGCGTGCACTGTGTAAAGACAGGGAGGCAGAGACAGAGACGGATATCTGAGACAGAATATCTGAACAAATCTGTTCAGCTAATGACGATGACTAAACAGATTATCGCACGCTTGTTTTTTTTTTCAGGTGGGGCTTGCTATATTTGATGGGATACTGCGTGGACGGGAGAGTTATACAACACTGTTGTCCAAAGGGCAGCAGTGTTTCAAAGAATATGCGATTGTAGGAATTGTAGGAGACCATTTTGAATAAAAGCGCCAATTTTGTTACTTAATTCTTTCAACAAACAACATTACCATAGTGGAAGAGTTTCACCTCACTGCTCAGTGATGTTTGTCACTGATCTCAGCACGCTTTCCATGTTGATTGATGCCTGAGCAAAGACGGCCATTTTATGATAAACTATTCTTGCTTCTTTTTAAAGTAACAAACACGTTGTTTGTGCACGGCGCACAGATGATTTTCCCGAGCCTTCATTTCACCGCCTATCAGTATCTGGTGAGGTTTATGTTTTATCATTTTTGTTCAGAGGTTGATTGATCGAACAAGTGCGACACACAGTGAAATAAATACAGCCTCCTTTAACAGTCCTGGTTGACAGGTACACATGACGTCGATATACAGAGACTCTCAAGGTCACCAGGCTGTCCTCACACCGAGCATCAGACATGACAGAAACCCCAGAGAGACACGTGTCTCCTCTAAAGACAACCGGAGTCCTCTCCAGCCTGCTGCTGCCTTTCTCTCCTGCCGCAGATTAAATTTTGAACAATTAGGAAAGTCTCTCATGTGGAACAACAGTCTTTCAACAGTTGCTGCTTCTGACCTTTTCCCCAAAGCCCTGTGAGCACATCGCAGATAGAGCAACGGCGCACTCAACAAACTCGAGAGCTCGAGCCTCGCACTCCCCAAAGGTCTTCGTGGAGGAAAACATAATTAGGTTCTGAAACCTAATCATGAAATTAAAATAACTGTAAACACAGCACACCTGGATGCCAATCAGCACAAACCACACAACGTCCCCGCTGCTTTGTCTGCGTAAACACCAGCCGTAATGCGTGACTCATGTTGACATCATGACACTAGTCATCTACTGAACATACCAGAACACACATCTGTCTAAGCAGACATGTGTTGTTTGTCAACTGTGGGGAAGGAAGGGGGGGTCCAGAACTTCTACCACTGTTTGAAAAGCAGCACGAGAAAATGAAATAAAATAATCCAAATGAAAATGAAAATATGTTCCTGTTCAAGGTTGAAATCACAATCAACTAATGTTCTTGTTGCCTACAAGATGGCACACAGTCTGTTGGTTTGAAGGAATAAGTATGATTGAAGTGTCCTTATCTCAAAGAGCTAAGAGCTAAGTTTGATATTAAAATAAAACCTACAAATGTAGAAAATGTTGAAATGAAAGGTTTAATCAGGGCAATTGCCATTTCTATTTTATTCAATTTTAGTTTCTGCATCCAAAAGCGGATGTCTGGTTCTCAGCTTGCCAACCACTTTTGAAGTTAGCTCCTTTGGTACAATTTGCAGTCGCTGTTTTAGATTCTGGACATCTGAGTTAGAGGGACAAACACCATTCGTAAACAGGGCTGGATATTTTTGAATACTAGTAGAATTATTCACATTTTTTTTCAATACCCAGCCCTAGACAGAAATATCCTTTAGTTGAAACATGGTAACAAACATGAGTTGATACCATCATTATGCGTGTGTGTATCTTTATAAACTCACTTTCTGAGAATTCAGGTAGTATGGGTCCAAATCCTCCAGTGGTACCGCCACCATTCCTTTTGGGATGTCCCCATAGATGTAGGGCAGACTCTTCCCAGCCTCCAGGTCACTGTTGGGCTTGGGCTTGTTCTCGTCATCATCGTCGCGGTAGCTGCTGTCCTGCTTGGGTGGCTTCTTGTTCTTCTCCTCATTGATGCGCAGCTCAAGGGTTGCCAAAGATTCCAAAGTAAACTTCTTGAAGCTATCAGGTCCTGGCGGTGCAATAAGGGGTGCAGCCATGTTTTCATCCTGCAGCTACTTGGTCTTCAGGTTTGTACCATCCACAGTAGTAGCTCTGCAGAAAAAAATACATTTATTTTTAGGTATAAAATACTATATAGAAGTACTACACACAAGAATTACAAGTAGACCATTAAGAAACAATCAACAGATGAAGGAAATGTGGACCACAGCGGGTGAATCATTTCCACGTACTTTGAAGCTGTCTGGCAATCTGATATGAGGTAATACAAACAATAAAGATAGTGATGGAGTTGACTTCTCTTTCTCTACCATCTATCAGGGCAATATTAGAGCTAATTTAGTGGTGCAAGACAAATGTCTATTAAAGATACTAATAGATACTAATAATACAGATATTATTAAGTATGCAAAGAATTACTTTTTGGCTAAATCTATGGGTGGCCACGTTCTTGCATTACTGGGAAAAATGGGTTGTGTTTGAGACCTCACAAGATAATTCCCAAGTCATTACTGTATGAAAAATTTTGTTTAAAGTTGACAACCACTGTAAATGGAAAGTATCTGATCGCAGTGGTTTAAGAATGGAAAAAAAGGCTAAAGAAAACAGTGGTGTAAATATGGCTGTATTCATTTTTTCACCACATTATTGTAGTGTAATTTCCGGTTCTTACTGATCTAAATTGATAATAAGAACTAATAAATAACAGCCCCAGAGCAGAAAACATCCTAAAGAGGCATCCTGCATGGAAAGGTAATACACTACACTACACGATACACCATGATTGTGCTCTGTTTGTACCACTGACAGTATAAAGAACAGACAGCTTGACATCACCCACAGATTTCTGAAGACCAAAATCTGTGGATTTGGCTGCCGTCATGTTAGCAGTCCTGCCTCTGGCTAATCTGAAAATCGGCAAAGACGTGGCTCATTGGCAGACCTGAGGCGGGCCGAATGACGTCTGGGTGCTCAAACAAGCCATCTGTAACGGCACTGTAACGGTAAATCAAAGCGTCCATGCTGTTAATTATGTATAACTTTAAGCCTTAATATAATTTGAACAGGCGCGTTATATAAAGCCTCAGTACAGTCGTCATGAACAAGAAAATTAGCTATAGAGACCGAAACTGTTTTTGTATCAGGCTGTAAACTTGTTTATTTCTGCTGTGAAGTTGGACATTTTAATATGGAAACTTATGGAGATTGACTCATTCTGTAGCCAGCCTCAAGTGGACATTCGAGGAACTGCAGTTTTTGGCACATTGGCTTCAGTGCTGATGTGTTCAACAGCCAAACAGATGTAATATTCAAATGTCCAACACTTATTGCCTTTGGTATTATTTAGCATTTATTATGTTCTGCTCACACTTTATCAATAACAGATTTAAACATTTAAAAAAAAAACTAAAATACACTTCAGCATTAACATGCTTACAAAGACAGACGCCTACAAAAGCTAACAGCTATTTAGCTTTATTATAGTAATGTGAAATTTCCCTTCAAGGACATTACGCTCTTTTATCCTACTGTCCCTCCCTCCATTTGCCTTCATCTCAGTTAAGGAGATACAATGAAGAGAAACAGAAACTGACTTGTGCTCAGTTATATTTTAATACAAACTTTTTCTGTCACGACACCCTTTAGAAGCTGACAAGAGTTCACACCCTCCACAGTATCAGGGCAAAACCAACACAGAAATGAAGTCATATATTTTGAATCCGTTACTTGGCTGTAACTGGCTGACATCGAAAGACGAATCAGATTTAAGATTAAACTGAGAAATAAAGCCAGTGGAGCTTCAGGTCCCAAAGGTGAGCAGATATTTTTACCAAATATTCATCAATTAAATGTTGTGTAACACAACAATTTGATTTTAGAATCAAACTAAAGAAAGAAACATTTTGCATTTTGTAATGTATGACAATGAAGGTCAATGATATGAAATGTATTTTGACTATATTCACATACAAAAATACCTTGTCAGTAATTTTACAGAGGTTGGTACAGAGTTAAATGAGATGTAAACAGTAACCATGTTATTTAGCTCTTATAGCTGATTATATAAGGATTGTAATGTTAAGGGTAGATTAGCCGATGCTCAGCATTTTGTGTTGTCATGAATCTCAAGACCAAAATAATATTATGTTCAGGCATCAATGGTAGGAAGGTATGTGAGGCCGATGCTGGGAAGAAAATTCGAGGTCCTGCTCTGAACGTCTGACAACCAAGACAACAGACCCATTAAAGGATTTTTGCTCCTCGTGTCTTTTTGAATCGCTGAAACGGCGCACTTAATGCATGCATGACTCAGTGGAGAACACACTTAGATGCGGAAGGGGTATGATGGTTACATGACAACTGTTCAAGCAGCAGGACATTTCAGGGTCAATATACAAATGTGAGGCGGTGCTAAAGGGAAAGAGGAGGGAGCTGAGGAGAGAGGAAACACGGCCACACCTGAACGCTGACTAACACTATTTATACATGTTACATATAATCACACTGTCATTACACACAAACCCTGTTTTTCAGCCTAAGGTGGTGAATGGGGGGGGAGGGGAGGGGAAGGTGAATGCAGCCTAAAATAAGTAGAGCAGTACATCGACCATATCTGTATCACAAGGCCTGTCACTTCCCTCTTGCATAACACAGGCTAATTAAAAACGCAAAGCCAAGAGTCCAGTCTATCTGGTATGAGATGGAGAGAGGGGTGGTGGTGGAGGTGGTGGAGGGGGTGGTGGAGGAGGGTCAGGACACATGAAAACATGCAGCATGTAAGCCAAGACGTCTGTTTTAAAATGGACCCCGGAACCTCGCAGTCACTGAGCCTTCTGCTGCTCTGCTGGCGCTGTCCGCACCAGCACCACACGAGCGCGCACGCACGTACACACGCGCGCACACATACACACACATGTGCACGAATGCATACATGCAGGGTTGATACAGAGAAAAAAATCGTAACCGATCTGTCTGCAAAAACAAAAAAAACAAACAAAAAAAAAAACGTTTTGCTTGGACACCAGGCCTCTCCTCTCCTCTCCTCTCCTCGACGCGCACGCAGGCCTGCAGTTTATCCTTCAATATCTCCCCAATGTTATCAAGTCATGATGACAACACTCGCCTTGCTGTGTCTCAGGCTCGCCGGCTCACATTCACGCAGAAAACACATTTTCAGCATCTTCTCAGTCATTTTCTCATTTTTAGACGCGGTGCGATGGAGAGACTTGTTTACTAATCCTGTTAATTTAAAAAAAAAAAGGAGGGCCCGAGAAGACGCCATTTATTCATTAGTGCTCTCTTATTTTATGTTTCATTGAATAGAAAAAAAAGTCCAGCTCGGTCACACAGATACAGGCAGGAGGTTATGTTGCGCAGAGAAGTGGCCCCCGCTACAACCAAATTGGCCAAAGCACTATTGCTGCAGTGGGTGGTTTGTATGTTGAAAATGTCACGCTGTGGTAAACGCAACCGTGGATTTGTCAAAGTCACAAGTGTGATGTCGATGTATCGCAATAAATCAAAGCACAATACCCCTCTTGGTGTTCAGTATAAAAGCCAAAACACGATGAATGTTTTTTTTTTCGAGGGATATTCTGTGCGTTTTTGCGCGTTGCCTTGAAGGATCTGCACCACACCCGTGAAGCCATGTCGACTGCCAAATCAATAAGGGCTCTATCTGTGCACAAGATAGCCCGGAGTATGACGCTAGACAGCGGTATAAAACACACACGGAGTCGGCAACATGACATGAAACATAAGAAATAAGACGATCGGAGAACCGATGTGATGTCGGCAAGCCAAAAATCACCTGGAGGAATGAACAGTTCTTGGCTATAGATGATGGAAGCAGGATCAGGCTACTCACATAGCATCATCCCCTTTTTTGAAGCCGTGTGGTGTGTCATCCTGTAGTCCGGAGGGTAAACAAAATAAAAAAAAAAAATAGTGAAGAATCGTTTTGTTTTTAGGATTTCTTTAGGCTGGAGCAGTCAGACGGCGCCCTACCTGAAGCCTCCCCAACGAGGCATTTTCTCTCGCTAAAGCTCTAACCAATGCCTCGGCTGCTCGACGAAAATAGTTAATCCAATAAATTCCTCACGATCGACATCAATTTGATTAACGATTTCTTTTTATTCTGTCCCATTTCCCTGCTCTAGGTCCAGCCGACCGAGATGCTCAGCTTAACGCAGACACCACCTCTTCCATCCCGCTCCAAAAAAAAAAGAGAAGAGGAGATGCGGGGCAGTGTGCAGCTCTGCGACATTTACGCAAGGATACCGACGGAGAGAAAACCAGCCTTCCGCCAAAAACACATGCACCGTTTACCCAAACGATTTTAAATGAAGGGTACTCACTCTGAAAGCGTTACAATGAATCCAGGGAGCCGTTGCAGGACTGCAGATGTGGAAAAGACTGGGGAGAAACTGCGGTTGTCGCCATATTGTTGCTGCTATCTTCCCCCTCAGTGCGAGCAGTTTCCCTGCATAATTGATGACTCTCAGCAGAATGTAAGGGAGTGTCGGCAAGTGAAATCCTAAAGGTCATTTAGGCCTGCATCCGTTCAACAACAACAACAACAAAAACTGTGTGTGTGTGTGTGTAAGAGAGAGAGGGAGAGAGAGTGAGTGAGTGAGTGTGTGTGTGTGTGTGGTTCACACAAAATTACAACAAGTCCCTGGACTCAGAGATGAGCCTGGGCGGGATAGTGCACAGAAAACAGGCGCAAGGTTTTTCTGACAAAACGCATCGACTCACTGTGCGTGCGGTGCGGTGAGTTTGTAGTGCGGGGATTTATCGGCTGTCAGGCTGCGGGCATTCAGTCAGAGACAGCTTCCAGAAAACAGTCATTTATATGCAGTCCATTACAACAACTCTGCCATGAATTCAACTTTTATGAAGCTTATGTTTGTTGACACTAACATTGAACTATATGTTTACTATTGGGACTGTAGTAGTGTTAAATTGGACTATTATACTGAGATGTATTCCTTATATTATGTATGTAAACGGGGTGGCCAAAAGTCTTTTTTTTTTTCTAAAGGTGGCAACTCAAATTGTCCAAAAAGCACAAAGAAACATCACTACTGTGGATCAGGCTGAACTAATAAGTAAGGTTAGTGTCTAATATATCTACCTAAATGCATTTTTCAGTTCCACTAGCCCAAAACAAAACAACAAACCAGTGTATCAAACCAAAATAAAACTGATACAGCAGTAGAGGGGAGGCCTACTGACACTTGAGCACACCAAACCCTTACTGATGCCATTACTGATGCCACTGACGTGAGACATCACCCGCTCTCATTGCTGTAACAGGGACCACAGGTAAGTAAGGAAAGTGACTGCATGATGGATGTGACTAAAAGATTTGGTTCGGGTCTCGACAAGAACTCCTCCCTGTTGAGACTGAACTGTACAAGTGTATCTAATGTGACGGCTGGTCAGTGTATGTTTAATCAACACCTCTCTGACAGTGTCAGTAAAAACTGAAACGCTCTAAGCTTCATAAAAGCAGAATTTATGGCGGAGTTGCTGTATTTGAATGTACCTAATAAAGTGGCTGGTTGTTGTGTAAGTAGACTAGAATTATTCAGGCACTTTAAGTCATGTAATATCAAACACAGAGCATCAAACTAGTATTATTTATATCCTCTTCATCAGACTGTTGCATAGATTAGATTAGATTAGATTAGATTATACTTTATTCATCCCACAGCAGGAAAATTTACTTATCACAGCAACAAGAAGAAAAAAGCATAGTACACACTACATTTACAGTAGAAAAAAGAAAAAAATACACAAATAAATAAACACAAATGAATAAATAAGCACCTGGTAACCTGTCTCCCTGTCTTTTGTTGTAATCCGTAATCTAACAAATCATTTAATGTCACTATATGTTTTTTCTTTTCATTATTTCAGCTATAATAGAGTTATTATTATTATTAATGTGGTATTCTCGAGGTGGCACATGGTTGTCATTTGTCCTGAGGAACTGAAGTTGTTTTTGTTTGTTTTTGTTTGAGGTTAAAAAATGTCTGGAGGAGCCTAAAATGGAGTTCAAGGTGTTTCTTGTGACTGCTTTGTGTTTGACTGCACTGACTTCATCTCAGGACAGTGAGTAAAACCAGTGAGATAAACCCGATACCCTGTTTGTATGAAATGTGTGTTTAGTACATTTAAAACTGTGTTTAACTATATTAATATTCAGCTGCAGTTAGACTACAGAGTGAGCTCAGAGGATGATTTCCAGGTCTGTGAGAAATGTTTCTCATGAAGCAGAGATTGTTAGGAGAGTCCAGATGTCACACCGACTCTCTAACTTTTACACTTAAACACAGCATCAAGTTTTCCTTCAGTAATTCAGTAAAAGCTAACATAGTTGCTCTTCCTTCTACTGGAGTAATATTGTAATCTGTAAATAATGGCGATAATGAAATAAATGACTCTATTAGCCATTAAACACACATTCACTCAGTTTAATATAGTCAGTAGTTTTGTTTTTACACCTTTACTTGGTCTGGTACGACCAGTAACGTTAGCTCAGGGTGGCTAATGCTAGCACGTTAGCTATAGCCTACATAGCTAACTGAGTTTACTGTTAGCTGCCTTTGTAGCTCCACTTGTGTTACTGTTACGTTTTATTTTAGTATGTGTAATGCTAATTAACCACTATTTTAATATTTTTTTAGGACAAAAGTCAACAAACTGTACCCAAACATGCTCCTGACATACTCACCTCTTGGCTAGCTGCCGTTAGCCTCCGCTAATGCTTTCGAAGATGTTTCCTCAAACATGTTCCTAATTAATTTGTATCATTAGACTTATATTTATCACTGTGGAAGTGCTTGTACTTTGTTATTGGCTGTCAGGCTGTGGCGGACACTGCGATAAAGAAAGAGGAAAACGTTTTATATATGTTTATGAAGTATGGAAGGATCTGTACCATTATTTGGTTTCTATGGCAGCCCTAAATGGTGATACATTCATACATTTTATTTTCTCAGTTTTCTCTTGATAATGAGTTCATTTAATCTGTTTTTTTTTGTTCAAATTATTGTCATTATGTCAAAATAACATACAGCATATATATAAGTTATATTTTATCATTGCAATTGCAACATTCCCCGGCTCCTCTGACTTTGCTACACTGAATGATGTTTCCTTCCTTCAGTGATTAATATATTAGACGGGGGTCTCCAACCTTTTTCAGCCCAAGGTGCCCTTGGACGAGAAACAAACAGAACAGAGACCCCCACATGTAATCATTATAAGCCTGGCCTATAATAACTTTTATATTTACTTACTTCACCTTTATTTCACCTTATTAATCTTTTTATATGCTGGGTTATTAGCCTATATATGTTTATATGTTTTAGTTTTTGTCAAATGTAGCTTGCATATTAATGCTTGCAGTTCACTCACCTCTGCGGACCCCCTAGGGGTCACAGACCCCTGGTTGAAGACCCCTGTATTAGACTATCTTTTTGTTTTCTCTGCATCTCAAAATAATTATGCCATATGACATTTGCAGCATTGAGGGTTCCCAGCCACCGTACATAAACAACTTGAGATCTCGAGAAAACTAATTAAATGAACTTGTTATCACAAGAAAGCGGAGGAAATAATATGTATGGATGTATGACCACTTAGGGCTTCCATAGTTTCTGCTACATCCACCCACTTATTCATCATCATTCAAGTTCCCATATCTTAAACTGACATGTTCATTTCCCTTGTTTTGTCTGACCAACAGTGTAGAAACAAAGATAAAACATTTACAATGATCCAAGCAGAAAATCATCACATTTAAGAAACTGAAGCTGGAGAAATGTATAACAGATTTAAACTCTTAATCAGTTAGCCAAGTAATTGCGGACAAATTTTCTGTTGATTTACGAATTGATTAATTGATTAATTAAGAATAATCTTAAGAGGATGACATTTAATTTGTGTGTGTCTGTGAGGTTGTGGACAGCGAGCCCTCGTCGCCCCTCCAGGTACGTCTCGTATTGTGGGGGGCCAGGAGGCTCCGGAGGGGGCGTGGCCATGGCAGGTCAGCATCCAGATCCTGTCCAGGCATCACTGCGGTGGGACGATCGTGAGCAGCCGCTGGGTGCTCACTGCCGCGCACTGTTTCTACAAATACATGTGAGTTTAACTTACACCTCTTACTGATATAACTGACCCGCATCCAGTCACGGTAGGTGTAAAACTCACAGGACAAAATAATGTAAACCCATTATGGAAAACGTGCACATCTGAAGAATCTTGAAGAGAAATAGTCTTGAAGGTCATGACAGCTAGTGCTAAACACAGATAAATGTACAATGAGCAGCACAATCAAGCAAAAGCTGTGATTGGTTATGTGATCGATATTTGTCGTCTTCTAGTTTGTCAAGATGAATAAAACTTGTGTTCAGTGTAATCATAGCTCGAAACTGGGTTGCAAAACACACATCACCTGTAACAAATTGCACAGTTGCAGCTTTGGTTCCCTTGGAGATTATACAACCATGAATTTAGACTGAGAAGTGCTGCTGTGATTCAGCCTAGTTTGACCTGGTGTTGTAGCTTTGGTGAAGTATTTACTTTTTCTCCTTCCAGAAGTGTTTATGCTTCTCTCAAAGTGTGTGTTCGAGCACCGGTTCTCAAAGTGTACTAGAATACTTGAAGAAAACGCTCGAATATATATTTAGTATGGCTTAAAAACAAACAAAAACGATTTCTACAATATTTGAGTGAAAAGAAATTATGAAATCGCTGGAATGTAAGTTTTAAAATAGGTTTATTACATTTACAGGAAATATTAGCTAGAGAAGTGTGAATCAGGAGTACCTCTTTTACACCAAATTAGATCTGATTCTTTTTTATCATTGAAGTTTTTTATTCATTTATGCATACACAAATATAAAACTGTGAAAAATGAACTTCTTTGGAGAGTCTCAAAGGTCATGCAGCTTATGACTTTTATGAATTTAATCCACTTTTTAGCATCTGGAGCAAATGTACACTCAAAAATAATATAAAAATATTTTTTAAAACATGTTTTTAAGTGTCCTCTTCTATAACCCGAGGATTGTTCAGGCAGCTGTGCCATCCCCACCTTTAAAAGCACCCGCTCATATTCAGATATATATGGCACTTCTGACTGGTCCTTCTAACAAACATAGTCTTGGTGATACAGGTACTGCCATTTGCTCATAGATCTGGTTCTGTTCAGGAGTCAGCAACAGTCAACAATGAATATTATATCAGGAATAAACCTGCCTCCGTCTGTAGCGGAACAGGGTCGGCCTACGCTGTGCTGCCATAATGGAGGTGATGAGAGAGGCTGACATTTTCTGAGGTGGCACTGGTGTGAAAAGTTTAAAGAGACACTGAGATAGAGAGTTTGAGTGTGTGATTGTGCATGTCTGTATAGGTATGTTCATCTTCATGTTAAAGTTAAATAGATATTCAGTTGTTTTTATCTCTATTCACATTACGCGTTTCCATGAACAGACGTATACAGTACTTATATATACGCAAAAAAAAAAAAGAAATGTTGACTTTAATTATGGAGCACTTGGTCCAAAAGAACAATACAGAAACATTTCACGAGATGTCCATCATACTTTACATGTATAATCCAGATACCAGCTCACAGGAAATAATTAAATTTCCACTGGGAGACAGTGGACAAAAGCAGTCAATGTCAATTATTCTGTTTTGTGTCCAGGAGGGTCAACAGAAGCTATTTCCGTGTGGCGGCAGGACTTCGCGTGTTATCTTTACCAGGAAATCAGGCCCAGTTCCGCTCCATCCGTAACATCATAATGCACAAGGACTACGATGACTTCACGTCTGAAAACGATGTGACGCTCTTGCTCCTCAGCTCCCCCTTCAGCTTCAATGACCACATCCAGCCTGTCTGCACCCCTCACAATGTGACTCATGAGTCAAACCTCAACTTCAGTCATTGTTTCATCACTGGATGGGGGAGCAAGTATTACAAAGGTTGGTACAGTATAAAAACTTTGATGATGAAGTGCACTTGAGTAAGACACTGAATCTCTGCCGGCTTCTCAGACTGACTCACCGGGGAGAGAGAACGTGCCATTTTATTTTAACCTTTACTTATCCAAGAAGTCCTGAAATGAATCTTCTTTTAAAAGAGATTTAATGTTGCACTTTAAAAACATTGTTAAACACATGATTGATCGAAGCAAGTGTTTATGTGTTTATGTTTAGTGCGAGTGTTTATGTTTATGCATCAAACATTTTTCATGCATAAAAATACTCCGACTTCATTAACAAGAGCTAATCTTTCTATGACACTGTGGTGGCATCTGCTGCAGTATATACTATTCAGTTGTCTGCTGGGGAGGTCCAGCTCTGTCCTGGACTGCCCCTTAGTCTCATAGAGGATGTGAGGCAGAGGAGGCTGTTAGCAAAGCTGACATCCATCATGAACAACTCCTCTCACCTCCTGCGTGAGACTGTGGGAGCCTTACTCCCACCATGTAAGAAGGAGCACTACCACAAGTCCTTCATTCCAACAGCTGTCAAGCTCTTTAACACCAGCATGACTTCATGACTTTCATGACTGTCTGCTTACAACTACATCATCACTATCATTTGGGTGGTTAAATTAGAAAAAATAATGAATTTGCAAAAATTAAAAAAAAATTAATTTGCTGCCTGTGTTTTTGCGCTCATATAGCTCATCACTCTGCAAAGTCTTAATGTGTGTGACTATAAGTAACATTCTTCATATGTATTGTAGGCAGTCAGATGAACAGATTGCAGGAGGCCGAGGTGGAGCTCATCGACAGGAGAACATGTAACCTGATCGACTGGTACGACGGCCTCGTCACTGAGAACATGATCTGTGCAGGACTGGACAGCGGGGCGGCTGATACCTGTCAGGTGACTCTCTGAGGTTTTTAAACTCACAGCAGGGCTGCAGACTCTAATAAGACGTGACTGAGTTTGTGTGTGTGTGTCTCAGGGTGACAGTGGCGGCCCACTGCAGTGTTACAGCGAGGAAGAGGAGAGGTTTTATCTGGTCGGAGTGACAAGCTTCGGCTCTGAGTGTGGACTTCCTCAGAGTCCGGGGGTGTACGCCAGAACCAGCCGGTTTGCAGACTGGCTGCAGACAAGTCAGACGGCATCAGTGTCTCCGGCGCACAGGCGGAACATAAAACTGATCTCAGCTCTGCTCGGTGCTGCTCTGATGCTGCGCTGAAACATCCAGACAGCCTGTCAGCAATAAATATCACCGCTATACAGACGACTGTTTGAATTTTTCCTTCACATGAAGCCATCTGGATGAAATGTTCTGCTAACTCATGATGATTCACTTCTAGTTTTAACAGGTACATAAGTACATAATACAAGATGCAGGACTGTTCATGCCAGCAATAGAACAGTATATTTATAAAAGAGAATATAACATTAGATTAAATAAATGAATGAGATGAAAGACATTTAAATATTACAAAATGAGTTGCAAAAAGTAAATATATTAATAAACTGAATAAGTTATTTGTTAGAGCAAGCTCAAATAATTCAGAAAACTGAAATGATGAGATGAAAAAGAATGTTTGTGAATAAAGTAGAAAGAAAAATAAAAATATGTTAACTTTTTTAGGTGTCTACAAATTAGAGATTAAAAAAGTATTTAACTAGGTTTGTCAATCAAAGACACTTGCCTTGCAGCGTCACCCTACTATCAGCATGTTCCTCTTCTTCTGATAACTTTGAAGCCGGCTGGGGAAAAAAAATAGCCATTCAAATACCAGATAATATCGCAATCAAGTTTATTGCCAAGTACGTTTTCACATACCAGGATTTGACTTGTTACTGGTGAACAAGTAAGTAAAAGTATAAGAAAGTTAACAAAAAGCCAAGTATTAAAACTATAAACAACATAAATATATATACAATATGTTCTAACGAGAAGAGCTGAGCAGACTGAAAGTCTCCTGCATCCATTAAAAGTATTTTATAGACTTCATTATGCCAAGGTGAAAATACACAAAATACATCCTAATACAAAGACAAACTCTCACAATATAATATGATGTGTCAACATCTCATATCACACCTTACACAAAGCTGTAGCTTATACTTGGATTTTATTCAATAACTGAGTGAAGATAAAAGTGAAATGAATACTCTTGTTACTCCTTATTTGATGCACTTATTAAGTTTTACATGCAATCTCCTTCATTTTGTCTTCTGTTTCTTTATTTTCCTTATTTCTTTATTTTTTGTGTTTAATATTGTTTGATCCTTATATACAGTCCTATCTGTTTGATACCCATGAATTAATTTTTCTGTATGGATGAGCGTGACTACTGATTTAATAAAATGATTTGCTGTGTGAATGATGTGTGGCTGTGGCTCAATAAAAAAAAAAAAAACAAGATGTGAACAATCACAGACTTCTGAGTATCAGGTCGATGTGGTCAGAATTGACAGAAACTGGGCCGTGACGACATCACAGAGGGAGCGGGGCCTCATGATTTCTAAGGAAGTAGTTGGACTGACACCTGGTGGAGGGAAGAGTTTATGTTTGCTTTAATGCAGCAGCTGATTTCCTGAAGCTTCCAGAAAATGTTGAGAAGGAAAAAAAGAAGAAACAGCACAAGAAATTCTGACAAAGGATTTTTTTTTATTTGACATGAAACACATCCAATGACAGTGTGACAGTGTTTTTGTCAAGTAAGACATGTTGTTAGAAGTTATCGCACCATTGACTAGTTCAGAATGTCTTTGCTGCAGCTCGACAATGCATAGTGAACAGACAGTCGTTGAGGTATACATTGTGGGCCCTTGAGTTTTTTTTTGTTTTTGTGTGTGTGAAAGATCCAAATTTCATTACCTCACATGTACATTATACATTTTGTGCTTAGAATAACTTTGGAGGTTTGAAATGCACGCCATTCCTCACAACACGACAACTTTGAAAAAAAAAAAAAAACTGAAATAAATATTAAAAATGGAGATGACAGATGTGTCAGACAGATGTTGCATTGTCTGTGTTGAGTTGCCCGTTTTCATCAGATCTCGCACAGCTGATGAAAACCGGTGATGGCGCACAATTTTACGAACGGAGCAGTTTGGAAAAGACACGAAAAGGGCATCCAGGAAGAAACTTTCATCGTAATGACATTGGAGGACAAAAGCCTGTCAACTTTCCCTTATTGAATAGCACCAATGTCTATTGAAAAAGGCTTGAAGGCCAACGTGAAATTATAAAACTTTATTAAAACTTGTCGGAGTGAAACAGTAGCAACAAAGCAATTATCACACAGTAGCTCAAGAAGCTTCACTTTGTTTATGAGTAACTCTTAATTTGCCCCAGATACTGGCTCGCATACACGTCCTCAGTGTCCGTCACTGAATGAAAAGTGGTTTATTGATGTGTTTGTACTGTACAGTATGTCAAGCTGCTTGGATATCAAACCAGCCGTTTGCAGAAGTTGTGCAGTTTTTTTGTTGTTGTTGTTTTTTTTTAAAGAAACAAGATTACATCAGGAAAATATTGATGAAACCCCTATAAAATATATTTCCAATTTTGAATGGAAAGAAGAAGTAAAATACAGTGGAGGCGACATTAAAAAAAATTAAAACAAGAAAAAAAAAAAAAAAGGTTCAATATTTCGGGATTCATTTCTTACAAAAGACAAACCTTGTTGCACCAGAAAAGCCAAATATCACTGTTAAACTGGACACACTCACACACACACACACACTCGCTCGCTCGCTCATGGACACACACGCAGACATAAAATGATATTGGGAAAGTGCACATCGTTCCTGCCAAAATAATCTGAAACCTTTTTGTTGTTTTTTTTTTCCTCTTTTGCAATGTGATAAATTAACAATGCAGAAAAATGCTGTCAAGTATGAAAGATCAGTCAAGTTTTTTTATCGACAACATATCCATGTACACATTAACACCAGTAATACAGTATTTGACCTCTAGAATACAGTATACAGACAACATCCTCACCCTCGTTTATTACCTCCATTTTTAAAATCACGGGTTGGTTACTGATTGCTGTTCATTCCTAATCTAATTCTTTTTTGTTTGTTTGTTTTCAGTGTTGCAGACATTCAGAGAGAATTGGCTTGAATGGAAATGATGAAATGAGAAAGGCATGACTGCAAACATCTTCACAAAAGAACAAGACACCCCCCTCCTTCCTCTGAAAACATAAAAAAAAATATGTGATACGATGTGTGTGTTTTGAGTTTGAGCCTGATTCCACATGTGAAAACTCAGATTATTTGAACACACGAACAGCACGGCTGGAAAAAGAGGGGTTAAGCGTAAAGTACTGACGTTCCACAGGTTTAGTAAGGCAAAGTTCTGTCCTCATTCGTGATATCTATTTTTTTTAAGCAGTCCGTGATGGTGCAGTAAAAAGGCACTAACCTGCCTTCTGATGATTTATCTAATCGACTGTGCCGCTAACATTGAATGAAGCTCTAACAAGAGAAAGTACACACAGACAGAAAGCTAGCAGCAGCTCACTTCAGTTCAAACCAGGAAAAAATCTCAACTCAAGGTCCACTTGCTCACTTCTATGGAGCTTTCAACTGAATTGCACGGTCCTCATCAGCCAACGAGTTTGCTCAGTTGTACAAGTTCAAACTTTCCGCTGTTCAGGGCAGTCAGACTTCCTCTGCTAATGAAGCTCTGGACCTTCAGTTGATTTTTTGTATTTTTTTGTCAGATCTAACCCAGATTGTGCAACTACATTCTCTCACAGCGCTGACCATCTGATTTTCTGAAACATAAAAACCCGGCCATCTTTGGAAATCCCCAAAAAATCATTTAACAACACTCACCAGACGACGTTTCTAACCACCTGTTTGAAAAAATATCCTTTCTGCTGCACAATAAAAAAAAAAATTAAAAAAAAGGATTCTTACTTTTTAATATTTTCATGCAATATTTTGCTGAGGAAACAGGTCATTTAGGTCATTTCAGGCTCACTGGGATAGAAAATACAATCAGAACTCGAGCCGCAGGTTAAAAACATTTTCTATGGCGCGGCAGAACGAGTTTATGTTGTTGAAAGATTTTAAAGGGACCTCAGAGGAAATGATGGATGCTTAGCGCTGTGGCTTGAATGTAATCCTAATACATCATGTATCATACACACAAACTGGGGATAAGTTCTGCCTAAATATTCAGCGTACGCACTGCTGTGTGACTCCTTAGCTTGATTTTTCTAGCGTTTTTTTGTTGTTGTTGCATTTGACATTGACAGCACTCCAAATTAGCATGCACACCTAAACACCAGGTATAGCTTCAACTCTTCTTCTGAAAATTGGTGCTTTTATGTATATATATATATATGTAAAAAAAATGTATTAGTACTTCACAATCATAAGAACTATCTAACTAACTCCTACTCGCACCGAAATCTGAATCTGTGTTTCTGCCCATCAGAGATCATCTTTAATTATTCAGGTTTGTATGTTTATGAATCGAGTCTTTCTTTTCCCACACCAACGAATAATTCAAGTGACACTCTGAACTGTGTGAACGCCGACAGCACGTCTGCTGGCATCGGAGGTGAAAGCCACAGTGCACCTGGTAGGAAGGTAATACGTCAGGACCACCCCTGTGGGCTGCACTAGCTGGTGGCGCTTTTTTAATACTGATGTGGATTTGCTCTTGCAAAAGCAGCAAACACGTTTGTTTGTCTGTGTTGTGTCGTGTTGTGTTGTGTTGTGTTGCGTGGATGGTGGGTGAGTCCCCTTGAGGCAGGCGAGACAAGAAGTGGACTCAGAGGTGCGAGGACTTAAAGTGCAAGAGGGGAAAGTTCCAGCTCCTCTCAGCAGTTCCAGTGCGCCATCCTGCCTTCATGGATGGAGGAGGGTTAAAAATAAAAAATAAAAATAAAACAAAATAAAAGCACACAAAGATGAATGGTTCATGATGAAAACCAAGGAATGGAAGGAGGGGAGGATTTCTTTCTTTGATTACAGTATGTAATTGAAAAATGTCTTTAGAAAAGCATGAGGGAGAAGAGGGATGCACAGAGAGGATGAAGATCAGATTTCCTTCAGTCGACAGATGGATCTACTTTCATGAGAAGAGAAGATATCCTTCCCCCTCAGAAGAAATCTAAGTGAACCTGGACTGCAGCAATTGAGCAGGTGGAAGCCAAAGAAGGATCAGTTTCTGAGAGGGAAGCACGTTCTTCATTACAGTACTCGTACTGCGCTTGCATTCCCACACTGTTTGGTGTTTTCAATGTGTGTCTGAGGATTAACATTGGGGTCGCTACTGAACGCACCCCAAGTCCCTCTCGTTCGTCTCAGAGCCTGGCTCAGTTTTCTGCATTTTCATCAGTTGGCAAAGAGCGATCACATGTTGTAGGCCACGTAGATGGGGTCCAGTTGGTCGGCCAGGAAGGAGTCTCGCAGGTGCATCCTCTGCTTCTCTCCCCTGGAGTTGATGGGAATCACCCCGGGGTCCACGATGACCACCACCCCGACGATGAGGTGGTGCTCCTCCAGGACCACGTTGGTGACGAGGGGCACCAGGTCCAAGGCCTCCTGCTCCGAGCCGCTCAGCTCCGCCACCACCACCAGCAGGTTGGTCCATGTAAACACGGCACTGAGGAGGAAAAAAGGAGCGTGGACGGAGTTCAGTCGCATGTTTTCTGTGTTACCGCGTGACTGCGGGTCGTTGTCAGTCAAGAAAATAACCAGCACTAACTGAAGAAGCTCACCTCTCTGCGATGCTGCGATGGGCACGGGACACAGACGTCTCGATGTCAATGGGGTGATAGCGTAATCCCCGCAGTTCCAGCGTTTCATCGAGGGAACCCACCACAAACAAGGCATCATGACGATCTGTAGCAGAAAAGAGCAACAGAATTACTACTATATAGTTTTATTTTTTTTATAGCTACTGACTTCACTAGGTTTAATAGTGAGTGGTTGGAGGTACAGACGGTATGGACGTTTTTTTTTCCAAACGTCCTCTCACCTCCGCTTGCATCCAGTAGCTCAGTCCTCTTGATGAAGCCCAGGTAACCCGTCCTGGCCCACAGAGTGTGGGGCTCCCCAAAGCTGAGTCTGGTGTTGAAATGATCCGCCTGCAGGCTCTCCTCCCCATAGATGGTGTAGTAGCCACTGGCGCTGTGAGGGCTGCTCACCCAGATCTGCACAAAGACAAAAAAAAAAAAAAGCAACATCATTAGTGCTTCCCTTTGCTTTTTTTTTTTTTTGCATCCGTGCACGTGACACCACCGAATACTCAAAACCCACCTCCCCAAGATGTGAGTCTCCCAGCGGGCCTCTGGTCTCCGGGTTTACTATGATGACCCTCACTCCTGGAAGGATCTTAAGAGGAGAACACGCAGAGAGAGTTTAGCTTTGTGGATAATATGTGCATGTGCATCAGCCGCATGAGTCTTTTTATATAATAATCAATAATCAATACTTACGGTGCCTGACTCCATGAGGGGAAGACTCTGTGGCGCTCCTCGCTCAACCAGCCTCACCCTGAGAGACACACGCGAAAGACGTCAATCATTCGGTTCAAGCTGACCGATGCAGAATCATTTCACGTGCTGACTGTTGTCTTTGTTGCGGTTGGAAGAGTTTACAGTCTTACCTGTCGTGGCGCAGAGACTTCATGTCAACGTAGACGGTGGAGGGGTCTGGTCCAGAAGTGCCCTGAGCACACGGAGAAGAAAAGAAACACTGTTTAGACCATCGAGAGGTTGTTATCGTCTAGTAATGCGTAAGTTTGACATGAAAACACATTTCTGTGGAGTAGAATAAAGAGAAGTGCACGTGGTCGGCGTGGGCAGTAATGTGCAGAGTGAACTGCGTGCGAAACAAACCTGCAGGCAGATGGCCAGGTTGACCCTGGAGCCAAAGGCGGTGCTGACGGCGCGTGGCGACAGGCCGAGGTCTTTGAAGAGCTTGGAGAAGGACTGCGTGAGGGCGAGGCGAGGACGCTCCTCTGCTATCACCACACAGCTCCGCACGCACGACAGATTCAGACCTCGCGCCTGAAGACACACACACACACACACGGGTAAAGGTTATTTAACAGCTCAGTGTAGACTGACCTTGACACAGGCATGAACTTCTGCATTTTATCCAAAGTGCTTTGAAATACAAACAGAAGAAGAAGAGATACTGAGCTACAGCGAACCTCAAGAACCAGATTTATGACTTTAGATGAACTTCCTCATGCTGTAAACATGGTGCATTTTCTCAGTGTGTAATCTATGTGAGCTTTTTTGATTTCCATTACATACAGGTGTGTAAAAACATGGTTCATCCTGTTGAGTGACTAAATTTAACATGGATTCTTGGTTATTTACTGTATTTGCTGACAACAAGTGGAGCACCCTGGTCAAAGCGGTTAAGGGGCATCTAGCAGGCTACAGGCTTTGGTTCTCTATCAGTCTCTCCCCTCGTCCTGCCATCTCTCGCCTGTCACCTGACTAATGAAGTCCCCGAAAATGAATAAAAGCAATCATTCAAATGCTGAATGTGTATTAGTTTACTTTGCAGCAGATAAAATTCCTTTGCAGCCACTGTGATGCTGTTAGTGAAACTGATCACTTCACATGCGGCAGACTTATTTTGGGTGTGTTTGGGTGCGACTCTGACCTTCAGCATCTCCGTCTGTGTGCCCAGGCCTTTGGTGCAGAGCTCCATGACAGAGTAGGAGCAGAAGGTGTCTCTGATTTTGTACTGACTGAGCGTGCTCAGCCACACAGGCAGCGAGCTCTCCAGCTCCAGAGGAGGGATAAGGATGGACTGGTGACCTGAGTAAACACTGGACCCCAAGAAACACACACGTTACAGCAACAAGACTACATTTACAGGAGGTTGTATGAAATATAATATCCACTGTGTGTGTGTGTGTGTGTGTGTGTGTGGTGGGGGGTTCACCTAGAGAGGCACCACAGGACAAAGCCCAGGCCACAGTACGGGTCCAGGCAGATGGCTATTTGGCGTGAGGAGTAGAGCTCACACTGCAGCTTAATGGAGCGGCACAGAGTACTGACTGCAGCATGAGACATCTGACGAGAAACAGAGATAAACTCTTAAAAAATGCTGTGAACTGCCATCAAACCTACTTTCCCCACCTTTAATGTACTGCTCTGAAGAATAATTTGTATCTGATGTATTTTTTGTTTTGTTTTTTCAAAAATAAAGATGAATTGAAACGTTTAAAGTTGCATTTATTCTTTAGCTCTCATTGAAAAATTGTCGTCTTCACCAAAAAGTCTATTCAAGTTTTCACATCACACTTCTGTAAACTGCAAATTGGAATTTGCAGTGACACCATCATCCCAGATGTTGATAAGAGCAAAGCTAGTAAACAAAAAGGTCTCCTAGAAGACTTCCTAACTGTAGCACTCTTCAGCTAAGTGTCCACGTGAAGCAGCATCTCATGACGTCCAAACTAATGTATTAAACCTAATTTCAGAGAAATCCTTTGTTGCGAATTGTGTTGACTGATAGGGTGACGTCATAGTCGCTTGTCTCCTTTTCTCAGATAAAGTAAAGTCCTGCCCTCCCACGTGAATTCAGTAAAATCATGTACACATCTGAAGCAAAAACTGACATGCATGTGTATCATCCCGCACAGCAATAATACGTAAAGTATCTGATGAATCAAACGGACTGTGTCATGCTATATATGATATGCGTTATTTACCTTGACTCCAGTCAACATGCCTGTGGTGGACACACTGAAGTCCAGGTAGGCCAGCATCTCAGCCGTAGGGGGCTTATAGATGTGCGGTGGCCGCTTTCTGGGGAGATCATCTGGGAGAAGAGGGAAGCGGTTATTTTCTTACTTGACAAAATAAAACACACACTTTCACTGTCTTACTGCTGTTGTCTGCTATTAGGAATGCAACCAGCTAATACTTTAGTGTTTCTGTTGAGTGGGAAGATGTAAATGTGTCATTTCACTGCTATACATTTATTTCCAACTCCTACATGAAAAGCAGAACCACTGCGTACGATTACTTTAAGAAATGGCCTCCAGAGAGCGGCTTGTGTTCCACGTTAGACTAAGACAAACGGGACACCTTGTGGCCAGAAGGGGAACACAATTTTTCAGTCTCAAGTTCCAAGGCAGTAAAGCGCCCAGCGCCAGAAGGCCGCGGTAATGCCGCTAACCTGTATCGATGATGGTGGGCCACGTCTTGATGTTGACACTGGCAGCAGCCTCCCTGGACCTGAGGATCCTCATGAGAGGCTGGGTGGTGAGGATGCAGGCTGCTTTGCTCACCTGCAACACCCGACAAACATAAACAAGTTCATTAAAGGACACAAACTGCCACGCTTTAACAGCGACATGAGGTAAACATCCTCCATTTGAGCTGCGTTTAATTAATGCTACACTTTATTGATCCCCGAGGGGGAAATTTAAATTTATTTGCTGCCCTCCAGGGAAATCAGTTATAGGGGTCAACAGAAGAACTGCTTCACTGAATCTGGGTGGGATTCAGCACCTTGCTATGGGGCACGGCAGTAATTATAACAGGTCGTTCAAGTGGTGTCTAAAAAGCAACAGTGGGGCTCAAATGATGAGTATGAGACATATTTTATGCTATGTTATCATGTTTGATAATAAACTTCTCTGGCTTCGGTAAAAACTAAAATATGCTTAGAGGTGTGAAGTGAAAGTAAAAACATGTGCTTTCTCCATGGGTAGGATAAATCTGGCAAGCATGCGGTCTAAATGCAAAGAGTGCCTCAGCACTACTTGTTATACTTGAATAACTGTACAATAGTAACATGATAAATTATGTTTTGGTAATGCTTGATTTAAAAAAAACTCAGATGTATGTAACCAGAAAAAAAGAGTTTTGATTGTACTCACGTCGATGATCATGCGGACAGTGGGGAGAGTAGCAGCCAGGTTCTGTGGGTGTGGCGGCCTCACTGTCACGGGGATGACCCCCGCATAGAGGCATCCATAGAAGGCAGCTATCAGGTCAATACCTGCAGAAATAACAGACAGACAGGGACCTCATTAAATAATATTTCCTACTCTACTAAAAAGAAAACATGAGAATAGATAGCTGACTGCAATGAAGAGGATGTGTGTGTGTGTGTTTACCTGGGGGATAAAGTAGCACCACATTGTCTCCTGTGTTGAGGCCTCCTCTCTCCATGAGGGTCGCTGTGATTTTCTCTGCTCTCTTGTGCAGCTGAGCACAAGTAGCTGTGCACACTGCCACCCCCTACAGCAAGACAAGAGGAAGTACAGCTGAACTCACACCCAAACAAAATGGATCACCATTCGTACCGTAACCAAAGGGAGACGAAAGATAGATCTTAACATGAGCCGATACCTCACATTTATTGGCCGAGTGTGTGTGTGTGCGTGTGTGTTAAACCTACCTTGGCATTGAGCAGCACATATAGGACATGATCTGGGTCGGTTTGAGCTCTCCACTGCAGAGCTTCGGACAAGAACTGGTGCTGGTAAAGAGAGCGTGTCAACACAAACGTTAACGGTGGACTGACTGAACGCGTGTGTCGCACAATAAAAGGAAAACACAAAGCTGCATCAGCGACAAAATATAATCCATTTAAAATGATCAACACATAAAAGCTAGCCTGAGAACAGTCAAACATAGTCGCACTTTGATTATCATCCAACCAACGGCCATAAATAAATGTCCCTCTCAGCGATAACAGATATATTTGTTCATCAAACAGGCTGCATACACACAACAGAAGTATAGGAGAGTCCGGAGATGATTTTTTTTTGTGCAGGGTCATGCTGGGACCATCTGCACCTGGTGGGAGGCAAATTGGAGTCACTGTCAACACTGAGCTATGGACCTTTCAAACTAAGGGTCATGACAATTTTAAAAGGATTTTAAAAAATGCATTATTATCCTCTTGATTAGTAGCGTCAATGAGCGGGGAAACGGACCAGTACACAGGACCGAAAAAGACAAGACGGAGAAGCAAAGATATCTTTTAAAACCAGGTGAACATTAGGCAGCACATAAAGGAACAACAAAATAAAGGTAACACCATGACAATCTCTGGACAAACAGATATAATACACAGCAGTGTCACATTGCTGACCATATTTAAAAATAAATAAAAAATAAAAAATCACTGGCCGGAGTCAACCTTTGTGCCACTCTCTCTCTCTCTCTCTCTCTCTCTCTCTCTCTCTCTCTCTCTCTCTCTGTCAGACAACAGGTCGTGCTCTGGTCAACAACGAATCAGGAGTCACATCATGCAGACCGGCTGCCCTGACCACTCATCAAGCCATGCTACACGTGGGAGCATCACAGTGAACGCAGCGAGCAGAGGTGCACACGAAAACTGACCTAAGTATAATGCTTTTATTTTTTATTACATCGTCTGCGATGTTGACATGAGAAAGATCTTCATCTATTTAAAATAAAAAAAAGAAACTTGAATCTACTTAGAGGGGGAGACTTAATTTAACTGACTGCTGAGCTTTTGGTTTGGCGACACTAGTAGGCTGCCGGCCAGCTCCCATCTTAAAAGGCGTTGGCAGAGAGAGTCTGTCACGAGACGCTGACAAATGGAGAACGGCACTTAACTTCAGCTTTAATGGATTGCTCTATGTTAGTTTAAGTGTGTGGACCCCTGCTGGCCAAGAAGCCAGTCTAATCTCTGTGTGTTGGGTCAAAGCTGTCGCTGGTGGCCATCGGGGTATCGCGGCTGCAAAAGCACACCTGACCGACAGAAGCAGCAGAAGCAAAGACGGGGTGGGTGAGTGGGTGGGGGGCCCGGCTAGAGCCTTACCATCATGGTGGGCCACATACAGAGCTAAAGCCCAACCCAAAGTAAAGGCAGAACAACGACAAGAGATTCAGGATAAGACATCAGTTTGGCACTGACTGTTACAGGATCATCATATTCAGAGCATTAACAGTTTATACATTAGTTTAATTAAATCTACAGTAAGGTGGAAACTAAAGATTAATTTCATATGCTAATTATAAAAACCCTGAGTTAATGTCAAATGTACCGATTTATCACATTAACAGTCTAAAAAACAACTAGCTTTATTGAGCATGTGTGATGATATATGATATGATATACAGTGACTAGAAACCAGTATATTAGTATCAATATGTCTAGCTGTTTAGGTGTTACTGTCAGAGTTACGTATGGATTGCTTCATCACAGTAAATTCACAGTAGGGTCAGTCTGGTCAGTGTGTGGTTCAGGGTCTGTGAGGCAAACGGTACCTTTCGGATCAGATCCTGGTCCTCCACCACACCCAGCTCTCTGCCTGTAGCCTGGGCGATGCGTTTCCCTGCCACCAAGTTGCCGACCAGCATAGAAGCAGGACCGACATCCACTGAGCAAATCAAAAGATAAAGCGGAGTCATGACGCCGCCGGCACAAATCAGATGATGACATAGAATATTTCAACTAGTTCCTCCTCCGCTGCGGAGAGGTGGATTACCTGGCTGTTTCTGGCGTGGCTTGGGTAGGTTGGTAACACAGGTGTGCGGGCACATGAGGATGTTGCATGGGTGCAGGTTTCCCTCCAGAAAGTTCTGCTTGGTTTCGCAGATGTGTATGCCTCCAAGGGGCGTCTTGGGGAGGGTGTTGGCTGGGACGAGCGCGAGGCAGTACAGACCGACCTGGTGGATACTGTCGATGGCCTGAGAAGAAAACGGGCATTGCCGTTCAATGAATGTAGAATGAAAACATAAAAGATCATAAAATGTCGTCACGAGTAAAGGCTGTTGAGTGTGGTTGAGTCATTGAAACTCTTATTTTGAAAGGCAGATACTAAAGACTAAAGACATAAATGGAAGCATCTGTCAAGAGTAAACACCATCATAAAAAATAAGAATACGTATGTATGTGATTTACCTGCAATACTCGACTCATCCACTGGAAGCTGTCCTCCTCACTGGCGTCAGGCCTCTGCTCTGCCACAATCACTATCCTCTCGTCATAAAACACCGTCACAGAGAACACGGCGATCCTGCATGAATGACATCAGAGAAATGAGCACCGAAAGACGGGAAGAGGCTGCAGGGTGTTAAAGGGTACATGTGCTGCTGAAATGGTCATCCTGTTACCAGCAGTCAGTGTCTTACCTCCCCCTGTAAACTGTTTTGACAGGCTCTACTGCTAGCGCGGTGGCCACCAGGTCGTCGGCGTTGTGGCGTCGCCCACTCACCATCAGCAGGCCCTCAATCTTCCCCACAACAAACACCAGACTTCCCTGTGGAGCGGATAGTTTCACTCAGCAAGGGGAACAAAAGTCTCTCCACCTTCATTTCTTTAGTCCAATTTCAGAAAGTGCCTTACCGGTCCTACAAATCCAAGCAGACCCGTCCGACTGAAGGGAATTTCTCCTATGGGTGCTCCGGCTTGGTTGACGGGGATCACCTGCAGATTATCGGACAAATCAGACACTGGACTCGAACACATATAGTACGGTTTTGATACTGCAGTTCAAAGTTCAGTTTAGAGGTGGTGTATCTACTGAAATCTTTGAATTGGGACAAACAGAGACGAGGTGGTAATGAGGCCTGTTATCAATTGATACGACGACTGTGGCTCCATCTAGTGGATCATGTGAATCTGTGCTTCTATCCAATCCATCCATTTTCTAAACCTGCTTATCCTGTGCAGGGCTGAGGGCGACGGGACCTGATCACAGCACGTGTTGTCAACGAGATGCAGAGAAAGAACTGGGCATGTTACAAGAAAGTTCATTCTCAAGATTTAACGTGTCTTATAGGTAGAGTTATGACCAATAAAATAAAAATTAATAAAATGTTTAGTGTATAGACCACCCGCATGATGGGAACCAGTATCAAGAACAGAAAGAGCAAGTCAGAATGACTCATATAGTTGTCATACATGTCTTACAAGCTTTGACAGACCTCAAACGTGTTCTTGGTGACACCAGGCAGGCCGTAGTACATGGTACCTCCAGCCCGAGAGTTGATCACAATCTCTCCTATTTCGTCTGTCTTGCACAGCTGAGGAGACCCGTCAGGTTTGACAATGCACATCAAAGCTGAAACACACACACAAAAAAAAAAAAACAGTTAACATCATGTATGTTTACATGCCTGAATGCGGATGATCTTACAGTAAAAGTCTAAAAGGGCCAATTAAAGCCAACTGCTAACCTCCCGGCATGATGTGGCCCACGTCCTGAACGGTGAGAGCAGAGTTTTTGTCCTCTGTGTTCACCCTGATCACCCCGTGGCTCAGCCCACCCATGGACAGGATGGCCCTGGCTGGTAGTGGAGCTCCTCTCGCACCGGGCCTGCGGAGAAGGCAAAAAGAGAAGTGAATGTGTTAGACAGGAAGGCAGCAGAGAGGTAACACATTGTTGTGGTCTGCCGATGCACAAAACAAGTTTCACAGTTTCAGCATGCTGTTGTTTCAGCAGAAGAAATTTTAGTATCACAAGTTTGGTTTATTTTTGCGTCGTCTCTTAAAGTAGAACTAAGTTGAACTAATTAAAGAGTTATGACATGACAAGGTCACTACTCTTGTTGTCCGCAGACAAAAGTGCAATTGTTCGAGCGTCTCTTCCCGCAGCATGCGAGTATGCAGATGACGATACCTGCGTATTGCCACGGTCAGAGCCTCGGGAGAGGTGGCACATGGACAGATCACCTCAGGCTTCAGGCCATGAGACTGGAACACATTCAGGAAGGCATCGCACGACGACACAGACCCTGAGAGCAAACGCAGATTAAAAATGTTACCGGAACGAGGTCGAAACGGTCAAAAACATGTCGGTGTGTAGTAGTTCCTCATTACAAAGAGAACATGTTCGTGCGGGAGGAGTGACTCACATGGGTTTGCGCCATCAGCCACAATAAGCATACGTATGGAGGACAGATTGGTGTCTTTCTGGTCCTTGTGGGCCATCATGGCCCAGTGGAGGTCACGGCACTTCACCAAGGCCACACGTGCTATCAGAGGGTAACGGGAATGTTACACAGTGGATGATGCAATTGTACATTTACTACAGATATGAAATTTGAAAGTAATACTGGTCACACCTTTGTGAATGTGCACCCTCTGCACCCAGGACATGGGACATGCTTTCATGACAGCGTATGGCACTGTGATGGTGTGGATTCTGTTCATGACGCTCTGGAAAAAATACACATATCATCGACGTCACATTGTGTTACAAACCAACGTTTAAAAAAAGCACACTAGTCTGAATGTACAGTACAAATCATGGCAGTCAATCTCACCGTTAAGACGCCATGCCACAAGCCCATATCCTTCTTGCAGTCCAACACATTGACGAGTGTCTCCCCTAAAACAGAAAGCACAAAAACACAAGTGAAGATGTGTGCTGTGAAAAAGATAATTTAGGTACCACTGAAATGTTATTTTGTGCTCTATTACACTGTAGATTGTCTCTCAAGATAAGGCTGTGCACTGTTGAACTTGCCAAAATTATTCTCAGTGCTTAGTTAGTAAAGTTAAAATATATTACACATACAAAGAGAGTTGGCATACGATAGGTGTAAGGTATAATAAGGCACCTTCACAGTAGTTACAAGCCTGTGAAAGGGCTTGACAGTGTGTCAGCATGGAGATCTTGGACACGGCAACTCCCATCACTGTCCCCTCCTTACTGGCTTTGTACTTTGGGGAAAGAGACAGACAAAAATCGACAAAGTTAAATGAAAGCACAGGCTAGCTGGAAATAAAACAACAATAACAATAATAATAATAATAATAATCCTAAATCCATTTTGTATGTGAAGTGCATGTATAATACTAGATACAATACAATATAAGATATAATACAAGAGTTTGATTTAAAAAGTAAAAGTCTTACAATGCATCAAATATTTACAATAACTCATACTATGGAGATTTTAAACATGCAGAGTTATTTAGAGAATAAGTGTGCAATAAACACGCGTCAAATTATATATTTGACGCGTATTTATTATATATATATACATATATATAAGGTTTATAAAGTCACTTTGACTTTCCAAAGTTTGTCATGATGGATGTTTCACAGTAATGGCAAATGCTCAGTAACACTGTGACTCAAGAATGTGGAGTCACAGTCAGATGATTGCAAGAACTACACCTTTCTCTAATTAACTTAGCATCAGTAAAACTAATTAAAACTTGTGTGAATTTATGTTATGCTACGTTATGTTAAGAAGCATACCTCGATGTAGGCCGTGTCTGTGTTGGCGGTGGGGATGTGAGGCTGCCAGTCTTTGGATGGTTTGGTCAGGTACTTTGTGTCTGTCACCACCCATTTCATTCTTGGCCACCCTGGCAAACAAAAATCACACACCACAAAGAAACATACAGAAATATTTTAGCTGACACAAAGCAAAAAGAAACCCATGTCTAGGTACACTAATTTGGAGCCACGATGTTCACCTTGTGACCTCCAGGTTCCAAGGCCGAAGGTAAACCAACCAAGCCAATACAGAGTGACCACAGCGTAGCCCTATATTGGTCATTGAACATTACACCGTACATTCCCTTTAATGAGTCCATCTAATCGCTCCCAAAGAGACTGGGGCAGAGACGGCCACTGAGCAAGCAGCGTTTGGGATGACTGACCTTTGAACTGGATGATCTCTCCGTTTGGTGTCTTGGGCAGCCCTTTGAGACACACTTCACTGGTGAGCGCCAGACTAACACCACAGCTGCCCAATAGGAAGCCAATCTGCTGGCTGCCTGCGTCCTATGGAGAGGGACAAAGGTCAAGAGACTCCTGACACACAACGACAACAACCACACCTTCACACCAGCTGTCAATATGTTGGTCAGAATAAATCCATATTTTTGGATTTGGACCATATGAGGCATTATATATATATAGTTTATACCACACACAGTACACAGTGGATTAAATGTCTTAGTGCTTTAACAATTACAGTTGATCTAGTTGCAGATCTGGCTACAACCTGACTGAACTACCAAATGTTTGCCACAGAAGAAATCACTTGACAGTGGTCGTTACCTGTCGTGACAGTGGTACCTCAATGGGCACGGGGATCACCTCAGCTAACAGACAGCCATAGAAAGCCACCCAGAACATGCCGGGGTCACTGTTAGGATACACCAGCGCCACCTACGAAACATTAAAAAAAAAAAATAATTTCTGTGTTGTGTTCCTTTCGTGCTTTACATACTGAGAGGAAACTGAGGAGGCTCTTACCCGATCTCCAGGTTGTAGGACTGGTTCTGTCTTGGTGCCCAGTTTATTCAGAAGAGTATAGGCCAGTTTCAGACTGCGACTCCATAGTTTGCCTGCGGAGAAGGAAAGCAAATGATGATCCTAAAAAGTCTTATTTGCTGTCCACGTGTTCGTAACGTTGTGTAAGTGGTCCAGCATATTTGAACTCCGCAACCCACTATAGCTCCACACTATGTAGGTGTTATCCTCCTCAGGCCAACAATTATTCATTCAGTTGAGTCAGCTCATATGTAAGAATTATATCTCACATTTACATTTTTGTGGAATAACTTAAACTTCACGAACTGACAAGTTGAACAAACGCCTTTGCTTTTTATAGTCCACATTATGATAGCATCACTATCAGTTTGAGTGTTGCTCACCGTATGTGAGTGTGTAGAGGGGTTTGCCAGTGATGTCCAGAGCAGTGAGGGCAGGGCTCTTGGCCTGGGTGGCCCCCCAGCGGGCCAAGGCAGCCTGCAAGGCAGGAGGCCAGTTACTGACCACACCAAGGGGCTCCCCCTTCACTGGGATGATTTGACGACCCTCTGGCTTTGGGGTGTTGGGGTCCGGCTGGGGCACTAGACAGCAAGAAGGGAGGGGTAGATGATAAGAAGAAGCTAATAACACCATGGGCAACACATTTGATATGTATATATAAAAAATAATGGTAGTTTAATCAATGAAGACAATGAGAAAGTTCATTATCAGTCAAGATTTAGTTCAAATTTAAGCCTTGACCAGCCGCAGAGAACTATAATTAAATAAATAATGGACACATGGATACAAATGCACACTGTGTGTGTGTGTGTGTCACCTTCTACAATCTCCTCAGAGTCATCAACAAAGAATTCGCTGAGTGGTGGTCTCTTCGGCCGTTTGAGTGTGTTCAACAGCTGCTGGATCTTGGTGGACACTCTGCTGTTGACAGGCACGCCTGGACAAACACCAAGAACAGCCACTGTCACAAACATATGTAAACAAACAACCGGAAGAACACGCACGCACCCACACATGCATTTCTATTCTAACAAGAAATCTACTGCTTAATCACATACTCTCGCACAGGCAGAGCCCTCTAGGCACTAGCACAAAGTCAGGACCAGAACCAGCAGCAGGAAAGATTCAAAAGGGAAATTGGTACTTGAGGAGACACAGATTGGAGGATCTTTAAGGAAGACAAATAAAAAGGAGGCTCTCTACGTCTAAACCTATGACACAAGACGGACATAAAACAGATGGACAGACTCCAGGTTGGAAAGCAAGCTGATTTGGGCCTCTTCAGCATCCCTCCCCTTCCCCGGTTTCGATTTATATTACCTTTTCTTTTTCCTTTTTTAAATGAAAGGCAAGACAGGGACAGGATTAATGGACCCAAAAGAAAGAAGACAAAATATCTGTCATTAGCAGCGTTCACCGCACAGAGAAATGAGGATGATATTGAAGATGATTCGTGGTGAACATGGGCAGATTGTTCATTGATTTGAATGCCCTCCAATCTGCTTCGTCACTGCGTGCGGTCAATGCAAAACAGAAAACTGTCGTGATTAGAACATGCAAATGATTTTGATCTCCCAAATCTGAAGAAGATCAGCAACCAGATGAAAGTAATCATGTTTTTTTTTAAAAATGTACACCCTGATATATACGACTGTAACACCAGCAGCTTGGTTTGAGTGAGTGTGTGTGTGTGTGTGTGTGTACCGTCAGCTGTATCCAGCATGCTGGAGCGACTCTGTCCGCGGCTCATGCCCCTAACCGCCGGAGGCAGGTCAACCCTGGACCCTCTCTCCTGGGGAGTGGAGGACGTCACGTCTGGGGGCACGCTGTTTTCTGGAGAAGAGGAAGCGAGCGTCACGAGTGAGAACAACAACAACCAACCATCGCTGTTATGTATCTGTTTATATTGGTGCTAATTATCGGTTTTACCTATGCGTGTGTGGGCCAGTACGTCGGCCAACAGGGAAACAGCGGGTTGGAGCTGGGGCTGGGTCTTTGGCTCTCCATGGGAGAGGGTGGAGGAAGCAGACGAGGACGTGGAGGAGCTTTGGACGGAACGGTTGATCCAGTAATCAGGGCTCTGCAGGCTCTGGGCGAGCACTGCACTGAGAGCTGCCTTTCTGCGCAGCGAGCCCTCATCCTCTGATGCAGAAGATGTGTCTAATGAAAAGAAGAAAAAAAACATCACATTTACATGTTTTTTTTTTTTACCACCCTTTAAGAAGTTTCTGATTGATAAGCAGGTCACATTAATATTACACGGACCAGCTGCACACTGAGGGTAAGAAATCCAGTTTACCTGGAGGTGTGCAGGTATCTATGGGAGACTGAACAAAGGCTGAGCGTCTCTTGGTTGGCATGGGCAGTGCCATCTTCTCTTCTTTGTGTTTGGCCAGTGCTGCCTGCACAGCCTCTGTGTGGATGTCTACATAAATAGAAAGAGTAAACAGAGTGAGTCAAACGAGCGAGGAAGACAGAATATATTATCTAATGAATTTGACGGTGCACCTGATCTGTAGCGCTCGTCCCTGGCCCCTCCACTACGGTGTGCGCGGTGGTGTCTGGCGGCGGAAGATGTGGAGGGGCCCGGGGCCTCAGGACTGGGGCTAGGGTCGGCACTGTGGCCCGGGGAGAGCTGCACATCTGGCAGAGACAGATCCACATCTACAGAACGGAAGCAGTTACGTTCAGAAAAACACATTAATAAAACGACAAATAAACAAGAGCTTTTTGGAAAGTTGCACACTTTTGCTTTACATAATTCCATTACGGTTTCATGCGGGCATAAATATTATATGATACTCCCAGAAGCTCTCTAAATTTAGCCTCACTATGGAGCCTCTGAGCGTGAAGTGAAATAAGGACATGCATTTTACTGATGCAACTTATACTGTTAACGCGGTGCATGAAACTAGGCTAGAGAGAAAATATATTTTTAGTCAACTGTCCTCTCCTCCCAGAGGGCCTGGGCGACAGAGCCTCTGAGGAGATGATGGTTCGAATGGATAAGGAGGACGCAGGAGGGCGGGGAGGTGTCCTCTGTAGCGTCAAAGCTTCCCAATACCATAACACGGCAAAAACAGCCACGGGAATTGAACTCAAATATTAAAGATTCAGACGAGATTCGGATTTATTTGCTGTGCACTCAAGCCGAAACGGGCCAAGGTTAAACTAGCAAGTGAGTACTCCATTTCTGAGCTTACAGTGACGCATCAAGAAGGATTTTTTCATGCCAGTGCTAATGTGTTGCAATTTTTCCTGAGGAAACACCACACCCTCATGCGAGTCAGCTGACTGAGAAAATCTCAACAGATCAGCTTACCAACGAGGACAGAGGTGACTGGCTCGTAGTAGTACAGTGAAACTCTGGTACTTCCCTTCCTTCTGCAACTGCCTGTAAACCCGCAGCGGTTTTTAAGCTCAATGTGTTCACAAGTTTACAGTCGACGGCGTCAAACTCTGAGCCACTCTGTGGTTTTCTTATTCTGGGGATTTGCTACAGCGGAGCGGTTGTAAGAGAGGTTGTTCGATGGGGCTGTAGGTTTGGTTATCATATGCGCGATTCCCATTTTGGCCACTAGAGTGCCACAGAAAGCCAGAAATTCTTGGGGACAACTTGAGACAAAGAGAATTGGAGTCATTCAGTTTAATTAATCCGATAAACAAAAACCATGTTCAAAACCATCCTCGTGTAGTACTTTCAATCCTCCATACAGAACATCATGAGTTTAGATGTAACTTCCAGTCGTGACTTCATGAGTTTCTCACAGAATCCCTTAAAAGTTTCAGCGTGTCTGAGTGTGCAGCACCGAGAATGCTGAAAGATGACATGAAAATAACGCGGGGCAGAGCGAGAGGTGGGGCTTTGAAGTGAAGTGAGTAAAAAGACAAAGAGAAGAAGAAGAGCTCTGACTTACTTGGCAAATGTTGGATGTAGGAGGCCAGCAGCTTGGCTTTCTTCTTCTCATAGCCCTTCTGCGTGATGTCACCTAGGAGAGAGAGGACAGCGACACCACACCGTTACGTTAGTCATAATTACCACGCAAACGCCGGCCGACTGAGCGCACAAACCAGATGAAGCGTCCTCTGACACACACACACACACACACACACACACACACACACACACACACACACACACACACACACACACACACACACACAAGGCCTCTGCTTAGCTTCAGCTAATACATCTGCAGGGGTTGAGTCATAATAATAATAATAATCCTCTTTAAACTGAATCTACAGAAATCCACATGTTGACAGCTCAGTCCACTGACAACTAGGCGGGTAGAAAACGCCATTGTTTGGCCTTACATTAGCCACGGTGAACAAACATGATGAGTGCACAAAAACCTCCTCTGGGCTACGAAACCCAAATATGATTACGGCAACGAGCAGATAACTGCCGGGCGGGAGAACAATGGTGAAACTGAAGGCTATCTGGAACAGTTGGGATAGTAAGCAGAGCAAAGAGGAAACCATGTGAGCCAGTTTCACATGGGACTGGACAATTTATCTCCTCCTCCTCCCTCCTTTCTCCCCTTTTCCCACTGTACACCCGGCCCCACCCCTCCCTTCCTCATTCGGCCTTGGACTGGCAGGACTCCCACCGCTCCCAAAGTTTGTTGGAGATCAACAGAGGCGAGACAAAGTCCTCTGATAAACTAGGACCCCCAAAACGCACAGTTGTGCTCCATGCATGCAAGACACACCCGATCCAGTTTGCTTTTCTACACGCACGCTTCCCTGGTTGCACACAAACAATCCCACCACTACAACCTCTCTCGCCTTCAGTTATTCCCCTTCCTCTGCGTCCAGCGATAACACCGCAATGCTATGTCAAGTGCGGCGTGCCAAATGACTGCTTAGCCTCAATCCCGACACCTCCTCCGCGCCCTAACCGGTGACAACAAGTCACCCGCTGAGAGGAGGAGAGAAAGGAGAAAATCAAAGATAGCGGGGGGGGATGAGGGTTGCGGAGGGGCGAGGCGATAAACACACGGCAAGAGTCACAACGGCGCATGTATGGAAGGAGAATGGAAAGAAAATGAGGAGGTGGGGTGGAGGGGGCAAGGTTCAACAGGAGACTGGAGAGTGGTGGGCTGGATAAGCCGGCATTGGGCGGGGAGTCCCATGTGTAATACTGCATGTTGTGTCTTTAAACTTTCTCACACTCTGGTCACTATCCACTGGTGTGTGTGTGTGTGTGTGTGTGTGTGTGTGTGTGTGTGCGTGTGTGTGTGTGTGTGCGTGCGGCTGGCTTGGAAAAACAACAGAATCAGAGAGGAGGTCCCCCCTCAGGACTCAGCATGTAGCTCGCCAGTTTGGGTTGAAATTTGATTTTTCGGATCCTTCCCGTGCAGAAAGACTCTCGAGGTTTCACAACACTGTAAATTCATGAGAAATACGGGGAAAGGGGGGGGGGGGGGGAGCGGAGCGAGCTCACAGCATTTCCAGAAAATCAGCGCAGCGCAAAAGAAATTCAAAAACGGTTCTAGACGGAGGGAGTGTGTGACTGAATGCCGAGCGCTTTGTCATTCACTGTGCTGGTTAGCATTCACCTCTGACTTCATGCTTGGTTACACACACTGGCCTGAAATCTACTTGAAAAAAGGGGAAAAAAAACGGCAGCAAATGAGCGTTACAGTCTGTTTTTTGTTTTTCTTTTTATTGTTTCTCCCTCTCTTCGGCATGCCACGGGCTTGATTGCGTAGAGAAAACACTCACACACGCACACACGCACACACGCAGACATGCAAGCGCAGCAATCAGCAGCAAATTGATTGGACCGGACTGGAGCGTCATTGTTGTTGGAGACGGGGTGCTGGTGCCCGAGCGGTGCCCGGAGGGAGGAATGGAGGGGATGGAAAGATGGAGGGAGGGTGGTCATTAGCGCAGACACAGAGGAGAGTCTGTACTGGGGGCATAACAGCAGGCGTGGACTGGCACGACCACACTGGCTCTGTGGTTGGCAGTGGGCAGAGAGACACTGAGGGGCTCGGGGGGTTGAAAAGAGCGACTGTGACAGCTGCTTCAAAACAGAGGAAAAGCTGTACGTTCACGAGTGCAAGAATGCGGTGTTTGGAGTGCGAGCGTGAGCAAAACAGTGCAGCGACTGTACGTGTGTGTGTGCGTGTGTGCGTGTAATCTGAGGTCAGGGGACAGGATATGAGCATTACCCCACCCTGTGTGTGCGCTGCCAAAATCGTCTCCCAGTGTCTGTCTAGAGAAAGAGGAATGTGCTGATTGAAGAACGCCGCGCTAACACAGAGGGCCAACTGGCCATGAGAGTTAGCTCATTGGCCAAAAAGTCCCCTGAGATGCAGGAAGTGAATGTCTATCTGTGTGTGTGTACGTGTGTGTGTGTGTACACAGCTGGTGCAGGTTAACGGGTGCTACAGTACACAGAGGAATGAATGCTGACTGAGCCTGGAGCAGAGTGGGCATTACAGGCCTCCTCTGTGAGATGTGTGTCAGTGTGTCAAACCAGGATCGGGTGTGTTTGGTCGTCCAGGCACATGCTCGACGCCGCTTGACAGAAAGTGCGTAAACACGTCTCATTTCTGGAAGAAGATTATCGCCGTCCTTTCGTCTGGTCGTCAGAGCTTTTAAAGTTTGTCTTGATCGAGCCGCGCGGGTAAACAGACCGAGCGTGGTGACTGCTCCGGAGCTCGTTCAAGACAGGATGACAGTGACCTCGGCGACTCTTCTTTTAAAGAGCTGCTGTTGACCTCTGACCTCAGGACGAGTCGGGTAGAGGGGATGATCCTCTCACAGCTGACGGCACGGGGTCACGCAGGGGATAGACACACACACACCAACAGCATTTCCCAGTTGCACCGATAATTGCGGCGCGGCTGAAGCGCATTCTGACGTAAAGGGATTTTATAGTGCAAGTCATGAATCCAGGCATTTTTAATCTGCACAGTCTGATCCTGTGTTTGTGCATCAATACGTGCAAAGCCATCAAATACATATTTTCTGCTTCTGGCTGAGCAATTAGAGCTATTTATTCGTCATGATTTGAGCTTATAAGCGACGGGAGATGTCTTATAGAGCAGTTCTTTTGTTTCTAGAAGTCCTGTGATGCTTTTAGCTCACTCTGCTTGGTGTACAGAGCGGGCGATCTATAATCCTAGGACGCCAGGATGAACTCTAATTCCCCCCGATGGACACCTCTAATAAAATCTCAACACTTAAATAGGAAGTGATCATAAAGTAGATGTCTTCTCGAGGAATGGTCAAATAATCTGCTACGTTCAGCTCATGGCTTACATGAAATCAATCCAAGGAAAACATGAGCTGTCCGGACACTTAAAGGGTTTTAATACTTGTTCTGCTCATGCTTTGATCGTCATGACTGAGGGTTTTTCCGAGCCGCTGAATCACCTGATCGCAGCTGAAACCTGTTGCTTAGGTCACTGTTAACAATGGACTAAATATTTGGCTTCTTAAACAAACTTAAAGAGGAACACCAAAACCACATTAATGGTGAACAAATGGTGAGTAATGAACAGCAGCATGAGAACATACAGTCATAGGAGGACAGTGAAAACCTTATACACACCTGGTCATCGTTCGGGTGAAATGAATATTGGACTTGAAAGAGGACGTGAAAGGATTTTGTTTTTTCCCCCGGCTTGTGTGAACGATCTGAACGAGCGCTTAAACTCCAGCTGCTGTTATCAGCAAACAGCACTTTGGTACAAGTCTCAGACATTCATATAAAAAAACTCCGACAACAAAGCCAGCGAGTAACACCTGCTGCCAACTTTCATACTGCGACGTTCCCCCTACTCCTTCTTCTTCGTACCTGATGTCAGTTGGCTCGTGAGAAGCTGCTTGTAATTTTGCAAAATGCTTCTCTCTGCCCGAGAAGCACTTTTTGTTAATGCTGAAGTTTTCCATCTGTGCTGTCGTGAGAGCACGTACTCTTAAATGAAATGGCCACCGGCGCTCTAAAAAGTCACTTGACTTTCGTGCTGACTTTTTCAAGGTATAGGAGGAAGCACCTTGGGTTACAGATGAATGTGGCAGTGGAACGTGTGACCAGATGATGAAAACACTCAGAACCTACAGTGAGGCAGAGCAATAAACAAGGAGGCGGCAGAGTTTCCAGAGGTAATAAAATAACAGTCAGAGGTCACCGCTGGGCTAATGTCTCCTCCCTTGGACTGAATTATGAGCTCATAGTTGATGCGAGTGGACAGGCGAGAGGGTCTGGACTGCATTTTAACACCCGCCCATCTTTAATCTGACTGTTCCTCTGTGTGTGTGTGTGGTTGTGTGGGTGTGTGTGCGCTCATCATAACTACACCGTCATCACGTATGAGAGGCTTTACCCATTTTCATGTTGAACGTGAGTCAGCCACGGTGTGGCAACAACACTGATGTCATCTCAATGAATATGGTCTGCTTTCTGTTGAGGTTGCATCCTCGCTATGTGACCCCCTTCCTCGCCCACGCAGCCCCCCACTGGTGTGGCAGCTTTGTCTGTAATTACTGTGGGCAGATTAGCCCCGGTGGTGTTGGGCTCTAGGAGGAAGTGACATGTCCATTTCTACCTCCCACAGCTTCCTCTTGCCTCATAGTATCGGTTCCTCTGCGCGCACGAACCCAGGTCAGGTAGCTACATGTCACAGGCCACATGATCGCACATGAAACACTTCGAAACACTTCGAGCAGAATAATTAGCAAGATCACACAGGAAATAAAACCTCTCGTTCACGTTGTGAGAATCGTCCAGCGTTTGCATTTTCTTTTGCCTCTATCCTAATCTGTAATCTATGATTACTTCTAACAAGACTACAACAGATTACACAGCTCCGTCTGGACATTTGTGTTGATCTGAAAAGGATAGATGACAAAAAAATAAAATAAAACTGAGGCTAGCCTCCGAGCCTGCGGTGTAGGAATGTCTTCTAACCCCGCGAGGTCATGGTTGGGCTTCAAGCCAGTGATGCGGGTTCGATCCGTACAAAGCTGTCTTTGTGTGTCAGTGTTTTTTTTGTCTGTGATAAAGGCGATGCAAACATACAACACTCCTATAACTCAATCTCACGAGAAATAGACAAAAGAAAGCTATTCTCGCCCGTAGGGTCTTGGTGAGCAGATGACAGCGAGGAGACACACAGAGCACAAATAAAGATACCCACACACACAGGCACACACACACAGTATGCACATTTACATGTAAATACACATAAACACAGGGGCTGAGAGAGGAACTAACGTCACCCACAGGATCTTATTTATAGAGACACAGAGCAGAAACACAAAAACAACGAGCAGACTGTGCCGTGAACATGGGTAAGCAGAACTTGACAGGAAATGCAAATGAATGAGTCTGACACTAAGGCCATTTAATGACACCTGGTCGTTAAGAGCTTATTTCCATAGTTTATGCATTAAAAGCAGTCAGACAAAACAAAAAAAAAAAATTACTGTCATACTCTGGATTTGCATTCCTACATATGATTTATTCTTCATTTTTCATTTTGAAACTCTGAACTACAGCTGAAACAACCGGGCTGTTAACTGATTAGGCAACTGACAGAAAAATAAATGCCAACTTTTTGGAAAACTGGTTAATCGTTTCAGTGATTTCTGAAAAAAAAAAAAGCCAAACATTTCCCTTTTCCAGCTCATAAATTGTGGAAATGTGCAACTTATCTTTGTCTGATAGTAAATCTTAGTCTACTCATGACATTTTATAGTCCGAAAATCAGTTTATTATTTGAGATAATAATCAGCAAATTAATCAAAATTAATAAAAAATCTCATTAGTTGCAGGCCTGCTGTGAACACACACTACCGCACTCTTCATACTAAGTCTGCACGTACTTGTTCTGGGTGTATTAGAAGCTGAATCACAGCTATTAAATAGTATCACTCAGGGACTATTTTGTTCATGTCTGGAAGGTGATTGAAACATTTGTACAAAAGGCCTCCCACCTCCAGGACCAATGTTTTCCACTCCAAAAGCAGGCCTACAATTCCTGTGGGAGCCAGCTAGTCCATGTGGGGGTTTTCAGTCAGACAGACAGGGGAGGATGAAGTGATCTCTGGATCGCTGGAGAAATCTGCCGGCCAGCTGAGAAAAAAAAAATGGCTGAGGGGAGTGCGATTTCTCCTGACAGAGTCTCTACTGGAAACAGAGATTTGGTTTGTATTTGGTTGTTGAAGGGTGTAACCAGCGTCTCTGACGGTTAACTGAACTGTCAAATCATGACTGGGCTGTGCCAAAGTGTGCTCAGTTATCCATCACTGCAATCAGACCATTTGACGGCCGATGTACAAACTCGTGCTGTTCCAAGTTCTTTTAGTCAAGGTTGAGTTCAGCCATAAAAAAAGTTGCTGTAGCAAGCAGATAAAGAAGGTGTTTAATTCTTCCACAGTCTGAAAAAAATGCTTTATCTCAGTGTTTCTCAAACTTTTTACACAGTGTACTTCCACAATATATTCAGCACGCCGAGTACCACCAGCAGAACAGACACAGAACAACAGGAGGCCGACCTTATTCAGCCACAGACAGCTCGCGCAGGAGGAAGCTTTGCAGGTCGTTAACTGTTGTTGGATCCTGTGCTGAGCCTGTTCAAGAACCAGACGCCTGGGAAGTCATGCAGGTCATCTTTCTTCAAAAAAGGTTAAGTCTGGGGCAACTGGACTAGTTCGTAGAGCATTGAAGGAACAATGAGCTGGTCAACGATCACTCAGACTCCCTACCAGTCAGTCAGAACTGAAGAAGCTTCATGGATGAGAGGTGAAACATCTTCATGGATCTACAAACTGGTCCAGTTGCCCTAGACGTAAGCTTTTTTGATTCAAGAACCAGAGTTAAATGGGTGGGAAAGATGTAGTCCTGATACTGATATTTCTCTTCCTTAAGGTTCCTGCTTGGAGCCACATAATCACAGATGTATGTGCGCGACACGCTACCTGCAGGAACGTGACGTGACTATGGAGCAGGATATGAAATTATTGATGATTATTGAGTATTAATGTCCCTATAAAACTTTACATTTCAGAGATTCCTTCACGTACCACTCAAGGGTTCTTGCATACCACCAGTGGTACCCGCAGTTTCAAATCAAAATTTTTCATGTACTTGATAAAGTAACTGGCTGTGACAGTCCTACGCTACATTTTAGTTATCTGCGGCCGTGCAGCCATGTTCAGCAACAAGCCCGTGTGACGAATCACACTGCAGAGAATTTAAAGAGAGGAATTAGCCGATTGAAACCTGCATGATAGCACGTATCAACTCAAGAGAGAAGTTCCTACGTGTCTTACAGCTCGCCATCAAAGATGTGTAACATCTGCGTTGCTGAAAAAGAAAGTGAAACTCCGCCACAGAATTTGGTGGGGCAACAAAAAGGTGGGTCTCACAGGAACCCACACATGGTTTGAAAGGAGAAGACTCGCTGTGAGAGTTACTACCACACAATGTGAGGAAAGTTCTTCAGCAAAGCCTCACAGTACACACGCCGTCATCACAACAAAACATGTGCATACATGTGAACAAACACACCCACGCGCACACAAACATGCCGGTGAACTGTCACTTCCCTGACTCAAACCTTCCTGTACGGAATAAAAACACTTAAGATCAATTGTGTGGCTCTACGGAGACCGAAATCTGGCCTGGACGGTCAGCATCCTGAAGTTATTTTTACAAAGGAATAAAACTAATGTTCCTCCCAAGCTTTTAAGGCGTTCACATTCTGTCTGAGTGCTTGACAGTGTTGCCACACTTCCTCCGTTACTTCTATTACATTGAGCATTTCTTACTGGTAGAGACAGCACTCTTGAGCCAGCTGTGTGGGTACAGTGGAGTCTTGAGATGGGGACAGTTACAGCATTGACAGCTCGTTTCTACTTTTGGCTCGCTGAGAAAGGCAAACTGAAAGAAGAGAGTACTTCCACCAACCGCCCAAGATATTTTCTCCATAACCCAAATCACTGGCTGATGATGCGCTGGACGGTTGTCCGCCACCCAGAGCCTATACGTTTAACGTCTAAATTCGGCTCGAGGAGCTAACTTCTCATCTGCGCTTTAGCAAATATACTTTCACTCACTAATTTTGGTCACAGTTTATCTCTGAAGGCAATTACAGGCTTGTCGTACAATCGTGGCCTCCAAACAATTGTAGATGACACTTGTGTGCTGACATCAGTGGTTAGCAGCAAAGGTTAATATGGTTTACTCTTCAGTCAGGCTGCTCTGAAGCACACTGACACCAAAAATGAGCCGTTATCGAACAGGTTGTGTCTGCGGCGTCGAGCCCTGCGGAAAATCTCTCAAACAGTCAGACACAAACCAAAGTTCTTTGTGTCGCTGTTTTGCAACCTAAATTGCGGGCCAGACACAGATTTAGAAGCTGGGTACGTGAAATAAACAAAGCCAGAACACCACAGGTAGGGCACCATGGATCCACCTGAATGGCCTCAGTTATGGTGACATTTCAGGCTGACTGTAGAGCGATTTGACCGGTCTGCAGGTTGTAGCTTTCTTTTTTTTTTGGCACCCCCGTAGCACCGCTGCAGCCAAAATGCATTACATCCACTCAGATGATTGGAAATAAACTTGTATTTTTGACGCAGCGCCCGATCCTGTCTGAATGCGGTCTGAGTTGCACATTTAGTGAGACCACCCGAGGCGAGGGGCCAAACCCCAGAATGATTTCTGCTCAGGTTAGCTAGCTACTCTCCCACTTAAAGCTATGGCACCATCATTGCTTAAAAACATCACTGAAATGAGGCTGTAACCCCTTTTCATCGGACACCTTGACTTGTCATAGTGAGGCACAGGTGTAACTAATTAAGATTAATCACGCATGCTTCGGTGGCTGCATTTAATTCACATCAGCCAGTTCCAGGATGTCACTGGTCACATTCAGATGGGAATAATACCGAGCCAGTGTTAATGCTGTTGCTGATGCTAGCTATGCCAAGGCGAAATGTCTGCTGTGAAATAAAAGCCTGTAGGGTGCCGGCAAATAGCGAAAGCCAATTCAAACTACCAGAGAGATATTTACTGGAAGAAACACCCCAAAGGATATTTGGGAAATGCTCTTACTCGCGTCCTTGCCAAGAATTAGACAACAAGAAATGATGCCAGAGCCAGGAGGCAGTTGCCATAGCTTAACGTAAAGTTCAACAGCTGTGAGACCTGCTCAGAGCTGCTACAAGCAAAAATGTCTATGAACAGAAGATGACGCATCAGAAGCTGCAGCGATGATAAAAAAAGAGTCACACTTCCTGTTTCAATCACCAAACCTTGTTTGGAAGTGTTGTGATTGTCGTGTAGATGGATGAAAGCAGCTTGTGTTGTGCCGGAGAAGGCGCGGAAAGTTATTTAAGTTTTAGTTCAGTTGTCATAAATCATCGCCGGTGAAACCAGGACGATGATTCAGCATCGTCAGAGGGAAGAGATATCCGTGCTGCCGGATCTCGCGAGGGTGTTCTGCTGCTGCTGAGACAAAGACAGGTCCTGAACAAAGTTAAACCTTCTCCTGATTTATTGGTCTGAAAAATGTAATTTTAGTGTGTGAATGTTCAGAAGATATGTGGCTCATGAAAAATGGGTCCAATATTTACTTCAGTGACCATGAGGCAAACGGGACGCTCATAATCTGCATTCGCGTTCACTTCTTCCCTTCCAGTCAACAGACTCTCGACCTGCTGCTGGCCTCCTTTAAAGAGGAGCACTGACTAAATCCATATGACACAGATACAGGAAGTGACTCTTTGCTGAGGCGTCTCTTTTCTCAGCAGTCTCTGTCATAAATAGACTAAATTTAAATTACGGGTAAAATATTTTTAAACAAACAAAAAAAAAAAAGCAACCAAGCAACATGCGTCAAACCGCTCAGCGCCTTTCATGTCAGCAGCCATCTGTAAGACAGTTACGGGATGTTTTACGAAGAACATTCAGCGAGGCGTGCAACAACACAAAAATCTTAGCAGAGAGGAGCTCGGTACGACTGCTAACTCGCCAGTCAGGCCAGTCAGGCCACATTCAGCCTTGGTGTAGGTTGGCTAACTTTTTAGGCTGCAAATTAGGGTTAGGGTTTTTTTGACTATTGGTCTTACACTACAGACCAGTACACTACAAACCAGCCCCTGGTATTGTTCATGTTGGCACACTGTCACAGCTTACTGGGAACAGCGCCATCATTTTGTTATTAGTAACACCTGTGATCTTTTTTTTTTGTACTCTGACAATGTCTGCTGAGAAAAAGGGCCTGTTACACAGTATGCAAGCTGTTTGTCACTTCATCTTCTAGCTCATTTATTTTAACTATGAAGGCAGTGTCGCCGGGTCGGGAGGTTGATTTCAGCAGACTGTAAAGAAAAGAGGAAAAAACAAAGTCGACTTATTCAGACGGAGAGGCATCCCGGCCTGTTAACTGCATGACGGACCAGTGTTTCAGCATTGCTGGGTAACCAGAGTGTATTGAGCAGGCGAGAGTGAGCGAGAGCTATCGTGTTTCACTGAGGCGGTGTTGGTAGTTAAGAGATACAGGGGTCAGGAGTGTGAGACAGACCTGACCTGAGGTTCACTGAGCCTTGTACATCATCATTTTCCAACACACTAACGTGGGCCAGTGAGTGCGCATCTCTGGATGACATATACACGAATGATTAATCTCGACTCTGCTTAATTGCTCATGGATGATGGGTTAAAAGAGGACATTAGCGTCGAAGGAGGAATGTTAACCAGGCAGCTGACTCATTACAATCAATATTATAACATCATAACAAGCGATGAGTGGCCTTTGAGTGTTGAGTCTACGGCTGACATCGAAGCCGCGCAGGCCTTATTGCCTTACGTTTCACTCTCTGGACAGCTCATGGTCCTGACCTCCCGCCACCCACTGCTCAGCTATTACACAGCCCGTCATCGGGATGGGAATGTACGGCTGCTCGAGGAAAGGAGAGCTCTGGATCTGTGGGGACGTTCAACAAGGTGCAAGCACTCGAGGAAAGTGTAAAAGGAAAATACACCACGGTGAAAAATAGGTATGCATGCCTGTCAGGCACTAAAATACACAAACCTTAGCGTCAGCTAAAACATTTCACCTCATGTGGAACAGAAAGCGCACGGGGAGTGGCAGCGAGGCGATGTTAGCAACAAAGGTACTCGCAGGCAGATAGGGGGATTAGATTAGGATTGTGACAATAACCGCATGACTGCAAAACCGTGGTTATGTGACGCCTACCACGCCACGGTGGTTGAGCTCATTCCAGTCATCAACCGGAATTTCATGAAGATTCGCTGTACTCCGCCTCTGATAGGTCGATAGACTGACCCACGGTTACATGGGATTGACAGTCAATGGCTAAGAACATGCTAACAACAACGGTAACCGTAAACAACAAATTATCAAAATTTATCATTATAGATTTATTTTTAGACGCTGCATTTCAAGGCTGGGTTACAAAGTTTCTGATGGGTTAGCTACCCGACTGTTACTTTACCAGCAGTTTAGAAACAACAGACAAGACTTGTCTTGGTCTTGAGAAGCTGCTGTGTTTATTAACTCAAATCTGTAACCTATCCTGTACATTTACTACCAGATGGACAACTTAATGCTAAACTTCACACTGCTGGCTTCCACCGTCACCCTCTGTCCATTGCCCTAATGGGGCTATACCACTGTGAGGCGGGGAGGGGAAATCACAGGGATACGTTGCTTTTCCACCATAGTAAGAAAAGATTCATAGAGTCACAGGCCTAGATTCAATGAGAGTGAAGTGACGGGAAGCAAAGGAGCAATTAAACCTTGTATTATCACGACACAGCTCAAAGAAACTACATCTTCACCAAAGCGGGTATGTTAAAAAACACTACGGAGCTCTTTCGCCACAATCACGGCCAACAGACTGCGATAGCATCCAGACAACAGTCATCAGTCACTGTCTGTGGGAGCATGTGGCACGACACAAACCTAGAGCTGAATGAGGGGCCTCCTACTGATCCAGGAGTGTGAGAAATACTGTGTTGATGTCTTGTCACTACTCGCAGTGGCATGTGGCACATATTTAGCTCTGCGAGCCGTCTGAACAGTCGAATTCATTGCTAATATTCATAACAACGACGACCTCTAGTTAATCCCCAGGAAATGACTGCGGCCAATCTGTCCGGCACTGCGCTAGGTGTCAAAATATTCGAATGCTTCCATTTAAGTGCAAAATAGAAAATGTGGGCCTGCGCCAGCCTGGAAGCCCGTGCTATTGACAGCTGAGGATTAAGAGGTTTGAAGCCCCACCCATTCTCATGGCCTTTGTTTTACCTCTTTCTCCGGGGAGTTGAATTAAAAGGGGTCCATGACTACAAGCCAAGCTCCAGCACAATGTGTTCTGAGGGGCCAAGAGGGGAGATACACATCAGCTTGTTGAGGAGGTTTCCTGAGGACTTCTACTCACTGGGTATTTTCGATAACCCTTTAGCAAATGCAAGGCTCGAGTCCAGAAGGGAAAAAAAAAAAAAAAGCGACCAAAGCTGTTGACCTTTTGGAAACTTTTCATTGTACAATTATTAGGAGGACTGCTTTACCCCTGAGCTCTGGTTTCCCCATCAGCCCTTCCTGTGACGCAGGCATGAGCTTTCATATATAGAAACTGACCAGCTGCTGAGAAAAAAAAAAAAACCTGTGTTCCCTACACACCCTCTTCAAAGGCTGTAGTGATCAGCTGTGGCTGATCAGCTGAAGAGTCCGAGTGTTAGACAAGAAGACAGAGAGAGAGAGGATGTGTTAACATGATTTACAACATACAGCAGATTTATGGCGAAAGCCCCGGGTCACAAGAGCAAACATAGTTAACAAATGTCATCCACTTGTTCCAGTCAATATTTTTCATTTCACTGTTAACATTATTTGATTACTAAAAAGGAGGAATGTCTTTAAAGATCCAAATATTAGGAAACATTCCTTTAGCCTCCGTGTCTGAGAGGATTGTGCTGAAAAAGGGCCTCGCCGTTCAGAATCTTAAAGCAAACAATGACGACATTCACAGATACGTTCCTGAACTGTTCAAACGGCTGCTGCCGACAGCCAACTAGCGACCTAGCCTGCGAAATGACATTAGTGGACGGACTTGTCTGTCACGCGTGCCTGTTTATACTCGAGTTTGTTCAGTTGCAGTAAAAGATGTAAAGCTAGTGGAGAAGGTAATGAAAACGCTTTGTGTTATTCACCTGCTGCTGTCAGGCTGCCAGCACGTAAAATATCTTGAATGCAACCTAATGGCCAACCTACTGATGAATGTACAGAAAGAGGCTGACAAATATAGATCCTGTTTCATTCCTTCACGGTTTGTTCGAGGAAGCTCTGACAGGCGCCACAGGCTACGGTATCAAAAAAATCACAACTGGAAGCCCGTCATTAAGTAAACAGGAGCGGAGTGAAAGGGACAAAGTGAGTTTAGGAACTCCTTGCATCACATCATCAAATCTGTGTTGTCGGACACACCCGGAGGTATGGTTTTAAAAACTTCCTGGTTGCCTTTGCATCACTACCGTGACTGGATCAACAAATAAAGCTGATGTGTTGATTTCTAAGCAGCTTGCAGGTAAACACACTACAAACTTTAACAATTAGCGTACCTATAGCAACTTTCTGCACGGGTCAAACGGCAGGCTGATCGGCCTGAGGAGGCCAGTTCTCAACAGGCCGCGGTATTTCACACACAACCCGCGGACGTAACAGTGACCCGCAGGTAGCGGCCAAGCAGCCGGTGGTTTGGGTGTGAAGTGTTTGCTGTGTGCTAGCCAGGAACATTAGCCTCGGAGAGAAAGAAATACACGCAATTAGGGCTGACTCCTTAGGACTTTGAGAGGGTGGCCTCCGCTGCAATAATGCCAGAGCTTTTGTGTCAAAGGGATGCTTGTTTTCTCCTCCTCAGGCATGAAAGCGAATTTGTCTTGCCAGCCAGGTCTATTTATATTCACAAGAGCATTCTTCAGCATTAACACAGTCACATGGCCGGCCGGGCAGTGGATATGGCCTAACGATACATTAGGGCTCTGCATCAGCTCAACACACACACACACACACAGAAACTGACTTCTCTTTTTGTCACCAATGAGTTTGTTGTTTCGCCTCTGAGGTATAAATCACATCAGTCAACATTGTCTGGTGTGTCACAGCCCGGGCTCCTGACTAAACGACTGCGGGCCACAAAAGCACTGAGTGGGAAGATTGCGCAACGCAGCGTCACGGAGGTGCTTCGCCATCACCTTCAGCTCAATTCGAGATTACAGGTTGGTTAAAGCGGCGAGTGGAGGTGGGCGTTGCGCGGACGAGGAGAAAAAGGGTCCGATATTCCCCCATTCATGAGTCACAGGTGCCATCACGCCTTATCAACTCAGTAAACAGCCCGGTGAGACAGGAGGCTGAAACAGGTTCTCTCACTTTGCGGTGGATGGATGTGCCCCGGAGAAGAGGACACACCTAATTACAGTGAGTCACGGGTTTACAAGGCGCAGACAGGAGGCCGCTGTGTTTCAGTGAACTGTGAGGTGCGTAAGTAGGCTACACACCACGGCAATGGGGGAATGTTAGTGAAGACCGGGGACTGTTAAGTTGCCTTTCTCTTCAGTGAGATCAGAGCACAAGGTCAGCGCCATTTCGGTGACTGGCTCCTGCTCAAGGGCACCTCAGAAGAGTGCATACTTAGCTAGCACAGGTGCTTCAACCAAGGTGGCACCTTGCGCACGATTCCCCACCGTGTGTCAGCTCACAGATACACGAGTCCTGAGGTTTTGTTATTTAAAACGTAAGAAAATGACTTTGTGTTTTCAGCTTTTTGTCAGATTTGTCAGTAGAAGACAGCCTAAAGTTTATATAATGCTGCATGTTACATGATCAGTGTCAGATTATGATTTACGCCATGTCGCCCAGCCCTAGCTGATATCACATGGGAGCTTGTTCATCAAGTTAAACATCTTCTACTGTTTCCCACACCCGAGATGTTCCAGGTCTGGAGGGCTTAACATATCTCTGGGCACTAATTCAAAGAAGTCAGGGTGTATGTATGCATGCCTCAACTTCTACCTGGGGAGTCACGCTCAATAAAACACACACACCCACACGTACACCAACACACGCACAGCGCTCCGTGAGGGCGATCTGTATTTATTAAGAACGTGTGAATAATTCAGCCTACAATGGGACCGGAGGAGGAAAAAGGGACCGAAGCCACGATTAACTATTCGCAGTGTAACAGTATTATGACACATGCGCACACACATTCGGATGTGCAAACATACTGTATACACGCACACACACACACACTGACACACATAAAGAAAGACCTTTGCCAAGAGTACCCAACCATCTGCTTGGACCTGAGGCTTTGGCTCCAAAGCTACGAGGAAGATGATTTGTGCTTTATATATTTTGACCTATTGGGAACTAAAAGAACTATATACTACCCAAATATGTGGACACGAAAATAGAACGGGAGGCAATAAATCAATCTGTGAGTGTTTATAATCGTCTTTATGATCAGTCAGGATGAGTTATCACACGTCACAGTTGTTGTTGTTATGTCAGTTTTTTTGTTTGTTTTTTTTAAACCAGGATTTTACTCAAATCTGTCACATCATTTTTACTTTACAACATTGTGTTCAAGAAAAAAAAACACTTGACTCAATTGGATAAGCACGAGTTTGACTTCTAAACATATCATTTTGAACACTGTAAATAGCATCATGGGAAGCAGTCTGTAATTGCGATGTTCCCGGGGACGTTTGCTGCATGTCACCGGCCCCTCTCTCCCCCCTCCCTTGTTTCCTGTCTCTCTGGACTGTCAGTTGTCCAAAAAAAAAAAGATACGTTAATCATCCATAAAAAGACAAATAAATGTTAATATTGTTAACATATTGAAGAGACAATGCTGTGATAATTATATGATTATCAATTCTAAATACTGCCCATAAGGTGAGCGCACTAATATATGGAAGAGGTCGAACAAAGCGCGCTGCATCGGGCCTGCATGAGACAAAAGCTGTAAGCGACTTGAGTTTGAGGAGATTTCAGCTTTGTTTTTGCTCATGTGAGAGGCCCTTATTCCTCTTTTTGTTTGCCGGCACAGACCTCCACCTTAAAAACAAGATCTCTGCACGACACGAGCTTGAATTTGAGGAAGCGCCTATCACGCATCTGTAATCTGTCTCAAAATAAGCACTTTGCCCGGACTACTTACATAAACAACAGTTTGCTGCCTACCCCATTCATAAATAATACAGAGAGAGGAGTGATATGTTCTCGCAGACCTTCTACCCGGTTGAGAGAAGGGTCGTCCTTCAAGGATCCACCAGCCTCTGCTCGAGACACTGTCACTGATGGTTGATTAGGTCCATATCAGTGCTGTCATCCTGTGTTAAGGGCACTCACTCTTAATACAACAACAACAAGACAAGACTTCTTCTGCTGGATCTGAATGCAGATAGAAAGGAAGCAACTGGCAATAATCTGGACTGTCACCTCAACCCTCAGCGTGGACCACCAGCGACTAATTCACAGCCGAAAAACTACTCTGTGGAATTTGGCTTGAGTCAGCAACATGAGCCTGAGTGACAATTGGTGAGGGGTGTCAACCAGGTAGGGTAGTTACAGGGACATGACCTTTTACCCCCCTGGCCCAGCTGAGAGATGACAGGGTAAAAAGAGGTGAACCACTCCTCTGAGTAGTACACACACCATCTCCTCAAGTATGACTAGTCACCAGCCCCTCCCTTCTCTTCCTATGGAGGCAGCTCATTCCAACGTGCACACAAAGGCTGGGGTTTAGCTGAATGGCCTAAATGGCAGCAGAGCTCCTGTCCACGGCGGCTCAGACCAGCTGAATGGTCCTCATTGTGTCCCCATGGTCACAGGGGGCTCGCAGAAATCGGTTGTTTTTTAAGAGGCCATTTGGCAGGCTTGTGTTCTTATCCGAGCAACGCAGGAACAGGCATTTCCACTTGGTTATGGACTCAAGAAAATGACATACCACATGCATGCAGTCATGAAGGGGCTAGCTGGCTTCAGAGCCGCATGAACCCACGATGGTGCAAACATTTAAATATTTAGCCATCATGGCCTCTTTTTTCCACTACGTTCACCGGCTACGTTCTCAAACAATCAGCGTACAATGAGTAAGCGTGTCCGCCAGCGTAATGCGAATATGGTTGTTTTGTAAGAACTTTGTTTTGTACTGTTCCGCAACCACAACACTTCTCTTACCAGTGGTGTGAGCGATGAATGCACCAAGGTGGATGTTTCCTGTTCGAAGCAGCATTAACGTATGTAACTGACCAAAAATAAACCATGACATGATGTTTGTCACAGTAATCTATCACCACAAACAAGTTTGGAGCGGTGACAAGATGATTTAAAAGAGGATTAAAGTAAAATATCAGTATAAAAGTAAAGTATGAAAACATATATATCATAGTTTATGTCATTTAATATCAGAATGCCTAAACAGATTGTGGTGTCACAGTTTCCTTGTATATAGTAATATAATTTTCCTTGTATTATACCATGAGATTTGGAGTTTTTTCTCATCATCACAGTGATTGCCACAGAACAGTCCTGATCATTCATTTATAACACTGCTCATAATGCACTAAGATATGTTAAAGCATTGTTACCACGGTATAAACAATATGGCAAGATTACAGCTTCCTGTTCGTCTGTCTTTCTATGTGTGTATGATGCATCTATAGATGTATGGATCGTCATATCAGCCCCCATAAAATGACCAATGATATAACTGAAGTAAATGACCGTGTGATGTAAACACTAATTAAATGAATGGGATAAAACGTGTCAAACCACCAGTAACTCTTTAACATGTCAGACTAATGTATTAAATACTGTCTGATCTACACCTGAGCTGTAAAAGACATCAAAGGCCCTGATTAAATATTATAACTAACAATTAAATATGCATGTGTATTATAATATAATTGCCAAATGCAAAAAACATCTTGTCAAGTTCTTGTACAAAGCCATGTCCCTTTTTAAGGCCTTATTACAGGCATGGCTGAGCTAGCTAGCGTGTGTTTGTATTAAGAGATAAGATTGCATATCAATACCGATCAGCCAAATATCAGATATTGAATATTAGTTTCAAAAACCATGTCACGACATGTGAAATAATCAAATGTCAGTTAGCATGGATAAGCAGACACTGCGCAGGAGCGACTGGACTCGATCACCTCCGCTGGAAGAATGTAGCCTAGGTGTCACAGGGATGTGACAGGAAGGGGGCTCGCAGCTGCTCTGGGGGAGGGGATGACTTGCACTGTGCTTTGGATGATGAATGAACGGCTGCGATATTGGCAAACTACAATAAACAGACACATCTCACACCTTACATCCAGGGGAGCAGATCAAACAGGAACGTAGGCACGCACCTGACACAGATCTCACGGTCATAACTCACGACGAGCAGGGCAGGCGGGGAAATCTATAATTTGAGTAATAGCAGGTTTACGCAGGTGTATACGGCCTGATACACATCTCGCTGATCACTCCAATGAACGTCACACAGTGTTTAGTAATTACAGACAGGCTGGATCTCCATCCTGGAGCAGGTGATGACTGCAGGCCTTGTCATTACACCTCAACACCAGTCACAGTGACTCAGTTTTACTGCAATAAAACATTTATTTTTTAGCTGAAACCTGAAAAACAGATGCCAAGTACGAGGTGTGTGTGCTGTAAGTGTAGCCATCCTACAATAAAGTCCTACCAGACGAAGAAGAAGTGTAACAAAGATGACAGGAGAAGGGTCAAAGCCCTGATAGCCAGACCTTGCCTCTGGCCACCCCAGCCTGTCACACACTGAGCTGTGGCTTTGACATTCAAACCAACAACAAATGATGATATTTGACACAGAAACACGTCTTTAAATCGACGTCTTGCTTCAAATGTTCAGAGATAAAAAGGGGGGAGCCTTTCTCTTCCTCCTTGTCATGCACTGCTAGCTCGTGTGCCCACATCCTGTATTAGCACAAATGAGCTAACTAAGGTGGCACAGCCTGAGTGCCGGTATGCTCTCATTCAATGTATTACACACGCCAAGTTTAATCGATGCTGGTTAATCCAGACAGCTACACACATAGCTAGCTTTGAAATATGCTGTAGCATCCCCCCTTCTCTCTCTCTCTGTCCCTCTCTCCCTCTCTCCCATCAGCCCCCTCCCCTCCTTTACCTTCAGACAGCTCCAGATCCAACTCCGCCAATTGGTCTCTAACCTCCTTTGGCAGGGCGGACAAATCCACGCCGCGGTCTGCCATGACTTCGCCGAGAAACAACCGAGTCCGAGAGAGAAGAAACCGGTCTGTTGTGAGGTCTTCTTTTTAAAAAATTAAAATTAAAAATTAAAAAATAAAACGCCCTCCCTTAAGACACAAAACAAGCATCAGAGTGGGAGAGACAGTCCATCCGCACGGCTGGCCCCTCCGCCATAATGGGGGAAAAACTCACCAACGGCAACGGAGCGGTCACGTGACCGCCTTTACCTCGCCTGTACGTTGATTCACTGCGTCCGTCCTCCGCCTCAGCCGAGACACACCGGAACTGTTGCTCCCTCTGCCGACCCACCGGCAAAAGCACACATACACATATAAATATGAATTAGTCTAACCGTACAATGTCCAGAAAAACACACAGTAAACTTCTCAATGGACGTTCCCAGTAAGTTTTGTCTGAGAGTGTGTTTGACAGCTAGAGAAAAAGTGCTAGGATATCCTACGCAAAGGTGTATTTCTTTGCAGGAATTGAATAATATGTTCATTAGTATGTTTTTATTAGTGTATAATAACCTGAGTATAAGAATCGTTTTGTTTTTTTGTTGTCTGAAAATGAGTTGTTTATATCTACAGTGAGAGCGGGTCCTCTTCCATGGAGTCCGCCATGTTGAACCACCATTTTTGTACAGTAGCCCAGAACAGACAAACCAAACACTGATCTAGATCATTGACAGTATAAAGAATGGGGCTTCAACCAGGGGTCCGTGACATCTAGGGTGTCCGCAGAAGTACAGAAGGGGGGTCCACCAATTTTTGTCATAATAATTGACAATTTTCACCAAAATAATTTGGAAGAATCAAAAAATATTTTTAAAATGATGGAGTAAACTGCAAGCATCAATATGCAATAATAAGCTACTTTTGACAAAAACTATGTACATATATTAAATTATTCCGTTATGCATGAACGTTTTATCAATCATAAACACATATAGGCTAATAATCCAGTATATAAATAGGTTAATAAGGTTAAATAAAAGATGAATAAAATAAACATAAAAGTTGTTCTAGTACCAGCTCAGAACACTACTCTTGAGTATGTTACTCATGGTCACCTTCAAAAGGCCAATGTGGCATCCAGACTATATCCATTATAAACATAAATATATCCTTCCAACCACTCTCTCTGCAATTAAGGGCAGCTTACAAAAAAGTTATGATCATGTTTCCCTATGAGAAACATGGACATTGTCTCACAAGGAAAACAAGCTTTAAAGCAAACTGAACATAACAGCATAATTGTAGACTACTGTCATTTTTTTTGTCTTTCCAGAAGTACTTGAATGCAGTACAAAAACTTAAACGACTTAAAAGCAGGGCTGTAGCAAGGGTTCTAGAAATGCTGAGGTCATGAGTCCTGCTTCTCAACACTCACAGAAAATCACACCAGACAGAAGATACTTATGCAAATACAATAAAATCTAAGAATCTAGCAAAGTTTTCAGCAAAGGCCAATTGTTGTTTCACTGCTTTCCTCAACATTACCAGGAAATCTAGTCAAACTGAAAAATATTAAAGGTACACTGTGTAAGATTCCGTGTTCGGTAGATTCTGTAATTTTCTATTGCATTGAGCTCAACACTCTTCGCTTCAGAGAAGCTACGGTGGCCTCACATGACAAAAGAGGTTTCCAGGACAACAAGTGATGGAGGCTTGACTTTAGCCAGATGGTGTGCATGCAAATAAGAGCTAATATTAGCGACATAAAGCTAATGACCTAATCTATTAGTTTTTTAGACTGATAGTGAGATAGCATTAGCAGACAACAAGGTTTTTCTCCCTTTGTACTCAAAATAAACCAGTAACACACTGGTACAGTAAGAGGAAGGTCAGGTAGAAAAAAAACTGGAATGAGTCGAGAAGATACTTTTGATGTGATATGTTTTTAAATTGTAAAATACATCCTCAGGCTGCTTCATGTCCCAGAATCATACAGAGAACATGACCTCAGTGTCCTCAAAAGTAGCTATGGCCCTCCTTTAAAGAGAATTATACCATGTACTTTAAAAGTACATGAAAGAACAATTCAAATGCAGTAACTGTGTGTCCAGTTGTGATTTAAGATTTCTGCAAATTTACAGAAAACATATTTGTCACTGTGAATTTGAGCAGAAAAACTAACAAACAAAACTTCTTCATTAAGATGTAGTTTCTTTAATTAAAACTGCAGCACTGTAAGTGTTCATAGTATTCCACTTGGACATGCATGGAAAAGTAAATATATTCATATAGTACAGATATGTACAGTATAAGGACAATTTTTGAAATCATCAGTCCAACAATGGGAGTGTGAAAAACCATTAATACACTATGTGCAACTTTCACATTGTTGCATTTTTCATTAAATTGCTCTTTTTCACAACAATTCTAGGTAACATTAATATGCCAAAGACCGTAATGACGATTGTTAGTTGACCAATTAGAAAAAATAAGTTAGACAAGGGCAGTTGAAAGACTTTACCAAATTCACCTTCAAAGATATAACAAAGGGGATATACTCTGTTTTTTGAAAAAAGGACTAATGACATTTTTCTGTAAAAGAAACAAACAAACAAAAAAAAATGTGTGTTAAAGAAATTAGTTTCTATATTCATCAGTACAATCAGAAGCGTTATGACAAAAAGTTGTATAGTGCTGAAAATAGCACGCAACAAAAAGAAAACAAGAAAGGACAGAAAAGGTGCCAATGACAATGAATTACATGAAGCTAAATATAGTTTGAATTTTCATTTCATATGAACAATCGTCTATAAGGGACTGCCAGCCAAATATAGCGCCAGCTCCAAAATACAACAAAATGCCGGGGGGGGTCGCCATTGGGACTGTAGGACGAGAGGTTCAGTCAAAGGTGAAAAGGTAATAAAGTTGCTGAGAAAATTCCCATTTATGTATACAGTACAGATAAGAGAAAATATCATTTAAAAAAAAAAAAAAAAAAAAAAAAAGATCTGAAATTTCTGAAAAAGACCAAAAGAACTGCAAAAACTTAACAGAAATACAAAGCGACAATAAACTTGCATTATTTTAGTGCATAAAGACATGCCCTTGTGTTAATGGACAGATATCTTGTTTTTGAAATATCACATCTTGTAATATATGATCATACCAGACAAAAGATGGGAAAATATACAAGAAAAAAAAACAAACAAAAACAAACAAGTAAAGCAGACCGCTTGTTCAGGTGTTTATGTAAAAAATATCTGATATCTTGGTAAATTGGGTTTCTAAAGAACTGGAGCCGTTCAGAAAACAGTCACATCTTAACGTTTTCCTCTCTCACAGCTTTTTACCAGTGAAGATGTCTTTGCTGTGTCTCTCCACCAGATGACAGACAAGTGTTTTCATCATTTAATGTGACTGAAAAAAAACAAAAGGTTCAAATAACTATTCATTTTTATATGCTTTGAGGAACCGGCAAATCTTTTGTTCCTCATTGGCCTTATTGTTGTTGTTGAAATGAACAAATTAAGACAACTTTATTCTTGTAAGGCTCCATAGTTTTGTCACAAGCAAATCTGAGTATATTTACGAGGGGCTATGAGAGGCACCGACGTGATCTTAAGGCAAACTTATCAAGACATTTTGTGTGAAACTGTGTGTAACAAGCAAGTGCAAGTAACAAGCAGTGATATACTGTAGATTGGGTCACGGTGACCTCTGAATCACAAAATAACAGTCAGACTGTTTACTTCCTGTCCCAGAACAAGTACCAGGTGGTCTTTGGAGATTCAGAGATCTGATTTTTTTTTTCTTTTGTCATTATGGCTTTGTTTAGGTTTGGTAAAGAGCAAAGAGACTAAGGGGTTTATCGCACTTCCAACGAGCAGCAAGGATGTGCAACCATCCTGAGAAGTGTGAAAATAACAGTTACAGTAAGTCCAGAGCCCACACAGAGAAACACAGTCACTAGAATAGTTTTATATAAAATGGAAAAAGGCATCCACTTACAAACCAATAAACAGCAAAACTGCCTGTTTTAGAGGAAAGTGACGAGGAGGAGGAGGAGAGAAGCTGAATTCCCTTCAGGTTATAAAAAGGCTATTGCTCAAACAAACTAATTTTAAAAAGGTAACATGTTCAGTTCAACATGATTTGGTTCTGTGGATTAATCTGGGAAGATGTGCCAATTAATTTAAAAAATATATATATATATAGCTGCACGTACTGTGTAGAGAACATAAACACCCTAATAGAAAAAAATCACATGCTAACAATCCCGCTATTAACGTATCAGATCAGGAGTAGGCAAACTGTTAAGTTCTGATGTACATAAATATATACATACAGAGCCAATCACACACACAGTTAATCAATTTTATCATAAAAAGGGGTGTAACTGAGGTAAGGTTTTTGGGTCCGTGTTGAGATCATCTTGAGGTGCAACCATTTACAAAAAAGGTTTTTGGGTGACTATTTGAAATCTGAGTCACTGACGTCTAGACAGCTACTGCATCTTTGGAGCCAGGGATGTACAGGTGTGTGCTGTGATGATTGATGCATGTGTGGGTGTATGCGTGGCTAAGAAGTCGAGGAGCACAAGGCACTATTCCCTGCTGAAAACAGTGTAAAAGCCCTGCGTGTTGTTTGGTGTCTGATTTGATCGAGAATGATGCAACACCTGCGTGTTAGGGACCGTGCACGTGCGGTGCGTGTCCGCATGGGAAGTTCGTTACGGCAGTACACTCGGAGTAATGCAGTCCTACAGTCCAGTGAAGAGTCGTTTTGACTGAGGGTGAGGAGAGGTGAGCGGGGGAAGCACAGAGGAGAAACGAGGATGGGAGGTTGGAGTCCAGCCCCTGTAGTCTATGGCAAAGTGAACAGGAAGCTCTCTCAAAAGTCTCAGTCCATTCCCAGAAGGCTGCTGCTGAGCTCCAGGCCACAGCACGATGGCTCTACAGGAGGGTCAGAGAGAGCAGAGGAGCACCGCGAAGGGGGGGGGGGGCATGGGTGAAGATGAGAAATTTGGACTTCTAGATCGGGGGAAGTTGGGGCGGGGGGGAGGTGTCCGCTGCTCTTTTTTACCCTTGGGCTGATGAGTGCGAGCCAATTCTGGGGCCGTGGTGGCATCGCTCATCATCTGGCAGCAGATTGAGACTGTGCAGCCATGATAATGTGAGAGGGTCCGCCCTCGGCCCTCTGCTGCTGACCCATTCCTGCCAGCACAGACATAGCCATGGCTTCAGCTGCTGCCCTTGAGCTCAGGCCGTTTTGCCCTGCAGAGGGGCTGGGCGCCAAAGAGCTGTGCTGGATCACCGGGGCAGGGGAACCTGTGGGTTCTGAGGTGTCTTTCATGCTCTCTTCTGCAGCTACACAGGAAAAAAAAGACAACACAAATACAGACTTAGACCCAAACTCCGAGACACTCCAAGCTCCAAACACTATCTTGATTGTTTAACAGCATCTCACTTCTGTCCTGAGAGTCTAGCAGGTGAGTATCTATGGCGTAATTATAAAAAGGTTCACCTAAGTAGGCAGTCTTCTTCTGTAGGGTGGTAACAGGACAGTCCTTGTGGGCCAGCAGCAGCTGCTTCAAATGAGCCACCTCGTTCCGCAACAGAGACACTTCATTCTGAAGGATCGCAAAACATGCACATACAAAGAGAGAGATCATATCATAGTTAGACATACTGTGTACCCACAAAAACAGGGAGAGAGCGTCCAAACTATTTTTTCTGTTTTTCAGCTAAGAAATGCTCTAAAGGGGTAAACAGTCTGTTTTCCACTAGAGTACAGCTGGCAGTGGAAAAGTGGTCATGTGGTGTAAAAATAACCTGAAACCACCAAATAACACAATAAAGATGTGAAACAAGTTGTAATGAGCTCCATGGTTAGTCCTGTAACCTCACCCGTTTGTAAAACTACCCTGAAACTGTGCTTATCTGGAAGAATGTCTCACAAACTTCCACAACTAGTTGAAAGTCTCTCAACTGGGCACAAGTCAGTGTGACTGTGCACACATTAACACGGGCCTCCAACAGGTCACATCTTCATCGCCGCCACACCCGCGCAAAGCCCACTCACCGACAGCGAGACGTTCAGGGTGCAGAGCTCCTCGGCCTTCTTCTCTAGGGAGCTGACCCACAGTTTGCGTTTCTGTCTGCAGCGCGATGCCGCGGCCCGATTCCTCTCGAGGAAGCGCTGCCTTCGCTCATCTGGGTCATCATCTACCGTCCGTCGCCGACGCCCACCTGTAGGCTGCGCTGGAGATACCTAGAGGGAGAACAGAGGAAAGGGTGAGAAGGAAACAGACAGACAAGGGGAGGGGAGGGGAAGACAGGCAAGAGAAAAAAAGGGAAGTTTGAGTCACAGTTTCATTATTTTAGTCAGAGCACATTAGTCATCTCACTACAAAAAGTACAGCCCCAATTTACTGTATCTTAAACAGGTGATACGTCAAACTTGGTTACTTTTAGTCATTTCTTAGATTTTGCTATTGTAATTATTATTATTGCTCGACTATAGACAACGCAGTGTACCTGAGGTTGAGCAGGTGATGGAGCATCTGGCTGCTGGACAAGCAGCTGGCTCTGCTCTGCCCTCTGAGGTACCATGGGGCTGCTGCCCATGGCCATGATCCCCATACCATGTCCTGACGGGCTCTGCTGGGACAGCGCAGCCTTCAGACGCTACAGGAGAACAACGAAATGACCAACATGAACCCAAAGCAACAGTGTGATGTAAGTATAAAAGAAAATAATGCTTAATCACCGCAGAAAAGATGAAAACGCAAAGACAACAATGATGCAGCATTAACAACAGAAATACATTTCGGCTCATTAACAGTATCTGCAACGACTGAACAAGCTAAAATAAGTTTTTGACACTGAAGCATTGTGTGAACGCTCGTTTATTTCCTGTGACAGATGTTTGTGTTGTTCTTTTCTGCAGAAAGACTGCCCAGTGTGCAGATATAACGTGCAGTAAATCTGTTTTTTGCAGGATCACTGATGTTTTCACTGCATAAGCAAATAAGCACGACTTTGTAATGCCTCGCCAAAAAAAAAAAAAGCCCGAATGTTCTACGTCCTGTGAGTTTAAAGGTGCATTAATTCTGCAGAGATCTTCACCTATGTTGACCTGACAGTTATACAGTGCCAGTGTTTTTGGCAGCACTTTCATGTCACATCCTGTTCTGTTTCAGTATTATGGTACAGAGTTCAGCTCTAGAGGCTTTGTAGCTGATGCGAGTCTACTAAAGTTACACGTTCCTGGAACAGTTTTCAGACGATGTTGTGTGACACCACGCCTGTCAGCGCTGACGCAAATGACGGTGATTAGCAACTGTCTGAAATCTCAATTTACTTCTCTCTATAGAGCAAACTGATTATTATATATAGGGTGTAATGAATGGGTGAACTCAAGTGCATGTGTGTGACACAAGAACAAAACACCTCTGGCTTCATTTACACCAATGATCACTTGTGACTGAAGCAGCAAGCAGTTTGTGCAGATAAAGTGGAATACTCTGTGTCTGTTGTATTACTATAAACAATGAACACACTAATTCAGTTTAATATCCCCGTATCTGCAATATACAGAGCTCTGTGAGCACTTTGCAGTATCATAAATTCAGTACAATTTGTGTTACTGTAGTGTAAGAGTTAAATAAACAAGTAACTGCAGTAAAAAGTCATATGATGAACAAACTAAGCCAGCGCAGAGGAAGGCCGCGGGGTGAAGATGCAGCCAACAAGAACAGATAAAGAGATAAGAATAGAGAGCTAATTTAGTGCTGACCATCTTGGCCTCTGAATGGATGCTGTAGCCAGAGGGGGAGTTAGAGCCGCTGCTGCTACCTCCCAGAGGAGGACCGGGGATCCCAGGAATGTTGGGTACCATGCACATGGGTCGGGCCAGCTGTGGAACCAGATAAAGACACACAAACGCGCAAACGCACGCGGATTAACAACGTGAAGCAACTTCTCGGCTGTAAAACTGAATTTGGACTTGTGGCCTGTCTTACATTGATGACAGAGGGCATCTGCACCGGACCAGGGAGCACAGGCACTGCCTGACCAGAGGGAAGCATCATCATGGGGTAGTGGCTGGTCGGCGAACTAGACAGGCAGACAACAGAGGGACATCAGGAACAGGAGGTTTTATAGTTATATTTGTAGAAACGCCAAAGTTTCTGTAACATAGCAACTAGGAAAAATGATCCACACTTACAGCCAACATTATCAGTCCAAGCTGTACATACAAAAACTGCTCAAACCCACAGAGAGTGTCAAAAAACGTTTTTTAGAGAAAATACATGTCAGCTGATGATGGGGAAATATTTAAAAGATGCGCAAACAATTAATATATTTCAGAATGCGCAGCCACAAAACCATGATGGTATCTTGGGTTTGAGAGGTTCACTCTTAAGCATCATACACATGAAACGCTACTGAAAGGAATTTTAAAAGAAGCAAGAGGTTCAGCAGAGGTCAGTAGTAGCATGTTGAACTCACCCCAGAGTACGATTGGAAGGTGGCGCCTGTGTTATGACGGAGGTGGGTGACGGCATGGTGGGCTGAAGGGCATCAAAGCCCAAGTGTAGTGGGAGGGAACCTGGACGCACGATAGTTGGGGTGGGGGCTGAACTCCTGGGTGGCGTGTCCTAGGAGAACAGCGGCGAGGTTACATAAAAAGGTTGAAACACAGTTTTCCGTTATTCTAAATAAAGACACGATGGTTTCAGCATGTCGAGTGTTACATCTCTGGAACAAAGATTGTATTATTCATTTCCTCAAGGTGCATTCATGTAATAATTTAAAAGTCATAATGAGACCTATTATGAGTCATAGTCTTTTCTACATCCTTTACATGTGCTCTGCCCTCCTACCATGTCAGCCTTACCTTCCCTTTAGCCATAGCCTCTCTGCTGCTGTCTGACCTTCCAGAGATTGATTCAGGGCTGTCTGGTGGCGAGGAGTCGACCTCTACGGGTGCCTCTTTTTTCACCTTCACGTCTGATGTCGTCTGCAGGCTCATGTCCAAAGCTACAGAGTTGGGTGCAGGAAGCTGAGAAGGGCAGCGGTGGAGAGAGAGAGAGTTCACAAGATAAGAGAACGTAGACTACAGCAAGTAAAAAAGAGAAAAAAAAGGAAGTGGTAATTCATGGTATTTATCACACAGACCAAACAACCACAACATTAGTTTAATGCGCAATACACAACTGACAAAGAGTACGGGGCAGGAATTTCTGCAAGGAATCATTTTTGACTGCATCACCACTTCAGGGAAGAAATAATGAAGCAATAAGTAATTTCTTACTCTGTGACTCAAAATTCTCGTTTTGTAATAACACATAACAGCATGCAGCTATTCACACACGCAAAATCACCAAACCCAAGCCTCTCTTACAGAGTTCTTTGCTCTCTTGTCGTCATCATCTTGTTCGAAGGAACTGGCCAGCTCGTTGAACAGACCAACCTCCTCGCAGTTCTTTAGGAAGCGGGTGGGAGTAGGTGTCTGGTCTGGCAAAAGGGAATGAACAGAGATAACTATTCAGCGCTTTCACACTTGGTTCACACTTAGCACTGAATATAGAAAACCGTGTCATTAATAGGTCTTTGAAGCTGTTTTTTCCTGAGGATGTACTAATAGCGTTGGAACACAATGACGCATATGTATGCTTTACAGTCCCCATGTGAAGTACAGTACCTGCAATAATGACAGAGTCTGTCCTGGCTGGTCCAAATTTCAGTGTCATCTCATGCTTGTGTTTGTGGACAGCCAAATGGTCTTCATTGGTAAACCTCTGGATCAAGTGAAATACAAGGAAAGGTAAGTACATATACGGACAAATGTCTACTTGTCCTGCGGACCTATACTACCATAACCCAGATATCATATTGCAACAATCACAGACAGATTATCTCTTGGAGATTAGGCCCAACACTTGCAGTCTATGCTGTACACATTATGTGACAAACTATAAAGAATACTGTATCTGTGGTGTACAATTCCCAATGTCTTAAAAGCCCTCTATGGGCCCATTATAGCTGCAGGACACAGGCTCAAATGTCTTAACACAAACAGAATTATCTAGAACAAGAAAAAAAAAGGTACTTTTATGGATGAGAGATGAAATGACTGTTGACAGCACAGAAATGTAGGAAATGAGCAAAAGCTGAAAATATCAACAAAATGACGAAGTACAAAAAACATTGTAACAAATAAATATCAAAAACAACTGAGCCGACACACCAAAACAGATGTTTTCAAAGAAGAAAACACATTGCTGTCGAACCAGTCCGCGTACAACATGAGGACGCAGTGAGGCTCTACGTTCTGTTATTTCCAGTCAGGCTGTAGCGTCTGATTAACGCTACAGGAGGTTAATCAGACCATTAGAAGTGAACACACGACAGCCATCGTCTCAGACACAGCACTTCTTCTTTGGAGAAGTGGTGAGGTGAATCAGTCAGAGACGGAGGAGGAATAATCTTGGCTCTGGCAACAGCCTATTCACCGTTCGCTGCGGCCTATTTTGGGGCGCTGCGTTGCAGTTGCGAGTTCAGTCGTGAGAGTGAAGTGGAAACACAGTCAAGTGTCAGGGGGCTTATTTTTAGCGCTACCGGGCAGCATCACCAATACAACTGCATGTCGGATTTGTCTCTTTCCTCCGAACAAGACGGCAGAGGAAACTATCTCCCACTAATCTCCCTGTATGAGATACTGGCAGCTAGGGTTACCCCTCCCCACACAGTAAATACTGGGCATCATATAATTGGGGACTGTTGTTGTTGATGGTGTTGTTGTTGTTGTTAACATGGTAAAAGGAAAACCCCGAGCAAAGCCAGGAGTCAATCATCCTCGTTCTATTATGGGCATGATTCAGACTTTCCTGGTTGACAACTGTTGCTTGTAAAGGGCAGCAGTAAAACGTCATTTGGACGCAAGGCACTTGTAACATAAAGATCATAAAGATGTTCGCTGTCTAAAGATACACAAACAAACACGGCATGTCTGAGCTAACATGCAAGACTGGGTACTGAAGCCCAATATATAATAATAAGTATTAGTAAGTATTGAAACAAGCTTTTTAAATGAAATGTCTTGTTTTTATTTAATCAGATATAGCTCCTAAGTTGCCTATTTAAGAATGCATTTGGTCTTTTTATGTACTACTTGTGTTTAGCGTTCAAAGCTAAACTAAACAATAATAACTTGTATTTTTACATTACTAATAGACTAGTAGGGTGTGAAAGATAAAAAAAGGAAATAGTGAAAGGTCTCGGTGTCGACAAACCTATAGAGAACTGTCACCCGACTCTGCAGCATGACAAAGAGTTTTCGTGCCTTTCACCATTTTAGTTTTCTGCCCCACAACTTTACTGTTTTGATCTCACTGCTCTCATCAACCCTGATTCCAGCTGCTTTTTTCATTGAAAAAAAAAGAAGAATTCTAATAAATCTACTGTGTGCTACATGCCCACCGCCAAACTGCATCCACACAAAATTAGCAAGTAACAACAGCTCATGTAAGTCGATTTGTCTTGTTGCTTGAACTGCCGACTAAATTAATAATGACATGCACAGATGAAATATGCAGTAAGTATTTACATCACAGAAACATGTCAAAGGAAGTTAAGACGTTCCCGGGTGGAGTCCCTAGGTGTCCATAATGTTCTGAGAAGAAAACAGCCAAACAAATCATCTTTATTCGTCCAACACACGCCTGTTTAACTGATTCACATGGCTGTCGTTCAAACCACAAACTCCCATGTACAACGGATCGCTTCTGATCAGAGAAACTTTATTAATCACAAATGTTTCTTAACCACATAAACACGTTCTTCCTGCAGACCCCATGAGAGGAAATCCATCACTGGCTGTATCACACCCAGCCGAGCGCAGTATCAGACAGCTAATTGAGCGCAGCATCAGACATGACATTTCCTGCGCTGAATAGTCACGAGTCCTAGAACACACTTCTTTTAATTAGCTGTGATATCACGCCAAGCCCCGACGATAGACCACGCTACTGGCATGTTGCTGCACTATTGGCACTCGGCTGAGTCACAGCCGTGGCTCAAACCTGTGTCTGCAGGCACTACAAGTCAACAGTGACAGGTTGAAACAATAACTGTGCTCTGATTACTCACTGGAGCTTCCAGTGAGTCATTGCTAAAGGAGACAGCATTGTCTCACAAGACTGCGTGCTAGCTTTAAGGCTATCTGTGTGTTGATCATTAAAGAGTGTTGCATAAATCACAGCCCGTCATCTTATTGTGGCAATAACGTGACGGCAGATTAGAAGTCTTTTCATGTTTATTAAGTTCTCTCACGGTACAAATGAAGCTTTAATCTACTCCAACTGAGTCTTTTTAAGTACAACATCCACTTCCTTTTACTTTCAGTTCATTATCTTTTAGAAGTGAGTGCATTAAATTAGTAGGTGCAGTCAAGTGCAGGAGAGTGCTTACACAAGGACAAAAATCCCCCACAACCCAACACCTGAAACCCAGAATAAAGCGGAAGAAGACTTACCTGTCCACAACCAGGAGCATTGCACACAAAAGGTCGGTCGTCCCCCATTTTTGCAAAGAGCTTGCAATGTAACTGCGGGAGAGGAGAAGAGGAGAACATTGCTGCGGCTTTTTTTTTTTTCCTTCTTGATTTGTGAATCTGGCAAATCCTGAAAACAACAAAACAGGGATGCTGTGGCTTGTAGTCTTTAGTCTGAGCAGGAAGCCGAACGCTATTTAAAAATAACCCTGGCGAGGAGGAAAACATGCACAGAGGCAGCAAGACGAAGTTTCCCTGGTGATACTTCCTTCACACAGGGGGGATTCTGGTCGGCCAATGAGGAGCCGCTTGCACGAGAGGACGGCGGCTACCGTTTACACAAAGACGTCGCCCTCTCCTTCTGTCTCATTTTTCCTCTCACTTCCCAATCCCTCCTTCTCTCATTACCACTCCCTCTCCTCACCTCTGAAGCACCTCCCAACCTTTTACCTTCCTGTACCCCTCATCCAGCCTCTCCCTCGCCTCAGCTGTTTCTCTCTGAGCACCGTCTCTGTTTGGGTCATCACCATACACTTTCTGAGAAGTCTCATATGAACCCACAACGCAAATACCTTGGAATGGGCACATTCACGCCGGCCCCTCACTGTACCTCATTTTGTCGCCCTCATTAACTCCAACGTGCTTGTTTCACGGGGGACTGATGGAAGACAGTCACTAGATTATAGAGTTACAGATAATACCGACTGACTGAAATCTAATACAACTTTTTTACTCAGGCCATGAACGCTGACAACGTTATGAAGTCTCTGAGGAGAAAATAATAAATACGTAGAGGCTTTTACTGTTCATCTCATTCAGCAAGAACAGCACATCTGTGCCACTTTACTGCAGCTGAAGACAAGCTTTAAGCTATTAGAACTACACTTTAGTTATAATGTTATATAAAGATTATATTCATATATCTCACACATCTATCTGATCTAGCTGACTGCCAAGCCTGCAATGAAAAAGTGATATTTTGTAGTTGTTAAATTCATGGTGAATAATAGGCCTGAACAGTACCATCTGATCTATAGTCATACTTAACATCAACATATTACGGAGGAAGCGTTAAACAGATTTCACAAGTAGCCGCAGTCGCACTTTGTTTGGTAAAGGTCAAGCCTCAGCTCCATCTAGTGTGTCTGTCACTTACAGCGAACAAAGTGGCGGTGAGTTAAGAGTTGGTCTTTCAGTGCCACTTAACCAAACAGCAACAAAGAAAGAAAAGGAGTATTACACCACGAGAGATGTCCTCAAGTTCCTCCTTTCATTTGATCTAAAACTGTAGCTTTAGAAATAAATGAATGTATTACAATCGGGAAATCAGACTACTGTTGTATCATCATAATGTTTAATTGCTGCATCCCTACAATGTACTGTTAATTATTTTCAAATTCATCTATTCAACAGTTTATATTTCATGACCAGTGTGACCATGTGGACTGGACTTTGGGCTGACAGGTTTGCTGAAGTTCTGGTGAGAGAAAAACTAAAATAAGAAACATAAGTACATTTAGGTAGATAAGATATCCATGATGTCTCTAATTCAAGTGAATTTCATTGCCCAGCTTTATGCTGTAATAGCACAATATGAAGGGTGATTAACTCTATAAATATTTGCCAATGCTTTAAAAATAGAGCCACATGGTTGACAGAATGGTTGAGCATTTGAAAAAGCTTTCCACAGGACTACAAACCGAATACGACATCCCCTTTCTTCATAAGTAGCGCCATTGTCAAGAGTTAGACAAGCACATGCTTATGTTTGGTTTCTCCTCCTGTTGTTGCCTGAAGCTGAAGTGACATAAACTAACAGCGCGCGGGGCTTACTGCTTCTATCAGCTGTCTACACAGAGGAGAATAACTCACCATGTACAAACCCCCCCCCACCCACCACCACCTCTCTGCAACCCCATCCCCAACTCCACCAAACCACCACACCCTGCACGGCTCCGCTCCGCGCAGCTGAACGACGCTCCGTGTGAAGACAAACTGAGAAGTTTAGAAAAAAAATAACTTGGCCAGTGGATTTGAATCAGAGAATTGGAGGAGGGGGGAGGGGGTTGGCGATGGACGAGGGACATTAAAGTTTCATCACTTTCAACTGGCTCAAAGTGACGTCTGGCAGTTATTACGCAACGCCGTCCTACTGACAGGACAGCAACTACCAGCATGCATCAAGGACCCTGCTGTGTATACAAGAAAAAACATTTTAATAAACAAAAGCCAGCGACTTCTGTAATACTGAAGGAGGTTTCGCTAAAACGCAGTCATGAGCGGGGATGGCGTCCGACCTCGACATTAATAAACCTCCTGAGATTTTACTTTGATTAGGGCGACTGCACGGCAGCCTCTGAACTTCTGTGTGTGTGTTTTGACTTGTTTGTAAAGCTTGTTTAATCATGTTCATTAAAAAAAAAAATCTGCCGCACTGTAACTTAATATGTAACAGGTATTCCACTACGATCCACAACATTAGTTTATCATTTTTTGTGCTGCAATATTACTGACTTACTGACCGCATTAACCTCTGTTGTACCTGCTACATGGACTGAGCGTGTAGTCTAACATTATCGAGTGGGACAGATTATTCATTATGTTGGCGAGGCATAAATGTCTGAAAGTTTTCCCAATGTTGAAGTCAGTACATTTTCCTCCCTCCTCCCTCCATCTCTCCCTCTGCCGAGGACAGCTGCCCCTGAGCCAACAAATGATTACTGAAGCCTTGCGCTGGAATACAACGCTCTCCCATGACGCCGGGCCTGTAACAGGCCGAACCGTTGTGTCTTTCAGCTCCGTGTCTTTAAGAAGAAATGTGGTCTGCGTCGTTTTTTGCAAGCAAAAAGCGATGTCCCTCTCTGTGCACATCAAAGGGCTGATGAGACAGACCTCCCATGCTTCGGAGAAAGGCAACAGGTTGGTGCCAGGGCCCTCGCAGAGTACTTCCAATCCGCTGAGTCTATTTGGGCAGAGATGTGTCTGCAAACGAGATACTCCGTCTAGCTCGTTATACAGAGGGTGTGGACTGTGTAGGGAAATGGACACATCTGGCGTGAGGAGTGGGAACAGATTTCAGAGTTTACATCTTACTAAAGACATGCTATGCTAGACATTAACTTGGCTGGCTGGCACCGACATGAAATGTGGGATTTCCACCATAAATTTCAGATGACAGGGGTGGAAAATACCATTTGTTTTCATAGCTGCCCCAACCAATATCTTAACCTGATTAAAACAGATGTGTTACAGCTTTTTTCTTCAGCATCTATTGCTTGGCTTTATCCATATTGAAGTACATCTTTATAAACTGCAGCACCATCTGCTAGATTCGAAAATGGCATTTAATTTACATGCGTGATTGTCAGATGTGTTACATTACAGTAATTGTAACGTTTTACTGCTGCAAAATGCAGCTCTCAACTCTGTAAGAGACAATAAATCAGTCTGTTAGTTACATTGGTCGTGATACAAATCATTGATATTCATTACAGGCACGGATATCAAGTCCACCTATTTTCGCCTCCTTTCATCCAAGGTGACATGGAAGCACTCAAAGTGCCCTAATTCCTGTCGCTCTCATTGAGCCGCTGCCAAAGTCCCACCGTTAACTTGGATTTCTCCGACTCAGCAGGTGTAGGGGAACGAGTCCCAGCTATAATCAGCCACAGCCATCCAGTGTTTGATGCAGCCTGCTAGGAAACTGACTAAACAAACTGTATTAATAGCTCGCGCTGCAGCCATGACTCTGGAATCTGAGGCTTGAATTGCCAGAGGGTAGGGGAGACCCCACAAAAAGAAAAAAGGTAACGGAGAGGGGAGGAAGAGAGGGAGTGAAATGGTGAAATTAGCAAAAGAAAGGAAGGAAAAAAAAGTGATTGGTCAAGGATATTTGCCGGATCACAGGTGAGGTCCCGTTTAACGTGAGATCTCTGCTGCAGCTGGGCGTGTGCTACAGCCAATATGTATTTATGTAACCAAAGTGAACCCGAGATTTGGTAAATGGAACAAATGAAATCCTATATCCATGTCTGCATAACTAACAAGGCCTAAAAGCTAAATCCATGCCGGGCTAGCAGACAATGCAGGACAATACAGGATGGACCCAGGGCGGTTTTCTAAAATTAAATCAGAAACACTGCGCCGACTTCATTCGCGGTGGGCAACTTTTATAATCACTTGCCAAGAGGTTTCAAAAGAAGAAGGAGAGAAAAAAAAAACACCATGCCGCTTGATGTTTTTGGTCTCATCAAAGTAAAGTCTGCACAGCCTCTGGTGCAGACAATAACTTTGTAATATAATTTAAATACTGATTTAACAAACCAATAATAAAACAGACAAGACTTTGAACCGCTCAGCAATTTATATCTAAATGCATACATGCTCAACAAATATTCCCCTGTAATTTCTATCATTACTCAAGAGTGGGTCAAGATGTTTGACTGGACAAAAACAGGCTGCAGTTTTCTCTGGTGTAACTCTATGTGATGGAATGAGGTACAACCCTGCCAAAAACATGACCTACATTCCTAATGAAGGTGTTGACATGCATGGGGATGCGGATCCTGGGGCGTTCAACAGCTCAAATTGCAATACTATGGATATCATTATTACTTGAGACTTTGGGTGTCTTTAGAGGCGCTTCATGCAAGACCCAGATTACCATTACAGCTCACTCTGCCGCCAAAAACAAAGTGTTTCACGCGAGGAGTGTCGGGCATGTAAAAGAGGTCAATGTCAAAGTAAAATCCTACAGTAGTGCGAACTTTAGTTCCTTCTTCTAGACAACGCTGACTGGCTTGAAAAAGTTTGTCTTTTTTAGCCTTCATTACCGTCTGGCGACGTTCAGACATACTTAGCCCTGCCTTTTCCCGTAACAAGACCGCCTTTTCTTCTCAGCAATTGGCTATAAGCACGTCAATCAGCAGCATCTGATACATGCAACGCTTAGGACCCTGTCAATAACACCGTGTAGCTCAACCTCATTGGTTAAAACCCCGAAATCAACTTTTTGTATCCACGAAAAACTAATGGCTAGCTGGTGTGGCTAGCGTTAACAACAGGCCGAACGCACACTCAAAATTAGTAATAACAGCGCTACTAACAGTTTGAACGGTGACAACAGACACACGTTAACACTGTTTTAATTATATCCAACGCGAACTTGTGTGTTTTGAAGCCACCGCGGGCAGTTAAAACCACAAAAAGCTACAAAAAAGCTAGTTGGTTAGCGGACTGACACTTGAGTGCAAAGCGAGACAGTGGGTCCGAATGAAACGTTGTAGCTGCCACAACAGTTTGGACAATTCAACAGACGTGGAGTTTTAACAACGACAAACACTGGGAGATGGCGCGACGAGCGCTACTTTGTCATAGTTTAAGCGTAGTCGACATATCTATGGCGAATTTAAAGGGTAATAAAGTGTTTACAAACTCACCCTTGCGCCCCTCTCTCTCTGGCTCCCCTCTCCTCTCCTCTCTCTTGGAATTTGACACTCCCCTTGACGTCGAACTATCGCGAGACTTCGCGTCAGTTCTCGCGGCGGGCAGACGTTGAGGTGAATCCGGCCGTTGAGAGGAGACTACTGATTTTTTTTTGTTTTTAATCGTGTTTAACTCACCTAAACACACCAAAATACTACTTATATTAATAAACTTGAGGTTAAAACACACCAGTCGTGTCTTCTGTCGTGACCTCTTGCTCTTTCGCGATCAAAATCTGTAACTCTATCTAAATATTATTGGAGGTACTATATTTGGTAACAGCCATCAAACTGTAGTAGTAGTATGTCATCTAGTATGATACACATTCATAATCAGATCATGGTTAAGTAATCTAGTGTAACATCAGTTTACAAAAAGGTTTTTTTTAACGTGTCTGACCTTCATGTGAAAAATGCAAGAACAAAAGTACTAAGAAATAGAAGCATCAACGCAGACAAATACATCACTAAACACTAAAATTTAGTGTTTAAGGTAAAAAACAGCAAATCCTACATGCTATATACATCAACAAGCCACTTCATCGGGTACACTTCACAATCCAATGTGACCTAATACAACAACTCTGCCTTTATGAAGCTTATAATATCAGAGAGGTATTCATTTAACTATTATGTTAATGAGGGTTGTAGTTTGCAGTAGTCTTAAACTGTACTGGACTATATTGAGAGGTGTTTCTAATATTTTGGCAACCTTATTTACGTACATAAGAGGGCCATAATATTAGAAACAGCTCTCAATATAATGCACTGCGATACAACAACAGCACCCACCCACTTATTAGAAGTCATTTAAAACTTTGAACACTAAAATGTGTCATGTGACATAATCATAGCATCATATCTGAAGTGATTTCACACTCGACACATATTGTTGTTATATTACAGGATTTGACAAGCCATTAAAGATGTTACATAGCAGTTTGTTTCGGAGCCTTTCATCCTTTAAGTTAATGTCTTTATCTATCCATCTTTTTCTATAATTCAATCCATAGAGACTTGGCTTGAGGGTGGCCGGTTCAAGTCCAGTCTGGGTCAAAGTATGGAAGGTGGACTGGTAGCTGGAGGGGTGGCAGTTCACCACCACTGCCGAGGTGTCCTTGAGCAAGGCAACTGCTCACAGGCTGCTGCTCTGGGTGGCTGCCCATCACTCCACCATCTCTCTCCACATCTGCATGTCTATGAGCCCTTTGTGTGTGTGTGTGTGGTATTCCGGGGGTTAAAATGCATGTGAAAAAAAAGAATTTCCCCTCGAGGGATTAATGAAAGTATTGCTTCTTCTTCTATAATTGTGTCTCCTTGTGTGTCCTCTTTTGCTTTCCCTTCCATTTTTTCCCCCATTTCAAAAAAATGATCCAAATCGAGTGCCTAAAGTTTGACTTGATTTAAGTTATTTCCAAGTCACACGAGTGCATGGATGGTTCTTTATACTTAAGTGTCTAAAATTATATTTATAGCCCTTCAAATCACTGTTGTGTGACTGTATCACTCCATTACATGATAAAAAAAGAATTGTTAAAACTATTGTATGAGCATACAAACATTGAAAATGAGGGGGGTCTTTTCCCCTCTTGCTTTAGTTTCCTTCCTGAGATTATCCCCCTATTCTCTCCTTGGAAGTGAACGTCCTGACTGTAGCTGTACAAGGCTGCAGGGTGTACGAGCCTAAAACAATAGGCCAAAATATTAGAAAAAGGCTACAACCGCTGAACTTGAGATTGCATAAAGTATTATAGATGAGACAGCTGATGTAATCCACAGCAACCGTTTCATAACATCACAATGTTCCTGCAATATACAAATAAACATTTCATTCGGAGGCTCCTTTACAAGCCATTGGATGTGAATTCAGAGCCTAGAGAGACCTCCAGTGGATCATTTGAGAACTGAATTTGCTAACATTAACCTTGTATTATGAAATACAATCCACTATTTCTTGAACATCTAAATGTTTTGCCAGAGTTCACCCTGGAAGATTTAGTCCATGAATGTTTTTTTACAAACTATACCCATTTTCCAGTCAAAATAGATCTAAGATTCCTGTGAAGCTGTGATTTATTGTCTCGTCTTTTATAATTTTTCAAGTATTTGAAATTGGTTAGAAACAGCTTCAAGCAACAGTCCTGACTGTAAATTTATGATGTGGTTTCTCACATTTGAACGCCTCTGGCCCTCTCATTGTAATGACTGTGATTCCGTCTAACGAGTGCAGTCAAACAGTAATTATACAGGCACTAAGTGATCACAGCTGCATTCAATCTTAATCCCTAACGAAGAGACCAAATCCAACCTTTTCTTTTCTAAAAATAATATTTATGCCGGTGTTTATTTTTGATCAATCTGAAAATGTTTCATATTTCATAAGGTGTTAATAAGAGAAATTGTTTTCAGTGACCATGTGTCCTGTCAACAGCAACAACTGAGATTGAGAAAATTATTGACATTATGGTGTTCCTTACATCCATCCATCCATTATCTGTAGCCACTTATCCTAATCAAGGTCGCTGGAGCCTATCACAGCTGAGTGCAAGAGGTGGGATCGTCAGTCATCAGTTCATCACAAGGTACATAGAGACAAACAACGGTTAACCTATCATAGTGCATGTCTTTGGACTGTGGGAGGAAGTCAGAGTACCTGGTGAAAATCCACACAGTCATGAGAACAACATGCAAGAACTAAGGAACCTTCTTGCTGTACTGTAAGGTGCACTCGTGTCGCTCCTTAATACTCCTTACAGGTACGTAAAGTTTTAACATCAAAAGTATTGAGGCATGATAACTAGTATAACTAGTATATTTAAGGGTGCAGGAGTAGCACCGGTGTAAATGAACTAAATGGATGAGGGCTGAATTCCCTTTAGCTGCTTTGATTTCAGGATCCTGGTAGAGACCGTCTTCACAACAGCCATTTTGACATGGAATAGTTGTGTCAACACAGGTGTTACCAATGATACTAATGGTCAAACAGAGTTAGGGTGCAGCTGTGGTGCATTTTGGCTCGCTGGAAAGGCTCTGCTGCACTAAATGGAACAGAACCTATGTCTCAGATGAGTTCATAAAATGACATGACTAACTTTGAAACACTGAGGGAGATGAATCAATCTCTATCTCTACCTCTGCTAGGGGTGCAGGGGCATGTTCAGGGTGGCCTCAGTGCATCATCAACCCACCTTTTAGGACTGCCCATAAAAAATCCTGGACTGAAAACTGGTGAAAAACTGTTAACCTCTAACTCCACATCTCAGTAATATATCATTCAGGAACTACTTTCCAACATATTTAATGTATTTTGACAGAAATCTCAGAATTGTGTTTACACAGTCTTTAATGTCATTAGTAACACCTGTGCTTTTTCTACTGTGACAGATAAAATGTCTGCTGTGAAAGACGCCTATGCAAATAAAACCACAATCTGAATCGGGCCAATAATTTGAATGTGACACAGCCAAGTGTTTTTTTTCACAGCCTACCACAGTAGAGCTTTTTAAGTAATAGTGCTTAAACTGTTAGAGCTATCTGTTTAACCTTAATGACCAACGGAGAGAGCATGAAAACATGAATGGAATATAAAGGCATTTACTTTCATTATGTTGACAAAGAAAAAAAATGCACTTTTTCAGGTGTACACAAGACATTATCTAAGGGGTTAAGTTTTTTTTTTAATACAGAACAAGCAAAACAAAAATCAAGCACAGATTTTAGACAGATGCCATAACAAACGTAAATACATTTTGCGAGCTTATTTAGTGACTCTTTCAAGGACAAAAACTTAGTAATCATGCCATTTCATGGTTGCAACTTTTTAACATTTAATTAAAATAAGTTTTTTTCTTTTTTAAACACGTTGCAAAATTTCAGATGAGGGAGAACATTTGAAAACTTCCAACATTTTAAAGTTAAGACTGAAAACATTAATTATTAATAAAATAAGCAAAACATTTTATTCCTCCTTGGCAACTGCACCTTTCGATACAATAAAGTCCAAATAAATAGTGACAGCTATCACTTTTTTTTTTTTTTTTTTTTTTTTTTTTAATTTTGATGAGATGGAGGCCAAATTTTGTGAACTGATCTGTCAAACCAGTGGTGATATTGTGCAACCTCTGCTGCTTCTACACAGCAAGTCAAACTGTTCCCTTTATTTTATTTTATTTTACTTGTTTTTCTTGGTACTGTTTGCACTGAGTTCACTGGGACGTCATTGAGAGAGAGAGATGGTCACTCCAATTGTCATACTAACTACATAACATTGATCCTAGACTAGACTAGACATTAGCCCTCATTCATAAACTTTCTTAAATCTAGTATTGAGCATTTGATCATTCTACCACTGAACTCAATAAAAAAGATCTTTCTCGTGCTCTGTGACATTTTTGATTATACTGAGGTCTTAAAATATATTAAATTATGAATTTTGCAACACTGGTGCAACATCTGCTCATTTAGATGTGCAGCCACTAGATGGTTAAAAAAAAAAATACTTGGAGAGGTTTGCACATTTCCCTCTCGGTGCTCAAATCTGTATTAGTTTGCTAGAAGGTTGTGTGATGAGCTGTCTAATAATCAGACAGTGAGGTCTGAGAGCTCCCAAGTGGTTTCATCGCCTCAGTCTCTAAGCAGTAAATAGTCTTTGATAGTCTCTGGTAAAGGAAGCTCTTTTACAGCAGTGGGCAGGAACTGGACTCCGAGACTCTGCCGGACAGCACAGCGTGCCAAGGAGCGAAGCGTGGGAGCCTGAGCCACCATGTTGGTCAGCCTCGCCAGCAGCTGGGGATCCTTACTCAGCTCCCTGGGAAGGGTGCCGTCAGCCCGTCGTATCTCAAACCTCCCTGCTGCCCGGCACAGCAGCTCTAGACACTCCTCCTCCTGTTCAGTGCCCAGGCCCCGGGCCAACAGGGCCACCAGTCGGGATATAGGGGTCTGGCCCTTTAAGTTGGTCACGTGGACCTGGGCTCCATAGTCTAATAGCACTTTGACACTCTCCAGGTTGCCCTTCATTGCTGCCCAACTCAACGGCGTGTCATTGTTGTAGTCCCGGGCATTTGGACAGGCCCCGCTCTCCAGCAGGGCCCTCACACACTCTGGGTTATCTTTGAAGGCGGCCCAGTGAAGCGGGGTGTCCTTGTTGCCGTCCAGGGCGTTTGGCTGGGCCCCATACTCCAACAACAGCTCCACACAGCTCTCATCCTTCTCTGCTGCATAGTGCAGTGCCGTGCGGTTATATCCATCTAGAGCATTCACCTAACGAGGAAATATAATGTCATCAGCAATAGTATGCTACGAATTTAACAACACTTCGGCCGATATTTTAATCGTGCAAGCACAAAATAATCAGTCTTGGGCATTAGAACTCTGCACCTGCTGTTTTGGTTCAAGTATGGACAGCAGCACAAAGTGCAAAGGGCTGGGAGGTGGAATATAGATCAGAGGGTGCGGTAATTAGGTACCAAAATACCACACAGACCTGCAACGCAAATTTCAAGGTCAGGAAAATATCAGACCAGCTTGCACCACCTCGAAAACAAAGCACTACAATTAGAGGCTTCGCCCAAATTACAAAAGACATTGTTTATTTATTTTGTATTTTGGCCTTCATTGGATAGTCAATAACGAAGACATAGACAGGAAAAGAGGAAAGAGAGAAAAGGTACAATGTGCCACAAATGTCCCCGGCCTGAATCAAACCAGAAATATTGCGGTTATGTAGCATACACTCTAACTCATACCAGAACACTATGCGGTTTAATTTTTTTTTTTTAATGAATTTCTCAATGATCACCACAAACTCAACTCAAAAGATAGACATTTTTATATCTGGACAACTTTAACCAAATCTGTAAGGCTAGAGGTAAATGACAAAATTATCATTATTACATCATTATTACAGTTAGTATTATGAGAATTAATTCATAAGCCCAAATTTTTGCTTGTGGCAAGCTTAAGTAATAGTGCTAAATCCTGGACACACAAAATAATGTTTCTTTCTGCACACAATGCTGGTACAGAAAAAGTCACTGAACACACCTTGAGGACCAGTTGCAGAGATTCCCACAGATTGACAATGTAACTGGTGTGGGTATTATGTTTTATATTTTATTTAAATACATGACACTGTTTCTAGTAGGTTATTACTCATGTCACCACTGTAATTCTCTACCTTGTTTTAGAGTTTACCGAAACTACTTTAATCTGCTCACCTACAAGCATCATGATAAGTGTGATGGATTACTACAAGCAAGCTTCAACTCTCTGCAGGCTGACTTTGATATTATACAGTGCAAGGTAATTAAATCTTGCAAGTATGCTATGGGAAATGGTTCAGCATGTAGAAGTCTTCTGTGACGTACCTCTGCCCCCTTCTCCAGCAGCAGCTCCACACAGTCAGCATCAGCCACCATACAGGCGCAGTGCAGGGGCTTAAGTGTGCCATGCATCCGGTTCACATCAGCTCCCTGAGGCATAAAGGAAACAATGATGTCAATATGAGAGATGACACTAGGAAACTGGATTTCTTTGAAGTTGGACAGGAAGATGAGCTGTCCTACCTTACGAATGAGGTCCTCCACATTGTCGTGTGGGAATGAGCGGATGGCTGCGATGGTGCGGATGAGCCGCTCAGACAAGGAGTATTTACTTTGAATGCTTTGCATGATGTACCACATAGTAGAGCTCATGTGTAACTGAGGACCATGGCACCCGGGCAAGGGTGACACAACAGCACACTGAAACACAGTTTAAGAAGTCAGGAGTTAAAAGCTGTAAAAAAGCAATGAGATGAGATGAGCCTTGAAGAAACAAACCAGAATAAAATAAATGACAGATCTAGAGAGTCCGTTGGGTGTTTTTTAGCTGTTTTGGGTGATTAGACTTTTTTTGCTGTTATGATGACTTCATTATTACATACTGTCTGTAACTTTGAACATAGAAAGTTTGTTTGATGACTGTAGACAAGACAAGTTAGAGTTAGTTAATATCTATTTTGATTTGGTAATTTGTTATTATAATGAAGTTTTTTATTTTGAATACACAGAATGTAAAATTGACATGAATCATGATTTTGAAAAAAATAACTTGCTTATCGACTTTAGATTAAAATTTCAAACAATTGTATGATACCTATCATTAATAACTGTTTTAGACGTAAAACTGAAGAAGGAACACGGTAACGGTAATAGCCATTTAAAAGACGAGACAATATAAAGCAATTAAAAAATAAAAAAATAATACATCAAAATAATTGAGAGATTGAGATTCAATGATAAAAATAAGTAAGACAGAAATAAACAAATAATAACATAAAAAATAAGTAGAAAATACACAAACATCTACATATAACCCATACACATTCAGACACAACACAAAAGCAAATCTATAAAAATGTCTTTATGTCTTGGCCACGAGGCTTTAACAGATACAAGTACAGTTACTGCTACTTATTTATCTTCTTTCAGTTCAGTTTTATATAGATTTGATTGTTCAGTTTCTTTCCTGTAACACTCACACACATATATAGACACACACAGGTGCGAGGCACATGTGTGCAAATGTTGTATGTCTTGCATGTTTTAGTTTGCTGTCCTACACTGAGAGTACATTGTCTTTTCATTTGTTTGGCTTGTTTTGATTGAGTAATTATTTTTGTGGGGTGGAGGGAAGACATGAGGCTGTAAAGTGTATTGTCATGTCTACATACTGGTTACAGTAATAGCACACTCTTTGAAAACAGACGTTGAAAAATAATAATAACCGCTTTTAACAGCAAATAAACAAACATTTAACAAATTAATCTAAGGCAATTTCAGCGTTGAAGCCACAGCGTGCAGTCTAGATAGTGTGTGCTTGTTATTCTGCTGTTACTGCTTAATGGCAGTCGCCTGAGAGTTGGCTGTCAGCTGTCTATGTATGCTAACTAAACGTAAACAAATGACAGCAGCGTTAGCTCACTTAACAAGCTGCACAACAAAAGAAAACACCGTCTGTAACAGTGATTAACGCCCCACGTCGAGCGACAACTTAAAAAATAACAGATTATTGCAAACACGAGAGCTACTCTGGGTGCAGGCAGACGCTGACAGGCTGTTTTAGGGGGGGAAAAAATCAAATCTTGATCTAGATCTTCACCGGCTGCTGGCTAACAAGAGCTAGCTATGATGCTAACGTTAGCGTCGGGATAGGAGGAAGAATCGACACTCGTAGGCGTAAAAAAATCTAATGACATTTATCTAAAACACAGGCTGAAACGTTGGTTGCATCAAACATCGATAAATTGGGGGTGCTAACGTGAAAACGTACCGTTTGTGGTCCACGGTGTGAAGGTCTGACAGGTTACCGTTTTCAGTGTTTGCTGCTCGGCTTGACATAAACACTGCACGTCACCGCTCAGGGCCACGCCCTCCGCCTCGAGCCCCTGATCCCTGTATTTAAACGTGACCGAGCCGGCCAACAGTCGCGTTAGCCTGCGTTAACTTCAGATTAATTGATATTTGCGTTAATTGCCGGCGTCCTGGTTGGTTTTTACGGCGTCCGACAGGGACGACACGTCTTTGCCAAGCGCTCTTACGTTCCCAATATAGATATTTAACGGCAGCAGCTCCACAGGCGTCCGCCGACATGCCACGGATGCCTTCAGCTCATGACCATGTTAAGGTAAGAGGCTGAACAAGTGGCTGCAGAGAGCACGGAGCACTGACAGCTCAGACAGCCTCTGGTGGACAGCCAAGCCACAATCACATCATGAATATTAATGTTAATTGAGTTCTTGTAAAGTGTTGTCATAAGAAATGAATCAAGCTATAACTTTATGAAGGGTTACGTGAGGTTACGTTGAAGCAGGGCCGGCCCTAGACTTTTGGTGGCCCCACTCCCAGTCAACAAACACACACCACACCGCTGATAACAGAATAAACCAGAGTGATAGTAATAATATATATATATATATATATATATATATATATATATATATATATATATATATATATATACACACACACACACACACACACCTGTATATTTCACATAAATTTCTCTGTTTTTGATAACTGAATCTGTTTTTTTTGTTGTTTTTTTTCACCTGTTCAAATGACATTAAGGCTTAAATTTAGACTGTGAATCCTGCAGGATCATTTTATCCAACAAAGTAGATGTTATTAGACTAGAAGGTTTCCTAGCCTAGCCTAACCTAACGGTTTTCTACCTGCAGCCTCTGGGTTGCCAGATTTTGCTACATCCCTTTGTTTCATGTGATAAAAAAAAACAAACATCATGTGGTCTGGGAACATTGGTTGGACAAAATCAACCAAAAACTGTTAGGATACTGTATGGATTTTTTAAAAAAAAACATTTTTCTGACATTATACAGTTTACATACAGTCTGTCTTTGATTTTATGGTCCCCCTAGTGCATATAGGTGTCTGCGCAGACCTAAAACTACTAAAACCATTTGTGTCTGTATGACTGAACCCAACCAAATTCTTGCTTCATTTTATCCTTTATAGACATAATGACCACCAGACTGTAGCTCTGAGAAATCTCTCCAGTTACATTTGAAAAGGAGACCATTAGGAGTCCACCCTAGCTTGAAGCGTTACTTAACAGAGGGACTCAAACCCCACCCGAAACCTGATATTTACACCGGACCTGTCGGGTGTTGGGGTGTGTGTGTGAGCTAAAAAGAGCTTTGAATTTGAAAAGCCTGGATCAGTTTCTTTTAATGCCTCAATCCTAAAACAAAAAATAAAACTGTATAAAAAAAAGAGAAAGAAACACTGCAACGCACACATCTGTTGACGTGTGTGCAAAACACAAAGATGGCAGAAAGAAATGCGAGACTCGAAAGCCAAATCAAAATAATTTATTTTTGGTGACATTTCATACAGTTCTAGGATTGTGTCTCAAACACTTGCTTGATCCATTACTATATTTCCTTTTTGCCACCCCAACCCAAATTAACAGAAAATAACCCAAACATATGGAAGAGGGGGGGAGGGTTCCTGTAGGGATTTGCAAGCCTGTCAACATCAACCATATGCTTCTAAAATGATTTCACATTACTCATGAGTAAGATTCTTTTTAAAAACAAGTTAGTGCATTTATTTAATTATACTAAACCACTAGCTGCTCATACTCATTAATGATAAAGAAATAACAGGCCCAGTGATTGGTTACTCGTTTACTGCATTACTAAACCCAAAGTCAATGCATCAAGTATATATATATATTTTTTTTTCCGCTCAGCTGACATCTCGGAACAGTATATAAATGTCATATGCGTGATTTTATTTTGCCAATGCGATTTCACACAACTTTGGGGAAACCAGCCTACCAAGATTGGGAGAAAAGCGTTGTGCATCAGAATTAAAATAAATAAACTTTTTAAAAAGCAAAATACATACAGTGAGTCAAACTTCAAATTCTAAGTCAACCTGTTTGTTTTTTTTCCAAAAATTAAAAAAAACAAAACAAAAAAAAAAAAAAACAAAGAAATAAAAACAAACCAGCAAACTCACCCTAAAAAGCACAAAACAACCTGGTGGATACCTGCTGTCCAACAAAACAAAAAAACAAACAAAACAAAAAAAATCCTCCCTCGGTAAATTCAGTACTAGAACAATTACATTCTCCCACACACATTTCTAGTGAAGGGTTATTACAATATAGCATAGGCAACTAACACCTCTACAGCTTCTTCAAAAATCCAGTTTCACTGGGCCAAAAGTTCCCCCAACACTACATTATTTAGCAGACCTCGTCAATAAAAATCAAAACTTTTTACCGTAGCACACTATCGTAGGCAGCTGGCACATAGCACGTGAAAATGTTCCAATTCTTCCTTTATACCCACGACTTGGCTGCCAAATATTAATGTAGCTATAATCCTTAGCTAACAGCACTCCTCAGTCTATTTTTTTTGACACTATGCCATAGTTAAGAACAATTCACAGATATAAGCTTAACCTGGATATCCTGTGATGATGTAGAAAAGCCAAACCTCACCTAAAAACCATCAGGCGCGCTGAACAGTCAGATCTTACCATTAACCTAATTTTTTTTCTCTCTCGGAAAAAACGTCAACCTGCTACACCCAAACAAACATGTAAACAGAGAACCTGACTGATTATCAACATGACAAAAATGTTCTGAATCCATCAGAGCGTGGAGAGACCCCCGAAACGGTTCAGATAGATAGAGATAAAAACTTAACATGAAAAAACTTTGGACCAGGCTAGCAGGCTCACCTTGGCTAACAGGCCGGCGAGCACCCCCCAAAGTGGATTTTTCGGCGTCAAACAAAACCACACATCTGACTGCGGCGTACGTCAACGGTTTCTGATATCCGACTGATACGATTTTTAAGCCAATTGGATGAACCAGGATCAATAAAAAGAAAAAAAAAAATACCACCATAGAACATATTTCATTAATATACATTAGAGGACCACATCGTCCAGTTTCAGGACAATGATTTCCAAATCTCTGATGTAAAAATCAAAAATCATCCATTTCATAACATTAGTGCGACAGCACACTGTAGCACTTCAATCATTTTGCTTAACAATCAATGCATACACAGACTTCAGTCAACCCTTCAGTCATACTTTGCAAATCTAAGCACACAAGAAAAAAAAACTGATGTCTCATTGCGTGTTAGTGATATCTTTGTATATGTACATGACATATATGCATGTTCTTTTCTTCTTAGTGCATATTGTTCTTGCAGACATCTATTTGTTAAAAGAAAAAAAAGAAAAAGAAAAAAAAAAAAAAGGTAGAGGGCCATTTACGTGGCCCAGCATCCCACCTCTCCCTAGCAGAGCATAAATGAGGCGTCCTCCAGATAAATCGCACTTAAAATTCTTTTTAAGCATAATGTGCTGGAGCCCAAACAAAACAAAAGATTTTTGTTTCCTTTTCAAATCACTCAAAAGTTCTTCAGGTGTCATTTTGCCCATTAGTCCTGGAAGTCCCGGTCTTAATGTCATTTTAAAAGCTTTTCTTTGGACAAGTTCCAGGGTGGGGGAGGTGGCTACCATAATGTTGTTGCTTTTATGTTATTTTTATATAATTATATATATCCATGTATATATTCATACATCTTTTTTTTCTATTCAAATCAAAGTTTTTACTTTGGCGATACTGGTGGGATATTCTGCTCTTTGCCAGTGTGCCTGTAGCCTCCCTGGGGGGAGCTGCGTCGAGCTGGAGGAGGGCGCCTCTGCTCCCGAAACTTGAGGCCCCCGGAGCCTCTGGGGCCGTTGCTGCGATAGTAGCCTTGAGAGTCACGTTCACGCGGTGGCCGGCTCTCCTTGCATTCCCATCCCCCCTCCCTGTCGTGGCTTTTCTCTTGCTTGTCTCCAGGACCGCTGCTAGAGCCCGACTCCTCAGCCTTGTTCACGCGCAACTCGCGTAGTGGCTGGCCTGACGCGGTGCCCGTGGAAGCTGGAGCAGGGGCCGCAGGGGGAGGGTCCTTGGGTGGCCGTTGGCACACCTCGGCGTAGCTGAGCTTACGGGGCTCCTAAATCGAGGCGGGAGGGGGAAAAGCAGTTTTAAAACATGCAACAGATCATTTATGCATTCTTTGTCATGATTCCTTTTGTCAAACCCTCAGATCTCATAATCTGAACGCTCATCGGGGTAGGAGTGAACGTTCTGGACATTTGGGGGGAAAGGAGAGAGAGAGAGAAAGACAGAAACACTCAAGGAGAGAGAGAGATGGGTAGAAGAAGAGGGAGAGATCCAAAGCCAGTCAGTCCACTACCTCACTTCCCTCTATGCGCAAAAGATCTCATCATCGGGTGTAGCCTACTGTTACAAAGAACCAGATTCTCACCTGTGCATGGGTGGGATTAGTGGCTGTAGACGGGGCCGGCGTGCTGGGTGTGGCTGGCGTGGAGGCAGCAGAGGGCTGAGGCCTGGAGCTAGGCACGGGCTGTGTGGAGGAGGGCGGGTTCACGGTAGTTTGAACAGGTGCGCGTGGAGTCACTTTTGGAGTTGGAGCTGGCGGCTCTGCCCGTTCGACCCTCTTCTCCTGACGAGTGATACTGTCAGAACAAGGACACACTCTAGTTAGGACCTTCAAGGTGTTTGTCTCAAATGACATTTTAATCCAAAGTATTTGGTACTTTGATTCATACCCAGGAGCTGAGGGTCCGAGTGGTTGTGTTGCAGATTTCGCTGCTGCCAGGGTGGGACTTGAGACGGCCACAGCCTCCTCTGGGACTGGGGCTTGCCCTGAACCTGGACTCACAGTGGCTTCTTTATTGGCTTGTTCAGTCTATAAAAATCAAGGATGAAAATTTAAGCGTGCACATTACACCTCGCAGTTTTATTAAGAGTTTAACAAACTGTTAACATTTTAATTTCTTTGTACCTTGTCCCTGTACAAGCCACGTACAACATCTGACATTCGGTTTTCTAGCACTGGCTCTCCCTGTGTGCTGACCACGCAGCCAGGAAGAGGTGGGAAATTTGTAGCAGCCAAATCAAACTTGGGTGGCGAAACCTTGACCTCTGCAAGCGGCACCGGCCTCTGAGAAAGGAAAATGAAACGGAGCCGATCAACAGAAAGATCACAAGACGTTTCCTGTTTTAAATATCACACTTAAAAAAAAAAAAAAAAAAGGCAAACGAACGTCGCTTTTATTTACCGCAATCCGGTCGTCTTCTCGCCTCCTCCGTGTTCCTCTGTAGGTTGTGCTCCGTCTGAAATGCAAATAAACGATCACTCAGGTGAGTCACCGATCAAGACGACAGGCCCGTGAGCTACGAAATCACACACGTTAAGAGGTCTACCTTCCACGTCCGGCCACACTGCTGTCATCACTGGGGTCCAAAGACGAGGAAGAGGAGGAGAGATGTGAGAACGTCGAGCTCAGGTCGGAGGTTGTCTGGACTGGGTTAGTGGTGGCAGCGGCAGGAGTGGGCGGCTGCGGGCTGCGCAGTGCAGTCAGACTCTCCAAAGGGACAGGAGTTATAGACGCCGTGGTCACCTCGCTTGTCCTCACCTGGGGCTTCACGTGGTTTCTGTTGCAGAGGGGTAAAAAGGCAAAGATGAGCAAGTTGAAAACACTTGTAAAGACATACTGGTGACCAGTGCTTCCTGTAGACCTTTTTGCGGGAGTAATTTTGGACTATGAGATTGATGTTACGCTGACCATCTTTTATACCGATTTCCTGCTTTGAAAGGCAGCTTGATATCATGAAAATCATCTCTGTGAACAGGCTGTCACCTTTGTCAAAGTTGCTACAGTTACACAAATCCAATTTAATGTGTTAGACCACATGCTGGTCCTCCAAGCAGAGCTTGTGTGTGGATATAAATGCTATTACATACAGAAAACCGCACAGTAATCGCAGTGGTTAGTGTTACAGTCAGGAATAAGTCTGTATTAATAAACATTTGTTAATCCACAATCTTCAGATAATCCAAAAGATTTCAAAGGAAACACTGGTGGCACCAGTTTGCAGGAGGAATAAAGACAGCGTGCGGTGTCTTCGGGATAAACGTGTACACATGCAGGACTGTGTTTGCGCTCATGATTGGTTGAAGCGTTTGACACTTGAGTGTCAACATACTGCACGTTTGGCAATCTGCAACCAACCATAAAGTCAATGAGAAGAGCTGACAACGCCCAGTAGTAGTCCAGCCGAGGGCTACTAACGTGTGAATGCACCGCAAATAAAGCTGTGAGATGTGTATGGTTTGCCTGGCGGCGTGTGATTCACGTGGACTGCGTCGACCCTCAGATCTCATAATCTGAACGCTCATCGGGATGAGAGCGAAGCACTCGACTTTGGAAGGGGAGGACAGAGAGAGGAGAGGAAAGAAGAGATGAAGATGAAGAGAAAGAGAGAACCAAAGCTGGTTACTCCACTCTCTGTTTCCCTCTATGCGCATCTTGATCTCATCACTGGGTCTGACTTGGGAAGAGTCCAGTGAGATACTTCTTTAAGCTGCTTTTTTTTTTTAAAGGGTATAAATAGTGTAACAAACTTGCAAAGTTGTCATTTCTTTGCAAAAGATTTAACACGTACGGATTAAAACTTGACAGCTGGCTGACCTAGCTCAAATCTCAAGTGTCAGCGTTTCTTTGTCGAAGCGTATAACACACGGACGATCACTGACGAAAGAAAGCAGCAGTAAAACAAAGAACCAAAACGATGGGGGCAAATAAAATGGGTTGTTAGTCGTGATTGGGAGAAACGGTTACAATGTAATAATGTCAAAGCAGAGAGGATGTTTGGGAGCCAAGGTGACCATAACTGGAATAAGCCAGTCGTTCAGAATCAGATAGCAGCTGCTGCCGCCGCCATGTAGCCGACATTTATCAAATGGCATGACAAATCCAGGATGTCTATTGCCTGGCATTGGACATTTATCACACTTGACGAAAAGGATTGCGACTATACAAATCTGACTCGCACGGGGGAGGCGAGGGCCCCTCCGTTATGGATTTAGTCATTTGGCTGCTGCAGTATGGTAAGTGATGAGGGTAGCGATGAAGCTTATTGTGCAGTATAATAGGTACCTGAAGGCATTTATTACATTCTTTCTTGAATAGAGGGGGACACTGTGGGGACAGTAAGAAGACAGGGAGTGAAGAACAAATTCCCCGTTGAGGTCACATGATGTTTAGACAGAATTTTGCAGCAGATGATCTGATATTCACCAAGTGCTAAAACATTACAAGTAGAATACGTTTATGCAAATACCAGACTGAGATACCACAAAGAAAAGTAACAAACAAAGTCCTTACCGGTTTCTGTTGAACGGGCGAGTGATGTTAAGAGAGTTGGAAGCAGTTTTGTAGTGTCCAGCAGAGCCAAATCCATTCACAAAGCTACTGTTGGGGAACGGTGCCTGAACAAAGAAAAGGAAATAATCAACGCGACAGTTTGTGAAGTCATTTATGTCGCAGGTATGACCTGAACATAAACGTACTGCGTTTCCTGCGTGCGTTTGAACCAACTGTTTAGAAAAAGCTGAATATTTTGACTAACTCATTATGCAAACGGTCGGCGATCTGTCTGCATTGACAATTCAAATCACAAGACGGGGAGGAGGGAGAGACTCATTTGAATTCACCTGGTGCATTTCTCTTTAGACGTCATAAACTAGGTGGCAGTGACGAATGACTAAGGCCACATTCAGACGCTGTGGTGAGTCACTGCGGGGCTATCAGGGGGTGTGTGGAGGTGAGGGGTGGCTGCCGGGGGAGTGTCCATCTGTGCTGAAGTTAACCTCTGTCAAACATTCAGGAATCGTCTTTTTATGCTGCTGATTATCCGGCTTTATCGCTCACTCTCCACCACAAATAAATGTCGACCCTCAGATCTCATAATCTGAACGCTCATCGGAATGAGAGCGAAGCACTTGACTTTGGAAGGGGAGGACAGAGAGAGGAGAGGAAAGAGGAGATGAGGGTGAAGAGGAGAAAGAGAGAACCAAAGCCAGTTACTCCACTCTCTGTTTCCCTCTATGCGCATCTTGATCTCATCACTGGGTCTGACTTGGGAAGAGTCCACGCTGTTTTTTGTTTTTAGGGCGAAACACTGCAGTGTTATCAGGAAATTATTTTATTTCGCTGATTAGCCGGCTTAATTAATGCTCCTTCACCCTCATTCACTGTCTATGAGAATGTAAGAAGACCGAGAGGAGGCCAAAGCTCATTTTCTACCTCGGACATAAACCAAATTAAACATCTTCGTGTCTCTTATTCTGAAGCATAAATTGTGAGCCACAGATTTAGAAGCTGGGTTCATGAAATGAACGAAGCCAGAACACAACAACAGGTAGAGCATCATAGTTTAGTCCATGAATCCACCTGGATAGTCTCAGTTTCTGTGACATTTCAGGCTGACTGTAGAGTGTCTGATGGCGGCAGCACCGGATCCTCTCTGAATGTACCCTGAGTAATTGTGCTAATTTTTCCCCCCTTACACTACAGGGGACAACACCTACAGCAGGTGCACAACTTGTAGCTTTCAGTTTTAATCATTTGCGTCACATTTGATGCAGTTAACTCTGATGACACACGACAAACAAAATCCGCCCCAACTGTACACGGAGGATGGATTTCAGAGGAGTTACATTGTGACTTGTCTCATAGCAGCAAAAGTGCAGAGTGTGTCTCACCAGAGGAGTCTCAAAATATGGTGTCGGCGAAGGCGTCCAGGTTGGGGGTACGATGCCGTAGACTGGGTACTGCTGCTGGGGGTAGACGTGCTGCATGTAGAGTGGAGAGCTGTACTGGGACTGGCTCTGGGACTGCTGAGCGTACAGGCTGCTGTCCATGCTACGGTAGCCATTCTTTGCAAAGAATGTGTTGATGGCCTTTATTCTGGCCTGTCCGCGTGAAAAAGCAGGAAAAGAGCAAAGAGTGAAACGACTGCAGAACAGCTTCACGGGGAAAACGGCTTTTCCAAAGTGACGAGTTTTTTTTTTTTTTTTTAAATGAACTCACCATGATGGGTTTTCCCTGAAATGTTTTTACTTCCTCTCTCAAGTACTTGTATGCCTGTGTGAGGGGGGGGAACAGAAACGAGGATCAATAAGGCGCTTCGTGATGCAGCATTTCAGCTCAACGTCAAGAAAAGTGCACTTCGACTTGTATTACCTGCTGAGCGTCCGTGTCTGATTGGAATGTGATGTACCAGTTGTTGTTGTGTGCAAACTCGACACTTATCACCTTTGGACAGTTGTCGTTTTTGAACAGTGACTCAACTTCCTGTGGAGGAGATTGAAAGGATCACTTCGGGTAAACTACAATGCAAAGACCTGCAGGATGTATTGACGAGTGCATGCAGACGTTAGCGTTACCTCGACAGGTGTGGTTTCAGGCACCTCCCTCAGGATGATAATGCACCGCTTGTGATTTGGACGCACCTTCTCCCCTTTCTCATCCACTTGTACCATCGGGGAGGCTGAGGGTGATTGAAGGGATTTACATTTAGACGCAAGCGCATACGTATGCACACGTAAGATCGAACTTCTTAAAAACTTTCCACTTACATCTCAACACATCCAGGATGAGCTCCATGTCAGTGGTGAGGACTTTGATGCCCTCCATGCTGGCTATAGTCCAAATAGGGACAAACTGGTCGCTGTCCATCTGCGACATCAGATATAAATCCTTCGAGAGGTTTTCTCTGAATCACAGAAGAAGAAAAGACAAATCCATGCAGATTAGATTCTCTTGACTTGGAAAACGACGAGTCCAAGCTCGTGAGGTGCGTTGAGTGTTTCTCTCTTACCTGGAGAAATAAAACTCCAGCTCTTTCTTCAGAGACTCTCGTAGATTCTCAGAGGAGATCGGCTGTTCGTCAGTTTTGGAGTCCACTGAGAAGAAAAACAAAATGTCAGCGCTGCGAAAGGTGACAACATAATTGTATTTTGTTTGTGTGTGTGACTTCGGGCCAGCTCGAGCTCACAGCGGCCATCAAAAATATAAAATAAAAGCCGCGTATTCTCGACAGAGCACAGCGGAGACCCGCTTCTGGGGCGCTTCAGTGACCGATGACCTCAGTAATACACGTGATTGAATTTACAAAAACAGCAAAAAATTCGGCATGTAGAAACTTTGTAAAGATAAATGTTGCCGCAGTTGAGGCCATGTTACTATAGTACATACGATTATCATGATTGTGTGGCAGTGACGTTGTGCTATCTCGTTGTGTGGTCTCCTTGAGCATGACTACTGTGTCAGCCGCTTCATTACCTTTTGATAACTAATGTACGCAACTCCAATCTAGACAAAGCAAGCGTGTTGGAAAGCGATTTTTTAATTACTACCCGCTAATTGTCTGGGCCCTTATTCTCAAAAACACAGGTTCAAACATATGTCAATAACAGGAGGACAAACTAACACGAGACATAACTACTTTGTATTTTATTCCAGTTTTAACACGTCTTTGAAAACATACCTACACATTACAAAATAAGTAAATGAACCAATGGCCTAAGACCGTAGACCTCTCTCGTCCGCCCCCCAAAAATATCTCTCCAATAATATGGATGAGCCAACGGCGCTAACTAGTCTACAGAGAGAGTATCCGGAGTGCAGCATCACAGGGACGGGGCTGAATGAACTCACTCTGGGCTGACTTTCAACTTGCGAGAGCAAACAACGGCAAAGGACCACAGGCCGGAGTCCGACCCGGGGTCACTGCAGGAAGGACTCAGCCCTTCATATGTGGGTAGCTCACTCTACCAGCTGAGCCAGCAGGCCGACCCTATTTATGAACATTTTTCTCATCCACCATGTAGATTATGAGCAAGTGTAACAAGTGAATTTCCCCAGTGTGGGATCAATAAAGTTGCTTATTTTAAAAGTGTTTTGTGAGTAAACTGGAAACAACAATGACTAATGACCAAACTTCATCATTTAAGTGATGAAAGAGAACGAATCTATAGTTCTGCAGAGACGACTGTGCACGTGATGCGACGCGACTGACCTGAGGTCCCTGTGGTGGACTCAGCGGGGGAAAATCCCAACTCAGGAGGGTCCATTCCATTTACTGCTATCTCAGCTGTTGCTGTGGAGCTGCTGTCATCCAGGGCCGTGAATCCCACAGTGTACTGCTTGCACCCAGCGGATGAAGGCTCAGAATAACCTGCGGACAAGGTGAAGAGTTTCGTTCAGAAAGGGCTGCGTCACTCCCCCGTCTCCCTCTGGAAGTCCACGTGTGTCCCAGAGTTTGCAAATTAAAGTTTAGACGTACACAGACGTCAAAGAAAGGATTAAAAATCAGCTAAATGAAGTGTCTTACGTCATAATTTATCAGCCAGACATGGAGTTCAATGACAGGTTTCTGTAAACGAGTTAGTTGGAGGATTTTTAATTGGGCTGATGACAGTGTGTCTCACCTTCACTGATGTCTGAGGGGGGCCAATGAGGGCTGTTGGGAACAGCCTCGCTGGAGGCCACAGGCATCTCCTGCCACACCTTGGCATTTGGGTTCAAACCGGCGCCCTTAGAGGTGACCTTCAAAGCAGAAACAGCACCATCAGACGAGTTCATCACAGTGCATCATTTAAAAAAAAAGAAAGCAGAATGACATTTTTGAATTTTAGCCAAGTCAAACATTTCAAACTGATTCAAAGACGGACAACAGTTTGCATGTAAAGTCGTCAATTATCCAAATCAGACCGCTGCAGTTTGACGGTTTATTTATAGACAGGCAGATTTGAATGTGACTGATGGGTTTCATCTGCAATTGAGACGCGCGCGGTGCTGAGTATCATGTATTCAATATTCTCGCTGATTCACCTTAGACTTGCCGTCTCATCTCTGCTTGGCATTGCACTCGTTCCCAGACTATTGTCAAAATCTGAGCCGCTCAAACTAATCTGAACAGATTTAAAACATCCCGCAGTAAACTATGTTTTATAACCGTGCAGCCAAGCCACCGACGCTCATTAATTTAACGACAACACAGCGAGTTACTGAGCACTGAGCACTACGCATCTTTAATGCATTAAATGAACCTAATAGCTGTTTAATATAAGACCCAATAGCCTGAGGAAATCCACGACCATCAAATTAGAAATCTTAAGGGAACATGATAACTTAATGTAATTACCGCAAAAGGAGTAACACAAACTATAAAACACTAGAGTCTAACAGGCAAAGAAAACGCTCCAGATAATTCACAGAATTTCAACTTGACTACCAACGACGGACAAATACTGAGTTTAAAACTGTACCTTGCGTTGTTTGAGTAAAGATTACACCTGAACTTTGTGTGTGACGGCATCAACCTGCGTACAAAGCCCAGGCGGCGGCCATAAACCGCACAAATTTAACGAGGAATTCAACCATGGTCTCGAAACAACGTCCCCGTGGAGGACAGAGAGCATGCAGGTTACGAGCCAAGCCTCGCCGCACCTGCTGATTTCACTAATTACTTGAACCTCGCATCGGAGACGAGCACTACCTGAAATCACCTGGTGCAAGCTTAGGCAGGAACACCTGCATACCATCGGGCCTCCATGGCATCAAATTGGAAACCAGAGACGTACAATGAAATGTGCCACACAGGGCCTCATGATCCTCCTGTCCACAAAAGAAACCATTATCCCCCGAGGAGGAGAATGATTAGAAAAGCTCCGTGTGGCCCACAAAGTCTGATAAAAACAACAAACTAACGCGACATTCTGAGCACTTTTTCGTGCCACTTTCACCAACATATTTAGATGTTCGGCGCACGTTAATCCGGATCCGTGGATCCGACTGCGCGTATCAAAAAAGGGCTGTGAACTGGCAGGAGAGCTCCTGACCCTGCGAATATATCCGTGGCCAAGAATAGATCACATACTGTACATATTAAGGCATACAGACAGTGATGTGACCAACTAACCGACCCGTGGATTGTACTTTTAATCACAGAGGACAGGGCGGGACACTTGTACACCAACTTGGACAGCTTCTTCTTCTGACATTGTCACTTGCCACCTGGCTAATAGATCCACCTCTTCTCCTCCTTCTTCTTAACAAAAGCACTCGGCCTGACAAGTACAGCTGCCAGTCACAATCTCCCTCCAGACATGCCTGGATGTGCCACACGGTGCTTAAAAAAAAAAAAAAAAGGCCTCGGCGTCATTTAAAAAAAACGAACATTCACGCACCGTGCAAACTTGACACATGGTTACAGTGCACGCTTTCTGTGTTACAGGCCGTGGCGAGCCAAGTTATGTCAGCTGACTGCGCTGCGCAGCGCAGGCCAGGTATTTGCAACGCATGTCACCGCTGCTAGCTCGCTCGGCTAGCACTACTAGCACGATTAGCTAACAGATAACGTTACTGGATGTTCACCCATCGTCCGACAATTAAAGGCATCGATCGCCTACGTGTTTAAAAAACAACCCAATCAGTACATCCCCGGTCCAAACAGCACCACGGCCACACCGCAGTTGTATCGTAACTTGTGTTAAAGGCTAATGATTACTCAGCAAACTACTTAATGAGCTCGTTACCGCGGCTAAGCTAGCGCTAGGCAGCTAGCTGGCGAGCTAGCTCCGTGGAGGGGGGCTGCAGAGGAGATAAATGTGTAAATTATGCTGCCGGGACCGGTTGTAAGTTATAATAGTCCGTGTGCAAACGGTGCCATATGTGCGGCGTCTGACACCGCTTGTTAATCAATATCACCCTGCGATTAAACACCATCGGGCAGTGATTGGGCAAATAGTCATAAACTTAAATAAGTCTCTTATTAAATGTCTTGTTTGGGTTAATTTTAGCCGTTGCCTTAATGAATATCGCCCATCTCGCAGGAGGAGGGGGGGGCGTACTGTGCTAACAGGTCTCCAATGAGCAGCAGTCACTTAGCAGCCCAGCTAGCTCGTTAGCTATCTAAAGAAGGCCTCACTCACCATGCCGCCTGACCCTCCCTCGCTCCCCAGCAGAGCCTCGTCCTTCCCACCGGTCTTCGGTCCGGGATCAGCCTCCTCCTGCAGCAGCGGCGGCTCTCCGCTCTGGTCTGAACTCATCAGCCGCTCCTGACTCACTTCCACCCCGTCGCGTTCTCCCGGCCCCCCGCCTGCCGCCGCCACCACCACCACCACCACCACCACCACCCCCTCCTCTTATCCGAAATACGGCTGTGTTCAGCAGCAGTCGGTCGGTCTGGTTCTCTCCTGTTGGACTGGATCGGCCAGCAGCAGCAGCAGCAGCAGCAGCAACACACTGAAACTAGCTTGCGAGCTAGCTAGCCGGCTAGCGAGTGTGCTACAGATTGAGGCTAACGACCTAGCGTGCTAATGAATCAACGAAGCGGGCTAACGCCAGCTAGCTCAATGAATCAAACTTGCACGCCAAGATATCTAATGGTACAAGCGATGCCAAACCATGGCTCTTCTCACACCACAGTCCCCGCTGGCGTTTCAGCAAATATTACACAGCACACCGGGTTCGTGAGGCGCATTCCTAACCGGGCGACCGGAGCGGACACTGGGGACACGCACCCTTCCTCAGCGCAGGCACACAGTCCGCCGACGTCCCGGCTGCCACCGCGAGTTCTCGGTGACCTCTGCAGAAACCGTTTCCTTTTCCTTTTCCGGATTCACACTGTAGTTTTATACACTGTTTTGTGATGCAACGGCGTCGTTAATACAGCGTTTATATATCGATGTTACAATACATGCAGACTGTCTTCTGTTATTATCGATGATAAAAGGCTAATTTCAGCATTTATAGGGAAAGATCAAAAAAGGAAAACTTTGTTTAATTTCCTGATTAGAACTGTATTTATATATAATAAATAAATATAATATACTATTAAGAAACAAAATAATTCAAATATACAACTCTAAACATTTTTCCCATAAATGCCCTTAAAATCTTCTTTGTTAGTTTGTGTTTAAGTTAAAGGTGCAGCGTGCAGGATTTAGTGGCATCTAGTGGTGAAGTTTCAGATCGCAACCAACTGAAGACTGCCACTTCTGCCTCTTTTGGTTGAAACATGAAGGAGAAACTACAGTGGTTGTGAAAATGTCCAAGCTAGTTTGTCCCTTCTGGGCTTCTGTAGAAACAAAGTGGTTCAAAATGGCGGCCTCCATAAAGGAGGACCCACTCCCTCTATAGATATAAAGTTTCATTCTAAGGTAACAAAACCAGTACAATTCTTATTTTCAGGTGATTTTATACTCAGGAAAACATAGTTATGACTATTCAATTTATTTTATTCATTTAATTACTTAAACGTTACACACTGGACCTTTACGTTAAAGGTGCAGTGTGCAGGATTTAGTGGCATCTACTGGTGAAGTGCCAGATTGCAAACAACTGAGAACCACTCGCCTCACCCTCCTGTATCAAACATGAAGGAGAAACTACAGTAAAACCCACTAAAGAAATACAAAATGTCCTATCTGGAGTCAGTGTTTGATCTAGGTTTGTAGAAACAGGATGGTTCAAAATGGTGGACTCCATGGAAGAGGACCCTCTGTAGATATAAAAGGTTCATTCAGTGGTAATAAAAACATAACATTTTTTCAGGTTAATATACACAAATGAAAACATAGTTTTGCTTATTATATTGCATTTCTGCTCATAGATTCCCTTAAATGTTATGTTAATTTCACGTTATGTCATGTGTTTCTTTGAGTGCCCTGTAGCAGCAGTAAAACAAAGCTTGTGACACAGGTATCTTGAGTTTGAGTGACGTCGATGTTCACTGCCGGCAGGTTTAATGAATGATCAAAGACCTCTTGTGTCGTGTGTGGCATCAAAAGAAAAAGGAGAGCTGTGATGTAATCACTTTTTTTTGGCCTCAGTTGATTGAGATGTAATCAGTAACAGGTGATAAAACCACTGGAAACACTTGACACAAAAAGGTTGCTCAAAGGCAGGTCACACAGTATTACACTGATAAATAGCTACATCTTACTGGATCATCACTGTTCAGATAAACATGGCTCCACTGTTTCAACATAAAGACAGCATGTTTGAAAAAGGTGTAAAAGTTACTTTAACTTAACACTTTCAGATATACTCACTGAGAATCTCTTAATCTCTTAAAATCTGAATTTAAAGCACTATAAACAATATTTAAATGATAATTAATCTGACATTTATACTAGAAATAAAACATTATACCACATACCACTAGTATGAGTGAAGTCACAAACCACCAGTTGTACATTTACCACAGTTTGAGTACCAGTTACCTATTGACTAACTTTACTGAATTACTTTGTAATTTATCCAACGCTGCATCTCAAATTAAATATTTTAATCTAAACCTTGAATGAACTCAGCAGTGTCTGAGGGGAACTTGATGACAAATAGTTCCCTGATGGCATCACCATGAAGAACCACTTCAGGTTCTAGCTTGAACCTTTTCTAAGGGTGTATTTAACATAAAGACAACATTTAATATAATTTGTAAATATATCTTTAATCGGTGTCTTGGTATCTGGCATCAAAATTAATGAAAGTTGTAAGAGTTGTGAGAGCTACAGAAAACTGAATTCAACGAGAAAAATCACATTCAGGATTAGAAAGGCTAAGACAAGCAGCTTTTTTGGACGGTAGCTGGACAAGAAAAACACTTTGTACTGGAACATAAAAATTGCCCCCACTCTGTCCAGGTGCTCCTTGGCGGTCTATTTCCCGAGAGGACTCCTCTTCTTGATCACATGCTCCATGTCGGCGTGTTCGGATGTGTCCAGTTTGATGTTGTATTTGGCCAGGATCTTCATGATGGGCCTGATTTTCAGCCACCACTGAGTCCTGGGGATGCGATGCCTGCAGCAGACAGAGGAGCAGGGGTCATTTCATTTGAAATACATTCACCAATAATAAACGATGGCATTGTTACGTGTGGTACACTAAGTCGTAAAAAAAAAAAAAAAAGTATCTTACTCAAAATCTGTGTCTGCCTTCAGGTCAGCGAGAGGCTGGAAGGTGAGTGCCCTTTTCCTCATGCCCAGCACACAGGCAGAGTCCGGTGTGTTGGCGAAGATACGACCTAAAGCACACAGGAAGTGAAAGTTCAGTTAACACGCCATATTATAATCAACTGACAAGAAACTTTATTATCATGCCCTGTTGGCAGAGGTGGATGTAGTATTCAGATCTTTTACTTAAGTACCACACTGTAAAAATTACAACACAAGTCCTGCATTCAAGTTTTACTGAAGTACAAAAAGTATTAACAGTTCTATTTTGCATTATGTTGCATTACTGCCTGTTGGTATTATATATTGTACCACGTACCATGTCTATAGCACTCCTTGAGTTTCTCAGTCAGCCACAGGACAGACTTGGCGCCCATCTTGGTGCCAAAGTTTCTGTCAAAGGGGGTTGGAGTGCCGCCCTGTATTCAATAAAGCACAGACATTTATTACACTGTTATATGCTGTAGGTCTAGATCTGATTTTCTTGGATTGATCGGACACTGCATGAACAGACCTGCTGCATGTGTCCGAGAACATTCTTACGGCAGTCGAAGATGCCTTTGCCCTCCTCCGAGTACAGGTTGAAGATGAAGTCGGTGGTGTAGTTGGCATTGCAGTTCTCATTCCTATTTCAGGACGAACATTGACAGATTATCGTACTACAATCTGAAAGGATAAGGCTGATTTATATGCATGGAGATGACCCTTTTCACAGCCCTTTGTCACCCAAGCTACTGGCGTACCTGATCAAAACCTACCTGAGAATCAACCCTCTCTTCACTGTTGTCTTCATCTTCTCCACAAGATGCTCTACATTCACCTGCAGGTGCACACATCACAATCAGAGCACGTCACAGTGTTTGAGGAGCAGACGCACTGGATAAACAGATCGTGTCATCAGCTCACCTCCAGGTCTTTAATGTTGAATTTTTCCTCAAAAATGTAGGCGGCATCAGCTCCAGCAGCCAGACCGGCCATGGTGGCCAAGTAGCCGCAGTATCCACCCATAGTTTCGACTAGGAACACGCGACGCTTGGTCCCTGCTGCAGACTGTTTGATTCTGTCGCAGGTCTGCAGAAAGAAGAAGAATAAATCCATTTGGTCTGTTTTACATGTGTGTATGTGTGTATAGCTGCTGTTGAGGCACGTACAGAGGTGATGGTGTTGAGGGCAGTGTCAGCGCCGATGCTGAAATCAGAGCCAGGGACATTGTTAGAGACGGTGGCCGGGATAACCACTATGGGAATGCACATCTCCTCGTATTTCTCTCTGGCCTGAACCAACTCCAGGCCTCCAACATAAGCCTGCAACCGAGGGGAGAAGGTTTGAGCGCTTGTTTTGTGCGGGAAAGATCAGCTGATATTGACATGACTTCTGGTTTTAAAGGAGAAGAACGGCTTACCTCAAATCCACCAATGATCACCAAAGCATGGATGTTGAACTTGGCAATGTTCTGGCTGATTTCCTCCAGTTTTTTACTTGGCAGAGTTCTTAACAGAGACAAATTACACGGTGAATGGTTTTGTAGTGTTATGACAAAAGGTGTACTACTGGAAAAAGATTAACAACTAATGTTTTACCTCTTGGTGCCCAACATCGAGCCTCCTTTTCCAGTCCAGCCACTCACTGAAGTCCAGCAGATAGGCTCAACCTACAGCCAGAAAAAACTACTAAGTAAATAGCAAATAACACAAAGTTGGCTTACAGTATATACACAGGAGGGTAGAGCTATTTGTCTGTCCAGTTTGCGAGAGGGAAATGTACTTGTACCTGCCCTTGAGCCAGACCATCAAAGCCGTCATGGACAGCCAACATGGTGTGACCCTGGATGATGCCCATCCTGACTGCTGCACGGACGGCGGCGTTCATACCGGCACAGGGAGCACCGATGTTCATGATGGCCACGTTGATGTTGCTCTAATCAGTCAGATAAAGACAGAGATTAGATATTTTTAAAAAAAGATGTGTAAAATCATGAATTCAGTTCGTCTTATAAAACAGATGACGGTCCTTACCTTAACATCAGGAGGGTTGATGTGAGCCAGCAGCTTGTATGTGTTCCAGTTGTTCTCAAAGCTCCTGCACATCATAAATAAAGTTGAGTTCAGAGTCACATTCAAAATAAATAAAAAAAACACTCCTTCATTTTTCTGTAGCCGCTCATCCTCATCAGGGTCATGGGGGGTGGGGGGTTGGTTATTGCAGCTGACTTTGGGCGAGGTGCAGGGTACATCCAGGTCATCACAGGGCACATAGAGACAAACAAACATTCACACTCACATTCACATCTTTAGATTTAGAGTCACAAATTAACATATTAGGTGCATGTCTCTGGACTGTGGGAGGACGGCAGAGTAACCGCACATATCGGAGAACATGCAAACTCCATAGAAACCCAACTGAGGGTTTAACCAGGAACCATTTTCTCTGCTCAATCTTTTGCTCTGTTTATTGTACTTTGTTCTACGGTTTTACTTTATTCTGCATATTTTCTTTGTCCGGTGCATTGAGACTTCCACTGTTCTACTTAGAAATGAATGAATCAAAATTATGTGGTTCAAATCTTGGCTGGGGCCTTTCTGTGTGGAGTTTTGCATGCTCTCCTTGTGTCTGTGTGGGTTCTCACCGGGTACTTCGGCTTCCTCCCACAGTCCAAATACACGATATGGTTAATTGGTGACTCTAAATTGCCCGTAGATGTGATTGTTAATGGTTGTTTGTCTCTATGTGCTCTGTGATGAACTGGCAACTTCTCCAGGGTGTACACCCAAAGTCACCCTGGATAAGACAAGCTCCAGCCCCGCTGTGGCCCAATAAGTGGTTACAGAAAATGGATGGATATTATTATATTCCACCGCCAGTTACGCACGGAGCAGCAGCTGTTGTTGTGTGCTTTTAGGAGTTTGGCCACTCACTGTTATTGCTCTGTGGGTTTGATTTCCTGTAATCTTTAGGTGGCACACTGCAATTCATTAATTACAGTTACACTCTTCTACACTTAAGAGGATAATACTTGCTTTCCCCTGAGCTTAATGGCATCCTCAAATCTTCCCTCGGCCATGGCAGCGGTCACATCTTTAGTCTACAGCAAAGAAGACAACAGACAATGTGTGTGAGAGATAAAGATGAAGAATTCAACAATTACAGAGACACACTGAGAAAACACAGTAAACCTGGTGGAAAATATGGTGACGTACCACTTGCACACACTCCATGAGCGGCAGTCGGACTGCCTGGTTCCCAGACAGGCTGACCACACATGCAGGAGTGTCTGGAGTGGCCTCCAACAGCGCCATCACCGCCTCCACACCCATCCTGCTGCCCTGGACGACACATATACAGTCGCAATCATCAGATGTGTGTTAGGACCGGAGAGGCAGCGATTGGGCTGCATGCTGTCCTTTTTATTTGGTGTTTTATTAAGATTTTTTTTTTACCAGGATTCTGTCGAAGGCGGAGGGTGTTCCTCCTCTCTGTACATGTCCAAGAACAGTGGTGCGAGTATCAAAGCCGAGCCTGTCAGTCACCAGCTGGAGACAAATACATCCACCTGTTACTATGCCATTTAGTCTGATCAACTTATATTAATATGTAACCACACTGACATGAGAAAGAAAGGCTTACCTTTTTGATCTGGTCAGATGTAATCGGCTTGCCATTTCTGGCAATCGCACCCTCGGCCACAATGATCACATTCAGGCGAGACCCCCTGGCCCTTTGCTAAAGTAAAGAATCAGAAAATAAAAACACATTTATGCCTCCTGTGTTCTTGTGTTCAGAGCAGGTTGGTGGACAAATAAAGACACACATACATCTGCCAGCCTCCTGCACAAGTGGTCCTCCCAGCCTTCATCTGGGGGCATCTCTGGAATGAACACCCAGTCTGCACCACAGGACAGAGCTGTCACCAGGGCCAGGTACCTGCAGCCGGACAAGATAAACCCATTCATCAGCATGCAGACATATTTCAGGCTTAAATAGACAATGAAATAGCAATTTACCTTTACATTTAGTCATTTGGCTGACAGTTTTATCTAAAGTGAGTTACAAAAAGGGAAACAATCAAGGTACTTTGAGAGCAAACACACAAGGTACTGACCCACAGTGTCTGCCCATCACTTCCAGGATAAATGTCCTCTGGTGGCTGTGGATGAACAAGAAGCATCAAACCATCAGTCAAACAACACACAGTCACTTCATGCCTGCTGTTCTTTACTCCTGCTGTGATCTGATTTCATCCTTCTGACCTCTGCGCGGTTGTGGTGATGGCATCCACCACCTCTATGATGCGGTGCAGGGCGGAGTCGGTGCCAATGGTCATGTCAGTGCCACAGAAGTCGTTGTCGATGGAGCCCACCATGCCTACGATGTTCAGGTGGGAAGATTTCTTGGCTTCGTCTTCTGTAATCTTACCTGTGGGAAGAAAATAGTCAGAGATAGTCACATATGAAAACAATGGTATCTATGTGTGCCTTAATTATTGATTTTATTTAAATTCCTTCCCAGAAACTGGTTAAAAACAAATTACATCCAAATATGACCTGGTGATGCCGCTACATGCAAAGTCAGGAAATTTTGTACACACTCCTGAGTGTAATGTCATGGAAGTCCATCCAAAAGCTGCTAAAAATGTCAAATTCATGGTGACACCACAGTAAAATTCAGTGAATCAAAGTCATTTGGGTTCATCCTCTGGGGATCATGAAAGGTTGGTAAAAATTGTCTTAATGCGTACAATAATTGCTGAGATATTTGAGTCTGGACCAAAGTGGTGGACAGGCCAACAGAGAGAGTACAGACTGAGGTTTTGACAGACACGAGGCTGGACGTCCACTACATTTGTCTCTTTACCGGCTCGGACGAGGTCTCCCAGCAGGCCGCTCCACTCAGTCCTGAACTCGTTGGCTCCAGTCAAACTGCCGTCACCTCCGATCACACACAGGTTGGTGATGCCCAGCTTCACCAGGTTACGAGCTGCCGTCAGACGACCCTCCCTGGAGCGAAAGTCCTTACAGCGGGCACTGCCGATGACTGTACCACCCTAACATTTAATATGAAAGCACAAACATGTTCTGGTTGTAATGATGCACTGATTTCTGACATTTAACCCCACAGTCCTTAAATATTCATCTATATGTGATGTGCTACACAACACTCTAGACTCATTAAGATGCCTTGAGGTCACATGTAGTGAGGTTGAGTCATGCTTTAAGAAAATAAGGTCGGCACTTTAGAAATGATATCCTAGAAACTTGCTGTGGCCTGTTCCCACTCCATTACTCACTTTTACACACTTCTTTAATCTCCTCTGCCAGGCCTCTATTTAGACAACACAGATGATAGACATTTGGGTCACGAGCTTCCCCGAGACTATTACTGCATCTCCTTTATCCTTCAGTCACAAGGCCGGGTCAGCCATTTAATATCATCACTCAAAAATCAGTTTCTCATGTTATCGACACCCGTTAAACACCAGAGGAAACTCTTGACTCCAAATGGAGGAGGAGTTTTTAAGGTGTTAAATCTAACCCAAATTTTTAGGTACCTGTGGTGATCACAGCATTAAAAATCACGCTTCAAAAGTTAAACAACAAAATGTCTTTTCATATCAAGATCAGCTGTCTAAGTGTGGATAAAGAATGACAAAGAGGGTGGAGGATATTGAAATATACATAAATAAAACTAAGTAAGTATCAGGATCATGTTCCTACTTTTCCTTTGTAACCCTTCAGGCTGTTTTGTAGCAGTTAAAGTCCGTCAAGGACTGTGGTTGGATCTCAGTCAGGTCTGTAAAACTTTTATTTCTCAATTAAAACAATTAAAGAATAATGTATAATAATAATGTACCCTTCAGTAACATAATTAAACACCACAAGACATTAAACCAGTTGTGTATATATTAGTTGCAACACTACAGTGACAGTATGTGGCTCTTTTGGGCTCTTGCATTGCGTGTACGTCACTCACCAGCTGAAGCATCATGGACACACTCTCCCATGTGGCGGGCCGAATGTGATCTCCTCCATCCACCAGACCCTGGTAGCCCTTTATGTGAAAACACACTCTTTCACGATCTCTTATTATTAGAGGCCCTGTGTGTTTATTTACAATATCATGACGTGTCAGTGAACCGCAGCCTGCATGCAGCCTGTACCTCATGAACAAAGTAGACTTTAGCGCCGGTGTAGAGGCCAACTCTGACTGTGGCTCTCACAGCAGCGTTCATACCTGAGACACACAAATGACATGATATGTGATGCCGGATTTTCTCACATTAATCCGGTCGGGGATCAGACTCAGAAACCCACCTTAACCTTTAAATGACTCACTGGCAACGGCTGAGACAAAAATAACCACGGGGAAGGACAGGAGTTCATGGCACTGTATGTCTTGCGCGTGTACTATCTAACCACTGGATGTCCGCTACACTAAAGGCCACGGTGTGAGCTTGTGTTGTGGCAGGCAGGCATGCTGCAGCTCTTGTTTCATCAGACAGCAGCTGTGGATGGGGGGCGTTTTTCTCCTCCATACCAGAAAAAGGTCAGCTGCACTAAAATTAGCCCCAAAGATGCAAAATAAGCACGCATGTAGATAAAGACTCTACACAAAGGGTTAGAGGTTCAGGTGCGAAGAAGAAGAATATGCAGGGATAGAACATAAATATAAGACACCCAGCCGATCTTAAAGTGATGATGGAAAAATCGTCTGCAGAGGCTCATTTTTTAATTTCTAAGAAAGCAATCTCAGGTCAAACTTAATTTCTAAAGTTTAAGATCATAATTTGTGAGAGTTCGTGGGCTTTGTCTGTGTAAAGACATTTGAAGCTGAATCAAACCCCGGTGGTGACATAATCTCATCTTGACTTTAAATAGGATTTCCAACCATCACCCTCTGACAGCTGCCCTTCAATTGTACCGCACTGACATCTTGAAATAATGCTCCTTGCCCTTTCTGTTCTTTGGCTCCTTGACGTCACGCAGTCAGAGTCTCATTAACATGATACTTTATTGGCGCCTGTAAGATGGAGGCCAGGGCTTCTACAGCTGCTTGGGATTCAGTGTTCAGACACATCAGGGAAGATGCTGTCCGACAGCTTTTACCTCCTCTGACTCATTCAGAAAAGGAAAGCTGCGATAAAATGTTGGGGCCTCATCCTCCACTTACCTTGGGCGTCTCCTCCTGACGTCAGCACAGCGATGGAGCGCCCAATCCCCATCTTTGTGGGGTCCATGGTTGGGTGGAGACTCTTGGACATGCTTCCAGAGGAACTCCTGGCGGGTCCGACGAGGGTAAAAAGGAGAAAGAACAAAGCACGGCTGCTCTGCCTTCACTCTCTGTTCCTCAGGGAAGGCACAAGTGAAGGCACAGGCTTTATAGACTACTGTTCCTGATCCTGCCCCCTCCCACTGACACCCTCCACCACTCCCTCACTCACACAACTCTACTAAATATACATCGGGCCCGGTTTACCACCTGCAGTGGACAGTTACAGACTGGGAAACACATTGCACATGACACTCATGTGACAGGAAACAGTTTAGATTTGTTATTTCCAATTACTTCAACAAAAGGAAAATATATCACCATTTGGTTTATTCGGTCGTCTCTACGCATTAAATTAGCTCAAAGAAAAACAGCTGTAACTCAAGAGAGAAATAAAGGACAACGTGTCAGTTCATAGATTAGTCGATACAAAGAAAAGTAACTTTTGCATGTCTCAGCTTGATTTGGACATATTTCTTCCTTTTATGTCACTGTAAAGTGAATAGTTTTTTTTAAAATCACACAGCAGATTTGAGTTCATGTCTTTTAATCTGGGGACTTTTGGGGGTCATTATGTTTGACCTTTGACATTAGCCCCAATGAAAACTGACTCAGCAGCAGGGTGTATTTCACATATACTGTACGGCATACAGTATCGCCTCTCTGCCTTCTCTCCAAGCAGCATACTCTGTCGAATGATTTAACATGACGCCGATATGAGCACCTTGTTACATGTTTGCAGAAAAGGTCTTGAACTCTACATCTGGCCTCGAGGAAATCTGGGGAATGCAAGACAGTATGGCGTCTCTATTTTCATACACTAAAGACGATCGTTTCTACGCCTTAGAGCACAGAGAACAGCTTCACATAAGACGTAACTCTTGCACCATCCTTCAATTCCTTTCAACACCCTTCGGGACAAAAGTGTCCACGTCCAAAAAAAAAAATCCTCATACATTAATATTTTTTTCCACTTTTTTTTCATAAATCTCCTAAACAACTTCAGACTTGCTCAAAACTATCAAACATTCAATCATTTTCAGGATTTTAACCCTTTAAATTCCAGTTTAACTATTTGAAGGATTTATTATTTTTTACAAGAAAAACACAAAAGAAATAATTATTTTCCATATAACTAATAGTAGGGGCATGGAGTTTTGGTGGTGAATAATCTTGGATATGTCAAAGATCAGCCACAAAATTGATTTGATTGCATTAGTATTTTTCATGTAATATCAAATACTTCCTTTCAACACCCTTCGGGTCAAAAATGGCCCATTGACTTCCATTCAAACCACATTTTTTAATCTCACTGTCATTGCTGTGTAAAACCATGCATTCTGGGATGTCAGCATTTCATTTTGAAGAAAAGTAGTCATATTTGACACTTTCACTGTATTCCACCAGATTCAGCCATTTTCACACTGTAGGCCGATGCATGAAATTCTTGTATATTTGCCAGTTATATTATGGAGCTGTGTGACCACCTGGGGGGGTCCAAGAGTGTTTTGTGTGTGTGCGTGTGTGTGTGAAACAGAACAAAAATGCAACAATGCGACAATCGTGCCGGTGGGTACCTGTATGTAGGGCAACGTCTCAGCATGCGATGGAGACCAGACTAGTCCATTCTTTGCTGTCCACTCAGTGTCAGGAAGGACGGCTCCTCAGTGTCCTCTCCACTTTCTTATGAAGGGTCAGAGGCACCAACAGAAGTGGAGGACTCCCCCTCCAAGCTTGTGTCTTCTTCAGATGAGTCGCTAGCAGATAACGGTTGCATGACCATTTCTAAAACTTCTGTTTGACTGAAACGTCTCTTCATTTCTGTTCCTCTTCCCTTCTGAGCTCTTCAGCTGCATGTTCGTCTTCAGCTGTGATCGAAGGTGTGTGTGAACCTGATCATTTCAGGTGTGATCAAAGGGCATCTTGTGAGGGATGTGTTTCATGTGTCTTTGAAGAGGTGCGTGTACACAAACATGGCCTTCTGCCTTTGCTGTACTCAAAAACAGAAATAAAAAACAACTGTTAGTGTGTTTATGCACCTGGCTGCTTTCACAGCTGAAGATGAACATGCAGCCGGGCTGAAGAGCTCAGAAAGAGAGCGATCTGGAGGGAAGAGGAACAGAAATGAAGAGACATTTTGTCCCGAAGGGTGTTGAAAGGGTGCACAATGCACCAACAGAGTATAAAAGTCACGTGAGAGTAAACGACACAGGATTTGAAAAATTTCATTAAAAAGAAAATTTTCTGCAAAAATTCATGCCCCAAGTGTGGAGGAGGACAATAAAAAACATTTAGTATATGCTACATTAATCACACAGTCACGAGTGTAACTGTATAGCAGCTGTGTGTGTGACGTATAAACTGTAGACTATTTTAGGGCCAAGCAGGGTGAACTTTCTATCACCCTTGGAGTTCAAAGAAGGGAGTCTCAGGCAATATTATGTGAACAAGATGCATCTGCTTGAACTTTGTCTGAACTTTGAAAACAACCATGTTAATCATGAAATATGTAAGGATGTATGACGCTTACATGTAAGACGGCCCACTGGTGTATGTGTTAATAAAACAAGCCTAATGTGTAAACGGGCAGAACTCAGCGGTTGGGGTGCGTGGTAGACAGACTGCGGAGTCTGTGTATGCTGGGTTCTCCCTTTGCAAAGGTGAACAAAGAATCAGTCTTGTGTTTGATTTTCTAACATAATTGCTCTATTTCATACAGCTTGATCAGAGGGTGGTAAATTGGACCACAACAATTTTGGGGGCTCGTCCGGGATCAACGGAAAGTTGATTCAGCCCTGATCAAGACACTCATTGAACACAAGGACCGGGTACGAACGGATGAAGGACACGGGTCGACCAAAATAAGGTAAGCAGAAACTTGATCTGCATTGACAATTACCAAATTTCAACGTGTCCTGAGTCCAAGTAGTGACTTGTCCGTAAATTTAAAAGAAATAGGGCTAATTATGAAAAGAAAATGTCAATGATAAAGTAAAGCTAAGAGTAAAGTAAGGAAACATAGAGTAAAAAGAACAGAGTTTAACAGGGTTAAACGTCTTTGAGTGTGGCAACTCCAACAGTGCTCTGACGAGGGCCTGTACAAGCTGGGTTAGAGGCCCGGGGATTTGAGGACCCCCGAATTCTGTATCTAGAGAATCCCGTGGGGTTCGAGTCCCCCGAATTCTGTATTTAAAGGGTTTGAATCCCGTGGGGTTCGAGTCCCCCGAATTCTATAGAAGAGAGTAGAACAAGAACAGGCAAAACACATTGTATGAATGTTGGATTACTGAAAACTGAAACACAACGGCACTATCTAGGCAGTTGTTGGAGTAAGTGGACGGGAGTCCAAATTACAGATATATAAAGTTTTGGTGTCATGTATTAAGGCTAGTCTTGATGCATATGGGCTGAGCACTCAGGACACAGCGTGCCATACCACTCAGTCGGCCCTTTTCTTAAAGACATGGCACAATATCTGACTAAGACCTGTGAACAATGTACCAAGTTTAACACCAGACCCACCATTAGACCAGAACTAGGAAAGTATCCATTGGAAGTAAAACCAGGAAAAGAGATTATCATAGACTACACAGATATGGTAGACTCAGTCAGAGGATACAGATATGTATTGATGTGTGTAGATGCATACACAGGATGGCCAGAAGCCTGGCCCACAAAGAAGGAAGATGGTAAATCAGTAATAAAATTCCTGGTAAATCAATACATACCGAGGTATGGATTCCCAGAAAAAATCAGATCAGATAACAGCACTCATTTCAAGAATCAAGACCTCCAGCAGGTGGAGGCAATGTTGGGGCTAAAACACTCTTTTGGAACAGTGTATCACCCTCAGTCACAGGGCAAGGTGGAAAGAATGAACCAAACGGTTAAAAACAAATTGGCTAAAATCTGTGCACAGACCACAATGAATTGGCTGGACGCCCTACCCCTAGCTCTAATGTCAATTAGGAGCTCAGTCAATCAGTCCACCGGGTTCACCCCACATGAGTTGCAAACAGGGAGAGCGTTCCCCGGACCGCATTCCAAACTCCCTCTGGTTCAAAATGATGATCAAAATCTAACTGCTAAAGCTTATTTCCACGAGCTGCAGGGCTTGGTGTCTGTGTTTTCCAAACAGGTGAAGGACCAGCAGAACGCAGGAAAAGGCACAACACCTCCAGAGGCAGAGTGGGTTCTGCTTCGTGTCATCAAAAGGAAGTGGTCAGAACCACGCTGGACCGGCCCATTTCAGGTGGCTGAAAGAACAACCCACGCGGTACGCCTGAAAGGAAAAGGAGACACCTGGTTTCATTGGAGCCAGTGTGCTGCAGCTGAGGAGCCACAACGCTCCTTGACCGACATCCAGAAGGATCTCCAAGAAAAGAGCACCGAGTCGGCTGACTCGGAGAAAGATCCTGCCGACAAAGGGGCAGAATAATCCCCTGGCAGCGATCCAAGGCTCCAGGGCAGTTTAAAAAAAAAAGAGAAAAATGGACAAAAATGGCCAAGGATGGTACAAGAGTTAAGTAGAAATGACGGTCTGAAGTTCAAATAAGAGATTAAAAACATAGGGAACATAGGGATGAATTAGTTAATCGAGAGATTCAGGGAGGATCACTGTTGAGCTCTCGAGAATAACTCGGATACATAATTTATGATACTAATTCCATATACACTAAAGGAATTAAAGGCAAACGTACAAGGCCTTCACCTCAATAAATTCAACCCATTACATAAGCAGCAAGACTAGAAAGGGGCTATATAAGCACAGTTGTAGCTCCAAAAACAATGAATCCTATGATTCTCATTATACAGCTACATCTTTCTCCTGCATGCAAACTTCTTTCTGGTACAATTTTGTTGAAATTTGCTCAGACTTTAGACAGACAGACATCGTATAATCGTATAAAGAGCAGAAATAAGAATCCTGCATGCACAGACAGTAACATATAGAAATTTATTATAAACACTGTACATCAAGACCACTAACAATCTACACGAGTCTTAAAAAATTGAAAATAACAATACTCTGCGCCATCCTACTCTACTTGTGTACTGTAGCTATAATACTGAACACAGGTCCATTCACAATGCATCGTTGACCTTTTAAAACATTTATTTTTTACATTTAGTTCTTGATTCATCTCATAAACATTGTTTCTAATAGTGTGCATCTACATTATTGAGTGCCTGCAGTGTAAAAGATGCATTTTTAACAGAAATAACCTTTATTTTCATTTTTTTTTATATATATAAAGCATCTACTAAACATTTATAAGACAAAAAAGGTTGGTGCATTTCTAAATGAAAAAACAAAAAAACAATACTACAAGCGTTCTTTGGACTTTGGTGACATCAGTGTTAGACAAATTTCAGGTCCATTAAAAAAAAAAACAAGTCTCATCAGTACACTGGAGTAAGCTTATCCACTCTGGATATTCACAGTAACAAATACTGTAGTTGTGCAAATCATCTCTCCTGCATCGGAGAGCTCTGTGGAGAAGAAGGGCCAGACGAGAGGTCGCAGTCAATCGGAACAAATCTCTGCAAAACAAAAACATAAAGATTTATATTAACTTTTGTACACATAGTAATGTGTTTTAGTGAGAACTTGTCAGGCTGTGTGTTTATCGTGATTTTTGTTGAGCTAAGATAATACTATACTGCATTACTGTCAACACTTCTGTTTGTTTTTCCCCCTCAGTACCTGACAGTTAGATTTGAACATTTGTGAGGCGCCTGCAGTGAAAATGCAGGTTTTTCTGTTCATTTGAGCTGGGGTAGTGCATTTTGGCTGCAGCGACCTGTGGTGGATCCAACTTTCAGAAAAATGCAGCCCAACATCAATATTGGTAATCGAAAAACAGCAATTTGAATGTTTTGCTCTGGTAACTTATGCTGGTCATTCTATTAAAGAACCAGACTAATTATTGATTTAATTTACTAATAATAAATAAATATTTTCCACCTATCATGGCAGTGATTTAATGTAAAAATGTGACGGATGGCACCATACTTTCGTGTTTCTGTTCATGCACACTTGCGGTGTGTACTCACTGAGGACTCTTCAAAGTGCAGGATGGAGGCCAGCGGGTTTCCACAGCGAGGCCGAGGGGGGAGAAACCCGGGAGCAGCCTGGACAGACATGGAGGTGTAGGTGGCCACCTCCTCGTCCATACGCAGCTCCTCCAGAGGAGGAAGACGCTTACGCAGCATCGCCACTGCAGGACTCAGAGTGCAAGTCTTCTGAACAATGAGGCCTGTAATAGAAACACTCACAGTTCAGTGTGTGTGTGTGTGTAAAACACTAAAATGTTATTTATTGTGGTGAGTGTGACATGTTAGCGTTACCTCTGTGCAGACTCTGAACAGAAGGGTTGATCTGACAGGCTTGCTCTGACACAGATGACGTCTCGTCGTGGACCGGCAGCACCTTTCTCTGTTCTGATCCATGCTGCTGGTGTTGGGCTGAGCTCTCCAGCTGCTCAAAACGTGGAGCTCTTAACAGCTTTTTGCCCGTTGAGAAAAAAATGACAGACTCTCTTTGAGGTGCCTGGATGAATGGCTGTCCTCCCGCAACACTCTGCTCCTCATCGTCATCGCTGCTCGCCTCTACCTTAACTTCAGAGTGGGATTTAGTCTAGAGGAGTAAGGGAGGACACGAAACAGCATACAATGTATAATATGCTTAAAAGAAATAAATGAACTGAGTATGGACCTCTGTATGGCTGCACGTCACTTCTTACCGTTGTGGCTTGATCTGGGAGCTGCTCTGCGTTTGTCTCAGGATCTTTGTCCGTCACATTCGCGCTCTGCTCGTCCTCTTGATCGTCAAATAATCTCTGGACAACTTCCTGCTGACAAATAAGAAAGTCAAATCAACTGGGGCAAAGAGCACCATGTGTTTATTTCTAGTTAGTAATATATGCTGAGATCGCAACATGCTCTTTGTCCTGGAGTGCAAGTTACCCCATTTCAAGTATGTAACTGAGGTGTAGCATCATCACCACCAACTTTTAAAATTTACAATCAGATGCTCGCTTTGATAAGAAATCAATTTCTTCACATTTTTAGCTTCAAAAATCTTGTGGATCTCCATAATAATCGCCTCATCCTCTCCTTCCTAGCACGTAGGAGAGACTACGGTGACGGCAAAATGCTCAAACAACGTGAAAGGCCCTCTACAGAGTCGGAGTTTAGTTTGTCTGCTCTGGGCTACTTTGGAAACATGGCGAACTGTGTGGAAAAGGAAGCGTCTGTAGATATAAAAGGCTCATTCTAAGGTAACAAAAACATAACGACTCTTATTTTTTAAGTGATTAAACACTTAAGAAAACATACTTATACATATTATATTCATATTCTGTAAATAAAGCCGCTAAATGTGACACACTGGACCTTCAATGTCTAAAGGCATTATCCAGTATTTGAGTCATCCATCCTCCAATGTCAAAACCCACATCAAAAATATTTGGAAGTTTTTAAAGGAGGCAGATTATTATCAGCTGTGAAATCCAGATTTTAGAATGACATTACTTAAAAAAAAGTACCACCTTATTTAAGTATTTTCAGACCTACAGAGAGATAAATGAATCCTTTAACTTTAATAAATTACACAAACATTTCTGTCCAGGCTAGTACAGCCAGGATTTCATCTGAAAAAATATGCAGATTTTAAATATTACTGTGTTTCTCTACATTGAAATGTTGCATCCATTAAGTATAAAGAATCCAATGTGATCAAGCCTTGAATCCAAGAACAATGTTTTACTCTGGCTGCGATGTGCCTGAATTCTTATCTGTACATACAGATTATTTGACTGGTCATGTGAAGCACTTTCAAACAGATTTGTGTCAACGCTCACGATATAAAACTGACATGCTTTCCCGCTCTCACCTCCTCGCGCGGCTGAAGGTTGGTCTTGCAGCTTCGCAGCCCGGGGCTGCCGGCGTACGGTGACTGTTGTGTCGACAGATGCCATTTCTGGAAACAGCAGCGTCGTGAGATAACGGTGAGAAACATCACGTACCAAACAGACGACAGGTGAGTGTGAACATATAAAACACGTATACTGACCATAGCAGACATGGGCTGATGCCTCGTGTCACGAACTCTCTGTGGAGTCCATTTCTTCAGCGGGGTATCTTTGAGTGCTACTGCTGAGGATAAAAACACATCACGTCACATCAGGGTAAAAGGACGAAGAGATAAGGATGCATTAGGTTGCATGAGATAACAACAATTCTGCGTCTTACCTACTGGTCCTCCGGTCACCTCTGCACAGGTCTTTCTAGCCGGCACTCTCTGAGCCTGAGAAAGGAAGTAACGTAATAAATTCAACTGTGTTTGTGTTTCAAAAGCAAATTAACATTTTATGTATACATACTGTGTAGATTGAAGTTCCTCTGCCTGATGGACGGACAGGGTTTCGGGGTGTGGCACCCACAGGGCCTCCAGCCTTCACTCCCTCGTTCTGCAGGATACTTTGCAGCGCAGCGGAGTCTGGAGAGAACTGCACCGACTTCAGTGATCCTGCGAGACGAACGCAAAGAGACCAGATTAAACACGCAAAGGCAAATATATATATATATATATATATATATATATATATATATATATATATATATATATATATATATATATATATATATGAGAAAGTAATACTCACTATTGTTCCGTTTTTTAATATTTAGGACTGAAGTACAACGTAGATTTAAAAAAAAGTTGGGATGTGTAATTAAAATCAGAATGGGATGATTTTGCAACTCCTACCTGAACTATATTCAATTAATTCAAGAAGGTATATTTTTTTGTTTTTTTACACTCTTCTGAGTTTGATGCCTACAAAATTATCCAAAAAGGGTGAGACAGCTGCAACAAAAGAAAAAAAAACTAAAAACTTTTGAACATTCAACGAGTAAACCCATTCACCGGAAACAGGTGACAATATCATATTAAAGGGGGCAACTTCAAAATGCTCTACCAAGCAAAGGATGGGGTGAGGTTCACCACAAAGCTGCGTGGGCACTGTTTGACATTGTATCTACAAGTGCAAGTTAGGACACCATGCAAAGTGAAAGCCAGACATCAATAACATCCAGAAAAGCTGCCGACCTCTCTGGGCCTGAGCTCATCTGAGATGGACTGATGGAAAGTGGAAAAGTGTGCTGTGGTTTGGTGGCATTTCAAATTATTTTTGGACACAACAGTTGTTTCTTTGGGCTACAGAGTGAAAGGACCAGCATCTGTGATGGTATGGGGGTGTTGTTAGTGCCCATAGCATGATGGATGACTTGGACATCTGCGAAGGCACCATTTATGCTGAAAGGTACATGCAGGTTTTGGAACATACGCTGCCATCTAGATGATGAGTCCCTGCTTATTTCAGAAAGATGATCCCAAGACTCGTTCTGTATATGTAGAACAGTGCGTGTACTACTTGTAGACTGTGCTGCATTATGAACCACAAAATACAACAACATAGACACCAGACAGTTGAACAAGTGAAGTCATGTATCAAGCAAGCATGGGGAAGACCTTTGTGTTCAAAACTTCAGTAGTTACGGGTGCGTCCTTACTGCACCGGCCCCAACCTGGGGCCCTTTGCTGCATGTCATCCACTCTCTTTCTACACACTTCCCTGTCTATCTACAGGTGGCATAAAAAGCCCCAAAATAATCATTAAAAAATGTAAATTATTGTATACAGCATCCCAACTGGTTTGGAGCTGTAATACTAAATTCCTAGTACTAAAAGTAACTTTCTTCTCTGTTTCTTGTCATCACAAAACCTCACTTTGGGCTCTCTTTGCATTTGTATTTAATGGGTCTGCTTCTTACCTAGTGGTCCTCCGATCGCCTCTGAATTATCCTTTCGAGCCGGCACTCTCTGAGCCTGAAAAAGGAAGTAGCACAATAAATTAAACTTGTCTTTCAAAAGCAATGTAGAAAGAAAATGTAGTAAGAAGTAAAGTAATTTAACATATACATACTGAGTAGATTGAAGTTCCTCTGCCTGATGGACGGACAGGGTTTCGGGGTGTGGCACCCACAGGACCTCCAGCTTTCACTCCCTCGCTCTGCAGGATACTTTGCAGAGCAGCGGAGTCTGACGAACACAAAGAGAACAAATGAAACAGACATCAGCCAGCCATTGTGAACAACAACCTTTCTACTGTGATCACATGTATATGTGTATATTCAGGTTTCCAGTCTTGCGCTTACCTGTAGTGGGTGCAGCTGTTTGTCGACTATTCATGACGGATACTCGCTGGGGCTGCGAACAAGAGAATCACCAGCAAATGTGCAGATGATTAATGAACACGGTCTAAAGATTTATTTATTTGATAGTGACAGCTGGAGAACGACAAAGAGGTAAGGAGAGAGAGAGAGGGGCTCTACAAGGTGATATATCAGGGTGCCCTGATTCTAAAGATTTATAGGATGGTTAAAACACTGAAATCACTGTTCAGACAAAAATAAACATCCAAACCCGTCAGCAAAGTGTGGAGACATTGTAAACGACAGCAGTAAACAACAATTATAAAACCAGCTCACCAGATAGTTATAGGGTTTGGAGTGTGGCGTTGCAGAGCCCAGACCTGTGGCACTTACTCCCTCATTCCGGAGGATACTGAGCAAAGCTGCGTGATCGGACTGGAAGTTCTCTCCTTTGTCTGAAATACATGAGAAACACGGGGGACTCAATTCCTATTCACGCAGACTTAACAAAGTCACAACGAAAAAGTAAGGAGAGCAGGCAATCACGAACGAAACCAAATGATTCTGGCTATTAATAATATACCGCTGTTGTACAGATGAAAGGAGGTGAATGTATTTCATTAAAATGGATAAATTCCAATTAGTGCAGACAAAAACTAAACAAATAAATCAAATCAAACTTCAGAGCTCGATTTAACACCACATACACTCTAAAAACTAAACTAATTAAGCTTTAGTTTAGTTTTGAGAGTGTATGTGGATGCATCTACACTGATGCAAACATGTGCACCATACAAATGTGTTTATGTGTTCGACAAAGCAACAACGCACGTAACTCACCAGCTGAACTTTTGGAAAAATAGCCCTGCACAGGCAGCTGTATGTTTTGGCTAGCATGGGATGTCTTGATTGGATCTTTGAGACTGAGCAGGTTCATGTGATCCAAACACGCATCTGTATTCAAAGCAGGCTGTGGTGTATTATTAGGAATGGATGAAAGAGGATGGGACAAAGTGGCTGAAGTCTTCAGTGTGCCGGAAGGCAAAGTATTTCCTGTGGCCTTTCCATTAGACGTTGCTGCGCCTTTGCTCAAGTCCACAGTGCTGTTTAATGTAGTAGGTTGTTTAGTAGGTGCATTTATGTTTTGGGTTTTTAGACGAGCGTTGCATACAGTGTTATCAGTGTGATTTCCAGTCTTTGACTGTGAAACAGTTAGGGGCTGTTGATTTTCAGTAGCCATTCTTGAGCTCTTGGGCTGCGACAGGTTGAAAGGTAAAGGCCTGGTGCATGGCTTTTTCTTCTTAGCTTTCCCCTGTGGGAAAATCACAAAGTATTAATGTAATAGAAATCATCTGATTAGATTAAAAAAAATAGGGTATGAAGGAGCCACTTACGGCCAGAGGTTTCTCCTCCCACCTATAGTGGGACTGACTGAAGTCGGAGGGAGTCTGAAGGCGGAGGGACTTCGCGAGCACCGGAAGCCGACTTACACCTGTCCGCACAGGCGCCTTCCTACCCATTTCTGTGTTTCCTGGATCCTTGTTCTCATTATCCTGATTGGATAGATGAGGTGCAGACAGGAGTTTGGAAGGCTTTGGGTGCACTGGCATTTTGTTATGTTCATTTTTCATTCTGTGTGGAGGAAAGCAGTGCAAAGAAATAAATGCAACTTGAGTTTAGCATTGGTTAAAATGTTTTAATACGGTTGCCAATACTTGAGTTTTTGGTACCAATACCAAAACAAATGTTTGCAGCCTTACTTGTTTTTGTAGTAAAAGAGACCAATGCTAAAGCAGTTGTACAAAAACAGGCACAAATTTGGATTTGGTAAATGGATTGTACTTACATAGCACCTTTTAACGTTTTCTGAACACTCAAAGTGCTTTTACACAACATGTCTCATTCACCCATTCACACACATTCATACACTGATGCCATGCAAGGCTAACCATTCATACACATTCACACACTGCCGATCATCCGGTTAGTGGATGACCCGTTCTAACTCCTGATCCATAGCCGATTTAAACCAGAAAGAATCTCACCAAACAATGAGTAAACAAGCTTTTGGTACTTGATGCTACAGATGCAGTAACAAAATAAAGCAGTGAGGTTCAATATGCAGCTCTAAAGGCAGGAGTAACTGCAGTATATACAAATTGTAGTACAGTATAATTAAGAATAGGAGAAGTGAAAAATGTTGTTTTGTACTTCATAATCTGTCTTACCTCATAAAGTCACTGCGGATTTTGTTCTGACTTTGCGGACGAAGGACCGGAGAGGAGTCCATAATGACGGTGCGAGGTGTGAAGAAAAACTAGAGGAGCAACAAATGGCACACACAAATCAAGTGTGAGCAACCAGCACGAAACAGTGTAGAGGCTGATAGCAAACTGTGTGTAAAGATATAAATCATGAGCCAGGTATAGCACAAACATCAGACTTGAACTCTTTCCAAAGCTTAAACAGTTTATCATTGACTGACTAAAGATAGGAAACAACAACTAGAAGCAAGTGAGGGGAGTTAGAGCTCCATACAGCCACCATCAAAGGAAGAGTGAACACAACATTTTAACGTAAAAAGTAACATTTATGAATGAAGACACGCTTGATAGTAGTTAAGGCTGCACAGAGAACAAACCAACGTGTTGCTTAGCCAATATTATAAAAGATAAGTAACAACAGATTAGCTTTAAGCACGGGGCTGAATATCTTTTCTCGTTAGCACATGCTGCATTCACACACAGAGACGTCTTATTACACACGTTACATACTTTAAAAATTGAGTAGAGCCTCTGTTACTTCCTCCTGTGCGTCCGGTTGAGTATTTCTGATCTAATGAATCCTGAATGTTTTGATTTTGAAGCCGTTTTGTCCTGATTTAAAGCTCCCTTGTTTTGTCCTTTCACACCGCTGTGGGCTGTCAACTTCCTGGACTCGCAGCAGTTTGTAAAAAGCGCGCTTCGCCATTGGTCGCAGCAGGAAGCCCCACGAACCAATGACTGCGCGCACTTTGCTCAGGGCAACATCGTCGACCAATAGCAAACCGACTTTCATAAACAGCTCCATGGCAACGACGCGAAACTTGTTTTATCACGTGACTGCTTTTTGCCGCGGCCTCTTCCATATATGCGGATGGACAAAAGTAAAAATATAAATAAAATAATTAAACTGAGCCACATCTTGTTGTCATATCAATTATCCAGTTATCAAGTTCACGTAGGCACCATTTTTAAATGAAAAATATACTAAATAAGCTTAATAAAGACTTAAAACCTAAAAACCCACTTTAATGTCAAACATTTATGCTGGTAACTGACAGAAAAACGACATTAAGTTCTTCTGTTTTCTCAGCACAGCATGAAGAGAAAAATGTAGTGTGTGAGGATCCTGTTGACACAGCAATCTACAAGGCACTGACTGTTTAACACCCTCCAGTCTCTGTCTGTCATATCTTCACTTCTTTTAACTCAAGCAACACGTGTAGGCCTACTGTGTGCAAAATACTAGCAGCTGGGATTAAAAAGAAATATGCAATTTATTTATACCAGCTTTAGTTTGCCACCAGACACGAGGATGGATTTGGCGTTGCTGTTAAATAGACATTTGCGTGTTTGACTTCCAGGTGGCTGTGATTAACATAGTCGCCTCACAGCAGGAAGGTTCCGGTTTGCAGGTTAATAGGTTAACTGGTGACTATAAATCACACCCATACAGGTGTGAACGTGACGGAAAGTGGCTGTTTTGAGTCACTTTGAGTCCTGTGATGAACTGGCGACTTTTCCAGGAGGATGTACCTCAACTCTCACCACTGTCATCTGAGATTGCCTTCAGCACCATGATAAAGATGAACAGTTATGGGAGTGCTTTAGTGACACACACATTTCAATATTTCATTTAATTTTTACGTAACATATGGCCTAGTCATGAGAAACCATTAAACAATGAGTCAGCTATTAGACATAGCAAACATTTCTTGTATTTCTCACCACATAGTGTGAACAGATGAGAAGCCGGACGTGCCGCATCTTTCGGCTATGTCTCCCCAAAATGGCCTCCACGGGCCGTTGTTTGACACCTGTGGGGCTAGCAGAAGTGTCCTTTTAATTAACGCTAATGTCACCCCTTTAGATTATTTACTTGGACAACATGTGATATGTGGCTGTCACACCTTTGGAACACGGTCTGTTCATATACAACTAGTTATAATATAATAAAGTAAATAAACAGTTAGTAGTTAGCTAAGTTAGCTAATTTCAGTTGTGTGCGAAGTAAGCTATAAACCGAGCTAAAGCTAACTTAGCCGTTTAACCGTTACCGAGCTCGACCGTTAGCTTAAAAATAACGTTAGAGCTAAGAGAGAAAACTAGGAGCCGGTGCTAAGTGTAGAAATAAAATAAATATACACAATAGACGTTGTTTATAAGACACGTAAACGCCACATCTTAATTAAAAAAACAACTGATTTTCACATTTATTCATGTGTAGTACTTGGAAGTTCTACGCTGTCACCAGTCCTTGAAGGCAGCAGTGGTGTGAAGTGCATTCACTTGAGTAGTTAAATGTTATGCTACTTAATTCTTACAGTATTATATAAAAATAGAACCTAATATAATAGCACAAAACTACAATGGTTATATAACATTTTTAAAAGGACATTCTCAGTACTTAAGTATACTTGTAATACAGTATTTTATTATTTCTGAGCACTCTCCTCTCACCACTGGAAGGCAGGATGAGGTCATGTAGTAAACAATCAGACCCTCCCTCTCCGTCAGTAGCCGTGGACGCCCTCCAGGTGTCGCTGTCAGCGGACTGCTAAAGCCCCATGCCTGGCTGACAGCAGCAACACAACGTGGGTGTCAGCTTGCTGTCAGCCAGGGCCCCTGTGTCAACAGCAGAGGGAAGAAGAAGAAGAAGAAGAAGAAGAGACACAGAGGAGGAAACCAGAAAGTGACTCTGCTGTAGACATGGACCTGCGGTCTGAGCTGCTCAAGTCCATCTGGTACGGCTTCACAGCCCTGGATCTGGAGAAGAGCGGTAAGGTGTCCAAGTCTCAGCTGAAGGTGAGTGGACTACCTGGACTTTAGGAAACTCTTTTTGTGGCCCTAAAATTAAGTTTTTGTTTGAAACTTTGTTGCCTCGTTTCATATTCCATCACGTGGGCTCGCTCTGAGGAAGATGAGGTGAAAATATTTGAAGTGCTCGGCAGACGAAAGGTCGTAACTGCAGTTGAGTTTGTCATATTTGAAGAGTTTGAGCTCCAGGAAATGAGGGTGTACGCAATCTCATTACTTATCATCCTCATCACCAATGTTTCCTGTGTGAAACTGTTTTTGAATGGCATGCCGGTCAACAAGGAACAAATTTGTTCCCCATATTTCGAGTAAAATGCTTTCGCTGCTTAAAAAGAGGGCACAATATGCACCTCTGTCTGGCAAGAGCACGAGAGTAACAGTTTGTTCTCAGTCTGTATATGAATGGGAGCCCTCATCTCCAAGCTGTGCTTGCAACTAGGCCTCCGTGTACCAGCTTGTAGTGCAAAGGATCCTGTGGCACTGGACCTGACCACAGAACAGCCTGTTGAATAGAGTGTCTTCACACCATGAGCCCATGTATGTACAAAGAACATTGTTACAGTTGGAGCGAGGACAAAGTGGAAACATATTGGTGATTGTTGTCTCTTGTCACAGTGCATCAATGAAGCCAGTGTATTTTTGTTGATCTCATCGTTATGTCACTTGGTCTTGGTGTGGATTTCCAGCCACCTCCACGTTCCTGCCGCGATGTGCTGCCTGGCTCGCAGCGAAATCAGCCTCATGACTAGGCTTATCCCCCTCACGCAAGCGAGCCAGTGTACAGGCACCATGTTTTTTAAGACGCGCTCAGCAGTTTGCATGCCGCGGCCTCTGAAATGACAGATGTTGTAGTGCAGTGGAGCCTAGAGACAGGATGTGGTTATGGCTCAACACTCAGAGCCTAGTTGTCTGATAAAAACCATCAAGAAATCTCAAGACGTTGCACACTGTCAGTTGACGAAAATTAGAGCAGTAAAAGTAAAAGCCTGCTAAAATCCACTTTGACACATGTAGTAATTCATGCAGTACAATAGTGATTATAATAATAAGAGTAATACACTGTTTACATATATTTGTTTGTTATTTATAGCTTTAAAATACATTTTGTGCATGTTTTATGTCTTTGTTTTATTGCCTTTTATCTGTTTTATTTTATTAATATTGTTTCACTTTTCAAATTTCTATTCATATTTTCAATGTTATGACTCTATATTGTTTGACTGTTTGCCTTTATACTGTCTTATTAGTTTGTCTGTCACCTGTAAAACACTATGAGTTTATGCCACACATGTGTTATCACTGATATTTTCAAACACAATTATTTTTAGGAACATAATTATTATTGGCAACAGAAAATAAATTGTTCAGTTTCAGTATGTAGCTTTGCATTCATGCCTGTAAAACATTTGATTTATCAGATCAGCTCTGTGCTGTCCTTTTTAATATTTCTGTCCTGTTCTTTGCACTTTTTCAGGTGCTGTCTCACAACCTGTGCACAGTCTTGTGTATCCCACATGATCCAGTAGCTTTGGAGGAGCACTTCAGGGACGATGATGACGGTCCAGTTTCCAGTCAGGGTTATATGCCTTACCTCAACAAATACATCTTGGATAAGGTGATTAAAAACAACAACTATATGCTCTTTTTTCTTTCTTCAGATTGTAATGTGGTGTAATGACGGTTGCTGCCAATGTTCTTTTTTAAATCTCTGCATTTTGTTGTTGCAGGTTGTAGAAGGCTCTTTTATTAAGGAAAACGTAGATGAGCTCTGTTGGACTCTCACGGCAAAGAAAAACTACCAGACAGACAAAACCAGCAGCACTGTTCTGCCAGAGAAAGATGCTTTTCGACTTTGGTGCCTTTTTAATTTTCTCTCTGAAGACAAGTACCCTTTGGTTATGGTCCCTGATGAGGTACGTTCAACGAAAATATGAATTTCTAGAAGAAAGATCCTTTATATGTTTTTACATGTTTTTAGGTGAAGTATTTCTTGTTTTAGCTTCTTTTCAGTCGAAGCACAACTGGACTGAAAAAAAAACATTTTTTTGTAGTAACAAGCAAATAAATTTACACGTCTTGTAGTCACTGTTGATCATCGTTGCATGTGACGATAGTGACAGATGCTTCTAAATTTAGCCGCATGGATATTTCAAGTGATCGTGCTGTTGTTGTTGAGTATAATTCTGAGACTGTAGTCAGTAATCTGTGACCTAAAAATGGTGCTGGATCTTTGACAACCACTAAATACAGGCTGAAGCCTCGTTTCTTGCCATCATGGAACACGGTGCTCTTTTCATGCAGCAGTGTGGGCTTGTTTCTCACTTGCAAACCCTCGTTTTGGTTTCCTGTCGTGTGTTTTTCACAGCTGCTGCCAAGAAAAAAAGACCTACATTTCAAGGGCAGAGTAGTTTCTATCATGCTGAATTTAAGAAAACACTGTCCAGTTTTATTTTGGTACATGCTTCATACCCTACCACTGTACAAAGATTTGTGGTCTAATGAGTACTACAGGGTCGTACTGTTACTAATGTCACCTTAATTGAAAAAAAGTGAGACGACAAGATTGATAGGTGTGATCTTTACTATGGTGTTTTTTTAAACCACAAAACCGGGGTGAAGTAAAAAGAAAAAAAAAGTAAATGAAATGAACTAAAATTGGGTACATTTAGTAATTTAGTACAAAATAGTCCAAAAAATACTTAATTGGAGTAAAATAAGTTAGTTAGTTACTTCCTGCCTTGCATATAAGGCAGTAAAGACAGTAAAGATGAACAATCTCACCCTCCATTGTTTTTTTTTTTCCATTTTAGGTGGAGTACCTCCTCAAGAAGATCTGCATGGCTATGAGTATTGAGTTCAACTGCGTTGAATTAGAGGACTTCTTCTCCCAAGACTCGGTGCAGCAGAGCGGCATTACTGTCTGGATTTTTCTGGAGATGATGAACTCGGGAAAGATAACCAGAGGAATAGATAAGAGCATAACCACCATGGCTATAGAGGAAGTTTACAGGGAGATAGTGGGCGATGTCCTCAAAGAGGTAGGAGACCCATCATGCCAGCCGAGGTCTGCGTTTTGGTTCCTGCTCGGCATTGTGTCCGTGATTGTATATGTGTTGGTGTGCATGTAGGGTTATCTGTGGAAGAAAGGCCAGCTGAGGAGGAACTGGAAGGAACGCTGGTTCACCTTAAGGCCGAGCAACTTGTCCTACTACACCGGGGAGGACCGCAAGGAGTGCCAGGGCAACATCGCTCTGGATGGGAACTGCTGTGTGGAGGTAAGCGGCCGAATGCAGTACACTGGAAAGATCGGTGGCTTTTTATATCAATGTATTCTGTGTTACTTTGAAATACATTGCTCATTTGTTTTCTTGTGTACGTATGAGTCAAAATATCATTCTTTATGCCAGCGGTTCCCAACCTGGGGGTGGGGACTTCCCCAAGGTGTCTCAAGATGAATCTCAAAGGTTCACGTGTTGGTTAACATGTATTTTTTTCATGACTTCACTTGTTTTTGGGTTTTCTTGTGACTTACGGGAAAATGGTACTTTCAAATATAAGTCAGGTTCTAGCTGAATTGCACAGATATGTTCAGCCAGTTACTAGGAGCCGCAAGGGACTGTACGAAAGTAGTTGGGGTGAGGAGAATTACAGAACATTATGTCTGTCCCTCGAAGTGTGCTTATACATTTCTTTGGACCCATTCTCTGAAAATCTGTAATCTAACATCATGGAATTGGTACAATTTTGGCATTAATATCTAAAAGTGCACATCTAATAAGATTATGTACACCAATTTAAACATTTAAAAGGTGCTTCCACTGATTTAACATTGTCAGATTATCGATTGACACTTGCTACAAATGATTAAAATCAGTGCAGCAGAACCAGTGATATCGTTTTCATTCTATATACTCTTATATGTCAAAACCTCAGACTTACATTTCCTCAGAGAAATTAGGCTCGATTTACATTTTTACATTTAATACTGCTGTTCTGCTTTCTGTTCAGATACACAATGAAGTGAAGGTGGAAGCTGCTGTAAAATAGTGACAAATGACGTGGCACTAATCACTAAAGATCCTCCCCCTCTCTTGTGAAGAATTTAGACTCTCCTCCCTTCTGCAAAGGAGAGAACATACATAACCATCCCCCCTTTTCTGAACCACCCTACCCCCGTTAAGTCATTCAAACAGTCCCCAAATACACATCAGCGTCATATTTAGGTGTCATAATCCGAGAAGGTTGGGAACCATCATGTTTATAAAAAAGCCTTGTTTCACAATCAGATTTAGGATTTCCTCATAAATCCCACACAGCTCAAGTGGACTGAACTCAATATTAGTCTCTCTTGAATGAATCACTCTAAACATGGAGCCTACAGTAGTAGAGCGATTGTTAGCCCGAGCTGTTTTTGACTCGAGCCCCGGGTCAATTATTAGCTCATCAATGCCACGCGAGTGATGACAAACAAAAATCTGAACAGGTTCTGTTATTTCTTTCTACTAAGCTCACTACACGCTGCACCATGTGATTAAAGGAAAACAAGCAATCATTCTAAAATCATGCTTTATTATAGGAAGTAGACGATGATCAAATATTGTTCGGTCGTACAAAATGGATCAAAAACATCCTTTACCCAGTGAGTTCACTTTTTTTTTCCTCCTCACTACTGTATATTTATGACATGGTCACAACACATGTAACAAGAGACAAGACAATTCACGATGAAGGGATCTTTATTCATAAAAATGACTGTTTTGCTTGTTGACCAGGTGCTGCCAGACCGGGATGGGAAGAGGTGCATGTTTTGTCTGAAAACCCTCTCCAAGACGTATGAGATGAGCGCTTCAGACACCAAACAGAGACAGGAGTGGACTACAGGTCAGAGGAGACTCGCTTCCCTGATCACTGATAGAGTTTTTATCTTCATATGAAGACGTTAAACATTATCTCCCTCACAGCCATTCAAACAGCCATCAGGCTGCACGTGGAGGGGAAAAACTCCCTCCACAAAGATCTGAAACTGAAGCGCCGCGAACAACGCGAGCAGCGGGAGAAGAGACGGCAAGCCAAGGAGGAGGAGCTGCAGAGGCTGCGGGCCCTGCAGGAGGAGCGGGAGCGCAAGCTAGCGGAGCTGGACCTCCTGAAGGAGGCGCAGAAACAGGCCGAGGCTCTCCTGCAGCAGGACGAGCAGAGGAGGCGTCAGCAGCACGAACAGCTCCAGCGGGCCCTGGAGGTCCAGCTGAAAGAGGCTGAGGAGGTGAGTGTGCAGGCCAAGTTCAAATTCAGAAGCAGAAAGGTGAGAGTGTTCGTTTCTTTGCTAATTGGGGTGCATCTCAAGGCGCGGGTCAGCATGCAGGCAGAGATGGCTCTGAAAGAGGAGGAAGCAGAGAAGCAGAGGAAGAGGATCCAGGAGCTGGAGGAGATGCAGAAGCGTTTGGAGGAGGCGCTGCAGCAGGAGATCAAAGCCAGGCTGGACGAGGAGGCCTTCCGTTTAGCCCAAGCGGGGTAAGAGTGTTATATGTTGCCACCCGTCTCCGCAAACACATGATTAGAGATTTGTATACACTTTCACAGCGCGATAAGAAGTCATTTGTTTGGGTTAAGAGCCTGTGAACATTCATCCGTGAGCTGTAAGTGGAGAGGTGCTTTTGTGTGCAGACAGCAGACATTGAGCTTCACTGTTGAAAGGGTTCACGTTGCGTTATGTTCCTGAGGAAGTTGAGCTGCCGACAGAGGAAGTTGTTAAATGTTGCCATAAGTCAGATCTATTGTGTCGCTGTTTCTGTCGTCTTTCAGCCTTTTCAAATAAAACTTTTCTGATGAATTGATTCCATTAATCTGCAAACAGATTCAGCCCCAGGCCCTGCAAGTGTGCTCACTGTCGTGTCTGAATCATAGACATAGAAATATCTGATTCTCTTAAACCGTGAGGAGTCAGTTTGTTGTTTTTCTCTGTTGTGTTCAGGTTACTGGCCGAGGAGGAGGAGAAAATGAAGGCCCTGATGTCCCTGCAAGAGGAACAAGAAGAGTACATCCTGAAGACACAGCGGGAGAAGCAGGAGCTGAAACAGGAAATGGAGGCCAAGTCCCGGGCCCTGGACGAGGCGCAGAGGCAGCTGGAGGAGGTCCGCGCCAACCGGCACAGGGTTGACCAGGATGTAGTGGTAAGAACCAAAACATTCTCACTGAATTCACAGTTAAATAACGACAGTTATCATCCAGACTACATTTTACATTTAAGTCTGAGTTGTCAGTCTGAGAGGAAATGTTGGTGATGTGGTGTAAAACACCTGAGTAAAACATTGAGCCAATACCATCGGCTGCTGCTGTTAGCTTAAATTTGATGTTGTGCACCACTTCAGATGAATTTTAAGTAAATGAAATAATACTTGTTATTGATTCATTTTTGTTAGCCTTCATTTAACCAGTTAAGAGCCTGTTGACATTTAAAATCTCATTCACAATGATGACAGAGCCAAGACATCCTGTAGAAATCATGTAGTTACGTGATACAATATGCAGTACAGCACATTAATGAGAGAAAATGGACATCTATTATGGTCTATCCTTCAAAACAGTTCAGTGATTTCAAAGTCCAACTGTAAGTTTCAAACAACAGACTGAGTGGTTCTCTGTCTGTCCTTTGAAGGCTTCAGATTTGTAATAAATCTTTATAATTTGATGATGGGTGATCATTTGTAACCGGGAGTTCAAATCTGCTAAAACTGTAGATATGTTTTTCATTTGATACAGCAGATTGTTATGTGTTTTATGTGAAAGGATTCTGATTACTGATGTTGATTATTAGTTGTAGTTGGTAGTAACTCTAACATAAGTTGCTGTTTTTCTCTCACAGGCGGCCCAGAGGAAACTTCGCCAGGCGAGCACCAACGTCAAACACTGGAACGTCCAGATGAACAGGCTGATGCGACCGATCGGACCAGGAGGTACGTGTCCCGCCTGCACGACAACATGGCCACACTGTGTGACGCGACCAACAACTTTGATTTTTCAGAGCAGATATTTTGACTTGTCAGCGTTTAAGTTAAAAAAAATGATGACTCGGCTGTTTTAATGTCAGGGTCCTGGTGTTGTACATGCTGGATCGTTGTTGCACTCAATGTTATGACTTTACTTATTGGGACACAACAGTTTCCTACTGTTGCCTGGTCTCCAATGTAAAAATGGCACAACTAAACCAAATGTAACCAAATTTCTAGAAAATCAGCAAACGCAAATGTAGATTTCTGCATTTTCCACCCACTACCATCAAATATTTAGAAGCATCAAGATAAATGAAAACAGCTGATGAAGCTAAATCATTAGACCAGTGCAGAAGCTGACATAAGCAATAAAAAACTGCAAGTCAAACTTGAAACAGAGGGAAACGATGTGTAAAGTTCAACATTTGAATTATATCTCCTGAATGAGCTGTAGGTTTGGTTGTAGGTTGTTGGGTTGATATTTAAATTGCCTCAAGTAAAGCATTGTGACTCAATTTTCTTAGATGAGCTTGTTTGTGAATAAATAATGGTCATTATATTTCACACATTTATCTGTTCATTTACTTCCTGAAATTCAAATTAGTTTTTTAACCATCTATTCCAGCAGCTGTGTCTACAAACCTCACGTGTTACGGACACTGATCAGACTTAGCTTCGCCACATTTTCTGAGGGGTTTTGTTTGTGTTGTTTTCAGAGAAGCGACCGTCGTTGGGAAGCTCTTTCTCAAGCTTCCAGGTCCCGACACAGAGAGATCCGGGGCTGCGTCTCAGGAGGAGATCAGGATCAGAGGATCAGGATGAGGAGAGCAAAGAAAATGTTGAGAACAGATCCGGGAGTGATAAACGTCACTCCCATGCCTCTAATGGAGACATGGACATCCCCTAAAAACATGAGTCAGAAAGGCTGCATAGGTCACCTCTGTCACTCTGTGAGGTTTTCTGACGGGAAACGCACGAGACGACTGTCTAAATGTGTGAACGGCATGAAAACGGTGAAACATCTACATGTTAAACTGAATTTACAGTACTAGCATTTCTAATAAATGTTGAATTTACTGACCTCACTTCACAGACGGCAGCAAAACATTTGTGAGAAGTTGCATTTGAAAGAATTCACTGCTCAACTATTGCTTTGACTGCATCCTGTGTGAGGCCTGTTCTGGACATGATACGATACCTCAGTGCAACGAAAAATGAGCTGTAAGCGAGATCCTGAAAGTACACAGTGAGTTGTGATGTTTAAAAGCTAATACTTACATCCAATACAAGAAGCTTGTTCGTTTAGCTCTGTAATATAGACACATAACATTTTTATATATGTATTTTGGGGTGGGGAGGACGGGGTGGAGGGTGTCTTGACTTTCTCATGTAAAAAGTTCAGTATTAGAGTTCAGCGTTATTTCAGTCTAAGCGTATCACTTCTGATGAACAGGAAACATATTGAGAGAGGGAGAGAAACTCTCATTTAACTTCCCGTTTCTACTGTCAGTTAACATAATTGTAAATAAAAGTGTGAGTTGATGCCTTACCCTGATTACTGCCTGTATCTTTACTGTGTGCAGCGTGCATTTTAAACAAACTTTAATCTTCACTTCCATATAAGTCTGAACTGATACTTTACACAGTGGCCAGCTGAAATAAATAGTATTTGTTTAGGAGTTAAAAATACACATAAATAACATTGTAATAACCAAAACCACATAACGAAACAAGCTGTAGCTCATTCTGCTGAATTTACAAACTGCACGTCCGCTTTGGTTTAAATTTTGATTCTACGTAATTTGGTCGTCGTCATCAGGATGTGTCATCACTGACTAATTTGGCAGCACTTACTGATGAAACGCTCGTCTCATGAGTGAACAGAGACATCCGCTGACAAACGGCACAAACTGCACATCGGCTGGACTCGTTTTAATAATCTGTAACTTTGTCTGATTGTCATTTTTTGTCTATTTTTCACTCTGCTTAGTTATTCATATGACATATGAACAATCCAAACCACAAAATAAATGAAAACACATTAAAATATATAGTATTAAAATACATTTTTATACTCATTTATAGAGAGGAGACAGTTATGCTTATTTACATCAGGGTCTTTCTTCATTTTTATCTTAAATATCCGGCTGACCACCTCTGAAATAAGTGTCCAGAATCTAGATATAAGTTTACATTTCCAGAAATAATGGAAATAAGTCCTCCTATCTAAATTGCACAAGGGAAAGGGGAAAGTTTGTTCGAAGTAACAGGGGTAACATGTAACCTGTGAAATGTGAAGCATCTTGTACTGAGTATCCCCCTCGGCCTGTTACACGTAGATGTAGATGTTTTCATTTTTACATTTGGTCTACATAATGGCGACAGAATTACATAACATAGCAGCTGTTTCACAACCTTAACCCAATTAAATGGTGCAAGTAATAGATGGCTGAAAAAAACAGAGAACAAAACAGAAACACTGAGTTTATTGCAGTTTAAATGTATACACCATGGCTAGATTAACCATGAAATAATAAGTCAAATAGCCTCGATAGCCTCAATAACCTACCTACATATCAGGAAATAACACTTATTTATTGGCCTGTTTTTATAGACTTGGCAAAGACTGGTTTAGCTCAATGTTACAATAACAAATAAAAAGGATGTGTAGGATTTAGTGTCAGTGCAGTCGTCTCACCCTTTCCTTGCAACATGAATTATGATTGCTGTAAAATATGCAAAAAACACAAACCAAACAAACATTATGGGCCCTGTTTGGAGCCAGTGTTTAGTTTGTCTGTTCTGGGCTACTGTAGAAAGAGAGTGGATCAACACGGTGGAGTCCGTGGAAGAGGACCCGTGGCATCCAAAGGTCTTGTTTATTTACACTTACACACTAATAAAAATATATTTTATTCCACAATGTCTGCCATAATAATAGTAAACACAGCCCTAAATCTTACACACTGGACCTTTAAGGCCTTATTGTGACCATTGGTGCTGCCAAACATATTATTATGCTGCACAGTGAACCAGTGAGCCCTTTAGGGGCCCCAGAGAAGTCTCTGACTTTGACAGTTTTATTCAAATTAAACTGCATGTATCAGTGTATTTATTTATTTATTTATTATGCAGATATGATCAAAGCCACATAAATCTTGTTGTTGTCAAACGCAGAATAAATCCATCCATGTTGTCCATGTTGCAGATTACCACAGACAGCAGTGCACATTAGGGTTAACAGAGACCTTGACTCCACTGAAAGCTGTTTGTAGGCCTGGTGTGTGTTGAGTGTGTGTGTGTGTTGAGTGAGTGAGTGAGTGAGTGTGTGTGTGTGGTGTGGGGGGTGCTATGTCCTGGCATGTGACGATGGAGGAGGAGAGGTGGGGAGTGAGTGAGTGAGTGAGGCAAAGCAAAGCAAAGCAAACCAAAGCTAGGAGCAACAAGGAGAGCCGTGGAGGGATTATCAGTTAACTGCGCTTATCTCCATGTGATATGGTGGCGAACAAAAAGTGTCCCAACTTGCTTTTCTTTTTTTTCTCAGCGGCGTTTTGTCAGCTCGGTCGCTCACATGAAGGCCTGAGCCTAATCTTTTAAGTTTATGTTAGCAGTCTGACGTTAGCTCCCGCTGCTAGCTGCTGCCGCTGCCGCTGGAGCTGGTGGTGACTTCAAACAACTTGTCAACAGCCGATCGATCCTGGACGGGGATTTTTGGGGGGGTTTCTACCAATTGTGTCATTTCGAGCCTGTTGGCAGCTCCTCGCAGCGTAAACATCAACCGAGCAGCACTATTTGGGAGAGGTAAGCTACCTTGGCACGACGAGCTAACGTTATTTAAAGGCACTCACGGGAATGTGGGTCAGCCGCGCTAACGGCTAGTACTCAGTCAACACTCAAGGTTAGTAGCTAACTAGTTAGCCGACACTCCTCGACGGCTTACCGGCAGGTTAAAGCTAACTTAGACGCCTAATATGTGCGTGGTTTTAAGTAAAAAAGGTTCAAGTGTCTTTAAGTTAGCTGCCCTGGTGTGTGTTAAATGTTTATATCCAGTAGCGGTCCTGTCAGTGACTCTTTTAATTCACACTTAATGTTAGCAGTTATTTCCGAGAACCAGTGTGACAGGTTGGCTGCTAGACGACAAGTCCTAACAGCCCTGCTTAATGTCGGGTCTTTTCTGATTTATTTCACCCCAAAACCTTTTGAAAACGAACTTTACACCTAGTCCCACTCTTTGGGCTACCACGTAATACCATTAATCAATGTGAAAACATCGCTATTAAGCCGTGGATGTTTGTCAGAGCGCTGTTAGCTACATACATGGGCGGATTAATCCACTAGGGGGCCGCAGGGCAAATATGTAACCCCCCTAACCCCCCCCACCCTCCACAACACCCACCCACCCCCAAAGCCCTCTCCCCTACCGGCTCCAACCAGCGATCAACACTGCTCAATGTTGATAGTGCATGCACCCTGTCCCCTTAAAGCAGTCACCAAGTACACTGTGCACCCTACCATGGGACGAGGCAAACAATAATACAGATGTCTCCCGGCTCCAGGAGAGATAAGTTTACTTTTTAAAGATAGTGGAGGACACAGTGAAATGTTTAGGACACTATAATGGCAAACCCGGGGAACCGTGGCTGGCTTAGGACTCTTGAATTGTGGGCCCTGTGGCAATTTCAGCCTCATAGACAGATACTTTGGCAGGAAATCAGTGAGTAGTAGTGAGCGATATAAACACATGTCTACAGTCAGATATTTAGCCGTAATGAGGTGGTTACACTTTGGTAGCTGTCATATAAACATCTCGTGTGCGTGTTTGACGATTGTGGTCATGTTCCCAATCAGTCAGCTTGTTACATTAGCCATAAATGAGCACTAACCCAACTGGTTCTTATAATGGTTTCACTGATTAAATTTCTCTGTCACTATGACAGATTCCCGTCAATTGGAGGTTTGACTGGTCTGATCACGTCACCGGCGGCCGCAGCGTGACATCCGGTTGCGGTGTTTGGATCTGGTTGAACTTGGCCGCATGTCACAGCAGTAAAAAAAAGTAAAAAAATTTTTTTTTTTTGCTTTAATCCATGTAAGTTTCTCCATGATTATACACGTCTTAATGTCAGGATATAAAATAACACATGCAATAATAGATTTTATGCATCTCTTTTAATAAGTTGTTGCAAGTCCGTCTTCAGTCAAAACTGGGGCGTTCAGTGTTTCTTAATGGTCTGGGGCCCCTGCTTGTCTGTTCCGCTTGCCTAGAGGGGTAATCCAGGCATGTCTACACAGTGTGTGTATATCATGTCATAAGCCTATTACTATCAAGGACATTCCCTGGCTGCTCAAACACAACAACAAGTAGTACTGGACCGACTCAGACACCTAAGTAAACATGCTGTCAAAGATAAGTTAGTGCGCTCACGACTATACCAAGACGTAAAGCTACATATGCATCCTTACATGAAAACTGACATTTTCAGTAACGTGTTATGACAAGCTTTGCGCTCAATTTGGCTCGTGGTCACTGGAGTTATTGGATTGTTAACCACTCATATGCTGGATCTAGTAGCAGTGTAGATGATTTGTGGACATTTGAGGCCTCTTGATAATGATCTGTTGGTCATTCTTCCTTCCACAGTGGCGCTATGATGGCAACGTGACAGGAGGGGAGCCGCTGAGTCAGCTTCAACAGGAACCATGGAACGGTTTCAACAAACTGCTACAGAGCAGCACGACAGGGTGAATGGCTACTGCGAGCCCAAATCCCCCCAGGACACGGCCGATGTCAGGTGGACGGCGCTGGAGGGAGAGTCCGGAGGTTCAGACAGCTGCGGGGGGACGAGCGTGTCGGAGCTGACGGACCTGCAGGAGTTGAAGGCGAGGGAAAGTGAGGATGAGGAGGAGAAGGAGAAGGAGGAGAAGGAGGTGGTTACTGCCTCTAAAGGCCTGAGAGGGGACCATAAGAAAAAAGAGAAGGAGAGTTTGGATCAGGAGAACAGCAAACAGAACAGCAGTGCAGCATCCAGCTACACGGGTAACACTTTTAATTCAAAATCAAAAACTGTGAAGTGAAGCGTGACATGTTTAGATGACAGGTAATTGTTGAACTTTAATATTCATGCGTTTGTTTTTACGCAGACCTGTCACAAACCTCGTCGCCGTCGCTGTCAGAACAGCTGCGTCTGGGCCGAGAGGACAGCACAGGAGCTGGGATCAGCGTGGAGTGTAAGGTCTGCGGGGACAAGGCCTCTGGCTTCCACTATGGCGTGCATGCCTGTGAGGGCTGTAAGGTAATACTTGTGTCCCAGCAGAATAGTTAAATAAAATGACAATCACCACCATGTCGTGCTGTCTCACATGAGTTACTGAACCGGTTGCGTTGTTGCTCACTCAGGGCTTTTTCCGGCGCACCGTGCGGATGAAACTGGAATATGATCGCTGTGAGCGTTCCTGCAAAATTCAGAAGAAGAATCGCAACAAGTGCCAATATTGTCGCTTCCAGAAGTGCCTGTCTTTGGGAATGTCCCACGACGGTGAGAGGGGGACATATTTTTGTAAATGAACCCTTTAAATCAGGCCTTGAAATGTAATTTACTGAGTCGAGCTTTTATTTAATCGGAAGTGAGTTCCTTTCCAATCTCCTTTGAAACCTTTTTACTGGCAAAGTTCTGGCAAAGTGATTTACCTCTGAAATGTTCACTCTAAATAAGACACAGCATGCGTGTGTTTGTGTGTGTTTGCTCAGCGATCCGATACGGACGTATGCCGGAGGCGGAGAGGAAGAAGCTGGTGGCGGGTTTGCTTGCAGAGGAACTGAACCTCGGCAAACCGGGGGGCTCAGACCTGAAGACCTTGGCCAAACAAGTCAACACAGCCTACCTGAAGAATCTCAGTATGACCAAGAAGAGGGCCCGCAGCATCCTGACAGGCAAAACCAGCAGCACATCGGTACGTTACAATTTTAGGGCAGGTCGTCTGACCTGGTCAACGTGGTTTTACACCTCAGTTTGTTATGAAACTGAAGTATCCGTGATCAATATTGGAATATAATGTTGTCAGGGAAATGTGAGTCAGACCTGTAACTATAACCTGTAACTATCTAATTTTGAAATTTAATAATTAACAATATCCTGTAGATCGTGAATTATTGTTAGTCTGACTTGGTTTAAAGCCTCATCTGAAAATATGGAGGAGAACCACAAACTATCTGTTTATATATATATATATATATATATATATATATATATATATATAATCCATTCTTGTGTTTTATGCTAATTCTCAATATCTTGCCCTTCACAAATCTAATACCGGGAATTTTCAAGTCTTTGGACTTCATGAGAATTTGTTTTTGTCCTCCTCTTAGCCGTTTGTGATCTACGATGTGGACACACTCTGGAAGGCAGAAAGTGGTTTGGTATGGAGCCAGTTAGTTCCAGGTGCACCCCTGACCAAGGAGATTGGGGTCCATGTTTTCTACCGCTGCCAATGCACCACGGTGGAGACTGTGCGAGAGCTCACAGAGTTTGCCAAGTGCATTCCAGGGTTTGTGGACCTCTTCCTTAATGACCAGGTGAGTCACTGTCTCCTCAGTGTGCTGTACAACAAGGTGATTTGTACATGGCTGGCTTAGTTTAGGCACTAATGGACACTTGTTTGTGTGCTTTCTGCAGGTGACTTTGCTGAAGTATGGCGTGCATGAGGCTATATTTGCCATGCTGCCCTCTCTCATGAACAAAGACGGGCTGTTGGTCGCCAATGGTAAAGGCTTTGTGACCAGGGAGTTCCTGCGCAGCTTAAGAAAACCCTTCAGTGAGATCATGGAGCCCAAGTTTGAGTTTGCTGTCAAGTTTAACGCTCTGGAGCTCGACGACAGTGACCTGGCCTTGTTTGTTGCTGCCATTATTCTCTGTGGAGGTGAGACTGAAGGGTTTACTAGTGAATTGTCAAGAAAGTCCAGTTTGCTTGTTGTTGTTTTCATCTGTATTTGCGTGTCAGACTTGTTGCAAACACTGTCACTGCTATTTGTACCACTAAAAAGTTTTTACAGGGAAACTGTCAGTGTCAAAGACATTAATTAATCATCTTTAAGTAATCTATTTATATCTGTTTAGATAGATGGAGATACTTTATTTAGATAGATACTTTAAGTACTTTATTGATCCCATGGGAAATTCCAGCATCCATTAAAATTAAAATGAACCTATAATATAAATCTGAATTAAAATTAAACCTTTGTGAAGAGGTTAAATGTGCTAAGAAATGCAGAATTTTTATTTTTATTTTTATAACTAATCTTTCTAATCTTTCTAACTAAATTTTCATACTCTGGTATGTGTGATGGTATTAAATTGCGTACTATTAAAACATCTTAAAAAACGTGAACTTCACTCAGAGACTGTTTGCTTGCTCAGAGTAAGTTGTGACTCATCTCAAACTCTGCCACCTTCTTCTTTTCCCAGATCGTCCTGGGCTAATGAACGTGAAGCAGGTGGAGCAGAGTCAGGACAGCATCCTTCAAGCTCTGGACCTCCATCTTCAAGCAAACCACTCTGACTCAGTCTACCTCTTCCCCAAACTGCTGCAGAAGATGGCCGACCTCCGTCAGTTGGTTACCGAGAACGTTCACCTTGTCCAAAAGATCAAAAAGACTGAGTCGGAGACCTCGCTCCACCCTCTACTACAGGAGATCTACAAAGACATGTATTAGTATTCTCCAGCACAGACTGTTTTAGCAATACTGTTACAGACTGAAATTTACATTTATAATAATACACTGCATCCAGTACAAGCACTGTTCCACGTACGGGCATGGATTTTTAACATGCAGATGAGGCAAGGTCACGTGGTAGGGCTAACACAATCAGTAAAGTCTTCTCAATGTCAGCATTACCCTCAGCACAGTGGTGTGAGTGTGCGTGTGCATGTGAGTGTGTGTGTGTGTGTGTGCGTGAGAGATGAGCATCTGGAATCATTTGCTGCAAGTCCTAGTTTCCCACAGCGGTCACTTGACAGAGAGAATGATATGTTTTCTAACCGAGGCTGCTCCGATTACATTCGAATAGCAAAACTGACCCCAGAGCAGCGTCTAGAGAGAGCTTCTCCTCACGTGTGAAGGAAAAGTATTTCATGTTCTTACACCGATGGCACCGTCGAAGTAGAAAAGAGCCGTAAAGTTTGCACTGTGCAAGAGTTTCTTATAACACCAATGTCTTTGGTCGAGTGATTTGTTCTCAGACTTTTGGTAAAGCTGAAGATGCACAAATTGTTTTTTATTTTGTTTACATCTTCGTCATCATCACCATTGTCATCATCAGTGACTGCTACTTTGCCATTTGGTTTCTAGGACACAAACTGGGCTGGCTCCAGCAGTGTAGAGCTCTCTGAAAAGCAGCTGTCTGTGCAATACCATTTCCATTTGTCAATAAACGTGGACACCCAAGATATATAGATTTTGTCTTAAAGCCATCTACCTAAGTGGTAACTAATGGACTATGCTGCACAGATTTTGTTTCTGAAGCTGACACTATAAACACATGACCCATTGAAGTACAAGGGACCGCATGTTTTTATTGTTTTTCTTTAGTTTGACATGCAAAATGATCATGAACTTGCCATTTTAAGGGTTTCTTAGTTTATTCTTTGTAATTATGTTACTAATTATTTGTAATTTTTGATCATATTTGTAAGGGCAAAACATGAATTATCATCTTGTTTTATGTATCAAGTATGTGTTCTTTCGTGTTTCATTTTACTCTTCTGCCTATTTTAGTCGAGGTTGTACCAAATATATCATCAAGCATACCAACAACAAACTCTTCCTTGATGAGGAATTTGGATTTCAAACGCCTTAGCAGGATTTACCTAAAAACCAGCATACTGTATCATGATGTCATCATTGGGATTAGAAATTAACATCCATCATCTGGTACCATGGGTCGTTTCTGTGTTCACCCGTGGTATAACCACAGTCCTAGATTACTATCCTTTTTGTGTACGATCTGATTTGTGTTTTTTGTTTTCTTCTAGCCAGGATTCACATATTTCCAACTGTTTCCCCCTCCATACTCTGTAGGACCTCTTTTGTTTTCACTGTTCTTCTGAATGGACTTCAGTTTGTCAGCGCTGGTGCACACGGTCCACCTTCAGAAGTCTCCTCTTGTGCTCTTACTCTGTCTTTGATCCCTATCTACCTCTAATGTATGATCTGTGACATTATTCCACTGTCTCATCTAATCTCTGACTATTTTTTTTAAATTGTTTTCTTTTTTTTGGCCTTAATTTTCTGCTATTGGTACACATAGCAAAAATGTGTTATTATTATTATTATTATTATTAGAGGCTGAGGCTGATGTGCAGTGTGCCAAGATAGAAAAAGGGTGTGTGTGGATGGATAAAACAAGAAAGTACACCAAAAAAAAGTTGATGTAAGCTACCTCTATGCCTGTGTAAGTGATGGATTGACTTGAATTAATTTCGTCCTTATAGTCCCATGTAACCTATCTGCAGATCTAGTTTAGATACATCTCACTTATAAAAATTTATTAGAAATATTAACTGATTTTTCTCCATTTATTATTATTATTATGAGGCCCATACACATGCCTGCATTTTATTAACATCATAAATAATTCAACTTTGGGTAAATTAACGGATAAATGAGAAATTGGAGTACGTAACGTAACAAACGTGAAACGTCACGTTTCTATTGGTTGGTTGCTAGGTTAATTAAGTAAAAGCAACCGGCTGTCAACTATTTAGATAGTGAGATGGAGAGTGCTTGGCGGCAAGCTCAAAACACACGGAGGATGGACTCGGCCCGTAGTGGAAGTATCTGTAGGTAAGAGGCTGCACGTTGTATATGAAGCCTAAAAACTTGACACATTGTGGGGAAGTAGTTGGTGTAACACCGAGCAACGTTACAAAGTTAGTGACGCCGAGAGTTGGTGTTACTTTCAAATGCTGAGCTGCGTTCCTTTGCGGACGTTATGCCGAAAAAAGTGCAATTTTGGCACCTAAAATGTGTCAGTATTTTAGATAAAAGTAGACAACTTTGTGTTTTTTTTTTTTTTTTTTAACGGATGGTTGGCTTTTAGGAGAAGAGTGGTATCGTGTGAAGCTGTGTGAATAACTAGTTGGATGTGTATGAAGAAAGGACTAACGTTAAGCGTTGAAATGCGCTGTTGTTAAGTCAGTTATTTGTAACGGTAAACACTCCGTGTGTCTCAGTATAACGCTCAATGTGAAACTCAACGGGTCTGGCTAACTAGCTAGCTTCAGTTAGCTAAAGTTGGTATATTTCGCACAGCAGCGTGGAGTCTCGGGCTTTCCGACGGCATGTAAACACAATATCTGAGCAGTTGAGGGACCCGCGTCTCAGTGGGGAAAGTTTAATACCCCGCCGCTCTCCAGCTTGAACCCCGCTGTTGTTTAGCGTTAAATCGGTCACCCTGTGTTTTGGTGTCGCGTTCAATGTGAAACTCAGCTGTAACTTCACAAACTAATCTGGACGTGGCTAACTGGCTAGCTTCAGTTCGCAGCAGCTGGAAGCCTCGTTTTCCGACAACACGTAAACACAACAGTTGAGCAGTTGATGGACCATCATGTATGTCGGGAAAAGTCTGAGCTTCTCCAGAAAGCTACAGTTTTCATTTGATATTTATGCCAGGTGTTCAATGGCATTTAAAAGTAAAGCACAGTGTCTCTCTCTTTTTTTTTTTTTTTTTGTTACCAGTTCTGTTCTTTGTTTACGCATGCCACAGACCTTGATCCTGTCTTTGAGTTAATCACCTACTTCAGACAAAACTAAGCCTTGTGCCTTGACTTTCATTGCCATGTCAGCTGGGACCCTGCAGCAGAATAAAATACATAAATAAAATACTGATGCTTAAGGCAGGCAGCTTTTGTCTTGTCTCACACTCTGAATATTTAATTGTTATGCCCAAGTGCCAGCGTCTGAAGCCAATGCTGAACTGCTAGAATTAGAACTATAGAATAAGTCCATTTCCATAAGCCCCATATATTTTAATATGGGGCTTATAGAAATAAGCATCACAGCAGAAATAAACATGTTTACAACCTGGTACAAAAATCAGTTTTGGTCTCTGTAGCTAATTTCACCGTTCATGACGTAGGTGACGTCACACATACACTGTCCATTCTTTATACTGGCAGTGGTTATGCCTAATGGATTGACTCGACCTGGTCAAAATGTGTAATTTCTAAAAGCTACATGCAGATACTTGAAAGCTGTTGCTTATCAAGGCACAAGGCAGTCACTCAGTGCAGAGTTGTCCACAAGCCTAAAACTGCTCTGGTTATAATGCTACATGGTGCATTATTATCCTCTTTTCATTACAGGCATTTCATAAATGGCTCTTGCAGATTTGGTCCAAGGTGTAATTATCGACATGAATGGCCAGGTATACCATCATCCCAGATATGTAGGTACTTTCAGAAAGGTGGATGCTGGTATGGTGAACGCTGCAGGTAAGTGTTTTTACCCCCCCCACAAAAGTTGTATGTGACTGCAAGAAAGAGGATGTCCTGCGAGCACATTTCCACAGCTCACTGTATACTTTCCTCCACTAGATATCTCCATGTCCTTCAACCTGAAGCTGCTGCAGCTGTTGCAGGTAGAAGAAGTTCAGTACCAACAGTCTCATCCTCCAGTGTGGCTTACGCTCCACCTGACAGAAGAGGATCAGAGCCTGCTCTTCTGCAGGCTGAAGCGATGTCCAGGCGTGAATGCAGCCGCTCACAGTTTGTGGTTAATGTCTCAAATCCTCAACACAACACTGGGCGCCTGGCAGCAGATATTGCTGAGGAGCAATCACAAGGTATAGTGTTTTTTTCTTTATGGGTAAAACTGTTGTCCACATTTATCCACGCCTTACTTAATCACTTTTTTCTTTGCAGACACCGACTCTGATCTCACTGCTTCTTGGGAATCGTCACAGAGCTCAGAAGTTGCTCAAGCGTGTGCATGTGATGGAAGAAATGTGCAGGTTTGCTTAATTTTTAGTGTGACCCTTCCAGACGACAATTTAATGACTCCAAGTAGAACTCAGGAAGTTTATACTGATTGCAAAGTTTCTGTCCAGGAGACTTCTTCCAATCAGACAATAGAGGACGGTGCTACTGCTGGTGCGGTGGCGGCCTCTGGTATTCAGGGGAAAGTAGAGGAAATGGAGTCCTTCCTTCAGAGTAAAGATGTGACCTGTGGGATCTGCATGGACAAGGTGTATGAAAAGCCAGATCCACGAAACCAAGTTTTTGGAATCTTGCCAAACTGCAATCACCCCTTCTGTTTACAATGCATCATGACCTGGAGGAAAACAAAAGACCTCGGGCCGGAGGTGGTAAAGTAGGTTGCAGCAATATTTGAATATTCAACTGCATCTGACAGCGTGCCATTACAGGTTTGACTTGACGTCGCTGTCCAATGATTATTCCTCAGGAGCTGCCCACAGTGCAGAGTGAGGTCTGCCTTCTACGTGCCTCACAAATACTGGGTTGAAGGACCGGCAAAAGAAAGCTTAATTGCGGCCTTCAAGGAGAAATTCAGGTAGAGGGTGTAGTTTTGATAGCAGCACTACTCCCTGCTGGAGGACTTAAGGTCTAACATGTCTAAGCTTTTCTTAAACTATTAAATGTCTTCATCAATGCAGTTTGAAATATGTTTTTGTACTTCCTGGGCACAGTTTAAAGAAATGGATTGGAGATGAAGTCTACCCTTATTTTGCATTTGTTGGGTAAATAGTCCTGTACATAGTCTTCAACCATCCTCTTTGACAGGTCAGGTGGGTTCTATTGTCATTTCAGCCATAAACGGTGCACAGTGAAACGAGACTATGTTTCACCAAGGTGCTACATGAAACAACATTGATTGGTGGAAACTTTATCGATCCTGAGAGAAAGCATGAGACACAGTAAACATGCTTTAGACCTAGAAAGATAATCTTGGATTTAAATTGTTACATTTGGCAATATGTATCGTATTGCCACCAAAATTCAGTTTGCAGAACTAAAAGGATAAAAGTTCAGGTTGGTGAAAATTTAAAAAAATAGCTTGACAGCTGATGTTGAATTCTTGTAATTTGTTTGCGAACAGCTGACCCCTTCCTCCTGTTTCTCTATAGTAAGAAAAGCTGCAGTTACTATACACGGTACAGATGCTGCCCCTTCAAAACGGAGTGCCTTTATCGGCATGACAAACATGCACGTCGCAGGTCATTTCCGGTAAATATAAAATAGTTTGTTCTCTATAATTTCACCATCATGTATATGAGATAACGTGTGTCTTTACTCTTCCCTTTAAAATTTGTTTCTCGCTCCACAGTATCCTCCAGACGACGAAGACGACTACGATGGTGTAGATCTGCTTAATCTTTTCATAGCCATGACCCTTCTCGGCGGTGACGATGACGACGATGATGACTATGATTTGGACTTTCCTTTTTACCTGTCTGAGGAGTATGGTTTCTGAGCCTTTTCGTTCTTTGTCAGTGCCTGGAACCACTGAACGGGGTCTTAGAAAAATTGGCCCCAGAAGGACACATGGCTGCATTTTTGTCCCTTCTGTCCTCGTTGGCTCAGTTTCGAAACGCCATCTTGAGTTGCCGTGATCAAGATCGGGGATCGAGGATTGCCAAGTGTGTTCAGATATTTAATAAGACTACAGCAGGTCATTTTACTGACCACCACTCTTTTCACCAGAGAGGAACTAACCTGTGAAATCATCTGCTACAGTCTCCGTTTAGGAATGTGCACACTTGGCTCTCCATGGCACGTGGTTTGTTGCCCCTGCTCTAGCATCCCACTATAGGACAAATCTTAATCTCTAATGATTTTGTGGTTATCTGTGGCCTTCAGTTTGAATTTGTCACTGTAGCGTGGCCATAGTGCTTCAAACATGTAGCAGATCGTTAATTTTCCCTGTACCCCATCTCGATAAGAGTGCCCAATTCTGACTTCTGTCCTAGCAATTTGCACCATTTCGATATATTTTTAAAGTGTTGTGTGGATGGTAGTTTTAATTGTCTATAGTTAAAAACGTTACTGTACCCCTTCCCCTTTTCTTGCAAATGTCCACTTTATGAAATTTACAATTTCTGATAATACATGCCTGAAGCGATTGCAGTGAAAGCCTTTTCCTAGTTTTGGCAAAAACATGTTAAGATTTTATTTCTTTTAAACAAGTTGTACTTGTACACAGAAAATAAAACATTGCTTCACACTTTGTCTCACTGAAAAGGTGTGCCGTGTTTTTGATTGACACACTTAACAGTGTATAAATGGGTAAACTAGGGGCTGCAGTTTGTTTTTGGCTTGGACCGCTGGGTGGAGGCGTGGAGCACATGTTCAAGCTAAACTCACGAAGAAGAAACGTCAACATGAACAAAACTGGCGGGGAGGCAGCAGCCGCAGCAGCAGCAGTAGTAGTAGTAGCAGGTCTTGTGTGAAACCTCACCTGGCAGTATGGACACTCGCAGGTGCCTGTGTCGGTTTGACGGCCAGTCGAAGCTGCTGGTCCGGTCGCTTCTGTCCGGAGCCTCCGGTGCTCACCGAGCTCTGAGCGTCTTCCACAAGCAGCAGCGGGCCAACCCCGAAATGTCGCTGTCAAACTTCATTGAAACACTCTGCCAAGACGAAATAACGTGTGCGGACACCGAAGCCCAGCCACTGACCGTGTAAGTTAAAAGTACACCCCAAAATACAAGGTCAGCTGTTTAACTTCAGCGTGGGTGACTACGTCGGTGAATTTACCCTAGCAACGCAACTGTAGGACATTCTGTTGCTATAGGAACGGTTGACCGGATTACCAGTTTTGGGGTATTTGTACATCAGTATAGTGCATTGTTAGAGATTAAACCAGTGGCCCATACCATAAAATTATTATCTTTAGCTATGCATCCGAGATGTACTAATTAAGTTTTATCCGAAGACAAACTGCTGACATCTGCTACGCACTATTACGTTATGCCACAAACCTGTACCTGTGTCTCACAACCAGCTTTTCCCTCATCTGTCCTAGTAAACCCCTGGTGTGCCTGTTCCCAGCATTATTCAAACACAACCTGCTGTCCTTCATCTATCTGGTCTACCCAGTTCTTCCTCGGACTACTGTCCTCCGCCTGCTCAACTGCCTCAGCCAGGACCCTCATCCAAGCCCCTGGGCCGGCGCTCTGGTTAGACAGCTGGAAAGAAACCTGAGGGGCCACAGAGAGGAGCCTCTGTGTACTCCACTGTGCAGCCAGAGACTCAAGGCGCTGTCACAGCGTTTGGTCGGTTTAGGTGAGGCTGGAGGATGGGCCAAGTGCTTCAGTGGCCAGCATGTAGAATCTGGATCTCAGGGTGCATCTGGTTTATCAGAGCTGGGGACACAAAGAAAAAGGAAGGGCAGCTTTGTCAGTCAGAACTCAGATGGTGAGGAAACAGGACAGCAGAGTAAACGGATAAGGATGGATGTCGGCGGTGGTGAGGGTCTCAGTGCTGAAGAGCAGAGTGCAAAAGAAGAAATAACCGAAAGATTAGATGTTGATGCTCCAGGAGAGACTCGTGCTAAAGAACCAGCACCAGGAAGTCTGAGTGATGCCCTGCCTGAACACATAAAGGTAGAGACGGACTTTGTCTGTGTGCACTGAAATGTATCTTTCATTTTCACAATCATTTTCACAAATATCTTTATCTCTGTATTGATTTAGGTCGCTGTCTTTCAAATGAAGGAATTGCTGGAAAGTCACACAGAGGTAAGAAGAAACTTCTAGCACCAGCTGAGAGTGACATTTAATATTACTATATCCTAGTAGTTATTATTATTATAATTATTGTTGTCTGTTTGCAGTGGGATCAGAGCGCCATGGATGTGTTCAAAGTGCTGAATGAGTGTGACCCCGGCCAAGTACGTCCTCAAAATTTGATAGCTGACCTTTTACCTCTGCTTTAAGGGTTTATTGTCAACTGTATTATATGTCAAGGTGTTGGCATATTGTATTCAACCCACTGTTGTATATGGGGAAACAAAATATTAGATACATCTTTCAATGTGTTTTAATGTACAGGCTCAGAAATTATAATGAGTGAGGAGTTGAGTCAACAGAGAAACAGACTATTAACAGATTATTAACTACTATTAACCACTGGTTAGTTTAGTTTGACACCGTTTTGACCAATCAGGAAGCTTCACTAAACCACTCATGTTATGTATTTGCTTTCTGATGTGCTGTAAGAGGACTAATCCCACATCTCTACCTCTCCTGTTCAGGTGGAGGTGTTATGCAGCGTGCTGAGTTTACCGGACTTACCAGAGCAGACTCTGCCTAAACTGTGCAGCAGTATTTTGGCTCCCTGTCTTGATCTCAGCTACAGCACAGCAGCAACACTCATCAAGGGCCTCTTGCTGGAGAAGGTACAACACAAACCACGAAAAGGATGCTCCATGTGTCGCTGTGTTTGATACTGACAGGATATTGTCTCACTATATCTGCAGGTCCTGTCTCTGTCAGAACCGGCCTCCCGTTGTCTAGTCACTGCAGTGACTTCGCTGTGTAGCAGCTTTCCCAGACCAATGTGCGACGCTCTAATCGGACCAGTCATAGAGGGAAAGAACATCGGTGAGGAAAGAGTTATCATTTATTAAACACTGACTGTCACAGAGGGGTCAGGTAGTTTGTTACAGAGCAGCAGCCCCGGAGCTGGCACGGATTCAGTGTCCTGATTCACGTGAACAAGGCCGATGTTTTGATGTTATGAAGACCTGAGCCATGACCTTGTTCCTCACCTCTCATCTGAATTTTGAACTTTGTTTTGTTTTTAGGGAATCCACAGGCTGAGCTGCTGAACAGACTGATAGAAGGCTGCCTGGATTCCCATTACAGACTGCTGGTGCTTCAGTAAGATCATTGAAATTCATAATGTGTGTCAAAGAAGCACAAAATAATTATAATAAACTCATATGGTTATTTGTTGTTTTTTTAGTTGTCATTTCTCTTTTTTCTCTAAGAATGACATTCAAAATAGCGTGGAGTGAGGCGCTGCTCTCCATGATCCACAGCTTGCTAGACTCCAAGGTAATGTGGATGGTGGGAAAAGTAGCTGCAAGACTACTTAGTCATAATATTTATTGTTACTGAACTGCCTGTCTTTTTTGTTTTTCAGCCCGACTTGAGTGAAGAGCAGTTCACACAGTTCACCGAACAGCTCGTCAGCCAAGGTCCCCAGTTCACAAAGTCTGTCAAGTTTGCAAAAATGTTGCTAACAGTCCTCACCAAATATAGCACTTATGTAAGTTTCTCATCTTTTATTATGCCTATTTCTGAACAGTGGATGAAATAACATTTGTAATCTGTAATCTATCAATGTGTTTTTCCAGGTGACTGCGGCACACAAACACTCCCTGAACAGTTGCCTGACGTTAAACGAGACCTTCCTGAAAAAGTCTCTCCAAGCTGCTTTGAAAAGAATCACACACTTGTGAAGTTTCATCTAAACTAATGCACCTTAATAAACATGTTTAAATGAGTTCTTGACTACTTGAAACTGACGCACCTCATTCCACCTGTTTGACACAGAAAAATGTCACAATTTTCTCCTGACTCAGGTCTTACAGGAAAGTTTTCATAATGCAGACTTCAGCATGACTGACTTTTATTTACTTGAAATCTCAGAGTAGCAGTTTGCGCTGATTTTGTTGTTATACACATCACATATATGTGCATAGCACTGCCCACTTCATTGAATAATGATATAATGGATACAATATTTTCTAACATTAAAAGCATGCATTGGCAAATTTTGCACAGTTAAAAATACATAGTATATAAAGACGTAGAATCTCTATGTCACCATCTTCATCAATATACATGAAATATAAAAATTACATACAGCTTTGAAAGACATCTAAGATATATTAACAGTCTAAATATGACAAATATATTAGAGATAAAGATTCAGCGGTATAAACAGACTGAACAGTATAGACAGATCTATAAAGCTTCTGTATAACAAATATCTCGAAACTTATAACGAGATCTCAAGAAAATGATCCTGTTATAGGAAAACAATTAGTTATTTTTGAGATGATGACATAAATACCTCCAGATCTCGAGAAAACAAATGAAATGAACATCATCATGAGAAAATAAAATTTTCGCGTGCATGAGCGCTCAGGGCTTCCGTAGTATTTCTCTTCTGTGATGTGAATATATTTAATATATTTATATTTTAAATCTGTAATATTTTTAAATAACTACATGTGTCATAAAGTACTTAAGATGTTTTTATAATAGTAATAATTTATAATTCATTAACCTTCGCCGTTTGGGACTACAACATCTTGATGACGTCACCGCACGCCGCCTTTATCTTGCGTAACTTCCTGCTGCACTTCCTTTTTCAGCGTAGCACGACGAGAGGGACGAGCCGCTAAAATGAGGTCAGCCGAAATAACGAATAAATGTCCCGAAACAAACACTCACTCCACATTTACACTGAACCGTGTTAGTCTTCTAAGCATGTAGTCTGATTATACTGTGCGGCAGGTGTGCTATTTATTCGTTTTTTATCAGAATTACGTGAAGTTTAAACATCACGTAGAGCAGCGGCTCATCTGCCGGTGTACGGCAGCCACGTTAAGTTTGGGATGTAATCCATCATCATCCGCCTATTTAACACATGTTTTATAAAATAATCTAACATCGGGTGTATTCAGTAAGTATACTAGATAACATTTAAGTCAATCTTTATGAACTTTGTGCTTTTTAATGGATGGATAGACGCTGTCAGTAGAGGCTAGGCCAGTATAGGTGTTTTCACTAGTCACATTTATTTTAACATTGTCTGATTATTTCATGTTACAGTAAGGTCTCCAGGGATACGTTGTACGAAGCCGTGAAGGAGGTCCTGCAGGGCTCTCTGGCCAAGCCAAGGAAGTAAGTTTGTATGAGTGAAGGTGTTCAAAGATGTGCGCCTGTGAATGAAACGCAGGGGTGAGACGTGCTCATGTAACTTTGTCCCTGTTTGTAGGTTTGTGGAGACGGTGGAGCTGCAGATCAGCTTGAAAAACTATGATCCCCAGAAGGACAAGCGTTTCTCCGGCACTGTCAGGTTCGACCTTTTACTGTTTCACCCAACCTTTTCCCTGTGTGCTACCAGCCCTGTCTGAGCGTTTAAACGGCCTGTTATATGGCAAGTAGATGCTGATATATTGGATAAAGACAAACCAGACAGACAGGCCAGGGGCAGACATGGAGAAGTACTTTGGGTAGTCTGACTGAGCCGACCCAGCCCCGGCTGGTGGAGGTGAAGCAGACGGACCCCTACCCTGGGTCTTAAAACATGAGGGAAGGCTTTGAGTGGCTGAGCTGGTAAGTTCAGGTCCTCATGCCGACCAATTTGCATTACCTGACCACAAAGAGGTCAGCTGGACACCGGCCACGGTGGTGGTATGGGTAAGACTTCTTCTATTACACAGATAAATCAGGAAGGTGTCACTTGGGGATGGCAGAGTATTTGTATTTTGGGTACGGCGTCATCACTAAACTGTTTTATTTCCATAGTGAGTTTTGAGAAGTACGTATACGTTGCAGCTGCAGATTATCAGTCTAGGTGTACAACCATACCCTGCCTCTCTTCCAACTGATGGCCTCTGGGTTTGCTGTGGCGCTCTGAGCTCTGTCTATAACGGTTTTGTTAATACGCAGGCTGAAGACTCTCCCCAGGCCAAAGTTCTCCGTCTGCATCCTGGGAGACCAGCAGCATTGTGACGAGGCCAAAGCCGCTGAACTGCCACACATGGACATCGAGGCTCTCAAGAAGCTCAACAAGAACAAGAAGCTGGTCAAGAAGCTCGGTATGAAGTCGATGTCATGACGCATGAAGCTTGTGACGTTTGAGCTTGACAGGATTGATTTATTTGTTTTCCTCACTACTCCATTCTAGCCAAGAAGTACGACGCCTTCCTGGCCTCTGAGTCTCTGATCAAGCAGATCCCTCGTATCCTGGGTCCTGGTTTGAACAAGGCTGGCAAGTTCCCCTCCCTGCTCACCCACAACGAGAACATGAATACCAAGGTGGACGAGGTCAAATCCACCATCAAGTTCCAGATGAAGAAGGTAAGATTAAAACTGTTTTAGTTTTCCTTGTCTGTTGTAAAAGCTGAGGACCTGTTGAATAAATCATTGTTGCTCAACAATATTATCTTTGTGTGTAGGTGCTCTGTCTGGCTGTAGCTGTAGGACACGTGAAGATGACGGAGGATGAGCTTGTGTACAACATCCACCTGGCCGTCAACTTCCTGGTGTCTCTGCTGAAGAAGAACTGGCAGAACGTGCGTGCTCTTTACGTTAAGAGCACCATGGGCAAACCCCAGCGCCTCTACTAAATGACAGCTTTTCTATTAATAAAACAGTGGAGATGATCCAACGTCGACTGTTTCAAGTGTTTTTCTTTTTGGGCAGATTGAAACTTAATTGTTAATGGAAATTTAAATATTCAACTGCAACATCAATGGTGTACTTGTGTATTTAAATTATTCTGGTTCATAGTTCAGTTGTCTCAGTAATGGAATACTGGCATACTGTTAACCTTGCATACTTTTCTATAGCAGTATGTAACTTGGAAAAATGGAGCTTGTTGTATCCTGGGTCCTGGGCTGAACAAGGCTGCTGATATCCTCACCCTGCTTACACATGACGACAACATGAATACCAAGGTGCACAAGGTCCAAGTGCTCTAATTTAAAATTCAATGGCACAAAAACAATCAAGAAATACTTAAGAAATCCATCATCCCATCTCTAGTTCACAAGCTTTTTCCATCTGGAGGTCCTGAGTGTTTATATAAATGTGTAATCTTCATACAGAATTGGGCTGAAGATGGGTGTGAGAGGAATCAAATTTGTGCTGAGATCAGCTTTAAGAGCACTGGATGTGTAATAGCACACATTATGGATAATAAGCTAAAGAAGTAACAAAAAATAAGTAGTAAGAACTTCACCAAATTAAACATTTTCTGTATATATATATATATATATATATATATATATATATACTATATATATATAGATATAGATATATATAGATATAGATAAACTCAGGATAGCCGAATCAAGGGTTCGGTGTTGTCATCACTACCCATGAGCCTCTTGGGGCAGTCGTCCTGCTTTGGTTTGACTGTGGATCTCTTAATAGGATTATCTATTCTCAGTGCAGGAGAAAGGCAGACAGAGAAATGAACCAAACACCGACAGGAACTTATGAGAATGTGTTTGTGTTTTCAGCAGCATTGAAAGTGTTGACTGTCAACAGAATCTGAATAATTTAATCTGGTTTTTACCTGAGTTAGACACTTGGATTATTCTTGTGAAGACATGATGAGCGCTCAGGTGAGTCAAATAATCTGCCAGCTGTCCTTTCCTGTTCCTGTGAACACTGAACACTAAATATATTTCATGTTTCAGTGACTCAGTGACAGATGTTGTGTTTCCAAACAGCTTGATTCAGAGACAAACAGCTACTGTCCTGCCACCATGCTTGGCAGTGAGGACAGCGAAGAAGGTAACAGATACATATTCAGCGTTCATGAAAACATCCACCATGTCAATGAATTTAAACTGAATCTTTACAACAGAAACCAGCCAAGAGGAGCCGCCAATCACAAGCTGGAACGAGCTGTCCATCATAGAGCGCGTGGGCCTCAACAGGTGACACAGTGTGATAATAGTCTGCCATCATGAGGTATTACAATAACATGATTTAATCTGACTTTTTATTTGACAGTGTGGAGATGTCAGAGAAAGATTTAGAGGTAAGATCCCCCACTTCTCATTCACCATGATATACCACAGATTATAAATGAATTATGAACTTTTTTGTCAAGTGAAACAGGTTTCGCTTGTTAGGATCTTTTTTCATGAAGTGCTTTTACTGTTTTAAGTGACAACGGGCAAAATCAGCACCCCTAGTGGGCTACAAAAACTATTTCAAGCTAACAAAATATCACTGTTTTGTTAGCATCCTTCAGTTAATCCACAACAATGAACTGTCCAGGGACTTTATACTGAAAATATCTGGAAAATACAAAATGAATTTGACTAACTTGTACTGTCGAACCAGACAAAGGCCTTTTATCAGCTTCAGACTAACATCAGAAAAGGTTTGTTAATTACCCTTCATCGTCCATAAAACAGCTGAATTAAATATAGTTCCTCTTCAGTACCAGGAGTCAAAACCTCTGAAATGTAAAGGTGTATTTAAAATCTGGGTGAAGTAAAGTGACACTTTGCTGCTCGCAGACGGCCTTCTCTCAGATCACCCTGGCCTTCCGCTGTGATCAGTACACCCTGAAGCAGAGGCTGCAGGCGGAGGAGCACGCCCGAAACCTGGCTGAGGAGAACGTCCAGCTGGAGCTGAGCAGAGGGAGGGAGACTTTGGAGGTGCGCCACATCATAGATGATCTGAAATGAGTCTTAATAACGCCACCAGAGAACAAGTACATGAGCGTGTGTGTGTGTTTTCAGACCCTGAAGGGCCTGTGTCTGGACAGCAAGCGCAGTAAGATCCTGCAGAAACTGGAGCTGTCTCTGGACATCCTCGGTGGGACTGTGGAGCGAATCTCTAACACAGCTGAGGTGCTCGGCGCGGTGCACCAGGTACACTGACACACCTCTCTCTTCAACCTTCTTCTACGCACAGTGGCTTATATTTATGATTACAGTTTCTTAACACTGATCTCACTCAGTGTGCTTCTGCATGATGTTTTTTCCTCTTTATGTATTCGATAGGAGGCTCGAGTGAGTCGGGCAGTCGAGCTCATGGTGGCTCACGTGGAGAATCTGAGGAGTCGATATGACAGAAACGCTGCAGAGCTGGAGGAGGCCAAGAGGATGGTCCAGCAGCCGACCTACTGCAGGAACATTATCGATCCCAGAGCATCTCCAGGTCTCTGATACCGCCTGTCTCGTGGTGTCTTATTCTACTGCCATGTCCAATATTTGACTGACCGCTGGGTTTTCTTGTTGTAGATCCAGACGACAGTGACAACAAAAAGATATACTTTCAGCAGGTAAACAGATACTCAGCTTATTTTAACATCTAACTACCCTTTCACCACTTCAATCTGCGTTTGTAACTTTTCTCCATTAGACCGGAGGCCGTCGAAGAGTCAGTGCGTCAATCATTTCAGGCAAAAGCCAGGTCAGGTGGTTTCTTTCAGTGAACTCACACTTTCTGTCTAAGATATCATCCAGAAACTTAAGTGAGCTTTGCCTTCTTTGCCTGTAGAAGAAGCGAGCTGCTCACGGAGGATCCTCCGACAAGAAGTCCACCCGCACCTGCCCGTCTCCCTCTCAGAGCTCTGAGTCCGGCTGCTCTGTCATGACCAAAGAAGATAATTACTCCGTGGATGACAGGTCCAGTGCAGACCCAAAGTTTGTGCTCTGTATCTGTTCCACACGATGAGTACATGTGAATCATTTCCTCCTCCTCCTCTCTCTCTCTCTCTCTGCTCTTTTTAGGCCTCTGGATCCAGATGAAACTCCATCAGAAGCAGCATCAGCTGCTCAGGTTCATCCCATCGCCAACCCAGAGCGCCTCCCAGCAGAACAACAGGCCACCAGAAAGATACAAAGCAAAAGGTACGGCTTGGAATCACTGTTCACGGAGGAAATAGCTGAATCAATAGCCTGTGTTTAATCAATGTGTCAGTTTTATAATTAATTTCTGAGTGTGTTAATTGACTCTGAGTTCATAGAATGGGGGTAACAATTTAATGTCAGAATGTGAGGATGTTTTATTTTCTGTCTTCTGTCTTGAGGGTGTGGAAATAAAGTGAACGGTCACTGAAAAACACATAGTGGGATATGTGCTTAATACCACTGCAAACAACATCCTCAGAAAACACCATCAGTGAAGTCCAGCCTTTGTAACTTTACATTGATACTGCATCTATAAAACATGTCTTTCTTTCAGGTCCCCTCTGGATACTTTGCGACAGAGACACAAGGGCAAATCCGCGTTATCGAAGAAAAAAGCAGACAAGGACAAAAAGAGTGCGAATGTTTGTCGACGGGTTTCTGCGGGCGCGTAAGTTAACCTGTACTTTTGTAAAACCTTTTGATGACTTTGATGATATTTCCTCTGCATAAAACACAGACTGCCTGCTCTCCTCAGATATGGATCTTCGTGGAGACAGCGTCCCCTGGCTCACTGGTTGCATCGCTGTCGCTGGGCGCTCTCCTGCATCTACCTGTCTGTGCTTTTCTGTATCGTAACACTGACTTACTTCTTGTTGGAGGCATCGTGATGGAGCGTCGGCACAGTTATCAGGATGCTGCGACTGTACTGTAAACACCGAGTGTGTGGATCAGCTGAAATACCCGCGTCAGACCTGGAAAGCTCTTTGTATTTGAATACAAAACGTTTTTGGTGTAACGCTTCTGTTTGTGTGTCTTTTGTTATTCTCAATAACGATGACGCAAACGCAACTTTCCGTTGTTTATTATAAATATACAAAAGAAAATATCAAAACTGATACAATCACTTGGTTAGTAACAAAGCACATTGCTGCAGTGAAAACATTCATCAAACCACCATCAACGGCATCAGTGATTAATTATTAAGAGTTAATAGCAAATATTAAGATCAGCTTACCTCACGGTCGACAGATGTTAAATTTTAACTATATATATTAAAAGAGAAATGCATTTTCAAAGGTGTATCAATTTTTTTGGAATAAAGGGGGAGACTTTCGATGACAGATAAATATAGTATAATTTTAAAACTTATATTAGGAATGGCTAAACTCATTTGAAAACTACTGTAGGTGAATTTTATGTGCAAAATGTGTGCCAGCCACAAAGACATTCTTGAAACCACAGCAAGTTTCTTTTTACATTTTTATGATCCGTGTGACTCATTTATGGAATTTTATGAAGCTTAATCCACCTCAGAAACATCTATTAGAAAAGAATTTAAAATAAATAAAACTGGCGTAACACCTTACGTTAAGTTTTAAATTAAAAGAAAAGAGAGAGAGAGAGGGAGAGAGAAATGTGCTTATTGGGGTACCCATAGGTCCACGTTTCTTCTGCATCATGTCAACATACAATCTCACAGAGAGTCCAAAGCCTTAATAAATACAAAGATAAATAGAAAGGAGTAACACACTTCCTACTGAACACACTGCAGAGCAGTGGAGGTCTTAGCTACACCTGGCTCACGATTTCAGCGTCCTCCGCAATGAACCACTGGACCGGAGTCCCGTCTGCAGCTCTCTGGAGAACGACGTTACCCGAACCCTGTGGAAACAGTCAAGACACCGGTGTTATAAATAAATTATGTACATATTAGAGCTGCAGCAATTAGTAAATCAGCAACTATTTTAAACGTTTATTCATCGTTTCGGTCATCTTTCAAGCAAAAATGCACAATTTTGCTTCTTAAAAATGAGAATTTGCTGATTTTTTATGTCATAACTATAAATTGAATATCTTTGGGACAGAAAAGTCACAAATGTGTCATTTTCAACTGGAAAATTGTGATGGAAGGATGATGAAAGACAGATTTAATGACTCCCCTCAGAGTGTGTTAGTGGTCTGAATCATTTTCACTGCTGACCTGATTAAATGGAGGCAGATGAGGTGAAGTTGGACTCTTGACACTCATCGAGCTCTGCTGATCCACACAACCTGGCCGTAACTTCTGCAGCTGATTCCTCTGATGCCAGGACTTCAGCTCCTCCGACACGATCTCCCTGGGCATCAGCCTGATGGCGTGGTTCGGGTACTCCTTCAGCGAGGGCGTTCGGACCAGCCTGGTGTAAGGCGGAGGGGGCTTCAGGACTCTCCCCGGGGGCGACACTGCCTCCTGCCACTGTCTTTGCTGAGGGCTGCATCCCACAGGAGGGGAAGACACGAAGCACTTTCCCATGTCTGGGTCTTGAGGCGAGAGGGGGCCATCTTCTGCTATGGCCCTGATGTAGCTGAGGCTGGACTGAGACTGGTTGTTGTTCTTGTGCGAGTTGGAGACGCTGGAGAGTCCTTTCTTTTGTGCGCCAAAGTGGAATCCATAAGGAGGCGGGCAGAGCTTCGGGATCTCGGTGGGTCCGTCCCTACCAGGTGAGCTAATATAGGAAGACGAAGAGTGCTCCGAACTGCTGTCCTCAGAGCTGGACTGGTAGGGGCGCAGAGGAGAGTACTCTGGAGAACGCACCATGAAGTCGGCTGCGCAGCGCCGCTGAGGCAGCCTGGCTCGTCCTCGATTGTTCTCTGAGCTTAGGCGCTCTATGTCGGCAGATGGTTTGCTCTTGGGAAGTCTGAGGAGACATATCATGTAAAGTTATAGCAAACATGTCGTTATGCTCTTTGCGCATTAGTGTACTAATGTAGCTGACTTCTCTGGGTACCTGAAGGACTGGGAGTACTGTCGGCGTATGTGCAGCTCTGGGGTGGAGGGGGCGCTGGTGGAGTGGTTGTGACGCAGAGCCGAGTTCTTGATAAACTGAGAGAGGGGAATCCTGCAGCTCTCTACAGGCGCCTGGGTTCCTGCTGGACTACTGCACACGACAGAAACAGGAAGGATAATGTGAGATTCCCACCATGAACAAGCACCCTCATAGAAGGTGAGCCAGCAGCATAAGTTTGCATCAAGTCAACGTAAATTTGGCGCTTCTGAAGCTCAAGTTTCATTCCACCCAGTACAGGTGTGCATCAACTAAAGTCTCGTACCTGGACCTGCTGCTGCAAGCAGACTGAGGTTTAGTGGGCTTCTGATAAGGCTGATCCAGACTGGACTCTTTCCACGGAGAGTTCTGGATGGGAGAGCGCTCATATTCCACGCTGTGCTGGCTTGATGACTGCTGGGAGGACTGAAGGGTCTGGACTGACAGCTGGAGGGGGTCTGAGTAGGAGGTGCCCAACACCGGAGGAGAGAGAGGGCTGGGCGAGTCCACGTCTGTGGAGAAGCAGTCGGTGTGAGGCACGTATACACGTGTATATTTTAGTTATAAGTCACTTTGCAGGTTGAGATTAATAATACAAAATATAATCAACAAATAAATGATGATATTTTATTGGAGGTTTGGTTGATCTAGTGTGCTATTGCTACTTTTGCTTCAGGAAAAGATCTGAGTACTTCTTCCACTGATTACATACTTTTAATAATAATATAATAATAGTCTTCAAAGCTTATTGCACTTACCATCGTCCAGGGCCACCACATCAGACAGGGAGCTGTCATCGGACATGTTCAGATCTGCGTACAAAGAGGGAATATTTTAGGTGTCCATCAAGCCCACTGCATGCGTTCATGACTGCAGTTGACATTTTGGCCTGAAGAGGACAGCGCAGTGCAAACTCACCTTTGCTTTGGTTGGGTGACATGTTGATGCACGGCGAGCTGCACTCGCTCTTGATCCTGTGCTGGAACACGGCCTCCTGAAGATCCTTCACTTTCTTCTCCTCCCTCTTGCACTGCTGCAGCCGGCTCTTCTTCTGTGGTTTACTGAGGTGACCCTCCAGGGAGAGTTTGCGGGCCGCCTCGTAAATCTGCCGCTGAAGAGCCAAGTCAGTTTCCAGCGCTTGCAACTCTGAATCCTGCGACAAAAATGCAAATTCTGGCATTTACTTTCCAGCTGATGAATCGTTGGCCTATTTTGCTTACTCTGTGTTTTTTTCTGGTGACTCGTACCTGTTTGTCCAGGTGGATCAGACCTTCGTCCAGCTTGAAGCAAGCTCCGATCCTTCTTCTGACCCGCGGTGGCTTCTCATCGGGCATCAGAGGATAGTCTGAGGGCAGTTTACCAGTCAGCTCCTGTGAATTCAAAATAAAAGTGTTGATTACAAAAAAAAAACATTTGCAGCTGACAGAAAGTTGACAATGAGTCTCCAAAGCACAAAATAATATCTTGGTAGTGCGTACAGTATATGTTATCCTGTAGGAATTACTTACTGCCTCCCTGATGCAGAGCTTTCGGAGCTCCAGCAGGCAGAGCTCCAGACGCTCCTCCAGAGACTGGTGCTTCAGCTTCAGGGCTCTGGTGTGGGTGGTTAGGTCCTTCACTGGGGACGTGGGGCTGTCCGGGCCTGCAGAGAACACAGAGAAGATCAGATCAGGTTTTCCTCTTCAGGCCATAGAAATAAATACACTAACCACTATTTCTACTGTGTGAAATGGACTGTCTTAATAGATTATTGCTGCATTGTCTCTTCTGCTAACGTTGTTAGTACTGAAGCTGCTGCCTGTGTGGTGTGATATCATGTGGGCTGTCACCAACAATGGGTGTCTGTCACGTCTGGACGTTGTCTCACTTTAATATTTTGTGTGTGTGTTCCTTTTTGTGCCTACAAAGTGAATCTAATTCCTTTTAGTAGAATAAAGTTAATGAAAATAAACGTCTGTGTTTGCATCTTTAAGCTAATTTATTGCCAATTTATTTATTCAAGAATTTTTTTCCAGATAGTTATGATTGTCAGTGTGAGACAACATTTTCTTTTGCTTGTTGTTTTTAGGAGTATTATTGTATTTGGTGTTAATTATGCAGCCCTGAGCTACATGTGACATACATGGATGTATTTTTCCATTTTAAGTAGTGATCTTCTTACCAGAGTGCAAGATAATCCCACTGTCAGTGTCACTGATCTCCTCTTTACTCTCGATGGTCGTCATCTTGACTGCCTTGTCGTCTGTTTTTAGAAATACCTGTTGAAATGAGCAGACATTGCTCAGCTTAGTGAGAATTAGATTTAGCACTTACAAGAATAGAGAGTCTCCTGTTGTTTTCCTACCACATGGCTTCATTCATGCGCGCTCCTGCTGCTTTACTTAACAAAAGTGAATGACTGGCGAGTGTCCTTTCACACACTTGCCCATGCAGCTCTCCATCTCCTCCTCCTCCCCCACCCCTCCCTCCCTCCCATGCCGTCTCACAAAAGAGGCAGACCCCCACGGTTGACTCGGCACATGTGCGGGGGGTTAATCCGAATCGTGGTGCCATGGTGACGGGGCACGGTGCGGCTGGCTGGGGAGCGTGTCGCCGAGAGGCGTGTCAGAGGGCGTTTAAAGAGCCCAGGGCCCGAAAAAGAAAGCAGATGGCGGCAGGAATTACCCCACTCATGGACTGCACCTGTTCTCCCCACGCACCCCCTCCCTCGGCTCCCATTCAACCAGTGTCCACAAAACCCTCTGGGGGCTTTGAAGTGGAAGAATGTCTCAATGCTGGGCTTGTCCACGCGGCATCAGATCACAAGGTCCCTGCTGACTCCTGTGCAACTCTGCCCATTTCACTAACACACTTTCACAAACAGGAGAGCGTGGCTCATGTTTACGGCCCGCTCTGTGTCCTATTGTTGCTTTCCACCGAGCGTCTGGCCCGACAATAAGCAAAAACAAAGAGGGACGACAACGAGGAGAGGAAAAAACAAACCAACGACAAATTGCAGATAACATTTGGAAACAAGTTGACGCTTTTAAAACCCATCCAGGAGGTCTGAGTCTGACTGTTTTGGTGTTTTGGTATTTCCTCCATATATAATCAATTTCTTCTGGGTCTCACATGCCTGCTACTACTCTAGTCTTCCCCTAAAAAAAAAGGCCAGCAGATCACAAGAGACAATGTTACGGGTGTTAACACAATTAAAGGATATTATTAGCCAGCCTGCCTTCAATGACACGCATTCATAAAAACAGAGTTCATAAACTCAGCGAGCTTTCTGCAGCCTTCTGCGTCCTCATACGAGAAGTAAGTGATATGTAATAAAGGTGACGTGAAAACAGTCGCTGTGTGAATGGCTGAGTTCGTAAGGCTGCTTTGAATAATCCTCAACTCTTGTCTCATCTGTGTTTGGAGATTGGTATCAGGCCCCTTTTCCTGCTGCGACCAGGAAAACACAGATTCCATGTGGATGAAAAACCTCCTCGGACAGGATATTATTGTGTATCCCATAGGCTTGACCTATTCACCGCATCAACTCATGTGAACTGACGCAGCTATGGTTCAGCCGGTAGCACAATGAGGCGCAGGCAGCTCGAGTCAGTAAAACAACAGCGCAACAAAGGCCCTGTATCCACCAACCAGCCTCAATAATCTGCTGTGGGCGCAATATCTGCTGACAACTCGGCTTCAGGCCTGAGCAGCAGTTTGTTGGGGCCAATATTGAGACAAGGCTGCAGTGAGAGGTGGGGAAAGGAGCAGTGCAGAGAGTTTTTTTTTTTTTTTTTTTTTTTTTTACTTGTGCAAGGTCGGAGCCCCGCTTTGCTCTCAGACACACGGCTCCACGCTGCAGCAGCGATCTAAAAAACGAAAGACGTCAACAGGAATCCAGCCTGGTAATCAGAGACAGGAAGGGTAATGTGGGATTTACCCACTTACACCCCATAACTCTCTGAAGACTTTCACAAGAGTCTGTGGTCGGCTGAGTAAGTGGGCGGGTGGGTGAGTTTCGGGTAAAACAGCAAATCTCACTAGATGTTGCAGCTTATTGCCAAGACGTTGATGCCATTTGTCATAGCTTTCAAGACCTGGAGTCGTGGGAGCGTTCAAATTATACTGCAAGGGTGAGCCAGAAAACAATACTTTTCCTGATGGAGTATAGCAGGAATAGCGGTTCATTTCCTGAAGGGATGGCTGCTGATAGCACAGTCTCCACCCAGCTTGACTGATGTAGTCATAACATCTTAATTGCGGCGTGCGAGTGATCACCGCTAATTACGACTATCTAGAAACGTGTCAGGGATGGGAGCTGATCATCCCTCCCATCCTCGCTGCTCACCAGACCATGTCGGCGTAACATCTACGGAAGTGGGTGTTTATGGCAAGAGATCACGATGTGGATTCACTGTCTCCCAGACTTCCCCCACCACCCTTTCCCATGAGCCTTTGGAGCTGCGATCTCCTGGAATGCTGCCACCACCGCCGTGCTCATTACCACTGTGGTCGGCCCTGGAATTACCAATGGGGACCAGCCTCGCCGAGGAAACAGTGAGGGATGCCTGAAACCAGACCGAGGCCTGTTTGAACCCTGTAATTAAGATTCTCCACTGAATGCTGATACTATGGAAGAAACCAAACGACTTTACAGCATGCCTTATTTCAGAGTCTGATGAGAAGCCAAAATCCATTCAGCAAAATGGATCCACTCTGTACACAATATGGGCCGCTGGAAGAAAAGTGCATCAATGTGGGGGAGCGGCAGGAGGGGGGAAAAAAAAAGAAGTGTTGTATTACAAAGCACGTCACTGGTGTCAGATTTTAGTCTTAAGTAGCAGTGCTGAGTGTGGAAACTCCACAGACTGCAGAAAAAAACGTGGACAAGAGGCCGTGACAACGTAAAAAAGTAGTCTCAAACACTGTCAGCCTCTTTCCTTTGTCAGATCAACGCTGTGAAGCAGTTCAGGGGTCTTGGTTTTCCAGCAGAGACAATGCAGGGGTAATAAGCACCATATCGGCCTGCTCTCAGTCACTGGAGGCCATATGCTGGCCAGACATACACCAGCCCTGTCACAGCCCAACGACAGGGTAAATACAGAGGGCAAGAAGAGATGCTCCATTGTTCTCCAGAGGCTGAAGGGCTGGCCAGGGATCGTGACACCTTGTCCCTCTGAGTCATCATTTCTGTGGCCTCTGAATGAGCACTGATGGTCATCTCTGGCCAGGATGTGGTTACAGCTTTTCACCCACAAGTACCCACCATTGACAAAAGAACCCGGGGAACCCCGTGTATAACAACACTGAGGTGTTGTCTTTAGCGCCATACTAGGACTGCATGTCTGTCAACATGTGGACTGTAGGAGATTGTGTTTATTCTGCTGCCGCGGGCACAAACAACTGCCACCAAACCAGCATGCTGCCCCACATAAAGTGTTGTTTATCTGCGAAAGCATCCTGTTCATAACCATCGCACAATACAGGGCAAGTGAGTAAACTCCACAGACTCAACACAGCTGCTTTGTATTGCGTTAATCATAATTGCTTAGTCTAGATTGTTGCAGTACTCTTTTTATATGCTTATGGTTATTTTATCTAAGATTATTTTACGTTTCAACAAAGAGAGCAATAGTGGAAGAATCCTTAAAGTACTTTAAGTGAAAGTATACAAGTATTATCAACAAAATCTACCTTAAATATCATATTTTCTTCATGTTTTGCATGTAAAATTTTTATATGCTAAATAACTAGTTGTCAAATATATGTAATAAAGTAAAAAGTGAAATATTTTCCACTGAACTGAAGAGGTGTACAGGTTTTAAAAAAAGAAATATTACAAATTACTATATTAAATCAGTGAATTACAAGTAGAAAGTAAATGTACTTACTTATATTACATACTTACTTCTTTGGTTATTTATACTCCTTAAAAAGACACGTACTTTGTATGTTTTGTATGTTTAAAGGTTACATGCAGCCTAAATACAGCATTCATTTAAACTAACATCTCTGTAATGGCTCTTTAAAGTTTGCCGACTTATAACAGCATCCCTCTCAAACTTCATCCTGGCGTAATACTGGTTGTATTAATGTTTTCTGTCCGGTGTTTTTCCTTTGCATAATGTTGTTTACATACAGGAAATGGTGTGCGCTTACCTTGTAGTGTGAAATTTGCTCCTCTACAGCATCTTTCTCTGTAGGGCGGCCGCAGTTGTTCAGACTTTCTCTGGTCAGATGTGAGAGTAAAGCTTGGGACATCTGCTTCAGTCAACTCCAATTCAGAGGAGAAGGGGGGAGAGCTTAATTGCTTTTTGGATAAGTATTTATTTGTTTACTAATTTCTCCTTGTATCAACTTTAACTATCATGATTACGTTCACAGATTCTGAAAATGTATGTGTTTCTACCAAAGTAAGCTTTTAATTTGGACATGTAATATTCCTGGTGGCGGTGACCCCCCCGGAATCGTTTCGAATGGTTTGTTCCGACGCTGCTGACTTTCCAGACACGCTCTGCGTATTGACACAGCACGCGACTCACTGAGGGGCTTTTAATTTGAAAAGAGGCACAAAAGAAGAAGAGTGGGGAGGGGGACAGACAAGTTTTAGTTAAATCCAGGACAGCTGGTAAGTAAGTAGAGGTGGAGGAGAAGAAGAAGACCACACTCACCTCTTCCTTCCGCCATGATGACTGGCCAACAATGCATTAAAGCATTAAAACACTACATTAATTATATATTGTAGAGATACAATGTAGAGATGATATTACTGATGAACACACAGGAAGAAGGACTATATTTGGCCTCCTGTTTTATATACTATTATAACATGTTCTGCTGTATTTTATTTTGAAAATGTATTATTTTGCTGACTGTTGTTTTTTTAAATGCCACTACCTGTGCTCCATTAAGTTCCTCATTTCAAAATAATGTACATCATATGGTTGTATTATGATTATTAATGCATTAATGTGTTCATTACTTGATACCATTGAGGTCGTAATATCATTATTTATTTGTTGTTTATGTTTTAATCTGTAGCTGAAAAGTAACTTGTAGTTACTTCAGTTACCAAACTGTAGCAGGGTAGCCTCTGAGAACTGAAGTATAAAGGTGTAGAAAAATTGTCAAGTAAAGCACCAAACACCTATTATACTTAAGTAGGCTGCAGGACTTGATTAAGTACTAAATTTCCACTACTCTTTTCAACTACGGTTCATTTCAGATGGAAATGTAGTTTTTTCTCCACTACATTTATTTGACAGCCATTTGTGAAGAAAGAATTGGATTTAAAAGATCTATTTTGAGGGCCATTTAACCAACCGTATATAAAGTTAGAATTAGCTCCACATTGGCTTATATGTTAACGTATCAGTAATCCAACAAAATAATGATGCATTATAATAATATAACAGTGTAGATTGAGGAATACCTGTCACTGAATATGTGTAGCATGTAGCACATTTGTGAATCTAAATATAATTCTGAAACAGGGTACTACTTGTCTGCTTCCCCCGACTCTCCCAAATGTCTCCAGTGCTTTAACCAGGCCCTTGGGTATTCCTAGCCTATATATCCTGAAAAGCCTCCTCCAGATGGCCTGTGCTTTCTCCCCTCGTCCCGTGATGGAATGAAAAGATCAGCTAATTAAACAAAGTCCCTATATCCATGTGAAAAAGCACGAGAGTCCTGGGGGAGAAGAGCTGCATGCAAATCAATTCCCAGTGCTTTGAATAGTGTCCAACAAAACAACGCATTGCTGCAAACCATAAAGCCTTTATTTCCACAGCACACTGACACACTAAAAATCACAAGTCTCGAAAGAAACAGATAAACAAACATACAAATCTGTAACACTATGGGATTTCTGTTAATACAGAATAATTCTGTTGAGAAATTTCTTTGTTTGTTATCGAGTTTAATGATCTTAGAAAAGAATTAAAGTGTGTGGGCCTTCGATGAAACAAACAACAATACGCTTTCCTTTAAGCCAGAGAAAAGCGTGAGAAGATGATTTGAAAAAATAAATTGAGTAATGAGCATAAAAAACATAAAAAAAATATTCACCCTTTTCAACAGAAGTCTTCCTTTAAGAAGTATTGACCCACATACTTCTGAATACAAAATAAGGACTTCCACTCCCTCTTCACATACAGAACATTTCTAAACGTGGATTATGTGTTGTATTCTGGTACAGTGATATTTTATTATATGTAACTCAGCAGACGGTGAACATGAAGATATAGGGCCACTATGGTGAGATGCTGCAGGGGCTGATGGGAGCCTTGGGGCTTCACTGCTCAGACGTCTGTGTTCGCCTCAGGTTGTCCTTCACACGGACAAACTCTGGGATCTTCTGCTGATTCTCCCGCTGCCTGATCTCCTCCTGTTCATACTGAAATAACAAAGGACACATACTGATATGATATTAAGATATATTATTAAACTAATGTATCAATGCATCAGCAGCATTTTACTGAAATTGTAGTTTTTTAAATATACGATTTATTGTTGTTGGTCGTTTGTGACCTCGCCTAAAGATAAATCTGAGGGATTGTGAGATGATTAAATCATTAAATTTGTTTCAGTTTTCTCTAAATATTTGATTCTAAGTTAAATATTTGAACATTTTACCTCTTTTGGCCTCATCTGAAATGTGTAAATGTTGCTTTGATTGAACTACAAACGGACATCTGAAACATGACAAAGGCCTAACTAAATGCTGACTTTTTATGAAGGGTCATAAAGGGTTTGTGCCTCTGACCTCTTCCAGCTTCTGCTGCCTCTTACGGAGCTCCATCTCCAGATCTGAGGGCCGCCGTCGTGCCAGCTCCTCCTCTTTGTGCTGGTCCAGTCTGCGCTGCTCCAACACTCGCTTCAGCTCCGGTTTCTCCTCCGGCAGCAGGCCCCTGTATGATCAGTCAGAGTCACACTCACAGTAGTCACACAGTCAACCCTGCCCTCCTCTCACTCAAATGTTGGTCACATTAAGATCAGAGATGAGAGGTGTTTTCAGAGTTTGAGGTGGTTTACCGTTTATGGCTGAGCAGCAGCTCCCGGTGCAGGTTCTGGTAGGTGGGTACCTCAGCGGAGGAACCATTGAGCCTCTTGGGATGAACGCTCTCTTCACTACTGTAGTCTACTGTGGAAGAAAATCTTAGTGTAAGATTATACATATATTTTATATGTGAGATTTAATATTTGATTGGTAACATTTGAGTGATACTTTTCTTTCAATCAAAGATTCAAATCCAGTATACATATATTTAGATGATGTTCCTCTTTTTGATCATCATTTGTGTGTTTAAACCCGTGTTACCTTTTTTGTGATATCCTGTTTTCTGTCGGTTGAAACGTGCGAGAGAAGAAAAGAGAAGAGACACCCTGTTAGTGGTGAAGACAAACATGTAAATGTTGACGAAGAGTGGAACGGTGGGAAAACCTTTATTTATACAGAAAAGAGGAGTATTTTAAATGGCATGGTACAACTGTTAATTGTACAGTAAAACAGCATCTCATTTAATGGCAAAACCTTTATTTTATATAGCATTCGTGTGGTATTTTCATGTCAATTATATGACAGAATGTGTGTTTATACAGTAAAATATGAAATGACATGTGAACCTAAACGTGATATCAACAGTACTAATATCCTTTTATCAGAATATTGGAAAACGTTATACTATATTTATTATGGTACAAAACTGGCAGCTGTGGTAGCAAAGCTGGTTAGTCTTTATTCATTTGATCTTCACCTGATTGGACCGAGTGGATAATTAGATACTGTAATAGCTGAAGGGGACAGTGCCCTTTGTTCTGCTTAAGCAGGTGAGCTTTGTTTACTTGGAGCACAAAGGTTACCTAATAATAATGTAGGTTTGCCCTGATGGCAAAAGACTTTGATGAAACATGACCAGAGTTCTTTTATTCTAAAATAATGTAAACATCTGGATTCATTACAATCGTGACATGACAATATGGGATGAAAACTTGGCATCCTACCGTGACACAACGATTCAGATACTTCTGCCACACCCTCTGTAACCAGATCACCATGAGGGAAGGGTCATATTGAGCAATAACAGATGACAGACGCTGCTGTAACTTGGTCTGAGCAGCCAAAGTCAAACCAGCTGATAGCAGCATATTTCCGCGCTACAGCTGACCTTAAGATCTCCGAGCTCTCCTCCTGAGATGCTCGGAGCTCAGGAGCGTATTTGGGATTGTGCCTTTTACTGTTCCTGTCACGAACGTTAAGCCTCCAAATCCTGTCCCTCCCGGGCTCCTGCAGGGAGGTTGAGCTGGAAGATAACCTGACTGCTGACTGACCTAATGGAAGTCATTGTTCCAGTCTGGATGGACTCCAGTAAAGTCACTCCTCTTGATCGCTCAACGTCTCGAGAACAGACTCTGCTCTTGTATTATCACTTGTTGCTGACTTTAGTTTCACCTTAAGCAATATCAGCATATGTTTTTTCATGCACTGTCACATGAGCGCCACTAAAACTGGAATGAATATTTGTTTTTCAAATGACAATGGTGATAAATCACATGTTTATATCCATTCTATATATATTTATGTACTGCAGCTGGTGTTAATTATGCCCATGCTATATCTTAGCATATTCATATAAACCCTTTAACACCTCTAACAGATGGCCACCAGACCACAGTGTGACCTCTCACTCACCAGACAGGAGTAAAGGTTTAAGAAAACAACTCACTTTTCTTCCAGTTGACCCCTCCATGGCAAGATGGTGGAGGTCCACTCTTTCTATCCAGTAGCAGTGTTCCGGTTTCAGTCCATTGCTGAAGAGAATCACCCCTGCTCACATAGTCTGTCTGTTGTCCTCTTCTTTGCTGCATCCAAGTCCAATATATTGCTGCTGATGAAGGATCCTCAGTCTCTATATGCCGCCTAGAACACAGTTGTCAGTAGTGGTAGTAGGCACTGAAATCTTGTTACGCCATTCAAGATTACCTCACAACCCCCACAGGGCACAGGCTGCTAGATTAGTTAATTACTGCTGACACAAATACAGCTTAAACCCAACCTAACACGACATAGCACTAGTATCAGTCAACTCCTCTACCACAGAGCCCATTAACACTGAAAGGAACAACAAAGGCTTTCAGGCAAACTAATACACTGTGTATTAGTGTGAAGCAGTCAGAAATGTTACTCCCTTTCCATTGGTTCTTATTGCCTGTAGACATGCAGGACAAGCATTAGTTAAAGTATATGGTATTGTGGTTCTCTAGAGTTAAACGTGTGTAGTAATACTTTACACAAGGAGAATAAATGCAGCAGATGTGATGTACACAGGGTGGCCGCAATCCAGAGAAACCTAATTTGCAGTCCCTTTCACTGGTTTGGCCTTTAAGGGTCAAAACAACAAATGCCGGCTCCAAACAGCAAATGGATGAAACAGATCCTGGACAACAGAATAGACAAAACAGACTGCGTGTATGTGGCACTATGTGCATTTCTTATACATAAAATATACAGTAGGTGCAAGTGTGTAAACAACTTTGAACCTTTTACTTAAAGACTGTGTTTTTGATTGCTTGTTTATGTGTATATTTACTACTAGGGTGTATTTTTCCTGTCTGAAGTCTATCATAATCTGAAGCGTATGATGCTGGGTGTTGCATTGTTACTATTATCAATGAGCAGATGAATGTACACCTTTTTCCATGTTCTATAAATTTTACCCCAAAGTTGAAAATCCCTAACTTTTTTGTGAACGGTGTATGTATGAGTATGCAAGTGTTTGCACTTGTGGCATATGTAATGTTTTTTAAGAGTTGCACAGCCGGTGTTACCAGTGATACTAATTAAGGCTCAGTTCCATTCAGGTCCAGTGAATCAGGGTGCTGCTATGCTGCATGTTGGCTCACTGGAAAAGCTCTTCTGCAATAAATGGGTCAGAACCCTCATCATCCATCATCGTATCGTTGGTAACACGAAAAAAACGTGAAGAAGTTGAGGTATTTTCAGGTAATGACCACACGGGGTCGCTGCACAAATATCGACTTCTTACTTTTAGTGTCCCATGAGTCCGTGCGGCTTTTCGCTTTAAACCGGATCCGGATATTCCCCCTCTTCATAGTTTGAATGGCTTGTGTGCGGGATGAGTGTGTGAGTGTTTGGCGACTGCTTGGGTGAGTGAAAGTGTTGTTGTGTTTGTGTGAGAGAGTGTGTATTTCTGTAAAAAAACCTACACAGTGATCTTATTTGATCTGGTCTGAGTTTGGCTCTGCTCTGACCGGAGATGATAGGAAAGCCGCTCGCGAGCCTCCGTGGTGATGAGCAGCAGGCACGAGTTTAACTTCAGGGCCTCCACACTTCATGCTGTGGTCAGAGGTGATGAATTGATCAGATATACTAGTTCTGGCTGAGTTTGGGTTCATCTCAAACTTCACAATGGACGATGAGTAAAGAGGCGATTCTGATCTAACCACAGCTGAGGAGCAGTCGGGAGCCCTGGACGGATGTAAACTCCTTTTATGGTGTGCGGCGGTTTGTTAAGGCCTGCGTTCTGCTCACGAGACACATTTTGTTTGAAAAACAAGATGTCGTCCTAACGTGAGCGTCCTTTGTTCTTCGCGTTTGTTAAAACTGTTTACAGGCACTGTTAACCGTATATGTAGTCTTGTGAAACAGAGAGCTACATTTACCGAGGCACTGCGACTAAAAGTACCCACCCTAGAACGAGTGCTTTAATTAGGCAAAAAATATCAAAACATACAGTTTGTAAAGTTTGTGTCGCCATGGTAACTCCACTCTCCTACCTGTGCAGTAAAACATGGACGTCGTATCAGTGACGTCACCCGCAGGCCGCCTGGTTGTAGTAGCAGTTCGCTCTCTAGTTTTATACAATGTCGGTGCTAGTCTTTGCTCCTGGGTTTAAGGATAGATTTAAGTCTGTCCTGAAACAATACTCGCATGTCCTATGCATGTTTAAAGTATTACTTATTGGTGTAATTGTTCCTTCTGTCTCAGCTGTGGATATATATTTTTTCTTTTGTTTGCAATTCTTTCATCGCAGCCCAGCAAGCAAACACTGGGGAAACACAAGCACACAACTCTGGAAGATCCACAGTTAATTTGATCATCAGCTGAACCTTCTTAGAGCGTATTTGTGCACAAAACAGATACTGAAGCCTACATTTATGTCTCACATCTTCAGAGGAAGGACTCTGTTCATGGCAAGTTCATCATGACAAGAAATAAATGAATACATTAACCCCCCCTTTTTTTGTATGTATTGTATTGCTTAATTCAAATAGTTCTTTGGCACAGCTGTCCAAAGTTACTGGAGTAAGTCTATTTATTTTTATTGTGGAATTTCCCTGTTAATAAAAGTTACAATAAAGATAAAATCTGTTTTTATACTGTGGCTGAATCATTCACTTAGTCTTTCTTCTTCTAAAGTTATTTAAGCCTGAATATTTCTTGAAGGGACAGATGGCAGATTGTTTATTTTTACTCTATAGAATTTGAAAGAATATTTAGTATTCTAAATCTTGTACACATTTTACTAGATATATATTGTGTGGTATGATTCTGCCAAAGAAAGCGCTCTTATTCTAAAAGGCTTATAAACAGAAATTGTAAATTTGATTACAATATAGTACTCTATAGGATAGATAGATACATATATATATATATATATATATATATATATATATATATATATATATATATATATATATATATATATATATATATATATATATATATATATATATATATATACACACACACAAAATCTCGCGATAATAAACGTTAACTTCAACGATGTCGTCAGTCTTTGTGTATACACGTGACTGCTTTTGTCCAATCAGCTTTCAGCATCGACTCGGCGAAGCCCGCGAGTGAGAACTAAATATACCTGTGATTGATGTTGTAGTTTCTTTTAGCAGGCTACTGTTTTTAGCCACCATGGCTGAGCCGAGCAAAAAACGGCGAACCACTCAATCAAGTAGCTCACAGACCTCTACAAGCAGCTTATCGTCCGGTCATCTCGGTGGAGGTGGAGGAGAGAGTCGGTATGTGGAGGGCTCCATACTTCGCCTCACCATGAAAAACTTCCTGTAAGTTAACTGCTCCTCAACTGTCAGCAACACACAACAACGACTACCAACCGAAACTTAACCGCTACAAAAGTATGATAGGGCCTGGTTACAGCTAGATGGATAAGCTGGCACACATATGAACATATTAACGGTACCTGACATGTATGTGGACGATTTTGCCCCTATAAACATGCCCAACTCGTGTGTGCAAGGTGTTAGAAACCAGCTAACACAAAGAGGTGTCAGAGGCTCCACGACTGTCATGTGAATCTGCGAAACACGTGAAAATGAATGTCACATTTAGATATTTGCACTTCCTGTCAAGATGTTGAGGGAAGAGTCTAAGTTAAAGTATCCATGATAGCTATTACACTGTTTCAGTTTGTCAGGTACACTTTGTTAAAGTAACTATACTGCAGTAGCCGGTGAATTTTACAGTGTTCAGCTTTTGTTGAGATTGTTTCAGACAGATGTTTCAACTTCATGGCCGTTTTGGAGGCTGTAGGTACTAAACAGGTAGGCTTACCTAAGTAGAAAACTACACACCAAACTACAACCTCCAGAATGACCATAATGTTGGTGGGTTAGGATCAGCTACAAACAGACTCATGGAGTCTTCAGCATGCTGGGTGAATGCAGTCCTAAAGTTTGAAGGAGTGTCTGTGATGTAGTGCTTAGTCTCCAGGCCTTCAAATAGGACCTAAACAGGCCTGTGTCATTGTAACAGGACTGTGTTTGTTACATGGTCTTAATAAGCTTTGTGGATTAATTAACTCATCTGTCGTTAACACACAGAAAGCATTTCCTTTGTTGTTAAGCTGAGGTGGTCAGCCGTCAAGATCTCACTGTCTCTTTTCTCTGTGAAATGACACTGCTGTTTTAATTCATAAATTTTTCATGATGTTAGCAGAGGTGGCATTTAATTCAAGCAAGGTGACCGACCTCTGCTAAAAAAATACTGCATGGGTACTTATCTATCTTGTACTCTGACAGGACCTATGACTACTCCGTGGTGTATCCTGGACCTAATCTGAACATGATTGTTGGAGCCAACGGGACCGGCAAGTCTAGCATTGTGTGTGCCATCTGTCTGGGTCTGGCCGGCAAGACTGCCATCCTCGGCAGAGGCGACAAGGTAAACGACAGAGTAACACAGTCACTGGTAGATGTACTCTAAACTTATTTAGAGTACTTATTTGAGACAAACCATGTGATGGTTTGTCTCAGATGCCACCTGAGAGTTTTAGCAAGTCACATTTATTTATTTATTTTTTTGTAGGTTGGGCTTTATGTCAAACGTGGATGCCATAAAGGATTTATTGAGATCGAACTGTAAGTCGTGTGAAGGAGTTTGCAGACACACACTCTCACATTACTAATTGCAAGCTACATGGGTGAAATTTATCTGTGTTGAATCATCATAAATATGAATCTGTTTATTATACCTTAAACGATATGATTGTTTTGTGTTACATTAACCATTTCAGTCAATTTTAGAGTTAAACTCTTTGTTGTTATTCTAGGTACAAAAGTGGTGGTAACTTAGTGATTAACAGAGAAATCCATGTGGAGAACAATCAGTCGCTGTGGATGCTGAATGGAAGACACTGCAACCAGAAGACAGTGGAGGAGGAGGTCAAGGCTCTGCGTATCCAAGTCAGCAACCTCTGCCAGTTTCTACCTCAGGTATGTTTGTGTCACTGGAATATGAGGCTGCACAGACGCAGTGAATTGAGCAATAGCTGCTAATGTGCGAATATTTGCACAGTGCGGACACGGTAATCATGTTTTTATTTCATTTGTCTTTGTTTCGTGCAAATCGTCACTTAAAACTTGGGAGGTGTAATTCTAATGCGTCTTAAATGTAATAACGCTGTTTTCCTCTTCTCCGTTGATCTGGTCGGTACAGGAAAAAGTAGGAGAGTTTGCCAAGATGTCTAAAATTGAGTTGCTGGAGGCAACTGAGAAGTCAGTGGGACCACCAGAGATGTACGAGTACCACTGCGAGCTCAAAAACTTCCGCAACAGAGAACGAGAACTGGAGGTAAACATCAAGCTTGGATGGACAGTGTACAGCTGGTGCCAGTTTGTTTTGTATGAGCGCCTCATTTAGACTGAAAATTTGAATAGCAAAATCATTATTGCACCATAGATTTACTTTTATAAGCGCATTAAGGCAGCAGTGTAGACTTCAATCTCCTGTAGGTTTTTCAGTCTTGTCGATGGTCGTTTCCCTTTAGAACGTTGTGAAGGAGAAGGCCAGCTTCCTGGAGAAGGCCAAGCAGAGGAATGAGAGGAACAAACATGACGTGAACCGTTACTATGAAAAGAAGAGGCATCTGGACGTGATTGAGTTGCTTGAGAAGAAGAAACCATGGGTGGTGAGTGACTGAAAAGAAACAATGCACAAGAGGGAGAGGCAAATAAACCCGCAGTCAGAGTAAAACTGAGTTCTTTTGGCCGCCTTAGCTCTGACTTTCCCTCTGGTATTAGGAGTATGAGACCACGCGGAAGGAGCTGGAGGGCGTGAAGAAGGAGAGAGACGAGGCTAAAAAGCAGCTCTCTGCGCTGAAGCAGGCCCAGGCGCCCATGCTGAAGAAGATCCAGCTGATTGACAACCAGCTGAAGCCCACTGAGGCACAAATAAAAGCAAAGGTGAAAGAATGAATGTTATTATTCCCCGATAAGTTTACAGTATGATAGACTGTCTAAAAGAAGAACTAAGAGCAGGGATTAGTGATGTTTAGAAAACAATGAAATAATTCAATTTTACTTTCAGCATGTTTAATACTTGATGATCGGTGTGAATTTATGCACTCAGGAGGTCTAGCCATTAGCTCTCACTGATGGCTCTAAGTCAGGTGTTCACAATAAGTGCACTTAAGTGGTTTTATGGAAAGCCTTTCTGGGCATCTGTGTAGATTTCACATGAATTATGAATGAATCGATGCATTATGCTGCCCCCAGAAGATACTAAGACACTCACTTAAGGCATTTTGAGTGACGCACTTGAGAATCCTTCCAGTAATTTACGTTCTAGTCATTATAGTGTTGGTTTATTTCTTAAATGCATCTTTCCAGAATGTGAAGCAGGAGTAATTAAAGTTAATTATAAGACATAAAGTCTGTAAACATGTTTTTTTTAAGTACAATGAATCCCCGACTGTAATGATTGTGATACTGTCAGTATGATAACTGTGAGTCGGTTGTTTTTCCAGACTGTCGCCATCAAAGAAGCCTCTCTGAAGTGCAAACAGAAACAAGATCAGTTGGACCGAAAACACAAAGAGGTTAGACTGCACTTTGCTTTTTGCTCAGGAAGAGGAAGACAACCGTGGCCCTCAAAGCTGATAATATGTAATCTGTGTTGTTATGTATATCTATATCTATATGACATCTCCCCTGTTAGACTTTGAGAAAAATCATGCAGAAAATGTTGAATTCTTTTAGAGTTTTAGAGAAGAACAGAGTATTAAAACATTCAATCCAAGCCTTTTTCTACCAGCGTGAAGCTTACAATTAAACATCCCTGTAATTCCCCCGGAGCACAGACCGACACAAGTGGCTTTCTTGTTACTGGTTTATTTGAAGGCTTCTCTCTCTCCAGATGCACCATGGAAACAAAACAGCACTGACAAAAAACTGTATGAGTAGGGAATAGTTTTCAGTTCCAACGAGACCTGCTGAGACTTCAAAATAAAAGTACCCTCACTCATACTAAAGGAAATAATGTAAATGTCTGCGATCTGGCATCTGACAGTGCTTCCTTTGTATTTTTCATGGTTCATTTTTCACTTCATATTTGTTTTTGTTTTTAAAGTTGTAAATGATTTCAGTTGATTTCATAATAATACTAATATATGCTCTGGCTGAACAATTAATCTAAATATTGAAATCTTACTAAGGCCACGCGGCATCACTTTTTTTTTTTAAAGATTATTTTTTTGGCCTTTTATTGATGGTACAGCTGAAGATAGACAGGAAGCAGGGGGCAGAGAGAGGGGGAGAGACACGCAGTAAATGGCGTCCGATGCGGGAGTCGAACCGGGGCCAGCTGCAGCGAGGACTGTAGCCTCTACACATGGGGCGGCTGCTTAACCCACTACGCCACCGACCGCCCCACGGCATCACTTTTTGATTGAATTGTCATTTTAATTATATAATATGTATTTTGTATATTTATGATACAGTCCTACTGCATATAGTTGACGCTACCTTTCCTGTTCAGTGTGTTTGGTAATGAATGGTAACTCCTCCTGCACTGCTCCACAGATTGAAGATATTAAACAAACACAGAGACTTAAGCAGATGGAAGAGGAAGACCAGCAGAAGCGAATCAGCAACACCAGACGGACCATCGAGGACCTGAAGGCAGAACTCGCCAAAGTTGGCGACCAACCAGATGTGACACCGCGGATCAATGCTGTCAACGTCGAGCTGAGACGCATCCAGGTGGACCGAGCCAAGATTGAAGGAGAGAAGTCCGACCTACGCAGGGAGAAGGACAACATCTGTGCAGAGTCTAAAAGTGAGTTTCCTAGTTTCCATAAACAAAGATCTAATTATGATGCAGCTCTCAAAGTCAGAGAGCACGGATCAGACGACACACATCAGAATGTGGCTGATGTGTGGTTTATGTATTTTATTCGTCAGTGTTGGAGAAAAAGCTCAATGACATGAACAACATGATGAATGCCAAAGAGGAGAAGCTGCGAGGACGCCACCGGGACACGTACACTGCCCTCCAGTGGCTCAGACAGAACAAAGAACTCTTTGTTGGAAATGTCCATGAGCCCATGATGCTAGTGGTGAGTTCCAGTGAGCCATGTAGGCAAAACTTTACGTAAACCCCACAAAGTTTAGCATTAATGAGCAGTATAAACATATAACTAATGGCACTATTAAGACACTGCTATGCAGATATAAGTTGATATATACAGCCACAGTGGCTACATATTTATATAGCTACATATTTATATAGCAGGATGAAGACAGGTGTGTTGAATGATAACTATTGTTGGCTCTTTTTGGTAGAGTTCTTTTGTAAGCAATGATTTATCACTAAACCTTTCCTCATTCCTCAGATCAGTGTGAAAGATCATCGCTATGCCAAGTACGTGGAGAACCACATCTCATTCCACGACCTGCGGGCGTTTGTTTTCCAGAGGAAGGACGACATGGAGAAGTTCATGACTGAGGTCAGGGGCTGCAGATTATGATTGTCATGTTGAGTCTGAAAATTGTAGTTAACCTTAATAATGGACAAGTCCTAACATCCAGTATTTACCTGTCTGCCAAATATAATCCCGACCCTCAGGTCCGTGACAAGATGAACTTAAAGGTGAACTCCATTTCTGCTCCGGAGGAGTCGTGTTCGAAGCGGTCGCCATCAAGAAATATCGAGTCTCTAAGGTGAGAGAAAATTTGTTTTGCTTGAGGTGAGTCAGTGAATCTATGAAACGAACATAAACAGTGTTTTATATATATTGTGAATCTTTTCAGTTCTGTTGTGTCAGTTCTGTTGTGTCTGTGACCATTGTTTGTTTGTGTTTTATACGTAGGCGTTTCGGGTTCTTCACCTACCTACGCGAGATGTTTGATGCCCCTGATGAGGTGATGAGTTACCTCTGCCATCAGTACAGGGTGCACGACGTCCCTGTGGGCAACGAGCAAACTAAATCCATGATTAGAACGGTATGTTCCTCTTCCCACGTAGTTCAAGCCCTTTGCATCCAGAGAATCAAGGAAGTGAATACCATTTAAAATTCAGCCTCTTTGGTGAAATAGGTTGAACATCAAGAGAAGTTGTGTATGTTTTGAAGTCTGTAAATAGGCACCACCCTATAAAAATAAGATAAAACATATAATGACATATAAAAATGTACATTCTGCTTCTGATATTTACCATCTGAACTTAAATTGTGTAAATTAAAGGTGTCTGCGGTGACCTTTTTCACTCACAGGTGATAGAGGAGCCCTACCTCAAGGTGTTATACACGACAGAGGAGAGGTACACACTGAAGAGGTCTTTTTACTCCAACAAGATTAGCACCAGTAACTCTGCAGTGCACCCTTCCCAGTACCTCACCATCACTGTGGACGCTGAAGAGAAACGACAGCTGGAGCAGCAGATGAAGGTCAGGGACAGACATGGGTAACATATTTGGAAGCACAGCAAACACCCTTTTTCTTTAACCCTCAACGTTTTGTAAATCTGGAATCTACTGGAATCTAGCACTACTTTAAATATTCAGCTTCTTAAGACATATCAGTTTTTTTTCAAGCTTAATAGTTTGATTGTAAGAGTTTAACTCTTAACCCTGACTTTGACCAGGCCTGTGAGTCAAAATTACAAGACATCGATGCGAGGATAAAGGACCTGCAGAAAGAAATCACCGCATTAGATCGCCGTGATAATGAACTGTTGGCAGAAAAGAAGCAGCTTTCTGAACTAAAGGGCAAAAAGAGACAACTGGAGCAGAAAATCAGCACCAAACAGGACAGGTAGGTCTCTAACATGTTCCTCCCTTTCTTTTTATATGATGAGATACATGAGAATATTAAATGAATTGCCCCTTTTTATAAATGTCTTAGTTTGGTTCATACAGATATATTCCAAGTAGTCTAACTCATCTCTCCATGTGCTCAGTCTGAGGCAGATGGAGCAGAGTGTTATTGACCTGAAGAAGATTGAAGAGGACACTAAAGAGAAAATCACAGCAGTCAATAACCAGAAAGTGACTATAGTCACAGCGTTCATGGCCCAAATGAAGGTACGGATAAATTAACTTGGAACTAAAGACCTGTTTATGACCGCTTTGCATTTGATAGCTGTGCCAGGAAGATTTTTCTTCTCTTAATTTACTGCATTTGATCTTTTTTGGTCTGTCGCTCCTGCTTATATCAACCATTATGTCCAACTTATATAGTTTCATGAATTAAACAGTGAGAAAATCATTTGTTACATTATAATCATATATGTTGTACGGATATAACGTCCTCACAAACTTTCTCTGACTGTTTTGTCTCTCTTTTCTTTGCCTCTCCCTCATCTGAAGCTGAGAGCCAAGCTGACCATGGAGAAGGTGTACCTGGCTTTGGAGACGGTGGGGCTGACAGCTGAGAAGACCAAACTGGAGAACGATTGTAGAGAGGGTGCCTCTGAACTCAAGACCACTGATGTAAGCGCCTCACACACTTTCATATACATCAGCCCTTCTTTTGAACTCTTCTCGTTCTGTATCACTGATGCATGCGCATTATGTTTGTGTTCTTGCAGCAAATATGCGCCCGCCTGGAGCAGAGGAAGGTCCAGCTGACAGAACTATGCAAAGGCATGTTGAAGAGAGCAAAGACGATCTGCAGGATGCAGCATGATGAGTCATTGCCTGAAGACCTGCGTAATGTCAGTATTGAATAAAACAACCCTCTTCTCTTTCTATCAATTTATATAGAATATTATCCTCGTCACATGGTCCAGTAGCTGCTGTTGAGCACAAAATATTATTTATGTTAGTTTATGAAATAAGCCCAGTTCTTGCTTTTTCTTAACGCAGGCTTTCAGTAAGCTGCCCGACACTCTGGACGAGATCGATGCCATGCTGAATGAGGAGCGGTCCCGAGCTGAGTGCTTCACAGGCCTCAGTGAAAGTGTAAGAGCACGCGAGAATCAGACGAACTTTATTTTCAGAAAACAAAGTATCCTCAGAAATCAGATTCTTCTTAATATTTTTACATCTATATCTCGCCTTTGTGTACCCTCAGAGTGTAAATGTTCCTCACTTGTTAATTCTCTCTGCTTCTAAGGTTGTTGATGAGTACAACAGGAGAGAGCAGGAGATCAAACATCTGGAGAAAGAGCTGGAAGATAAGAGCAACGCCCTGAATGCTTATCGACAGAACATATCAGAGGTACATGATCTGTCGCGGTAGTGACTCCTCCGGGGTTGTTTTGTAAAGAAACGTGGTCCAGTCTATGATTTCTGTGTTTGTGTGTCTCACAGGCTAAGGAGCGCTGGCTGAACCCACTGAAGCAGCTGGTGGAACAGATTAATGGCAAGTTCAGCGATTTCTTCCGCTCCATGCAGTGTGCAGGCGAGGTTGATCTGCACTCAGAGAATGAGGTAAGGGCACACAGGAAACATTTCAGTAGTCAGGGTTATCTTTAATTGATATAAGCTTATGAGGATTGCTCGTGATACATTTTTCACCAAAGATGTTGGCATTTGTAACCGGTGCTTCACAGTAAACCAGCGAAAGTTTATCTAATCCTGTCACGCTCTAATAGATCTTGTAGAAGAAATGATCACCCACATTAAACGACTGCTGTCTGTCATCGCAGGAGGAGTATGACAAGTATGGGATTCGAATTCGGGTGAAGTTTCACAGCAGCACTCAGCTCCACGAGCTGACGGCCCACCATCAGAGCGGAGGAGAGCGCAGCGTCTCCACAATGCTCTACCTCATGGCCCTGCAGGAGCTCAACCGCTGCCCCTTCAGAGTGGTGGACGAGATCAACCAGGTAGCTCACACGCAGAAAGAGAGGTGCAACAGTTTTAACAGAGCAGTTAATAGTCCAAGTATATAAAAGAGGGCTAAAGAAAGATGAATGCATATAATTTAGGGACAGTTCTAAAATCTAAAACTAAAAAAAGTCCAAGGATGGGGATTTTTATTATTGTCTTTGACTCATATTTTATGAATCACGAACCAAACATAATGCTTTATTAATGGCCATGTGATGCTGCTCTGGGGTACAAACTGTACCAAAAATTAATCACTTGTTTCTTGCCCGTGGTCTGATTTCTCCACAAATTTATGTATTAATGAGAAAACAATGTAGCACATCTTCAGATGCCAAAACAAACTAATACACACGGGCACAAAGCATGACTCATGTTTCGCACTGGTTCGCTCTGTCCTTGATTGTGAATGTTTCATAATGATTTAACAAAGTACGCTTTCGAAATACATCCTTGAAATGAGCAAAACATGAACACAAACTCATTTAAAGGGATCTGGAGTTTATATTCTCCTCCTGTGTCCAAGGATTTTAACATTTTGATAATATCACAGCCAGAATGACTTTTATTGGCCAGGCATGTGTACACATACGAGGAGTTTGACTCCCTAATTGTAACTTTTGTATGTGTACGTATGAATTGCTTTTTCCCTTTTTAATTTCTTCTTCCTCTCATTCTCAAACATTTAATACATCGAATGCTGTTAGTTGTCACCAGCTTGCATGTGTGGATGTGGACTGAGACTGTTTCTGTCTTTGATGTAGGGAATGGATCCAGTAAATGAGAGGAGAGTCTTTGACATTGTGGTCCGCACGGCCTGCAAAGAGACAACATCCCAGTACTTCTTCATAACACCCAAAGTAAGCGTTTGTACCCTCTAATGAGGGATTCACAAGAGATTTGTCTCATTAAGCGTGTGCACGTCTATTTTTATCATTATCATCACGTAACTAATTGTACGTGAAAGGTGTCAGCTCGTTAAAAGTGACAGTGTCTGAATACAGTCTGTGAGCATTTCTGTATAGACAGCACGTATTGATACTTTCATAGTGTTTATTTAGCATCTAGAACTGAGGAAATCTCACTTTCTACAATATGAGACCTCTCATCTTTCAGGTCATTGTTTTGGTTTCATGCCACAAGTCTGCTGTCTCAGTTCACTGCTCTCATTGCTGTGGTTTCCAGTGGAAAGGCTCTAAAAACCCACTGTACCTTCAGCGTCTCAGCACCAAGCAACTAGCTCGTGAACATTGTGACACATTTAGCAGCTAAAGAGCTAGATATTGAAAGTTAAAACAAATATGTGCAATTGTACTGAACTTTCGCCCCCTCCAATATTTGTCTTCAGCTGCTGCAGAATCTTCAGTATGCTGAAGAAATGACCGTCCTTTGTGTCCATAACGGCGCCCAAATGCTTCCCCCTAACCAATGGGACGAGAAGGCGTTCGTCAGACGGTGTCTCCAAAGAAAAGCCAGGGCTTGAATTCACCACGGCAGCATGTACTGTCTGGATTTATTTCAGTTTCCAGTTCAGGGAGTTGAGAATGTACGAATATCTAATATAAAATTGAAGCTGGTAGCATCCTATCTTAAATGTTTGAAGATAAAATATGCCATATGAACCTTGGAAAGAAAAGATTTTGTAATTAATAATTAATTTTGCTCTGTGGAAGGGTTGTGAAGAGACGCCCGGGACATTTATAAAACATGTTTATAGAAAATAAAAATATGCATTGAGTGTATTTCTTGTTTGCTCATTTGTACATTTCTCTATTTATGCAGCAACTTGTTAACTCTGTGTAACTGTTTCATCTCTTCTTTAACAGTTTGTGTCTGTGCGTTACCTCTCATTGGGCACGATGCTGATTAGTGCCTTGCTAGGTTTTTGTTATTCATTTTCTTCGGTGAATAAATTATTTTTTGTTAAACCGTTTTTGTCGTGGCCTCAGAGCCAAGCTGTGATGATGTTTTTCTACGTTTGAATAAAATATTCTGTTTTTGTTCTAAATTGGCATATTAAATTTATTTAGTCAGACACCTGGTATGCTTTGTTTGAACACTACTTCAGTATGCAGTCCAGTATGAAGTGCATATTTTCAGGAAAATACATATGAACAGTATTTGTAATGAAATATTATAATTAAATTAGTCACATATAATTTAATTAACAAATGAAATGTACAAATTTCAGCACTATTGTGCATTAAAAGCCTAATTATGTAGAAATGTAATGTCATTTTTTACTTTTGTAAAACAAGTTTTTGGTTAAAGTTATGAAATCAGGCATACTAGACGCCCCTATTCACAGTATTTGCTCTCAATTAACCAATATTCAATATTCAGTTTTTAATTAGGGTATTTGAAAAAGCACAAGCAGTACAAAAGAGCAGTGAAATGACTTTTTTATTTGCAGAGCTCAGATATTTTTAGCAGCGATAGTGGGAACTGGAATGTGTTTCTGGGGAGAACGGCGTGCCGTGCTCAACCTGCCGCCACCGTGACCTGACCCCGGTTAAGCAGAAGTGAATGAATGGATGGATGGAGATCGTAGTACTGGAAGCTTAATGTTAGAAGTTGACAGGATTCATCCTGGTGTAGCCCTTGTTTGGAGACGTCTGTGGAGGACAGGAAGAGGGAACTGTATTGATATTTGGGACACACCTCGCTCCAGACAAAGCCACATTCTTCACAGACTCAACAGGATTAGGCTGGAGTCAAATTCCACCAATCTGAGATTAAAATCAGAAATATTATGTTTGTTAATTTTAACAGAGATTTGCTGCAATAACTGGGGATCATAACTGCACTGTACCTGTGCTTTATTTAATGCTGTAAATGGAACGCCTCTGTGGATCGACCCACACCCTGGTTTCTTTCTCTTGTTCTTTATCCAACATGTCCTGATTTGAGTGTTCCTGTTTCCTGTAAATTAACATGACAAATGATAAACTAACACAGTTTAATTAGACTCCTGAAATGCCACTGACAACACATTCACCTTTGGTCCTCTGAGACCGTCTCCTTCTGGTATAAAATCTGGTTCTTTCTCCAGAAGAAGTCCTTGTGGTGATCATAGACAGACTTTAGTTGGAAGTCAAGGCTGTCGTTTGGTGCCTAAAATTGAGAAAAGAGCAGGACTGAGGATAAGTTTGCCTTGAAATATTTCTCTGGTTTTATAAGTGAAGGTCAAAATGCTCCCTGGAGGTTACCTGATGCTCATCATGCATAACACTCCGTCTAGTGCTCGCCAGAGTGGCTCTATCATGGAGGCGGCTCCAGGGTTCCTCTGTTTGAGCGAGGTGAGTTGGCGTATTAAAGGTTTTTCTCTGCACAATGAGAGAGGAGTTTCAAATTATGAAGAAATGATATAAGTTGGATGAAAACGCAGCATGCTGGCACACAATGGGTAACTTTTATTGCTATGTTTACAATGAAATCCTACAAATAGCAGAGCAATAGTGCCCATTAATAACTTATTTGATTCACCATAGATTTTCATTTGGCTGTAATCTAACACAATGATACGCAGTGTGTCTACAGTGAACAAATACACTTCAAAATGTAAATGTTTTTCACAAAAATGAAAGAGAAGTGTAAGATTTTGTTTAGTTCAAAAGTTGAAGTGGAAGCAAAAATGTTTTTCCATAAGTATCTGGGGTATCACAGTATACTCACATACATATTTCAATCTAGATAAAAGAAAGTATTATCATTTGGTGTTTGAAGTATTTTGATGTGTTTAATTTCTTCGCAGGTGGTTTAAATGTCACCATTTCATTTCCAAAGGCTTTATTGTCAACTCTGCAAGGTGCCATCGTGGTCCCTCAGGTTCACTGAGCAGCAGTTGGTTTTAAGGTTTTTAATTGTTACTATGTGTGTGGATATGGCAGTACACAACTTAAAAACAGAACAAAGACTTTAAGGGCCCATCAGCTAATGTTTGCCCCCTGTATGGATGATTTGTAGTCTGTCATAAATAAAAAAAATACAGAATATAATAGATGATGATCATTAAAAATAACTATCTCACTGAACTAAACTAACTGATATCAAGTATCAAAAATGTATAAAAAATGTCTGTATAAAATTGTATAGTATTTTGAAATAAATCTCTACACACAGCTAACAAACCCACCTGTTGCGGTCTGAAGCCGCTCAGAGTGAAGCCGTTTTCAAGCTTCGGGGAGGGGAAAGGATCCCGACTGGACATGTTAAATGACAGACGAAAAACTTACAACGGTATGTCCAGATATTTGTTGTTTATGTTGTTGTTGTTGCAGCTGCTGTTGTTCTGGAATGTTTAAAATCTGGTTTCCGAGCAACCGCTAACTTCCGGTTAAAACCTTCAAAATAAAACGACTATTGACTGTTTTTCTTATCCATCTCGTGAGTTGTGAGCTGCTGCGACAGGTGAGTTTCCCCTGTGTGAGATCAATAAAGTCTATCTTAGCTTAAGCAGCGGGATGATAGGGTGATGATCATTCAAAATAATAGAGGTTATTTTAGGAAAATGTGCTTGATGTCAGGAATCAAAATTATTGTGTCATTTTTTTCTTTTGAAATAAATCTCTCTCTCTACACACACACACACAGTAACAAAGTAACAAACCCACCTGCACCATAAAGCACCTTGCAACTCTGATATAGGACGCTTTAAATAAACCATAGATAAATAAATGTAAAGTTTATCTACTCACTCCAGTATCATTCCTGATAACTCACTTCCACAGTAGGTGTCTACACATAATACCAGCAGAAGGCCGTCAACCTAATCTACCGTGTTTGAACAGGCGTGCGTTAAAAGATGATTCACTCTAGACGCAGGCACCTCAGCCAATCACCTCCCAGTATTTGCTCACCGTTGGGAGTGAAGCCACGCCCCCCTCCGCCCGTCGGGCAGCACCTGAGGGCACAGGTCAATCCTCGCCTCTCCTGGCTCCATCACTTCAACACTGACGGGAGGCGAAGATGCAGCGAGGCCCGATACACCTGAGCCACCTTTTTCTGTGGCTGCTTATTGGACAATCCTCTGCGGAATTGCCCATGTGCAAAGAGGTGAGAGGGTTCATGCTATTTTACTGATAGCCTCTTCTATGTTATGGATATTATGTCAGTTTTAATCTGCATATTAAGGTTTTGATCAGGAGCATTGCTTATGGATGATCAGGAGATGGAAATCTAATAAAATCTAGCTTTCTGCTCGCCTCTTGAACTGTTTCGGTTACACATATGTCCTGATAGTGCAGTGAAACCTGTTCCAGTGCTGTGTTTACACACAAGTACATTTTCTGATTTTAAAACACTTCACATATTGTGTGTGGGAAATGAACATATGTTTGAATAACACTTAACTTATGCTCTCTTTGTGTGTTGTTATAGTTATCACACGCTTATTTTACCTGAACCTCCATATGTTACACTGCTCTGCTGGGCCCTCCTCGCCTTTCTACTGTCTGTTCACAATTTGCATAACAACCGTACTGTTTGATGATACTCAAAACATTTCTTTGAGTGTACTTTTGAGTAGACCTGTAGCTCCTTTAGGCTAATAGATGATGCTTTTTGTGGAGAAGCTCTGGTAGCAGCCACTTTCATCAGGTGAGTTTTGTTTCCATCCCAGTCCACTGACCATGAAGCACAGCGGTCATCATGTCCGGTTGCCTAGGTTTCCTCTTGTTTGTTTAAAGAAGGCGATTAGGCGATTGATGCATTTTTACATCAGATCCTCCCGACCAGACCCGTGTTCATCTGATACCCCGGCCACAGCTAATGTAGCAGCTCTAATCGAAAACACAGACCCGGAGGAGGGCTGCTGCTGCGTCTTCTGTTAACTATTAATCACACAAGGTCGTGTGTGGGCTTGGATTATTCTCCTGAGTGACTTTCCTCGGAAGGCTACGGCCTGCTGTTGATCAAGATTATTCTGTGTGACCCGTCAGCAGACGTTTAAGTGTCAGATCAACAAGATAACCTTTAGCGTTATGTCACGTCATTAAGGGTGGGACGGTGTTTGTCAGTCTCCTACTGTGACCGTCTCCGAAAAGTGTCAAAGCGTGACAGACAAGAGAAGCTGTGCACCTGAGCTCCCGCTGGCTCCAAAGTCATGCGACAACACTGAAATTACATGTTTACAAAAGGATTGGATGAATCAGCTTTTCTCCCCCTCGGCTAAGTAAATAAACCCTGCAGCACATCCTTGATGAGTGAGATTAAAACAACAGTGGAGAAGGCTTCCTGGGCAAATATTAGCCGCAAGTTTTATTTGGAAAAGAGGTTTGCCTCGTTTTGGAAAGAAACTCCAGAGGAATCGAATAATCTTATGACCTCTTTTTAGTTCAACAGCTCCATTTGCTTTTCACCTGCATGCTGATATTGCATTTATATTTCAGTAAAATGTATTTGGTTGACTTCTATCTGATGCATATAGTGTGTTTTTCTCTTGCTGTGTGAAACCCACACCTGTGCTTTGTCCCTACAGTCAGATTATCACTTTGAGTACACAGAGTGTGACGTACTCGGCTCACGATGGAGAGTTGCAATTCCCAACAAAGCCGACACATGCACGGGCCTCCCAGATCCAGTCAAAGGCACTCAGTGCAGTGAGTGTCTGACTGTTCGTCTCATGTTATACATGCACACCTTCAGTCTGTATCGCAGCATTAATGTGTGAATAATACATAGTTTTGCATGTTTTTTTCCGTCTTATTTTAATGTTTATTTCTTGCTGTGTTGCTTTACATTTCTCTGTTCGCTCTTTCTTTTCCTCTCGTAGCCTTTTCCTGTAGTGAGGGGGAGTTCCTTGACATGCAGAAGCAGCAGTGCCAGAAGTGTGCTGCAGGCACCTACTCTCTGGGCACCGGCGTGGCCTTTGATGAGTGGGACAGCCTGCCGTCTGGTTTTGTCACCCATGGCGTGAACACGAATAGCAACGACGTCCGCACAGACTGTTCCAAGTTCGTACATGGCTTTTTTTTTTTTTTTTTAAACTTTGAAATTTCATGATCTGTCATCAGTCAAAGTCTCATCAGCCTGTTTCTGCTGACGTTTCACCAGCTCAACCTGGACACCAAAGGGCGATCACATAGCCTCAAACACAAATGAGTGCACTTCGACGCTGTCCTATGCTGTGAACCTGAAGAAACCTGGTGTTGTGTCCTTCGAATATTTCTACCCGGAAAACGGCATTTATTTTGAGTTTTATGTAAGTGATTTACACATGACTGTTGATGTTGACGAAGGCGGCTGTTTTCAGGGGGGATATTTGGTCACTTCTGGTTTGTTTCTCTCCTTCCTCTAGGTCCAGAATGATCAGTGTCAGTCTACAGAGTCTACAAGCCGGTGGATGAAGATATCTGAGAGCAAGTGGAGCAAATACGCGGTTTGTCTGAGTATAGATTTTATAAGCACGCCTGTTGGCGTCTAGTTGTCATTCTAAGAGTTCTCAGTGCTCTATTTTCTTCCTTTCAGGTCGAGCTGAGCACCGGGAACAACGTGTTGTATTGGAGAACCACTACGTACACTGTGCAGGGCAGTGCTGTCAAACCGGTGATGTTAAGAAACATTGGCATCTCAGGTAGATTATCTGACTATATAGGGCGTAGTGTGCAGCAGTTTTAAATATTTGTTCACTCTTCAACTCCTTTTTTCCTGTTAATGATTACAAGTTAGCTGACTGAATTCTTTCAGGGGTGGCCTACACGTCAGAGTGTTTCCATTGTAAACCTGGCACCCACAGTGCAAAACCTGGATCTGCCCGCTGTACCCCATGCCCTGCAGGAAGCTACTCCAACAAGGGTGCCACTGTTTGCCACGAGTGTGAAAGAGGCAAATATTCAGGTATGCATGTCTAAGTCTCTTTAACTTGACATAAGTCTCGCTTCATGTCCAAACTTACAACCATTTAGTATTTGCATGTTTCCACACACACACACGCAAGAGCGATCTGCATGCAAATACTGCATTTACTGCTTGAGTGGTTAGAGAGTGTGTGAAGTTTGTCTTATCGCTGGATCTTAACGTGAGCTGCGTGTTTTTCTTGTCCCTGCCCAATGTTTCACCTTACTTGGTTTCTATTTTTCCAGAGGCTGGCTCAGGGAGCTGCAAACCGAGACCTGCATGTACAAACAGTGACTACTTCTACACCCACACTCCCTGTGACTCTCAGGGAAAGGTAATGACTTGACGTGTATGCACTTGGTTAGGAGATTTCACTTGTTAGCAGCCATCTGGTGCGACTATTAGGTTTCTTTGAATATAAATTGTGCTGATTGTGTGTGCTGCACAGCCTCTGGTGGCTTCTTTCATGTATTCATGTGTGGCTTGCTGCGTGTGTCTCAGACTCAGCTCATGTACAAGTGGAACGAGCCCAAAATCTGCAGTGAGACAGTGAAAGGAGCTGTGAGGCTGCCTGCGTCAGGGAATAAGCAAACCTGTCCTCCATGTAATCCGGGTTTCTTTGTCACCAACTCTTCATCCTGTGAACCCTGCGACAAAGGTTTCTACTCTAATGGAACAGGTGCACAACCACTCCTTATACACCATATCACATACATGAAGACAGATGGGACAAGTATGAAGAAATAACTGATTTTAAATGGATAATTAAAACGCTATAATGACATTTAATCTGTGCTGGATCTTTGAATCAGCGTTAGAATCAGGTTTATTGCCAAGTAAATGAAGTCCAGCACTGGAAGACATTATATTATATATTAATATTTTATATTATTTATATTATATTCATGCAGAAGTATTCACCATGCAGAATATCTGAATGTGCAATATATAAATATATATTCAAGATTATTATTGTAATATTCAAACTTAACGTAAACCCTGCTAGATGTGCAACTGAATCAGGTGTTTCTCAGAACAAGGACAACAAACTTAAAGGACAAAAAGGACACTGAGCACACTGATTAATTTGCACTTTTTAGTCAGTGTGCTCTAGTCCTCCCCCCCTGTAATATAAACCCCAAATGTCTGTTTTTACCCTGACATAATAACACATTATTCACCCACAGCCTGTACCAAGTGCCCTGCTGGCACGGAGCCAGAGGTGGGTTTCGAGTACAAATGGTGGAACACGATGCCGAAGAACATGCAGAGCACCGTCTTCCGTCGAGAGTTCGGCAACTCTGAACACAGCACGGGTGAGACTGAGACAGAGGTTGAAGGAGAGCATGAATAACACAGGACAGTAATTATCCAGAAGAAGAAAGTGTAAGATAAGGACAAAGGGGAAAAATACAGGATGTATGTAAAACAAACGAGTAATTATTGTCTGCACTGGTAGAAGGATTGCGTAGAAGTGTGTTACTGTTTTGTTTTTATTTGTAATGACAGCATGGGAGGTGGCTGGAGAGTATGTCTACACCATCCCCGGAGATCGGGACACAGACTACATGATGCTCACGCTCAGTGTTCCTGGATACAGGTGAGGTCAAGACGTAAAAAGCCTGATTAGTTTAGGTATGCACAATATCACAGTTAGAAAAGCTGAACGAACACGTCACCTGTTTCCACAGGCTGCCTCAGTCCATGGTCAGAAACAGTGAGACGACTGAAATGTCTAAGATCACCTTCGTCTTTGAGACCAGATGTACGGCCGACTGCAAATTTTACTTCCTGGCAGTGAGGAGAAAGTTATATTTATTCACAAATACACACTTCCGGATGCACACAGGTAAAGAAGTAAAGCTTGGCGTCAGTATGAATATATATGAGACGAGTGCGTGTCTCTGCAGGGTTATAATCAGTGGAATAATGATGTGGTGGAGCACTGGACGGGCAGTAACAGCAAACAGTCGTACTCCTACGTGATCCAGAGCAACAGCACCGCCAGCTTCACGTGGACGTTTCAGCGGACAGAGGAGTTTAGCGTGGTGAGACACGCACACATGCTGAATATCACTCTTGACTCTCTCGGCCCTAAAATCACTTTAAAGAAATTGTATCTTATAGTGTATCATGTGCACTTTGTGTCTTTGTTCATTTACAATATGTATATTTTATACATGTTTCTTCTTTTTCTTTTCTTTTTTAAACTTTGTTTTGTTTTTAAAGTTTACTTCAGACATTTCAGACTAAAACATTAGTCATTATAAAGGTCTTCAGGATGATTTATATGATGGTTTTGCAAGAGATCAAGAAGACGAAGCACCAAATTTCGTGACAAATGCTGTATTCTTATTCATAGTCATAGTCATATAATGACAGTAAATCTTTTGAATTGTCACTAGTCGGTTATGACAGACTGCTCTAACATCAGGTTTGCTATTGCTTTTCGATTAGTTGATCTAAACAGTGAGTTATCCCTCAGTTATCACGCTGAACTCTAGAGGGCAGTCCGGCTATGAAAAAAAATCAGAGTGACCTTTGTAGCACAGACCCCTACATGATGTGTAGAGAGACCCAGCTGGTAAATGAAACCTTGTGTTTCTTCTTGCCCCCAGGAGAGGAAATACAGTGCTGATGTAGCAAAAATCTACTCCATCCACATCACCAATGTGATCGGAGGTGTGGCCTCGCAGTGTCGCCACTGTGCCCTGAGCTCTGCTAAGGCCGGCTCCACCTGTGTTCCCTGCCCGGCAGGACACTACATCACTGAGACAGGAGTGTGTAAGAGCTGCCCGCCAAACACCTTCATCAGGGCCGATCAGCCTGTCGGAGAGGCGGCTTGTGTTCAGTGTGGACCAAACACAGAGAGAAACAAGGTAACAAAATCCAAAAGCGTGGCTAAGTATGTCAGTGCATAAATGTACGAAGGGCTGCTGAGGAGTTTGCGTCCACAAATATTCACTAATTACTCACTGTGGGGAGTTTTAAAGGCTGATTTTACTCGGCACGTAACTGCTTTAGTTTTAAAAACAACAACAAATAATACATTTGAATATTTCGGGTAATCTGCAAAGTGTTATAAAACCCATCACACTCATTCAGAAAATATAATTAAATTCTAATTAAAAAATAAAGAAAATATAAAAATACGTGGCTCATCAAAAAATAGTAAATGTGGTAGATAAAACCGACAATCAATTTTTAGATTAGATTAAACTTAATTGTCATTGCAGAAAGTACAAGTACCGAGACAACGACAGTTTAGCATCTAACAGTGCAAAGCAGTAAAGTTCAAGTAATGTACATATGAACAGTGTGGATATGAATATGAATATGATATAAGATATATACGTGTGAAATATATATAGTAACTTACATACAGCTTAGCAGCAGCATCATTTGCAGTTAAAGAAATGTAATTACAGGGGTGTAAAAATATATTGTGCATATTAATGTGTGTACAGAATAAACAGCTGGGTGTGAATATTTGACAGGATCAGCTGTTCTTTCTTCTGTAATGCAACTAATACTTTTACATTTACAAGTTGTCTTATTTCCCACAGCTGGTACATGAGATTATAGATATTTATCTAAATGTAGCTATGTCTCCATCCTCCAGGCCCACACAGCCTGTCTTAGCGACTGCACATTGGACGTGCAGACGAAAGGAGGAGTGCTGCACTATGACTTCACTCATCTGGCCAACGTGACCGGCCTCCACGGCAGCCCACGCTTCACCAGCAGAGGCTTGAAATATTTCCAACGCTTTAATTTTGGTCTGTGTGGAAAGGAGGTGAGACACCATGATCCCGATGACGTCAAAAAAATCTGTGCAAAATTTCGTTTTAACCTGCTGTGTCTCTCTTACAGGGCAGAGTACCGGCTACCTGTGTGGACAATGTAACAGAGAGCGGCAAAGAGGTCAAAGGTTACGTCTGTCAGTCCACGGTGGTCCCCTCTGAAATCAGGAGTCAGACTGTGGTGTCCTCCCAGCCTTTCATTATTGGTGACTCACTCATTGGTACGGACTGAATGCTGCAGCCACCTATGGCTGTAAATGAGGGGATATGATTTATACGATTTTGCATTTGCATTAAAAATGGCTTGACATTAATTAAGGGCAACACGGTGGTGGTGTATGACGCACTTTAAAACACAGCCATCCTCCTATTTTTAATGTAAGCCTACACACACTGATGCTGTGTGGCACTGGCATGTGCCACTTTGATTTTCATAATCAGACGCATTGTTTGATTATTATCAAGTTACACATTAAGACAGAAATCTGCTAGTTTATGTTTAATTTTTTTAAATTTCTCTAATATTTCCTCTTTTAAGCACTACAGGGACTACTCATGGCAAGCTACTAGATGGATTGCCATGAAAGTTGACATTTCTGACTGGCTAATGAACAAATATTAACACCATTAAACTATGTTGTTACAAAAATGTTAGAGCTGCTAGCAGGCTGCTGACTCTTGGTCTCATCCCTGTAAAGTTTTGGACTTTATAGTGTGAAAAATGACTCAAACGAATCTCAGGGATGTATGCAGCCTGTGACGAAGGTTTCCTTGTCCGAATGTTTTCCTTGTCTGAAGGTGTGACGACTGAGACGACCCTGAGTAGCATCTCTTCTCCAAACCAGCTGTTTCCCTCCGCGTCCGGCCTGCCAGATGTCATATTCTATTACAAGTAAATATGAGTTTTTTTTATTCATTCATCTGTTGTGGGTCTTTCAGTTCCATGCTTTTAATAGTAAATACTTGATGCTTGTTTGATGCTTGATGATTGTTTTTATTTTAAAAATCTATTTGGGAATCAAAGATAGTCTTTGAATACAGTGTATCACGTCGTGAAATATCTTTATTGTGTTTGTGCTGTTTCCAGGTCCAGTGAAACGACTCAGGCTTGTAAACAAGGCAGGTCAGCCACCATCAGGCTGAGATGCGATCCCACAGCGACCGCTAAAGACCTCATCACGCTGCCGAGGTATTTTTTTATTTTTATTGTGACCGAGCTCAACTTTTGACCTTTGATTTGACGCACACACTGTAATACAACGGCACTAACTGAGCTCTGTGAGTTTGAACTGTGTCTCCTGGAGATCATTTTAATCAGGTGAAGCTTGTAATAATCTCCATTAACCTTGTTTTCCTCCACAGTAACTGTTCAGAGGGGACGTGTGATGGCTGTACTTTCCACTTTCTGTGGGTGAATCAGCATGCCTGTCCACTCTGCACCAAGAACCACTACAGAGAGATCGTCAGCGCTTGCATCCAGGGAATACAGGTAGTGCTGCACGGGCATGGATGTACTGACAAAAATAATTGCACTTCGTCAACACTACAAATCCATCAAAAGGTCCATCCCAAACTGTTGTTGTGTAATTCTCAGACTGGAGGTATAGAATGCTAAATAAGAGGATGTGAGTAGAAATGATAATAAAGCCTCAGAGCATCATGCTTTATATCACTTTTATGGGGACAATTAAAGGATTAGTTTGACATTTTCAGTTCTCAGGCTCTCTGGTAAAGAGTTACACTGATTATATCTGTTGGATATGAGCCTAGATCTAGCAGCTGGTTAGCTTAGCTCACAATAAGGGCTGGAAATGGGGAGAAACAACTAGCCTGTCTCTTTTTTAATGGTTACAAAAATCAACCCACAAACGCCTCTTGTTTGTTTAATCTGTACAAAAAGAGCAAAGCTATCTGTTTATATCTGTTTCTAGTCTTATTTAATTGTATTAAACTGGGCTAACTGGCTGCTGGCTGCACTACTGGACATCTTTTCCTCTTAGGAGAATACTGAAAACATTAGGATTCGAGAAGTTACCTGATATGTGACCGAGACAAATCTAATCTGTGTGTCTTGTGTTTCAGAGAACCACGTATGTGTGGCAGCAGCCGTTGCAGTGTCACGGAGGAGAGTCACTACCAGCACAAAAAGTCAACGCTTGTGTGACTCTGGATTTCTGGCTCAAGCTCGGTGTTTCCACGGGAACGATTGCTGCTGTGCTTCTCATCAGTCTCAGCTGCTATTTCTGGAAGAAGACGCGCAAGTAAGACTACTGAGCTTTATATTCCCTTTGGTATTTGTTGAAGCACTAACATGTCATACTAGCACATGAGATAAAAGCCACACGGTATATGGTGACAAGATGTTAATCCTGTCATTCGGTCTGCAGGTTAGAGTATAAGTACTCCAAGCTGATGATGAACTCTGGTGGTAAAGAGTGTGAGCTGCCCACCGCAGACAGTTGTGCAATAATGGAGGGAGAGGACGCAGAAGACGATGTCATGTTCCTCACCAAGAAATCCTTCTTCAGCAAAATGAAGTCCTTCCCACGAGAGGTCAGTAACGCTTCCGTTCACACACCTATCGAGATACGTACTGTATAATGCAAATGTTCAAGTTTGTGTTATTCCCAATGTGTTTTCAGAGGACGTCAGATGGATTTGATTCAGTCCCGCTTAAGTCATCATCTTCACACCAGCAACGAGAGGAGGAAGACTCTGATGATGCTTAATTCAGAGGATTGACAGATGCCTCTACAAAAAGTTCAGAGGAAATGTTGAATTTGAGATATATGGTTTGACATCAATGTTGCTCCAACAGATGGAGTCAAAAAAAACAGAGGCGGGATGTTGAATTAATTTTATTTATTGCAAAAGGTAAAAAACAATAGTTTTCATGTATTAGTTTACTAAACCTAATATTGAAATACAAAGTCTCCATATTGGGGATACTCTATATTTTCAAAGCCTGATGGTGTATTTTAAAATTATACAAGAAGCCAACTGAGGATAACGGTAAAGATGTGTGAGACTTTGTGAATTTTACATAACTGTGAGTGTTTATTTCATTATTTTGTGTTTGTATTAGTTTTTTTCTTTTTTATTAGAATATCCATTTTTTATTATACCAGTTATTCAGTTCAGTTTGTTATTTGGCTTTATGTGATTTATGTATTTGCCACAGCTTTTGAGAATGTATGAGAATGTCTGCTGCAACTAAGATTATGATCTATAGTCTTTATTGTGAAGTAAAGACATTTTCTACAATAAAAAGGTTTGAAGAAGGCTTTAATGCTGCCTTTGCAGAGCATGAAAATAATTATATCACTTCACATGACACTCATGCTACTTCTTTATAACTTTGTATGTGTTTTTACTTAAAATAGCTCTACATCAAATATGTTTTTGTGGTTGTTTATTTAATAAAAAGATTGGATTTTATGGGTCAGTGAATTTTAACTCTAATCCCCAAAACAAGAATATACACACGAAGATTACAGAGTATGCATACCATGATACCTACTCCTTTTACATTAATCTGACAGCTAAAGATGCTAATTTTACCAGAGAAACATGCCCATGCTTTACAGTATAACACCACATCAAAATATGACGCGGTGTTTTACTGAGTCAGTATATACAAAAAAATATCAATGACACTCTGCTGCATTACTTGTGATACTTTAAGTACATTTCGTTCATTACATCTTTTCACTATTACACAGGTGAATTTTAGAGTAACAACTTAACTTAATTTTAAAGTTGTGTTTTACATTTTTTTTGCTACTTTTATTTAAGTAAAACGAATCACTCCTGCGCTAACTGTCGTTTTATAACTTCATGATTTTGACCATTGTGTTAAGAAGTTTTGGAATTTCTTATTTTTCCATGTAGCACCTGAAAGCAGCACGTTTTTATTTATTTCTTTATTTTTGTCACAGTGATTTTTTTTAGTATCGCGTTGTACAGTGAGTCATAGCTTGTTTTGAATAATAATAAATAAATAAATAAATTACTTAACTACTTATCCGTGGTGGAAATAACAGTTGTTTGATATAAAAGTTTCAGTTTGTGTCGCCCGGCTGTCTCGTTCGTGTCCTCGCGAGACTCCGCGACGTGTTGCAAGCGGGGTGAAATCTCGGGAGCTGTCTGCGCGAGAGAGCGGAGGGAGGCACAAACAGCTTCAAGACTTTATCAACGTGCATTAAACTGACGGAGATTTACAACATTTCGCACGGAGGAGTCAGAACTTCAAGTTTAGATTATTTAAAGTTCAGGACGACAAATATCTCGCCTAGCTTCCCCCTTTCGTAACTTTTTTTTTGGGGGGGAGAAAGTTTAACGCAGGCTGCACGGCGGCTCGGAGGACCCACCTCGGAGCAGAAAGTCAAGTCGGTGGTCGGCTGTTGGTTCTGCAGGAATGTCGCAGAAAGAGAGACCCACGTTTTACCGACAGGACGTCAACAAGACGATATGGGAAGTCCCGGAGAGGTACCAGAACCTGTCCCCGGTCGGCTCCGGCGCGTACGGATCCGTGAGGTAAACTTTTACCTGAGGCGCTCGCTTACTTGCGTGAGTTTAGCCTAGTCACCTAACTTAACCTCCATTCATTTAGACGAGGCCTGCGCTGCAGATGCTAAAGTTAGGTTAGCTCGCCCTGACTGTGGGCTAGCAAGGTGGAGCCACGATGTGCCTTTCAACAAGAAAACCTTGTTGCCTTGTTGTCTTATCTCGCTGTATCCGCCCGGAAAACTTAAAACAAACACATTTCTGTAACTTTTTACACATGTTCACACAGCAGGAAGCAGCTCCACTTACAGTAAACTGCATAAAGGGCATGCTAACCCATCAGTCAGGTTTTCTAATTACTCACACATTGTAGCTGCTGACCGAGGTTACTTTTAAAAAAAAGTTTGAATTCACATTATGGATGCTCAGCGCCACCAAACACGTGATACAATCCAACTAGATAGACATTTTTTATTTTGGCTCACTGCCTTTCTATTATTGTCCGCTACTGTGCCAGAGTTAAAGAAATCTCAGTATTTACGATAAGATGGCTCAGAGGTTGGAGGGTTCACTCAAAAGGAATAGTTTAATACATTACGATTTATTAATTAACTCATTATCAATCAGTGATATCTGATCATTAATTGCCTATAATTTAAAAAAAAGAGATATTTATGGAGTTTTAATGATTAAAAGTTGCTTTATAGAGAGAGTCGCATGATTTAACTGTAAATGCCTGGTCATAAAAATATCACTGTCCCTTCAATAAATCTTAATGAAAACATCTTGGTGCCCCCCTCACCTTATGGTTTCAGAAACACGTTTACAGGGGCTTGTGCATCTTGATTTATTTTCTTTAAGACCTTCCTGGTGTGGTGGATTTCCTTAATGCTGCTTCGCGGCACAAACATAAGCTCTCACAGCATCGACCCCGTAAAGAGGTCGTGCTGAATGATGCTATCTAGGACACGGCATCGGCGGCACACTTGGTTTAGTGGGCAGATGTTTGTTTTGCAAATGGAAGTGGACAGCTGTGCTGTTGCTGGGCAATAGGATTATCTGTTGCTGGTCAGATTACTGTCCGCTCACCAGTGCGCCGACAGTGATTGTTTTTTGTTTGTTTGTTTTTGCTCAAACTGTACACCCCCTTATACTGTCTGCGCTTACATAATGAACTCTATCGGATGAATCTGTGAAACTGCACAGATTTAATCGGTAGTCCAGCTGAACTACATTGCACATACCTGGAAAAAATGAACTGTATACTGAACATTAATAACATTTAGTTCAATCAGAAATGAACTCATCCATCAGCATTATTTATGATAAATGCACTGCATTTATATGGAGCTTTACAATTCTTATAACGGCGACGGCGACAAGGGACCATGCGAGCCACTGGCGTAACCATTGGGAGCAGTTTCAGTGTCAACATGTGGACAGAAGGAGCCTGGGATCAAATAGCTAACCCTGTGGTTAATGGATGACCCACTACATTATCTATATTTACTTATTAAAGTGGGAAAAGTTTGGATCAGAGCAGCTAATGTCGGCGTCGCTTCATGTTTTATTCAAATATAATTGCCAGAAGCTTTAGGAAGTCCCTTTTTTTCTACTTTTCTAACTGATTTATATTTTTGAGCACTTGGCACCAACTTTCTCTGCCTTTCCCTCTTTTTCCTCCATGTTTATAATTTCATTGCTTGGGAATTATTTTTGCATGCATGTTTTAAAAGCTTGACACATTTGTACAAAAAGACACTTTGCATTTGTTGATACAAATGTAAAAGATTGTATATTGCAGCTTCAACAACGATGCTATTGTTTCAAGAGCTGCAGATATTGGTCGATAAATTGATTATTGACAAGTTTGATACTCTATTAATGTCCAAAGAAAAATGTCCAAATTCTGTTTTCAGCATTTTCTGGTTTCTCTCTGTGACAGTAAACTGTATCTTTTGTATTGGAGGAACCTTTCTCACCACATCTTATCAACCACAACTAAAAGATTACTTGAGGAAACGATTGACAGATTCATCGCTAATAAAAAATAATCGTTAGTCACGGCTGTAATCACAGTGGTTTCTCATTCCCACAGGTGGCAGTTCACTGGCTGTGACTACAGTTAGGTGAGCTGGGGCAGGAGAAGTGTTTGAGTTGGACACAATCAGCCTTTAGAGTGCAGGCAGCAGGGCTGCTCCCAATCTGCTGAGAGATGACATTTTCTGCTGATGTTGCCCCTTTTTCTCGGTCAGGCAGCTCTTTCTGGACCTAATTTGGTTTTGAGTGCAAACTCGGCCTATTTTGAACTGAAACAGTTTTTCCTCATCTGCCTTGAAATGACGAGCTTGCTGTTGTCTCAGGTTCATTTCCAGTTCAGAGTTTTCCACAGATTTTCAGCCTGTGCAGGTTTTTATTCTTTAAATCACTTCACGCTGATTTAAAAAAAAAGAGTTATCGTGACATTTGAACTTACACGATCGTTCACTCCATTTCAACAGCTCTGCATTTGATATGAAGACTGGCTTGAAGGTAGCTGTGAAGAAGCTCTCGCGGCCATTTCAGTCCATCATCCATGCCAAGAGGACGTACAGAGAGCTGCGATTGCTTAAGCACATGAAGCATGAAAATGTGAGTCAACTCGTTTCTCTTCCCTTTGCTGTGTGTGGTGGTGCACAGCCACAAAGAACAAAGTGTGTGTGTGTTCTTATGTAGGGCCTCATATGATTGCTGTGGTTTAATCAATGTTTTATTGTTTTTGCAGGTGATTGGCCTCCTAGATGTCTTCACCCCTGCTACTTCTCTGAAGGAATTCACTGATGTGTGAGTTGAATGCGCTTTGTTTTTTTTTTAAATAAATACCTTCACCCCAAGTTCCTCTCTGGCCCTTTGGCTTGCGATCACCTCAGCAACACGTGTGGACAATTTGGAAAAAACAGTGTTCAACAAACTGCAGCCTTTCGTTTCTCAGCAGAAGACAATGCTAGCTGTGGCTGGGAAACACCTGGAGAAGAGCCAGCTGACTAAACACACTGGAACATTTCTTAGACTGTCGGCTGTGTTAGTTATTCACTCTGCGGTTGGGAGTTATTTCACCAGCAGCTTCCTTCCTTTGCTCTCTGATTTCTGGCTTTGTGTAACATCTCTGCTTAGCTGGAAAACAGGTAGTTATTGTTTGCAGAGGTTGAAAGTTGTTAAGAAATGGGAAGTGGCGCAGCTAGACAGTGAGTCAGTTGTCAGACGTATTGGCTCCCCCGTCATGCGTGGAATGTCTCTTTGCTGCACACACTGAGCGGCTTGTATCAAGATCAAATCATGGCAAAGAGTCCCGACATAAAAATGTGCCTCAGTTGAATACTTGGAGTCTCTTCCTCACTCTATTTTAAGTAATTTCTAATACACCCGTGTATGGAAAGTTATTCCTGCAGATTTGACTCGTCCAGACCATTCTGGAGCAGGCGGGAACACCCAGGGATCCATCTCATGTCTGAGGCCTTGGTCAGCAGCATTGGCAGGATTATTTCTAATACCGAACATGCATGTCATTTTGTGTGGGAGGAAGGCCACACAAATATGGGGAGAATATAACTCACGAGACCGGAACCTATCGTGGGAAACTGCAGTGACTGCTTGAGCTTGAGTTATTTTAGAGTTTTAATTTGACTGATTCAAATCAACAGTGTTCACTAGGAAGTTGTTTGTCTGTGCGTGCGTTCACAGATGTACTTCCATAGCATGTTTTTCCGCATACACAAATTAATAGTTGCCATTTGCAGTGTGAAGTATTTCCTCTATTTCCACTGGCCTTTTCTCTGAAATTCATTCCTCGTGACGCACACGCATGTAAGGAAAATCCAAGTATTGCATAGAGTCTCAGCCAGAATTGAAATGCCTAAAAGTGCGATCATTTCTGAATTTAGTGGTGTTTGATTCAGGTGAGGTGGTCGACTCCTGCAAGAATACTCTGCATCCGTGCTACATCGTATATGCGGGCTTCCTGACTGCTCTGACTGGGTTGGGTTTCAGGTGCTTTCACTCTTGTATTAAGAGCTGTCCGCTGTCAAAAGATTCAGACATTGACAGCTGGGACTAATGCACTGTAGTGTGCTGAAGTTTGCCTTTTTTCCTCAGTCATCTCCCAGAATAGCCTCCCTCCCTCTCCCTCTCTCTCTCTCTCTCTCTCTCTCTCTCTCGCTCGCACAGTGTCTCTAATGACCTTTTCATATTTGACACTGAAATGGACTGCAGGAAGAGCTGATATCTTTGTGAATTAGCCTTTTTCTTTAAGGCTAACACTGATTTTACACATTAAATTCTGTTTGCCGGTCATGAGGCGAGTACTACTACGCATGTGGAAAATGTGACTCCAGAGGGAGCTGTGTGAAATCCGATAACTGGCCTCCAGTGATGTCTCCTCAAAGATCTGGGAGTGTGGAGTCACTTCAGGGTAGTGGCACACGGCTTAGCAGCTACTAGCATAATGCACTCAAATCTATGACTTGAACTTTCTGCAGTTGTGGGTTATGCAAGTAGCAGGCTTTAATAATGAAGAACGCTGCATGGAATAGAAAGATATCATCTCTGGTTCTGTAGCATTGATTTGTTTTTCAGATGTTCGTCTACAGGAGCAGAAGTTAGAAACAAACTCGAAGTTCTCCCTTACACTTTGAGCAGCGTTTACAGTTGAAATGGAGAACAATCCTCCCAGATGCACATAATATGCAGGACTGGAGGCAATACAAGGTCACAGATGTATGATGTTTGTGAGACTGGGCTCCGGAGAGAGAAAGGAAGAATGGAAAAAGAAAAGGCTGCAGAGGGAATAGGTGGGTGGTGCGGAAACAGAAACTGGTGCTATGAAGTCTCTCTAACGCTGTGTTGAAGAATAAATGCTGAGTCAATGGTTGCCGCAAGGAAACGTCTCCTTATCTGCACATCTGCTGGAACATTGTAAATGTCCCGAATGCAGTGTGACACCCAGGAATAATCTCAGAACTGCAGGTGCCGTTAGTGTGGTTCCCCTCTTGGCTCTAAAAATACAGACTGAGTCACAACACGGTGGTAAAACTCCTCAGAGCTCCAGCCATGCTCCTGTTTCTATAGGAGAGAGGAAAACAGAGGTCACTATTTATATCCCTTTTTTTTCTAAGGCGGGTGAACTTTGGAGAGTCTCTGTGTCCCTGAGAACAAGTTCAAGCATAACCAGGTGCTATTTTAAGGCCCCGCTCTCTGTGCTGTCTGTGAATAGAATAGTATTCATGAAATGGGTATTTGTTGAGCAGCAGACTGTCGAAGCAGCACATGGCTCCGTGTATTTTGGCTCTCAAACTGCCACTGTAGCATCCCGCTCTCGCCTTCTTCCATAAGTGCTGTTTGGGCATTTGACACAGCTCTGGGATTAGTTTTGAATTATCCACCGATGCAGTCCCATTAAGCCCATTTATCTGGGTTTGTTGTTAAATTACGTTCCATTTGCGGAGGGCTTGGCCTCTCGGTGCCTCTGGAGAGAAATGAGAGTGAAAAGAAGTAGCAGCTAAACCGGTTTAAGCTCACAGCCATATGGGAAATTGGTTTCAGACTGCAAACAACTCTAGAAAAATGTGTTGGGAGTGCAAATGTGCTCATTTGTAACCATCTGTCTTTTTCTGAAAAGAGAAAACATTGACGTGTCCTCTGATACTTGAACTGTGACAATCTTTTCTGATTGGCAGGTATCTCGTGACTCATCTAATGGGGGCAGATCTCAACAACATTGTGAAATGTCAGAAACTCACAGATGACCACGTGCAGTTCCTCATATACCAGATCCTCAGAGGGTTAAAGGTGAGTTTGTTTTAGAGGAGTAGTACGGCGTTTTGTGCATCTGAGTTGTTTTCTTGCCAAGAGATAGATAGATGAGGAGACCGACACCACTTTCTTATCTGCTTAGCGTAACATGACAACAGACTGAAGACTCTGCTGGTTGCCTGGCAACCTCACAGCGGCGATAAGAGAAATAGTTCTGCACATACTCTCCTGTAAAACAACGACTTCTAGTTTTTACACGTTGGGTTTTGTGCAGATTAAACAAACATGACGTAACGTGTTAGTCACTGAGCATTAGAGCTGCCGCTAGCCTGATGCTGTGCTGTGTTTCCAGTCTTTATGCTAAGCTAAGCTAACCGACTCCTGCTCGTATTGAAAAGACGGATACGATCGGGCAGAATCGATCTTCTCATGTAACTTGCAAGGAAGCGATTGAGCACATTTCCCAAAATGTTAGATGATGCTCTTTAAACTGATGATGCTATTTAACGCTCATGTTCTCCTCCATCTCTTTCCAGTATATCCACTCAGCAGACATCATTCATAGAGTAAGTGCCCACTTTGATCTGACAAATGTGACTCTCTCTGACCCTGTTTGGATTAAAAGCTTGTCAGGGTTTATGACATCTTCCACTTGGCAGCGTTGTGCCTTGTGCAAACACTGAAAGGAGCAGAGTCATAAACGGGACCTTTACTTTTACATGAAGATAATGATGGTAATGCTTTTTTATTTTAACGTTAACAAAGAAGGTACAGATTTGTTTCCACTCGGGAAAAGTAGGAATGTTACACCAGAACAAGATTACAGACTGTCGATCCAAAATGATGCTCATTACCTAAACTGAAGTTTACTCTTAATTCACAATTTCCTCCCTTCAGGATTTGAAACCTAGTAATCTGGCGGTGAATGAAGACTGTGAGCTGAAGGTCAGTGAACTGCTGCTCTCATTTAAAACTGCATGTCCACGAATATTTTGTAAACAACTCTGCTTTTTTTTTTCTATTACTTCAATTGCTCCCAGATTTTGGACTTTGGTTTGGCGCGGCACACTGATGACGAGATGACCGGCTACGTGGCCACCCGCTGGTACCGTGCCCCAGAGATCATGTTGAACTGGATGCACTACAACATGACAGGTAGATCCTGTGTCACTTTCTGCACCCAAACGTCACGATAAACAGAATTAATCTTTATGTTTTGTCCTGCTTCTCTTTGTTTCAGTGGATATTTGGTCAGTGGGGTGTATAATGGCAGAACTGCTAACTGGAAGAACTCTGTTTCCTGGTACTGATCGTATCCTTTTCATTTGAAAGTACAGTACGTACAGAGCCGGTGAGACTTTGACGCCCTGTTTTGCATAGCAAATCAAACAGGTTAAACACACACGGACATGGTTGGGGAAATGATTTATGTTTTTGTTTTTTTTGTTGTTTTTTTTTGCCAGCACAGTAGTAGTAGCTGATCTGCAACGCTTCTTTTCTATTTCCTCCCATGAAAATCTGCTTTTCTGCTTCTCTGTTTCAACTTGAAACAGACGCTGCCTCAGGCGTTTTTTTTTTAATATATATTAAAAATGTAACACAGGTAGTACCACTCCTCCCTCTGGCTTGACATACCCGTTGCTGTAATGTTTCCACTGGCGTGCTTTAACTCTTCCTACGCAGTCATTATGCATTGTTGGCTCAGGTCCACTTTCTGCCTGCACCACTGCCAGTCTTTGTATGGGCCTATCAATCTGCAGGGTCTGTGCTCAAGATTTTGTTTATCTTTCTCTCCCCCTGCAAGTGTTTTCAGGCTTAAGAGCCAAGCTTGTAAATGAAGTGTACAACAGGGCCGCCCACTCCCTCCTTTTTTTTTTTCTTTTTTTGCCAGCTTACGTTTCCTACACTCTGCCTCCTTTTCTCTGCAGACTTTTGTGTCTCGTGTGTGAAATATGAAGCAAATATAGTGACATTTAATATGACAGATGGTTTCAAAACAAGGCTGAAGACTAACAGTCAGATTACAAGTTCTCCCTTGTCCAGCATCTGGTCTTCCTTTACCGTGTGCCGGTAGACATTGATCAGTTGAAGCTAATCATGCTGCTCGTCGGAACACCAGGGCCCGAGCTCTTGATGAAAATATCTTCAGACTCTGTGAGTTCACAAAGTTACGCAAGGTTTTTCTCTAACCAGTTTTCTGCTCCGACCCTGTAACTCTGCTGTGCAATAACTTGGTGTATCTCCTACCTGACTGACAGCATGTTTTCCCAAGCTTCAGCTTTGTGGGTTTGAAACTTGCTCTCTGCCTCTTGACTGGGTGAATTTGGTTTTGTTTGTCACAGTGTGATTATGACACAGGGGACCGAGCTCTGACTTTCACTCATTGATCGTAATGCAAAGTACTGTGTTGTCTTTCCTCTACATCTGCCAAAAGAAGTGTCACATTTTGCTTCAGAGCTTGAAGTCTGCTTTTCAGCTCTAGTGCAACTAGAGTTTAGCTGCACAGTGTTAGACTGAGAAACAGCTTCTTAACCAACTCTGCTCTGTCGCTATACTCCCCTTGACACAAGCTTCATAGATATAAACCAGCTTCAGCAGATAATGCGTCTGACAGGAACGCCCCCAGCATCTCTAATAAGCAGGATGCCCAGCCATGAGGTGAGCAGGATCCACAGTTGCTTTCTTTAGACCAGACAGCAGACGGGGCGGGAGGACAGTCAGATCTGCTGTAACTACTTTTCTTTGCTTTCAAAGTAACACAGCTCTTGGCTTAGTATCCTGTATTTACCCTCTGCGTCACCCCAAAATGACAATATCCACTTATAGCGGTAATATTCTCTGCCAAGAATGAACTATGTTATTCTATATTTCACTGTCTTAAGTGATAAGGCAGTGAAGGTGTTAACGGCCACACTACTGAGAGTGCTGGGCTCTGTTGACTCAAACTACTTTGGTCACGTGTGTTGTAAAGGTCCGCACGGCCTCCAGGGACCACCAGATTTTTAGTTTTCCACTCAAATCGTTGTCCGTGTGCGGTGTCTGAAATGCTTGCTGCATGTAATTGTAATTGAACTTGTGCTGTGAAGGCATTTCCGTGCTTATCATTTCACACAGACGGCATTAAAACACCTCTACAACAAAACACGCCTCCTTAAACATAGGCTCGAGGTTGGTGATTAAAGTAGTGACTAACAGCATTTTCTGTGTGAAAGGTGCTTCGTTCTGTGTTTTTTTTTTTTTCTTTCTGTTTTTGTTGCACATTTCTTGCTTCTCTCAACATGTTCTTATGTGTTTGGTCGTGTCGTGCTTTGTGTGTTACATGCGTTACAAGTGATGCAACCTAAGCTTCCTCCTTTTGTGAGGGGCACCAGTAACAACATTTTTGGAGTTGAGTCCCCTCACAAAGGATCACATTTTACAGGATCTTTGTGGCTCATCAGTTTATTCAGCTTCCTTGCAGCCCCAGGGCTATATATGCAATCTATTTTTGTTGCAAACTACACATAGCCATCAACAGCAGCGGCGTGTGTGTTTTTGACACACTCCAGGCAGTTAAAACTCTGTGGTAACCGACAAACAGACCTAAAAACCTACCTGAAAGGTCACCTGTCTCAGCAATTTCTCTAAAATTGGGCTGTTTTGTTATTTAAAAAATCTGGGTGAAACTCTGTAAGAAAGGCAAACAGTGAGCCTTTTGTATACTGCAGAGGGCTTGAGCTTGTAATGCCAACATAATACTGTATACACCCTTTGTAGTACTTGTATAGATTAAGGAGTATGTGAGCCTTACAGTCACATCTGTAGATATGAACATAAGTGAGCAGTAAAAATAGAACACGTGGCTACATTGAACAGAATCAGTGATATGCAAATTGATGCAAACATTATGAAACAGGCGATATTAGTGTGAGCTGCATGTTGCTACATGTGGGAGCTGATGTTTGTTGTTGTATTTATTTTTCCAGGCCAGGAACTACATTAGCTCTTTGCCACAAATGCCCAAGAGGAACTTTGCTGATGTGTTCATTGGTGCCAACCCTCAAGGTAATACCAGAGAAATAGAAACAGGCCTTTCTCATCTCTCTCATCAGTTGTATTGTGTTGTGATGCAATCCTTGCTAATTTGAATTAGTTTTGTATTTCAAAATTCCCATCAATGGTTTTAGGATTTCTGTGTGAGTAACAATGGATTGAAATTGAAACTTTGGCCTAAACTCTACATGAGATGTTTTTCTTCTTTCCATCAATAGTGGTTACTTTCAACATAGATAAAAACGGCATAGACAGACAGATACTAGATAGTCATAGTTTTAGCCCTAAAAGATTAAAACTTTCATTTAATCTATGTCCACAGTGACCAGGGAATATACTGTAATAACAGTTACTCCCCCCAAATAACCCTTCAATTTTTTTATTTTTTTATTTTCCAGTCCAGAAAAGTTCAAGTGACCCTCGATCATTATCTAACCACACAGCGGGGCTCTAATTGCGCTCTAAATACTCTGGGATCTCATTTGGACCCTCAGCAGTCAGTAATTAGACTGAAAAGGTTTAAAATGTGATTTCTCTTTCCGGCCTTTCAGTTGTGAGTGTGGTGTACAAAACATAATTCTTGTTGTAAAACCCATCATACAAAGACACGCGTATTTGTACAGAGGACTTTCTGAAGCCTAAAAGCATAAAAGACAAAAATATAGAAGCAAAATATAGAGCGTCCCTCTCAGCCGTCTGACCGTACTGAATCAACCTTTTGTAGCAGGCGATTCCAAACTTTTGAACCGATATATGTTTTTATTTTAAGCTGTGGACCTTCTGGAGAAAATGCTGGTTTTGGACACAGACAAGAGGATAACAGCAGCCGAGGCACTGGCTCACCCTTACTTCGCTCAGTACCACGACCCAGACGACGAGCCCGAGGCCGAGCCGTACGACCAGAGCTTTGAGAGCCGCGAGCTAGAGATCGAAGAGTGGAAACGTACGGCATTATTCTACACAGAAACTCTTATATGAAAGAACATGTAGAAAAATATATAGACTCATTTCGGTGTTGACTTATGTTGTATAAACCCTGATATGCATTTGAACGTTTTCTCATTTCTTGCAGGATTAACCTACGAGGAGATGTGTAGTTTTGAGCCACCTATGTTTGACGAAGATGACATGGAGTAATCAGACGTGCTACCCGCACTGACCCCAGCCGCCGACAATTTGAAACAACCTTGAACACGCGCATTAGTGTTAAATGAACTCTCAGACACACTTGTATCAGAGTGCCTTCCAGCCTTCTACCAACCTTTGTCAGTCTTTATTAACCAAGAAAACATTGTCTTGATGATTAGCTCTTGTAAGGAGATCATTACCAGCGCAGGAGAAATGGAGAGTTCGACTGGTTATCATTATTCTTATTTATGAACCACTAATGTCGATGGTCCGCCGCTGGGAAATGTCACTTCTTGCCAACAGCTGATATAGTTTTATATTCAGATTTTTAAAAAAATTTAGACTGGGACGACTCCTCACTGTGACACTGAGATGCTGAAATGTCTGGACCTGTAGCTGTGCTATTTTGTGTTTTAAAATTTTCTATCGAGTAACTTATGAATAAGCTTCTTCTTGTCTATCAATTGAAAAAGGATTATGCTAGCCTACCACTTACCCTGCCAAGCTGTCGCATATAGCACTGGGTCCCATGCATTTTGTAAGATCCTTTTGGATTCATATATCTTCATGATTGTTCCTATATTTAAAAATGAGATCACTTTGAAGGTTTCGTGTCTGTGCCGGTAGATTTTATGTTTTTAGGTATTTGACCATTTGAGACTGTGCCTGTTCTGTGTAGTCACTGACTTTTTGTAGCGCTCACCAACCCAACTTTTAATGTTTGTTCTGATAGTTTAGGCGCTCTGTGAGAGTCTCGTGGCTACACAGAAATATCTGAGCCTCCGCTGTTGAAGGACAGCGCTATTCAACAAGGCACCTAAACGGGGGAGGGAAAAAAAAGTTCATGCGTACATGCTCTGCTCAAAAATATGTAAATATCTGTGCCATATTTTTTAAATCGGACTTTTTGTCGTTATGTTATGAAACAATCACTTTTAGTATGTGCATCAGTTAAAGACTTTGTGTGCGTTTGTGAGAGTGTGTTGTTGGTTTACAGGAATTTTAAGTGTCATGCTAAAACCTTTAATAGAAATACTGCTAAGATGTGTAAAAGAGGGATTTCAGATGTATTTATACTTTGTGGAGGTGGTATTTATGAACAGCAATCGAATGATCCCTTTAACTATTTACAGTACCGCAGAGTAACTACTATCTTCAGTCCTTTGTTTAACAAAATAAAGACTTATTTTTAAGAGACCTACGTCTTTGTTTGGTCTTTTTCATCATATCTCATTTCCCATACATGTTTTTTTTAAATCAGCCGTGCCAATCCAATGGTTTCAGGATAAGTTATTTTACTTTTGAGTCTTGAGTGCAATGCAAATCATTTTGGAGGAGGAGGGATGACTGCTGCATATTTGTCTCTGCTTCAGCAGCACTTTTTTTTTCCCCGTTCACACAATTTGTAACACGATTTTTTTTTCTCAGCAGATACTATGGTTACAACTTTTACATTTGCATTTAGTCATTTAGCTGAAGCTTTTATCCAAAGTGACTTACAAAAACGGGAAACACTCACAATGCAGTGCGACTAGGACATGTTAGAGCAGCAGTGTACTGTGACAGATGTAGAGGGGATAGATTTAGCACGTCCAACTTTTTATTAAAGTATGTGACCCTCATGTTGGTATTGGTGGAGGTCTTGTAGAGAATTGTACTGCCCCATGCATACCCCCTTTTCTATGCACACCACGGTCTTTCATAACCATCTGACAGCCTCGTGTGATGTCTGTGCGAGTTTTAAAATTGAACATACTGACATCTATCATAAACGGCTCCTCTCACCTCCTGCATGAGACTGTGGGAGCCTTAAACAGCTCCTTCATCAGCAGACTGCCACTCCCACAATGTAAGGAGTGCTACCACAACACCACATCTCTTAATTACCAGGTCCAATTTATTACTTGTCACATATGATCATTAATAATCCATCATTCCTGATGGTACTAAATAAACAGCACAATAATAAAAAGGCGATAGATGGTCTTGGGGAGTGTCTTAATTTAAGATCCTCGATGTTGTCTTTTTGTGTGTGCGTGTTATGTGTACTCAAACATCTTAATCACCTCTCTCTCTCCATTATGCAGATCATTTGACGCCGTGCAGCTACCTGCCAGCGTTACTGGTTTTGACGCACTTTAAGTCAACATACTGTAGAAAAACAAACAAAAAGTAAAAAACAAAGAAAAGAGTTGACATTTGGATCGGTGCTTCCACGTATAGTACTTCTTTAAAACAGGCTGCTCATTGTCTCTGTGGCCCCGCAGCTTCAAACATGGTGCGATGCCCAGGTGGAGGCATCATCACTGGGGAAGCTCCCCCTTGAGCGAAAACGACCCAGCGCGCATGCGCGGAACATTCGATCACTGGCGGTGGTGTAGCTAACGGCTAGGCTACGAATCCAGCCAACATGGAGAGGAAAGGTAAATCTTTACACCGACACGCCGCACATTACGCCACTTGTGTTAGACCGTGTGTGTGTGTCTCTCGACACTGCAGTTGACGTCCGCCTCCCCCCCCTCCGCCGCGGTCACAGATGTAACGTTTAGCCGAGCTGCATACGTTCAGACTGGGGGGTTTAATTGAACGCGTCTGTCACGCACTGTTGAGCTACGTTAGCTCCTCTAGACGTTAGCCTTTAGCTTCAATGGGGGCATGTCAGGATTATGTAGCTGCGTTTAGCTGTCTGGCTCTTCCTTTTTTTTAACAGCCGACGACATTAACATCAGCCAGACGCCGTGTTAACCGAGCGGCTACTCATGAATGTGTCTGAAATCACCCGAGTGTCGTTACAGTCCTTTTAACGCGGTTGTCTAGCTTGATAACGTTAGGAGGCTCCTCCGTGTCACACACCGGACAGATGCAGTGCAGTTGTGATTTAGATATTCATCACATAAATTGTACAAATCACCACGTCATGGCCGAGCTTGTGAACTGCGGGGTGAGCTATCCTTTCTCCCAGACAGTGTCATCCTTTTATTGTCTCGAGTGTCAGCCACAGACAGCAAAACGGCGCCCAGACAATGGCAAAATAATTCACCGGTCACTCCTTTCTCCTGACAGTTCTGGCACTCCAGGCGAGGAAGAAGAGGGCGAAAGCGAAGAAGACCAGCAAAAAGTGAGTGTTCACGTCACGCCCGGCGCCCCACCGAGCATGCACTGTGTCAGTGGTACCCGGGTAGAGGTGGTTGTTTGTTGCAGTCTTCACACATGTGCTGTCTGTCTGCACGTTGGCCAGACGTTCAGATGGGAGGATGACATAAGGCCCTTGACTGCATGCTTGCCCTCATGCGTTTATTTTAGCCCGTGCATGATCCAAAGATAAAGGAGACTTAAATAATCATGGGGTTGCACACCCTGAGTTTCCACAGCTTTCCATTTTCTGCACGCGGTTCAAGTCAGGTCAGCGGCATTATTCATGCGGGCAGTCACTTTAATAGTATGCAAGTTGTAAGCTATCTGTTTAGAATGTGCAGCACGCGGTGCCTGAAATAAAATACCCCGACGGCGATCGCCTACTATCAGAACAGTTTATGAATGGCTGCATTGAGATAATGCAACATTTAGGGACCCAAATAGACCATGCAAGCGCTGAACCTGAATACTGATTGTTTTCCTGCACCTAACAATCCACTAATCATGCCATCAGTGGCATCCTCCAGTGTGTTACATAACCGCCTGTGCTATATTTAAAACCAGAGATGAAGAAGCCCACATCAGCCTACCGAAGCATGGCGTTTCACTGAAAACGGCACTATTGCAGATGCACACCTCTCCTGTGACCGCGTTGTCTTCGCGGCTGCAACTGGCGTGTCCATTTTATGCGTACGAATCGTGTGACGCTATAAAACTAAATATAACCCGTACCGTTGCATGCCACTGGTACCGTTGCATGCCACAGTCACCCTTGCATGCTGAGCACCATATGTATAGAAGAGCTGCAACGATCTCGGTCATCTTGAGCACGTAGCTGAGGCTCTGAATCAGTGGCGAGGAGCAGAGAACAATTATAGAGTATCAGACACAGAGTTTTCTTCACGCCTGACATGATGAGCACAAGCGAAACGCACGAGCACTTGCACAAAATCAGAGCAGCCATGTTTTTGTTTTTATTTATTCCATGGCTATGAGGCTAATGACAGTTATGCCTGGCTCCACAGTTAAGTAATGATAATCCTGTGGTTCATCTCTGTCTTCCCTCTTCAATAGTGAATGCAGAGTCGTGACTCAGTATATGAGAACTGAGACGATTAATTATTAGTATCAATGCTGATTGCTTCCTACAATTGTGTTACAACAATCGCAGCAATTGAAGAGCAGCGAATGCATTTCAAAGGAGCCAACGTCATTAGGAAGATGAACTGCAGCTGAAATGGCCGTGTAATTAATTGCAGCTGTTTGTCCTGTCATTCGTGCACAAACATGCCGTAAAGCCTCTCCGCTTCAAATAACCGTGTCAAGCATGAATAAGTAGGTTGCAGATTATGTGGAAACCAGCGGCCCTTTTGTGACACGCTACAGACCAGTTTAGGAATTTATTTCAATGTGATGGTAGCTCTCTCTCTTCGCTCCCATGGTGACGAGCAGCCTTAATCTCCTCAGCAAAGAAAGTAACATCAGGCTGTTTGGCTTTCAAATTGATATTAGCAGCCAACACGGATTACAGGATGTTACGCACACACATATATGTATACACAGAGGTGCTCACATGCCACCGTGGCTCTCATTACTATCTAAAATGACTGAATATGTTCTGTGATTTGAAATGTCCTGGGCTGAAGAGCCTGATCCACTACAGATCCACACACAACCAGAAATGCCTCCGCTGTGCTCAGTCAATATAGATAAATAAAGATCAATATCACGCAAATCACGGATATTTTATATTCAGTTTGTACAATTATCCATAAACTTTCATTCCCATACTTCAAGTGCTCAATGCCAAACGTGAAACGTGTACAGACAGCGCTGCATTGCATTTTTAAATTAATGACATTTTTGTCTGTAGCAGACCACAGAACGCTGAGCCATATCTTTCCTTTTATGTTGCTTTCTGTTCATTCTTCTATGACGTGCTTTAGATGTACTTTGTCTCTTCCCTCTGACAGCCTGGAATAATGACAAAATAATTGAGCTTGGTAATTGCGAGACACGAGTAGCACGCAGACTTGTTCATCTTTTATATTAATTAAGATGCATTAATGCCGCCGCAGATTTTTTTGACCCTGATCCTTGTAATTTATTACAGAGTATCTACCAACACGGAGTACTGATGTGCTGCTCCAGCAATGATTTACCTTTTCCTGAATGAAACCGTTGCATGCTTAACGTATAACTGACTGTGTTAACATGAATGAAGCCGTTCTTGTTCAGTCCAGAGAAGCCGTGCATGAAGAACATATAACTTGCAGCACAGATTTCTTTACATGTGTTTTGTATTGTGTCCTTTTAAGTGTGAGATCTGTAGGAGGAGTGTCAGTGTGGATCTGTCGTGGCAGGACGGTTTGGGCGAGAGTTTGACAGCCTCTCGTCATCACAAGCATGAACAAAATCTAGAAGTTTAATTAGTAGCACTGTTTAGGTGTGGCCCACTTAAAACCTGTTTTTAGAATTTGAGGTGCATTTGGTTTCATTACTCACTCAGCTCCTGTTTATCTGTGTCTTATTTGTTTACTGATATATGCCAATTAAAAAAGGGGCTTGATTGACTTCAACAGCAAATTCGCAGGCTACCTCTGCACATCTCCACTGTTTGTCTGAGCTAATGTCATTCAAATTATTACGGCAACACTGAATGTTAATATGAACTATGATTAAAATTAAAATTCTTACATTCTTACATTCAATTGGTTAGACAAGGACAGATATCTGCAGTGTAATCACAATGTAATTCCCAGGTGACGTGATTCAGATTAGCCTGTCACAGGTTTACAGGTCTGGCATCTGGCCAGCGTGGCTATCCTGTGAGAATAATGCCAACTGCTGCTGTATTGTTTTATCTTGGGAAGAGTTACCTGTAATGCATTCATTTATAAGGGTGGAGGCTATTGAAGGTTAACTGTTCAACAGCTCTGCAGGGGAAGTAGAAGTGTTTTATTGCTTCTTCTTCAATAAGAATGCATCTCAGTAATCAAAAGACAGGTTATTGGTAATAAAGATGTCAGACTTTGTTCCTGATGATGGTCGGTGTGCTTGTGCTCGGCCATCAGGCAGCCGGTCAATCCCAGAGCTCGACAGCAGCCCCAACAAGAAGTGTCGCCTCAGGAACCCGAGGAACCCGAGGAGATTCTCGGCTCTGACGATGAAGAGCAGGAGGACCCTAATGACTACTGCAAGGGTGAGTCCTGTGGTACTAATTTTGTTTACATCTCTGCACATTATAACCCAGTTATTAGATTAAACACTTAAACTTAAACACTTAAAGTGTTTGTCTGGTTTGTTTGTATGGCTGACTGTGTTTACATTGGTTCTTTTTCTTCTTACCTAGGTGGATACCACCATGTGAAAGTAGGGGACCTTTACAACGGAAAATACCATGTAATCCGGAAACTAGGCTGGGGACACTTCTCCACCGTGTGGCTCGCCTGGGACATCCAGTACGAGAAAAACAAACAAACTTAACTGCATTTGCTTTTACTGCACTGTTTTATTTTTTTGTTGTTGAGGCCTGAAGTTGGATTCTCTAGCAGCTGGTAACTGTGAGTCTGTTGTGGTAGGACCTTGTACGATGCTTCCTGTTAGCGAACGTTACTTGCTCTGTGGTTGCAGGGTGAAGAGGTTTGTTGCAATGAAGGTGGTGAAGAGTGCGGAGCACTACACGGAGACAGCAGTGGATGAGATCAAACTCCTCAGATCTGTAAGTAGCCGAGTGAGACGGAGTGACGCAACGAAGTAAACGTACACAAACACGTCCTGATGACATAGCGCGAACGCATCGATCACAGATAGCACACATCCTGCCGGGACAACATGACCTTGCTTACAGTGTAACCATTACAGACTTTGCATAGTGACTACATGCGTGACACGTTGCGTGCCTTTGTGTTCAAGCGGTATTACATGACAACAGATCGTGTGTTGGCCCAGTCTAACATTAGTAGCTGTAAATCTTGACTCTTTTGATCGCATGGTTCCTTTTCTTTGTACTCAGGTAAGAAACTCGGACCCCGATGATCCCAACCGGGAGATGGTGGTCCAGCTGCTAGACGACTTCAAGATCTCTGGTGTTAACGGGACTCGTATCCTTTACAGCCAGATATTCCTAATACCCCCTGGACTTTCATGAGACTCCAATTTGATCTGTGTGATCGCATCCCGCTGTAAAGCCCGAAGCTTGTCAGGTCTTCGAAAATACTTTGTCATAGAAAGGGTAATTCTTTCCCCTGGTGTCAAATTTAGCTGGAAAGCAGTATGCAAGTAACAAAGTAAACAACAGGTGATGGGTGTACTAAATGGAACCTTGTGTGTCCACGTATCACAACACTTTGGCTGAGTAAGATCTCCTGAATGCCACAGGGATTGCTGTAGCTGTAATATGAAACTCCCTAACAACACGGTAGTGTTTGCACTCCTATGACCTGCCCTCTTTTGAGTATAAATAAGCCTACTCCCTGTGTAGGTAAATGACAGCAGCGCTTCGAAATATTGTTTTCCTGTAATTGTTTTTCAGTCTGGCTTTCCTTGTTAATATCTTAACCGCTGTGGTCTTCAGATGTGTGCATGGTGTTCGAGGTGTTGGGGCATCACTTATTAAAGTGGATAATTAAGTCCAATTACCAAGGGCTGCCCCTGCCGTGTGTGAAGAGCATCGTAAGACAGGTAACATAAGACCCTCGGCCCAACACCTTTTGTTTGCTGGTGACTCGTGATCAAAGTTCAGTTGGAGCTTCCACTAGTTAACAAAAGCCAGGTAGCCTCCAGGCTGTGTGACAGCTAGAAACCAGTCAGATCAACAGTAAGCAAGTAAAACATGGTTTCATGAGACTACATGAGAGACGCAGTGAGGAAAGGCTGTGTGCTTTTTAACTCAGGGGACAAATAACTGACAGGTCTGTGATAAATTGTAAACTAACTGTTTATTTATGCTTGCATAATTGGTTTTAATTCAGATATCTTTACTAAAAATAGCAAATTTCATTGATTCTCTTGTCATTTATGTCTGTAAGAAGCACTGATGTCAGCCTTTATTCCATGTATTTCAACTATCTATCAGTGTTTATTTCAGTTCAAACAGACACTTTATAATCAGTACATATATTAATTTCCCAGGTACTCCAAGGTCTGGACTACCTCCACACAAAGTGTCAAATCATCCACACAGACATCAAGCCGGAGAATATTCTGATGAGTGTTGATGAGCCTTACGTCCGGAAGCTCGCAGCTGAAGCCACCGAGTGGCAGAGGGCTGGTGCGCCTCCCCCCTCCGGTTCAGCAAGTATGAGGCACACACACATTTATATGTACGCTCGTGAACACAGGATTGGTAATTATTTGTACTCATGTGATATTCTCTTTTCAGTAAGCACAGCACCTGCTCCAAAACAGGTACAACCCTTTTATTATTACTTTTTCTTCACCTACTTTTTTTTCACCGACCTTATAGTAGTCCCACAAATATGCAACTGAGAGCTGTTTTATTTCTTCTGTTTATCAGGCAGTAAAAATGTCCAAGAACAAGAAAAAGAAGTTAAAAAAGAAGCAGAAGCGTCAGGCGGAGCTGCTGGAAAAGTGCATCCTCGACCTGGAGGAGATGGAAAAGACCACAGACCCACGAGAGGAGGAAGACGATGAGGACGAGGACCCACAATCTCCAAAGGGACGGGCCTGTGCTCCTCTCAGACAGGTGTCTCTGCGAGAGCTAGGAACTGAAGAAATAGAGGGTAAGGAGCCAACATCACATGAGGAGTATGTGCTGCTTAATTTTTTTATTGATGTGGGTTTAAGACAGTAATAAAATACCTAGTGTGAGTCATTTGAAAAAGAATTGTCACTTGAATTTGTCATTTGTCCGGACACTTTCAGAGAGCAGCTTGAATGCAGATCTCATGAGGGTGGGACCAGAAGGGCTGTCAGAGGTGAACTGTAATGGCCATGTGGAGGCGGACCAGAGGCAGTCGCAGTGGAGGGAAGAAGACCAACACAATGGCAACTCAGAGCCCACAGAGAAATGTGTCAGTCAGGAGGAACAACACAAGGAGTCCCCTGTTCACCCCGTCTGCAACGGCGTGGCTTCTGAGACTGAAGGCAGGGGTGCTCACAGCAGTGGGGTCACTGAGAGACACCTTCCTGCCGGGCTGGAGGAGGGAGAGCTGGAGCAAAGCATTTTGCAGGAGGAGGGAGAGGACGGGTCTGACTGTCAATACACAGCCGAGGAAAGACTAAGAAACGGTCAGTCAGCCGAAGTCAGAACATCTATGAAGTGCAAAGAGGTTTTGTGGGAGCCGTTTGCTCTGTCTGGGCCTCTTTGGACGTTTAATAAAGGCTCAGCCATGTGGACTACAAATTGATTAGGCTCTTCTTCTTTTATTAAATGTTTAGACCATTCATAACTTTCTCTTCCTCTGCTCTGATATAGGCAAGCTAACAGCAGGATCCCTGCTAGTTAACCCCCTTGAGCCAATCAATGCGGACCAGATCAAGGTCAAGATTGCAGACTTGGGAAATGCCTGCTGGGTGGTGAGTAGCCGACTAATGACATGAGGGATTTTGTGATTAGGGACCGTGTCATCAAGTGACCAAAATAGAAATACTTTAATCTTCCAGCTCTTTGTTTAATTTCTTCTGTTGATCCAAGTTTTGAGATGAAATGGAGCCTGCACATATTTATAATTCCAGAGTCAATTTTAAGGGTTTATTTCTTCCCCCTCTCTCAGCACAAGCACTTTACAGAAGACATCCAGACACGGCAGTACCGGTCCTTAGAGGTGCTCATCGGTTCTGGATACAGCACACCGGCAGATATTTGGAGCACAGCTTGCATGGTGAGAAACTATCGCACTGTATCAGAACCTAAGAAAAAAAAAAACAAAACTCAAGAAGCCCTCCGTATGAGCGTGTAGCAAGCAGTGGGAGGGAGTAAACATGTCCCTCCACAGTGTCTCTTCCTGTGTTTATGATGATGATTGTGTTTTCTCTGCAGGCCTTTGAGCTTGCCACAGGGGACTACTTGTTTGAACCGCATTCTGGGGAAGATTATTCCAGGGATGAAGGTATTGCTGGGACTTCCTCCTCTTCCTCTTGTTCATTTTCTTTTTTATCCAGCTATAAATACACAGAATTCATCTAAGTGCTGTATTTAGTAGAATGTTTTTGATATGTATGCTACACTGGTAAGAGGCATTTAGTATTGGTGATAACTTTTAACAATTTTGCTACTGTGGAAACTTTCATGATGTGTTCCTTCTTTCTTCCCTCATTGGTGTTTTATCGTTATTGTGAACTATTTAAAATATCATAAGAGTTTCACAGTAAGCATGGCAAATTTCACTTTCACTTTTCCATTTGCATAAGTTGCAGTGCACTTTGCTTATGTTTTCACCGAGTTAACACTTAAATGAGGTACTCCGTCACACCGATCGCAAATCTCTGCTTTAGACGAAATGTAGATGCGAATCACGTGGTGACGAGTACCAGCATTCCTGTGTTTATTTCCTCTCTAACGCCTCAAAACACATTTTTGTCACACTGGACAAGGGGCCATCTCTTTTTTCCTCGCTCCTCTTTTCTTCACCTCCCTCACACTTGCACTCCACATCTCCCTGTGCTCCCGCTTATGCTTTCTGTACGTTCAAGTTGGCTCGCTGCGCCGCTTCACGTTTCTGCGCTGACATGATTTTGTTGCGGCATGTCAGGTATGTGCCGGGACTCAGCCTTCAGTTTATTGGCACATGCCCTGCAGGTGTGAATCAGCTTTTTCACCTCCAGTACATGTACTTGCGAGGCGTTGCTCAGTATTCTCCAACAGCTTTCCCTGTCGTGTGACTGTCCTTCATTCCTTATATCTGCTCATCACTCATCCTGTATCACAACCTGCCGTACGAATGCCTTTGTTGGAATTGCTTGCAGCCTCATTTTCAGTCTCCATGGTTTGTCGTTCCTAAATGAAAGTGAATGAATATTTTTAATAGCTTTTGATGTGATGAAATAATATAGGCTGGCCATACGTGTCTGTCTTGTCATAAGAGGCTGTCATCATCCATTGTTCCTAATACATTGTTCCACGACTGTTTGCCATCTCTCTCCCATCTCCACTCCCTCTTCTCTCCGAACTTGTACCCTCCGACTTTCTATCCTCCCTCTACTCTTCTGATGTGCCTCATTTCCAGACCATCTTGCTCTCATGATTGAGTTGCTTGGTAAAATCCCTCGTCACTATGCTCTGAGTGGGAAATACTCACAGGAATACTTCACCAAAAGAGGTATGCCACGACGCTGTCTGTGGCTCGCTCTGGGAGCAGAGGTGGATGGGAGGTAAAGGGGGAAGGTTACTTTCAGCACACTCAGGTCTAACAAAGTGGTTGTTGCTCATGCCAGTGGGCTAAAAGATGAATACAGACCGATAAATGTATGTATTTTTGAACGAAGCCATCGGACATTGATTCAAGTGTCAGTAGTGCCGAAGATCGCTTGGCAGAGGTACATTCAGTACCTCCTCAGAAGAAGACTGATGACTTGGCTCAAGTCTTGATACTGTATCGATCCCTGTAGGGAAAATGCCCACAACTTTTCAAAAGTTAAGAGTGCGCAGTCAGTCACAGCAGTGCTCTGATTTAACTTTATTTTATTTTTCCTGATGTAATAGAATTTTAAGAAAAGCCACCAGAGAAAATGGACTTTGTAAAATGGATGCAAGTGTGTGATATTTGAGAATCTCTGGGAGGCATTCAGTGTTCAAGAGCACTTCTGCAGGAAGACCAGCCTGCAGCCATTCTTTATGAGTGCTGATAACTTAACCTTTGTAATGCTTCACAAAGGAAGGCAGAAAGCGTCCTTAATGTTCACACCTGAGAATGTTTCTGAAAAAGAGAACGAAGCTGTTGTATAAACGGCTCCAACAGGTGTGTAAACATGAATTCTTCTGATTTAAATATATCCTTGTGCCTCTGTGATTTAAGATACGATTTAAGTTGAATTTAATACTGTTAGTTGTAGGTTTTGAACTGTGATAAAACATCACTACTTCACAAAACAAATCTGAATATTCTTAAGTCAGAGCTATAAAAAATTTCAGAACCTTACAGCTCTCATCATGTCCGATGGCCTTGTTTGATCTAATGGGAGGTCTGTGCGTGCCAACCTCAACAATCCAACCCACTTGTTGTGTGCTGTCAGGCCGACCCCTCTATTCCTCAACCCTCCACCCACACACCCAGAGTGGGCCTGTGACTGGGACACTGTCTGATGAATCTGTTGTTTGTCTTGTCTGTCTCCCTCTCCCCCTCTCCTCTTGCAATTGTCTGCCGCGTAGACCATATAGCGCTGATCATTGAGCTGCTGGGGAGTGTCCCACGCAAACTCATAATGACCGGCAAATATTCCAAGGATTTTTTCACCAAGAAAGGTAAAAAAGAGTGTTAGAGGATTTCTGTCTGTTGTCAAGATTTTGCCGTAGAGCTGCTGCTGGTAGAAACTTTTCATTAAAAGTAAAAATAATGTTAGATATTACTATTTTAAAGAAATACCAGTTTTAGGAATGCATATATATACATACATATAGATAGTTTGCAATTTTTTTTGTGTGCAATTTTTCATGTTTGAATATGTTTCCCCAGACACTCAACTACCTCAGTTTGTATTTACACACGAGAAATTGCTGCATGTATTTCTGCACGACTCTCTGACACCGTGCTCTGTCTGCAGGTGATCTGAAACACATCACCAAGCTGAAGCCGTGGGGCCTGCTGGAGGTGCTGATTGACAAATACGAGTGGCCCCGCGAAGAAGCCGAGTGCTTCGCCGACTTCCTGATTCCCATGCTGGAGCTGATCCCGGAGAAGAGAGCCACGGCCGCAGAGTGCTTGCGCCACCCCTGGCTCTCCCTCTAGTGGAGACCTCCAGCCATTGCACCTCCCTTCCCTCCCACTCTCTACAGAGACTGCAACAGATCACTTTCCAGTTTGGGCATATCAGATGAATATTTATTTCTCTATCTCTTTTTTTTTTTCTTTCTTTCATTGTTTTGGATTTCTCATGTTCTTGTTCTCGAGCTAACGCTTCTGTGTATGTTTGCTTTGTATTTGTTGGCTCTTCCCTCGGCGCGACGACGTCGGGAATCCAGTGGATTTTATTACTTTGTGGTCACGTTGGCTCCAACTGCTGTGCTCCGTTCACCCACCCGTTTAAGCAAACCTGTTCTTGTACTGCTAGTGACTCATCCTTGTTTGTTACACTCCTGCACTAAAACCCAAACAAGTCAAGGATATGTAGCCTTTATTGGTCATTTTTGTCCCCTTTTAAAAAGGACTCGCTATCTTCGCTTCTTTTCTCGTACATTTTCATTAGTGCTGTGTTGTTGTTTTTTTTGTTTTTTTTTAAGAATTATTTTATTCTTATTACACATGTAAGGTATATTTTGTATTTGTAAAGTAGGGGTAGGAAGTTGCACACTGGGCTGACATTTACACTGACTGTGGTAATAGCATTTCTCTAGACAGACTAGTTTCTTACTGAGACATCCACTGTCCTATAACGTAGGTCATATTATTTAGCCATAACAAACCTGTTGTCACCTGGTATTTAGTGTGGTTAGTTAATTTCAATAAATGAGATCATTCATTCTCATGGGAGGCTGGTATTCTCATACACCTATTACAATTCAGGAATATAGTGTTTTAAAGGTTTCAACAAGACGACACGTTAAGAAGCCCAATTTAAAGGAAAAAAAAGAAAATAAACTGTATATATCTGTACCAAAGAGTTTGCCTTTATGTATATTACAGTTATGTACAGTTTTTAATAAATCTTATATCTTAGCTAAAGTTATTTAGCTGGGTAGCTGTGTTTTAATAAAGCGTATGGAAGATGAGTTTGAGCTCAGTTGTATGTATGGCCAACTGTTCAATAATGTCATTGTTTCTGCCATGGAAATGGTGAGATCTGATGTTATGTAATGGTGTCCCCAATTGATCAAAGTAAACCCATGTGTCTGTTGAGGCCTCGGAAGAAAAAAACAACAACAACAAAATTCATATTAGTTTCCGATTCAAGAGCATAAGACTTCATGTGAGCTGTCCGATTACAAAACTGTACAACACCATACAATAAAACAGATGTTCATACAACACAAAGTGACTGTGTCAAGGTTGTCGGTCTGAGTTTATTATGTGTTTGACATGAATATAAAAAAAACTCTGCATCTGGTTTGTGAAGCAGGAGAGAGGACAGCTGGATTTCAGTTAACCGAAAGTCACTACGACTGTGACAGCAGGAGAAAACATCATTCTGGTCCTGAAGGTCTGTTCGTCAGTTCTCTGTGAAAGAATAAAGGATACATTTTATTACATTTCCCTGCTTTGGTCGATAACCCGCAGCCTTCACCGGTCAGCGTTAACGCTTACCTGCTCCCTCCACCTCAAAGTCATCCGGCAGCAGTTTGTCCTGCCGATTCCCGAGGGTGAAGGACAGAAGTGACAGGAGAAGAGCATCCAGAACGCTGATGATTGCCAGGATGTACGCCCAGCGCACCGTGCAGTTCCCCAGGCTGTACTTATCTGTCCTCTCGCCACACATCCTCTTCACCTCCGGAGAGTCCCAGCCGTCTGGGTAGATCATGCAGCCCATCACCATCAACGCAGCTGTGTGGGAAGAAGAACACTGAAATGCTGGAGCCTTGCAATAAGTACCCCTTGTGTACTCTTACTTTGAAAAATAATTATTTGTGAGATTCTTCAGAGCCTCCAGTGAAAGATACAACATGATGTTCCCCATAAAGTGCCAAAGGTTTCATTTATTTATGGTGCAGCCGGGCACAAGATGCTCAGTGGTGCTGTTTGCATGATGTACTGTTATGAAAGTTCTTAAATGTTAAATGCTCTTCATCTGGTAAAGTTTCCTCTGGGCTTTTCACACAGCTTCTCTGCAAAACTAGTTTGAATCAGAGATTTGTATAATTTTAAGGAATGGTTAAGTAGTACTGAGTGGTGGAAAGTAACTAAGTAGATTTACTCAACTTTAGTAAATGTTGAAGTACTTTTTACTCTACTGCACTTATTTGAAAGATAAAATTACTTTGATGAGTTTCTAAAACAATACATACGGTTAAACCAGTGGTTCCCAACTTGTGACCTCATAATCTGTGGTTGGGGCCCCTTCTCAGGTCTCAGATGTCCACGAGTTGTCAGAAGTTCAGTCAAAGAAAAATATTTCCCCTCTGAACTTCTCACATTGTTTCATTTAAATAATTGTTTGAGGTTGTGATGCAATAATAAAGCGGTACAAGATGAGATGCAGTCGCTTAGTTTGTGAAGGTCTGACGCATGGCGTCTGCAATGTGTTTGGCTTTCTGCAGCGGGGAACACTGGACACTGCAAGTCAGGTCAATCACATAAATGAAATCAATCAATATCCAATATTTCAGCAAAATGCAAAAATTAGTCCAAAACATTGACACAAATTTATGTGACAGAAGTTAGTTTTCCCTCCTGTTAATCGTCTCACGACCTCTCACATTTACCTGGTGACCTTTTAGAGGGGTCCTACCTCCAGCTTTGAAACCAATACCTATATCTAAAGATCAATTAACTCCATCTCTACAAGCTACAGCAGTAAAATCCTGTCTACATATTGTAATGCCAGTATCAAAGATCTAATCACATAGGCATGTGCACATGTGTATTTACTGAAATTACTTAATAGTAATACTTGTAATTAAGTATTTTTACAATATACTTTGTACTTAAGCAAAGGATCTGAGTACTTCTTCTTCCACTATTATTATAAAGACTTTTATCATATGACTAGTTTCCTTGGCCCCGGTATGACTCAGGTGCAAGTTTACATCAGTTAACAACACAGCAACACCTGATCGTGTTACATGTAACCAATCCGCCATCAGAGGTGTCAGAGTCTGGGCTGAAACTGGATCCCCTATTGGCTTCCACTGTGAAGAACAACACATCCAGAACAAACACAGCCCACGCCTGAAACCAGAGAGGTGAGAAGGCGGTTCGTGACAGGATGAGTTTATCACCACAGACAGTTCATAAGACAGACACGGGTCTTCAGACACACCGCTTCATTTCCGAGTTTTGATATGTAGGTGCTGACCTTTGGGACACACTTGAAAGGTGACTTTCATGACTGAACGTAACACAGTGGTCTTTATTTGATTCATAATTAGACGCTGATGCTAAAGAACTACAGGGTTAAAATAAATAGTCTGAACTTGTCTGCTTAGTATTTCTCCACAGACTGTGACCTTTGACCTTGAAATGAATAACAATAAACTCCCACAGCAAAAACCAACTACTACAGCACTTTTACATCATGCCTCAATATCAGTGTGAGGATACTCTAGGGATTACTGTTGGTGTAATGCAAACTGATATCTAGACTCATAGTAAATAATCTGTATCATATTATACGGTATATCTTGCAGCTTCACTCAGATGCAGGTTTAATTTCAGTTCTCCATGGGACTTATGCAGAATGGACGTAGTGTTATTATTATATAATTATAATGCAATTAATTCTAAAAACATTCAAGCAGTTTTTTTTAATGTAGCTGGTGGTGGATGAGATCTTTTTAACTACTTTCTTATGCTATTGGATACTTCAATGATTATCTATGCATCATATTTTATACATTAATCAGATATTTGTGTGTAAAATCTTAATCTGAACAATAACTGTTACTTTCAAGTAAATGTAATGGAGAAACAAATACAGTATTAACCTGTGAGATGTGGTGGAGTGGAAGTATAAAGTAACTTGAATAAAGTACTTTAAAGTACAGTGCTGCAGTAAATGGACAGAAGAACCACAGTCCTCCTCACCTGAGGCCAGCTGCATCCACGCACAGATCTTGTAGACGCTCCCCGCATTACAGAAGTAGAACAAGCTGAAACAGACCATAGTGCCCACGATCAGCAGCATCGAGGTTCCCACGAAGAACAGGGCCGTCCTGAAGGCGGGTGAGGGGATGGATGCGAAGTCCAGCACGCTGCCCTTGCAGACGAGCTCCGAGGTGAGCGCGTTGCCGATGCAGTAGTGGAAGAGGCCGAAGTAACCGGCCTGCGGGGTGTTGACACTGTCCCCGATCCAGTAGGGCTGGATGAAGACCACCATGGTGATGATGACAAAGCAGATGGTGAACACGGCCCACATGACGCCGATGGCTCGCGAGTTTCTCACATAGTTGGTGTGGTAGATTTTTGCAGCCTCCTGAGCTGGAAGCAGATCCATGTTGGCGAAGAGAGAAAATAAAATAAAAAATAAACTTTCCCCCCACTTTGTCTTTAACTGCACTGCAACACACACAAATCCACACACACACACACACATACACCTGTTGCGGATGCTTTGCTTTGAAAGACCAGGATCAGGATTCAGCACCCCGGACAGCACCCTCTCCTCTCTAATTAATGACGTTCCTCTGACGTCAGGCATCGACAGCTGTCTGCTAATGTGATGACATACTGTAAACACAGGCCTTACTACACCAACTGATTACTTACGGCAAAGGATCTCTCCCTCTCTCTTGTTTAAATATCATAATTTAAATATCCATATAATATATAGTATACATAACTAGTATTTAGAATCAAAACACCTACATTTTATTAGAAGATTAAAGGTCCAGTGTGTAACATTTAAAGGGCTCTATTAGCAGAAATTGAATATAATAAGCATAACTATTTTTTTTATTAGGGTATAATCACCTGAAAATAAGAAATGTTTTTACCATACAACCTTTTATATCCACAGAGGGAGAGGGTCCCCTTCCACGGAGTCCGCCATTTTTAATTGACATGTTTCTACAAACCCAGAACAGACTCAATCACTGACTCCAGATGTATGGGTTATATGTCCACTGTAGTTTCTCCTTCATGTTTGGAACAGGAGGGTGAGGCGAGTGCTCTTCAGTTGTTTGCAATCTAGAACTTCACCACTAGATGCCGCTAAATTCTACACACTGCACCTTTTCATGTAGCCTACAACATGCATTTATCGTGAATATTAAGTAATTCAGGGGTTTATAATAGCGGGTTTTATATTATATATTTTATATTCTGTGCACACCGCAGCTTTACTCCCTCTTCTTTCCAATATTTCTAAATGTCATATTGTGATATGTCATATTTAGTGAGCTTCTGGCTGACAGTTTGCTGAGCTTTGTGGTGGATAATCAAGAAGCTTAAAATAAAGGTTTGCTGATATCAAATTTAATATTGCTCCAGCTGAATCTTCTTATTGGAGAGCTGCTTATCTGAAAACTTACTGGCAGTGACAAGAACGCAATAATGTTTTTTGATAAATAAAAATAAAAACTGACTTGGACGGATTATGGCTTTTGATTGTTGCTGCTGGGAATTCAGCTGCATCACGGTGCTCTGAACAACAATGACATCTGAGCTTCAAATCACACAGCACACTTGTGTTTGGCAAAAGCAGCTGGTCTGGGATGTTTGATACCAAAACAGCGACCTGTTAATGCTGGTCCAGCTTTTTTCTACTCTCTCAGTCACTGATGTTTTTTTTCCATTTTAACCTCGGGGCTGATAAGTTACCACATTCAACTGCAGAATAAAACAGTGCACATGTTTTCTATCTTTTCTGTCATATTCAGTCTGGGGTGGCAAATATGGTTCAAGGCTGGTGGGCAGCCGGACAGAGCGTGCCACCATCTGTATACCCTTCATCCTCCAGTTGGTGTTCATAACAAGGAGCCTGAGGGCCTCCTACATGACACTATGCCATGTGTAGAGAAAAGTATTCAGGGATGAGTGGTTGTCCTGCATCCCCAGGGGATCCCTGATGACTCCCTACAGCTCAAGAAGGACAGTCAGCTGCTGGAGGGGGGTAGCAGAGAGGAAAACACCAGCTCTGCCTGAAAGGGATGAGATGGAGAGGTGGCATCACAGTTTCGATGAAAAAGACTAATCAGTCCGTGATGGAAAAATGAGAGGGGAGCTGCTTTTGAGTGCTGCTCTAATGAGGCCTTATCCTTGATACAGTTGACAACCTCTGAAGAGTCTGACTGAGATTTCATCAAGCCTGCTGTTTCCTCAGAGACGCATTGAAGTGTGGCAGAAGCATCTTGGTGTAAAAAAAAAAAAAGAAAAAAAAGATTGAAGACAGATATGCACACACACGCACATACCTTACACTTTTAGGAGGATTAAGCTTTTCATTTGTTTTCTGACACAACACCTTGTTCCAGGCTTGTTTTTAAAGTCAAAAATAATGAATGCCTGTAGTGATAGGAGGGAATTAGTGAAATCTAAAATCCACTTATGTTGCCTTCAGAACCCCTGGTTAGGAATTAAAAGATAAATTCATGACCATCTGCTTTTGACCCAGAGCGGTGCTGCTGTGTTATGGCTCCCACATGAAAATGAAATGTGATGTCTATCTTAAGGGTTGATGGGCTGGATAAATTGCAGATGTTAAAACAAGGTGGGTAATAAAACTTTTTAAAACCTGTTTAGATTTTACAACCCCTCCGCCCCCCCGTCACATGCAGAATCTGACATTAGCCGAAGGATAAAGGTATTTAGCTGCGTTCGCATTTTCTCATCTTATTACAAAGTAAAGAGCGCTCACAGCTTTGATTCTAAAGGTGCCACCATCTCCTGAATTTAAATAGGATTTCTTTTTTGCCTTTACTCAGGACGAACGAGACATTGTTTGCTTTCTCCTCTCAGTCATCCCACCGTCTGTCACACGGTTACCTTTTTAGCTCTTTTTATGCTCTGAAGAGAGCAGAAGACAACTGTCTGCTTGTTACTTTCTTTTAAAGGAATTTGTCTTTGTGCCACAGAGGGATCCAGCAAATGTCAAAAGAAATTGAAGTTGATGGTACACCGTGTAAAAAAAAAAAGACTTCATCTGTCAGAGGCCCTAGGCTTGCTCTTGTGTCAGTTAGCTTGAGGTTATTTAATTAAACATTTTATTTGAGAATAAACACAATTAAAACAATACAACAATCGGGATGTTACATAACGGCATTTTGGCTGTACACATCTCTAGATAAAAGGAAGGAGCCTTAATTATCACAAACTGGCTCGACCTGAGGCTCTGGGCACCCCTGAGGGCCCTGAGGCTTCTTAGACAGTTGCTTTGCTTAGTTGAGAATCCATCCATCACTCATCCAGGATTACCCAAAGGTGGATTTTTTTGTAACCCACTGACAGAAAACTGTCAGTAAACCAACCCAGACTCCTCAGAAAGTCTGTTCAGACACGTTATCTGACAGCTGGGCATTTTTTATTAAAAACTAAATAATAGAGATGTGACAGGAAATAAAGCGAGGAAAGCGAGGTGGGGAGACATGCACCAGATTTACCAGCTGAACTTGAAGCAGAGTTATTGCATGGTCGTTGTCTTAGAGCCCCAAGCCATGTGAAAATGAGGTAATTAAATGTATTTTAATGTCTTGCCAGTGAACTAGAAATGATTAACTGACGCTAAAATAAGAAACCTTTAATTGCATTGCATCATGGACAGCCGCAGAGCTATTTACACATAAAGTGTTCAGCATATATTTGTGCACTATCCCTCAGATGAGTGATTTTTCAAGCAAACCTGATATCTGAGCTCCTCTGCCTCGTCGTTCTCAGACCTCAGGGAGTCAGGTTTGTTTATCTGTTTGTTCAATAATTCTTGTGCCTCACTGCAGTTCAGAGAGGCTGCTAAAACGATTTGCCGGTTTGGTTTCCTGTGCAGTGATTTCACAAGCTAGAGAGGCAAGCAAGAGAAACGTGAAGGGGGGTACAAGTAAGTGAATGTTTTCCACCTGGGTTTTTTCGAAAGATTGCAGTACACACATAAAGTGACAGATAAACATACAGATGAACAAATGTGGGTTGCTGTATCTGCCTTTAGGATGGCGGTAAATAGATGGGCAACAAGGTGAAACGCTTTGATGTGCAAGGTGTTGGAAATTCTTACATGTTGTCTAAATCTTTGAATTTAACTCTAATTTTATTTTTAAAGTGACACAACTCTGCACCCTAGCTGTTATCTTGGCAACAACAACTCTCTCTGGGGTTCATATTTTTTAAAAAATCAGTATAATTCACAAATATTTACACTAGTCTAATTGACACTATATCTGAAAGTGATACCACAGGGTGGATGAACCGACAGTCAAATTGCAGCACTCCTTAAAGCAACATTTCTACCATAAATTAGTTTAAAATCATATTGATGCTACACCGACATGGTGTCATTCGAACGCCTGTTCTCACACTGTGTAATTTTGTTCTCCATTAAGTACATAATTACAGCACTCACACCACCAAATATTTCACTGATTTTGGTGAAACTATATTATTTCATGGAGAAATGTTTTTCTTTGATGTCCTTTAGCTGCTCGCATCAATTCTCAGTGATTTACAGTGAGTTAGCTAATGGCCAGTAACTGCAAAATATAGCTGCTGTTAGCTAACGTTAGCACAGTTTGTTAGCCAAGCCGCCTGGACAGTGAGGTTAGCGCATAGGGAGAGTGTTAGTGTTTGTACCACACGTGTTTTGGACCACCGGGAAGAGGAAGTGTTGTGCTAGAACTGGAGCTGGGCAAGTGGGTAATTTAACCGGGCTGAGCAGCCTCTATGGACATAACGACAGAGGCGAGGTAACACTGATGTAGCATAAAAGGAGAGAGTGACCGAACAAGAAGTTACTGGACAAAAGTAAATCTCAGACTGACTTGTAGTCAAGAGCTTTGTAAAATAAAAGGCTGACAGACAGATGCCAATTCATATTTATTGCTGCTGTACTAGTAAATAGTCTTATGCTATTGCACTTGCTTGATTTTTGGCTGTTAGCAAAGTTGTCAATTTGCTAGTTTTTGATGTCTACAAATGTTCATATTTAAGACAGTGGTATTGCACACTGAAACTGAGTAAAATTGCAAAAATACACATTTCTACATAATGTTGTATACCACTGGAAATTCAGTTTCCTTGAGGGAGTCATCCCAAAGGGATCAATACAGTGCAGTCTAAGTCTAAGTCTAAATCTCCAAGTTTTCACCAAGCTGAGGCAAACCACTGCAGATTGTCATTGCTATAGGAATTAATGTGTATGAATGGATTCAGTCACAAGCCATTAAACCTCCCCTGGTCCTTTGTAAATGGGCAAGTTCTTCTTCCTTGGTTCATCATATTTCTCTCCATAATCCAATATGAGGTGTGTGAGCTGTTGTAAAATGGCCTGTGGCACTTCTAATAACCTTGGCAGCTTTATTACATTTATGGCGAACTTTCATCAAATGAGCGACATGCTTATTCCTTGATGTGATTAAGGCCTGCCGCTGAGACAGAGAGCGGAGTACATCATAATGTTTTCTGGGAATGTGACAGATATTTTATCATCATCATATGTTATTTTTGCTGTATTGTTGTTAAATGCTATGTGACTCATCCTCCTTCCCACCAAAGTGCCTGTCTTTTTAAAATATGTCTGTTCTCAGGCTGGGATTCAAACAAACAAACAAGCAGTTCTCACCACGCTCTGGTAGATTTAGATGCCAGCGCCAATTGGAGAGATGAAGAGGCATTTCATCAGAGAATAAACAGTCGTTTAAAGTCAGGATTTCTTTTATGACTGGCGCAGAGGAGGGTGCTACCCATTGATGCTGGTTTGAGTAGAATAATATGATTTAGTTAGTCTTCTCTGTTTGGTATTCAGTTTAATAAACCACTCAAATCAGTATGCAGGGGGCGTTGTTGCAGGATGGCACACTGTCTCTAAGCGTACCTCTAGTATCCATTCATTTCTATAGATTTCAACTCACTGGCCTTGTGCATATTATAACATCCTTCTAAACACCCCCATGTGTTCCATCAATAACCTTGACCCTCAGCTGTGTTGTGTCTATGTTTCCCTGCAGCAATAATGTTAGCAAATAATGATCTCTGTGAGTTTAGTGCATGTCTTATAATGTTTGCAGCAGCTCCGACCAGGGCAAGAGATTAACTCCTCTCTGTCCAACACCTTGTGCTCACGAAACATCCCCAAACCTTATCCCCTACACAAATGCCCCCTCCTCCATTATTATGGCACCACAGCTTCATAGATGCTTGTCCAGGCGCCTCCAAGGCCAATTTTCTTTCTCCCCATCTCTGTTAGAATCAGTGTAGTTTGGCAGCAGAAAGCAGGAACCGATCCAGACCACAGCCAGATGCATCTTGTTATTTCAGACAGAGGAAAGAGCACAATGGGCTTTCACACCCTCAGCGACCCAGCACCACTGAGTTTGGGATAACTGGGCCATCCGTGATGGTTACATCTCTTGGAATGTGTTTGGTGTCACACTAATGAGATTTTCTTTCCGTCACAGATGCTCCGCTTTTCTGCAAAATAGAACAAACGAAAACACAGAAAATACCTCGATGTGTGTCTCCCATGTTTCGTGGTGTTTAGGAAAAAAAAATCTTTCATTATTAGCCAAGATTGTCCAAGAGGGGGCAGTATGCCATTAAGTGTATTGAGACAGGTCACTGATTGGACTGTATGCACAAAGTAGAGATTAACTACTCAAACAAACATTCAGAGAAGGACCAGACTGTCCACATATGCGTATTTCCATATGGTGTTTACACAGAGCCACATGCAACAGACAGGAAAAATCAATATTAAACAAACCGTTTGTGAGTCCTGCAATGTTGATTTTTCTTGCAGGGTGTACCTGCGTTATCGTTTGATACTGAAAAAGACCCTGAGTGTATTTTACACAAAACCTTTGTGGTTTACTGTTCTTTGAAGAAACTTCTGAATCCTCCAGAGTGATGAAATAAAATCCAAATTGCATTCATTTTCACTTCACTTCAAACACTATTGTAAAAGTAATTCCCTCACTGCCTCACTCCCTGCCTCCCTTTGTCATTTGAATTTGTGAATAATGAATACATGTTTATTTCCTGGCTGTATTTGTTTCTAGGATTTAAGCCCTGTGTGTGTGTGTGAACATGATGATATCGAGTCAGAGATATATAGGGGGTCATCACTCTGTTTTCCCTGACAGGGGGAACTGCTTTGAAAACACCGCCGCAGCCTCTCCCAACACAGCTGCTATTGGTGCAACGACACCGGCTTGATCTCTGAGCTCACACACGCTGCATGAGATATCAGGTAGGGGTGCAGTTATGCAAGGACACGCGTGACAAGAAGACATATTTATCACAGGGGTGAATCTCATTGTTATTCTTTTCCTCCTAGCCTGCCCCCCCCCCCCCCCCCCCCCCCCCTCAGTTGACTCACTGTTGTGGGGCTCTGAACTTTGATTGCGCGTGTGTGTATTCTGGTTTGTATAATACCAGAGACCCTCAAATGATTAAAGAAAACACACCTATAATTTCAATCATGATGTGTGCTGCCCTTTTGAAATGTCACCATCAATATGTCCGTCAAGTGCCCTGAACAGAGGCGAGGGCAGCCGCACACCCAGCCAGGCATGTTCTCGCTCTCTATTCTTGTAGGCGCTCATCTGGTTTTGATTTGTCATGACCAGTGTGTTCACTTTTAGACTGTTGCTGCATGTTTCTTTGTGAGTGTCTGTTTTCTGTCATGTGTAAATGATGCTTCAGCCGTTATATAACCTTGTAGCAGAAGTGATAGGAAGGAGGATTCCCCCCCCCCCCCCCCCCCCGACAGTAAAATTTGGCGAGGCGGTGCTGCGAGAGCTGTGGGGAAATTCTTGCTGTTAATTGGACTGTGAAGGATTTCTCAGCCCACACTGCTAGTTCACACCATGGATTGTAAAAGGGTATTCGTTTACAGCATGTCCTCTGTTTCCTTCTCTTTCTATGCCCCAGTTCTACACTGTAATCATATTCAGCATGTGGTTTTTGCTGTTACCATACAAGACATCGGTGTAGATTCATATTCTGTAAGCTACTGATGGTAAATGACGATGGAAAGCTGCTGCAGCTTAAACTTACAGTTTTGGGAAAAATGCTTATTCTCTTTTTCTGTCTGTGAGTTCGATAGAAAAGAAGAAGATCGATAGCACTCTCATGGGTGCGATGCTAAATATGAAGCTAGCAGGTGGTTATCTTAGCTCAGAATATTGGAAATAGGGAAAGCTAGCCCGGCTCTGTATAATAAAAAGAGAAGAGCTCTCTAGTTAACACGGAGTATCTTGTTTGTTTGATTTCTTTAAAAAAACCCAATTTAAAATGAGTTTTTATGGGAGGTTATGTGCTGGATTATTTCTTGGTGTCGAGGAAATTCCATTGAGAGGCCAACAAAAAAACAAAGTCTTTGATTTATGCAACAGAATAAATTAATTTCAGAAGACGTCTGAAGAAGACAATCTGAGCATACAACTGTAATAAATCCATGCATCCATTTTCTGTAACCGCTAATCCTCATCAGGGTCGCAGGGGGCTGGAGTCAATCCCGGCTGATTTAGGGCGAGAGGCGTGGTCCACCCTGGACAAGTCGCCAATTCATCATGGGGCACATACTGTAATATATAAGAACATCAATACTTTGTCTTTAGCCTTGAAGGTTATCACAAGAACTCCCCGCACAGTTTGCTACCCAACTCTCTGCGGGCCCATGTAGCAAGTCACAGCTGTGAGATAGAAAAAACTGCAAACTGTGGTCACAAGAAAATACACAGAGCACAGCTAAATACAAAATACAAAACAGTTAAAAGGTTAACAGTGTGATGGATATATTTGCTCACCACGCTTGGTGGGGCACAGTGAGGTTGTTATACTGGACACTCCAGTATGTGTTCCAGTAAAGTTTACAGATGCTGCCAGGCAGATTTTTGTTTAACCTTTGAACGAGGCAGCGCAGCTGGTTTTCCATGCTAGAGTTGACAACTTTCATAAATTAATTAATGTAGGATTTGATAATTCCCCCTGAACGAATAGTTAGGCCATATTTCATTGAATTGGCTCATCTTCTCCTCCGATTACTATTAATGAGATTTAGAGAGTTCACCTAATTAATCTAAGAAGTATGTAATGCTTATTCCTTGATAGATCCATGAAGCTCAGTGTCATAGCTCGCAGCCAGCCTCAAGTGGCTCGTTGAGGAACTGCAGTTTTTGGCACTTCTGTATTGGCTTCACATCGCAGCCACGGAGGTTTTCGCTTGCTAAAAATAAACTAACAGAGCTTTAATTTAGTGACAGAACATAACGAAAGTATATGGATGAATAACCAAACAAACGGATCAGACAAAGAATTAGAAAGAAATTAGGCTGCTAGTTATTAGATGAGACGTGTCTGAAGCTTTGAATGTGCTTCGTGGTGTCAGATCAGCAGCACTGCCCCCTGCTTCCAGTCGTCATGCTAAGTTAAACTAACCAGCTGCTGGTTTCAGCTCCACATTTACTGATTTAATCCTTTTTTTGTGGTCTTAGAGGAGCTGTTTCATCACCATCAGCAATTTGTTGTAATGTTCTGCAGCTGCGAGCCTCCGTGTCCTCTGTGTATTACGCTGTGGGACAGCGGTGCTCATCAACGGCACACTGAAAAATGAAGTGAATTCAGAAGGCACACTGATAGCCTGAGTGTTTCAGTGTGAACACATACAGACACATTTCGCTCTCACATCACTTCACGCGTGCAAACACACTTTCAAGACGGCTGTTCAGACGTGTCCAAACAAACAGCGCCTGCGTCAAACACTGATGAAACAGTGACTGGTGATGATGCCAGCTCATGTAAACAAACTGTGAAGCGGGATCAGAGTGACTGGATCCAGCTTCAAAGGTAGTTTGCAGGGAATGCAAGGATGTTTCTAGCCCTCTCATCTTCTCCACATTTCAGAAGCAACTTCTGGCGCTCCTATCTTTTCTTCTGTGGTTTATTTTGCTCTCTAATAGAGATTTCCCTACCTGGAATTGCAGTTTGTATTCGCTCTGTGAGTTGATTTATCACAGTAATGGAGGCACGGGCAGAAAGGAGCACAGAAAACAGCTTATTTTTAAATCTCTTTGCACACTTCGCTGGGCATTTAGCCATTAACTGCTTCTCTTTTACCCACAAAGTGCTCCATCACATAAAGTCGTGGCTGTGGCTAAATACCGGACAGCATGAATGGCGATCTGAGAACTTTATTAGGCACTTAGTGACCCAGTAGAGGACTTCACTGTTCAGCTTGTCACAGACAGACAATCTACGGCAAAGTGATTTATTAAGCAGAAAAGCATGCGGGCTGTCTGTCCTTTTGCCTTTTGACCTAGATATGTTTGTTTTATCGCAGAGGACATACGAAGGGAAAGTTATTGATCGTATAAGCTCTGCCTATAGATGCCACAATCAATAGTCAAAAGGTGTAAAGAACAAACAGTAAACACTGTGTGATTGCAAAAAGGCGTCCACACTAAGTAAGTAATGTGTCCCTTCATTCCGTCGCCTCTCGCCTGGTTTGATTGTGGAAAATGATGGAGGTGAGCGAGTTGTCATTTCTATGGAAATTGCCATGTGGCAGCTGCTGGTGGTTGGGTGGTAAAGAATAGCTCACGGGGTTAAAGACTGCTGGTGTTAACGACACCACGGCAAGCCCGCGCTGCTCCCTGTGTTTGCCACTGATGAGTTTTTTTTTTCATAGGCAGTGATGACTTCCCCGGGCTCCCGTGAGCATGCGGATGCCCATCAACTCCTAAAGTCATGCTGCTCCTGTAATGAGGAAAAACATAATGGCAAATCCTGCTCGGAGCATCCTCTGGCTGAGATGGCTGCACCGGAGGGCATGTGCGCAGAGAGCGGGGGTGCTTCAGCTGGCGAGCTGGCTTTCCTCATTATCTAGATGTGAGCGCCATGAGGGTCGAATAACGCAGAGGGTGTGGAGTCACATTAATCATGCTGTCACACACATACAGGTCCACTCCAGAGACGGGAGTTCACGCCCTCTCATGCTAATGCTCCGAGGATGACAGCTAGTGTCCTCACTCACTCAGCCATAGTGGTATTTAAGCACATACCAAAGGACTATGACACTATATTTTTCCACTTTGCTGGCAGATCACCTTTGATAATATTCGGGCGATGCGTGCTGTAATGGTAGTTCTCCTTTGTAGTGTCGGCTCAGCAGTGCTCCCTTGCACCTGCATCTGATCTCTGTGTGGGAGGCATCCTGCACTGTGCCTGCTGTGAGTCTCACCATGGCAATTTTCACATCACTGGCTGCGTATTCATTTCCACCAATACTGCACACTGTGCGCAGCGGATAAATGCAATGATTTGCATGGATATAGCTTTGAGAAAACACTGTGATGAAAGTCCCACCCACCCACGACGGAAAGCAAACTTTAATCAGGGGTAAGAGAGGAATGTCTTAATGCCTGCTGGCGTCTCTGTAGCAGGAGGTTACAGGACGGTGTAGCATTTGAGAATAGCCCCACTTCTCGTCGAGCAAACAGATGAGGGACTCGCTTCTTCGTCTCTCCTAAAAAGTTGTGTGAGCCTGTGTGATGATGCCACTCACTGAAGTATATATATATTTTTTATTAAGCATCTAAATCATTCTTTTTTCATTAAAGATGAGCTGTGGAGCTTCAGTCAACACAAACTAAATTGCTTCAGTTAGCATTGTGAAGTGTAATGATTAGCGGGCGCATTGCTGTTGAACGTCGAGGCTGAAATGGAAAAATTTAGGTGATGGTGTGGTCTGGGATTCAGTGAATGATTCAGATGGTATATTTCTCTCAGGCTCCCTGCCTCTGAGGTAATTCAATTCAATTTCTTTTAATGATTGACACTGGACACCGTGACGTTTACGGTTCGTGCAAGCAGCCAGCGATAATGAAGGAATTACTTGCAATTCGGCTCCTAAGATAAATTGTAACTCTGTGGAAGCTTCCAAGAAGTCGAAAGTGTGTGTGTTTGTGTGTGTGTTTCATTGTACTTCTAGCTTTGTGAGAACCATTATTAAAGCGACGTGCTTGCAAATAGAAGAAACTGTAAGCAGCGCTCACTATTTTCAATGCATGTCTGAGGGATGGTTTGGCGTTAAGGTTTGTGTCAGTGTTTCACGAGTACACTGACACAAACACGTATGTGTGCATGCTACTGTCCATTTGTGAGGTGCAATTTAAAGCTTTAAACCGTGACAGAAGGAGACATTTTGGCAACATTTGCAAACATTTCTTCACTTACTGAAAAGGCTATTTGAGGTTTAATGATTCAATTACTAAGTCACAGATTAAATTGAGCAATTACTCATTTTTTTTGTCCAACATATTATTATAGTGACATCTTATCACAGTGGATAGAGCAAACTTGTTAGCATGCACTTTCTTCTTCACACATTCAGCAGCTATGTAGCGACACTCATTTGGAGCTTGTTTGTGTGCGCCAGGTGAATTTAAGTCCAGTACTGACTCTCCTCCTCTTTCCACCAACGCCTGGGGAAAATATCTGCCTCTTTAGCTGCTTAATTCTCCACTGGGTTCACCGTCTTGGGGCACGTGGTGCAGTGGTTAGCACTGTTGCCTCACAGCAAGACGTTTCTGGGTTCAAGTTTGCATGTTCTCCCCGGGTCTCTGTGGGTTCTCTCCGAGTACTCCAGATTCCTCCCACAGTCCAAACACAGGCAGGTTAAAAGGTTAATTGGTGACTATAAATTGCCCGTAGGTGTGAATGGTTGTTTGTCTTTATGTGTCAGCCCTGTGATGAGCTGCCAACTCGTTCACGATGGACCCCGCCTCCCCTATTACCACTGCCAGCTAGAACTGGCTCCAAGCCCCGTCATCACCCTGATAAGGGAAAGCGGTTATGGAAAATAGATGGATGTCTAAGTGCTTTTCGCTGCTGTGCTGCCATACAGTGGGCTTTGGAGATTTTTTTTGTGCAGGAAACAGCTGCTTAATGTGACAAACAATACTGATGAGAGTAAAAAAACAGTAAAGCTGCCGGCCATGAGACCCAAACAAAGACTCCACAGAGCTCAGAAGTGGAGGCACAGTCCTCTGAATTCATTGCGATGAGCGTCCTCGCACGTATAGAAGTTGAAAGTGAAGTGAAAAATGTGTGTGTGTGTGTGAACAATTTCCTTGAATTGTTTTTGGAGAACAGAAGGAACCTGTCAGCCGTGCGCTGCTTTTGTTTGTTTTCCTTCCCTTTACTTTATGCAGCCTTTGAAGATATTAGGACTTTTCTCATCAAACCCTCCAAAACGTCTGTTCCTGTCAAGATCGAAAGAACAGCTCCCTCTTTTTTTTTATTTCGCATCTAATCTCGAAGAAGAAAATGTGTCTCTTTCTGGGTTTGCAGATTGTTCCTGGGGGTTTCTGACTGTCGTACGCAATCATATATTTGGGGAGTGTGTGCTGCCTCTCCACAGCTGTCAGACCGCTGAAGGTGCCTGAACGTTATAACTCAGGAAGTCTGACCTCAGTTGCTCAAAGCTTGCTGGGGAAGGATTTTATACTTGTGAATTAATTTCATATTGAAGAGAAGACTGCTTGACCTCAATAGCTGCTGAAAATAGTCTGCAATTTAAAGGGGGGGAACTGACAAGTTTTACATGTCAAAGCCAGTTCACCACTCATGAGTGTACTCAACCTCAAGAATATAGATATTAGACGGCCCCGCGAACCCCCTAATTATATTCAATGTCAATGTCTTCTTTATGCCCAATGCCAACTTTTTTTCTATGCACGGCACCTTTAAATGTCAAGATTAGGACATTGTATTTTCTTGGAGTTGAACAGTTTTAAAATGTCTTCTGTGACCTTGAGCTTTGTGAAAATAACTCAAGTGGTTTCTCAACTTCCTGCTTTATAAAGTAGTTGTGGCATTTTAATGATGTGGGTGTTTACCAGGCAGAAGGGGTCCAACAGGGGACGTGTAGGATTCAGTGTTTTTTTTTTTGGAGCTTGACCCATCCTGATGACTCTTTGTTTGACCTAAATGGTCCCTTTTGATTCAGATGCAGCAGAAAATTGAAATTCTGTTTTTAATGATCATTTAGTTTGTTGCATAGCCAAATGTGTTTGTATTCCAACATCACAATGCGCTATTATGGGCTTTGTGAAGGCACGCACAATGAATGGGTTGAAATTTTTGTGCAATTAGCAATTCTAAGTCAGTCAGTTTTTTTTTGTTTTATTGCCCCAATATGAGCTGCCAGTCGGATCGCAACTTACACTGCAATCAGTCATTTTGTGAATGATGAAACAGGAGAGTGCCTGTAGATGAAAGAGCAGTAAGTGTCTGGACTGAGAGGATAACGGTAACACAATCTGAGGAAAGCAAACACACTTTTGATTTATTTCTTTGAGGGTAAACGGCCACAAACCTCAGTCCCTCGTGCTCTTGTGGTGTGATTTCTGAACTACTTAACGGACAGTTTCAACAATGCATCACATGTTTTGCTTGCCCAACATAGATCCCGTCGCGCCCCTTATTTAACAAGTGACCACAGATATGGCAGATAACAGCCGGCCTTGATCGTGCATGAAGACGACTGCAACAGTACATAGGCGCAAAAAATGTGGCAGACAAGACAAACACAGCCCAAAGAGCTGCCATCGGATGATAGCAGCTAATTAGAGAGTTTTTTCTTCTGCTCAAGGGGCTGTCTTATAATTAAGAGAGCCCAATGAATATGTATACGATGCGAGTACAGGGATGGCTGGATCTAGGTCAGGCTGCTGGTGGATGATGGGTTGCCTGCGAAGTGAAGCGAGGAGACGTTTTTTTCAGAGAAACCTTCAAGAGGTACGAAGATGTGAGGGACCTTAACTTGCCCGCATTACGTCTCTAACAAGTTTATAGGCTCTTGGCATTCAGGGGGAGGCAGCTCATCCAGCTGAGGAGCTCTAAATGACTTCTCTGGGGATCATTTCTGTCTGTTACAGCTTGGCATTTAAGTGGTGCAACTGGATGCATTGATTGGTGCATCTACTCAGCCTGCAAACAGAATGTGAAACATGTATGTGTGCGAAGATGGTGAAGTGAGAGTGGTAGTTTGTGAAGAGAATATATGCAAACCCTTCAGAGTCTGTGACAACAAATGATTGAGAAACAGTCGGAAATTAAGAAAATAATTCAGCCATGTTGGTGGAGGCATCATGGTGACCCTTCCGTAGCCCCTCAGCCAAAGCGACTGTGCAGTCCAGAATTTTTAATGACGCTTCCCAGTCGTTGTGCGATCATTTTCCTCGGCAGGATAATTACAACAGAAATTACAACAGCTGACAAACTTCACAGCTCATGGTTTTGCTACCAACAAATTACTTTGGCTTACATTATCAGCATTCATAATCCAACGCTAAGTTAAAGTTTGCTTTGGATGTGACGCGGAGGAGAAAAGACAGGCAACCTGCTGCACAGCTGAGACCTCTGTACTGTCACAGACGCCTAACCAACAGATCTGTCAGAGGATATGAGAAAAGCCTGCAGTATTATTTTCTTTTATTAAAATGTGCACGTTTTTTCCCCCCGTCTATCACTTCCAATCATACTTGGGAATTGTGGAAGGTTATATAATTCCTGTGTGCATGACAGCGCTCAATAAAAGCAATGATTTCTTTCTGGGTTTTATTTATTTATTTTTGTTTTTTGAGGGAAGGTGACGTGATTGAATTATCCCGTGTCACGTGTGCAACATTTCAAAGCAAAACCGCAGAAAGAAACCCAAACCTGTGATCTAGAGCTTTTCCAAGCACACATACATAACTGCAACTGTACCTGTGACTGTAATTCTCAGCCTGTTGTCACAAGATTATTCACACCAAAAAAAAAAAGGATTTCATGTGCAAATTCTGGAAGGAGTTTTCAGGCCAAACATACAAGTGACAGACTGAAATATCTCCACTGTATAAGAAATGCCTCCACTTTACGGCAATGTGAATCTCTTTCTCAACATAATGAACTCCCTGACAGGGTAGTGGCAGTGCTTCAGCACAGTAAAACACGGCTGTTTGCTGTCACCACCACTGAAAACAGCCACGCTCCAGTGTTTTAGTGATGGTGGAAGAGTGGCTGCCGACATCACATTTCCTGGTGCTCAATCAGTGTAACGGATGAGCCTGTGCCTCAGACAGTGATGCTGATACACACACACACACACACATACGTGTCATGCATATACACACGTTCCTACATAAAGAAGCCCCTGTCCTGTGACGACCTCTGTAGTGGTTACACCTCGCCATTTCTCTGTCACGTAGAAGATAAATGAGCTAAAATCTCACACTCTTTCTCCATGCATGCTCGGTGAAGCTCCGTCCACCTCGCATCAGTGCAGCTCAGTTGGACAGTGCAACGGAGCAGCGGTGGACCGAACACCACTTCTCAGATGAGGTCAATTGTCCATTTGTTCTCCGTGCTGTTATGTATGACTGAAGAGCCACACAGCGCTCCTCTCATTATGGGGTGAACATCATCACACCAGAGGGATTTTATGCTTCCAGGTTCCTTCTCTTCAGAGATACCACAGCGCTGACAGAGTGATTGGATCATCTGAAATGGAGAATGACAACTGTGCTTCCAGCAAAACACAGGGGCATTGTTGATTTATGTCACGGAAGAATGAGAGCGGAGCAGATTTAGACTGATTTTTTTGAATATGACTATTGTATTTTGTTTGTTTTGTTTGTTTCTACATTTCCTTGCTGCTCTACATGATTGTTTTCTGTTTCCTTCCTTATTTTGTGAATTAAGCAAGTTACAGCGGCGTAGTGGTGTCTGGAGAAGTGGGTATACTTTTGATTTATGCCCCCATTTATTTTTAAAGTGGCCCATCCAGCAAAGGAAAAATGCCCTGTGTCATAAACAGTATTATGTAAGACTACTCTTACACATTTAAATCATCAGAAACATTTAGCTCATCCAAACTGCTGCTTGACTTCAGGAAGTAAGGATCTTTTTCAATATTAACCACAGGAGAGATACAGATTTTTGCAATAAATACTGACCCACAGAGGGGTGGGCAACTACATAATTATACATTTTGAGTCCTTATTCCATCCACACACATGATAGTAACTTCAGAGGAACTTTAGAAGTTGCTTTCTCCAATGCAGACTGAAAAATAAGTGGGTATACTTTGTGTTGGAGTGTTTGACCAATCAGTGGTAATTTAGTTCCTTAGGTCCTTTGTTCGTGAAGTTGAAATACAGGTACAGTTGCAAAGACCTCAAAGGGTTCTTGGCTTATCAACTTTTTATAGTTGCACTAAAAAATTCAACAACCAAGTTACACAGTTAGCTAAAGAGGAAGAAAAATAAACATGAATAGAGTCATAGAACTATCTCTAAAAGTTGCTAGTCAAAGTACAAAAACTAGTTGAAGTCAAATGTGCGAATTCAGTCGAAAAACATCAGTAATATAAGGTTTGCAATAAAGATACAAAACAGTATGCATCGACACATTTTTGGCCCAAACAGAGCAAAATGGATCTTAGTGATTGCAAGAAGTTTCACTGTCAGTACTTTCCTTGATCTTGTACTGCTGTTGTCTGATGCCAGCAGGCTGCAAATTTGTGCCTTCAACCCCTAAACTCTGTCTGGGCATTATAACACTATTTATTCTCAGTGGGAAAGGAGAGGCATGCTGAAATTAAGCCCATTCATTCAGGAGTCAGTGATTTTGTGTTTGGAAAACAACAAACTTAGCCACAGATGGCACACACGTCCTTGAACAGTGTCCGCTCCCAAACAAAAACTGAAACAAAACATTAAACTAAAGCAAACAAGACTCCACTTTTAGCAATAATCATTGGGAGGATTCGTACGCAATATTTCTTCCATGCTACATTTACAGTATGTTGCTCCACAGATGTTCATTTCAAAGTAGACGCATGGATGTTTTCAGATTGCACAGAAAATTGTAATAAATGGTAATGATATTAGACTTTCTAGTGTGTTTGGTCTTTGTTGCAGGCCTTTTCATGAAAACAGGAAGAGCTAGCAGCATGCAGATGCACATATGTTTTCTCTCACAAGATGCTTTCCTATTTAATGTAACCCTCAGTGTTAGAAGGAGTCTTCAGATCATTACTTAATTAAACATAGCATTAGACGCACTGCATTCAAAACTGTGTTCAAATCTGCATCTCTTGTAATAGTAAATCCACAGCTATCACCCAACTCTACAGCTACATGTAGCTTATTTTCTTTAATCTCATTGTTTATTATGTTTGAGTCTCACTACCAGTCGAAAAAGTTCTGATAAACCCACTGGACATTACCTTCCCCACCCCGTGTCTGAGGCTGGTGGAGACTGTGCTAGAGGCAGGGTAAATATTTGACTTTAATTTGCCAGGTGGCCACAAACACAACTCCAAATAAATGTTAATGTTGGTTTGTGGCTGCTGGATCTTTATAAGCAGACAAAAAGACTGCTTGCAGCTGGTGTGCTGCTTCAGGTGCAGGTGAGACACTGGGTCCAGTTTGAATAAAACTGCTTCCATTTGTACCCTGAGCACTTAACGCTAACTAGTAGTATATTAACAAATGTTGCTCATCTTTCAGTCTCATAAACTTCCGCACAGCCTCCCTCCATCGCTTCACCTTAGAGGAAAAGTCAAACCACTGTTTCTACCTGTTATCCAGAAAGGGGTTGTCTGGTCTGACCAGGGAGAAAGCAACGTGTAAGTGATCTTTTAGCTGAAGCTGAACAGAAGAAGGAGAAGCGCAAAAACAGCACAGTGCGCCTTTTTCACAGCAGCCATTTTGACATGAAGTAGTAGGGTCAACACAGGTGTTTCCAATAATACTAATTAGAGTTCTTTTCCATTTTCTGTAGAGGAACCACCGTGCACCACACAGCAGCACCCTGACTCTGTCTGATCTGAATCAAACTGAACCTTAATTAGAATCACCGATAACACCTACAGTATGTTTACCTACTACTTCATGTCAAAATGGCTGCTGTGAAAAAGGTCTGCTGTAGAAATATTGGACTGGATTGCTTGGATCTCAAGCAGATTTTATCATTCCAGCTGGACAGCAAACGCCCGTGAGATGAACAAAATACTTACCAAAGATCCAACCTGGAAAAAATAACTGCTTTTCTGATCATCATGACGCGGCTAACAGCTAACAACAACACTGCACCGCGGTTGGAAAAAAGTTATCAAGTTTATCAGTGTACTGCTACAGTAGTTGGTTTGTATTATTATTTCTGACCTCAAGTCTTATTAACATACTTGCTCTAATGTAAAACTGTTCTAATGCGACAAATGAAGTAGCTTCTTAGGCTACCTTTTCTATCATGCTAGCTTTGTTGCTTAATGTATTGTTTACTTGTAGTAGCTGATAAAGTGATTATTTTGTTGACATACAAGGTGCTGCCCAACCTGACTTAACTAGCACTACAGTAACTAACAGCAGTGATGTTAAAGTTTTCAGGCTGGATGGGAAACTGTAAAACAAAAAGTAGTACTCAGATGAACTGCAGTATCTGTCAACAAAATGTGTGTTCTTTGCTTTTTAAATCAGTTTTAACTAGTCTGATCAAGGAAATTAACTTTATTAGCTCATAGGAATCAAGTGTTTGTTTCTATTTACCCCAGTACTATTAATATCTACACACTAATCAATTTAATCCTTTAATACATTTGAGTCTGTGATTTTTAAGGTGGCTTAACTTCAGCAAAACACATAAAATTCACAAGATTCAAAAACTGAGATGGCAGCAACTGAGATCTGCTAAGCTGCTAATCTTTAACAGGAGTTTAGCTTCTTCTCCTCATGAACCGATGCATAAAAAAAATGAACAACCAAAATGTCACTTCATCAGAACAGAAACTAAGCGTTAGGCTAAGGCTAACTCAACGAAGGCTAGCTTTAACTTCTTTCTTTAGCTGTTAGTTCGCTGCATTTCTCCAGCAGAGTGGAGTAACTGCAGCAGTACATACACAGCAGACAGTAACAACAACATGCAGATACTGGTGGTCAAAATCTGTTTGATGCAGCTCTAAGTAGAAGTAACATGACCACAGTAGAAAAGTACTGCAGTAAGAGTAGAGCCCCATGTATTGGTCCGCTAATTTTATTGGTCGGTATCTTATCTTATGCCAGATATATTGACATTAGTGTATATGTTGTCCAAAATTTAGATCTATTGATTGTTGTTTTTTTTAGTTATAGTTATTAATAATCATTAAATTCCCAGTGAAGTTTACTGTTTCAGTGCAGTCATGACATTTTGGGTAATCCATTTCTTGTTAAACTGTAAAATATTCTCTCTCCATTCAGTTGCAGTGATTGGCGTGTCAGGACTTTGTCGTCCTGGGTAAGAAAAAAATGGTGTCTGTATTCCTCTGTGAAATAGCCATAGTTCAGTGAATAATAAATGTCTTTTTCAAGATGAAACTGCACATTTTAGTGGACTTTTATTGTGACCAGTCCAAGGCACACCTGCATCATTGTCGCGATTTTTAATCAGCATTTTAATATGTTACTTCTTTCAGGTGGATAGATTGTCTTGGCCAAAGGAGAAGCACCCACCAACACTGATTTCAACAAATTTGTGACCATAGTGTGAGAGAAATGAACATTTTGTGCATACACAGAAGAAGCCTTAGATCTTTTACTTCAACTCGTGTAGAATCAGACCAGAAACAGAAGTGTTTAAATTTTTTTTGAGTGTATGCGTATATCAATACATCATATACTTGTATCATAAATGTAACCGTAACCTGAAAAGTAACAGCTGACTGACAGTTGTTCCATATTTTCTTCTACAAACTTACACCAAATAAACGTTATGGTCATACTGTACTTTCTGGCTCTGTTCTTGTTGCTGCAGAAAACCAGTGAGGCTTCCTGATGCTGATGCTGAGCAGGTCTGTGTGGTAACAACCGCACACACACACACACACACCCCGCAGAGAGAGTTCATACAGCCGTAATTACAGTCCTGCCACGGCTATAGGAAGTGGGGCGGCTCTCTCACAGCAGGCAGCGAGGAGCAGCGCACTGAAGGGAGTTCAAAATCAACCAACCAAGGGCCACCACGAGGCCTAATTACCGAGTGAACACGACTAATGATGAAGCTGCGCTCTGCTGGCGCTGTGTCCGAAATGTTCAGCCCTCATCGCCTTATCAGGCCAGCTCTCACTCCCAGGTGTAGCCAGCAGTGCGTTACCGCTGTGCATAGACCTCCCACAATGCCCACCGCTCTAAAAAAGACGCTTGGAGTGATGCATAGGCTGTAGCATGGAGCTCATGCAGTTTATGTGCGTGAACCGGAACATATGTAGGCGTTGGTAGCATATAGATTTCCATATGTCATAAATGGAGGCAGCTTCTTATACTCTTATTTAAATTGATGATTTGGAGGTTTTATTTGCGGGGAGCAGGTATCCCATTTAGCTCTGATAAGTGTGAATGGTTTCAGGGGACACGGGGAGTGATTTAGACTGATTCCTTTAAAAGCGTTTTGCGAGAGCGGAGCAATCACTCCGCGCAGTGATCCCCTCCTGGGAGATTTCCCAGTAGTTGGTCGCTGTGACTGATGGGAGTACCCCCCCCCCCCCCCCAATACACACACACACGCATATCCACAGCATCTCCACGGCTTACAGTTTACCTATATATTATTTGTTTGACAGGTTGCCTTCCTCCACATCTCACCAGGTTGATCAATCAGGAAAACGATGAAAGGGAAATGAGGCTCCCCTGGGATACAGTCCCTCAGAGATAAATATACAGTATGTGGGTTGGAGAAGTTGTGTGCGTGTGTGTGTGTGTGTTTTTTTTTTCAGACAAACGAGGCTGCAGAAGTTTGAGGAGCTGTCCAGATGCTGAAAGAGCATCAGCCAGCCTTTCAATTAGTAATACGAGCTTGGACTCTAGGGGGGAACTAATGTAATTTTAACACCAAGGGAAGATAAACTATTCATTCGCTGTCAGATAAAATGTTCAGCCTATAAATGTGTTTTTTTGTCCTTAATTTGAGGCAGTATTTTTTTTATCTGCACAGAAATACACCCCTGCTGTTCTCCTTAAAGCCAAAACACCGAGAGGTTTTAAATAGATGGCTCACATCAGTCAAAATGTTTCACATTTGTTCTAAGAAAATTTAGTCCAATGCAATATTCACGCCCCTCGGTGCTTATTTATTTTCTGTTAGAGGCTCTTAAAACCAATTTGGGGCAAAGCAACGATCCGTCCAGCCATAATCAATAGCTTGAATCTGCAACGCGTGTCAGTCGCAGCACCGCATGTAGGAGAATGCAGACAGGAGGGGTGGAGTTCACAGCTTTTACTTTTCAAACGCTGCTCAGGCAGAAGAGCTCAGTCTTTGCCTGCAAAACAGCGGAGTTGGCGCTGATAGCTCCTGGCATGTGATCCCACTTTTAAGTCAGATCAATCGCCTCACTGTTGCAGCCTCCCATTAAACTTTTCATGCTGTTGCCCGTCCAATGGACAGCACTTAGGAGGTTTGTCTGGACCGTACCCGCTCCTGCTCGCTCGCCCGCTGCGCCCCAGCTCTCCGCCGTCGACTCTCCAGGTTCAGAGGGACTCACGCGGCTCGGGGAGCTGGCTTGGGTCTCCTGCACGCATGGAGGGAGACGTTATGGACAAGGTGGAGGCCACGGCGACGGTCCGTGACTTCGACCCTATCAGTGGGAGCATCCCGGCCACCAAAGTGGAGATCACCGTATCCTGCAGGTGAGTCCACTCCGGTGCTGATGCTGCTGTCTCTGCTTCAGGGGTTTGGGGAGCTCCGCGCGCTTTGGGTACGTTTTGCTGTGAGAAGACTGGACGCTGTTTTATCAGAAGTAACGTGCAATTTCATTACATTTCATTGCTGAAATACAGCACGCACTTCACCGTGGCTCATTTGGTTTCGACAAAAAAGATTTTGAAGAATAATAAGACTTTACAAAAGGTAAAATGACGACGTTGTCTCGGGAAAATCCTCTCAGGTTGCGCATTGACACACAAGACGTCATTGAAACATTCAAGCATTTTAGAGACTTGAAGTTAGAAATATGAATTAAAGATTCCCAACTAGCTTTGCAGTAGTGTTCAAACCTCCCTCTAATCACAGTTAGTGACTAAACCCGACAGCCACTAAACTTTTACGCGTTTCTCTGTTTATTGCAAAGATTTACGCTCTGCTGTCCGTTTAGATAAATCTCAACCTCACTTCAGTCAGTCGGGGTTTCTCGTGGGTCTAACGGCGCCGCGTTTTAGCGCGCGCCAGGTCGCGTGCCAAGTCGTGTGCCACATGAGCCATTGACCGTGGTTGGAGTTTGCTTCCTGAGAGGTTTCCCCTGAGGCTGCGTGTCTTGTGAAGCTGTGTGTGACCGCCTGACAGGAAACCAGTTCATAACACAAGCGTCAAAACAAAACAAAACAAAAACAGTATGTTCGTCTTTAAATGGATCCTTGCTGCCCTCCTCCCCCATAAAAACCCTCCCCAAATACCACGAAGATGTCAAGTGCCTCGGCTGGAAGGGTGGGGCAGCGCTGGCTGCAGGTAAAGTCACTGTGTGCTATATGCTGCTGCACCATGGAGTGCCTCTGTGGGTCGACGAGTACAGCTGGTGCAGTTTTAATGAACGTTTCTCATGAAAATTGGTGTTAATGTGTGTTTTCAGGGCCTCCTGGGCTGTGCGTCATTCCCCCCTCCTTAATCCACGGTGTTTAGCTCTTTGTAGCTGGAAGCATCAGTGTTATGTGCATGTAAATGAAGTGTTGCCATGCGCACTGCTGTTGAAACCGATCCCACAGAGATTTCATAAATGAATGCACGTAAAGCCATAGGACAGAGATTTATTAACCAAACATCCTGCTGCCGTTGTTTTCCTCTCTCCCCTCTCATCTGCTTTCCTCTCAAAACCTCCAGTCACTCATTCAGTTGTCTGGAGGGGGGAACTGATTGATCGTCTTTCTTGTTGCTTTGTCATCCACTTTTTAAATTCAGAAGTTGTTCAACAAACACAACATCGCCGTTGCCATTTAGGCGACCTTCTAACCCATTTAGGGTATGAATTCATTAGTCACATCTCAAAACAAATCTGTTAACCTTTAAAGAGTTGACAGGTTGAGAAGATGATGCAGCTCTGGGGGGGTGAACAACATTAAACCCAATGTAGGTCTACTTCAGGATCCCGTGTTTATATAACCAAAATTATTTGTGTGCAAACCTGAGGCAAGTGTGCAAGGCTGGCATATGGAGCGTTAGGTTGTGTGTGAGTATATAGTGTGTATTTTATGTATTGCAGGGCATGTGTCATGAGTAGCAGCTGGGCTTGTGTTGTCTCCCTCTTGGTACACAAACTGTTTTTCCCTTTAAAACCTTCATACTTTAAGCTGAGATCTGTGTTGGTGCCCCCGGGCTCTTTTGCTCTGCAGCTCCCTTGTCTTTCATTAATGTGTCTCCAAACAAAGACTCGCTCCAGGACACAGTTTGATAGAGAAGAAAAATTCATTCCTGCTTTCGCTGAGGTTTGAAACATTGTCTGTTTTAGATGCAAAGGCTACCCGGAGATTGCTACAGTAGCTCATGTCTGACCTCTGAGGACCGCTTCAAACATCAAAGCCCGGACAGCTCAGAAATTGAACACATAAACAGTCACGCATGCAGCCATTCCTTCTACTTATCAGCTAGTGTGTATTTGGTCCATCCAATAGAAGCAAACAGAAACAATGGGTGTTATGTGGGTGAGAGGCGCAGGCTCCACAACTCTGTGTAATTGATTTAGTAAGCCTGAAAGCTCTGAGGTTGCTGCGCACATGGAATTGAATTGCAGAGTGCGGCCCTGCTGGCATTCTCATAACCCTCTGCCAATATTGCAGCAAGCCCCTGACAAACTGGAGAGACTGAAGCAGACAACCCCTTATCAAAACAAGTGCATATCACTGTGATAGCACATTGTTCCACAGCTCTGGCTCTGATTGGTTTTGCTCACAGGTCAGCCAGTGAGCCGAACCCAGGGCATCTGCTTCTTAGCTGCGGGGGATACACTCCATCTCTGCAGCACGATGACTCTTAAAACTCAAGTAGTCCCTGTCCGCTTCACCAAACGCATGCCGGTGAATATGGTTCAATGGGTTAGGGCCAGCGGTTCGATGGTGCGCTTACAAGCTTAATCCCACATCTTAGGTGGCAGTAATGAGTGTGTTCATTAGTAAATATTTAAGCAGCTGTGATGAATATTTCATAGCTGTCCATGCAGTTTGCTACATCACGCTTTAATTATGAGCAAAGTAGTAAATGTGAAACCTGCTGGATTGTGAAGTGTTGCCCATTTTTATATCTCAGTTTAGCAGACCGTCTCAGAGTTCCCATGTACAATGACTTAAGGGAAATCGGGGCTCCAGCTCTGCGGTTCCACTGTGAAGAACACTTCTGGTAATGAAAGTCGGAAAAAATGTGCACACTGACAAAATTTACAAGGCCCCCAAAGGCGCGTGGACCTTCGTTTAATGAATTGGCTTTTATTCCGTGTTTGTCCGTGGTTCATCACAGTACAGACCCACGTATGAAAGTGATGATTTTTAAATGCGCTGTTTACTGTATGTGACAAGAATGAGGGCGCAGAGCTGATAAGCTTGACAACACTGACAAAGGTTTACAACTCTTATCACAACAGAGCGGGGGGGGAAAAGAATTTCTTGTGCCTGAAAGACTATTTTTTGGCATCTCATTTGTTAGATAGTTACCATCCAGATGAGAGCGAGGGGGAAGAAGAAAATAACAGTGATTTGATGAAAACCCCAGATTTGGACACTGTATCCTTCTAAGTATATAATATACACTCAAGTCCAGCAAAACCACCAAGCTTGAGTTTTTATTTCACTCCCATTTGATAACACCTCAACAGAGGGCATATTATCAGGATTTATTGGTCCTTTGCAGCGTGTCAAAGCACACCACAGGTATGCAGTTAAAAGTGGAATACGGCTGACAAAGCCACCCTCCCTTCCACTGCGCTCAGCCTCCCACCTGACAGCTTGAATGTCGAACTTTATCAGCCCCCATCGCACCGTTTCATCAGAACCAAGACACTGTATCTTGTCCATCCCCTCTTGTTCTCTGCTGTTGCTTTGCAGCTCGTTGTAACCATTCATTTGCTGTGATAGATTGGTTAGAGTAGCACTGCATCCAATCAATGCATTCCATAGCTGGGGGGATTTAACTCAACCAGGCCACTCTGCTCCCGAGGGATTCATTACCTGGTGAAACACACCAAGAGGTCACGTGACTGCCAGGATCCTGTGACAAATGCCCGCGCGTGAGAATCCCTGGCGCCCAAGGCCGCTGATTGCTGTTCCCCGGGGTCAATCTGAAAACTTGCGCCATGCTTCTTGATGTGAACTCTTCCTGAGGCAATCATTGCAGCAGAGGTGGGAGGCCTAATGAAATCATCAGGACTATTAGGATGTGTGGCATCGCTGCTCCATCTGTCAAAAACAATTGCTGGAGCAGAGCAATTGGGATTCAAGCTGTGTAACAACCTATTGTTTATTTAAATACACTGTTATGGCCTGTAACTGTGCTGTTGTTGTAGTGTTAATGGCTGTTGTAGCTGTCGATGCCATTCAGTCTCGGTTACTCATTCACTCAAACCCTGTGACCTGGTTTTCCTGGTTGAAACATCCTTTTTGCTTTGTGCCTGCAGAAGTTTGAATTGCGCTGGTTTCCATTGTGTAAGAGCATTAAATATTTATAAAATATCTCTCTGAGAAGAAGAGAGAAAATTTCAATTTGCAGTGTTTTCACTGTGCTACTCTTTTCATATTGTGTTCTCAGTTTAAGACTGACCTGGGGCGAGCTTGCAGCTTTTATCTTGCAGGACGGTTTGTGCGCGTGAGAGTGATGTGTCGCATCTGTTTTGGGGGTTTGAGGCAGAGAGACACGAGGGTGCCAAGAGGAGACAGAATTATTTTTTTCTTTTCCAATTTTGGGGATGTTAAGATTGCAGCAGGCAAGTCTCACAGGTCGATGAAGCGGATAATTATGCATGAACCCCTGACACAGTGAAAATGAGTTTGGATCCCAGACACTTGGCTTGTGGTTGTGTCAGTGTTATTAATATATTCTCATTTGGGATATATGACAGCCAAGGGGGATCCCATGGAAACACAGACATGGTGCCATGCCAGTGGTTTATAACACTCTGCATGTTGCCTGTGTCATCTGAAAGTGTTGATTGAAATGACAGGAAAGTCAAGAGTGTCGCGTAGCAATAAGAAATCAAAGCAGTCCCTCTCGGCTCAGAAGTATCAAGCTGCTTTTGTCAGAGAACCTGAAGGGTCAGCAGAGTGTGTTAGTGGATTTCTGTGTCGGGGGATATTTGACCGAACATCACAGCTTGTCTGGGAAATGTGAGAGCTGCTGGCGGTTTTTTTGTACAAAGTGTGACATGTTGCTCAGCGAAAGATTTCACATTATGTTGCATATGTTGAAGGTCGCTCACACGATGACAGTCGTACAAGCTACTTATTGTCGGGTTATTGTCATTTCTGTAGACCTTTCTGAGTCAGTCATTTTTCCGTCAGATAGATTACAGTGGATGTGTTATACTGTAGCCATAAGGGACATTTCAGCTTGTGTGAGTGAGAATGTGTGTGTGTGTGTGTGTGTGTGTGTGTGCACTGTGAAACTGTGTAAAGAGCTGAAACATCAAGTTTGATAAGTACAAATACAATTCATTTTCACTGTAGGGAGATAGGATTATCAGTAAGAATGTGCGGAGATAAACTTATCCACGAGCTACAAAACTTTAAGATGATTACAGGCTTCTGCAGAAGCAGCCAGTGTGTCTAATTTCAACGTTGTTTTTTTTTTTTTTTTCGTGTTCGATGCCTTCAAATTGAAGGTCGTGTTTTTGATGAGTCGGTACATGAAATGTTTTGTTTTTAAGTAGTTTAAGTCATGTCGCTGGCTCAGTAAAAAGAATGGTTGTTCCTTTTCAACAATAAGTAATGATCTTATTATTATTTTTCGCATTTCAATGTCAGGCTGGGAACATGACAGATCTACAACAAAGTTATTAAGTCCTTAAAAAAACACAGAGAATGAATGAAGTCATGAATGCCACAAAAGAGAGAAAAGGTTGCTCAAGTGAAGGAGAAAAACTGGAGTGCATCATTGCTTTACACACTCACACAAAATGTGCTATTTAGAGTCAAGGGAGGCCCTCGACAATATGAATACAAAATAATAACTGGATTGAAATATTACGCCGCTGACATGCTTTTGTCAGTGTGTTGACACGTAAGTAGCACAAGACATGCTACAAAGTTACAGGATGAGAATACATCAATAAGGAGGCACCGTGAGAACCTACACAATACAGGAGAGCTGTGTCTGCAGTCACATGTATTTACTGTGTCCGTGGCAAATGCACTGTTTTCCACAGGTAATCCCTCAGTTCAGTGCTCTGCACTTTGCAGATCTGAGAATTATCATATTGAGACTCTACACCTGTTGGAGATAGTACAAAATGATTAGTATTAGCAAGTGTATGAAATGTAGATTTACTGCTCGCTTTGGAGTAAATAGCTGAGTGTGTGTTCATTTCAAGGCTTAAAACTCTTTATAGGAGGGATTTTCTGAAAGATTTGTTGCAGCCTGGTTTCAGATCTCTGAATGGCCGCCTACTGCACATTCACATTTGTTGGCAGTTATGTTTCTCCAGGTGATGCAGAAGTGAACATACAGATGTCATTCAGACACATTTGCCAATGTGTTTCTTTTACACTTATGTCCACTAGGAAGCAGTGTCAAAACACAATGTAAAGAAAACAGATATCAAAGTTGAGAAAACTGGATTAATATGATCTTTTTTCATAGACGACTATATTATCATTATCACTAGATTATAACTACATACATCAGCTATATTCACGAATATAGTGTCAGAAGATGAGCATTGGGGTGAAGTGAAGTATGGAATAAATTGATGTAGCTGAACAAGTTGTACAGAAAAAAACCAACTCTTATACCTGCAGTACAGAACTTCACCGTCTCCCTGTCTGATTTAGAGTAATTGCACAAACACTGTCCATGGGTGCATATGCCTCCACCATACTACTAGTACACATACATACATACATACTAGTTACTGTAGCTTACTCTTTCCTTCAGGTCTGGCAAAGCGGTCGGTGGTGTAAGATCTAATGTAAAATGCATCACTACTGGCGCACCAAAGTGGGAATGCTGCCACAGATTTAAACAGTACTTCATAATGGAAATACAGAGATTAGCATTGTGTGAACTTGTCTGACAGAGGCTTGAATGTAATGGGTGTTCATTTATGTCCTGCAGCTTTAAATCTGAATCTTAAAAAAACCCTCAAGAACATCTACCACAGCTTCTGTGTTGAGTCTGATTAGTGTTACTGAAGCATGAAACGTCATATGATATTTATTTCCAGCTGAGCGGTTACATTTCAGGTCGGTTAGTGTGTATTTTTGAGTATATGTGTGTGTCATCGGGTGGTCGTACCTCTGAATGCGTACAGTGCTAGATTCTCATCATCTACTTGCTGTGTGCTGTTTTCACGTACTGTATCAAGGCTCAGCACGAGTCCACTACCAATTACACGGCTCCACTTCTCTCTTTTCACCCTACTCTCACAGCTATCTCATCCCTCACTAACATCAATTAGTGTTATTCTCTGAGAGCTTTTTAGCAAGCTTTATCATCATGATCACTATTGAGATCGACCCTGCTCTCTCTGTGCCACACATGGCCGAATCCACGCAGAGCTTCCTTTCTCTAACTCGATTTAATGATGAGTTACTGTCATTTCCAAAATATGTATGAGCTTAGAAATGCTTTACTGCGCCCGATTGGCTTCCTAGTGTACAATTTCACATGCTTTATGTCGCCAGTCCTTGAAATGCATGGTCAGTGAGCGCCTGCAAAGATATTTGCAGCCTTGTTTTTTTTTTTTCCGGATGGAATGGAGAGATGAATGAAAATCGGCGTGAATTCCAAGCAGGCTGAATGCAAAGTGCTCTGCCAGGGTTACAACAGCCTTATATTATCAATGTGCACATCTCCCCCATCTAAAAGAAACACACAAAAAGAGATCTTTCTTTGCACAAACCCCGAGCTGTTACACTGTTCAATTAACACTGATATTATTCCCTGGTCGGACGTTAATCGAAGACGAAAAGCCAGTCTGAAACAGGGAGTCACAGCGTGTGTGCATTCTCGTTTATTATACTAGAAGAAGAAGAGCAGTTTTATGACTGAGATTCTGTCAGTGCCATCAAGACAGCCACCCAGGGAGTGCTCTGCTGCAGGTATTGTCGACCTGGAGAGATCCCAGGTTGAACAGAAACTGAATAATTAAACAGATGGAGGAGAAGAAGACACCTGGTGCCATCGCAGTGAAGGTCAGCAGATGGGTCTGTCACTAATAAAGGGGCCAGATTGTGCGTTGAATGTAATGGAGGGGAGTTTTTGAGATCCAGGCAAAAGTAACATTACTCTGAATCATAATCTGCCACCATCCGGGGGATTCAATTATGCAGTGCAAGCAGAGATCATTTACAATAATGAAATGCATAAGTGCATGAGATTTTATCAGTTGTTTTAATTTGTTTGTTTTTATGTCAGCGGCGGTGCTTCTTACATGCCAGTATCTGATGACCTTTCCTGCATAATACACTGCACATTTTTTTTTTTTATGAATTACAAAAATGCCCCGAAGGAAAGTATTTCAGTCTAACTAATGGGAGTCCTTCAGTTTGTTAAGGGTCAGCAGGCCTCTACAGCTGTGTATATCTCCCTCTGTTTGGTTCTCTGATGCTTTGAACCTCGAGAAGCTGCTTAAAGGTGTATTAGACAAAAAAGTAGACCGACTGACCCCGTGGTGTGTGAGTGGAAAGAAAATGTCCGTCCTCAGTCAAAAGAGACAGGGCCATAGGGCAGTTGAGAAAGTGAAGTGACAGAGTAGACTTAAAAATGCAAACCATCCTTCACTTTGTCCTCCCAGGCATCTCCCATTGTCTCTAACATAATAGAGATTGGATTTTCCTTCCTCTAACGCAGTCAGAGTCTTGACTTTCAAGCTCGCATTTGTCGCGTCCTTTTAAGAACCAATGAGGCAGCAGCTCATACTGGAATTGGCCGGCCAGATCTAAGACTATTTAAAACCACTTTCCACTGAATTAGATGCTATTTCTCCAAGGTGCCAATTATGATTTCGACAACTCTAAGAAAGCGGAGGAGAATTAAGGCACTGCTGACAATAAGGTGCTGTGGGTGCAGGAATTAGTTTAATAATCAGCCACATGGACCAAGGAGCGGCTAAAATATCTCCAGGGATCTGACCAAGAGGGAGCATATGCTCCTAATATTTTCTTTTAAATTAGAATCAAGCAGTCAGCCATGTTTTAGAGGTCAAACCTCTTTCACACTTTTCGCCCCGGTGGCAACATTTATCAATATTTCAGCCAAACAGAATACTTTAATGACACATTTATACAGCCAGAGAGAATATGCATATTTGATTTCAGAGCACACGCACTGGTCGGGGGTTGGTAATACAGTGTCTGCCGATCTCCCTGGTACCGCTTTATTAATTTAAGTGTGCATAACCAATACCTACAAGGTTGAGTCATAAATAAACAAAAAGTGCTTTGTCGGGGATGATTAGACAGGAGAAAGAAAGCAAAGAAATGATATTTGTCTTTATTTCTCAAGCGAAATTGAAATTCATTTCTTGTAGTTTTGTTTGTTCTACATCTAATAATGCGCTCCGGATTCTCGCTCCGGATTCTCGCTCCACATGTGAGGACATATTAAATGCTCCAGCGACAAGAGAAGATTATTACACAGAGTTTTAATGAGGCTGGTGAGATCAAGTGGAATAAGAAAGGTTCACCTTTTTCATTCACGTACTTCAAGTTAGATGGTCCCAGTGATCTCAAAAGTGATACATGAAATGTGGCGGGATGAAAAGTGTCCGAGTGTATTTACCTTTGTCCTACTTTCAATTAACTTCATCTTCATCTGCAAACTTTCCCTACATCACCTTTCATGATAATGATCTTCTCTTATCCCGCTGAGATTTAAAGAAAGAGGCAGACAACTTTTGAAATAAGCAGCGTTACATCTGTGAGAGCAGAAGGATTATCTGAGATGTTAATACCCATCCCGCAGCACCATTCTGTCTTTCCTGGCCATGTGCACAGTACGATGGAGGATTAATTTGTATTGGTGCGTAAATCTGTATAATAATTATTTCATCTTGGAACAGAAATGTTCTGCTAGAGCCAAGCAACGTTCAGTAACTCAAATAAAGGTTGTTTTTTTCCCCTACAGTATCATTGTGGAAAATTGAAGCAGGATGTCAGATATTCCCACTCATTCCTTTCAACGTGGCACAGAGATGGGATAAGGTGATGGACAAGCTAATTGTCGGAGGGTAATGGGTGCCAAACAGTAACAGGTGGATACAAAGAGGCAGTTAGTCATGGATGGCTTTGTTATCTCCAATGATAATTACTCTGACAATGTTCCAACTGTAGTCAGGTCAGCCTGAGGCTAATACCCAACAAAGCTGCATCTATTATCCCCCCACGTATCCCTGTGACAGAAGATTTTGTGTCCAGGAATGCAGAATTATGTGTACATGAATGATGTCCTGTTGCTTGGATTCGGTCCTGAAATCTCATCTATATTCATTGAAATACGGACGTCCCCTAAAGGGATGAGGATTGCTCTGAAATGCTGGTTATTTATTGACACTGTTCACAATCAGGAACCAGAAACAAGGCATATTTATAGGCCTTTGTATTATACTGATATGCAAATGAGATCTCTGAGACATCTGGAAAATGTCTTTCTTGTAAAATGTTGAATGAGGTGATTGATGAAGTGATTGTCTTGTGTTTAGGTAATATCTGATTTGTTGGATCTTGTGCCCTGACAGAAGGAGGAATGCGAAAAGGAATGACTTGAATCTGAGGAGAATTTCCCTCCAGCTCCAAAAAAAAAAAAAAAAACCCAAAACAAAATCCAGTCTGGAAGAGGCTAAAATCTCGAATGAGCCAATCAGAGTGCCTGGATGCTTTCAAAGGTGCTGGATGATCAGAGTCAGGGAACTGGGTAGCTCCTACACGGCGAGCAAGGCTGAGCTATATGTAGATGATTTGGGGTGTGGGAAATTGTAGGTATCGTGACATGTAAGAGTACTCTGGGAGTGGGAACTGGTCTGGTGTGTACGAGGACTGGATCAGATTGGGATGCATAACGTTACCCATTAGGAAGGGAGTCCAGTACTCTCCCACGGATGCTGCCTGAGCTTTGAATCTAAGCCTTGCACACAGATGCATGCTGATGTACCAGTCCAATGCATCGATAATATCATGTTGTTGTGACTGATATAAACCCTCATATGTACTCTATGTTATGGTTTGGTTGCTTTTTGCCCCGAGGCCAGAGTCACTGCAGCAAAAATTGGAAGACTACTCACCTCCGCTATGTAGTGCTAAGCTTTGATAGAGCCCATCACATGTTAAATGTCACAGTCTCCTCTGTGTTGTCATGGACATATGAAGCGAGGGTAGTTAATGTATTTCAGCATTTTTTGTTATGTTTGTCGAAATTCTCTTGACATCCCAACTGCGATCAATAAATCAAAGTAATTCAGAATCTTCAGACGTCTACCTGCCTGTCTACATGTCAGCTTGCATGAACTCATGCACTCATTGCACAGGAAAATGTGTTTGCGTGAGTGACTTTCTGTTTTGGTTTTCAGTCCAATAAAAGTTTCCCACCGGGTGGTACACTGAAAAGTTCTTTAGTTCTTCACATTTTCTGACCCGTAGCACATATCCATTAGAGATATTGCCATAACTAATTATTTTCATAACTGATTAATCTGCCAGTTAGTCTCTTGATTAATTTGTCTGTCAAATGAGCCAATACTGATGACCAGCAGTTTAATCCATTTACTACAAGACAAAGAAAAGCAGAAAATGGTCGCATCTGAGAAACCAAAGTGACCAAATTGTTGCTTGAAAAATGTCTAAAGTGATTTATGGTTTATCAAATAAAATTTATAATTTTTTTTTTGACAATCAATTAATTGAATAATCGTTGCAGATCTAATTAGACTTCTTCTCTTGCTGAGCTGGCTGACTCCCAGCACCATGAATGAATGAACGTCAAAATGATTGAATACTGGTTCATGACTTTGTGATTTGTATTGGACATAGTGTCTCAAATGATGATAACAGAGTTTTCTCCTGTATCACTTTCCTCATTGTATTACTGCAGTCTGTGTGCCTGCTACACCAACACTGCTGCGTTGCCTGTTGTCGCTCCAGCGGAGTTGTTGAAATGTTGTCCAGCCTTTGCTTTATGACATACAAGGTGTGGACCAAATAGTATAAAGAACCTTTATAAATAAGAACTAAAGTAACTATATTACCTTTCAAAAACTAAATGAGTCCTACTTTCAGCAGCAAGCGTATTTGCCTCCTTTGTTCTGTTCATCTATGGCCCCTCTTCTTCAGTTACCTTCAAAAGATGTAGTTCAATATTTTTGGTGATTTGTTTATTTCTTTGTTTCTTCAGTGGATTTATTATTTATTGTGACAAACAAGGCCACAGGTTAAAGAACAGTGCAGAGATCAAGCACGGGTTTGGCATTTTGGAATTTTTTCAAAAATGCTGCCACAAAATAAAAACCGACACGTACATGCCTGATTGTCTGTCTTTTATTTATTTTTTTAATTGATATAAAAACATACATCAACTTTTTCTCTCTTTTTAGAATAAGGATTTTTCAGCCTTGGCAAAGGTGTGCAGGTGTGCTCTGTATTCTTTGTAGTGGAAAACTGTTTTCATCTGTAGTGCCTGTGTTTTCACTGGCACCTCTGCCCGCGTCCTCTGTGTCCTTTCACTGAGCTTTAATGTACTTATTGTACTGCTTACTTGGAGGTGAAAACTCAAGGACAAGATGGTTTATAAACTAAGGGTGGTTGTAAATTACCATGCAATTATCTCATAGCTCCTTGTGGAAGGGAATTTTTGATTAAACTGTGCAACAGAGGAAACATTTACATATGTGTACAAAACTGTTACAGAGTCTGAAATACAGTCTGAAACATTCGGTGACATTAATAAGTCTAACGTAAACACACACTGGATTTCATTGAGCTTTTGGTGTTTCCTTCTCTTACAGGAATCTCTTGGACAGAGACACTTTCTCCAAATCCGACCCATGTAAGTTCCCAGCTTTTTACGATGCTAATTGCAGCTTAGCGTTCCCGTCCTCAGAATAAGGTTCGTTGACACGCTCTCTCCTTTTGCGAAGCTTTACTTTTTACTTTTGCTGAGCTTAACTTTGATTCAGTTTACTCTGCTATTTCAAAGTGTTCCTTCAATAACCGCATATCATTTGCACAGTAATGTGACAACCCTTCCTCACTGAGAGCTACAGAAAGTACCTTAATGCATGCAGGGTATAAACGCCAGCCTTTGAATACAAATGGGTATCTTTCGGTGAGACACAGGGGGAACTGCCATAAAGGCATTTTCTTTCATACTCCCTGAAGGATAGAGAACCGAAGAGACATTTAACATAATAGGGAGGAGGTTAAAGCCCTTTGTATAAATAACCTACTAAGGAAATACCACACTCGCCCTGTTTTGTATTTGCCTGAAGATGAACCTTGAGATATATGACTGGTCACGTTGCCAGCTTCGGCTTCATTTGAACTTGCAGAATCAAACAGGAATCACAAGAAGAAACCTGCCGTTAAGTAATTGTGTTTCTTTTTTTTTTGATTGCTCGGCTTAAATTGTGCTCCGGTAGCCTTCAATCTTACTTAAGAGCTTTTGTTCTTTGCGTGTGGACATCATACCCAGAATGCGATGCAGCGCAGCAACATCAAGCCTGGCACTTCATTATGCTGTCAAGGCGTGGCAGGATAATTAATGATGAATGTCGGCAAAGAGGGAACAAAACAAACACCATTTGAAGAAGAAGGATGCTTGATTGAGATTGTTAAGTGACAATCTACTCCTCTGCTCTCTCTGTCTCCCCTCCCACCTCCTCTCTTTTTCAGTGGTCGTGTTGTACACGCAGGGTGTGGAGTCCAAGCAGTGGAGAGAGGTAAGAGATCACAGCCGTTCCCTCTGTCAACATAGCTCAGTCGGCCTGTCTCCTCTACATGACAGCCTGCTCTCTGTTGCCCCCCCCCCCCCCACTCCTTTCTCTCAAGGTAAATGCTGTGAGTGTCAATCATTTGCGATTGATTGACCCCGCAAATATGCGTGCGCTGGTCAGCACTGTGTTAGCTGTGACTGATTGGCTGATTAAGGAGACAGCTACACGTATCGATAAAGATTTGCCTCTGCGTCAGAGTCCCCCCTGGCTGTTGGCCACTGGGCTTTAATTAGACCAGAGAGGCAGCTAGAGTAAAGGAAGGCAGAGACTGAGGCAAGACAGAGAGCTCTTCTGGGATTATTACCTGTCCCTGCAACCTCTGAAAGGGGAATACTTGATATTTCAAGATTTCTTATACTCTATAATATTTCTTTTGTCTAAGGCAGTCCAACCATTCTGTGTGAACATGAAACACCTATTTCAAAAGCTAAAAGGCAGCCCAGATAGATAGATAGATAGATATCCCACCCAATCAATACTGTAAAGACATGCTGTGAACAGGAGATGGATACTTTTTACACTCAAATCCTCTTTGATTGAATTCGAGAGCTGTGTTTATTGACTCCACGGGGACCTTGGTGTCATGCTTGCGCACAACAGACATATGACACAACAGATTTAAGAGTGGGAAAAAGATTTAGTTATTATCTGTGTTTTGGTGGATGTGGTCTGAAAAACCTGTCAAATTCAAACCTAACCTTAAAACCAAGTTTTAAAGAATACTTTTGACATAAAATACGGTTATTCGCTTTCTTGTCGAGGGTTAAATGAAGATCAGAAATATGATAATTAATATGATAATTATGGTAATAATGAAGCTACAGTCTTGAGCTTCAAGACTGCCTGAAAGCAGAGCTGAAACGGCTAGCTTCGTCCAAAGGTAAAATATCTATATCCCGCCACTGCAGTTAAAAGCTCCTTTAGTAACATGTTACACCTCTTTTGTTTCATCTATACTAAAAACGTAGACATCACGGTTTTATGTGCCAAACTTTTTCTTGACCGGGAGTAGTTACTACTTGGAAGTTGCCGGGCAACCATGTGGAGGTGACAAGACTCCAGATACTGCCCAGCGTTATTGATCTCGTCATCTACCTCTATGCAAAAAAAAAAAAAAGTGAATCAAAGTATTTCCCAAAATGTCAAACTATTGCTTAAACCCTCAAAGGATCCTTTGAAGAAGTGAGAACAGGCCAAGATGTCCTTGCTTTAAAAAAAAATGTCCTGACTCTCAAAGTTTAAATCTCACAGGCCTGTTCCTTGCAAATATTCAAGTACAGCAACACACACACACACACACACACGCTTGCATCACATTGAATCAGTTGAGTTCACAGGACAGTGTCACACTTTGTAACTCAGTTTGTTGACTACATAAATGTCACTATGTTTCGTGTGCTCATTTATTTGTATGTATTTGCGCTCATCTGTGTGTCTGTATGGAGGTGATTTGTTATGTGACTGTGACGTCTACTAACCTGGCTGGATAATACATTCCCCCGCAGACACAATTAACATGAATGATTAACTGAGTGATGGACCTGTTGGTTATTGGATCAGTTGTTTTAATGATTTGCTGATTAACTGGGTGAGTAGTGATTCAGAGAAATGACAGCTGGTTGAGAAATGGTTTCATTACTTTAAAACATCTTTTTTTGCAGCGGTACTCACTAAGAGTGAATAATACTAGAGCTTGGTGGCTGGTTATAATTTTTGTCTTTCAAGAGATGTCATCTTCCCTTGACTTACACTAAAGGAAACCTCGGGGCTGGCAGCAACACGGTGACAGAGAGTAGTTTTCCTTATTAACATGCAAATGTAGACAAACATCAAGTGCCATGTTCAGGCGGGAAGAGCCACCTACACCTGTCACCTGTGGTTACTGCGCCCCACCTCGAGCTTACAGACTGTGGGTGCAGCCTGAACATCTCCTTCTGAGAGAGATACGGTGCTCTGTTTTGAGTGCAGATGACAGCTTAGTTTTGTGAGCGGCAGTCAAGCTGTGCAGTATTGATAAAGCTAAGCGCTTTCTCACCCCCTCCGTCATGTAATGTGGTTTTGTTCCCCTGAGACTAGATGTGGTTGGTCGGAGCACCTCTCACCGTGTCACCAACCGTCTGTAATCCAATTACTCTTCTGTGGGAACCCCCCCGCCCCCCAGCTGCGTAGGATGTTCACGGATACATTTTGTTGTGATTCCAGGAGGATCCCATCAACTCCTCTTGACACCTGTGCCCCCCGTGACTAATTTTTCAGCATCCGCAGCTGAATATATAAAACTGTCGCTGCAGCCCATCAGTATGCTACCACATGACTTTAAAGTCTTAATCTTCCACTCCCTCGCCTGTTATTATTCCCAGTGCCTGACAGGTTTTCCTCTTTCTACAACTTTCACTTAACTGAGCAGCTGACACAATATAACCTCCCCAACCCTAAGCAAAGGTCGGCCTTTTCACTTCTAGTCAAACTCCTAGACGTTAATCTTTTTTTACCAGGATGAATTTTCTGACACTGCAGCTCACGATTTATCCTAGTTAGGGTTATTGGAGGGAAAGAGGTGAACATAGCAGGTTTGACAGTTAATTGTAGTACTTTGCTACTCTGGCTTTACTGACTGTGTACTTGCCAAAGTAGAAATAATGTGTGGATTGGGAGATCCGTTATTTTCCTCTGGTGGCTGTTCTTTGCTCTTGAGCTGATTCTTCCTTTGTTAAGTTTGGCCTGAGAGCAAATTGAATATGCTGTTACTGCTGCCAAATTCAGCTCCTATCATTGAAATGGGCTCGATGGAGCTTCCGCCTTCTTCTTCTGCATCTGCTGGAAGGGAGCCCTCACGCTTTCTGACAGAGATGAGGAAGAAGAGCAGAGAGAGAGAGAGGAGAGGTGGTGCCACACAGTAGTTAAACTTTTATAAGCGCAGACACGCTTTTATGTTTGATGGCAGGTCACACACTCTCTCTCAAACTGTCATATGTTACACACAATCCAGCTTGACTGCTCTTGCATTAGCATAGACGTCCGTGCGATCCAGGTGTTCTGCTGATGCAGCATTACTCTGCTGTTAAGCCCCGCTTTCAGTTTTACCCTCACTGGATGTAATCACAAAGGTGTGAGCCTGTAATCCTGCTGTTTCATCTCCTCATTAAGCTCTAACACTGCTATTATTAATGCGCTGTGTCAGTTTATGGTAACACTTTCTGCTGGGGATCATTTATTTATGCAGCTCAACATCAGTTCTCCGACTTTGAATTATTCATCTTGGATACAATTAATGTGTGTGTGTGCGTGTGTGTGCGGGGGGCTGCAGCACTTTCTGTTTCTGTTGATTTGTTTACGGCTGCATCAACTCATCAGAAGGTCTTGCTCTGTAACACTGACAAATCTTTTTTCTGTGTCTGTGCCGGCGAGTTCCCGTTTTCTTCTTAACACCAGGCAACAGGAGATTCTTTCGCCAGTCCTCCCGTCATTTGTGACAGTTCCCCCGTGTGAAGGCAGAGTGTGAAAGTCACTGTTTTTCTTTGCCTTTGTCTCATCATCCCCTCATCCCCAAGCCCCTTGTTTTGAAGTGGCTCCGAGAGCAACAGTGCTGTTAATGCAGTATTAATTAAATGAGCGTAATTGGACTCAATAATAGTGCTGTCCTCGGGCTTGCTCATCCCAGCACAATGAGAAAAGGTGGAGAACAGCTGACACCGTGTGATCACTAACTTCTCTTAATCAAATCTGAGCTTATTTGAAGCTGTGAGTTCACACGGTTGCTGGGGAAAGATCGGGTGGGGGTTTGCAGTGAGGCAATAGAGCAGTCGATGTAGTTTCCGTGTGACTATATGATGTACCGTTTCAAAGCTCTGTGCTTACGTCTTTCTCATCTGTCTCTCCCTCCCCCACTTCTCCTCTGTTTCTGATCTAGTTCGGGAGAACAGAGGTGATAGACAACACGCTAAACCCAGACTTTGTCAGGAAGTACATCCTGGACTACTTCTTTGAGGAGAAGCAGAACCTTCGCTTTGACGTGTGAGTTATTCCGTTTGATCCGGTCCTCTGAGGACACACACCGAGGTGCCGTCCTCTTCAAGCCCAGTGCTCCAATTCTTCCCTTTGTTTTCACCACAACTGTAACGCCTCCTCGCTCATTCACTTTCCCCATCATCCCCTCTGCTTCTTTCCCGTCTCTCATTTTTTTTCCTCAGCAATTCACTCTTCTCTCTTCTCTGCCTTGTCACCAGCTCGACTCTCTCCTGAGGAATTATTCATTAGTGCAGTATCTCAATAGTCATTCGTTGAAGGGAGATTGGTATAAGGGTGATAAATATTTCATATAAAGTTTTATCCTTAATCTCGCTGCTGCTAAGAAAGGCAAATGTCTAAAACCAAGTCCCATAAAGCTCACAAAGACCCCGTCTTTCTCTTTTTCACATTCAGCTGCCTTCCTCCTTTTGAAAAGGCCAGACCAGTCGGAGGGTCAGGGAGGTGTGCTTTCATTTTGAGATCTCAGAGTCGGGATCAGTTTCCTCCTCTCTCCCTCCTCCTAAAGGAGAACAGATACGCCTCCAAAAAAATGTGATTTTTTTTTTTCCTCCCTTCAAGCATGACATCCCCGGCAAACTATCCAGGATGGAGCTGCAAGTCTCTGAGGATTTTTAGACACTTAATGAATTCATTTGGTGTGTTATCATGGTACGACTCTGGAACAGGAAAGGAGGGAGTGCATCCCCTCACAATTAGTGCGACTCATTTACATCTCGCTTTATCGTGGAGGTGGGAGCCAGGGTATACTAAGGTTTAATTACTTTTACATTAAGTTTGACTGGCAGATGCTCAAAAACTTTCTCTGCATTGGTAAATTGTTTCAATACGATCCCTCAGGCATAGTACGGAAATTACATTCATAAACTATAGAATGACTTCCTTAATTAACCGTCACTTTATTGCTTACGCTTTTTGTCCGCGGCCGTTCCCTTTTGCTCCCTCAATGACCCAGGTGTGTGATTGACAGGCAGAAAATGTCCACGCTGCGGCCAGTAGCTCTTTATGAGAGTCTGTATTAATGTGTTGACTCCTATACTGTATACTCCCTGTACAGATTGTAAAGCCCTCTGAGGCAAAATGTGCTTTGTGACTTTGGGCTATACAAATAAAATTTGATTTGATTTGATTTGATTATAATGTTTTTCTCACATCTTTGCCCCTGTGATTTGTGGCCACTTTGTGATTTCAGGTATGATATTGATTCTAAAAGTCCAGATCTGGCAAAGCATGTAAGTAAAGAACTTTTCTTTTTTTCTGTGTATGAGGAGGTCAACTTCACACTTAATCCTAAAATGAGTTTGAATTGTCATTAGTGCATGTCTCTTATACGGGGGTTTTATGCAAACCAAAGTTAAAAGCATCTGAATGCTCAAATATATTTTGGAAGAAAGTGAATTATGCTTCATCTGCAGAATATTGTTTATTTTCATTACCTTCCACCTGCTTTGTTTTGTAAAATTAGGTACTTTATTTCTCCGGAGCCTTAATAATCAGAGTTTCATTTGCATCCGGCATACTCTTATTACCTTTTTTTTTTTTTTTTCCTAAATTGAGAAATGAAGCATTGCACATCATTATCAAAGCTTTTCAACACATTTCCCTGTGTGCTCTGTGGTGTTGTTTGCAATTTAGATTCAAATTTCCAAGACCTCATTCAGCTTTCCAAACAATATGCATTTATTAAATGGCAGTTTCATCTGAAAGACACACTTTATTATAAAACGTACACAGTTCAGTTAAAAAGCTCATTGAGGTGAATGTATGTTTGCGCTGAAATCTTCCTGCACTACTGGAGAGACACATAAAGAATATATTTGCAGCACTTGGTTTGCATACCGCCAAAGTCATCATTAGTTATGCCTCTGTCACTGTGATGCTTTCATTGTTGTGTTTCGCATTGTGCCGCATGCTCTGAGACAAACTATTCTTCTTTCTGCCCTCAGCTTTTCATCTCTTGTGCTATTTCACTTTCCTTTTTTCTCCCACTGAGACTCTGCGACTCTTTACCCTCTGCTTTTTCCATTCTGCCTATCTGCTCTTTCACATATCTTCTCTTCTTTCTTGCACTTGGTTGATGACAGTCTGGTATTTGAGTCGTGTGCCTTCTGTTCCATGATATGCTCTGTTGTGTCACTGCTGCTGCCTGGTCTCTCTCTCTCTCTTCCTCCTCCTCCTTCTTCACCCTGGAAGCCAACCGACTTTAACGTACGTGTCTGCCTCAGATGTCCTAATTTATAACTGTACACTTCTTATAATAATGCTTAACTCCTCACCGACTCTCCTTGTTACTCACCGTGATCCACCTGAACGCCCCAATCCTTTGCCCCAAACCTACGTCTCTCTCCATCCCATTTTATGCCCCATGGCAGGACTTCCTGGGACAAATCTACTGTACACTGGGAGAGATAGTGGGCTCACCTGCCAGTCGCTTGGAGAAACCTCTTGGGTAAGTGTTCATTTGACCGTGTTCACTCTGTGATTCTGCACAACGACGCAACGAGAATAAGAGACACTCGAAGGTTTTTCTTTTACTGAGCCTCTCAATGAGACAAATAGAACAATTGGAAACTTTTTGCAAACACATGCTCTCAGATGCTATCAGATAATGAAAACTCAGTGCCACCTATCAGCCTATTCAAATGTGACATGCTTCTCCTGCAAATATGAGGGGGTGATGAATATGTCTGCCTTCTAAAGCCATCTGTATCGCACATTACACTGCAAGATTACACCCGTGTGCTTGGATGTGAATGGGTAATTGAACACGACCGGGGGCTTCCTCAATGCAATTACTGTCATTAGGGAGGCGATCTAGCACGGAGAGTGGATTGAAGTCTGCGAGACACACATGGCGCTCTCCACAGTTTCGGCGTAAATTGGGAAATATGAAGCCCTGAAGCCATTGGCCCCCGTGGATGTGAGAAGGAGGACCAGCTATGAAGCTTGTGTTGAGAGTGAGACTGTGAAGTATAGCGTGTATGCCTCTACGTGAAGTATGAGGCAGTGCTGGGCTGGACTGCGGGGGTTTGTGTGAACAAAAGGCCTTTGGTGTCGACCGTGAACTCTGCCAGGGACTGGCGGCGGCGGATTACAGAGCTCGGTAACCCTCCAGTACTGAATGAGAGGATGAGCAGGATCAAGAGAGTGTACGCTGTAAACTAGGTTTCATTCCTCACATCAGACATAGACGGGAGGCTCAGGAGCCCCCAGACATGATGGACAAATGTATTGATTCTGCAGCTTCAGTGTGGCTGTGATCTCTGCTGAGACTGCGCACTAATGCAACACCCAATTAAGCAGAGGGTGATGAGGATGATGTGGTTGTCATTACAGACTAGAGTTTACCGAAGAAGTGAAGAAACACACCATTATGAAGATGAACTCTTCCAGCAGCTTTTATGTCGGGCAGCAGCAGTTTACCAACACAAGTATAGATTTCTTTGAGTCTCATGTCCCGGTGACATTAAGGTGCAGGTTTTGTTCAGCCGTGCCCTTTTTGAATAGCTAAATAGAATCAATGGGTAATGCAGTTTTCCTCCCCTCCCGTGATAGACGATCGCTCAGAAGTTGTTTAATGGCTATGTGCTCCATTTCCTTGTCATGCACCCAGACAGTGACAGTGCCTCCCTGGACCAGAGCTTTGAGGAACAGCCCCCGCAGGGACTGAGGAAATCTGTTAGCCATGCTTAAACGAGCCTTCCCAAAGCACACTGCATCCAATGACCTGCTTAAGAAGCACATCAGCACCTCTTTCCCTATTTTCCACACTTCATCTCTCATTTATTTTCCCTCCTTCCATCCAATAGATTCTTTTTTTCCCCCCTGGTTTGACCGTCTTTCTCTTCATTGTGTTTTCCATTGCCTTTTGTTCCTCCAAACCTTTCCCCTTCTGTCTTGTTCTTCTTTCCTTTCACTCCATCCTCCATCTGGCACACGCACACCTCCACACAGATTACTGACTTATGCCGGTGTTACGGTAATCGTAAATACTATATGTCTCTCAAACCCTCACCTGAAATTGAAGCCGTAATTCTAGCCTTAGTCCCAAACCCAAGTCTTAACCCGTAATTGTTTTTTTTTTTCTGTATTAGGACCAAACATGTATCCACACATACTGGAGTGTGTATTACCTCAAAATACAGTATACTGCAAATGTGGTCTTCCAGGTGCTTTTTGGAAGTGTAGATCATGTTTGCAGCTGTTTTTTAAAAGTCATTTTTCTCTAGGCTTTATTGGCTGACGGAAGGGGACCTTTAGGAAACATGGGAACTCAAAGGGGGAGTGACATGCAAAGGTTCCTGGCTGGCATCAAATCAGGGAAATTGTGGTTATTTGGTGTACAATGCATAGATATCAGTAATTTGTAGGGACAAAAATTTTTTGCAATGGAAGTGTTTTGGTTCCTGGTTGTAGTCCAAGTAGTATTAACCAGTCATGTTTGAGCGGGTTTTGGTTGCAACAGTTCATGTGGAAAGGAAAGCTTTTTTTTTTTTTTTTTTTTAATTATCTGCTTTCATATGCAGTCATCTGCTTATAGAGGTTAGCAGAAATGTGCTTCTCTCGTCATTCTCACGCATCAAATTTCTAATCGGATTTGCAGAAGAAGTCTTGGCCTAGATATCCGTTTTCTGAATTGCCGCTAGAAACACCGGAAGCCCAGTAACACTGGTGGTTGCCCCCAGAGGCTAAATCATGATCAGATGATAGCCGATGGGTACTAAGATTGCTGAAAAGCTAATCAGCCCTAATTTAAAAGTATTAAAAATATCTTGACCCCAAAATAAATGATTCACGCTATGAGCTAAATTTCAGGGTGGAACATTTGTCATTTTGTGGGAATGCACTCATATTGTGATGAATACATGTACACTCTTTCCCTTTGATGTAAACAGAAACCTGAAAGCAGAAACCTGCTACTCACGCTTGGCTCAATAATTTACCTCAATCATTTCTGAATTTGTATTTGCTGTGCACATGGGCACAAATGCAATCTTCTAGTATTCGCCTCTGAGAAAATTTCCACAGACTTATTTGTCTTGGAGAAAATAACAGGTCAGATGAAATGTATGACTTTTCCGACATGCCTTTATTGAGACAGAAACATATGCCAGTGGAAGGGACGTGAGCTATGAAGCGCTGCACTGACACAGTGGTACGAATCCTTTTCTGCTTATAATCTGGTTTTAATGAGAGGCATGTATCAAAGTTATACAGCTGAGGAAATGCAAAGCTAAATGATTTACTGATGCACGTAAATGACATCTTTTACTGGAAAAACATGATAGCTGTGACGCGGCTCTCGTGGCTGTGATGGAGTGTGTAGCCTGTGGGAAGGAGCCATGGTATGTATGTAGAGGTAACATGATAATAGAGTTCATTATACAAATGGCAGTAACCTTTTTCTGTTGGTATGGTAAATTATACCACACACTAGAGCATATGAATGTACTACATTAGCATGTTAAACCCATTAGCCTACTGTGACCGTGCCCTCCTGCTGCATGTTTGAAACAGGAAGTGAACCGATAACAAAACTACAGTGACTGTTGTGGGTGTTGCGGTCGCACCCACGGGAGCCAAGGGAAGAAAGGGATTCACAGAAATATAGAATATTGTCTATAAAAATGCAGTGCATGCATGCTGAAATGAATACATTGAGAACCGTAGCTGACATCAAAGGCTCATCTGAACTGTATCCCACCCCGTCGGAACCAAACCATCATCAAAAGGAATAATCTCGTCTTTTGTTTGTTTCTCCGTATAGAGCTGTGACTGAGTAAGAAGTTTGAGAAAATATTAACGGGAGTGCAAAGTACAGCGAGCACCTTTCAGTGCACTTCATGTCTCTTTCACTTTTGGACTAAGAGGTCAGCTACGGTTAAAGTGGGAAAATAAGTATTCATAGAGATATTATGCAGCAATTCATGTGAAATTTAGACTAGACATTGTTATTATTGTTATTAATTCAATAAAACTGCAAAGATAAAGAAAATGTAGCATTTTAATCCACTGAATACATTAGGAAAAATCAACTGATTCCAGATTAATTAGATCTACCTCTGTTAACTACAGTCAGTTGGGTTAGTGCATGTCGGTAGGTGAGTACTTCAACTTTTCGAAATATTTCATAATAAACTGCCGAGATGTGTTTTTATACCTGAACAGAACCTGCACCACCGGGGAACATTGAGTGTAAAACCTCCAAGTCAAAGTCCGAAAAGAAAATTAGATTTAAGTGAGCCGAAGGGTGGAACTCAAAAACAAAACAATAAAAACAGAGCAGATGAAAGTGAAGTTAAACTGATGCTGTTTCTCTTGAACTTTTACTTGTTTTGAGAAAAGATCATTTGGTGAAACCTGACACATTTGATAAAGCAGAGCCAACATAATGATCATTGTCCTTGGCTTTCTTTCTGAAGACAATAATTACACCTGTTGGAAATAATCACTATCAAGAAACCAACAATTACATCAATAACAGCAGAACGTCTTGAGAAAAGGACTAGTAGGAGAGGAAAGTAAACAAAAAGTCCATCACCGGGTCTGTCACATTCATCTGTGTCACCAGGCCTCAGGGAACAATTAACACTGACTTTTCAAGATTAAACATTGACTGGCACACCGGCCAGTGCACATGTTAAATGATCGCTGCTCATTTCAGTGCAGATGATGAATGATAATGATGTTTTTCAAATTAAACTCGGTTCGGCCTTCATCAAATTAACCACGTTTCAGCTGACTGATTCATCGCTCAAAACATCACTACCAAAACATTAATACATCTAAAAAAACAGTTTGAAGTTCTGAAACACAAAATTTCATCAAATTAAATCAGTTTGGTACAAAGTTCCATTATTTTAGTTACACTTTCTCGAGCGCTGATTCTTATGTTCCCACTGAGTGCTAGACAACAATTGTGTCTGCACCCACCTCTCTCTCTCTTTGCTTTCTGTAATTAAGTTTTAGACTTATTAAATACAGCAACATCAGTACAATATAATACAACCCAACACAATAGCAATTCAATAAATACCCCGTCTGTGAAACTTACTGAGGCGTGGATTAAACTATTCTTTAATCTGAAATATTCTTTCTTTGTTTTTGTTGTTTTGTTAGCTTACATTTGATGAGTTTAGGTTGGATTATATCACATCCAGCAGTTAGATGTACTTTGATATTCTCATACACGTACTGTAGTTGTTTCACTTTTTAATCTTCTGAGCGGCTCGCGGTCCATCAGTGGATTGAAGAAAAAAATAAAGATTTACTGTAAGACAATGATAAGAAGTCAGTCCAAGTATCTGGCAGCTCAGCTCTCAAATTTCTTTGTATTTAGTGTCATCTTGAAGGATTTGTTTGGCAAATGTTACACTATCATGGGTAATGATGGATGGAGTTGTTAAAGTGTTAGTCTTCTCAAATCCAAAATCCTAAACTCTGATAGCACCTAGTGCCTTGCATAGTGCAGAGTCTGAATGAGCCTTTTTACATAGCTTGTAACCCGACAAACTGATGTAATGAGTTAATGAAAAGCTCATTTCAGCCCTTGGAAATAATGCTTGTTTATTGCTCTCGCTATTAAGCTGGTTAGCCAGGAGTGCAGCTTATTTTACAGCAGAGAGAAACACCATTTAAGCTGCCTTGATTCACCGAGCAAAATGTATATACAGTAAAAGAGGTCAAGTACATATTTATGATGTCGTCCTTACAAGATGTCAAACTACTGTGTTAAGTAGCAGCTGTATGACTCACTAAAAGTTTACTCAGAGAAAACTGTGGGCATTACTCATGTCATCTTGACTTCAGAGTCTCGCTCTTCCTTTAAAGTTGTTGGTTAATGCAGCTGGCTGACTGACTCAGGACTACAGAGCTCCGCTGAGATGAAAAGAAGAAGAAGACTGCAAATTTAAATAATGAGTGGGCGTGAGAGTTCATCTCTTGGTGAAACTGAAAATCTTTAAGTCCTCCAGATGCTGTAAATAAGAGAGGGAGGCAGGTAGTGTGTTTCTGTGCCCGTTTAGCCGTGCGTTTGCCTGTATTACTTAACTGGGGGGTGGTGTGTTTTAGACGGCTTACAGTAATCAGCATCCTCAGCCTCGGGACATCACACGCAATTAGAGCATTCTGCTGCCTCGCTAAATGCCAATTTGGGCTCCAAGGCTGAGCACTAACAAGAGGTCCCTCTCTAATAATGTGTATTCCTGCTTAGGCGGGGAAAAGCCAACCATGCTGATTCTACAAGAACCATTTTAGTGCAATAGAACAGGGATTTATTAGCTACCATTTTAGAGCAGCGCAGCTCTGTTATTTCACCTGGCCTTCCCACATTGTGTGGCACTGCTCAGTTTAGCTTAAAGGACTTTGGTGTCATACTATAAAATATAAAGATCTCCAAATTTTTTGGGACATAAAAAGAAACTTCATATATTTAAAATATACTGTGGATGTTAAAGTTCTTAGTTTTTAAGGCTCTGTTGATAATTAGGCAGTAAAATTTTCTCTTCACGCTGATAACGAAGGAGATTTTTCACTCCGCCTGATGAGCTTAGCTCGATTTGTTTTGCTCTCAGAGCAGCCAGTGCTCATTTCGGTCATAGCCAGGCGCTGTCATCTGCTTGAAAGGTGAGAAAGCACCCTGAAAGCCTCTAAAGAACGCTTTGCTGCCCCTGTTTAACACTCCCATGTTGTTAATCTATTCAGCGGCTGAAAACGATCTGTCGGCATGCAGATTGCAATCTATAGTCAGCAGTAACCACTGCAGTGGAGGTCAGGGCGTCCCAGTGTAACACGATATGAATTTCATTACTCACCGCCCAGCACCAGGTGAGAGGGGTAAAGGTGCTGCAGCCTCGTGGCACAGCAGGGATAAGGGAGAGCTGTGATTTGATGTCGAGCACCCACAGTGGGTAAAGTGGGATAAAATAAGACTTAACATCGTTTATGGAATAACAAAGAGAACTGGGCATCTCTTTTGGCCTCTGATGGAGAAGGATGTTCTGTTCTTGCAGGGGGGGGGGGCTCGTTATGTCCTCCAGAGGAGGGTTTTTGTTGTTGGCAGGAGAGAACACAGGGAAGGAAGTGAACACGGTCATGACTTTGAGTAGTTTTTCCTGCACACTGTGAGAGAAAGTTTCTTTCTGATTGACATCATCCCCCAATCCTCTCTTTCTCCACCAAAACAAGCAATTTTTAACTCGCAGGTGGCTGATGAATGCCTCATTTATTTAGAATCACAATAAATCAAACATTGTTATAGTCATTCAAGCCGGTGGCGTAATTCATGTAATCGAAACGTCAACAACAAAGTCATTACATCACTAGACTTCAAATTTAGTGATATTTTGTGTGTAGAGCACGCAGACTTCAGTAGATAACAGGATTATATTCATTCATTCAGACGCGTCAGCGGGAGACCCGCTGTATGCTCCGATTGCGACCCCATATGTTATACAACAACAAAAACATAAAGGCATGTTGTCGACAATGTGGTTTCATGCCTTGCACCTTGTTTCCAGCGGTAAAGGAAGTAAACACATTCTTTACTCAAACATACCCATCTGACATTTGCACCACATACTTTTTTTTTTGTTGCCCTGTTTACCTGCTTTGTGCTCATTCTTACAAAGCTTCAAAGAGTATAGCACAGGTCGCCTGTAGCTACCTGCTTTATACACAAACACCAGCTTCCATCAGCAGTAGGAAGCAGTTTTCTTCTTCCTCTGCGAGAAGGTATTCGGGTGTCCTTTTGAATCAGACAGTGCACTTTTCATCTCTCTTTTTTAATCCTACCGAGGTAAGGGATTATGGATGCTTATCGGTGTATGAAGATCACAGGGATTAGGGGTCTAATCCCATTTGAACCCACACAGAGTTTTGTCAACCTTGTCTAATTCTGTTCAACTATGATCTGCCCACTGCCCCAAACATTTATAGTGGCACAAAGCCAGGTTATATGTCTATCCTCTGTTGGTCTTTGACTCAAACCAGTTAGATTTGTTCATTTACCCGTATACCGTCATCAACCAGAGAGACTGGATCGGATTCACTAAAACTCACTAAAACCATCCAACGAAAATCACCCTATTTCTTGTCTTATTGCTCTCCACCTTCCCAGATAATATGTTTTAATTTTTTTATCCCTTGGTGTGAAATTGCAAAGTAACCGTCTTCTTCTGGTAACACTGCAGTCATTTTGTCTCACAGGAAAATATCTAGTCCCACCCTGCAACAGCTGCAGTGTGAAAAAAAATAATTTTCTTCTTCTGGGGCTCTCACTCATATCGTTGAGCAGATAACCCTCCCCCACTCTCATATGCGTGACACGTTGCAGCGTTGTTAAATATCAAGACCATTTCTCATCCTAATGACCTAATGTGAATGGCATCAACAATTGCTTCCTTCTCTCTCTTTGGACTTTAATCTCACCAACCTCCATCCACCCCACCTCCGCACTGATAGGTAATGGAGAATACAGGCATTGTGAATCACCATTTCGCGACAGCAACTGCCTCTGGATGGGAAATTATAGAGGCCATACATTGAGTCTGAATATCCATATTATAATATGTCATGCACAATGATCTTCAATGCTTGTTTTTTGAGGAATAGATGACTCGAATGTCTTTTCTACTGAAAAATAGTGGGGCCCAGTAATCTCATCAATATTCAGCAGAACTGCAGCATCAGAAACTTTAGTCAAGTAATTGTAGTGATGCTGAAATATGCTGCTTGATCTCTTTTTATTAAGCTGATCAAACGGGAGATCTGTCAAGACATCTATAGCTAACTATTTCGGTGTGAGCTAAGAGCGTGAGAGCACTTCTTCCTTCTTTCTTTTTGCATGAAGGGAGCCACTCTGCTCACAAGGCCCTGTTTCATTTCCGTCTCCACTTGTTTGTTTTCTTCATGAAGTTTTGTTTGATCCTCTGGGCTTCTGTTTGAAGAGGAGGGTAACCTCATGATGTTAATACGACTGTAAATATGAGGCCCGCTGAGATTTTCAGACAACACTAATGCACATCATGGACCGGCATTGGATTGGTCGGGACCATATGGCAAGGTGTCTGTTGAGTGCCAAGGGAAGCCTGTAAGTGACTGTATGAATTATGGAGAATTGTAAATGGTGTTAAGTATCATAGCTATTCAGGATGTGGTTAGTCGCTGCTCACCTGTTTTGCTGAGACGCTGGAAGCCTTAATGTCTTTATTAGATTACATTAATCATTCACTGGAAGCGCAGACACTGATGACAAAAAGCTGTCATCTGTCTCCTCTGAACAAGACCACCTCTTCGAAACTGTCCAACTGTCTGCGCTTCACTCACTGAATTTAGATGTCATTACCGCTAATACAATGCAGTGTGTTCTTTACTGTTGTTCCTCTTAATTAGAAGTTGCATTAAATGTAAATGAGTTGAATTGTATACATGCTTATGGACACAAAGGCATTGAAAGTTGCTGGGTGAGTATTATACGGGACGTCGTGCGGAGAAAGCTAATGTGATTTTAAAGCAACATTACATAGAAATTTTGCGATTGAGCTCCCCCATTTCTGAGTGCAGTACCACTGTGGTAAATATGGACAGCTGTACATGTGTATTTGTTATGATCGATGACTAGTGAGTCGACCACTTTGCAACAGTCAAACATCAAGCGAGTCCAGCAACACATAGCAGCCAGCTAATATTACTTACTAGTCCAACAGCACGAAGCCCAGCTTGGCATCTGTGTAGCTACTTGGTACTACTTGGCCACTTGGTTTATCTTCCACTGTCAACGTCCTCTTTGGTCTCTTCCCCTCTGTTATTAAGTCCATAGAGGCTGCTGAGCCTGCTTACATTGCCCACTTACCCAGCTCCAATTCTGGCACTACACGGTCTCTGCTCCCCATCAGTATTCGCCCCATGCCCCTGACCTGAAAACCTCGTCTTCCCAGTGGTCCAAAAAGCCTGTGGTATAAACAATAAAACTCCCCTAGTGCTCTGAGCTCACAGTACAGACAGCTAACAAAATGAAGTGGGAAAATGTGGCTGAAAGGGTAATGGAGTATGGCAATCTGCCATTGTTGACATTATTGGTCAAAGGTGGCAATCCATGAAAGCATCATTACCAAGTTTACTTGCTGAATATTACGATTATATGCTTGACATTAGTATTTGAGACAAAGTAACTCCAATTCAGCTAAGCAAATAGCTGATGAATTCATCAGTGAATGGTATGTGTGTCTGAAGAATAGCTGTTTATTTTAAGCAAAGATTTTTTTTTTACAGTAGAAGATAATGCATTACAAGTCTTCTTGTCGCCTAAGTGGGTGACGTCTCTTCATCCCTGATCTCCAAACCTCCTTTGGAAGTGTTGTGAACGTCATTTGGATGGATGACAGCAGTCTGTGTTGTGCCAGAACATTCAGAAACTTATTTAAGTTTCAGTTCAGTCATTCTGGCTCATCTTTGAGCACCTGTGTTGCCGCGGTGTTTTGGAGGGCTCGAACAAAGCTCATTTTCTCCTCATCTGTCTCTTTGAAAAATATCATTTCAGTGTCAGAATGTTCAGAGGATATGTTGCTTTTTGATAAATGAGCCCAATATTTACTTCAGTGACTGTGGGGTGAAAAAAATCACTCCCATTAGACTCAGCAGACTTCAGACCTGCTGCTGGACTCATAAAGGGGAACAGCAGTGGCTAAACCTGCATGACATGGTACGGGAAGTGACTCTTCGATGTGGTGTGTCTTTCGTTAACCGTCTCTATTTCAAACTTTATACCCCTCTCCGACCCTGCCCCGCTACTCATTAAGTGGTCCTATGTAATATGAAGTGCAGAGGGAATTGAAGAAGAGCATGAAAAACAATTATTGAAACGCACCTTTGGATTCATTATGGAATATGAGTATGCATAGAAAATTTAATGAAAATCCCCTCAGGCTGGTAGTACGCTCAGGTACTACGCCAGTCAAATTGTCAAAGAGACAGAGTTAAGATAAAACCTAATTGTAAAGAATAAAATGGAATAGAATTGGTACAAATAAAAAAATACAAAGTTAGTTATTGATGGTGACTGTCTGCATGAGGCAGTTTTAGTAAGTATTTAACTACCGTACCAGCATTTACCAGTCTTTACATAAACACAGCCTTCGAGTTACACTGCTGCACCATTCACACCGACCAGTGACAACGTTACATCATGTGACATCATAGCAACAAATTATTTGACTTTACCGGGTTTGATGATGTAACTTGTCTCATCCGACTTCTAGACCAGAAAATACTGTAAGACACAGCCGTGGTGGAAGTAAAAAGACTGAAAACATATTTGACATTATACTTGATGATGTAACCTGAAACACTGACGTTGTCATGCCGTTTTGTTGACGTAAACCGGTTAACTGGGGATTGCCCGGCTGTGAACCAACATAAAATACTGTCATGTTGTCTGACTGTAGTAATCTGAATATTCAAACGCAGAATTAGTGGAGACAAATGTGACACACATTTACATGACCAGCTGATTAAAGCTCATCAGTTCCTCACAGCAGCCAGACTGCAGGCCTTTGTTTAGAGCAGATACTACAGCAACAAGGACCACAGCAATGCATTGCACATAATTTCATCATCAAAGCATTTTCCCACTGAGGAAGCCTAAGTGAATGAGTGCTGAGCGAACAAACTCTCTTGATGCCGGACACTTCATATCACCAACAGTCACATTTCGGCACAGAAGCTGTGAGAGCTGGGCAATAAAAATGAACTCATGCGCCTGACAGAAACGGTATTTGTCCATTCAGTGCTTGCTTGCTCTTGAAGTTAACTAGTCATTGTCAGAGAAAATGCCACGCTCAATAATGCATGCCTAATTTAAAAGACCATTGCCCTTTTGGTACCTGCTCTCGTCTCAGCAGCAGAGATTAGAGCAGGGTGGTGCATCTTAACATGGCCAGAGCTGATATTTTACCAATCACTGGATCTCATTTCGCCAGTTTGAAAGGAGTATTGGTCATTACCTTGACCTGAGGGAGATTTCTTGACCTGTTTAGTGCGCAGGTTTTACTAGCCTCTTTGGCGAGAGGTTTACTGGCACTTTGAGGTGCCGTCAAACTGCCTGGTGGCAACTTGGAGTGAAACATAAATAATTCAAGGACAGTTAATTCACCTTGAGATTGGTCTCCATGGAGTTTGAGAATATAAAATGAAGTGTGGCTGCCCTCTCAGACTGTGATGGCTTCATTTTACACTCTGCCTCATTAAAGGCTGAGACTATGATAGTTCTCTTGCACACACAAGTGTGGGTATGCAGCATTTGCAGTTGGATGCTTTTGGTCAGTGGATTTATATTAAAGTATTGATCATAGTTGACACATCAGGCCCCGGTTGCTTTTATGGAGCATTGCACTGCATGTATTGGAAACCTCAGAGAGACCAGTAAAGGTTAATGGAAGTACTGTGCACCATATCTCTTAAAATCACTGCAAACACTTCAGGCACAGGCAAATAAGAAAGAGGAAACCACGCTCTATTCCATAATAGCTCCCCTGGCATAACCCCCATGCTCAGCCTTTGCTGCTTTATGCTTTAGATTACGTTTCTAAATAATGCAAACTGCTGCTGCTGTAGTCAAAGAATACCTCCTATTTAGCAGTATGGAGTCCAGTATCACCGCCATTCAGATCAACTGTCACAGCTTGATGAGGATCGGCAGCATATCTGACCTTCTAATGATTGTCCTCCAGCTAAGGCCACAGCAGGACACTTGTGTAATTTCCTCCTTTATCCGGAAAGATGACAGGAGAGTCCACAGCTGGAGTGCTGTATGATTGGAAAGTAGATATGCTTGCTCCGAGTTGGGTGGAACAGACTCTGACTTCCTCTCTCAGTATTCTTCTTCAGCGGGTGCTGAGAGTTAGTGACACTGGATATTAAAAAAAAAGAAAGTTTCAAGTGTAACATTTAAAACTCCAGAACAATTTTGTCTCTGTTTCTGTTAGCGCCATTGGATTGGCAAGCTACTGAGGAGGTGATGCAAAGAAACACGGACGCACGGGGAACATCTAGCTTGCTATGATCTGTCTTGATCATTTGCCGGAGCGGGAATCAGCGGTAAACAACTGCAGACCTGCAGAGCTTTAAAGTCTCAGTGCAGTGCTTGCAAATGGGGATCAGAGATCTTTTGTGTCTCAGCAGTTTTATTCCATATTCCAAAAAAAAAACAAAAAACGCTAGAGTCAGTATTTATACGCTGCTTTTGATTCAGTTACACTGGTGAAACAAAATAACATGCTCATTAGAGCTGTCAACCTGTCACTCTAATGCCACTTTGCCATTCTGTAATGTATTACTGGATTAAAGCTGTGATTTTAGGCATTGAATTATGAGCCTGAAATGAAAAGTGTGACCTTAGAAAGAGCATTATGAATGCTAATCTATTATTTAAGTGGTATGCTCTCTGGTGATAATGGCATACAGGAGGTGAGAAATTAAAACAGTGGAGTAAAAGTGAAGTCCTGCTCCTCAGTACACTTTATCCTTTTTTGAAACGATAACTGGATGTATCACCATCGGCTAAAGCTGCTACTAATACCGCTATAACTGAAGAAAACTAAACTAATCTAAATCAGAGATGTGTGCGCTTTACTGACTCCATTTCAATGTATTTGTTTCCACAGCGGCATACCTGGGAAGAAATGTGGGACCATTGTCTTGTCAGCTGAGGAGCTGGGAAACTGCAGAGTAAGTCTGAACAGTTTTAACCAGTATATATTTTTTTAATTTGCATCGTGGTAAATGTTTTGCAATGTTCACTGATCTAAGCTGAAAGGGCCCTTTAACAACGCTACATTAGGGTTTAATCGAACGCATTCACTGGAGCTGGTTATTATTATTACGGCATGTCACTGTGAAATTGTACGTGACACACAGTAGAGGAATGCCGCGTGTTGTTTAAGTCACGTTTGGCATTGTTCACACGCCCGCTGATGTGAAGTGGGATGTTTAATAGCCAAGACTCCAGCGAGATATATTGTATCATAACTGTCCCCCATTAAACCTGCAGGATACACCGTGTCGCTATGCGGTTGCGCTTGTCATTTAGAAACTGTGTACATAGTGAATATGCTACGCGTTCCAATGGCTTTTTAATGAGCCTGCCAACATTCCAATCACTGAAACAGGCATTTCTTCTGATGTGTTGTGTGTTAATCCATGCGTCTGCATTAATAACCAGTGTCCACTAATGCTCATTGGCTTTCTCTTTGCACTGCCAAACGAAGATAGTAAATAATCACATTATACCGCTGCCAGTGGAGCAGAAGAAAGTAGATAGACTTATTGGCCAGAACAACTGGCCTCCCTCAGAGGCTGTAAAGCAAGCCACTGAGCTGTAACTATTGTATAAATGTTTTATGATATCCTAATGAATGTAAGCATCTAATGATTCAAGGCTTTGTATCTCACAGTCCTATATGTCGAGTAAAAAGCACCTGCTTTCGCAGTAATTGTGTCTGCCTTTGGGTTTTATCGTTAATTTCCTAACAAATAAACAGCCTGTGATGAAAATGAGGCAGATAAGCGGTGCCGACAATAAAACCGCCATGATAACCATTTCTGATTTGGTCCTAGCCGGATTGAAGTGTCAGTGCTCGCAGTCATGAAGGGCTGCTGTGATTCATCAGGTGGATCTGCCATGATAGGAGTTAGCATAATCAATGCAAAGCACCACTTCAAGAAGCGATTTTGTAATATAAATGCAAATGATCATCACTGCTACAAATGACCACTTCCTTTCTCCCAGACTGAATTATAAAGACAAACTTGACATGTCACTCCAGACCTGCCCTGTTTACACAGAATATGACACTGAATGGAAAATGCCCCAGGTTTGAGTCAGGAATAGGAAAAGGCTTAATGTAGTTAAACAATCTGACAACTTGCTGTCAGTACAAGTCCCTCACCTGTGAATTATAGCAGTTTGGAATTGTTACCATCCATCTGGATGCTGTTTATTCTGTAATCCACCTGTGGCCAATAAATGGATGCAGCGTGCGTCGCCTGTAGTAAACACTGCGACTCTTGTTTGGGGAAACTGAAACCAGCAGTGTGGGAATCGACTGGGGAAGTTATGCAGGGGCTGTTAACCGAGAGGCGGGTCGGCTCTCACCTTCGTGGAAGATTTGCCAGGTATCATTAAACAGAGCAACAGCCTCTGCATGGATCAAAGGCTTCCTCTTGGCTGTCGTTATCTCTGGCACATATGACATGCTGAGCGGCAGCAGGCGCTCCCTCAGATCCACCTCGCAGTCCAGCCGCAGCACTGGCTGATTTAAATTGGAGTAAATCGCACAACACTTTACACAGGGCAGGGCAGTACCAAACAGATCAGATCCATTCCTTTACTCACAGACAAAAATCAATTACTATTGACTTTTTGGACTGTATGATGCATTTCCCTCAAGAAAGTATTCTTCGGTTTGTTGTAGTCGAAAATTAATTAAGGTCTCTTACAATTTTTATGATTCCATTTTACTATTTTTGTGCTGTAAAACTGTTCCTCGCATTGCCAAAAAAAAAAAAAAAAAATCCTTCACCTGAGGCCTACACTCATAATAGACAGACACCTGAATGGAGTTATGTGTAAAGCAGGGGAATTATGTTAATTTCTGATTCATACAATCCTCTGGGCCGTGAGTTTGCCAACTCATATGCTGATATAACATGAATTTAAGAAGTATCTGCATTATCTTCCTATTTCTTTGAAAGACCCGTTCCACTTTCTGAAAGTGACAGTGTACATTGCTCCGCCACTTACCTCATGCAGCGATATCTCGGCGGAGCAGAGAAATGGGAAGAAGGATGCAGACTACACTCAGTATTCCCCTGCTGCTCTTAAAGCTCGGCGGCTGAAATGAATGTTCTGCCTTTTTTCCCCACTTAATGAGAGAACGCTGCTAGGCACCAAAGTGGGTATGTGTTATCTGTGCCTAATGAAGGCTTAAGTCACCGTGTTGCCATGATAGTGTAATTGTAGAGGCCTTGCCAGGGCTAAGCAGGACGGTTAGAGGATACCTCTATTTTTAAGGGCTTTGGAAAACTGACCTAAGCAAACTCCTCTAATGTAAGGATTTGTTTTGCTTTTTTCTTAAATCCATAAAACGAGCCACAGTGGAAAGTAGAAAATTAGATGTTCTTGTGAAAAGCCATCAAGGGAGAGCTTGACACACTTCAGGTACAAACTTCATAGTGGATGGCTCTATAACTTGGCTGATCCGTTTCCAGCTGAGCAAATTGAAAGAAGACAGTCTTCCATTAACATAACTCGCTCCCTGTATTGTCGAAGCGGTGGAAACATAACTGAAAATGACAGTAAGGAATGAAAATCGAGTAGATATACAACAGCCCTGCTTCATTTAGCCGCCACAGATTGTTTTAATCAGCTCTTTACTTTACTTCTTCCACGATGTTGATTGGAAGCATAAACTATGATTGGAAACAACAGCGATCATCACATTAGCTCAGCGTTCTAGTGAGAGCTACAAGAGGCATTTTACTATATATCCATGCAGTGACATCCATCTGTCTCTCAGCAACTGTTTCACAGTTAGAGGCTTCTCTGTGTCTTGCATGCATGTCCAAGGGATAAAGTGATGGGATGCAGGGGTTGGGGAGAGGTTGGTCAGAGGCAAAGCGCACCACACTGATGTGGGTCAAAGCAATCGATAGAGGCCCTGCCCAGCACCATGCTGATTCAGATCTAATAGCTGCAGTTCAAAACGCCAAAGCTCAGGAGACCTGGAGGTTAAAAACAACTCTTTTTCTTGAAGGCTCCGAATGTCTTCTGGTTTCTTACAATTTAAAATATGATGATTAGACTTGACTTGCATACACAGTATTCTGCAAAGACTCGGCTTTGGGAGAAAGGCTGTTGGCTGTGGAGAACATTTTCCAGAGTTTCTTCTGATGTGGACATTTACCTGTCTACTCAGTGCCCACTGTCCAGCTTCATTATTGCAGACATAATATCTTGACCACGGGGGAGAATATCAGGAACCAAGAGCATTATGGGGCATGTTCATTGTCCTTGTAATGGCAGCGCACATTGAAATGGTGCCTAAATGAGTATAATTATGGTAATACCAGCCTTTCTAATGTATCATTAGCTGCACTCACACCCTCCACATCCTTTTTGTACACAGCCCTCCCTCCTCCATGTACAGGGGTTTTAGAATCAATTTCTATGCCTCTGCATGGTCTCTCGTACTGTTACTATGATTATATTCAGCACAACAAGGTATTTTCAATTTGATATCCCTTATCCCATCCTCTGGTGTTATGCAGGAGTTGCATAATAAAGAAATGGTAATGAATGCATTTGCAGGTTTTGAAAACTGGAGCCCACTGGCTGGTTTCACTCTGCTCTTATTAGGATTCAGTCAGCACTTTGCTTTTATTTGGTGCTTCAGTGCTTTTATATCTTGGCACACAGCATGTATAAACAAAGGACAGGAGGCAAACAGAGGCAGGAGCATGGATTTACAGTATCCTTTACTTTTTTTGTCATTTCATTTCTCTGCTTCTCTTGTTTTTTCCTTCTCTTTGTAGGATTATGCCACGATGCAATTCTGTGCCACCAAACTGGATAAGAAGGACTTCTTTGGAAAGTCTGACCCCTTCATGGTCTTCTACAGAAGCAACGAGGATGGCACGTAAGTCTTGTTTCTGCTTCTCAGTGGGTTTTTCATTTCAGCTTATCATGGGCAGGTAGGAGGGCGAGGACATCAAAGAGGAAGGGACCCAAGGTCGAGAGAATTATATTGAGATCGCCTGAACTCAGCATGGGTATGAGGATAAATTCATGCAGATGCGATCTCGAAATGAAGCGTATTGGGGAGTTCTTGTGTGTCTTTTAGGATTTTAAATCCCTGTCGACTTGCATTTCCAGGTTCACCATCTGCCACAAGACTGAAGTAGTGAAGAACACGCTGAACCCTGTGTGGCAGTCCTTCTCCATCCCTGTCAGAGCACTCTGTAACGGAGACTATGACAGGTAGGATGAATAATGATGTACAATAAAATGTTGTGCACGCTCACACTCACACATGCTCAAAGAAGGAAAGGAAATCAAACCCAAGCAGAGTTTTAATATGCGGCGTAGATATTTTCACATGAGTTGGGTGCGCGTCAAATTTAGACACCATTGATTTTCTACCGTTATTTCATCTGCTACTGAAATAGAGAATTATTACAGGCCTATCTTTGACTACGTGCTACTTTGCCTGGCCTTTCATTGATTTGCCCACAACCCGGCAAGAGCATTTTCAGAGCCAATCAAGTTTCTGATTGGCTGCTCCAGTGGCATCTGAATCTCTCTTCAGAGCAAAGGGCCTCGCGGGACAACTGAGGAGCAGGAAGGGGTTTTGGCAGGAGAATAAAAAATAAGAGGGAGAGAGAAAGAAAAGCGAGAGGGGAAGACAGAGTGGCTGTACTCATCGTTCTATAGATGCTGACAGGTGGCTGGAACAACAGAGGAGCCCTGCTGTGTGTGTGTGTGTGTGTGTGTGTGTGTGTGTGTGTGCACATATGCATGAAAGTGTGTAGACCCAGACAGCCATGAGAGTGTGGAGAAGTCGTCAAAGAACATGTCAAACTTTGCCCTCTCCAACACGCTGGGTGTCAACAGAGGTTCTTCACTTGGATCCCCTCTCTGCTCACCTGCCTGGAGAAGCTAATTGGGTCAGACAGATGGAGTAGACGCATGAAAGACGCCTGATCCCCTTTGAGGATTTTGATGGCAAGAGAAACCTACAGTGGTTTGAGAGTCTGCCCTGCGTTTTGTGCGAAATCTCTACAGTTTGCTGTGTTGTGTCTGTTTTTGAAGATGCGTGCAGCAGAGGCGCTGCAATTATTCATTCATCCATTCACCGCTTCTCAGCAAATCAATTTTCATATTATGTTTAAGACACAATGGCTTCGCAGTAATTGCAGTCGGTCTGACGTTGACCCACAGTTTTTGAATATGTTTGACTCAGGCATTTGTCGAAATGCACAGCCGTTTCTACTTGACAGATAATGCAGCTTTGAATGAGCTACCATGCTTTTCCTTAAATAAAGTCTATTTAATTTATCATTTCTATGGTCCACAAATGTTCAATAGCTCACCCAGGCTGGACAGACGTAACAGAGTCTGTGTGCACAGAGTAGACAGAAATAATAATAGTAAAATGACACTGTAGCATAAACAGTATAACAATATTTAGTGGCTAGATTGCAACGTACATAAAGAACATTGATCCAGGAAGACCACAAAGAGAGGGAGAAGGACAAACTACTGTACTCATCGATACCATTCACAGAGCCTCGGATGATGTTTACCTCCTCATCATGTCTTATGAGGCAGGCTTACGAATCTGTCAAATCCCTTGTAATTATCTGACCCCTTTAATATCAATCCGAAGGTAAAATCTCTCCCATTTCCACTCAAACATATAGTGAGTGCAGGAACCACGATAACACAGTGATGCAGACTAGTTCTCTGTACCTGTAGATTTGATCGTGTTGCAGGGCTGCTCATGACTCTGATCATTACTTATGAGTAAATGACATGAGAGAAAATTTATGTTGACTGACACACCGCTCAAGAATCGTGCACCACGCTGGCCTCAATTGTCAAAACACATCAATTTTATTTTTGCTGTTAGTCAAGAGCACCAGAAAGATTTAATAGTTCTGCCACTCTGACTCTGAAATCTGAATATCTGGTTGTGTTCCATGTTAACACTGATTCACAGAACAATTCAGAACGTGGATCACAAACGTTTCTTGGGAGAGGAGATACGTTAGCCGCAGACAGAATGAGTTCAGGTCAGGATAACAGGGCAACCCTCCATTACCTTGCCTCCTCCTGGACCTACTGACACATGATTGACAGCAACTGATGGGAGGGTGCAAGCCACTGATCTTTCCATCAAACCAAGGAGAAGAGAGGAAGCACTCGCCTCATTCTCAGTGAATTCTATCAGGCTTATTTATTTGGTTTTCTCGCCTTACATCTTATTTTGGGAACTTGCAAAATATGCTCCCTCCTGAGAGGTTAGGTTTCTATCTTTGGCCTGTGCAGGGAAATGCTCTACCCAAATTTTTTGGCAGCCATCATTCTGCTCTCTCTTCTGTAAGAAACACAAACCGACTAGTAAACAATTAATTAAAATCCTTGATGGCGGTTTACCAACTCTAAAAAGATTTGTTTCGCTTTTTTGGACGTAAAACTGACAGAATCCACAAAACTGCTTTGTGGATTTGTGCAGTATCGGTCTCAGTCTCGGTTAAATGATTTGTCATTACGGAACCAGTCTCAGCGAGGTCTAGCCTCAAAGATCTAACTATTTTTTTTGTCACTCTTATTAGATCCCCAGAAGGATGTTTGTGTCTTTTGCATGCAAAACACACAGCAGCCTCTCTTTGATTGATTTCATTCAGCCTTCACAACAATTAATGAGCTTTAATAGCTTGTTCTTTTTTTTTTTTTTTTTTGCTGCGCCATTTCAGAAATGCTGTCTGTGAAGTTTCCTCAAGTTCCTCAAGGACATTGAGGTAGTAGCTCTTGCATTACACATATGCCCACACAAACAAACACTTTTCCGTCTCTTTGGATGTGTTTTTACAGGACAATCAAAGTGGAGGTGTACGACTGGGACAGAGACGGGAGGTAATGGATACGCACGCACAGGCTCTTATAATTTATGTAATTTATGACATCTTCAGCATGTCTCGCTCACTCCGAGTTTCTCGTTTAACTCCCCATAGATTACGTTTTCATCAGATTCGCAATCTTTTCCCCTTAACTGCTTGTAATTGTTTCATTAACAATGGATTCCATCTGTGCATGGGTGCCTGTGGTGTCATTTTATCTTCTACCTGTTAAGGCTTTATCTGAAAGGACAGTATGCGATGCAGTTTTTGTGTCTCTCCTCCAGCCACGATTTCATCGGTGAATTCACCACCAGCTACAAAGAGCTCTGTCGAGGTCAGAGCCAGTTAAACATCTACGAGGTGAGTAGCGATAAAGACAGTCCATGCTGTTATCACCCTTTCTGTTTCCCCTCAGAGCACCTTTAGATTGTAGTCATTTTGACTAATACTTGAGCTGTTAAAAACCTTGCTGAAGATCACCGCACGTCTAGATAATGGTTGTTCTAAATCTTGTTGTGTTACTTCCTGTTGTGGATCTGTTTTAGACTTTAAAGTGGGATTCGGGTCACGATAAAAACCTGACCCCCTTTTTTATCTAATTCTGATGGTCTGAGTTCAGCAATATCAGATATCTGTGCGTCAAACCCCGCTAATGTGTCTCGAGTCAAGCGAAGCACAGTGAGCAAACTGTGGATGGACAGAGCTACAGTATAAGCAACCTATTAATAAATGAAGAGTGGTAGACATTTGCCACAAAGGTTATTCCACTAGGGCACAAAAACAAACCTAAACTCCATTCCTCGGTACCACTGTGAGAAAACTAGTTCGATTTTTGAGCAAATTTAAGAGCCCTTTGGCTCAGCGAGGTCTTGTTATCCAAAGTTTAATGACTTCGGGAGGCTGTAGATGTTTGAGCCAGAGCTGTGGTTATTTGAGATTAACAGCTCCCCTCCTCTGTCTCTCCTCGCCCTACAAGACATAAAGCATCTGAGAGGTTATGCGTTGCGGCAGGCCAGATGAGGAAGTGTGTTTCTGTGGTGAGAATACAAATGTGAACCCCAAAGAACTATGCTGCTGATTAGAGTTTTTTTGGATGGTCCTTGAGGGTCAGAATGGGTATTACTGTTAGGCGCTGGGAGGCTCCTATTGGTCCCTACTCATTAAAACACTTGCCATGTTACATTAGCCTCTGAATTAGTCATGGAGGTTGCTTAAGGAAAGAAGAAGAGGGCTGGTGAAGAGAGTCGGAGGGAGAGGAAATTGGGTAGATGGGGCTAGGTAAGCAGACACGGAGTGAGAAAGAGAAGACAGATTCAGTGAGTGGCATGCAGAGTTGCCCTTTCACACTGCTGACATGACAGAAGAAGGTGCATCCATTACCCTTCACCAAACCCTCTGTATTTTAATTAGAAGCCGAAACACATCAATTCCTTCTCCCACTCTTTGCCAGGTCAGTGCCCTTGAATCGTCTTCGAGATGTGTTTAAAAAACTACATGAAGCCACTTTTTTCCACAAGTTGACAAATAACAAATTTGAATAGGTCACTGGCCTGGGGCGTCACACTCTTTGCTGATTCCTGTGTGCTCAACCTGACGTGCACGGGGCCTGCAAACATCCACTCTGTAAGTTGAGGCGACAGCAGGCTAATGCTAACATAGGCTGGTGTAATTAAGGCTGATGTCTGTGTAATGTAATGCGAAGATGGCAGGTGACTGGCAGTGATGCCTGCGATGCTATGAGGCATTTTCTGTGCTGGAGGAAGATGGAGCCTGTAGAGAGGAGGAGAAAGGACGAGAGTGGGTTACCTTTTATTTTATTATACAACACAGCATGCCCCAGGCTTGCGCTTTATGTGTGTAGACCATATACTGGACCTTGATGGCTCACTGTTGCACACGTGTTTTTGGCTGTAAGCTCCAAATGTAAAATTCAGGGAATGCGATCGCTCATCATCAGCCCTGTATATGTGCATTTTCACAGATTACACATTATTCTTCACCAGTGAATTTGCACGCCATCTGTCTTGGTCTCTGCGTGGTTATCATTTTGCTTATTACAAGTAAATAGATGGGACAGAGACATATGTGCCACCATTGTTAATGTGCAGGTTAGACATACAGCACAGTGTAGGTATAAACATCCCCTTGAATAATCTGTATCTTGCTGCGAGGCATGATCAATGCTATCTCGTTCTCACCTACTGCAGTTATTGGATTCAGTCCCTATGCTCCATTACCCTCATGGACATGGAGTAGGAGGACAAAGATGTTTTTATTACTTGCCCAAGGGTGGATAAAAAGAATTGCGCTGCAAGTTTACATTATCGTTATCCGTCTTTTCTATTCTGCCTTCATACCAGGTGGTGAATGCCAAGAAGAAAATAAAGAAGAAGAGATACATCAACTCTGGGACGGTGAGTCTCAGCTCTGAGATAAGGCGACCCCTCCTGATGCATTCACCCCCCTTGCCCTCCTTTGCTTTTGTATTCACCGGGAAGTTTCCTCTAAGTGGATTGCATGAGGCGGTTCAGCTCTGTTAAATGTTTTTGTTCCATTTCCAGTCTCTGAGCTTATGATTCAGTCAGTAAATGGGAAAAATATTTGTGTGACCTCAAAGTGGGTGAATAACCAAGTCAATGATAATGCATAAAGAGACTCTTGTCTGCGTCCTGTTAGTGAAGAGTAGTGATGAATGTTTATAAATGAGCTGCGGCTTTGTTACCGCCTGAGTGCTTCGGCTGCCCGCTGTTCTTACTTGGCTTGACTCTGTAATTAAAATCTCTGGCTAGTTATCCATCACGCTGATCATTTATCAGCCACAACGATGCTTGGGCACAACAATCATTCTGCGTGGATGTAATTTTTTGGGTGGTTAGCTCAGAGGTCAGTGTTAATGTGTAAATTGCTAGATTTGCTTTTCTTAATTAACAAGCATGAGATCATCTATTTGGACCTGTTTTTTTTCTCAGGTGTCCTTGTTGTCATTCAACGTGGAGTCGGAGCACACCTTCCTGGATTACATCAAAGGAGGGTGAGTCTGACAGATATGTTGTTGCTGTTTATATGAATGCACAGCATATATTTACATATTACCTTTGTGCCAGGCTCCTTAGGGCAGTAGCACACTCTGACAGCATATAATTTAAGTCCTCCACCGCTCAAAAAAATGTGCTTGTGTGTTTGAATGAACGCGTTTCTTCACTTGGATGTTTGAGCTTCACTGTGGATAATGATGATTCTGAAGGCTGTTTTCACAATCGCCTGCTGAGGGGAAAGTTTGATCAAGTTTAAGGTGTGCATGTACTGAAGTCATAGTAGTCGTAGTTCAGAGAATGAACAGTTTATTAAGAGTGGCATCTTGTTGTTGAACGACCTGTTTTGAATTTATTAAAAAAAAATCAGCTTATTCATAAATTAGATTTTCAAATGATTGAGAAGGAGAAAATGTAATTTTAAAAACCGGAAGCTCCATGTCAGAAACAAATTATTATTCCGATGTGTCTTAAAACATGTCTGAGGACGTCTTTAATTACCTTTATATGTCAGCTTTACTACGGGACACACAGCTCTGACATTCTGTGTGAAATGTTGGGTACAGACTGTACGACCTCTGGCCTCCTGTAAAGGATACATTTAACGACTGACTTCGCTCATGTGCTTGTCGTATCATATGTGGTTCATTAAAACCACAACGTTTCAAAATGAAATAGACCAAGAAGGATTGGTCACATGTTGGAGTATGCACAGAATAGGTTCTTTGGGGCGATCCTTCATGCCATGTTCATGTCCTACTTATAAACTAAATATAGAAACTCGTAAACAGCTTTAATGTCAACATATAAATCAGAACGATGACTGGGAAACTGGTACTGGAATGGAAAGTGTGGATGTATTCCACCTGGAAAATAGGGAAGACTCGCGTTAGCCAGGCATTGAATGTAATTAAACCCAGCTTGTCTTAGTGTCATTATCATTGTCATCCACAGTTTTAATTCTCACATGACAAACTGTGCAGTGGCACAATCATTTTGATGATATAAACGTTCGCAATTTGTTAACATGGAATTTGTTCCCACCTCTACCATCCATCCATCTGTTCCATGTGACGGTAATGCAGCATTAAACTGTCCAGGTGTGATGATGGATTTTTTCATCTCACTGCTAGCATAAACATCATAAAACAACAGCCTGCTTAAAGCTAAAGTAACATTTCAGCATGCCTGACATACGCAACAGCTAGTGTTGAGTTAATGTGCTAGGACAAAGGAAACAACAACAACAACAACACCTGTTGTTACACACATCAGCACTTCTTCTGCACTCCCCGTAGAAATATTGCCTGACATTTTAGCTGTTAGTGTTTTTTTGTCAAAGAGGGAACTTTGTTTCATAAGTCATCTCTAAGTCATCTGGCCAGTGCGGTCAACCAAAGCTCCACTAGAATAAACTGCATAAGTGGAGGCAGTAAGAGGCAAAACAAACAAACAAACTAACAAACTAACAAACTAACTAACTAACTAACTAACTAACTAACTAACCAACCAACCAACCAACCAACCAACCAACCAACTAACCAACCAACCAACCAACCAACCAACCAACAAACTAACTAACTAACTAACACACATTACTGTGCTCTTATTGTAGTTTCACTTTACACTGATGAAGTATTAGATAATCAGTCGATAGTGGGAGTTAGCTAGTTTGCTAAAACCTGCTGCAGCAATTCAAACAACATTAGCGAGTGTTGTGGGCGTTGTAAACTTGTCATTACTCTGACTAATACATGGAAATAAGGTGGAACATCAGTGCCGGGAGATTTAATACAGTAGATTTAAATGCATTACTTTTGCTCCCCTGCTGCCCATCGCAATACAACACACCCATCCACTTTTATTTCACTGTTCACTGTGGCCCCAAAGCAGGCAATCCTGTCCCTGTCCACAACTACAGTGTAAAGGAATATGAATGACTATGATAAAATATGGAGAAGATGTGAGAGCTTAATTAAGGGTGGACAACCTGTCACATATGGAAATGTTTCTCAGTGGATCAGTGGCTGCCCTGGTTTCAGTTTTCTTCTGCTTTGCTACTGATGGCTGAGTGTCCCAGATCTGTCCTGTGGGTCTCTCTGCAGCTCACACAAATGGACACACATACTGTATCCACTCATACACCCACTTCATGTAACTGTGTTCTCCTCCTAGCCTTTATTACCTGCTCGCCTCTGATCTGATTTGCCCTTGAGACACTGCAGAGAACTGTCAGGAGAAGGACAAGAGACAAACAAAACTGGCTTACACACTGTGGGTTCATTAATGCTCTGCATTTAGATACATATTTCAGTTTATGGGGGTGTCTCTTAACATCATTTCATATTCGCAAAAACCCAGATAAACACTCCAAGATCCGAGTAACCTAAATCTGAACACTGGGATTTGCTGATGCCGTGACATGTAGTCTGCTCTGCTGTTCTTGCTTTGGGTGCAGATATATTTCTGCGTGACATTTAGAAGCAAGAGATAACAGACATTCTCAAATGTGTGGGATATTAGAGATTTAGTGGCATAATAAATATCTGCAATCATTCGGGCTAGACATTAGATAAGCTACGCTAAGATAAACAATGAGTCTAAATTGTCTGCAAAAGTCCACATTGTGCCTTTTTTATTGAATTTTGCTTTTATTGGATTTTGCACTGGATGTCGAAAATCTACATTTACAACCGTCTGCTTCACAGATAAGTATGTATGTGAGTGCTGAGAAAAATTTGCTTTATTTTGTATGCGCAATACACCAAACCCAGCAGCACTCCACAAAAAACTTAAAAGATGAAGACAGACCTGTTTCAAGTGTGAAGAACTCTTAAATCGTAAATGTTTATTTCTCTTATGTTAGAATACATCACCGTTCACCATCAACATCTTTTTATCCATCATGTTAAATAAAACTGATAATATTCACATGAAACTGTTTCAAACACAAATGAGAGAGATCGATTTCTCCATTAATTAGAGTGACCTGTGACATGGGTGTAGCATTATGTAGAGTGGTACAGTAGTTGTTGATGTTAATGATGTTAAAAGCTCTTTTGTATGGTTTCAGTGTCGTGCTTGGGATGGATGCTGTTGACAAAGACTATTACTTTAAAAACAGTCATCCTGGTTTCTAAAACATCGTCTTTTAAAACGTCTTTTAAATGATCGTGAAAGCCTCTGTGTCTGCGGTTGTGATTGTGTCCCTGATGTTTTCTTTAAGAAACGCTCTTAATAATAGAAGTCCTCCTGTATTAAAATGCTCAAAAGGAGCTGCAGAGATAAGAACTGTCTGGTAGATACCGTCAAATACATGATATTTATACGAGATACAGAATTGGTTAATAAAAAAAGTCTTATCTCCAAGTCTCCATGTACTGTAAGTCAAGGCTCTCTATCTCTGCCTTTGTGTTTTTATGTTTTGAAAGGCGCTCTCATCATTGTACTACAAGTTGTCTCTTGATTTTGTCTCTTCTTTGTAGAATATAAACCAACTAAGATGTATTTTTGTGGCCATTAGACTGTGCTTTCTAAATGTATTTCAGAATTGAGTGTAAATGTAAATACTCCACGTGTAATATGGCCTGTAATATGTGGCTGTTGTGCTGAATGACAATGTTGTGACTGACGACACAGTGAATCACTTCCTCTCTGCTGTATTTCTAAGCTGTGCTCCTGTTTTTCAGTGGTATTTGAGCCTGGTTGTGTAAAACAATATGAAAATATTAGATGACGTCAGAGGAAACTGACAAATCAACATTGCAACTCAGGAATATGGAGAATATGACATCTGATTCAAAGCTACAAGTTCACATGGCAGTTAATAAGAACAGAAATAGATACAGTACAGTACAATAGTATGTCAGTTCTTCAAGATCGATTCATTCAAGGCAAGATTCAAGGCTAGATTTAAAAAAGCTACACGGCTTGTCCAGATCACTTTCCTCTGCTGTGTAACTGTAGCATATGTGTGCTATTTTGATAGCTGTGCATTGACGTAATATGTTTTAGACTTACTTTTCTAGATGTCTATGTAGTATATGAATCTAAATGTGAGGTCACTTAAGACTGTGTCACTTAAGTGTTTCAACAGAGCAATAGTAGTATTAGTAGTAGTATACAGTAATTAAAGCGTTGTTTGTGTAATATATAATCATCTACCTAAGAGCAAATATATGTAACAACAATGTGTGTTTACTGTAGATTTTGTAGATGTATTACCTAGTTTGATTTGAACCATCTCTCCTAAAAACTATATTTGTGTCAGAGTCCTGTTCCCTTTTTTTCGTATCTGAGCTGAAAGATTGAATCATATCATTGAATATGCAAATATTGTAACTGATTTATGAGTGTGTGCTTTTACCATAAGACCATTTCTGAGATGTTGTATGGATAGTATATTTAAGATAAACAAGCCTATTACTATTTTAAGATATTATTTGTCCCCATAATCAATTTGAGCGATGGTAGCTAAGAGAAGGTATAATTTCACTATACCAAATCTCCACAATCATAAATAACCTAATTTATTAAGTAAGAAAAACAAAACAAACAAAAAAGAAGACTGAATCTGCTTGGAGCAGATTGCATGACAGACTGATGAGGAAAATAAACAAGATTACTAGGGCTGGCAGTGGAGAGATAAAATAATGAGCATGCTGCTTATCCATGATGGGTAAGATTAACTGTATCCATGAAACACCAGACTTATAGTGTTTAACTGAAAAGAGTTTAGGAAAAGTATTTGCAGTTTTGGTCAATTAAACTGGAAAACCTTTAGGCAAACTCTGAAGTCTTATCAGTCTTTAAAGTTAGAGCGTATTCTCCACTGAACATTCATCAAGTTAGCTCCCATAATAACTGTTACTGTCTCCAAGGGGCTTCACAACACCCACATTATGAAAATTAAGCACACCATAACCTTAACCCTTCAACTGAGGATGAGAAAAACTCACAGAACCTCATTAGAAACAAAAACACTCTCCCCGCTGGGACGTTCAAACATGCAGTGGGTGCTGAGAACGAGCCAATGAGGATTAAATGTATGTATTGACTAATTATAAGATGCTTTAATTGGCCGGATAGCATTCGAGGAAACAAGCAGGTAATCGCCAGGAGAGAAAAATAAGATGTTAGATGACAAAATACCCGCAGGTATTGCTTATTTCTAACAACGAGTCATACAAAAACACATTTTTACCGTAATGCATCATTTCACTATGTCCTAATCTTATACTGACATCCTCGTCAAATACAAGTTGCAAAATATTTTTGAATCAGATTCAAATTTGATTGTAGTCGTGTTCAGATTTTATGCATTCACATCTGCAGTGACAAAATTTGCAATTTATGAGTTCTGGCACAGAGCACAGTCAGTGTTTGTCCAATGGATCGCTTAGTTTTGATTTGGCAACTGTACTTGTGTAGCACGGTGAAAGAGATGACTTTTCTTCATCTCATACAAAAATGTATAAAAAGCAGCAGGAAAAAAAAGAAGCCCAACCTGAACGCCTGCCAACCCTGCCATTCAGAGGGATGATGAGAAATATGAGCTGAAGCCTGCTAGAGGCTGTTTGAATTTGACCTAGATTTGATATTTTAGATTTCTACTATTGATTCCTTTCACATGTATTTACTTTACCGCTCCCTTTCTAACAGGTGATAACTAACATGATGCATTTTAGATGTATTTTTTTGCAGCAGAGGGTAAAAAAAACAATTTCTTCTCCACACACACCATCATATCCTGACTGCTTTCACAGTGAACTGGTTTATCAGAAATATTCATTAGCGTTCAGCTGGAGCAGAGATATCGTCAAATAGAGGTAATTAAAGTCCAAAAAGCCACATGCTGTGCTTGATTGTGAGAGGCTAATGAAAGATTTATATTCTTTTCATCACATGTTGAAGTGTTTCTTTTTAAATTAAATCTGCAGTGAGATCAGCTGTGTAATAGCTTGTGTGGAGCCTCTATTGTGTGGAGATCTTATTAAGATTTAATAGTTTCATCCCAAAATATCCTGTTGTTCTGATATTAGAGATATTGCTACTTTTTTTCCATTTAATTTTCTTAGTGGTCGCACTGCAGCTTTTTTTTTTTTTTTTTTTCTTACCATACCAGAGACCATTTTCTTTTCTTTGTCTTTTACAGCCTTTGGTATTGACCGATTCTTGAAAACAGGGAGACATTTCTCAGCTGTGACAGTGATTCTTCTGCCAGGTTATATTGTACTGCGCGCACAATGGTTTGTAATTTGTTCACCTTGCACAAATAACCGGAAAGAGGTGGCATTAAAAGATTTAAATTACTGTGTGCTGGCCTGCTAAGGATCATGCTGCTTTGGTGTTTCATTGTCGGTCATGTTCATGTTGAGTTCACAGGGAAGCAGAGACAGAACACTTCACTTTGTATGACACAGTCTAGGGAAATCTCTACAACTAGAGACAGTCAAGATAGTTTTCTACAATCTGAATCTTGCCACTCTTGACCTCCCTGGCCTTTCCTTTCCCTTTTTCTTTTACTGCCACATACCAAATATCCAAGGGTAATAATGTAATTTCGACTGGGGAAGAGGGATCATGTCCCCTTCACTTTTCAGAGTCTCACTTCCTCACATTTAGAGTTTCAGTATAGATTTCCATATTAAAATCTCTCTGAATATTATTCTCTTACTGTGCAAGCTGCCCTACTTTAGTGGTTGGCGGTGGCAAGGCAAAGAAATACTTTGAACCTATCTACCCAGTGTTTTAATTTGCGGTTTGAATAAAATAATGTAATCTGTATTGCAATTTTGGGTCACAGTTAATGTTCCCTTGAAAAGGTGCTAAAATTGAACGTCAGTCAAAGATAAGTCAGTAAAGCACGAAGCTCTGTTTACTAAAAATGAATCACTATGAAGTGAACAAAAAATGACTTTAAGTAATATAGAGAATTGATAATGAGGTGTTTATTATTATTACTATTTCCTACTGTATAGATTAAATCTAGTATATTGCCGTCACTAAAGCTGCACTCTCGTGTATACCTGCCTGCATGTAATTATAGAAGAAAAGCACTGTTTCAATCTGCTCCTGATAGTCTGCGTTGGACAGTTTCCAGCGCATACAGATTGTAGGTGTACTATAGCCGTGTTCTTTGTTTTACATTATATACAGTATCCCACCCAACGCAGATTGCTGAGACTGCAGGGATTTCACATCACAAGTCTCCTGCCATATGGTGTTTGTCTAACTGGAAGGGGAAAGTCAATACGACACTGATATGTTTGTACCTATTTTAAACTATTGCAGCGATTCAAGGTGATACAGACTGGGCCGAGAGGCTGTCATTTTAGCTGCGAACAATACAGGGGGAAGAGGAGACGCTGAGCGAGTTAGTGATGATATGAAAGGACAGAGTGAAGCCCGCTGGGAATTGTTGGACTTCCTGTTCTGAAGAGTTTGTACTGAGTCAGGTTGGAAAAGGCCATTTAAAGGCTGGTGTCAGGTTTACGAACTCCAAATGTAGGAAATAGTGATGGTGCATTAATTTGTCCACAGAGCAATACATCACCCAAGGAAGAGTCTAAAAAAATGAAAGATTACCTGCTCTCAAGGACTGTAGATGTGAGGATTGGAGCGATATAAATAGTACCCTCAGACCAGCCACCAGCCAGTGGTCCCCTGCAAGAAGACCTACAAAACAGACAGTACTGCAGCATCAATCAGTCAGTCAATCAATCTGTATTGATTTGTTTAGTCTCAAAATAATTTGTGAGCTTGGCTTTTAAACAATTCCCCACTGTGTGTCACAAGTAAAAGTACCGCAAGCCTGAACGCAGGCATACTGTATGTGTGATGGGCGATAACGGCTCCTGCAGCAAGCTACAGACAAACAGCAGCAAATACTGATTCCCAGAGGACTGTGTGCCCATGGTCTGTTGGCCTGTTCATTTCACAGTACTTTTCTCTAATAGAAAAGGACACAACTGATTTCTGCACCTGCTCATTGAGTGAATCCTTGTGGAAAACTGCTCTATGGAGTGGGATAAACGGATAGAAGGGTAGATATTACATGCCTTACTCTAACCTCAGTCCAGACCCTAAAAGTCCTAAAAGGGAAACAAGGGGTATCTGCCTTGAGTACAGTGCAGCTGTTAGACCAAAGATCTGTCAGATTGTAGATGCCTAATGATAATGTTTATTGATAGACTGTATAATCATACCTTACAGTTCGTCATTATCACCTATCTGTCACCAGGCAAGCACACTGATAGTGATGTTTTGTGAAAAGGAGCTGCAGAAGCAGCAACAATATGGTTAAGCTTAGGGAAAGAGTGTGGTTATGGCAAATAAGCTACAGTTATTTCAGTCAGAACAATCACGTAAGGGTTTTAACTATGAATAGATGAATAGATGTGATTATAAAATGACTTCAGTGCGTGTCTGAACTACCACAAGGCTTTTTGTTTAGATGGAAGACATTAGTTGCAGGCACACTGCTTCCTGCACTGTAATTAAATCGGGGCATTGTCCAATATTGATGTAGTTCATAGAATACTGGGCTGAAAATGTTTAGTAACTTTACCAGAAAATCAGCGGGCACAAACTACATTTTCTGATACTGACTGAGCCTTTTAAAGCTCCTAAACTGATCAGACTGCTGGTGAAATCCGTCAGGGTTTGTGATGATGTTACGCGAGGGAACTGTAAGATGTTCTTCTGCTGGATTATGGAGTTTAAGCTTCAACTAATGATTATTTTACTGTCGCTTAATAAATGAAGAACTGGTGACAAATCCTCATCAAGATTTTACAGTGCCCAGGTTGAAAACCCAAAGATATGGCACATTTAAGAACCTGGAGTCAGAAATTTTAACATGATAAATAAATGAATATCACAATTATTGTTGATGAATTGACAGTGCTGCTGTTTTTTGGTGCTGGTTATGTTGTTGAATCTTGTGATACTAGTGTTTATTTATAGGATTGTGGGTTGTTGTTGGCTGTCAATGCTGTAAATGCAACACCAGTAAAGGAATTTTTTGTAGGGACTTCCACTTACTGCAGAGTTTAGCAGCTACAATCTGAGGATGAACTTCCACGTAATGCTCTGATGGCCTAATTGGCAGTTTGACTGACAGTTTTTACTGTCCTGCACTTTGCATTAACTCTCACCTACCACCTCACTCAAGCCAAATATTCAAAACTAACCACAGAAATCAGCACAGACTTTCAAATTGAGGCGGTGTGCCATTGTAACAACCCCCCCTTTGTCAGCTGAGTGGTCCAGCTCAATGCTGATTAATGAGCTGGGGTCAGAGTCTCCCCAGGAGGAAGTGGCCATTATCTCCAATGCTATGCTTGTGGGAATTTCTGAATGGAGGTGAAGTCAGGAAAGGCAATCAGTGTTAATCACAATGAAAGAGCACACACTTTGATCTAAGGTTCCCTTGCCTTCACTCTTCGTCTGTCTCTCTGGGGAAACACGTAAATCCAGCAGAGACTTGTTAGGCCAAGTTTAGTTTCTTTTCAAGGTTTTGCCTATCATTACAGGCTCATGAATAAAAAATATGCAGCAGTTTTTGGACATTTTGCGAGGCTGCCTTTTCAGATTGATGCAGTGAATGGAAGACCTCACATTTTCCTTTGATCGTAAAATAGTGACCAAGTGGAACAAAGACAGTAATCAGTGATAAATGTTATAATGGTGGCAATAATGAGCAGATGCACAGTATACAGGGTTGCATAAAATGTTCATCTATCTTTAAAATGATAGATGAACAGATGAGGATATTTTCTTTTTACAGCTTTTGCGCCTCTTTAATAATAATAATGATACTTTTCCTCTGTGTGTGAAATCATTAAGCCAGCTGCAGCGACTCATTATGTGTTTGTGGAGATGGTGTGAGAAATGATTGTGCCTTCATGAGTTTTTCTCAGTTTCTGTTGGATGTGTTTGTGGTTTTCAGTTCGCCGCCGTGCCGTTAAATCTTTAAATACAGCATTTTATTTAAAGATCAAAACAGTTCTTTGGATGCTAACATATGCTCTCTCTGTTACATGTAGTCGAATAATAAAAACCTGATGAGATCCCATGTCGCACAGACCATAAAAGCGTATTATCAACAGTGTTGTGGGTTTCGTTTCGTCACACCTCCTCTCAGATGAGAGGCAGAGCAGAGAGCGAAACCGTGAAACAGTGAAACCTGGGAGGGCCTTGTTAACAGCATCCTTTCCCCTTTTCATCTGTTTCAGGACTCAGATTCACTTCACAGTGGCCATTGATTTCACCGCATCAAATGGTGAGTGTTTTGACCACCATCACCCTGTTAGGCTTTCATTTCCATCCTCTGATATTTGACTGTGGCATTTCCCATGAATCAAAGATGGGGTTGAAGTTTTCTCCCTGTTTGTAGCAAACTTTTGTGTTCCAGTTCACAATATCACTGTAACCTCAAAAACACTTCATCCAACGGTGCTAATAACGCAGATAGTCACAATGAGCCTCACCTCTGATTCTGAACATCCAATTAAGTGTTAGCTCGCTCGCATTCCTCTGGTTGCAGCTGTCAGTTTGGCCTTGGCCTCGTGGTTTGCATCACTGACTCCGACTCCTCTTGTCTTGAAAGGAAATCCGTCCCAGTCCACTTCACTGCACTACATGAACCCATACCAGATGAATGCCTATGCCATGGCCCTGAAGGCCGTGGGAGAGATCATCCAAGACTACGACAGTGATAAGATGTTCCCTGCGCTGGGATTCGGTGCTAAGCTGCCCCCTGATGGGAGGGTCTCTCATGAGTTCCCTCTGGTGAGTAAATAATGTCATCCGTCATCAGAATTTTTCATAAAAGTTAATCTGGCTATGTGAAAATGATTTGAGCCCTCCCAGAGGAGTTTATCTTTGAGTATGTGTACTCGTCGTCATCTTTTTAAGCCCTCTCCCCCATGTATGGATAAGCATGTTTTCATATGCAATATGGATGTGTGCATTTTGAAATGAATGCTGCTACACCTCTGACATGCATAATTCAGAATGAATTTCATTTACCTTTTATAGTGCAAATTAGGTTCTGTAAGGCTGAAGGATTCTTAAATCAATTTGGCTTCTCTCAGCCAGCTAATGTGCTCTGGCTGCTGCATAGTACGGCCTAATGAGGAGTCTGTCTACAGGGTAACGTCTGCATCACTCCATGTTTCCATTAAAATTTGCAAATTAAGATTCATCTCACCATATAATTGAAGCCTCATTCTTTTCATGCTCTAGTCTTGTAAGTGATTTGAAAAGTAAAGTTACAGTCTTGACTGAAATATTTGTTTGGTTAAAAATGTGCCTTGCAGCTAAGGAAGGTAAGCTTTGAAGCTGAAGTTTGACAAGCACATCTCCGAAAGCAAAGAGTCTTTTCAGAATATCGTTCACCCTTTTAAAGAGCAACTCCACACTCCGTCTTTTATGGTGCTAAACATCTATGGTGTAAGCCTGATGAACCTGCGATCACAGCTGGTTGTGCTCAGGTGTGGTCTGCTGTTATTGAGAACTGCACTGGATGTGGAACGAGCATGTATTTAATACTAGTTATGTATCTTTTTCATCTCTGTTCATCCAGGAAAGTGTGTTCAGCCAAACTTCAGAGCTGTCTCATTTATGTCCTGTTTGTTGTCTAACACATATAGATACAGAAAATAGATGCTGGATGGATTTTTGACACGCTTTTGGCTAACTAACATTTCAGCTAACAAGATACAACCCAGGGGTAGCTGCTCCCCTTTGCTTCACGGCTGCACTTTTACTGACTGTACACTTTTGTGCGTGTGCATTCCTTTCATCTGGCAGTCATCTTTTTACAAGTCTGCTCGATGCATGATGGTATTTTTCTTCTAGTCAGTGAGCATCAATTGTACACTACTTTTTTTTAGATGCATTGTGGGATCATTTGAGGATAAAATAGTTCTCACTAGACATTGAGAAAACTTTTCTTATGCCAGGTCTTATTGTATTCCAATATTATATTAATATACTGTAATTTAAAATTCTGTGTGTATATTGTTTCTGTACAATTCATGTTTTTCTCAGAATGGCAACATCGAGAACCCATACTGCAATGGCATGGAGGGGATCCTGGAAGCTTACCATCAAAGCCTTAAGACGGTTCAACTGTATGGACCCACCAACTTCGCTCCTGTTGTTAATCATGTGGCAAGGTACAAGCACAAACACCTGTCCCGGTGAACAGCTGTCCTTTGTGTGAAAGTCAGTCTGTAAATAAACTTCAGCTGGAGACACGCCGTCAGAGTTGTTAAGACAATGAGTGATGGTTTCTCTTTGAGTTAAGCAAAAATAAGAGGAGGGGCACCTGGTAGAGCATGCCCAGTGTCCAGGGATTAATTCCCATCCTTTGCTGCACGTCAGCTCCCATCTCTCTCTTCCTATCTTCCTGTCACTATCTAAAATAAAGGTTAAAGCCAAAAACCGAAAAAAGAATACTAATGGAGGCAGAATAAACATTCAGCTTCCAGGCTGAGATGAACAGAAATGGTAACTAGGTGTATGCAGTGCAGCTTTTTTAAACCTCTGGTGAGGTGAGAGTTTTAAGGTAAGGTGATGAGGACTGGCAGGAGATTCCTCATGCAGCCTCTCAGCCATTTGCTGATGAGCCACATGAATTTTACTGTGAATGTGGCATCACATACTTTAATTCAACATTACAATTCATTCACACATCCTGTCATTGAAAACAGGTGTAAAATAATAATAAGCACTGGTGTATGCTGTTTCAGCCCCGACCTTTAATACTGGACTCTCAGACTCAAGCTGGGACTGAGTTCTCAGAAATAATGACTGGCTTGGACTTGAATATTATTAATTCACTACACAGAAGGAATCAAGATGCAGGCTCAGAGACAGTAGCAGAAGTTCAAAAAAGTTTACTAGACAAGTACACGGTGGTACAATCGATGTCTAGGCCAAAGTACAAAATCGTCTGGCAAGAACTGTGGTCAAAAAACAGGCACAAGGTCAATAATCAGGTCAATCCAAACTAGAAATGCAAGACAAAAAACACTCGAACACTGTACAGTACAAGACAAACTGTCGACAAACAAAGAGAGGAACAAGTGGAGACACTATCAGGCATGGGTGAAACACACTGAGGGAGGCAGGTAATCAGGGAGTAGGGATGACACACAGGGGACAAGACAGGTGAGACATAACTGAAAACATGATGTATCAAGACATGACAGACACTTGGTTTGTGTGCTGTGGACCCGAACTTTAATTTTAGATGAGACTGTCAGGATTTTCCTCCATTTCTTGTTCGTTAACTTTATGGTAACACTGAAGTTTAACCCCCTAGCTGAGCATTCATAAGCATTACATAAACATTTAATCAATGGTTGACTACTCTAATGTACTTAAAAGCTGATATGAGGACATCTTTACAGAACTGAGTGCATATTTATCAACGTTCAATCATTCAAGTTATTTTTATCAACAATTTTCACCTCTGTCTGGAAGATATTAATTCCCTTTTTATACACTAATCTCCACTCATGGGTGTCCACACGTGGACTTATTGTATAGTCTTTGATGAATAAACTGCACTTATATTAGCCTAATTGGAGATGTTACACACCATGAAAACGTGTCTTACAACACAGGTCTCCAATTAAGCATTTATAATGTAATTTTGAAGGTTCTGTTCCTGTTAATTGGGTTCATTTGACTGATGCTACAACAGCTAGAACAAAAAAAAATATCCCTCCACAAAAAAGAAGAGCAAATACCTCTACCCACAGACCCAGGAATAAGAAAAGAGTCCCCTGTAGACCTCTTTGTGCAATTTCAAGGAATGAAAACGATGAAATAAAATACTAAAAGGATTTTATGCCTAATAAAAAATGTCATATTATGGCTTTGAATCGTCTGGGTCCAAAGCAATCAGAGACTTTATGCATTTAGAAAACTATACTCTCTACTATGAACGGCCCCTCATCCTCTACAGTGTCTCCTTTCCCACAGGGTGCAGTATCACTAAGAGTGCAGTAAAACTCAAATGGTGAAATTTATTCACAAAGATGATGCAGACCATTAGAAGTGAGATCATCCAGTAAACCGCTGATGAAAATAATAAAATGACTCTTTACATGGCCGGAAACAGATCTTAACATCAGATGTGGGGCAGAACATTTTTACTGTCGTCTTTGCATGCAGCACACGCAGAGATCTGATTCATTAATGAGAGCAGACGATGTTCTTGAATGGATAAAAGCTGTTGATGTGGAATACATACTGGGTACCAGATGTACAGTATGATGTTAAATTGTTAATATGTTAAATTGCCTGCACCTTTCTAATCTTCTGACTACTCAAGGTGCCTTTACACTTCATATCTTCATACATCGATGGCGCTGGCTTCCATGCAAACTGCTCATCAATTTGGGAGCTAATCACATTCACACACGGGAGTGAACCGCCGATCTTCTGATTATTGGACAACCTGCTCTCCCTCCTGAGCCTCGTGTGTTGAGGTTGTATTCTCATCTGTGGAGGAATCTAAAAAATCTAGACTAGACAACATCGTGTTTGGTTCTACAGTTATTACTCTGTTCCCTTGAATGTTTTAGTGTGGTCCACATTGTTGTTTGACAGGCGAGGAAGACAAATGTTTCTTTAATATCCAACACATCCGTCATTGCTTTTGCCTTTGTCACTAAATGGGTCCGTGTTCTGATGAAAATGTCAATGGCTCCCAGTCAGATTTGACAAACTGAAAGTGAAAGTAAGGCGCTGACCTCTGACCTGTCCACGCCTCTCTCAATGATCCGCCACGTTTTCCCCCTTTTGCTCATCGAGTCTGGTCAGTCGAGTGCTCGGCAATCAATAATGTTCTGAAAGAATAAGACTGCAGCACTTGCATAAACAGTTTAATAAATTATTCATAGCCAGCAGCCAGCGATGGGCGATTGAAACTAGGCCACATTCACTGTGGTGTCTCTGATGGGTTTCGTAATAGTGTCTGGATAGACCTCTGAGACGTGAAGGGCTATACAACATATTTTACTTCTTTACATGTCTATATTAAGCTTTTGTGTCACACGCTGAGCGGACGGGGAGTTTGTTTCTGAATATCATGTTTTTTTAATATTTTTTTTTATATCTCTGACACAGTGGTCGCTGCTCTGCTGCTCTTAGATTTTTCTGTGAATCCAGGAACATGTAGTCAACTTTGGTTTACTTCAACACGGTCTGTGCGTCCTAAATCACTCTGTGCTGGTGATTTTTCTGTTGCAGGTATGCGGCAGCAGTGCAGGATGGATCTCAGTACTTTGTCCTGCTCATCATCACTGACGGCGTCATATCAGACATGGCTCAGACCAAAGAAGCCATAGTGAATGTGAGTGCTGATCTAACCCTACCTGCAGAAAGTTCACCTCTCTCTCTCTCTCTTCCTTCCCTTCTGCTCTGCAGGGCAACAGCATTGCAGGTGCTTTTAGCTTACTGTGGCACTTCTCTCAGGCTTTCTGTTACTTTGAGGGGTTTATAAGCCAGTGGCACTAGATTCGAGGATTTATGGGATATTTTCTGCTCCACTTGTCTCATCCCCTGTGCTTGCGCGCTCTGTTTGTCCAATATTTTCCTTTTTATCGAGACCCTCAGGAGGCGGAGGGGGTCAGCTGAGATTCAATCTCAAGTCAACAGGTTTACTCTATTAGAGGCCAGTTTCTTATTCAGCCCACCACCTGAGGCTGAATTTTGATTTCGTCAAAATTTCGTATCGTTGTGTTTCTTTTCTGTGTATACTACATATTTCTGTGTCATTTAGAGTTGGAATAAAGCACTCATCTCGCCGTCATCACCCAGGTAGACCTCACAGCGACACGGTGCTCTGACCCCCAGCAGACTGGGTTTAAAGGGAATTTGCGACTGTTAATCAAACCATTCGAACAGCCACACCTTCCTTTTAAGATCTTGTCTGCTGCTCTGCACTGCCAAATCTGCCGTGTCCTGCTTCCACCTCTCGCCTCTCAATTCGGACCTGGCTACTCTTTCATCTGCCCACAGAGCAAAGGACTGGATGACCTGCTTCACTCGGCATATAGCCTTCACCCTGAGATGAATCATAACGTTAAGAGTTATGTGCAATGCTCTGTACTTTTGCTGCTTGCTTGTTTGTGCTCTCTGATGCCGTGGTGTATTTTCAAAGATATCTTAAAGATGCACCTAGCAGGTATCTTAGTTCCTAGTTCCCCAAACAAAGCTTGGCCTTCAGTGACTAATATGTCCACACATCCAACAGGACAGCTGGGACCATCATGTTTTCCTTTAACTCCAAATTTAATTTCAGGATCTTAAATTATAAAAGAGGGTCTCTCTCTGACCTGGTCAGCCAGAATATAAATTGATTTGTGCCCACGTATTAAATTATGTCTTCAGTTGTCAGCTTGTTGTCTGGATAGGAGGCTGGCTCAACCAGTAACTTTGTAAAGTCCATGAATATTTTAAAGTTTAGAGACAATTAAAAAGCAGCGTGTGGCATAGTTCATCTGAATCAAAAGTTTCACCTGTTCTGCAAACTTTGGACACCTACTGACTATAATCTGCCACGAGAGGAGACACCTCGCCAATGAGTGTACTTTTTGTCACGTTTTATTTCTTCAATCAAAGTCCTGATGAAGCCAGCAGGTTTAGATGTATACAGTATTATTGAAATGAACTCAATAACTCTTAACTCTACATAGTCTTAAAGCTTGTTTTTTTCCTCATCATTGATCTCATTAAGACCTCTTGCTGTCCAACCAAACTTTATTTAAACCCATGAATCCAAGTTTATAAAGATAGCCAGATATACCAGATATGGTCAGGCCTGATTTTGGGGAAGTGTGTATTGAATCATGCATGAGCCTTTTTCTTTTTAAATTGAAATCACTTCTAACTAAACCCCCGCCTGAGTCATATTACATATTTCAAACGCTAAAGACGCTCTAACTTCTATGGAATCAGATCAGACATATCTGAGTCCATAAACCTCTGCTTGATTGAGGAAATGTTGATTCAATACATGCACTAAAGAAGCTGGACGCTAAGGTGTTAGCATTTGCACTGGAAATATCTATCTACCAGAGACACAGAAACTATTTTATTGTGGATCCTCTCACCTCTTGGTTAGTGTAGCTAACAGTGTTGGTATTTTTTTTAAATCAATTAAATGTTTCTTATGACAGCAGGTATCTGCTATCAGTGTCTGTATGTTTATTATGGTTCTGTGCAGTGAGAGGTATGTGTGTTTGCTCAGAGAGACTGATGGAGTGAGATCCCCTGAGTGACTTTACAGTACAGGCAAAGTAACAAACGGTGTACCCTGAATTATTCAGCTCTGGATACAGAATCTGATCTGGCATTTATAGGTATGTGCTTGTGGGGTCCTGTGTTACCGGGAATGGGCAAACAGAAAGCATGTATTTTGTGTGAGAGCAAGAGGTCATGAGGAATGAGCCTGGTGGAAAGGAAGATACAATGGGAAAAAAAGATAGTAGGAGAATAATGATCGAGAACATGGGGAGGGTGTTCCTCCTCTTTCTATTTACTCCTATCTGTGACAGGCCTCTCCCCTTGGGAGGTTTTTGCAGGAGAGCTGACCTACTTTTACCCTGTAAATGCATTCCTACCAAAAGCATATATCATTCATTCATGCCAGAGCTTTCACATTCTCCACATCAAGACTGTGGTTTAGACTCACGCAGTCGAGGAACCTGCACTACTTAAGCTGTTTGGGAGATAAGCATTATTAAATCTTGATTATGTAGGTTTAGTTTTTGTGTACATTGGAGTTCAATAGGCAGCTCATGTGACTTCAGAACATTTCTGTATGAAACCATCAATAATAAATAATGTAAATAAGGAGACTGAGTGATGTAAGTGTGTAGGATTAAGTAATTATGTTTAATTTATGAAGTGTTTGACTTCACGTTGTCTCTACTGTTTTTTATTCTGCTCTTATTTGCAGCCCAGAACATTGTGTAACTTATAAAATGTTGAGTAGTTGAATAATGCATTTTATATTTTTTGTCAGTCCTTGGGCAAACTATGCAATGTAATATGATGTGAAACAAGAAACCGACATGATGATATGTAGCATTTATGTTTATCTTGTTTTCTGCTGTCCATTGTTGTTTCTTTCTCTTGCGTCTCTGGGGATCTGTGCTTGCAGATTAATGCTTATTTAGCAGAATGAAAAGTGTATTGTGAGATAAATACAAATAACTTCAAATGTAACTACCTCACGCGGTGATAAAATCTCCGATGCGCGTTCTTCCCAGCATCTAGGTGACAACTGACTGTTTGTTCTTCTTGTTCCTGACAGGCAGCTAAACTCCCCATGTCTATCATCATTGTTGGAGTTGGCCAGGCTGAGTTTGATGGTGAGAACAGTAACTAAAGTTCATCAAGAAACCAAACCAAAACAAACAAACAAACAAAAAAAAAACAGTGGAAAGAAGTTTGTGGTCTGTTTACATCAGGGATGATTTGTTTTATTCATATTTATTCGGGCCTTCCCTCAAGCACAGCAAAGATTGTATATCTTAATAATTCACCGTATGGAAATATTTTTCACGAAGCATCTTTTCTCTGTAGCCATGGTCGAGCTGGATGGTGATGACATCAGAATTTCCTCGCGGGGGAAATTGGCAGAGAGAGACATTGTACAGGTGAGATGTTTTCTAATGTTTGTCTGACTCTTGGCTTGTCTTTGGAAGGACACGGCTCATTTTTTCCAAAGTCACAGAGAAAAGTATAATTTCAGCCCCATTAGAGGCCATGTTTATAGATTACACAGGAAGATATCACAACATCCACAGGACAGATTGTTTTGAAGTGTGGTCTTTATAGTTCAGGTTCAGCATGAATCACTCTTAATGTTGTTCCTTTCATCTTGTGCTGCTATCAGGCCAGAATCTTGACTTGTCCACCATGAAATTTACTGCGCACATTTATGCTCCACAGAGGATGAACCAATCGCATTTTGGCATTTTTCACACCCCGCACTCAAACCATAACATCAGCTTTACCATACCGGATAGATGGCTTGCAATAAAATTCACTGTGGATGTTCGTCATCCACAGAGGAATGCTACTTGGAGCCCCCTGACATGAATTTTCATCATCTAATTGGCAAGTGCAAAATTAAAGACATTTGACCTCCGTTCTGGTAAAGCTCTAAAGCATTGAAAGGGTCATGATATAGCTAACCTATACATGTATCCATATAGTACATGCTCGCCTCAAAAACTATATATCAAGTTTATGGGGGTTACAAAGGTGCCACAGGATGATCTCAAGTACTGTGATCGGTCTGCTTGGGCTGCTTTTGTTTTCTCCTGCTGGTAGAGTTTGTTGTGAGTGAAGATGAAATTAAAGCCTCGGATATCTGCTGCATTTCAAGAACTAATGTCTAAAAAAGCCATTTCCACTGCAAATTTTGCTAACTGCGATGCCCACTTTCCATCAGCGAAAACACAGTAATGAGTAAAAAAAGAACAGGACAAAATAGAAGTTATCTAGACGCGTCCCTTGTTATGAGCCACAGTACCACGACACAGCTACTGTGAGGTACATAAACAAAGAATACGTACATGCTGTGGTGGAGCTATCAACGGGTGATCTGGTGCTCTAAATTAAAACTGTATAGAAAAGCAAAATCATCTGCAAATTGTTTGGTCCAGTGCTTTCACATTGTCGGGTAAAATGGGACATTTCCTGCTAGACTTGTTGCATATATGATATGTTCTTTTCATCAAGAGATTTCTTTCCCATGTCACAACAGTTTGTCCCATTTAGAGACTACATGGACCGCACAGGCAACCACGTGCTGAGCATGGCGCGGCTGGCTAAAGACGTACTGGCTGAGATCCCCGACCAGCTGATCTCTTACATGAAGAGCCGAGGCATTAAGCCTAACCTCGTCCCACCGGCTTACTCGACCGGCGACCACCTCCAGACCAACCCCGTCTGAGCCCCATACACGCCTCCACGTTGGGGTGGGGCAGGTTTGGGATTGATGGGAACCCGTATCCACAGTGGAAATGCTTCAGAAGCCCTTTCGTAAATATAAATCCAGCTAAATGAAAAGATGATGAGACTCCATTTTGTTTTGGAGCAGTAATACTGCGTTGGGGGAAGCTGCTGATGATCAGGGAGGTTTATTCTCTCTGGGTGTTTGAGGATGAGAGTGCCGAGAGGAGTCCGGTGTAAAAGGGAGGTTTTAGTTGTTTGCTGTCAACCTGTCAAAGTGGTGATGTAATGGATAGCAAGTAAACCTGTAGAGAGAGCCTGTTTGAAGGCATAAATATATTAGAATGTGACAGTCTGTATCATGTTTGTGATACCTTTTGGAATCGATGTGTGTTAAACTAGGAAATCATGTGTATACTAATTTATTTATTTATTTATTGGAGAAATAATTTATTCCTTTGAGGGGGTTTTAAGGGTGGGGATTAAAGTCATATTTCCCCTGTAGTTTTCCATCTTATATTTTGTGACCAGTGTAATAAAAAAAATCCCCATTTCTACTTTGATAAGGACTGTAATATAAAAGCATGTGATAAAAACCTATTAAGCAGTTTATGAATCATTTTCACTGATGAATAATTTTTGATTGCAAGCTGTTAAATACATGTAGAGGACCTGCAGTGAGCTGTCGCCATACTGATTATCCAGCACCATGTCTTATATGTATTTTTAATATTTATATTAACAGAATGCACTAATTACTCTTCAAATAAAAAGCACAAAGGTTAGAATGTTAATAAGCTAAAAAAAGAAACATTATTTTGAAAGAACCAACAGCTACCACAATGAAAATAATGGAAAGGATCCGACATTATTAACATCGTCTTCCACTGTCATTTTAAACACGATGACAGCAGGAAGAATGTTTATAAGGAAATGACTGTACTGATATATTAAAATGGACTTATATTTATCATAAAAACAGGATGTTTACAGAAAAATAGGTGAATAATTCAGAGCACATGCTTGCTTTCCCTGTTAGTATGCAGAGAGGTAAATCCTGCTGTCCTGCTTAAGTCATGCTGCCACATTTCATTTGTCATCTCGCAGCTTGTGTTTCTTTCCATTATATTTGTTGTGGTTACAGTTTATTGTCTGGGATTTCGCTTGGTACTTTTAGAGGACCCCACCAACCCCATTTTTTAAAGACTGGTGTCAGCTAACAGTCACTTTCTCCCCCCCTAAAATTGATTTATTTCCCCAAAATGAACAATCACAAATCAGCCACAAGAGTATGAGATATTTGAGCGATGAATGTTTTTTTTTTAAATGATCTAAAGAAAAAACTGATTGCACAAAACAAAAACAGTCACAGTCACAAGTCCTTCTTTTCTGATTCACTCAGTGTGTACGTGTTTCACTTCCTGTGTTTTAGTCTTATTGTGTTCCCAAAAAACATTTTTACACTAATGCACAGCAGCCCATTTTATAACAAAACATTGGGACATCATTTTAGTACCTAAATACAATTTCACAATTTGTTTTACAATTCAGTTCAAGCCGGTTGTTGATATATTCACATTTTCCAGATTTTCTTTCAGTGACTGTGTAAACATTTTCTTACAGCCATTGTGGCCTGCTTGTGTACAACCTAATTTCTCTATTTATAACGGCCATCGTTTTCATTAGTATCTCTCAGTCACTCAATATCTCGATCCAAATGTGCCTATTATATGGAAACATATCCAAATTCAGTTACCCAGGTGTTATTCTGCCAGCAGCAGCAGCAGCAGCAGGTCACATGTTTAAGATGTACACACAGAAAATGTTAGTGATGATAAAACTGTTACAAGATTAGGACACGCTGTCTCAACCAGTGCTCTGTACTTTTTTATACTTAAAGCTCTTCACTGATGATCTTTGAAATAATGAAAGTTAACAGTGTCACTGAGCCTTGTTGTACAATATTCAAAGTCAAGACTTGTTTACACCTCAACTGTGGCTACTTACATCGCCTCAAGGAAAACGTAAACATTCATGGGTTTCGTTAAAAAAGTCAGTTCATCTTTGATCTTTGCCGCGTCTGCGCATCATGCAGTTCATTTTGTACTCACAGAGTTTCACCGAATGGCACTGGAGAACTAACGTTTACAAAGATTTGTCATGTTCTCTGAGATTGTGAAGCTCTGATTTCTCGCCGTTTCGTTTTTTTTGTGTGTGTGTGTTTAGAGCAAGTGTGTTCACGTGACTCATGTTGCTTTGCGATCTTAATGCTGTTTGACTCCCATTGCTTTAGTGCTCTCAGAGAGAAGATAGAGTCTGATGATACTTCAGAAACTCAGTCCAGAGGCGGTGAACTCCTTCTGTCACAGGCCCAGATCCATCTTTATACTTTTCTTTTCTTTTTTTTTTTTTAAATCTTTCATTAGTGGTGACATTTCTCCCTCAGAAGACAAAGCAGAGTTTAATCTGCTGCCAAATTCACTTGTTCATCAGAAATTAAATGAGGCCATTAAGTTTAGTTACGTAACCCGCATAAATACCTGAATACCTCTACAGAAAGCCATTCAAGCCAAAAGGAAATCATTATTATACATTCAGTATATTTGTTATTAAATATATTTAAAGAGTATTTTAAATTAATAGCTTAAATAGCTGAAATATTAACTTTACTTTAAATTCTACTTTTCAAAGGGATTTATGGTTTTCACGTCTTCTTTTTAAAAGGTAGTCATTACTCGTAGGTGGAGGAAGTGTGTCACGTTCAAGTCAGGATCAGCATGCAGCTCATTTACTGTGAGTGTGATTGCAAATGTCTGTGAACAGAAATTAAATTAAACGTGTGAAGCTGGGGCCATATGTTGTGTGCACTTTTCAGGCATATTTTGTGTAATTAATCAAAATTAGTTGAAGTAGGATTAAACGGCTTCTTTGGCTGCTCTGCTAAAACTATAATAAGTTATAGTCTTTTTTTTGTTGTTTTTTATCCTGAGGCATATTTCTTCCACAGGGAAATAAAAAAAAAATACTAATCAATAAATAAGAAATGAGCACAGTATTGACACTTATGCAATTGTGAGACATTAGATTATTATCATTAAATATATTTTGCAGTCTAAAAGATGCCTTTCCAACACTTCAGTTATGTATTTTCTCTCGGTGGGAATAGCTTTGATTATTTATCCCTTCATTTGGAATTTTCTTTGAGGCTGAATTCTAATTATGTACATAAGCCCCATATAAAGAGTACACAGTGCCAAAACGTGTTCAGTTGTTGAACTTGGCCTCTTTAGACAACGTGCATGTTTGTGCCAAAACGGCAGGAAGTTTCATTTCACCTGATTAGTGCGTCTGCCTCTGTGCTTCATTTGTTACTTACGGACGTTATTCAGAGATAACAGCCACTTCTAGCATGTGGGTTTCTTTCCATTCTGTTCCTATGAGACACATACTGTATGGGTTCTTCTCGCCACTACTCCTGTTTTTATCCCAGGTTGTTTACATACCTCTCTTGGTCTCTGACTTGCATGCTGAATAATTTCCAAACCAGGTGTTGGACATGATATTGTCGTCATACTGTGGTTTGTGAAATGCTTTGTAATGGATTGCCTTAACTGAAGATTAATAAAATATTGACAACTTTGGCAGAATTGAAAAGATTGTTTTTTGTGTGTGAGTGTTTCATCACTGATAAAGCAACTGACTTCAAAAGAGAAATCCACTGATAAAATGTCGAATCAGCAGAACCAGGGACTCTTCTTTCTTGTTAGAACATTATGCCTACATTACCCACAGTGCAGTCTGATTCAGTTGGGCAAGTAGTGGCAAATGTAGCCTCCAAACACTAGCTTCAAAAAGAGAGGAGCAGGCCACAGAGTTCTTTCCAACTTCACATGCCGAGATTCATTTTATTTTCAAACTTCGGCACCATCCGAAGTTGACTCAAGTGACATCATTTGAGGGGTCACTGTCACAAAGTCTGTTTTAATTAAAGCTTTTTTCCCATGAATTCTTAACTTTCGGATGAATTTAGATTGCCATTAATGAGTCATGAGCCGCAGAATACTGTGTATTTGATGTAGATCTGTATACTGTTTTCCATCACCCTCTTGGCTCCACAGTGCTACAGTTATTAAATGATGAAGAAACTCTTTTGTGACTCTTCGTATTCTTCTCATTTATTCCGAGGAGTCAGTTTTGCCTGTGTGTGTTTGTTTAAAGTGAACTGAATAATTCATTAACTTGGAGTTGAACCAGCCATCTTGGAGAAACACAAAGTAAAAAATATGTTGTATATTTTTGTTTGATTCTTTCTGCAATAAAACTAGTTTTAAGTTGGATATGCAACAGACATTCACTGCAGGTCACCTCGCCTCCCGTTTCAGGCTAAATTGCTGGAGGTCGATTTAGGGACCATCAATAAATGTTTTGTTTTCTTATACCTGCATAATGCCATGCCCATATTTAAAAACATTTCTAAGAGAAAAATTATACTAAAATGGTCTCATGTAGCATGTCTATTTTGATTTCAAATGTGTGATTTGTTTATTTAAGATAAATATTCTGATAGAAAATAATGGCATTTTTTTCAATAGCTTCCATGTAATGAGACACGCTTACCCCAAATCAATACCAAATAGTATTACTGCACTGAACAAAAGGACATACATATGTCTTCATATTGGATTTTAGTGTTTCTATTTTGTAGAAATATGTTTTGTGAAAAAATATTGATTATTATTTCCTCCGATAGCTTAATGTGACTCCAAATCAATACCAAAAAGGACTACAGCGGACACGTCAGATGCAACGCTACAACAAATGCAGTTCTGAACTAAGAAAGTAAGTGAAGCTAATTTTCACTAAGTCACCACGATGTTATATAAAAAAACACATTAGTGTTGTATAATTTAAATAATCATTTATTGATTGTCCCTAAGTCAACAGCCAACAGTTATGTATGAAGGCTGGGAGGTGAGCTAACCATCCTCCTGGTGCTGGCACCCAGAGTGAAAAGGCTCTGCTGGGTTCGAATTTAATGTCTGTCGAAACTGCTTCACTTTTTTTTCTCTATGTGAGAATATATGGGACACAAAACAGAAAAAAAAGAAACTTTGGTAAAAATCCAACTTAACCCTAACTGTCTCAACTACATTTCCTTGTTTTTGTTTGTTTGTATTGATGAATCCACCTGTCAGTGTGAGGTCATACATTAGAAGAGCTACTGTCACAAGATTTTTTATTTCTTTGCTTTTTTTAAAAAACATGGTTCAAATGGTACAAATGGATGGTTCATTTGTACCTACACATCTATCCCACCGAGAGAGACTGGTGTCCAATCAGCGACGAGCGTCCTCGCGCAGAATGCGTTCCACATCAAAATGTGATTTTTTTTCTCCCCCCTTTAATGAGATGCACTGCTGACGAATCAAGATGTCCCCCTGGAGAGAGGGAGACAGCAGCTGGAGCCATAAATTACAAGCCTAAGATAGAGCCAACACCTCCCTTGCCCACCCACTTACTGCTTGAACAATAACCACCAACTGGCAGCCAGGAACAAAATCAACAGCTAATGACATAGAATTATACCCTTCTTATAACATTTCACATGTATAATAATGCAAAAATCATTCACAAAAGAGTTCTGCTCAGAACTAATTACACCAATTACTCTGCAGCTCTGGCAGACAACATATTATGAGCCAAAATAGATGTTGAAAAACAGTTTCACGGAAAAGACACTTAAAGGAATAGTTCGGCATTTTGGGAAATGTGTATCACATTTATTTTCAGAGTTACACGAGAAAACAGATACGTATCATACCTCATATCAGTAATCATGAGGCTACAGGGTTAGCCTATGGTTAGCATAAAAATAGGGGGAAACAGCTTCTCCAAGGATAACCTACAAGAAATAATTTAAATCAGTTTCTGCATGCAGCTAACAACATTCAAAGGTATAGTATTTAACATTTCTGCATTCAAATGTCTAAAAACAATCAAACCTGTTAACTGAATTGTGTACTTACATCATCCCAAAGGTTTCCAGCAATGTTCAAACCCAGAGAAATCTGTACTCATATCTAAGTTGATATTTCATTCGGTTGCCTGTCAATAGCATCATATGCCTCTTTATCCTCTCTGTAGTTCTACCATCCGAGAAACGTCAGAGAGTGAGTAAGGAAGTTGTTGAAGGTGACTGCTTCGCCAGAACGTTGGTTGTGTAACAATGAAGACAACTCCCACAAGTGACGACGTCACGAAACGACGTCTGTTGTTATTGTTTTGATGAGAGACAGCTAGCGGCAGAAATTACATGCTGTGTGTGTTTAATGTGTTTAATAAGGTCACACTGTGTGTTTAATGTTTAATGATGTTTAATAAGGTCTGCAGTCATTTCGGTCAACAGCCACCAAAAGCTCCTCTGAACTCCGGAGCGTCTGTTTTTAATCGGTTCAACAAGGCGAAGAGGAAGGTGTGCAGAAGCTATTCCCACTCTAATCAGAGTTAAGGGTGGACTGCAGCTTTTAACTACTGACCTGGAAACCAACCAGAACCAGATCTCTTCCTGGTATGTCACAGCACTGCCAGCGCTGTCCAATTAAACCAGCCTCCAGCCTCTCCGGCAGCAAGGAAGGCTGTTTCATACCCGATGACACGCGAACAGCATTCCCAAATTTGTGGAGCTCAGGTCAGTTGAAAACATATAGCTATATCTTTTCAGGTTTGAAGTTAGCACTCCTCACAGCTGCCACGGACTGTATGCTATACCTCCCGTTTGTAACCTTCCTGCTGCTGTTCAAAATGAACTCCGCTCACCTCGGGGCGACGACATGGGTCTCGCTCAGCAGCACAAATGCACTCACCACCACGTTCCACTAGCCGCCCTTGTATTGGCTATAAATCATCATTAGAGTACCGATAAAGAATGATATTAGAGGAATGAGTGAGTTTACAGTGCACTGTAATGGAGCCAGAGTGGTGCAGTAGGTGGTTTCCCATTACCGGCCATATGAGATAATGTGTTGGAGATTTGTCAGCTGGGATAGCCACTCACATAGAAAATAACTGTGATGAATCATCTTAATTATCATGTCACATTCACTGAAAAGAAATACCAACATGTCATATTTCGTTCACCTGTACATTTTACCTTTAAACTAAAGCACACAGTGGAGATCTTTAGTTTGGAATAAGTATAGACCATCTTCTGTCTGAAAATGATGAAAATTGAACTTTGAAGAGTAACAAAGCGCTGGTTATCTGACCACACACACATTTTTAAAAAAATCAACGGATAAACAATAGAGAATAGCTGAATACCTCCAGTATGTGAGTGCTCACTTCTCAGGGGGGAGTCTGATGTGCTGAATATCATTATACTCTGGCAGAGTGAGCCTTACTGTTTGCTGCATGCTGGAACAGCCTGTTCCCCATAAAAATGCATTCCCATTATGGACAAAAACAACACTGAGATTGAAAATGTCAGGTATACTTATGAGATTTTATGTGATTCTACATGCGACCACGCAGGAGGATGCAAATACCGATGAACTAAATGCCAATACAGCTGAAATTGCCTGTGAACCACTGCCTGAAATATATTTGAATATATTTAATCAATTACGCATTGATAATTGTTTAGGGTTTAATGATAAATGAGGCTGTTTTATGGCGTTACCTTCCCCTTGTTGGGCAATGTTTTTAATGGATTAAAAGACAATGTATTTTGTCTTTTAATCTGACAGACTTGTTACCAAATTACCCATGGACTGAACATATGACTTTCTAAACTGTAAACAGTCTACATAAATCTCACGAGGGACGATAAAATGAAAGTATAAGGAAAGAAAAAAAAGAGGAATGACCCTCCCTGTTCTCCCAAAAAGTCAAAAATGTAATTTACAATACCCCCTTCCCCTCTGGTAATTTTCCTACGGTCCGTTAGAAATGTAAGACATCAACGCTGACTCAATCTCACGCAAATCAAATGGCTGTGACATCTCCGAGTGCAGATGCTGCCAGGAGCCATAAACCATTTCAGCGGTGAGCACCATTCCCTGGTTGATGCGTGCCATTTAGCAGCAAACTGAAAAGCGCACACAATGCCCGGCTCTACCAGCCCTGTCATGCAGAAAAAGGCTTGGGAGATTTCAAATAATTGAGAGTAGGTGCTATATTGTGCTCAGATAATACTTCATATGCTGCCAACTGCTCTATCGCCTGCTCTCTCTGCATGTATTTACCATACACCTTAGATGACCTCTTCAATGTCTTGGAGCCAGGGCAGTAATCTCTGTGGCTTGGAATGGAAGGAGGAGAGGATGCGATGAGAATATACGGGAGGAAGGAGGAAGCGGGGACTTTAAAGATGAGAGAGAGGGGCATCGAGAGAGAAATAAAAGCTGGCAGGAGAGAGGACAGAGGGTGGGAGGCTGGAACGAGGACTAAAGGAGATTAGAGAGAGCACAGAGCAGGGAGGAGAGACAGCAGGAGAGAGCATGAGGAGTACAGTAGGGGAGAGGAGGGGAAGACGGAGCCCCCCATAGGGAAGCACTGTCTTGTGAGTCATCCACAAGCAGCTGGATGCGGGCCCAAGTAAGCCAGAGACTCCCTCCTATGGTCTTACGGGATATTAACAAAGAGAGAGTGATGAATGACTGCTCCTTGGAAGACAGGAAAACAGAGGGGAAAAAAATGGATCCGTGTGAATATAAGTCTGCATGATTGAGTCTCTTTTGATGTGAAAGAACGAATGATGAATGAGTTATCCCGTAGACTACAGTGCTGTCGCTCAAAAGCTTGATACATGCAGAAAATCCTCAGCATTTAACGATGCGGTCTGTTCAGTTAATATGTTGTCAGTACAAGGCTGAGCATTGTGGGAAAACGCCCAGTTTTTAATGATGCTTTGTGGGGAAGAGAACCGCTCAGAAATCATTTGAGTTGTTTGAAAGTCGCAACGCAACAACTACATTTCTCAAAATAATTGCCTTTTTTTGGGGGGGCTGCTTTTACCCCTTCTTGTAAATCCGTCTTTTCTGAAATGTTTTGTGACTGGCTGTGCTCAGTCTCATCCCTCTTACTCCTCGCGATTGTGTATTTGCCCCCTCAGAAGACACACAAACACATTCATTCCCAAACATGTGTGTATATACGCCCGCACGCAGACACAAACACACTGGCAGCGGCAACAGAAATAGCTGTAGACTGTGAGCAAAAAGATAACAGCCACTGCCGCTGTGTGGGTGTGACACGGCTCAGCTTCATCATCCCAACTCCCTGCGACAGTTTGTGAAAGAGGGACTGAGAGATACCACTACAAAGTACAGAAACCAGTGGATCTCTTATTGTCTATCTCTAGACTTGTGCTACTCTTCTGATCACCTACACGGAGCTCAGAGCTGGTGCTCGCCTCCCACACAGCTCTGTCAGAGAGGCGTTGCCTTTGAAGAACCCGCTACAAACTGATACACTCAGCATTTTGAGACATTGAAGTGGAAATGAAATAAAGAATATGATTTTCTCTGGGGCCTGATTTGAAAAGCTGCCCTGTTGCTCAATGGTTTTCCCTCCAGGAAAGTCCTTGTTTCAGCTGTGTCAAGTCAAGTACTCTGCCAAGTTGATGGATTTGATTTAACTTTGCCATCCTTGGCTTCACACCAGTGCAGCCGCTATGTGATTCTTCACTGGGGTGAGGACTCCCCCTGCATCGTGTACGAATGTTTCTCCGAAACCAAACCCTGTGCAAAATGCATTCATTTGCATGTTGGCAATATTTTCTAACCCGCCAAGCAAGATGAGAAAAATGGCCCCAGGTTACAACAATTTTAGATCGATTTTCTATTCAGGGAGGATTCATGGTAATGGAGTTTACCGTGTCCTGTGCATGAAGCTGAAAAGCCACATACGTGTTCAGGTTGTCTATGACTTATGCCCAGTACTCCTTGCAGCTAAGATATGTTAATATTTTTAAGTAAAGGTAGTACCTCATCAAAATACCACATTTCATACATTTACTTAAAGCAACATTATGTAAGATTTAGCAACCTCAGTTTCAGAGAGCAATACCACTATCATAAATATGGACAGCTGTACACGTGTATTTGTTATGACTAAATTACTTATGATCAAACATTAGCGAGTCAGCCACTTTGCTAACGCCAAACATCAGACAAGTGCATCAACACAAGACATAGCAGCCAGCTAATATTACTTACTAGTCCAACAACAGGAAGCCCAGCACAGCACCTGTCTTTCAGACTTTCATTTCCACAAAATTCTCACCAAGAACTAAAAGTCAGTGTGAGATTTAATCATGTCCAACAACCTCTTGCTTGGTCACTCTCTTTTTCTCTTCTTAGCTTCCATTGTTATCTTCTTATGTCTCTTCTTCCAGCTTTTGCCATGCTCTGCCTCTGCTGAACCCAGTAACAGCTCCAGTTTTTCAGCTGCTCATTACTCTTCACAGTGGTCCATCATACCTGTGCCGCCAGTGTAAACACTCCCCCGGTGCTCTCAGCTCTCAGTCAGGGTAGCCAGGCTATCAAATTGAGCTAACATTAGCTAACAGCAGCTAGACTTTACAGCAGTTTACTTTAATGTCCATCAGAAAACATTTTCTCCATAAAATGTGATCCTGTTTCACCAAAATAAGTGAAAAAGTGGTGGTGTGTTTTATACAATTTGTATGTGTTTTATTGTGTTTTATGTAATTTAGGTTCAAGTCTGTGTTTCAATGGGTGATATTAAAGTAAAAGTTGAAGTTAAAGCATCAGTGTTGCCACCAAACACTCTACAAAAGGTGTTGTAGAGAAGTCTGATTGCTAGCAGTAATGGATAAATGGTCAAAATATCGAGCATGTGCTCGAGCATACTGTAAAAAACTTGAGCCAATCTGACTGGGCTGTATGTTAAACAAACAAAATGACTTTTTACGCCGTTCATCCATTGAGACTGACATCACACTCATTGTAACGTCCAGATCGCAAAGAAACTATGATCAAATCACAGAGTCGGGGAGCTTCCTGTATGAGCAGTGAATCTAGGACTCTCTATGATTAAGTGCTTCAACATTCAGAGCAGAAGTTTGGTGTGCTAGCCTGTCATGTACTTTAACTTCTTTCTTTATGGGTCTTAAGGGGAGAAAAATTTTAGACCATAGTAACAGCTGAAGAATGTATTGAGAGCTCTTGCTGGAACAGAGCTATAAATTACACAGCTGGATATGTCACTTCCTCTTTACAACACAAGAGGAAAAGAAAAACAGCCTGAAACAGCCCAACCACAACTGAATTTTGTTGGCAAAGTGCCACGCACCTTGCTCAACTATTCTGTCCGTGGATAAAACTGAAATCTTTCAGGGAAACGATGAGGTAACCAGAGTCTGTGCTAATGAAATCATCATCATTAATTGAATAATTAATTTGAGAGTTAAGTGAATTGCGATACTAGACTTGTTCTATGAGCAGTTTTACTCCTGGTAAAAGGGTTTGGCCTTGCAGGTAGCAACGTTCTCATGATTTCCACTTTGAAGTAATGGCGTGTGTGAGGAATCCATTACTTTAGCCCTAATACCCTGCTGTGATGCTTGTGGGGCTATGTGACACTCCATTTCCTTTCATTTCCTGGCCTCACTGCCAGGCCTTCATATTCTCTTATAGACTAAAAAAAAAGAAGAAGAAAATGCATTTTGCCTCCTAAATTATTATTCTGTTTTGGTCAAAAACACGTTTTCTGTTTTCGCTATACAAGTGCTCTGCCTTTAAATAGCATCTGGGGCTGCAGGCAAAAGAAGCAGACTTATGTAAAATATGCAGGAATCTTGATGCAAATTCAGTCTCAGGCATTATCTTGTCCTGATTACAATTCAAAGATCCTCAGGAGTGCAAAGAGTCCGCCCCCCTCTGCTGTCAAGCAACATTATAACCAAGTATAAACTAAACCACAGCGTCAGCACACAATGCATCCTTGTGCTCCTTTAGTCCTGAGCCTGATTACCTGGAATCCTACAACAAAGTCTGGTCCTCTGTCCGAAGGTGGGACAAGGGAGAGCTCTGGGGAGTGTAACTACTGTAAGTACAGTTACTCAAGTAGTGTACTTAAATACAGTTTTAATGTGTTTGTAATTTATTTGAGTATTTTCTTTTCATGTCACTTTACATATGTTTGGAGTTGGCTGGTGGGGGAACCTTGCTGCTTCACAAATGCAAATCATCACAAATTTATATCATCCTGAATGAGCTTCAGGCTGTTGGTCAGACAGAAGTAATTTGATGAGCCCATAAACTGACAATATGAAAAAGATGATCAGACAATTAAAAGATATATCCATAAATCCGTTAATAAGTAATACTGTTAATAAAATATTTAAAATAAAGATGTAAGAAGCTTTTCTTTTAAGCTCTGAGCAACTTGTAAAAAATAGCAGCATACATAGCTTTTAATTAGTTTTCCTTTACAAAACGACCAGTTGATTTAGTTTTGAACCTTTTTCACTCAAATTTATTTTTATATTTGGTATTTAATCAGTATTTCAGCTCGCAAACTCACTGAAACAAACCTTACTATACAGAGTAAATGATTAAATTTATATGGTCTTAGACTTGAAGCTCTGGGTAATTTACATTTTGTTTTTATTATTATACTTGAATACATCTTCAGTGCAGGACTTTTACTTTTAATGGAGTGCTTTTACTTTCCTGTGCCATTGGTCGTCATCATTATTCATCTGCATACAGTCGCCTGTGAGCCTGTGGCTGATTGTTAATCCCAGATCACTGTCTTCCCACATGCAGGAGCCCGTCATTCATGCTTTACAAGCACAAGAGGAGACTCCTGTTGGCACCTCATGTCAATGTGACAGCCCACTGATGGTGGTTCAGACGTTTCTGAACTTCACACAGAGACAACATTTTATAAGGCACTGTTACAAAGTGCAGCCCAATCGGACGTGCATTTATGCATCAAGATCGAACTGTTGGCTGTTCTTGGGAGATAATGAGGAGGATGACAGTGAGTCTTTGTTAGACCTTAACGAGACTATTAAAGCTGAGAATATACTGTATTCAAATAACTTTTATTGTTGAGTTTTCTTTCTATTTTTCACAATTGGAATGAGGTAACGAACATTGCTCACTGTCCATCAGTGAATGGTGGATGAGGTTCTCGGTTGCTGTTACTCCAAGACCACCAAACTACCTTTTTATGATGGCTGAAATGAGTGACAGCTGGTCCTTCTCTGTAGTCCTGCAGTGCGGCACTCGATCCTCAACAGCGTACTTGTTTAAACATGCAGTTTTTGTACAAATGTAGAAAGACTTCTGAGTTTCTCATTAAGAGCATAGCAGGTTTCTGGTCCAGACTGAGTCAGCCTCATTCTGTATGTACTTTCTGTCATATGATTTTTATTATTGTAATTTTCAATTAAATGTTAATATAAAAAACACTGGTGGCACAAATGGTTTTGTTGAGAGTTGAGTTATTACTGCTCAGCATGCCGTTACCCATTATACACGATTTTTTCCCTCTTCCTCACAGAAATTAGACATGCTGCAGAAACCCAAAACCACAACAGAATGAGAATCCAGAGATAAAGCAAAAGCACCTGCTGATATTTTTAACAAACTACTGCCATCTTAGGGGAGGATTACAGCATTGCAACGGGAAACAGCTGCGAACCATTTGCTGACATAGCTACGCTTTAGACAAGCTCCAAACTGGGCATACAAATATGTTTGTCTCTGCATCATGGGTGTAGGACGCAACCCTTTAACTCACCCTGGATCAATAGGGCAGAACACATTAATGAAAAGGTGGGATGATCCTCAGAAAAGCCAGGAACTCTCAATATGTTTTGCTGTGCTGAGAAGCAAGAATCTAATCAAAGTCATCAACAACTTACTGTTTGTTTCTAGGCTATCATTTGCCTTACAGGCTGCCAAGTGTCACTGGCAAAAGGAAGAAGCCTCCGGGTTACCAAAAGCACCCGTTTCCCCCATCAACAAATGGACACCATAGAGGGTGTCCTGCAATATCCAGGAGACAACAGCTTCAAGGAAGGTCCTGCTGACACTGGAGAAGTGCTGTGGCTCAGGTGTTAGAAGCGGGTTGTCCAGTAATCTGACTGGTTGCCGATTGGATTCCTGGCTGCCCCAGTCCAGTCAAAAAGTATTATTGCTTTGGGTTTTAGAGGTGCTATATCGTTCCTGATTAGCAGGTGGCATACATTGGTTTGTCAATGTGACAAGTGTTGTAGAAGTGCTTTGAACGATCGGTAAACCAGGGCAGTGCTATATTAAGCATTCATTATCACGCTTAAAAAGTGAAATGTCAATCAAACAGGACACCACAGAATATTTGTTTTTAAATAACAGGATAATTTATTGGGGAAACAGTTACATAAACATTAGAGTTACATGTATTACAGTTATCTTTAACAACTGGTCGTGGTGGATGACCATCGACCAATGAGCTTGGATCTGCCCGAGATTTCTGTCTGTTAAAAGGAAGTTTTTCCTCGCCACCGTCACCAAGTGCTAGCTCATGGTGGTGTTGTTGGGTCTGTAAATAACAGGAGTACGGTGTAGACTTGCTCTGTATGTGAGTGTCATGGGATAACTTTTGTTATATGGCACTATATAAATAAAATGGAATTCAATTATTTCTTTCCCAAACAAAAAGGCAAAAAAGGTGCAAATTGAACTGAAAGTCAGAGTGAAATAAAGTCCCACAGAGCGGAGCCAAACTGTACACCGCTGGTTTATGTCACCTCTAATCAAAACATGAAGTATAATAGCAGTTACTCTTTGGAGCAGGCAATGAAGGTGGTCATGGGGATCAAAACCAATTATGAAACACACATTAAGCTGTTATATTGCTATTCAATACACATGCATGTTAATTTTCTCTTAACAACTATAATTAAATTGTTTGTTAATATGAACACATACTGACAAAATATCAGGTAAAAGGATTTTGGAGTGTTTAACACTAGTTTACCTGCAGCAGTGGACTAACAAAGAAAGAACACTGCCACATCTAAAGAACATACAACACTTTATTTTAAACAATGTCTTCACAAACCTCAGACCCAGTTACAAAACGTCACATCACATTTAGTACAAGTTTGTTTTTTCATTGTAAAAGTACCAGTGTAGCAACCCCCTGATTAAAAATACAACATGCCAACATTATTCTTCCTCTTTAATACTGCTATTCTCAGTACAGAGGGAAACAAATGAAGCCAGTCAAGGGCAACCTTTAGAAACACAAGGCCATTACTCACACACAGTGGAGAGCTAAAATAAAGAACTAAACTGAAAAAGGCAAATCTGTCAGGTGACAAAATGACTGCCTTTCTTAATTTATTTTAGCCTTTAGGCTAAAACTGAATTCATATTTTATTAAATTTGGCTTTTGACTTTTCGTAGCAAAAACATCCAAGCACTGATATCTCTCCAACTCCAAAATCATGACTCATTTTCAACTGTTCAAGGATGAAAAATAAAATACAAACAAATAAAAGTGACAAGACAAATGGTTTTCAAGGCACAAAAAAGCTTTAAAAAATGTGTTTATAGAAATAGAAATAGTGTTTTAATGAGAAATTATCAAGGACAAAATCGTAACATTCTGATAATAAGCCTGCTTGTCTCCAGACCACCCACACAAAAGGAGGTTGAAGAAAGGACAATCACATAAAGAAGGAAGGTGTCTTTATGCACAAACACATAAAAGGCCTCTATAGCAAGGCAAAAACTTCAACATTGGGTCACAGCTCTTCCTCAAAGCTCCGCAGCGGGAAGCGTGGCATCATAAAGTCCTCCTCTGTAAAGGGGAGATTCTTCAAAATGCGGTTTTCAAGCTCCACTATGTACTCATGCCGCAGCACGGTCAAAGAGCTGGTTGAAATCCAGAAATCGTCGCTGAGGCTGCTCAGCGATGACACACTGTCGTTCTGATCACTTCCATGTCCATTGTGCTGACTCGTGCTGCTGTCATTTGACATGCTGTCGTCTTCCTCATCAATGCCATGTCCACTGTGCTGGCTCATGCTTTCACTGTCTGACAGCGTGTGGTTGTTTTGAGAAGTTCCATGTCTGCTTTGCTGACTAGTGTCACTTACTGTCTTGTTGACTGTTTTGGCATCCCTGACAGGCTTTAAACAGGCTTTGCTGTTTGTCAGGATCTCCACTGGAGCTAAGTTTTCCTGGGTTAGTTGACTGAGTGGCATCGACTCTGCCATCACCATATTTTGGACGATGTTGAGGCTCCACATGTCTCCAGCCCCTCTTTTGTGCTTGTTAGGGAGGAGGTCCTTGCTCAGGTCAATAAGGACAGAGTCAGAGTCCTTTTCACTAGTTTCTGTGTCTACCTCTTCCTCAGAAGCTTCCAGCTGCAGGCACTCTGCTTCCCAGGGATTCCTGGATGGCCTTACAGGAGACTCAAATACCACCCCTCTGGGAGCGAGAGGTTGCAAATGTCTGCGGCGAAGGCTGGTGCACGCTGAAGAGCTGAGCTGGCTCTCAGGCTGTCTCAACATGTAGTGTTGGACTGACTCAGGCACCAGGATTTCATGGCGTTTTCTGCTTGGCACCAAGGCAGAGAGGCTTCCAGGTACACTGTTTCCTACAATGGGTATAAGGGAGGTAGGTTTAAGCGCAGACACAAAATCCTCCAGCTCTTGGTAAGAGGAGTGGTCAGAGTAGGGGACCACATAGATATCGGGGCTAAAGGAGACTAGCGGCCTGCTGGTAGGCAAAATGGCCAGAGTGGGTTGTTCTTTGTTCCACTGGTGTAAAGTGGCAGCGCAGATCGCTGACTGATTGACAACACGGATGCAACCAGCTCCTGGTTCAGTGGTGAAGACATCGGGCAGTTTCAGGGCTTTGAGGGTCTCCATCCTCTCAAAGCTCACCTCAATCCAGGTTTTAAACTCCATCGCCAGCTCCAACAGCAGGGACTCCTTACCCAGTGCGTACAAGCCTGCAACACGGCACAGAAAACATGACGGCCTGTATCTCAGCTGTCTCTGCTGAGTGCAGAGCTGTGTTTGTCACTTTATATTGTCACACACTTGGCACATGTACTGTAGTGTGACTCACTGAGAAGCTGCAGCAGTAACAGTTCTTTTAGTGGTACCTCTTAACGTTTTGGTGTAATTTATTATTTTGCTGCAGCTGGTCTGCTCTGTTGGGGCTGCGCTCCTCTGCACACAAATAAACACACACTTTTGTTACTGTAAGTGCAATAAAACCTTTGTGAGTAAACGGCTAATACTTTATCCAGGGTAAAGGAACCCTAAAGTTAATTTAATTGCTTTTAAGACTTTTTTAAAAGGACCACACATTTTAAGACCTCATTGGCACTTTGAGTTCTAATTGTTTAGTTTGTGACAGCTTTACCAATGTAATTCAAAGAGGCAGGGTGTGAACAGAGGGCAACACTGGAAGAAGTGGCAGCTGTTAAAAGTGTCAGCAGTGGTGGGTAGAGACAGACTTCAGATTAGTGTACACAGTTTTCAGGAGATAACTGCTGGTAAAATGATTTACATATATTTTTTAGGTAGTTTGCCAGTTTCACTGATTGTGTGATGATTATTTTGGACTCTAAAGACAGTTTGGTAAAACGTTGCTCAGAGGAACCATTACCTCCCCGTTAATGATCTTTTTTATTTGTTTCTGAATTGCAAAGCAGTATGTCTGTAAGAAGTCTGCAATTTGCCCGTAAACTATCATTTCTTCATTAGGAAGAAAAGATAGTTTACCACCTGGGCACAATGAACCCTTAACATTACCAAGCAGCAGTCAGTGAGTAACTTGTCTTTTTCAGGAGACTTTTAAACTGCACAAACTTTAGCCTCTTATAAATGATAAATACGAATCTTAAAAACAAGCCACAAAATGTAATACCTCGGCATGTATGGTTACAGACAAGAGTTAAGAGCTGATATGAACTTATATTTTTAAACTCTGCTGAAATTAAAGCACACAATACATCTTTAGAAAAGTCTATGAAATATTACCTATGACAAAATTGTGATTAGGGTGGCTGCGGATGATCTCTTTGATTTGCTGAGTGGCTCGCTGTCTGGAGGGGAGGGTGCGGTTGGGGTCACAGTTGGTGTTGTCCAGGTACAGGATGTCTATAGTGGTGTTGGTCCTCAAACACGGCTCACGCAGCATAGAAGGAGTATATCTGAAGTCACCTGAAATTAAGAATGTGTCAGTGTTTGTTTATTCCCAGGACTATAGACACATATAGTATCTGCACATATATTTAGATCATATGATGCCAAATATATTGTTGAAAAGCAAAAAGTAAAACCCTACAAGAAACAACAGATAAAGTGTTTTGCTTTTGCATTCAGACACTCACCAGTGTACAGTATAGAGCCAAAGTAGCCTTCAAAGAGAAACATGACAGCTCCTGGACAGTGGTTGGCATCAATCAGTGTTACTGTCAGCTTCTCCTTGCCGATGTCATCCAGTGGCAGCAGGTGTGGCTCGCCCAGCTCTAATGGATGGACCCACTGTTCTTTCACCTGAGCAGAAACACAAAGGATCAGAAGATAAGTTATATGTTAAGCCCTCACATTCACTGTCTCAACTCAACTCAACACCTTAGGAAGTTTCTGGACAGACACAATAGAGCGCTTCACCATCATCATGAATTAGCGTTCTAGACTTGTAGAAACTGTTGTGGAATTTTCTATCCTTTCTATGCTACACGAGGTCACATGTGGGCCTTGAGGTCCTCGGCAGTATTAATTGTTTGGCTTTGACTGGGAACAGTAGGTGCCAGTCTGTCTCAACACTGTGGTGGCCTGCTTAGACATAATAGATAGCTTGTCGTTGACGTTCCAATCTGCTTGGTAAAAGCATTTCTCTTTAATTCTGGGCGTAAAGTATTTGTGGTGTTATCTTGGGGTTTAAAGTCTATCCACCAGCATAAGTTGGGCAGAATGTGAGACCGACTCAGGCACTTCTGATGCACCATGAGAGTGTCTCTAATTCTCCTTGGCCAAGAGTCAGTGAATAATACAGCATAACACATCAGAGGCTCCTGAACACTTTCTTCCTTCCTGACCTCACCATTGACCTTTGACTTCAGCAATTTCTCCACAACAGAAACTATCCCGAAGAACACTGAACCTATTCTAGTGGCTCCTGTTTGTCAAACACCTTTTTTTGTGTCCTCCTTCGTTTTGCCATCCATCAGCAGACTGCAGAAATACTAAAAACTGAGATGCCTTTCAGTACATTAATGTATATCACTTTCCATTTAGTTTATCCTGTCATACTTATCATTTTAACGTCTAATATACATTTTTGATTATGTAATAACCACACAAAGCAAGTTCGTAATAATTAGTTCGTAGTTGGTGACAAAGTAAAAAAGGACTAGCACCCATTCAGAGTACCCGAAAACAATGATTTGGCCCAAGGACAGTTCAGTCAATTCTGATTGAACTGGATAAAACATAGTGGCTTTGCAGAGCTAAGTCCTTGTGTTTAAAGTCAGCCTCCAGTGAATTAAGGCACAGGTATAACCTCCACAGCTCCTGTCCACATAACTACACTCCCTCCAACACATGACACAGAGACAAATGTGAAAAAACATGTGACCACCTCCCAGTGCGTCAGTCTGTGTGCACTCACTCAGTATTTATCCCCTCACCTGCAGTTTGAGCCCGAGCAGGGTGGCAGTGGTGGGTGAGCAGTAGATGGGCCGGTCGCTCCAGGTGGAGGTCAAACCCGCCGTGTGGTCGCTGTGCATGTGGGACAAGAAAAACAACCGTGTGCCCGGACACTTCCGTACATGCCAGAAGTCCACTGCCAGCGGGGTGTGCGGGATGACTTTACCGTTGACTGACATGGTCTCACTGGATGTGGCGCAGCAGGTGGGCTGATAACTGCTGCTTATTTAAATGCTACTCAGTTGTTGTAACACATTGAAGAAAAGACTGTGAAAATTAGTTGGTTGTTTCGTGTGTGCCACGGGTAAAATACTGTCTTATTCCCGCTGACAGTTGCTGATAAAAACAGAGATGCCTCCGCACGGACAGCTAGCTAAAAGTAACTCCCGACGTTGGTAAACACAGAGCGGCTAGCTGTAGTTAGCATCATCCGGCTAAATACTTGCTGCTTGTTACTTCTCGGCGCCATAACACTGCGTTTGAATCTTTTGTTTAACCGTCCATATGACACGCAGCTGGCCGTGCTAATAGCTGTTTATGGACCGCGCCATTTCTGTTTTCAATTTAAAGCTCGACGCCTCTTCTTCTTCTTCGTCCCTGGAGCCATGCGGCGGCTGGTGTCCGGGTTGTTGTGCTGCCACCTGGAGGTCGGACCCGGTCGTACCATGGTGGGTCCCACAGGCCAGCGGTGTCCAAACCTCTGGCCACATCTCACAATGTGAGGATGCGGATGAGGATTTTATTTATTTTTTTAATGGCAATGTCACCAAATTTAAACCAACCAGTAAATTTAAAACCAATTCCCCCTTTCTTTCACAAACAAATAAACTTTGACATAAAGAGATCTGCATGGGAGAACATTTTCTACCTGGTAAAATACAGATGAGACTAAGTATTATACAAAACTGATATAGATTGTGACTTATCTAAGCATTTTGCCAAATCATTCATCCTTCTCTTTATTATTATTATCATTA